>JAULJL010000023.1:12655833-13977500 GCA_030761205.1 Fremontodendron californicum
CTATCAAAGTTAACAACCGTAGATAACAATCTCCCGTGTTACCCCAGTCCTTCCTTAGTTTGTAGTTAAATAGGACAAACGCCACTACTTAATCTCTAACTATCAAATAACCTAAGATAAACATCTATAGATTCAAGGTGATAGCAGCCTTAAAATGAGAAAGATAGGTTGATCTAAGCAATAAACACATAAACATGGATTTATTCAACTTATGTTATGTTCCACTTTGCAATTAGCGAAAACTTGACCATAATCATTAATTACAAATTACTACTATTGAATAGAAATCAAGACAAGCTACGTATCAAGACTCCTAAACTAACATTAGATAATTATCAAGATATATCTAGTATGCATCTTAAACAATCAAGACAAAAATCATAAACAATTCTTGTAGAAGAAGATAAACAACTTTGATAGAAAACTAATATATGATAGAATTTGAAAATTAATTACATAACGTGTCTAGGGCTTTGAAATCACCCTTAACCAAAGAAAAGTTTAGCCTAGCATAGGCATTGTCACCATAAACATGAATTTAAATATAAAATAAGAAGAGAACTAAAGAAAGAAATAAGAAGAAGAAGAATATTAATTATTCAGTTTCTAGTTCTCTCAAACTCTCTCAAACAAAGAAGAAATCAAAATATTGTAGCTTGGAGAAGTGTAGAGATCAGCTCCCCCTTGTTCTCTATTTATAGGCAAACTTTAGGGCATCCCATAGGTGACTTGTGGCCGACTCACTTTAATTAATACTGACTTGGGGCTTTATTTCCTTGCAAGGAAAGGTGGTGGCTGACTTAAGGCTTTTAAGGAAAGAAATAATACTTTTCAGCCAAGGTTTAATTACCTAAAGAAAGAAAGAATTATTAGTACTCAAAGCACTCTTTAATGAGGAGAGATTACAAGCTTGCAGCCAAAGTAAATGTAAGGAAGGAAAGTCATAGCTGATTTAATTCCCCTAATTTGACTAGGATTAGCTTTAAGGAAATATTCTTGCAATTAATACAATTAATGCAAGTTGACAGCCACTAGTCCTTCTTTGACAAGGATAAACATAAATGTTAGCTAGGGTATTAAGAAAGAAAGGTGATTTGCGGCTAGGGTTTTTTCTGCTGCTAGGGTTGTTTAAGGAGATATTCCAACACCGATTTGGATGACCATTTCTTATCCGATTTAGGCCCATGACCTACCTTTGGAAAGGTAATCAAGTCCGCTTCAAAAGTCAAGAGGAAGTTTCTTCGTATAAAGATTCTACATCATGTTTTCTTAGCAACAAGCTTCGGAGGTCAAAATTGCCTTCTTGTTTTGCACCGAGAATTTGATCTTTTTGACTCCCAGGTCTTTTTACATCTTGTGATTGTGATTTTGTAATCTTTTTAACATCTTAATTGACTTGTTTTGACTTCATCTTTTCCAAAATACCTAGAAAGCATAAAAACCTAGTAAAATGTCAAGGAACTTAAGAATCAAAGCACAAAGTATAAGAAAATCCAATAGGAAAATGCATGAAATTAAGCACTTATCAAACTCCATAAACTTAATCTTTTGCTAGTCCCCGAGCAAACAAAATAGAAACAAGTTAAGGAAACCTAATCTAATCCTCTTTCAATACAAATTATTGACAATCATTGGACAAGTCTTATAAACTAATCAAGAGCTTAAAGAGGTTCAAAGAATCATGCTTGATAATAAATGGTTTGAGTTAAGCCAATATTAACATAACATAACTCAATCAAAATAGTGCATATTCAAACTTAATCTCAACTTCTAACATGGGATACTCTCATGATTTTCACTCTTTAAAGTAGTGGTAAAGTGTTTACACTCAATCAATCTCATGAAAACAGTCCTACCATATGCTTGCTTGTCCACCTATTCTCCACTACTTAGATCATGCAACTTCATGAATCAAGAGGTCTTTATGCAAGGTTGTAATGGGGCCAAGGGGTTGTAATGTGGTTAAAGAATAAAAGGAAAAGGATATTACAAAAATTCCAAAGATTTCATAGAGTTTAGAGACATAATAAGATTCAAAAAAAGAAAACTTCTCAAAACTCTTTACAAAGCAAATAATACATAGGCCGAATATTCATGTTGAGCCTTTTCTTCATTCTAAACAACTTTGTAACATATTTTTATTTTTCCACAAGTTCAAGAGATGATTCATATTTTTTTTTCTTTTTCATTTTTTTTTTTCACATGGTAATGTATTTGGCAATATTTCCTTTCTTTTTCTCTTGACTTTTCTTTTCTTTCCCCCTTTACTTATTTTTTGTGTCTAACCCAAATTTTCAATAGATATTCATTATCTTTGCAATATGTCTCAAAACATGTTAATTCATCTTTAAAACAAGGGTAAGGATATAAATAAGTATATTTAGGTAAGGGACAAGATGTGGTTACCAAAGAAATAGCTTATTGAATGTAGGCTCAAATTGGTTCACTAAGGGGGATGTTCTCTTGGAACATCAATAAGGGATGGCTATTTGGCCCTGGTTATAATCTTAATGCCTCTATCATATTCATGTTTTCATATGCATCAATATAGTATCAAAAAGGTTTAAAGCAAGTTCTAGAGAATCATGTAGTCATAAGGGCACTTAAGAACGAAATTGGATTGATATGTATAATGCATCAATCATATAGGCTCAAAAACTCACAAGGATGATTATACAAGTCAGATTTAAGTCTAAATATGCTTCTTTCTCAATCAACATATCATATTAACATTGGCACAAAATATATATATATATATATATAGTATCAAGCTTAATTCTCATGAAATCTTCTCACTAATAGGCTAGTTTTAAACCTATGCAATTCATATCTCCTAATGGTATTGAAAGTAACTAAAAAACACTGAAAAAAAAAATAAAAAGACTCAAAAACAAAACACACTAAAGAAAATCCTAAATTCTTCCCCCCACACTTAATTCTTACATTGTCCTTAGTGTAATACTATTATCCCCAATGCAAGAATTATATGTAAGAGAAAAGAACTACTAAACAAAACAAACAAAAGAAAAACAATAAAAGATAGAATGATGGAGAGTAAGGAAAATGCAAGTCTGATTATAATAGATGCTCTCGATCCTTTTGGGTTGCCTCCCAAGAAACACTTGGTTTATTGTCCTCAGCCTGACTTAGACCCATGGCATTATTATTCAACATAATTTGGCTCAAAGAGTGGTAACTCTCCTACATCTTGTATTGGAAAGTTCTCATAGTAAGGCTTCAATCTATGACCATTCACTTTAAATGTCTTACCTGTTTTTAGATTTTTAATTTCAACTGCACCATGAGTAAAAACATTAGTAATAACAAAAGTTCCAATCCATCTAGAACGCAACTTACCAGGAAATAACTTAAGCCGAGAATAAAAAAGAATAACTTTTTGTCCAACAACAAAATTCTTTCTTAAAATCATCTTATCATAAAAAGCCTTAGTTTTTTCCTTGTAAATTCTAGAATTCTCATAAGCATCATTCCTTATCTCCTATAATTCTTGTAGGTCAAGTTTTCATTGCTTACCTGTCTCATCCATCTCCATGTTGCATTGTTTGATAGCCAAATATGCTTTATGTTCTAATTCAACTGGAAGATGACAAGGCTTACCATACACAAGTTGATAAGGAGACATACCAATGGGTGCCTTATATGTTATTCTATAAGCCCAAAGTGCATCATCTAGACGTAAACTCCAATCCTTCCGATTTGGATTGACAGTCTTTTCAAGGATGGATTTTACCTCTCGATTTGACACTTCAGCTTGCCCACTAGTTTGAGGATGATAGGGAGTGGAAACCTTATGTGTGATGTTATACCTCTTTAAAAGTGCTTCCATGGACCTATTGCAAAAGTGAGTACCTCGGTCGCTGATTATGGCCTTTGGTGTTCCAAACCTTGCAAAAATGTTAGTCTTGACAAAATCTGAAACAACTTTAGAATCTTTAGTCTGAGTGGCTTTTGCTTCCACCCATTTTGAGACATAATCAACAGCAAGTAATATATAAAGACTGCCATAAGAATAAGGAAAAGGTCCCATAAAATCCATACCCCGTACATCAAAATTTTCAACAATAAGTATGGGATGTTGAGGCATTTGATTTCTAGCACCTAAGTTACTTGTTCTTTGGCACCTATCACATGACTTACAAAAGAGGCATGTATCTTTGAATAAGATAGGCTAATAAAATCCACTATCAAGCACTTTCATGGCTGTTCTTTTGGGTCCAAAGTTCCCTCCACATGCATAAGAGGGACAAAGGTCAGAATAGAATGAAATTTAGATTCAAGTACGCACCTTCTTATAATCTGATCAGAGCAATGCTTCCAAAGGTAAGGATCATCCAAATGTAGTATTTGGCATCACTCTTGATCTTATTTCGTTGGGCTATGGTCAAATCTTGTGGCAACTGCTTGGTGACTAAGTAATTAACAATATTAGCATACCAATGAGTTGTTGTGCTCATGGAAAAGAGTTGCTCATCTGGAAAGTTCTCATGCAATGGTAGTGCATCCTTTATATGAACTAACCGGCTAAGATGGTACGCAACCAGATTGTCACTACCTTTCTTATCTCTTATTTCCAAGTCAAATTCTTGTAAGAGAAGTATCCATCTAATCAATATTGGTTTGGCCTCTTCCTTTGTGAGCAAGTACCCAAGGGCTGCATGGTTAGAAAATAAAATTACTTTAGTACCAATTAAATAAGAACAAAATTTCTCTAAAGCAAATACAACAACCAAAAGTTTTTTTTTAGTAGTGGAATAGTTTAATTGAGCATCATTAAGAGTTCAGGAGGCTTAATATATGGCATGTGAGGCTTTGCCAATCCGTTGGCCCAAAATAGCTCCAATGGCATAGTCACTAGCATCACACATGATTTCAAAAGGTACATTCCAATCTGGTGGTTGCATGATGGGAGCTGATGTCAAGAGTCCCTTCAATGTTTCAAACGCCTCTTTGCATTTATCATAAAAATGGAAATTTACATCTTTTTTAACAGCTTGCAAAGAGGTAATGTTATCTTTGAGAAGTTTTTCATAAATCTCCCATAGAAACCTTCATGTCCAAGAAAAGAACGAACCTCTCTCACATTTGTGGGAGGTGGTAAAGAATGCATAATATTTATTTTTGGTTTATCAACTTCTATCCCCCTAGAAGAAATAACATGGCCTAAAACTATTCTTTGTTCTACCATAAAGTGACATTTTTCCCAATTTAATATAAGGTTAGTTTCCATGCATCTTTTAAGTACAAGGGTAAGATTCTCTAAGCATCTATCAAAAGAATCACCATAGACACTAAAATCATCCATAAAACCTCTATGATGTTCTCTACATAATCTGAAAAAATGCTAACCATACACCTTTGGAATGTAGCTAGTGCATTACAAAGACCAAATGGCATGCGTCTATATGCAAAGGTACCAAATGGACATGTGAAGATGGTTTTCTCTTGCTCTTCCGGAGCAATTGCAATCTGAATATAACCTGAAAATCCATCAAGGAAACAATAATGAGAATAACCAGCTTACTTTTCAAGCATTTGATCAATAAAAGGTAAAGAAAAGTGGTCTTTGCGAGTTGTTGAATTAAGTTTACAATAGTCAATACAAACTCGCCACCCTGTTTGAATTCTAGTAGGAACAAGTTCATTCTCATATATTTTTTTACAACTGTTACACCAAACGTTTTAGGAACTACTTGGACCGAGCTTACCTATTTGCTATCCGAGATTGGATAGATTATTCCAACATCTAGAAGCTTCAATATCTCCTTTTTCACCACTTCATCATAGGAGGATTCCATCTACGTTGTGCTTCTCTTATTGGTTTGGACCCCTCCTCTAACAAAATCCGGTGCATGCACATGGATGGGCTTATTCCCTTGATATCGGCAGTTGTCCAACCAATTACTGTCTTATGCTCTCTAAGCACCTGGATAAGTCTCTCTTCTTGCAAAGGTGTGAGTTCTTTTGCAATGATAACCGGTAGTGTGTCCTTTTCACCTAATAAAACATATTTTAAGTGGTCCGGTAATGGTTTCTGTAGACACCTAATTTTGTTCGGACTCCTAAATTAGGTACGTTTTCTTCCTAAATTGATGTTTCAGAATGCTAAAAGGCTTTTCTCATCCTGCAGGTGGTACTCTGAGGCTTAGTCTAAGAAAGAAGACAAAAAAAGTCAAACTCAAAATAGTCAACCCCAAAAAAAGTCAATCCTAAAAAGTCAACCTCAAAAAGTCAACTACTAAAAAAGTCAACCCACTTTCAAAATCAAGGTTTGAGGTTCAATTGAAAAATGGTGAAAGAATTTTTATAATCCGAGGTCTACATTAAAAGATATGGAGTTCGAAAGTTGGGTTACGGAGATTCTGTAGAAAGGAAACCCTAGTTCGGGAAATTTGGGGAAAAATGATTAAACGATCAAATTGGTCAAAATTGATGGTTCCAAATGAAAGATAAGTACTGACTACGGGTAATGGAGAAGCTACTTGGAAGAAAAACAGATAAAAAAGTCAATTCGAAAGAAAACCAAAAATTAAGTTTTGGTGGATTTCGGTGAAATATTGAAGAATTACAGAAATGGCCCGATTCGGTAAGACTAAAGCCCCTAATTGATGAGGAGTGATTAAACAAGGATACCCCAAAGCTCAGTTTGAAGAAAATCTGAAAATTAGACTTGTTTTGAGCAAAACCGGGTTTTGGAGGCAAAATGGCAAAATTGGAAAATGTGTGAAAAATAGCAAATGAACTCCAAAAGTTCTGAAAATTTTAAAATCTCATTCTTAAATCATTTCAAAGAGATTGGCGAAATAAAATCTTGATTCGGAGTTCGTTTGCAAAATGGCCAAATCCCCGATCCCTATGTAGAAATTCAACAAGATAAATCCTTAAAAAATAGCAAACGAGTTCCAAAAATTCTGAAAATTTGTAGATCTCATTTTTAAATTATTTGAAATATTGGAAAAATAAAATCTTGATTTGGAGTTCATTTGCAAAACGGCCAAATCCCGGGTCCCCTACGTAGTAATGCAAGTAGATAAATCCCGAAAAAATAGCAAATGAGCTCCAAAAATTATGAAAACTTCCAGATCACATTTTAAAATTATTTTGAAGAGATTGGTGAATAAAAATCTGGATTCGGAGCTCGTTTAAAAAATGGTAAAGTTCGGATCCATAAAAGGGCCAATTTTGGAAATAAATCCGAAATAAATAGCAAATGGACTCGAAAAATTTTGAAAACTTCAAGAATTAAATTTTTTATTCTTTGGAAGTATTGAAAAAAGAAAATTTGAATTTGGAGTCCGTTTTCTATTTATTTAGGTTCGGGGGGCAAAAAGGTTATTTCATAGAAGAAACCAAAAAGGGCAAATTTTTAATTGAGGAAAATATGAAAGAATAAGGAATTGCTGGGATTTTACCTCCCTTGGTCAGCCATCATAGAGGAGAATAAGGAATCTTGATCAATTTAATTCCTTAGTCACTATCAAGCTCACATGCTACCACTAACACCTTGCGAATGGTCCCTCCTTCATCTAATGGCTTAGGTGCCTTGTAGGAAAGTTGAATGCACCATCGAATTTCCAAGTTTAAATGCCAAGATGACATTTTTATTTGTCATGAAAGAACCCTCATCCAATAGCCAAGAATGAAAGAAAAAAGATGAGCACAATTTATCCAAAGGTGAGCATTCATTTGGCCAAGCAAGGGAGTGCATCGGATTGTATTTTTTCATCCAATAGCTTAGGCCGTCTACAAGGGTTGAGTACACATGTTGAGGGCTGGATTTAATCTACAAGATTTCATTCTTATGTTGTCCTCATCCAATGACCAAGAATGGAAGAGCACAACTCATCCAAGGGTAGGCACTCGAGGGGGCAAGCAAGGGAGTGCATGGGATTGGACCTCTTTCGCATCTAAGGGCTGAGCTTATTACAAGGGCTGAGTACACATCTTAAGGGCTGCTATCAATTGGCAAGATGACATTTTTATGTTGTCATCAAAATATCTTAATCTAAGGGCCAAGATTGGAGGAGAAAAAGTACAAATTCCATCCAATGGTGGAAAGGCCATTCGGCCAAGGCTAAGGGAATGGGGCTGATTTCATTTTTTCACAAGTTTGGTGGCTGAAGTCAGTAGTGTCGCAACCTAAAAAAAATAACGACGAGTCTCATCGCAAGACTTTATTATTCGTTAAGCGTGACATTTAAAAAAAAACCGAGGAAAAGTCGACTTAATTCATCTAGAAATGAAGGTTTTGAAAATGACCATAAAAAAAGACATGGAGTCGCCACCAATCTTTTTTAGCTAGGTGTGATCGGCCACCTATTAAAACCGGTTTTATAAAATATTTTAAAAATTAATTAAAACATTTTAAAAACCAATTTCAAGTCTGCGTTTTAAACCAGAGAAATCAAAGAAGCGGGTTCGGAAGTCGGTTACGTGCAGGGAAGGATTAGCACCCCCACAACGCCCGTATAAATCGGTACCTTATTAATCGTGTGTTATCTCAAGTCTCGGTAAAAGTTGGTTTTAAATTTAGTATTTCAAATTAATTCCCAATTTAAAGAAAAATAATTCCATTTTTTATTGAAAATGATCCGGAATTTATAAATTCAAAATTTTCCTATATTCCCCAACAAACGTGGCAAAATATAGAAATTTTTATTAGTTTTGGAAAACTTTCTGAATC
Source organism: Fremontodendron californicum (assembly GCA_030761205.1). Taxonomy (NCBI): domain Eukaryota; kingdom Viridiplantae; phylum Streptophyta; class Magnoliopsida; order Malvales; family Malvaceae; genus Fremontodendron; species Fremontodendron californicum. Next base: position 12,664,535 of record JAULJL010000023.1, read on the forward strand.
GTTCTCTGTTTTTTTTGAAAGAAAGATATTCCTTTATTAATAATAATTGATGATATTCCCTCCAGCAAACCCGGTAGAGAACTCATGAATTATTTTAACTCGGGAATATCTTTATTTTTATTGAAAACCATTATCTTTTTTGAAAACATTTAAAAGAAATGAATATGTATGGGCATGACATAAATAAAATGACATAGCAAAATCTAAATAATATAATGCAACCTAAATGTCATGACACATAGAAATTATTATGGCAAGAATCACATATTATATAAAATGCATGAATATAAAAATGCAATGCATGAAATGTATTTTTTCCTTTAATTAAGGAAATCCGTATATCTAAAAAGATATCCGGCTACCTTAGGAAAATATGTCAAATTAAATATTCTAAAACCAAAATACTTTGTGATTGTTTGAAAACAATTTTGGAAAGCTTGAATTAAAAATAAAAACTAGGCTAAAATTTTTAAAATGACTCTAATTTCCTAAGTTTTAAAAAATCCGGACTTGGCTACCCTTAACCCGGGATTTGAAAAACCATTTTTAGAGTTTAAAAAGGCTTAGAAATTACCCTAAGTCAGTAGCTAACCCTCCTAATCAGCCCACTCTAAGTAAATTAACCAAAACAGAAAATTGGTTTTTCTTTAAATTCAATTCTGACTCCACTGTCCAGTTTTACTCCATGATTTTTTACTCTATTTTTAAAAATTCCAAAAATTCTGAAAAAATTATTGGCGACTCAGGACATGTAAAAATACACGAAAACAAATCGACTTAATTTTCTGATCAAAGATGAATTCCCAGAAAAATCGGAGATGTACGAGTTTTGGGTGGAGAAAAAAAAACTGCTTTGCCAACACACATTTTTTTTGTCTTTGATAAAATCATTTAAAAACGAAAATAAAAATATTTGAAACTCATAGAATGACTTGAAGACAGTAGCTAGGACTTTTTGAAAGTTAGATAAAAATTGGCTAAGTAAAAAAAATCACAAAGGTAGAATAATCAATTTGACAAACTTAATTTTCCACAAGTGTGCTCAAGAGAGCATGACCTTGAACCATTAATTGGCTCAAGTCATTATTCAAGTGGCATGAACATGAAATGCATGAAACAATGCAGCAAACATAATGCATGAAATGCATGGATCTAAACCTAAATGTAAGGAAAATGCATGACATAAATAATATGGCCTAGACCTAACATGAACTTGCATGGCATTTAATGTAATCTAGACCTAAGACATGCATGGCATTTTCACAAACACAAGGCATGTTTAATTCAAAAATCCAACCAAATATCATGCAAATGCAAAAACCTAACAACTAGCATGACAAAAATACAACACACAATGCAAAACACATGGAGTAGCCAAATGGCCCCAAGCTCCAACAAGCATGGCATTTTCACAAACACTTGGTATGCTAGCATGAAAAACTAAGTCATAACACAAAAATCACACAAGCATTTTCACAAACACCTAATATACCAAATCTAAAACATGCTCACTAAGATATAAAACAAGAATCATGCAAAGAATCACACAAGCATTTTCACAAACACTTAATATGCTAACTCTAAAACATGCTCAAATTTAAACAACATGAAAACAGAAAATTAAAAATGCAAAAACATGATATCTAAGACATAAATGGCAACAAACAAAGCAACCAAATTGAATATAACTTAAGAACATGAAATAACATAATATTTAAAACATCAAAAATAAAGAAAATAGCATAAACAATATGGTAAAATGAATCAAAAACAACAACTTAAAATAAATAATGTAGGCCATTTGGCCATGGTGAGTTTATTGTAAAAAAAAAAATGTAAGAAAAATATACTTAAGAAAGGAAATGAAGGAAGAACAAGAAACATTATTTTAAAATGAAAACTCACCAAGTAGCTTTTGAACGGATTAAGCTATAAACCCTCAGAGTAGCTTTTGAACGGATTAAGCTACAAACCCTCTCACAAGTAGCTTTTGAACGGATTAAGCTATAAACCCTCAGAGTAGCTTTTGAACGGATTAAGCTACAAACCCTCAGAGTAGCTTTTGAACGGATTAAGCTACAAACCCTCTCAACAAAAACACTATGACTCACCACCCGGATAATCCTAATACAAGTGTATAGACTATCTCACAAGGGGTAGTGGGTGATTTCAACCAAAGGCCAAGACCCCTTATTTATAAGGTGAGCACCTCCTTGGCTTGACATTACAAAGGGATGTGGGATTGGGACTTAGGCTAAAAAATACCCATGGCTTGATCAAAGAAAATCTCTAACTTAACTCTTGATTTTTAACCACTTGATTGAAAAAATCATAAGCTTCCTCCTTCCTTTGGGCTTGGGCAGGCCAGCACTTCTCTTTTCCAGCCCAGCTCTGATTTTTGAAAGGCCCAAAGAAGCCCTTTTCGGTTGCTTGGGTGAAACGACCATTTTGCCCCCTGGATGCAAAATAAATATCAAACGGGCTCCAAATTCAATTTTTCTTTTTTTAATACTTCCAAAATAATAAAATATTGAGTTCTGGAAGTTTTCAAAATTATCCGAGTCCGTTTGCTATTTATTTGGATTTTTTCTTCCCAAAATGTCCTTTTATGCCCCTACTTTTTACCATTTTTTAAACGAGCTCCAAATCAAGATTTTTCTTCACCAATCTCTTCAAAATAATTAAAAAGTGTGATCTGAAAGTTTTCATAATTTTTGGAGCTCATTTGGTATTTTTTCGGGATTTATCGGCTTGAATTACTGCATGGGAGGCCCGGGATTTGGCCATTTTGCAAACGAACTCGGAATCAAGATTTTATTTCGCCAATCTCTTCCAAATAATTTAAAAATGATATTTGCCAAATTTCAGAATTTTTGGAGTCCATTTGCTATTTTTCCGGGATTTATCTTTTTGAATTACTGCATAAGAAGCCCGGGATTTGGCCATTTTGCAAACGAACTCGGAATCAAGATTTTCTTTCGCGAATCTCCTTTGAATGATTTAAGAATGAGATTGACAAATTTTCCATAATTTTCGGAGTCCATTTGCTATTTTTCCCAAATTTTTCCAATTTTGCCCTTTAACCTCCCAAAACCCGGTTTTGCTCAAAACATGTCCGATTTTTAGATTTTCTTCAATCTGAGCCTTGGGCCATCCTTTTTAATCATTCCTCATCCATTGGGGGCTTTGGTCTTACCAAGTCGGGCCATTTCTGTGATTCTTCCTGATTTCACCGAAATCCACTAAAACCCTAATTCTCGGTTTTCTCCCGGATTGACTTTTCTCTCGGTTTTTCTTGCAAGTGACTTCTCCATTACCCGTAGTCAGTGCTTATCTTTCATTTGGAACCTTCAATTTCGACCAGTTTGATCGTTTAAGCAATTTTCCCCAAATTTCTCGGATTAGGGTTTCTTTTCTACTGAATCTCCAAATCCCAACTTCCGAAGTCCATATCTTTCAATGTAGACCTCGGATTATCAAAATTCTTTCTCCATTTTTCAATTGAACTTAAAATCTTGATTTTGAAAGTGGGTTGACTTTTTCAGTAGTTGACTTTCTAGGGTTGACTTTTTCGGGTTTGACTTTTTCGGGGTTGACTTTTTTTTAAGTTTGACTTTTTGTGCTCGCCCTCTTAAACTAAGTCTCGGAGTACCACCTGCAGGATGAAAACAGTCTTTTTATACTCGGAAACATCAATATGGGAGGAAAACATACCTGTTTAGTGGTCCGGACAAAATTAGGTGTCTACAAGTAGCTAAGAAAGAAATAAAAAGGTTTTGAAAGAAAAAAAAAGGTTTTCAATAGAAGAGCTTGAAGGTAGTCATCTCTACCAAGCTCTAGCATAGCTTTCTTCTTGTTTTCCGTGGTGATTTCTTGATTTTCTATCTTGTTTTCCTACTACATTTTTCATAGAAATAAAGTTTTTTAAATGTTTACTTAAGTTTTCATCTCTTCTTCTTCATCAAAATGGTTGAACACAATTTTGTTTTTACATAGTTTATGCTTGGCCGAATTTGAAGGTTTGTTTGCCTTGTTTTTTTTTTCTTTTTTCTTCCTTGCATATTGTTGTGAAAAAATGATTTTTAGAAGGTTTGTTTAAGTATTTTATATTCTCATTTTTTACAAAAAGATGAAGCAAAAAAGTTGAAATGGCTACATGATCTTAGCAAGACCAAGTGACCATGGTTAGGGGAGAGGCTATGCCCATTTTTCAATTGAACTTAAAATCTTGATTTTGAAAGTGGGTTGACTTTTTCAGTAGTTGACTTTCTAGGGTTGACTTTTTCAGGTATGACTTTTTTGGGGTTGACTTTTTTTAAGTTTGACTTTTTGTGCTCGCCCTCTTAAAATAAGTCTCGGAGTACCACCTGCAGGATGAAAACAGTCTTTTTATACTCGAAAACATCAATATGGGAGGAAAACATACCTGTTTAGTGGTCCGGACAAAATTAGGTGTCTACAGCTGCCCCTCTTTGGCTATTGCTGAGAATCAGGAATCAGGCAAAGATAAACCGACACTAATTTTGTACGGTCAGTGACATCACATGTGAAGGAAAGGGAAAGGGATTTCTTTTTCTTTTTCTTTTTCATTTTCATTTTTTCATTTTCTATTTTTCATTTTTTTCTTCTTTTTCTTCTTTTTTTCTTTTTTTCTTTTTTCCTTTTTTCTATTTTCTCTTTTTTCATTTTTTTTTTATTATTTTTTAAACAATAAATTGAAGGTTTTGTCCTTAAATTGAATTCCCTGCCTAAACAAGGCTCGATTCATCTTAAGAAAACGAATTCGATTTTCAAAAGAAAAATTTATGCTCGAAGGGCTTTAAAATTGGTGCCCGAAGGTCTTAAAATGGTGCCCGGAGGTCTTAAAAATTGGTGCCCGGAGGTCTTACCCTTGAAAAAAGTTATGCCCGGAGGTCTTAAAGATGTTGCCCGGAGGTCTTACCTGTGATTTGAAAAATTATGCGCTGTATGCGACTTTAAAAATGATGCCCGGAGGTCTTAAGAATGGTGCCCGGAGGCCTTACCTGTGATTTGAAAAAAATGCGCTGTATGCGACTTTAAAAATGATGCCCGGAGGTCTTAAGAATGGTGCCCGGAGGCCTTACCCGTGATTTGGAAGAAATGCGCTGTATGCGACTTTAAAAATGATGCCCGGAGGTCTTAAGAATGGTGCCCGGAGGCCTTACCCATAATTTGGAAGAAATGCGCTGTATGCGACATTAAAAATGATGCCCGGAGCTCTTAAGAATGGTGCCCGGAGGCCTTACCCATAATTTGGAAGAAATTCGCTGTATGCGACTTTAAAAATGATGCCCGGAGGTCTTAAGAATGGTGCCCGGAGGCCTTACCCGTGATTTGGAAGAAATGCGCTGTATGCGACTTTAAAAATGATGCCCGGAGGTCTTAAGAAAGGTGCCCGGAGGTCTTACCCATAATTTGGAAGAAATGCGCTGTATGCAACTTTAAAAATGATGCCCGGAGGTCTTAAGAATGGTGCCCGGAGGTCTTACCCATAATTTGGAAGAAATACGCTGTATGCGACTTTAAAAATGATGCCCGGAGGTCTTAAGAATGGTGCCCGGAGGCCTTACCCGTGATTTGAAAAAAATACGCTGTATGCGACTTTAAAAACGATGCCCGGAGGTCTTAAGAATGGTGCCCGGAGGCCTTACCAATAATTTGGAAGAAATGCGCTGTATGCGACTTTAAAAATGATGCCGGAGGTCTTAATAATGGTGCCCGGAGGCCTTACCCGTGATTTGGAAGAAATGCGCTATATGCGACTTTAAAAATGATGCCCGGAGGTCTTAAGAATGGTGCCCGGAGGTCTTATCCATAATTTGGAAGAAATACGCTGTATGCGACTTTAAAAATGATGCCCGGAGGTCTTAAGAATGGTGCCCAGAGGTCTTACCCATAATTTGGAAGAAATGCGGTGTATGCGACTTTAAAAATGATGCCCGGAGGTCTTAAGAATGGTGCCCGGAGGCCTTACCCGTGATTTGAAAAAAATGTGCTGTATGCGACTTTAAAAATGATGCCCGGAGGTCTTAAGAATGGTGCCCGGAGGCCTTACCCATAATTTGGAAGAAATGCGCTGTATGCGACTTTAAAAATGATGCCCGGAGGTCTTAAGAATGGTGCCCGGAGGCCTTACCCGTGATTTGGAAGAAATGCGCTGTATGCGACTTTAAAAATGATGCCCGGAGGTCTTAAGAATGGTGCCCGGAGGCCTTACCCATAATTTGGAAGAAATGCGCTGTATGCGACTTTAAAAATGATGCCCGGAGGTCTTAAGAATGGTGCCCGGAGGCCTTACCCGTGATTTGGAAGAAATGCGCTGTATGCGACTTTAAAAATGATGCCCGGAGGTCTTAAGAATGGTGCCCGGAGGTCTTACCCATAATTTGGAAGAAATGCGCTGTATGCGACTTTAAAAATGAATCCCGGAGGTCTTAAGAATGGTGCCCGGAGGTCTTACCCATAATTTGGAAGAAATGCGTTGTATGCGACTTTAAAAATGATGCCCGGAGGTCTTAAGAATGGTGCCCGGAGGCCTTACCCGTGATTTGAAAAAAATGCGCTGTATGCGACTTTAAAAATGATGCCCGGAGGTCTTAAGAATGGTGCCCGGAGGCCTTACCCATAATTTGGAAGAAATGCGCTGTATGCGACTTTAAAAATGATGCCCGGAGGTCTTAAGAATGGTGCCCGGAGGCCTTACCCGTGATTTGGAAGAAATGCGCTGTATGCGACTTTAAAAATGATGCCCGGAGGTCTTAAGAATGGTGCCCGGAGGCCTTACCCATAATTTGGAAAAAATGCGCTGTATGCGACTTTAAAAATGATGCCCGGAGGTCTTAAGAATAGTGCCCGGAGGCCTTACCCCTGAAAAAAGTTATGCCCAGAGGTCTTACCTATGAATTATGCCCGGAGGTCTTAAAAATGGTGCTGAAGAATTGTTGAAAATTAACCTAAAGATTTTGAGAAGATGCGAATGCTTTTTGATGCAAATGCATATGTTGAATAAGATACGAAATGACTTAAACTGGTGCAAATGTCTTTAATGCAAATGTAAATGACTTGGATTGATGCCCATGTTTCATGATGCAGATGCCCCTACTAATTGTGTTCATGTAACTGGTTTATGAATGGTGTAACTACAATTACCACACATTAACGAAAATGCAATGATTCTAGAAATGATGCAATTGTTTGAGATGACACAAATACGAATTCCATTAAGAATTGTAAATGTAAAGGTAAAATGCAGATGCTTATGGAATAATGCCAATGCAAATACCCATGAATGATGCAAATGCTTGCCGATACTATGCAGATGTAAAAGCTTGATAGAGAGATGAATGCTCATGGGTGATGCAAATGCCCCCGGTTGTTTTTTTTTTTTTTTTAGGCTTTGGCTTAGCCTTTCAAATTCATTTTTCCTCTTCAAATCAGAGTATATCTTCAATTCATTTTGGCTATTCTCTTTGCCCCAACAGTTTTCAAACTTTCATCAACAGAGATCTGCACTGGGTTCGATTTCTTCTTCTCATATCTGGAAGTCATGACCTATTATGGCAGTTCTACACCTTTGAGTTAGAAAAATCCTTGTCTCATGTCAACATCAGAATGGGTATTTCAAAAATATCTTTATTTGTTTTCGCATTTTGAAAACTTCTGAACAAAAAATATTAACCCCACAATGTGTGATGTATAAATCTTTTGAAGACTGATGATCATTGTTAGAAATTTCTCTAAGTATCAATCTGGTTTTTTCAACTGGGATTGGCAAGGCTTAGTATAACAAGATTCTGGCTTTTCCAGGAAAACTTCATGACAATAATGTATATCCCTTCTAGGCTCACAAATAGAACTGGATTTATAAATCATGAATTCATTGAGAACCAAGCAAATTCAACATTCTTTTTAGTTTCCATATCAAGGCTTTTTGACAAGCGTCAAGATGGGCAGGGATGTTTAAACTGGAAAGTTTGACTTTAGAGGAAAAAAAAAGATTCAGTTTTTGAAGACAATCCTCTGAATGAAAGCTGACAATTTGGGAGGTTCAGGAATTCCTAGATGTTCTTTAATGAGCACGTTTTTAAGATTTATGGTATCGGCACTTTCATAGATGGCATAAAAAATTCCCATTTTACTCTAGACCGCTCGTTTTTGGGTTTTCGCCCTAGAGTCCATTTCTCTCCAATTTTCTTTTTTCATTGTTTTACCATGCACTTGGGAATTCTAAATTCTTCCTTAGTGGAATGAGAATTTGATGAGATGGGATAAATCTGAGGAAAACCCTTCAAATAAAATATTCATGCTTGATCAAAATGAACTTTTAAAGCATGTAATGTAGGCCATGGCTCAGGGTTCAGAAAGAAAGGATAAATAGGCCCAAAATACGTGTTTGAGGGTAATCAGATCAAGGATCATTTCTTGAGGAGGATTCTCTTTGAAGCATTTGTCCCTTCTTGGACATTTCTTTCCTTTTGACTTTTGTGTCTTTCTTTCCTCGTTCTTGGCTTTCAATTTGCCATGTCTTTCACACATTTTGTTTTCTTTTTTATTGTGTTTTTTTTCTTGGTTTTCATTTCGCCATCTTTTCCTCTTCTTTTTTCTTTGACAGAGTGCGCCCGTATTTATTCGGGGCTCCATTTGCTTTGTGTCTGTCCTTGAGCTGTCACTCATTTCTCAATGATCTTTCAAAAGATCTTTCCTCGCATTTGCCCCCCAGTGTAGAGGGTAATCCTTGATCAGGGTTCAAAGAAGAAAGAATTCTTTTGGCTCAAAAGGGGTGACTATGGATAATAATTTTTTCTTGTGAAAGGGATATGAAAGATGGCCATTCATCATATCAACCCAAATATTCTCATTGAAAAGCAATCCTCAGGGGAAATAGATAATCAAAATTTCATTTTGCACCTTGGAATCATCCGAATTCTCATATGCATGATATCACAAAAAATTTCTTCTCTTTTTTCCATCGCATACCCCAATGATTTCATGTGTTAGCCCATCCTTCTTCACCATGTATCCATCATTTCCACATATGATGCCCCGATTTGATTAACCATGAGAATTTGTATCAATGAGGAACATAGCAAGTCTAGGTCTATTTTGAAAAGGCTGAGTTTCCAATCTGAGTTCTTTGAAGAGACAAGGAAAATATGACCCAAAAACAAGTTTTCTCTGGGACAAGGAATAATCTAGTTTATCATTGTGCCCCAGGGTGTCAATCATGAAGTGATGTTTGGGTATTTGAAGTTTTATGATCATTGGGAAAGGTCATGAATAGTTTTAGCACAATCTTGACACACACCAAATTATCAAAATCTAGATTCTTGAAAGAATGTCTCATTTGTTTGAATTTCAAAGAATTCAAAAAAAAATTCAAAAAGTTCGTTCCTTTCTTCATAGCCTAGACTAAGATCTATGTCTTTGCTTATTCTGTGATGACAATGGTTTTATGAAGTCAAATCATTCATATTCCAGAAGCATTAAGTCTTTCAACTGTTCTTGGTTTAAGAGATTTAGGCTTAGGAAAACCTAATGTGTGATGTATAAATCTTTTGAAGACTGATGATCATTGTTAGAAATTTCTCTAAGTATCAATCTGGTTTTTTCAACTGGGATTGGCAAGGCTTAGTATAACAAGATTCTGGCTTTTCCAGGAAAACTTCATGACAAAAATGTATATCCCTTCTAGGCTCACAAATGGAACAGGTTTTATAAATCATGAATTCATTGAGAACCAATCAAATTCAACATTCTTTTAGTTTCCATATCAAGGCATTTTGTCAAGCATCAAGATTGGCTGGGATGTTTAAACCGGAAAGTTGATTTTGGAGGAAAAGAGTTTTAGTTTTTGAAATCAATCATCCGAATGAGAGTTGACACTTTGGGAGGTTCAGGAATTCCTAGATGTTCCTTGATGACCACTTCTTTATGATGATCTTCTCTTTTGTGGCATCGGCACTATCATAGATGGCATCCAAAATTCCCATCTTACTCTAGACCGCCTATTTTTGGGTTTTCGCCCTAGAGTCCCATTCTTTCCATTTTTTTTTTGTTCATTGTTTTACCATGCACTTGAGAATTCTAAATTCTTCCTTAGTGAAATGATAATTCGATGAAATGGGATAAAATCTGAGGAAAAACCTTTCAAATTAAATATTCATGCTTGATCAAAATGGACTTTTAAAGCATATAATGTAGGCCATAGCTCAGGGTTCAGAAAGAAAGGATAAATAGGCCCAAAATATGTGTTTGAGGGTAATCAGATCAAGGATCATTTCTTGAGGAGGATTCTCTTTGAAGCATTTGTCCCTTCTTGGACATTTCTTTCCTTTTGACTTTGCTCTTTTTCTTCCTTGCTCTTGGCTTTCAATTTGCCATGTCTTTCACACACATTTTCTTTTTCATTGTGTTTTTCTTTTGTTTTTCTTGGCTTTCATTTCACCATCTTTTTCTCTTCTTTTTCTTTGACAGAGTGAGCCCGTATTTATTCGGGGCTCCATTTGCTTCGTGTCTGTCCTTGAGCTATCACTCATTTCTCAATGATCTTTGAAAAGATCTTTCCTCGCATTTGCCCCCCAGTGTAGAGGGTAATCCTTGATCAGGGTTCAAAGAAGAAAGAATTCTTTTGGCTCTAAAGGGGTGACTATGGATAATTTCTTTTTGCGAAAGGGATATGAAAGATGGCCATTCCTCATGTCAAGCATTAATATTCACTTTGAAAAGCAATCCCCAGGGGAAATAGATAATCAAAATTTCATTTTGCACTTTGGAATCATTCGAATTCTCATATGCATGATATGACAATTTTTTTTTCTTTTTTTTCTTTTTTTTTTTTTGTTTTTTTCGTCGCATGCCTCCAATGATTCATGCATTAGCCCATCCTTCTTCACTATGTATCCATCATTTCCACATATGATGCCCCAATTTGATTAACCTTGAGAATTTGTATCAACGAGGAACATAGCAAGTCTAGGTCTATTTTGAAAAGGCTGAGTTTCCAATCTGAGTTCTTTGAAGAGACAAGGAAAATATGACCCAAAAACGGGTTTTCTCTGGGACAAGGGATAATCTAGTTTAATCATTGTGCCCCAGGATGTCAATCATGATGTTTGGGCAATTAGTGTTTTGTGGTTATTGGGAAAGGTTGTGAATGGTTTTGGCACAGCCTTGACACACATCAAATTACCATGATCTAGATTCTTGAAAGAATGTCTCATTTGTTTAATTTCAAGGAGTTCGAAAAAATTTCGAAAAGTTTGTTCCTTTTTTCATAGCCTAGACTAGGATCTACATCTTTGCTTATTCTATGACGACAATGGTTTATGAAGTTCAAACATTCATATTCCTCGAAGTATTAGGTCTTTCAAGTGGTCTCAGTTCAAAGGATTTAGGCTTAGGAAAGCCTAAAAGAGAGGGGAGAAAGTATTGGGTCATTTTTAACAAAGATCATCAATATTCTCAAGATTGTTCATTATTTCATGTGAAAACCACTTATTTATTATTTACCACAAATTTTCTCAAAGTTTCATTTGCTTTTGCAAATTCAAATTTATTGCTAAAATAAAATGAACACAAAATATTTAAATTCAAAATTTATTTATTTCATGTAGATGTCATCATGAGACAAGCGCTTTCATCATCAAAGTGTATAGAAAAATATGCATCAGAATGCTCCTATTGACATACTTTCAAAGATAACAATTTTTATCCTCAAAATTCTTTCAAAACAGATTTCCAATGTTCGATAAGCTCTGGAATCCAAATGCCATCGTGGACAAGACCCTCAATTCTTTCCTTCAGTTTTATGCATTTTTTAGTCGAATGCCCAATTGCCCCAATATGATACTCGCACTTGCTGTTGGGGTCATAGCTTTTAGCTGACGAAGAAAACTCTTCAAAGCTAAGCCAATTTCTATTTCATCTTATTAATGTGTTTCATGATGAATGAGCTATGAATGTCATGAGTGCAATTTGATGCATGTGAAGGATAAACAAAGTTATGTGTGGTCATATACTATGGAAACAATATTGACCATGTATGCTATAAGTGCAACACGATGCCAACATGATGCATGTAAAGAATAAGAAAAATCAATGCATGGATATATGCAATGAATGACCATGTATGTTCCAAATGCATTTCTCAATGAATGATCATATACACTATGAATGCCACACAATGTCAATTATGATGCATGTGAAAAATAAATGATTGACACAGAGTATATACAAAGAAAATCATGCTGACCATGTATGTCACGAATGCAACCTGATGCCAATATGACAAATTAATGTATGAGCATATCATGATGACCGTGTATGCCATGAATGCACCCTGATGCCAATATGATGCATGTAAAAAATAAGCAAATTAATGCATGGACATATACAATGAATGACCATGTATGTTCCAAATGCATTTCCCAATGAATGATCATATACACTATGAATGCCACACAATGTCAATTATGATGCATGTGAAGAATAAATGACTGACACAGAGTATATACAAAGAAAGTCATGCTGGCCGTGTATGTCATGAATGCAACCTGATGCGAATATGACAAATTAATGCATGAGCATATCATGATGACTATGTATGCCATGAATGCACCCTGATGCTAACATGATGCATGTAAAGAAAGAATAAATTGATATATGAATAGATACAGAAAAATCATGCTGACTATGAATGCATGAATGCAACTTGATGCTACCATGATGCATATAGAGAAAGAATAAATTGATACATAAATATATACAAATGAATGACCATGCATGCTATGATGTCAAAATGATACATGCAAAAAATAAATGAATTAACACAAAGGTATATACAAAGAAATCAATGATTACACGAAATTGGTGGGACCTAAATCTTGATTATTCAACAATCTCATTATGCAAGATTTGCCTCCACACTTACGATTTTTTTTCTTGAAACATGTTTTTTTCTCTATGAAAAACCAATCATATTATTTTCAAAAGAAATTCGGGGTAGTGGATCCTACTATGAATACAATATGCAAATGTTCATGTGACACTACCGGTTTTATGAAATCATCAAATGAAATTACCAATTGTTTATTGCAAAGAATGAGATCAATAATACAACCAAAAATGTACATGCTCCATTCACACATGCATGAAATGTGCAACATGCAAAAATGCTTGAAAAAGGATTTTTTTTTTTTTTAAAAAAACAGCTAATGAACATCTGCCCCAGCAATATCTGCTTATTTAGGCATCACGATGCCTTCGAGGCGGAGTATCACATTTATTACGGGCGATGTACGTACATCGTTGCCCGATCTACCACACTTATTCGGAGTGTAAAATAGGTAACAAAAGGTTTAGAAATGTCCCTCCATGTGTTCCTATTTTCGGTATATCTAACGGAAATTCGGGATGGCTTCGCCTAGGTTCACTATATGAGGGTGAATCGGTTCTAAGGCCCCGAATTGTTCCTCACTGTCGCCGGTGAAGGCTAGTAAGGCACCCCGATAAAAGCGGGTTCAATTCGTTAGAGTATATTTTCCTATGCCCATGCGGAGGGTCATCACGAAGGCATTAGGTACTTTATACTCCGGAAGTGTTTCACTAGCCCATACGGAGGATCAATCACGAAGGCGTAGTTACTTTACTTCCACTTAAAAGGACGGAACCCGGGTAGAGGATTCATGTTATGCAAATGCACGTGTAGTGTGTGTGGAGGAATATCAAACCTTTCACTACCTATTCTACAAACCTTATTCTAAATGCCCTAGCAATTAAAACATTCAAGAATAGTGTAACGCATTAACCAACAAGCAATTATAATATACAACCTTAAATAACTAGAGAACAAAAATAAAATGCATGCACATGAGTATGAACATATTTAAAAACATTTTATTATTTTCAAAATTCTCCTTATTAAAAAAATGTGGGAATTAAAATTAAATACCAATTAAACCAACAAAAACCGAGACTTTTATAACGCACGACTAATTCTAGGCCTGACTCTCTAATAGTCCCAGTGGAGTCGCCAAGCTGTCGCAACCTAAAAAAAATAACGACGAGTCTCATCGCAAGACTTTATTATTCGTTAAGCGTGACATTTAAAAAAAAACCGAGGAAAAGTCGACTTAATTCCTCTAGAAATGAAGGTTTTGAAAATGACCTTAAAAAAAGACATGGAGTCGCCACCAATCTTTTTTAGCTAGGTGTGATCGGCCACCTATTAAAACCGGTTTTATAAAATATTTTAAAAATTAATTAAAACATTTTAAAAACCAATTTCAAGTCTGCGTTTTAAACCAGAGAAATCAAAGAAGCGGGTTCGGAAGTCGGTTACGTGCAGGGAAGGATTAGCACCCCCACAACGCCCGTATAAATCGGTACCTTATTAATCGTGTGTTATCTCAAGTCTCGGTAAAAGTTGGTTTTAAATTTAGTATTTCAAATTAATTCCCAATTTAAAGAAAAATAATTCCATTTTTTATTGAAAATGATCCGGAATTTATAAATTCAAAATTTTCCTATATTCCCCAACAAACGTGGCAAAATATAGAAATTTTTATTAGTTTTGGAAAACTTTCTGAATCGTTCTCTTTTTTTTTGAAAGAAAGATATTCCTTTATTAATAATAATTGATGATATTCCCTCCAGCAAACCCGGTAGAGAACTCATGAATTATTTTAACTCGGGAATATCTTTATTTTTATTGAAAACCATTATCTTTTTTGAAAACATTTAAAAGAAATGAATATGTATGGGCATGACATAAATAAAATGACATAGCAAAATCTAAATAATATAATGCAACCTAAATGTCATGACACATAGAAATTATTATGGCAAGAATCACATATTATATAAAATGCATGAATATAAAAATGCAATGCATGAAATGTATTTTTTCCTTTAATTAAGGAAATCCGTATATCTAAAAAGATATCCGGCTACCTTAGGAAAATATGTCAAATTAAATATTCTAAAACCAAAATACTTTGTGATTGTTTGAAAACAATTTTGGAAAGCTTGAATTAAAAATAAAAACTGGGCTAAATTTTTTAAAATGACTCTAATTTCCTAAGTTTTAAAAAATCCGGACTTGGCTACCCTTAACCCGGGATTTGAAAAACCATTTTTAGAGTTTAAAAAGGCTTAGAAATTACCCTAAGTCAGTAGCTAACCCTCCTAATCAGCCCACTCTAAGTAAATTAACCAAAACAGAAAATTGGTTTTTCTTTAAATTCAATTCTGACTCCACTGTCCAGTTTTAGTCCATGATTTTTTACTCTATTTTTAAAAATTCCAAAATTTCTGAAAAAATTATTGGAGACTCAGGACATGTAAAAATACACGAAAAAAAATCGACTTAATTTTCTGATCAAAGATGAATTCCCAGAAAAATCGGAGATGTACGAGTTTTGGGTGGAGAAAAAAAAAACTGCTTTGCCAACACACATTTTTTTTTGTCTTTGATAAAATCATTTAAAAACCAAAATAAAAATATTTGAAACTCATAGAATGACCTGAAGACAGTAGCTAGGACTTTTTGAAAGTTAGATAAAAATTGGCTAAGTAAAAAAAATCACAAAGGTAGAATAATCAATTTGACAAACTTAATTTTCCACAAGTGTGCTCAAGAGAGCATGACCTTGAACCATTAATTGGCTCAAGTCATTATTCAAGTGGCATGAACATGAAATGCATGAAACAATGCAGCAAACATAATGCATGAAATGCATGGATCTAAACCTAAATGTAAGGAAAATGCATGACATAAATAATATGGCCTAGACCTAACATGAACTTGCATGGCATTTAATGTAACCTAGACCTAAGACATGCATGGCATTTTCACAAACACAAGGCATGTTTAATTCAAAAATCCAACCAAATATCATGCAAATGCAAAAACCTAACAACTAGCATGACAAAAATACAACACACAATGCAAAACACATGGAGTAGCCAAATGGCCCCAAGCTCCAACAAGCATGGCATTTTCACAAACACTTGGTATGCTAGCATGAAAAACTAAGTCATAACACAAAAATCACACAAGCATTTTCACAAACACCTAATATACCAAATCTAAAACATGCTCACTAAGATATAAAACAAGAATCATGCAAAGAATCACACAAGCATTTTCACAAACACTTAATATGCTAACTCTAAAACATGCTCAAATTTAAACAACATGAAAACAGAAAATTAAAAATGCAAAAACATGATATCTAAGACATAAATGGCAACAAACAAAGCAACCAAATTAAATATAACTTAAGAACATGAAATAACATAATATTTAAAAAATCAAAAATAAAGAAAATAGCATAAACAATATGGTAAAATGAATCAAAAACAACAACTTAAAATAAATAATGTAGGCCATTTGGCCATGGTGAGTTTATTGTAAAAACAAAATGTAAGAAAAATATACTTAAGAAAGGAAATGAAGGAAGAACAAGAAACATTATTTTAAAATGAAAACTCACCAAGTAGCTTTTGAACGGATTAAGCTATAAACCCTCAGAGTAGCTTTTGAAAGGATTAAGCTACAAACCCTCTCACAAGTAGCTTTTGAACGGATTAAGCTATAAACCCTCAGAGTAGCTTTTGAACGGATTAAGCTACAAACCCTCAGAGTAGCTTTTGAACGGATTAAGCTACAAACCCTCTCAACAAAAACACTATGACTCACCACCCGGATAATCCTAATACAAGTGTATAGACTATCTCACAAGGGGTAGTGGGTGATTTCAACCAAAGGCCAAGACCCCTTATTTATAAGGTGAGCACCTCCTTGGCTTGACATTACAAAGGGATGTGGGATTGGGACTTAGGCTAAAAAATACCCATGGCTTGATCAAAGAAAATCTCTAACTTAACTCTTGATTTTTAACCACTTGATTGAAAAAATCATAAGCTTCCTCCTTCCTTTGGGCTTGGGCAGGCCATCACTTCTCTTTTCCAGCCCAGCTCTGATTTTTGAAAGGCCCAAAGAAGCCCTTTTCGGTTGCTTGGGTGAAACGACCATTTTGCCCCCCGGATGCAAAATAAATATCAAACGGGCTCCAAATTCAATTTTTCTTTTTTTAATACTTCCAAAATAATAAAATATTGAGTTCTGGAAGTTTTCAAAATTATCCGAGTCTGTTTGCTATTTATTTGGATTTTTTCTTACCAAAATGTCCTTTTATGCCCCTACTTTTTACCATTTTTTAAACGAGCTCCAAATCAAGATTTTTCTTCACCAATCTCTTCAAAATAATTAAAAAGTGTGATCTGGAAGTTTTCATAATTTTTGGAGCTCATTTGGTATTTTTTCGGGATTTATCGGCTTGAATTACTGCATGGGAGGCCCGGGATTTGGCCATTTTGCAAACGAACTCGGAATCAAGATTTTATTTCGCCAATCTCTTCCAAATAATTTAAAAATGAGATTTGCCAAATTTCAGAATTTTTGGAGTCCATTTGCTATTTTTCCGGGATTTATCTTTTTGAATTACTACATAAGAAGCCCGGGATTTGGCCATTTTGCAAACGAACTCGGGATCAAGATTTTCTTTCGCGAATCTCCTTTGAATGATTTAAGAATGAGATTGACAAATTTTCCATAATTTTCGGAGTCCATTTGCTATTTTTCCCAAATTTTTCCAATTTTGCCCTTTAACCTCCCAAAACCCGGTTTTGCTCAAAACAAGTCCGATTTTTAGATTTTCTTCAATCTGAGCCTTGGGCCATCCTTTTTAATCATTCCTCATCCATTGGGGGCTTTGGTCTTACCAAGTCGGGCCATTTCTGTGATTCTTCCTGATTTCACCGAAATCCACTAAAACCCTAATTCTCGGTTTTCTCCCGGATTGACTTTTCTCTCGGTTTTTCTTGCAAGTGACTTCTCCATTACCTGTAGTCAGTGCTTATCTTTCATTTGGAACCTTCAATTTCGACCAGTTTGATCGTTTAAGCACTTTTCCCCAAATTTCTCGGATTAGGGTTTCTTTTCTACTGAATCTCCAAATCCCAACTTCCGAAGTCCATATCTTTCAATGTAGACCTCGGATTATCAAAATTCTTTCTCCATTTTTCAATTGAACTTAAAATCTTGATTTTGAAAGTGGGTTGACTTTTTCAGTAGTTGACTTTCTAGGGTTGACTTTTTCGGGGTTGACTTTTTTTTAAGTTTGACTTTTTGTGCTCGCCCTCTTAAACTAAGTCTCGGAGTACCACCTGCAGGATGAAAACAGTCTTTTTATACTCGGAAACATCAATATGGGAGGAAAACATACCTGTTTAGTGGTCCGGACAAAATTAGGTGTCTACAAGTAGCTAAGAAAGAAATAAAAAGGTTTTGAAAGAAAAAAAAAGGTTTTCAATAGAAGAGCTTGAAGGTAGTCATCTCTACCAAGCTCTAGCATAGCTTTCTTCTTGTTTTCCGTGGTGATTTCTTGATTTTCTATCTTGTTTTCCTACTACATTTTTCATAGAAATAAAGTTTTTTAAATGTTTACTTAAGTTTTCATCTCTTCTTCTTCATCAAAATGGTTGAACACAATTTTGTTTTTACATAGTTTATGCTTGGCCGAATTTGAAGGTTTGTTTGCCTTGTTTTTTTTTTTTCTTTTTTCTTCCTTGCATATTGTTGTGAAAAAATGATTTTTAGAAGGTTTGTTTAAGTATTTTATATTCTCATTTTTTACAAAAAGATGAAGCAAAAAAGTTGAAATGGCTACATGATCTTAGCAAGACCAAGTGACCATGGTTAGGGGAGAGGCTATGCCCATTTTTACCTACCATGAAGCTCACCTTAATTTTGCTATTTAGCATGGTTTATTTTCTGATTTTTGAAATGGAAAGGCTTCATGATCTTGGCAAGACCAAGTGATTATGGTTAGGTGAGAGGCTATGCCCATTCTATACCAACCATGGAGCTTAACTTTCCTTGTATTATTTACTAGTTTTGCTTATTATTTGCTTTGCATGTCTATGTTTAATTTTATATATGTTATTTACATTATTTTCTATGCTATATTTTTTTCTATATTTCATTTCCATGCTTGATATTTTTTCCTTGTAGATTCGGCCTTTGTGTTCATTTGAGTCATATTGTGCATTTTTTTCATATATCATGTCTTATATTCTAAACATGTTTGAATTTTTATATTTTGTCATATGGCCATTCAGCTACTCCATTTTGCCATGCCTTACATGTGCATTTTCATCTTGCTTCTTGACTTGTTTGCATCTCCATGCAATGAGTTAGCATATCTTGATATTTAGTATGCCTTGCATATGCATTTTCATCTTGCTTCTTGACTTGTTTGCATCTCCATGCTATGAGCTTGTGTATTTTGATTTTAGTACGTCATATGCTTGTGAAAATGTCATGACATTATGTATCTTGATATGATTTGTCATATATTTGTGTCATTTACTAGATAGGATTGCACTAGAGTACCATGTGACCATTTGGCCTCTTCATGCATACCTTGCCTTGTCATGCATTTGCATTTTGTTTACGTAACATGCTTTGGATTATCATATCTTGAAATTGTGTATTAGTTGATGTTTGTTCTAGAATTATCATTAGGTTCATTGGTCATTGTATGTTCATAGTATTGCTATGCATTTTCATTACATTTTAGGTCTAGGCCACATGGTATTGCCATGCGTTGCTATGCTACTTAGGTCTTAGGTTACATTAGCATTTTCATGCATATTCATAACATATTAGGTCCAATTCATATTTGCTTTATCAAGCATTGCATGCATATTAAGTTAGGATTGCATTTATTGCCATGCAAACTCATGCTAGGCATTTAGGTTATTTTGAGTTGTCATGCATTTCCTTTACCATTTATGCTTTTGACCATGCATTTCATATATTTCATTTGCTGTATGTTCATGCATTCCATGTCATTTCCACATGATTTATGACTTAGGCCAATCAATGGCTCAAAGTCATGCTCTCTTGAGCATACTTGTGGAAAATTAAAGAGTTGTCAAATTGATTACTCTACCTTTGTGATTTTTATATTTATCCAATTTTGTCCAAGGTTTTTAAATGTTTTTGCTTCTGTTCTTAGGTCTTTAGGATGATTTCCAACAATTTTACTTTGATTTTTAAATGATTTTATCAAAGGCAAAAAAATGTGTTTTGACAAAACAGTTTTTTCACCTAGTACTCGAACTTCTCCGATTTTTTTGGATAGTCATCTTTAATAAAAAAATTAAGTAAATTTTTTCTCTTGTATTTTTACATGTTCTAAGTCTCCAATATATTTTTTGGATTTTTTTGAAATTTGAAAAATAGGGAAAAAAATCGTGTGTCAGGCAGATTTGAAATCAAAAGAGAAATAATGGTTGAATTTGGCTAAGGCATTTATAGGGGGTTGGTTAGAAGCTTTAGCTACTATCTTAGGATAGTTTCTAAGCCTTTTTAATCTTTAAAAAATGATTTTATAAATCTCAGGTTAAGGGTGGTCAAGTCCGGGATTTTAAACTTAGGAAATTAGAGCTATTTTAAAGGGGTTTGGTAGGGGTTTTAATCTTCATTCAAGTTTTTTCTTAAAAATTGTTTTCAAACAATCACAAAGTTTTGTTTTTTTAGAAAATCTAATTTGACATATTTTCCTAAGGTAGTCGGATATCTTTTTAGATATACAGATTTCTTTATTTAGAGGAAAAAATACATTTTCATGCATTGCATTTTCCATGTTCATGCATTTTATTTAATATGTGATTTTTGCTATGATATTTTCCATGGTATTATTATTACTTTGATTTACATTTTATGATGTTATATTGTTTGCCATATGATTTTGAATATTTAATGCTATCCTATATTTTTTATTTAGTCATTTATTTTTGTCACATTATTTAGCATATACTATGTTCATGCATATTTTATGATAGCATTATTTTATGTTTCATGTCATTTCTTGTCATTTAGATCATATTCTATGTCATTTAGGTTATTTTATTTATAATATGCCATGTCATTTAAAATATGCCATATCATTTAAAATTGTCATGTCATTTAAATCATTTTATCTCATTTAGAATATACCATGATACTTAGGATTTTTCATTTCACCAAAAATATACTATGCCATTTAAATTATGTCATATCATTTAGGTTGCATTATATTATCTAGACTTTGCCATGTCATTTTATTTATGTCATACATGTTCATGTTCATATTTTTAAATGTTTTGAAAAGGATAATTATTTTTAATAAAGAATAAAGATATTCCCGAGTTAAAATAATTCATGAGTTCTCTACCGGGTTTGCTGGAGGGAATATCATCAATTATCTTTCTTTTTTAAATTGGGAATTAACTTGAAATACTAAATTAAAACTGACTTTTTTACCGAGACTTGAGATAACACATGATTAATAAAGTACCGTTTTAGACGGGCATTGTCGGGGTGGTAATCCTTCCCCACACGTAACCGAGTCTCGAACCCGATTCTTCGATTTTCTCTGGTTTATAACGCAGACTTGAAATTGGTTTTAAAAATGTTTTAATTAATTTTAAAATGTTTTATAAAACCGGTTTTAATAGGTGGCCGATCAAACCTAGCTAAAAAAGATTGGTGGCGACTCCATGTCTTTTTACGAGGCCATTTTCCTACCCTCGACCTTTTATTTCAATCTAGAGGAATTAAGTCATCTTTTCCTCTGATTCTATTTCCCCCTCACTCGAATGGGTCCCCGCGATCGGGATCACGTATCGACAGCTTGGTAACTCCGCTGGGGACATTTAGAGAGTCAGGCCTAGAATTAGTCACGTGTTATCAAAGTCTCGGTTTGGTTGGTTTAATTGGTATTAAATTTTAATTCCCATATTTTTTAAAATAAAGGAGATTTTTGAAAATAATAAAATGTTTTAAATATGTTCGTATTCATTCACATGCATTTTATTATTGTTTTCTAGTTATTTAATGTTGTATATTACTATTGCTTGTTGATTAATGTGTTACACTATTCTTGATCGTTCTTTTAATAAATTGTTGGGATATTTAGAATAAGGATTGTAGAATAGGTGGTGAAAGGTTTGTTGTTCCTCCGCACATACTACATTTGTATTTGCATAACATGAACTCTCTACCCGGGTTCCATCCTTTTAAGTGGGAGTAAAGTAACTACGCCTTTGTGATGATCCTCCTTATGGGCTAGTGAAACACTTCCGGAGTATAAAGTACCTAATGCCTTCGAGATGATCCTCCGTATGGGCTTAGGAAAATATACTCTAACGAATTGAACCCTCTTTTATCGGGGTGCCTTACTAGCCTTCACAGGCGACAGTGAGAAGCAATTCGGGGCCTTTAGAACCGATTCACCCTCATATAGTGAACGTAGGTGAAGCCATTTTTTAGATACACCGAAGATAGGAACACGTGAGGGACATTTCTAAACCTTTTGTTACCTATTTTACACTCTGAATAAGGGTTGTAGATCGGGAAATGATGTACGTACATTGCCCCGTAATAAGTTTAATATCCCATCCTGAAGCCATCTTGATACCTAGATGAGTCAATAATATTGGGGCAAGTATTCACTAGCTTTTTAAAATTGAAAATATCAAAACATTCTTGTTCAAACATTTTTGCATTTTGCATATTTCATGCATGTGTGAGTAGAGCATGTACATTCATGGTTGTATTTTTGATCTCATTTCTTGTAATAAACAGATGGTGATGATAATCTCATTTGGTAATTTCATAAATTGGTAGTGTTACATGAACATTTGCATATTGTACCATAGTAGGATCCACTACACCGAAATTCTTTTGAAAATAATATGTTTGGTTTTTCATAGAGAAAACATGTTCCAAAAAAATCATCAATTAAATTTGGAGGCAAAATTTGCATAGTGAGATTTTTAAATAATCAAAAATTCGTCCCACCAATTTTGTGAAATCATTGGTCATTGTATATACCTTTATGTTAATTCATTTATTCTTTGCATATATCATTTTTTATATCATGTTACAGTCATAAGCATGTATGCTCATTCATTGTAGAATACAGTCATAGTTAGCATAAATTTTCTGTATATATCCATGCAGTAATTTGCTTATTCTTTACATGAATCATGTTGGCATCAGGTTGCACACATGGCATACATAGTCATCATAATTTCTTTGAATGCTTCATGCATTAATCATTAGTATATTCATGCATATAGGAATAGAGCATGTACATTCATAATTGTATTCTTAAATCTCATGACATTTTCATTTGCATGAAAGGGGTTCGAGATATGAGGAAAGAATTGGAGGAACGAGTGGGTTCTTTGGAACGAAATCAAGAGGAGTTTGGACATGAACTCCGGGAGTTGAAGGAACAGCTTATCAAATTTATGAAAATGTTTGAGGATATGGGTAAGAGTAAAGGGGAATTTTCTCAGGGTTCTTCATCACTTTTGGATCAACCAAAACCTTTAGGTCCAGAACATATAATCCTTGCTAGATCCTGTACTTGCCAGTGTTACAAAGGGTGCAACCCTGATGAAATTGTGGAAAAAATCATGAAAATGATTAAACCAGAGAACCTGATACCAAAGACAGAAATCACGGATCCTGTACCATACATGCAAACTGCTCTAAGTCCAAACCAGTATCCCTACCCTACTATGGCTCAATTGTCCACTGGGATGATCACTACGGGACCTCTGAATCCCACTCCATCACCACCAACTGGCAGTTCGTACCATTTCCCTCATCAATCACCTTATCAAGCATCCGGGATAGGAACCTTGAACTATATACAACCTCCAAGGACCCTGTGCCCAAATCCATACCCTTGCCTTGTTATTCCACCATCTCCCCATGCAAACACTCCAATGCAAGCCTTAGCGCCACTATCAAGTGCCCCAACTCCTAGGCCCTGTGTGACTAAGAAACAACCCGGGATAAAACCCAAAGGCATTTTGATCCTATTCCAATCAGCTATCAAGAGCTTTTCCCCATGTTGGTCAAAAATCACCTAGTTGCCTATGTGTCGTTGAAACCCCTGTCACCACCATACCCCAAGTGGTATAACCCTAATGAAAGATGTGATTATCACTGTTGAACTGTTAGGCATAGCATTGAGCACTGCAATGCACTCAAGAACAAAGTACAATCTCTTATAGATGCCAAGTGGTTGGATCCAACGATGCTGATTTTTAGAGGACTAGGAAAGGGTAATTAGGATTGCGAGATTTACGGTAATTATGTGGAAGGACTTCGATCTTATATGATGTAATAGGATTTCACTTTTTCAGTAGCCGGCCCTTATAGCCTTAGGATGCTAGGAAGAATAAAGTGCTTGGAAAGATAGTTTTAACCACTGCTCATGATTTTGTAAACATGGTTTATACCATTGTAAATGTTAATTTGGGAATGAATTGGTTGTTATTTCCTCCGTGATATCTTCCCCTTTGCATTTTGCATCCGATCAATTATTTGTCATACCATACATATATACATGCATCTTGGTAGCATCAGGTGGTATTCATGACAAACATAGTCAACATGATTTTTCTATATGTTCATGCACTAATTTGCTTATTACATACATCATGATAGCATTAGGACGCATTCATAACACACATGGTCAGCATGAGTTTCTTTGTATATACTCTGCGTCAATCAATCATTGTTTACAGGCATCAAAATTGACACCGTGTTATATTCATAGTGTATATGATCATTCATTGGAAAATAATCTGGAAAATACATAGTCATTCATGGCATATATCCATGCGTTGATTTGTTTATTCTTTGCTTGCACCATGTTGGCATGATTGCATTTATTACATACATGGTCAGCATGTTTCCATTGTATAATTCCATACATCATATTGTTTAAGCTTCGCATGCATCAAATTGCATTCATGACTCTTTCATCATAACATGCACTTAGGGGACTAGAATGGAAGTTGATTTGGCTTTAAGAGTCTTTGAAAGAATTTCTATTTCAAATCAGAGGTATAAAAAGTACTGAGTACCTTTCCAATACAGGCTAGAGCTATGGAGAATGAACAAGCTGCCCGAATGGAAAAAATGGAAAGGGCACATGAAGAATTGCTAGAAATGTTGGCAAAATCTGAAGTAGAATCTAAAGATTAGATGACTAAAGTGATGTAGCTGATGTCCGCCTTAATCAAGGGAAAAGGATACACTGAAAACTTTGCCGCCAGAGAAGGGTTAGAGGCACAAAAGGGTCAGAATGAGGTCATAATGATGGATGACCAGAACACAGTTAACCCCAGCAACACCCTGAACTTAGACGACCCAGCTGAGCTAGAAAAGTTGAAAATGGTTGAGTCAAATATGGTTGAGTTGATAAATTCCCAAGGGAAACATCAGTTGTTAGATGAAAGGCTCCGGGCAGTAGAAAATATAGATATATTCGGGAGTGTGGATGCAAAAGAACGATGCTTGGTCTTCGATTTAGTCATTCCTCCTAAATTCAAGGTCCCTGACTTTGTGAAATATAACGGGACGACTGATCCGTCAACCCACATCACTATGTTCTGCCGAAAGATGACAAGTCATATAGATAATGATAAGCTTCTAATCCACTACTTTCAAGATAGCCTCAGCGGTTTCGCTATTAGGTGGTATGGTCAGTTGAGGAAGGATCAGATTCACTCTTGGAATGACTAGGCCATGGCCTTTGTAAACCAGTATAAGCATATGACCATCATGACACCTGACCGTCTCACTTTGCGAAATATGCAAAAAAGAGCTACTAAGAGCTTTAAAGAGTATGCTCAGAGATGGAGGAACATGTCCACCCAAGTACAACCACCTTTGACACAAAAAGAAATCACCGTCCTTTTTGTGAGTATACTACGGGCCCCGTACCATGATAGACTTGTTGGCAATGACTCAAAGAATTTTGCTGATATGGTAATCTCAGGGGAGATGATTGAGAATGCTATCAAGAATGGGAAACTTGAAGGAGAAGGAACATCCAATTCCGAGAGAAATAGGGTACGTAGAAAGAAAGAGGAAGATGTCCAAGCTATGGGAGATTTCGTCCCATATTCCCAATTTCCCTCATACCAATCATGTTATCCTACTGAGATATCTCAAAGCCTTTATCTTACCCACCCACCCAAGCACCTAATCTTATACCAGTTCTTGTAACAAGGCCTACTTCTAGAAAACGACCGCGGGATAACCAAGAAATAATTCTAATCCCAATCCCTAACCTACTGCCATTACTAATAAAGAATGAGTACCTTACCCCGGTACCTTTGAAAATAGCTCCGAATCCATCAGCAAGGAGTTATGACCCTGACAGCAAGTGTGATTATCACCTGGGGGTAATTGGGCATTCAACTGAAAAATAAAGACAACTGAGGGAAATGATTGAAGGTCTTATCTGTGATGGCATTTTGACACTGGAGCTTATCAATTAGTAGAAGGTCGCTTTGCCGTAAATCAGTTTCTTTCAGGGTTAGGAGGAGAATTACTACCTTTGAAAGATGTCAATAGGAGCATTTTGATGTATGTAGTTTCAGACCTTAAGATGAAAACACTAGTCTCATGTCGACATCCATATGAATTAAATGAATTTTGAATTTTAAATGCTTTGTGTTTGTTTTGTTTTAACAATAATTTGAATTTGCAAAAACAAGCATTAAGGAAG
The DNA here is from genome assembly GCA_030761205.1 of Fremontodendron californicum. Lineage (NCBI taxonomy): Eukaryota > Viridiplantae > Streptophyta > Magnoliopsida > Malvales > Malvaceae > Fremontodendron > Fremontodendron californicum. Next base: position 12,691,207 of record JAULJL010000023.1, read on the forward strand.
TTTTAATAATGGATAATCTCAAGAATGTTGATGATCATTGTTACAAATGACCCAATACCTTCTTCCTTCTCTTTTGGGCTTTCCTATGCCTAAATCCCTTGAACCGAGACCACTTGAAAGACCTAATGCTTCAAAGAATATGAATGATTGAACTTCATAAAACCATTGTCATCATAGAATAAGCAAAGATGTAGATCCTAGTCTAGGCTATGGACAAAGGAACGAACTTTTAAAAAAAAAATATTCGAACTCCTTGAAATTCAAACAAATGAGACATTCTTTCAAGAATTTAGATGATAGTAATTTGGTGTGTGTCAAGGTTGTGCCAAAACCATTCATGTCATTTCCAATAGCCACAAAACACTAATTGCCCAAACATCACTTCATGATTGACACCCTGGGGCACAATAATTAAACTAGATTATCCCATGTCCCAAAGAAAACCTGTTTTTGGGTCATATTTTCCTTGTATCTTCGAAGAACTCAAAATTGAAACTTAGCTTTTTCAAAATAGACCTAGAATTGCTATGTTCCTCATTGATACAAATTCTCATCGTTAATCAAATTGGGGCATCATATGTGGAAATGATGGTTATATGGTGAAAAAGGATGGGATTAATGCATGAATCAATGAGGCATGCGACACAAAAAAAAATTATGATATCATGCATTCGAATGATTCCAAAGTGCAAAATGAAATTTTGATTATCTATTCCCTATGGGGATTGCTTTTCAATTAGAATATTTGTGCTTGATATGATAAATGGCTTTGATATCCCTCTCACAAATAGAAAATTATCCATAGTCACCCCTTTTGAGCCAAAAGAATTCTTTCTTCTTTGAACCCTGATCAAGGATCACCCTCTACATTGGGGGGCAAATGCGAGGAAAGATCACTGAGAAATGAGTCATAACTCAAAAATAGATACAAAGCAAATTGATGCCCGAATAAATATGGGTCCACTCTGTCAAAATAAAGATGCAAAGAAAAACAAAAACAAAAGAAAATAAGTGTGAAAAAGTATGGCAAATGAAAGCCAAAAGCAAATAAGGAAAAAAAACAAAGTCAAAAGGAATGAAAAGTCCAAAAGGGACAAATGCTTCAAAGAAAATCCTCCTCAAGAAATGATCCTTGATCTGCTTATCCTCAAACACATATTTTGGGCCTATTTATCCTTTCTTTCTGAACCCTGAACTGTGGCCTACATTATGTGCTTTAAAAGTCCATTTTGATCAAGCATGAATATTTAATTTGAAGGGTTTTTCCTCATATTTTGTCCCATCTCATCGAATTATCATTTCACTAAGGAAGAATTTAGAATTCTCAAGTGCATGGTAAAATAAAGAAAAAATGGAAAAAAAAAGAAGAAAAATAGAAAGAATGGAACTCTAGGGCGAAAACCCAAAAATGGGCGGTCTAGAGTAAAATGGGAATTTTCGATGCCATTTATGTTAGTACCGATACCACAAAAGAGAAGATCATCTTGAAGAAGTGATCATCGAGGAACATCTAGGAATTCATGGACCTCCCAAATTGTCAGCTCTATTCGGAGGATTGACTTCAAAAACTGAGATTTTTTCCCCTCCAAGATTAAACTTTCTAGTTAAACATCTCTAGCCAATCTTGACGCTTGTCAAAATGCCTTGATATGGAAACTAAAATAAGGTTGAATTTGTTTGATTCTCAATGAATTCATGATTTATAAAACTTGTTCCATTCGTGAGCCTTGTCAATCCCAGTTGAAAAAAACCAAGATTGACACTTAGAGAAATTTTTAACAATAATCATCAGTCTTCAAAAGATTTGTACATCACACACTGTGGGGTTAATATTTTTTGTTCAGAAGTTTTCAAAATGAGAAAACAAATAAAGATATTTTTTTGAAATACCCTTTTTTGATGTTGACATGAGATAAGGGTTTTTCTAACCCAAAGGTGTGGAACTACTAGGGTTAATCTTGATTTCCAAATATGAGAAGAAGAAATAGAACCCGGCAAGCAGACTTTTGTCAATAAGAGTTTGAAAACTGTTGGTGTCGCAACCTTAAAAAAAAAAAACATGATAACAAATGTCTTATCGCAAGACTTTATTATTCGTTTTCCTTAGGGGTGACATTTAAAAAAACGAGGAAAAGTCAACTTAATTCCTCTAAGAAAACGAAGGTGTCGATATGTGATCCCAGATCGTGGGGAACCGTTCGAGTGAGTGGAAACAGAAGTAGAGGAAAAGATGACTTAATTCCTCTAGAAATAATAAAAGGTCGAGGGTATGAAAACGGCCTCGTAAAAAAACATGGAGTTGCCACCAATCTTTTTTAGCTAGGTGTGATCGGCGACCTATTAAAACCGGTTTTGTAAAACATTTTAAAATTAATTAAAATATTTTTTTTAAAACCAATTTCGGGTCTGCGTTATAAACCAAAGAAATCAAAAAAGCGGGTTCGGGAGTCGGTTACGTGCAGGGAAGGATTAGCACCCCCGCAACGCCCGTATAAATCGGTACCTTATTAATCGTGTGTTATCCCAAGTCTCGGTAAAAAGTTGGTTTTTAATTTAGTATTTCAAGTTAATTCCCAATTTTAAGAAAAATAATTCCATTTTTAATTGAAAATGATCAAGAATTTATTAATTCAAAATTTTCCTATATTCCCCGACAAAATCGGCAAAATATAGAAATTTTTATTCATTTGGAAAACTTTCCGAATCATTGTCATTTTTTAAAGAAAGATATTTCTTTATTAATGATAATTGATGATATTTTCTCCAGCAAACCCGGTAGAGAACTCATGAATTATTTTAACTCGGGAATATCTTTATTTTTTATTGAAAAATCATTATCTTTTTCAAAAACATTTTTAAAAATAAGAACATGAACATGTATGACATAATAAAATGACATGGCAAATCTATATAATATAATGCATCCTAAATGATATGACACAATTCAAATGACATAGTATATTCTAGGTAAAATGAAAAAATCCTAAGTATCATGGTATATTTTGAATGAGATAAAATGATTTAAATGACATGGCAGATCTAAATGATATGGCATATTTTAAATGACATGGCATGTTATAAATGAAATAACCTAAATGACATGGAATATGATCTAAATGACAAAAAATGACATGGAATTAAAATAATGCTAACATATAATATGCATGAAAATACTAATAAAAATAATAATGCATGAACATAGTATATACTAAATAATGTGACAAAAATAACTAAATAAAAAGCATAGGATATCATGAAACATTAAAAATCATATGGCAAACAAATATAATATCATAAAATGTGAATTAAAATAATAGTAATATCATGGAAAATATCATAGCAAAAATCATACATTTAAATAAAATGCATGAACATGGAAAATGCAATGCATGAAAAATGTATTTTTTCCTTTAATTAAAGAAATCCGTATATCTAAAAAGATATCCGGCTACCTTTGAAAAATATGTCAAATTATATTTTCTAAAAAATGAAACTTTGTGATTGTTTGAAAATAATTTAGAAGACAATTTTGAATAAAAATTGAAACCTTCACCGAACCCTTTTAAAATGGCTCTAATTTCCTAAGTTTAAAATCTCAGACTTAACTACCCTTAACCCGAGATTTATAAAATTATTTTCAATGTTTAAAAAGGCTTAGAAACTACCCTAAGACAGTAGCTAAAACTTCTACCCAACCCCCTCTAAATGCCTTAGCCAAATTCAACCCTTATTCCTCTTTTGATTTTAAATCTGCCTCTACTGTCCAGTTTTTCCACACGATTTTTTAGCCTATTTTTAAAAGTTCTAAAACTTCTAAAAGAAATACTGGAGACTCAAAACATGCAAATCTACACGAAAAAAAATTGACTTAATTTTTTGATTAAAGGTGACTGCCCAAAAAAATTTGAGATGTTCGAGTACTGGGTGAAAAAAAACTGTTTGTCAAAACACATTTTTTTGCCTTTGATAAATTCATTCAAAAACCAAAAAGGAAATTGTTAGAAGTCATCCTAAAGGCCTAAGGACAGTAGCTAAACATTTAAGAAACCTTGGAAAAAATTGGCTAAGTAAAAAAAATCACAAAGGTAGAATGATAAATTTGACAATTCCTTAATTTTCCACAAGTATGCTCTAGAGAGCATGACTTTGAGCCATTAATTGGCCTAAGTCACAAATCCAGTGGCAATGACATGGAATGCATGAACATACAGCAAATAAAATTTATGAAATGCATGGTCTAAAGGTCTAAAGTGTAATGAAAATGCATGACAATTCATGGCAACCTAAATGCCTAGCATGAATTTGCATGACAATAAATGCTATCCTAACTCTATATGCATGCAATGCTTGATAATGTAAATGTCACTAGGACCTAATATGTAATAAATATACATGAAAATGAATGTGACCTTAGACCTAAATAGCATATTAATGCATGACAATACCAATGTGATTTAGGACTCAATACTAATATGACCTAGACATAAAATGTAGTGAGCATACATAGCAATATTATGAACATATAATGACTCATGAAATTAATGTCAATGCTGGAACAAAGAGTAGGTAATACACAATTTCAAGATATGATAATGCAAAGCATGTCACCTAAACAATATGCAAATGCATGACAAGGCAAGGCAAGGGATTCATGAAGAGGCGAAATGATCATATGAGACTCTAATGCAATCCTACTTAGTAAATGACCTAAGTGAATGACAAACCATATTATAATGCATAATGTCTTGACATTTTCAATAACATATAACATACCAAAATCAAAATGGACAAGCTCATGGCATGGAAATGCAAACAAGTTAAGAAACAAAAGAAAAATGCACATGCAAGGCAAACAAGCATGGTATTGCCGAATGGTCATTTATCAATATGATGGCCTTTTTATCTTAGCATTTTAATAAACACAAGACATAAAAAATCAGAATATGCAAGTTCATGACATGGAGATGTAAACAAACTAAGAAGCAAAAGAAAAATACACATGTAAGGCAAACAAACATGGTATGACCGAATATGCATGAAACAAAACTATGAAAATGCAAACATGAAATACATGGTACATGCAAAAAATGCACAACATGGATACATGAACAACAATGGCCGAATATGCAAGGATGCAATATCAAGCATAGAAATGAAATATAACACATATAGCATAGAAAATAATGTAAAGAAAATGTATACACAAGATTTAACATAGACATGCAGAAATTATAAGTAAAACAAGTAAGTAGATCAAGGAAAGTTAAGCTCCATGGATGGTATCAAATGGGCATTGTAGACACCTAATTTTGTCCGGACCACTAAAACAGGTATGTTTTCTTCCTAAATTGATGTTTCCGAATGTAAAAAGATATTTTTCATCCTGCATGTGGTACTCCGAGACTTAGTTTAAGAGGGCGAGCATAAAAAGTCTAACTCAAAAAAGTCAACCCCAAAAAAAGTCAACCCCAAAAAAGTCAACCCCAAAAAGTCAACTACTGAAAAAGTCAACCCACTTTTAAAATCAAGATTTTAAGTTCAATTGAAAAATGGCGAAATAATTTTGATAATCCGAGGTCTAAATTGAAAGATATGGAGTTTGAAAGTTGGGATTTGGAGATTCAGTAGAAAAAAAACCCTAATCCGAGAAATTTGGGGAAAAGTGCTTAAACGATAAAATTGGTCGAAATTGAAGGTTCCAAATGAATGATAAGCACTGAATACGGGTAATGGAGAAGCCACTTGCAAGAAAAACAGAAAGAAAAGTCAATCCGGGAGAAAATCGATAATTAAGGTTTTAGTGGATTTCGGTGAAATTGAGAAGAATCACAGAATTGGCCCGATTTGGTAAGACCAAAGCCCCCAATGGATGAAGAATAATTAAAAAGGGATAGACCAAGACTCATCTTGAAGAAAATCTAAAAATCGGACTTGTTTTGAGCAGAACCGAGTTTCGGAGGTAAGAGAGCAAAATTGGAAAATTTGGGAAAAATAGCAAATGGACTCTGAAAATTCTGAAAATTTGCAAATCTCATTACTAAATGATTTGAAAGAGATTGGAGAAATAAAATCTTGATTCGGAGTTCGTTTACAAAATGGCCAAATCTCGGGTCTTCTTATGTAGTAATTCAAAAAGGAAAATCCCGAAAAATAGTAAATGAGCTCCAACTCTTATGAAATTTTGCAAATATTATTTTTAAATTATTTGGAAGAGATTTACGAAAGAAAATCTTGATTCGGAGTTTGTTTGCAAAATGGCCAAATCTCGGGCCTCCTATGCAATAATTCAAGAAGATAAATCCCGGAAAAATACCAAATAGACTCTAAAAAATTTGAAATTTTGCAAATCTCATTTTTAAATTATTTGGAAGAGATTGGCGAAAGAAAATCTTGATTCGGAGTTCGTTTGCAAGTGGCCAAATCCAGGGCCTCCTATGCAGTAATTCAAGTCGATAAATCTTGAAAAAATACCAAATGAGCTCCAAAAATTATGAAAACTTCCAGATCACACTTTTAAATTATTTGGAAGAGATTGGTGAAGATCTTGATTTGGAGCTCGTTTAAAAAATGGTAAAATATAGGGGCATAAAAGGGCATTTTTGGAAGAAAAAATCCAAATAAATAGAAAACGGACTCGGATAATTTTGAAAACTTCCAGAACTCAATGTTTTATTATTTTGGAAGTACTAAAAAAAGAAAATTTGAATTTGGAGTCCGTTTGATATTTATTTGCATTCGGGGGGCAAAACGGTCATTTCACCCAAGCAACCGAAAAGGGCTTCTTTGGGCCTTTCAAAAAATTAGACTTGGGCTGGAAAAGAGAAGTGCTGGCTTGCCAAGGCCCAAAGGAAGGAGGAAGCTTCTGATTTTTCAATCAAATGACCAAGAATTAAGAGTTAGTTAGAGATTCTTTTTGATCAAGCCATGGTGATTAAGCCACATAGGCCAAGAGAGATGTCAACATTATTCTTGAACAGCTGTAATTTGGGACAGCTGATATGCTAATCTAAGGGTGGTAATTTCATGATTTTTTCACCTTGAATTATTAGTCATTTGATGGAAAATTAGTTGGGAAAAAATGACAACACTTTTGCATGAGAGAGGGGGGTTTCGGCCAGCTCTAATGGGGGGCAGAATTCATTTTTTCACACTTCATTTTTGCTGATTTCTCTTGGGTTTTTCTTAGTTTTTCTCTCTTTGGTTGAAAGCAAAAAGAAAAAGTTTAGAAAAGAAAGGAAAGTTTGAAGAGAAAAAGCTTGAAATATAGCTTCTTGAGGTTGCTCTTGAGCACCAACTCTTGCACTTTCTTGATTTTCCATTCTTGTTTTTCCTATTTTAATTACTATTTGGTGAGTTTCCTTTTTAAATAAATATTTTTTTTATTGTTCTTCTTAAGTTCTTTCTTCATCTCTTTCTTAAATATGTTTTTTACGATTTTTTTTACAATTTCTCACCATGGCCGAATGGCCTACATTCTTTATTTAAGTTGCTGTTTTGTTTATTTTATCATGTTGTTTATGTTATTTTCTTTGATCTTGATGTTTTAAGTATTATTCTACTTCATACTTGAGTCATATTTTAATTTGGTTGCTTTGTTTGTTGCCATTTATGATTTAAATATCATGTTCTTGCATTTTTAATTTTCTGTTTTCATAATGTTTAAATTTGTTGGTGTTTTAGATTTAGTATATCAAGTGTTTGTGAAAATGCTTGTGTGGTTTTTGCATGATTTGAGTTTTATATTTTAGTTGAGCATGTTAGTATATCAAGTGTTTGTGAAAATGCTTGTGTCATGATTTGAGTTTTATATTTTAGTTGAGCATGTTAGTATATCAAGTGTTTGTGAAAATGCCATGCTTGTTGGAGCTTGAGGCCATTCGGCTACTCCATGTGTTTTGCATTGTGTGTTGCATTTTTGCCATGTTAGTTGATAGGTTTTTGTATTTGCATGACATTTGATTTAGTTTTGCTTGTTAGTATACCAAGTGTTTGTGAAAATGCCATGTTTGCTAGTTACATAGGCCATTCGGCCACTCCTTGAATCTTTGCATTATATGTGCATTCTTGCGATGTTAGTTGATAGGTTAGCATTTGCATGATATTTGTTTGAGTTTTTGATTTAAGCATGCTTTGTGTTTGTGAAAATGCCATGCATATTGTAGTTACTAAGTTTGGTTTATTTGCCATGCATGTTCATGCATTTTAGGTCTAGGTTGCATTAAATGCCATGCAAGTTCATTTAGGTCTAGGTCACTATATTGATGCCATGCATTTTTTCATGAAATTTAGGTTTAAACTCATGCATTTCATGCACTATGTTTGCTGTAATTTTTCATGCATTTCATGTTCATGCCACTTGAATAATGACTTAGGCCAATTAATGGTTCAAAGTCATGCTCTCTTCGTGATTTTTTTTACTTAGCCAATTTTTATCTAACTTTCAAAAAGTCCTAGCTACTGTTTGTGAGTCATTTTGTGAGTCTTAAATATTTTTACTTTGATTTTTAAAAGATTTTATCAAAAGCAAAAATGTATTTTGGCAAAACAGTTTTTTTTTCACCCAGTACTCGTACTTTTTCGATTTTTCTGGGAGTTCATCTTTAATAAAAAAAATTAAGACGATTTTTTACCGTGTAGTTTTACATGTCCTGAGTCTCCAGTATTGTTTTTTGAATTTTTTGAATTTTTAAAAATAGGGTAAAAAATCGTGGCTTAAAACTGGACAGTGGAGTCAGAATTGAATTTAAAAAAAAAAATCATTTTTCTGTTTTGGTTAAGTTACTTAGAGGGGGCTGATTAGGAAGGTTAGCTACTGACTTAGGGTAGTTTCTAAGCCTTTTTTAAACTCTAAAAATGCTTTTTTAACTCTCGGGTTAAGGGTGGTCAAGTCCGGGATTTTAAACTTAGGAAATTAGAGCTATTTAGAAAAGGGTTTAACCCAGTTTTTATTTTTAATCTCAGCTTTTCAAAATTGTTTTCAAACAATCACAAAGTATTTTGGTTTTGGAATATTTAATTTGACATATTTTTCTAAGGTAGCCGGATATCTTTTTTAGATATACGGATTTCCTTAATTAAATGAAAAAATACATTTCATGCATTGCATTTTCCATATTCATGCATTTTATATAATATGTGATTTTTGCTATGATAATTCCTATGGTATTGTTATTATTTTGATTTATATTTTTTTGATGTTATATGGTTTATTCTATGGTTTTGAATATTTCATGATATCCTATGCTTTTTATTTAGTTATTTTTATATTATTTAGCATATGTTATATTCATGCATTATTATTTTTATTTTTATTTTCATGCATATTATATGATAGCATTATTTTATATTCCATGTCATTTAAATTATATGCCATATCATTCATATTTATCATGTCATTTAAATCATTTCATTTCATATAGAATATTTATGTTACTTAGGTCATTTCATTTCATGTAGAATATATTATATTACCTAGGTCATTTCATTTCATTTAGGATATATTATATCATCTAGAATATTTTATTTCATTTAGATTATATCATATGACTTAGGTCATTTCATTTCATGTAGAATATATTATATTACCTAGGTCATTTCATTTCATTTAGGATATATTATGTCATCTAGAATATTTTATTTCATTTAGATTATATCATATGACTTAGGATATTGCATTTCATATAGAATGTGTTATGTTACATAGGTCATTTAATTTCATTTAGAATATATCATATAACTTAGGATATTTCATTTCATTTAGAATGTGCTAAGACATTTAAATCATATCATATCATATCATTTAGGATGCATTTTATTATTTAGATTTTGCTATGTCATTTTATTTATGTCATGCATATACATATTCATTTCTTTTAAATGTTTACAAAATAGGATAATGATTTTCAATAAAATAAAGATATTCCCGAGTTAAAATAATTCATGAGTTCTCTACCGGGTTTGTTGGGGAGGATATCATCAATTATTATTAATAAGGGAATATCTTCTTTAAAAGGAGAATGATTCGGAAAGTTTTCCAAAATTAATAAAAATTTCTATATTTTGCCACGTTTGTTGGGGAATATAGGAAAATTTTGAATTTATAAATTTCGGATCATTTCAATTAAAAATGGAATTATTTTTCTTCAAATTGGGAATTAACTTGAAATACTAAATTCAAAACCAACTTTATACCGAGCTTAAAGATAACATAGATTAATAAGGTACCATTTTATACGGGCGTTTTAGGGGTGCTAATCCTTCCCCATACGTAATCGAGTCCCGAACCCGTTTCTTTGATTTCTCTGGTTTTAAACGCAGACTTGAAATTGGTTTTTAAAATGTTTTAATTAATTTTTTAAAATATTTTATAAAACCGGTTTTAATAGGTGGCCGATCACACCTAGCTAAAAAAAGATTGGTGGCGACTCCATGTCTTTTTCAAGGTCATTTTCAAAACCTTCATTTTTTTTAGAGGAATTAAGTTGAATTTTCCTCGGTTTTTAGTGTCACACTTAACGAATAATAAAGTCTTGCGATGAGACTCGTTATTTTTTAGGTTGCGACAGCTTGGCGACTCCATTGGGGACGATTAGAGAGTCAGGCCTAGAATTGGTCGTGTGTTATCAAAGTCTCGGTTTTGTTGGTTTAATTGGTATTTAATTTTAATTGCCAGATTTAAAAAAAATAAAGATAATTTCAAAAAAAAATAATAAAATATTTTTTAAATATGTCATATTTCATGTGCATACATATTATATTTGTTCTTTGGTTATTTTGGTGCATATATTTATTTATTGATTAATTGATGATTTATGCTGTTTAATCTTGTTGGGGCATTTAGAATAAGGGATATAGAATAGGTGGTGAAAGGTTTGTTATTTCTGCTCACACACTACACGTGCATTTGCATATAATGAATCCTATACCCGGGTTCCGTATTTTTAGGTAGGAGCAAAGTAACTAAGCCTTCGTGATTAACAATCTGCATGGGCTAGTGAAACACTTCCGGAGTACTAAACTACCTAAGCCTTCGTGATTCACAATCCGCATGGGCTAGGGAAATAGACTCTAACGAATTGAACCCGCTTTTATCGGGGTGCCTTACTAGCCTTCACCGACGACAGTGAGGAATAATTCGGGGCCTTTTAGAATTCATTCACCTTTATATAGTAAACCTAGGCGAAGCCCTGCCGGATTTCCAATTAGATATCCCGAAGTTAATAACACATGAAGGAATATTTCCAATCCATTTACCTTCTATTCTACTTTCCGAATAAGTTTATTTTTCGGACAATGATGAACGTACATCACAATGCCCGTAATAAATGTTGATATTTCATCCCCGGGGTGTTATAATGCTGAAATTTTGTTGGCATCCTCAGGGATAATTATTGCTTTGAATTATATGTTTTTTTTGTATTATTCATATTTATTCCCGTTACTAATTCATTTCTTTTTGTTGTTGTTGTTTTTTTTTTTTTGTTTCTTTTTTGCATCTTGCCATCATTCCTGCACATTTGAAGGTTATTGGTCTCGGGATATTATTCAATCAAAAGGGCTTTCATGGAGGGTCAGAGTGTCTCAATGGTCGAGAAACATTTAGAGGTTAGGAAACAATCCGAGAAAATTCAGCAGGATAATGGGGATTGTTTGAAGATGGGATATGTGTTAGCATTGCCAGCCGAGGTTGATCTTATTATCAAGCAAAATGATCTTCGGGATTTGATTGATATATAGAATCAGTGGAATATATCGGAAAAAGAAGCTTTCACTCAGACATATGGGGACATAGCTCTGTTAGCTCAAGTTAAGGTCAGTGGTGAGGTGATCCGGGCTATGGTACAATTCTGGAATCCCGCTTATCGGTGTTTTACTTTCAACCGAGAGGATATGACTCCAACCATAGAATAGTATTCAACCTTGGTGCATATTGAGAATGTTATTCCCGATCGCATTTATTTGAAAGATACAAAGACACCGGGTTTCAAGAAAACTGTGTCAAAGATTTTGGGAGTGGAAAGAAATTGGGTAGAAAACCATGTTGTCCGAAAATGAGTAAATTACTGTATATCATGGGATATTTTATAGGCTTTAATCCATAGCCATTCAAGCAAGGAGACAGTTAGGAATATTTTTGCTTTAGCTATCTATGGTTTAGTTATCTTCCCAAAAACATTAGGGTATGTGGATGTGGCGATATTTGATGTTTTCGAGAGGCTTGAGCAAAGGATAAACCCAGCCCCGACAATCATAGTAGAAACAATCCGATCCCTGAATTTCTGTAGACGGGAAGGCAAAGGTTGTTTTCTAGGTTGTATATAGCTCTTCTACATATGGGTTCAGAGCCATTTCTGTAAAGAGGAGAATTTCCCTCTTCGTTCATATTGGAAATCTTTTGCACCAATTGATGAATTTCTTAAAAGGGATTGGCTTGAGAATAGGATTGAGGAGCAATGGATCAATATATTCCAGAATATCAGGGCTGAGATGATAGTTTGGAGAGCTCCATGGATAGCTCCTATACCGACATTGTATAAATGCGAAGATAAAGCCTCTGTTCCATTATTGGGAGTATGGGGAGAAGTGAGCCAAGCACCATTGCTAGTACTGAGGCAGTCAGAATCTCGTCAGCTTACTCGAATGACCCATGACCTTGGTAATTTGGAGATTGCTTACGGAGAAGATGGATATTCGGGAAAGGTCCGTGAGATTGTGGTGGCATGGAAGGAAACTCATCGGGTGAAGGTAGCTAGATATGCTGATATCGTCACACCTAACTACCTGACATGGAGGGAATCAAGGGTTAATGATAGGTTGTTGACATCGGATGGGGAAGAAGTTTGGCATTTGAGTTCGCCTCGCAAGGAAGCGCCATCAGAATTAGAAACTGCAAGGGCAAAATTTGAAAAAGAAAAGGCCCGGATGAACAAAGAGATTGCCCGATTGCAAGAAGAGCTTGAGGACATGAAAGATCAGGAGGTAGCCCGAGAAAAAGAAAAGGAAAAGATCAAGAGAGAGTGGGACACTATTCAAAGTGATCTTCAGGAATTACACTTGGAGAACAAGAGATACCGTTTCAAGCTCAAATTCTAGGGAACTCTCAAGACTTCTGGGGAATGGGAACAAGAAGTCAGAAACCTCAAAAAGGAGAAGAACTATTGGGCAGAAAAGGCAAAACACGAGGAAGCCCGAGCAAATCAACTGGAGAAACAAGCTAGGGAAAGCTTACACGGCGATGCTTCTGCTGACACGTCAAAGGGTCGTGAACAAGTAGGGATTAGATGGAAGAGCAAGGCAATCAAAAGAGGACAGTGAAGAAGGTCCAGAATCCGAGGGAGTTACTAGTGTTTTGTAATAGTTTTTAGGAGAGATAGGTTATCATGTTGTCTAAAGTAGGGATCTTTTCTTTGATGTATTTAGTTCCAGGAAATCAATGAAAGACCGTTTGGCTGGAATTATCCCGGGGCCAATACTTTAAATGCATTCATTATTCACTATTTCTTTCTTTTATATATTTTATTTTTTTCATAATCATTCATTCATTTATTCTTTAAAACTTGTTCATACATTTAGTCATTTATTGGTCCATTCATTTATTTATTATAGGTTCATACACTTAGTCATTTACTTAGTTGTTCATTCATTAACACTGATTCACTCATTCATTCATTAACACTGATTCACTCATTCATTCATTCATTTATTCATTTTTTATAAAATAAAATAAGAAATGCGTCAATAATTTCTAATCCATGGTTTTTAAAACTAAAGGTACAATTGGTCGCACTCAGAAAGAACCAGACTTCCAACACCCTTACAATACTCGATCTGGAACAAAAGCCATGGAAAACGATTAGCTTGCCAGAATTGAGAGAATGGAAAGAATCCAGAAAGAACTACAAGAATAGTTGACTAAGTCTCAAGAGGAGACACGAGAACAGATGACAAAGCTCATGGAGATGATGAGCACTATGATAAAGCAGAAGTGGCCCGGAGAGAATTCAGTTACTGAAATAGGGGCAGTGAATCAGGAGGATCGACCAGAAGTAGTACAGAGAAATGGACAGACATCCCAACCTGTGGGAAATGAAATCCCAACTGGGGCAGCATCCTACATCTATATCCGACCAGCAGCTGAAGCACAGAACTTCGGTCCAAAAAGGGGTAACATCGGAGTTGATCCAATTGAGGTTGAGGTTCCAGTTTTTGAAGAAATAGCGAAAAAGGAAAGGGCCAAAATGACTGAATTGAAGAGGGTCGAAACCACTGAATCTCAGAAGAAATATCAGTTGTTGGAAGAAAGGCTAAAAGCAGTGGAAGGAGCAGAGTTGTTTGGCAGTCTAGATGCCAAAGAGATGAGCTTGGTACATGATCTAGTAATTCCATGAAGTTCAAAGTACCAGACTTTGAAATGTATAATGGGACCACCAACCCATCCGCTCATCTGACCATGTACTGTAGAAGGATGACAGGGCGTGAAGATAATGAGAAATTGCTTATTCATTGCTTCCAAGACAGCTTAACAAGGTCAGCCACCCGATGGTACAATCAACTGAGTCGTACCAAGATTCGTTCATGGACGTATTTGGCTAGGGCTTTTATGAAATATTATAAGCATGTTTTCGACATGGTATCGGATAGGGTGTCATTAGAAAACATGGAAAAGAGGTCCAAAGAAACCTTCAAAGAGTATTCGCAGAGGTGGAGGGATCTGGCCACACAAGTGCAACCCCCTTTAACTAGCAAAGAAACCACGGTGCTTTTCATAAACACATTGAAAGCACCCTATTATGACAAATTGGTGGGAAGCGCTACCAAGGATTTTGTAGATATGGTAATATCTGGGGAAATGATTGAGTCAGCTATTAAGAATGGAAATATGGAAAGGGGGTGAGTCTGCTACCCCAAAGAGAGCTTTTCCTGCAAAGAAGAAGGAGGAAACCCATGCAGTAAGCTTCAACCAATACCCTTATACACCTCCTACACCATACACAACACCAAGGCCCTATACTCCTACCACACCTTATGCGCCTCCTACACCATACGCACCATACCCGGGGTATAATCCTTACTATCCCAATGTCAACCACCTTACCCAAAACCCATTCCCCTACACCAATATACCACAACAACCATTCCTAACTAGCATATCCCCTCAAATCACCCTTCCTAGAAATACTATTCCAAACACACAAGGGCTTGCGCGTAATGACCAACTTTCACAAAGGAACGATCAAAAAGCCCAATTTGATCCGATTCCCACTACCTACGGTGAGCTATATCCAAAACTATTGCAGGGTCAACTTGTTGCACCCGTGTACCTAAAACCTTTGACACCTCCATATCCAAGATGGTACAATGCAAACACTAACTGTGCATACCATGCGGGAATCCAAGGACATTCAATTGAAGATTGCCTGGCCTTCAAAAAAAAAGTCCAAAGCCTGATTAATGCTGGGGTTGTGAAGTTTGGATCAAAAAATGGGCCGGACGTAGTTGGAAACCCATTGCCCAATCATGCTGGGAATCAGGTAAATGCAATATTGACCGGAGAGGGCAGAAGATTAAAAAGGGATATTGGGGAGGTTAAGACTCCGATACTGACAGTATGGGTTGAAATGGTCAAGGTAGGATTGGTGGAAGATTCAGGCAGTCTAAAAATAGTTGCAAAAAGGGTGCATAATTGATGCTCGTTCCATAAGGGTGGAGGCCATGACATACAGAACTGTGGGGACTTTCGCGTTAAAGTCCAAAAGATAATAGATAATGGGGTAGCCCAATTCTACGAGGAGATATAGGGAGAGATAGGAGTCATTGAAAATGCAGGTGGCTATGGGATAGGAAGACCCCTGATCATCAATTATGATGATTCGGAGGAAAAAGTTATGCCAGTCATTGAAGAAAATGCGCCCAAATTAATCATTGATCTACCTATTTCCTTTCCATACAAGGAAATCAAGGCTACACCATGGAAATATGACTGCAGCATGGTTATGCCCGGGTCTTCAAGCCAGCAGGATATCACAGGTATGGGGCATTTAACCCGAAGATGGAGGTGTTATGCTTTGGAGGCCGTTGAACAAGGGTTAACAGGGAAAGATAGAGGAACTAATAAAGGGAAGAAGGTAGTCGAGCCAATCCATATTGAGATGGATTTGCCAAAGGAAACAGAGAGGGGATCAACCCCGATTAACAGATTGAAAGAACCAGTATGCGAGAAGGAAGCCTGTGAGTTCTTGAAATTTATAAAGCATAGAGAGTATAGCGTGGTTGAACAACTGCAACGTCAACCAGTTAGGATCTCAATCTTATCCTTGCTTTTGAATTCAGAACCACACAGAAATGCCATGTTAAGAGTATTAAATCAGGCATACGTGGCTAATAATATATCAGTGGAAAAGCTGGATAGGCTGGTGGGAAACATCGCAGCAGATGACTACATATTTTTCAGTTATGAGGAGATACCACCCAACGGTATTGGATCAACGAAAGCTCTCCATATAACTACCACTTGTAAGGGGCACATATTACCAAGGGTCCTTTTGGATAATGGTTCTTCACTAAATGTGATGCCTTTAGCAACCCTATCCAAATTGCCAGTGGATATATCCTATATGATACCAAGTTGCATGGTGGTCAGGGCTTTTGATGGAACAAGGAGAGAGGTTATGGGAACTATTGAAGTTCTTCTGGAGATAGGCTCGTGCATTTATAGAGTGAAATTCCAGGTCATGGATATTAATCCATCTTGTTGGGAACGCCGTGGATACATTCAGCTGGGGCTGTACCCTCGTCTCTTCACCAAAAACTAAAATTTGTGATGGAGGGTCGGTTGATCACAGTATCAGGAGAGAAAGATATAATAGCCTCCGCATCTACTGAATCTCCTTATGTGGAGCCCAATGAAGAGGCCGTAGAGTGCTCTTTTCGGTCTTTGGAATTTGTAAATGCAGTTTTCGTCGCTGAAGGACTGAAAATTCCGAAACCGAGGCTGTCCAAGAACACAAGGCTTGGAGTAAGAACTACTGTGGGAAAAGGCTGCAGGGTTAGAAAAGGTCTCGGGAAATATCTTTAGGGGATGGCTCGAGCAATAGAAGTAAAAGAAAAAAATGACCGGTTTGGTCTAGGGTATCTTTCGAAGGCCCATGAGAAAAGAAAACAAGTTGAAAGGAACCGACAAAGGAGGATGGCTTGTCTTACGGGTATGGATATTGAATGGGAGCCTATGACATTCCCACCTATCCTTCACAGCTTTCGCTCAGCCGGTTCTCTGTTCGGAGAAAAGAATTTTGATGATGTGCTCGTAATGAAAGAGCAAGCCTTCGAGAGATTCCAGGTGCATAGGGATGAGCAGATGTATGATGTGGAGATCTGCACGATTGAGAAAGACAGAATTGAAAGAGAGAGTGCTAGCTGGATGGTGCGACCTTGTCCACCAGGATCTAGACTAACCAACTGGAGTGCGACTGAGTTTCACATAGTTTTTAAGTCTATTCCAAAGTAATACTTTTAAAAAAACAATCTTAACTATCTTTACCCAAAGATATTAAGAGTTTTTTCTGTAATGGGTTTTTTAAGCATTTTCATTCAATAAATAACAAGCACAATGCATTTTATCCATATTAATGTGTCCATATTCTTTCATTTTTGTTATTTATTTTGTTTTCATTATATATTTTCATATTCTTTTTTTTTTCTCCACCTATTTACAGGTGTGCAGATGCGGAATATGAGGACCTTCCTGTCAGTAATTCTGAAATTGATTTTGAAAGACCCATTTGCACGGGTGGTTTTGAGGCTAATGAGGATACTGAGGGTTATGGTCTACCTCCGGATTTATTAAGGAAAATAGAACAAGAGAAGAAACAAGTACTTCCTCATAAGGAGTTATTGGAGACGATAAATCTGGGAAATGGTGAAGAGATAAAAGAAGTCAAAATCGAAACTTCATTGTCATTATCAATAAAAGGTGAATTGATAGCTTTGCTCCAGGAGTATGTGGATGTATTTGCATGGTCTTACCAGGACATGCCAGGGTTAGATCCGGATATTGTGGTTCATAAGCTCCCTTTAAAGCCAGAATGCAAGCTAATTCAGCAGAAGTTGAGAAGAATGAGGCCTGATATGCTGTTAAAGATAAAGGAGGAGGTAAAGAAGCAATTTGATGCTGGATTCTTAGAGGTGGCAAAATATCCAGAATGGGTGGAAAATATTGTTCCAGTGCCAAAGAAGGATGGCAAGGTGCGAATGTGCGTTGACTACCGAGATTTGAACAAGGCCGGCCCTAAAGATAATTTCCCTTTGCCCCACATTGATACTTTGGTGGATAATACGGTGAAAAGTTCTTTATTTTCTTTCATGGACGGGTTCTCAGGATACAATCAGATCAAGATGGCACCGGAAGATATAGAGAAAACCAAATTTGTTACAATGTGGGGAACCTTCTGCTACAAAGTAATGACATTTGGGTTGAAGAATGCTGGGGCAACATATCAAAGAGCCATGGTGACCTTGTTTCATGATATGATGCATAAAGGAATTGAGGTCTACGTTGATGATGTGATCGCAAAGTCACAAGGAAAAGAGGAGCATATTGGAAATCTTAATAAGCTCTTTGAACGACTAAGGAAGTTTAGACTCAAGCTAAATCCGGCAAAATGCACTTTCGGAGTCACATCAGGAAAGTTGTTGGGTTTCGTTGTCAGCAAAAGAGGAATTGAGATTGACCCGGATAAAGTGAAGGCTATTCAGAATCTGCCACCACCTCACACTCAAAAAAAAAAGTAAGAGGCTTTCTCGGGAGGTTGAATTACATTGCTCGGTTTATTTCATAGTTAAAAGACAAATGTGATCCAAGTTACTTCGAAAACGTGATCCAGGATAATGGGATAAAGGTTGTCAGATTGTATTTGAAAAGGTTAAACATTATCTATCCAACCCACCAGTATTAATGCCACTTATTCCGGATAAACCAATGATATTGTATTTATCAGTATTTGAAAGATCCATGGGTTGTGTTTTGGGGCAGCTTGATGAAACTGAAAAGAAAGAACAGGCAGTTTACTACCTCAGCAAGAAGTTCACAGATTATTAGTTGAAATATTCATCAGTAGAGGAGTTGTGTTGCGCCTTAGCTTGGGCTGCTCGAAGACTCAGACAGTATATGTTGTATCACAAAACGTGGCTGATTGCCAAGCTGGATCTAGTCAAGTACATATTGGAAGCACCTTCTTTGTTAGGGAGGATAGCAAGATGGCAGGTTTTATTGTCAGAGTACGACATTGTATATGTAAGTAAAAAAGCTATCAAGGGCAGTGCAGTGCCTGAATTCTTAGCAAGTCGGGCAGTGGAAGATTATGAGTCCTTGAACTTTGACTTCTCCGATGAAGATTTGATGTATGTGTCGCAAGCAGATGAGATTCCCTTGAAGAAGAAAGTATGGAAAATGTACTTTGATGGCGCATCTAACGCCATGGGGCATGGAATTCGTGCAGTGCTTATATCCCCATAAGAAGATTGTTATCCTTTCACTGCTAGATTGGATTTTGATTGTACAAACAATATTGCCGAGTATGAAGCATGTACTATGGGCCTTCGTGCTGCAGTGGACAGAAAGATCAAAGTATTGAAAGTTTTCGGAGACTCAGCCTTAGTGATTTACCAGCTACGAGGAGAATGGGAAACCCGAGATACAAAACTAATCCGATACCGAGAACTCATATTGAGTTTATTGGAAGAGTTTGAAGAAGTGACTTTCAATTACTTTCCTCGAGAAAAAAACCGAATGGCAGATGCTCTGGCTACTTTGTCATCAATGTTTAAAGTGAATGAAGGGGCGAAAGTTGTGCCGATCAAGATGAGCATATATGAGTCTCCTGCCCACTATTTGAGTATCGAAGAAGAAGCAGATGGTCTCTCTTGGTATAACGACATCTTGCAGTACATCAAGAGTCAACAGTATCCAGAACAAGCAACAAAGAATGACAAGAGGACTCTGAGAAGGCTAGCAATGAGTTTTGTTCTAGACAGTGAGATTCTCTACAAGAAAGGGAAAGATCAAGTCCTATTGAGATGTGTCGGGTCTGCCGAAGCTCGAAGAATCATAGAAGAGGTCCATGAAGGGATATGTTGCACTCATGCTAATGGTCACATACTTGCTAAACAGATTATGAGGGCAGGGTACTATTGGCTGACGATGGAAGGAGATTGCATTAGTTATTCCCGGAAGTGCCATAAATGCCAGATCTACGCAGATAAGATTCATGTGTCGCCATCGCCATTACATGTCATGATTGCACCATGGCCTTTTTCAATGTGGGGAATGGATATGATCGGGCCTATTACCCCGAAAGCTTCAAATGGACATCGTTTCATCTTGGTGGCCATAGATTATTTCACAAAGTGGGTAGAAGCTGCTTCCTATGCCAATGTAACAAAGTCGGTGGTATGCAGATTCGTCAAGAAAGAAATCATATGCCGTTACGGGTTGCCA
The DNA here is from genome assembly GCA_030761205.1 of Fremontodendron californicum. NCBI lineage: Eukaryota > Viridiplantae > Streptophyta > Magnoliopsida > Malvales > Malvaceae > Fremontodendron > Fremontodendron californicum. Next base: position 12,711,698 of record JAULJL010000023.1, read on the forward strand.
GCAAGAATTATTTCGGATAATGCTCTCAATTTGAACAATAAGATGATGAGAGAAGTGTGTAATCAATTCAAGATCATACATCATAATTCGGCACCTTACCGTCCAAAGATGAATGGAGTAGTAGAAGCAGCTAACAAGAATATCAAGAAGATTGTCGAGAAGATGACTAATGTGTACAAGGATTGGCATGAGATCTTGCCATTTGCTCTTCATGCATATCGTACTTCGGTCCGCACATCTACAGGTGCAACACCATTTTCTTTGGTATACAGGATGGAAGCAGTGCTACCTATTGAAGTTGAGATCCCTTCACTTCGGGTTTTGATGGAAGTTGGCCTAGAGGAAGTAGAATGGGTTAGAGCTCGTTATGAACAGTTGAATCTCATCGAGGAGAAAAGATTGAAAGCAATTTTTCATGGACAGTTGTATCAGAAAAGGATGATTCGAGCCCACAACAAGAAAGTTCATCCTAGACAGTTCCGAGAGGGGGAGTTGGTATTGAGGAAAATTCTCCCTATAGTGAAGGACCCGAGAGAAAAATGGGCTTTGAATTGGGAAGAACCCTATGTGGTAAAGAGAGCTATTTCTGGAGGAGCATTGTTTCTAACTCGGATGGACGGAGATTATTTTAGACATCCCGTGAATGCTGATGAACTGAAGAAGTATTATGTTTAAAAAAATATATGATATTGTGCACATGGAAATTCGAATGATTCCAAGTGTAAAAATAGAAATTCTATATATCCATTTCCCCTGAGAATTGCTTTTCAAAGAGAATAGTCATGCTTGATATGATGAATGACCGTCTTTCATATTCCTTCCACTAAGAAGAAAATATCCTTAGTCACCCCTTTGAGCCTTAGGAATTATTTCTTTCTTTAAACCTTGATCAAGGATCACCCTCTACACTGGAGGGCAAATGCGAGGAAAGATAATCAAAAATCATGGCAAAAGGAAAGGCATCGGAAAATGTGGCAAATGAAAGCCAAAAAAAAAAAATAAAAAAAGAAGAAAAGTCCAAAATGGGACAGATGTTTCAAGAAAAAGTTCTCCTCAGGAAATGATCCTTGATCCAATCACCCTTAAACACACTTTGGGCCTATTTTATCTTTTCTTTATAAACCAAAACCTTGGCCTACATTACGTGCTTTAAAAGCCCATTTTGATCAAGCATGGATATTTAATTTGAAAGGTTATTCTCAGACTTCATCCCATCTTTTGAATTGATATTTTTACCTTGGAAGCAGTTAGAATTCTCAGATGCATGAAAGAATAAAAAATGGAAATGAAAAAAAGAATGTAAAAGGAGAGGTTTAAGCCGAAAACCCGTAAAGGGCGACTTAATACAAAATGGAGGACACTTGAGTTGAAAACCCAAAAAGGGCGGCTCAAGTACTAATCAAAGTTTGAATCAATGCTCCGTGTAAAGGGGGAGAAAGTATCTGACAATGAAAGAAAAGGGGAACAACTCAGTCTGATGTAACTACAGAAGCTAAGAGGTTACCCAAGTGAATTGCTCGTTCAAGAGAAATTTCAGATGGTTTGAAAAAAGAGGGGTCCAAGATATTCCGCATCTGGGGCATCTACAGCCTATAACCTTACATTTGTTTCTTATATCCTTGATATTTATGTTTACTATTTTAAAACATTTCTTGCAATAAATTCTTATTATCCTTTTCATGATAATTTTTGCTTGATTCATATTTTCTTTCATATACTTTTGAGATGCATTAAGGTTGTTATTAAATTGAATGATGATTAGTAATAAAAATCTTTAAATAAAGGGATTTCAAAGTATTAATAAGGAATAGATTTAAATCTTGGGAAAGGTTTGGAAAGTTCACCAAGAAAAGAAAACAGTGAACGTGATGGAAACTCCATCATGAAGTCAGAAAATCTGTGAACTTCAGCGAGAGACAGAAACTGAGATCGTTTGATAAGATATCTTGAGTGAAGAATTCCTTAAGTGGGGCATCAATGAACAATTGAAGACTCTGTCATGAAGTCGAATAATTTGTGAACCTCAAAGAAACCATGGATTAGAAATCATGGCACAATCATTTGATTGCATTTAGTTTTAGGAAACATACAAGCATTTTCAAAGCGTGACATTCTCATCATTGCATTTAGCTAACAGTGCAGAAATCAAGAAAACTTGGACTTCCCCAAAGAGAACTCGTGTTGCTTCTCAAAAGATTCAGACTCCGAGATCACCATAAAGGTATTTCTTTCTGTTTTAAATCGAATTCATTTTGTTTATCATACGAGTTGAGCCTTGAGATCGTTATCAAGATATTTTCAAAATCCAGTTTTAAAGACCTTCGGGCACCAGTTTTAAAGACCTTCGGGCACCAGTTTTAAAGATCTTCGGGTACCAATTTATTTGACCTTCGGGCACCAATTTTAAAGACCTTCGGGCACCAATTTAAAAGACCTTCGGGCACCAGTTTTAAAGACCTTCGGGCACCAGTTTTTTAAAGACCTTCGGGCACCAGTTTTTTAAAGACCTTCGGGCATCATTTTTTTTAAGACCTTCGGGCACCAATTTTAAAGACCTTCAGGCACTAGTTTTTAAGACCTTCGGGCACCAGTTTTAAAGACCTTCGGGCACCATTTTAAAGACCTTCGGGCACCATTTTGAAGATCTTTAGGCACAATTTTTCTTTTGAAAATCGAATCCGTTTCCTTAAGACGGGTCTAGCCTTGATTAGTTAGGGAATTCAATTTAAGGACAAAATCTTCAATTTACAGCTTTTTCAAAAAAAAAAAAAAATGAAAAAATGAAGAAATGAAAAAAGAAAACCCCTTTCCCTTTCCTTCACATGTGATTTCACTGACCGTACAAAATTAGTGTTTGTTTATCTTTCCCTGATTCCTGATTCTCAGCACTAGCCAAAGAGGGGCAGCTATAGACACCTAATTTTGTCCGGACCATTAAAACAGGTATGTTTTCTTCCTAAATTGATGTTTTCGAATGTAAAAAGATTTTTTTCATCCTGCAGGTGATACTCCGAGACTTAGTTTAAGAGGCGAAGCTTAAAAAGTCAAACTCAAAAAAAATCAACCTCAGAAAAAGTCAACCCCAAAAAAGTCAACCTCGAAAAGTCAACTACTGAGAAAGTCAACCCACTTTCAAAATGAAGATTTTAAGTTCAATTGAAAAATGGCGAAAGAATTTTGATAACCTGAGGTCTACATTGAAAGATATGGAGTTCGGAAGTTCGGATTTGGAGATTCAGTAGAAAGGAAACCCTAATCCGAGAAATTTAGGGAAAAGTGCTTAAACGATCAAATTGGTCGAAATTGAAGGTTCCAAATGAAAGATAAGCACTGACTATGGGTAATGGAGAAGCGACTTGCAAGAAAAATCGAAAGAAAAGTCAATCCGGGTGAAAACCGAGAATTAGGGTTTTAGTGGATTTCGATGAAACTGGGAAGAATCACAGAAATGGCCTGATTTGGTAAAACCAAAGCCCTCAATGGATTAAGAATGATTAAAAAGGGATAGCCCAAGACTCATCTTGAAGAGAATCTGAAAATCGGACTTGTTTTGAGCAAAATCGGTTTTCAGAGGCAAAAGGGCAAAATTGGAAAATTTGGGAAAAATAGCAAATGGACTCCAAAATTCTGAAAATTTGCAAATCTCATTATTTAATCATTTGAAAGATATTGGCGAAAGAAAATCTTGATTCGGAGTTCGTTTGCAAAATGGCCAAATCCTGGGTCTTCTCATGTAGTAATTCAAAAAAGAAAATCCCGAAAAAATAGTAAATGAGCTCCAAATCTTCTAAAATTTTGCAAATATCATTTTTAAATTATTTGGAAGAGATTGGTGAAATAAAATCTTGATTCGGAGTTCGTTTGCAAAATGGCCAAATCTCGGGCCTCCTATGCAATAATTCAAGAAGATAAATCCCAGAAAAATACCAAATGAACTCCAACAATTCTGAAATTTTGCAAATCACATTTTTAAATTATTTGGAAGAGATTGGAAAAATAAAATCTTGATTCGGAATTCGTTTGCAAAATGGCCAAATCTCGGGCCTCCTATGCAGTAATTGACGCCGATAAATCCCGAAAAAATACCAAATGAGCTCCAAAAATTATGAAAACTTCCAGATCACACTTTTGAATTATTTGGAAGAGATTGGTGAAGAAAAAGCTTGATTTGGAGCTCGTTTAAAAAATGGTAAAATGTGGGGGCATAAAAGGGCATTTTTGGAAAACAAATCCAAATAAACAGCAAACGGACTCGGATAATTTTGAAAACTTCCAGAACTCAATTTTTTTATTATTTTGGAAGTATTAAAAAAAGAAAATTTGAATTTGGAGTTCGTTTGATATTTATTTGCATCCAGGGGGCAAAACGGTCATTTCATTTAGTTTATATTATGTCATCTAGAATATTTTATTTCATTTAGATTATATCATATGACTTAGGTCATTTCATTTCATGTAGAATATATTATATTACCTAGGTCATTTCATTTCATTTAGGATATATTATGTCATCTAGAATATTTTATTTCATTTAGATTATATCATATGACTTAGGATATTGCATTTCATATAGAATGTGTTATGTCACATAGGTCATTTAATTTCATTTAGAATATATCATATAACTTAGGATATTTCATTTCATTTAGAATATGCTAAGACATTTAAATCATATCATATCATATCATTTCGGGTGCATTTTATTATTTAGATTTTGCTATGTCATTTTATTTATGTCATGCATATACATATTCATTTCTTTTAAATGTTTTCAAAAAAGGATAATGATTTTCAATAAAATAAAGATATTCCCGAGTTAAAATAATTCATGAGTTCTCTGCCGGGTTTGCTGGGGAGGATATAATCAATTATTATTAATAACGGAATATCTTCTTTAAAAGGAGAATGATTCGGAAAGTTTTCCAAAATTAATAAAAATTTCTATATTTTTGCCACGTTTGTTGGGGAATATAGGAAAATTTTGAATTTATAAATTCCGGATCATTTTCAATTAAAAATGGAATTATTTTTCTTCAAATTGGGAATTAACTTGAAAAACTAAATTCAAAACCAACTTTATACCGAGATTAGAGATAACACATGATTAATAAGGTATCGTTTTATACGGGCGTTTTGGGGGTGCTAATCCTTCCCCATACGTAATCGAGTCCCGAACCCGTTTCTTTGATTTCTCTGGTTTTAAACGCATACTTGAAATTGGTTTTTAAAATATTTTATTTAATTTTTTAAAATATTTTATAAACCGGTTTTAATAGTTGGCCGATCACACATAGCTAAAAAAAGATTGGTGGCGACTCCATGTCTTTTTCAAGGTCATTTTCAAAACCTTCATTTTTTTAGAGGAATTAAGTCGACTTTTCCTCAGTTTTTTAATGTCACACTTAATGAATAATAAAGTATTGCGATGAGACTCGTTATTTTTTAGGTTGCGACAGGCATAGCCTATCACCAAACCATAATCAATTGGTATTGCCAAGATCATGAAGCCTTTCCATCTCATCAAAACAAAAAATAAACCATGTAAAACAGAACATAAGGTAAGCTTCATGGATGGTGTCAAATGCGCATAGCCTCTCACCAAACCATATTCACTTGGTCTAGCCAAGATCATGTAGCCATTTCAACCTTTTTTGCTTCATATTTTGTAAAAATTAGAACCTTAGAATACTTTAAAAAAACTTGCATAAATCATTTTTTCACAACAACATGGAAGGAAGAAAGAAAAGAAAAAAACAATGCAGAAAAATGAGCCATTCGGCCATGGCATGGAACTCCAAGAAAAAAATTGTTTCCACCATTTTAAAGAAGAAAAAGAAAAAGATGAAAACATGAGTAAACATTAAAAAACTTTATTTATAAGAAAAATGTTGTAGGAAAACATGATAGAAAAACCAAGAAAACACCATGAAAATGAAGAAGAAAGCTAGACTAGAACTTGGTAGAGATAACTACCTTCAAACTCTCTAATGAAAACCTTTTCTTTCTTTCTTTAAAAACATTTTTTTTTGCCAAATTAGCTACTGTTTTCCAGCCAAAAACCTCTGAAAAAATGAAACTCTCCCCCTCCCTTTAGCCTTCGCCGAATGCCCCCTTAGCCATTGGACAAAAATTGCACTTTTTCCCCTCAAATCTTGGCCATTAGATGTAGATACTTTGATGACAAAATAAAAATGTCATCTTGCCAATTGATTCCAGCCCTTAAGATGTGTACTCAGCTCTTGTATTAACCTTAGCCATTAGATGCAAAAGAGGACCAATCCCTGCACTCACTTACTTGCCCCTCTTGAATGCCTACCCTTGGATGAGTTGTGCTCTTCCATTCTTGGTCATTGGATGAAGCCAACATAAAAATGATATCTTGTAGATTAAATCTAGCCCTCAACATGTATACTCAGCCCTTGTAGATGGCCTAAGCCATTGGATGAAAAGGAATAATCCCATGCACTCCTTTGCTCAACCGAATTGATGCTCACCCTTGGATGAATTGTGCTCATCTTTTTTCTTCCATTCTTGGCCATTAGATGACCATTCTTTTATGACAAATAAAAATTCTATTTTGACATTTAAACTTGTCCATTGGATGGTGCATTCAACATTCCTACAAGGCACCTAAGCCATTGGATGAAGGGGGGACCATTTGCATGGTGTTAGTGATAGCATGTGGCATCATAGTGACTAGGGAATTAAATTGCTTAAGCTTCCTTCTTCTCCTCTATGTTGGATGACCAAAGGAAGAAAAAATACCAGCAATTTCTTCATCTTTCATATTTTCCTCAATTACCAATTTGCCCTTTTTGGTTTCCTTGGTGAAATGACCTTTTTGCCCCCCGAACTCAAAAAAAAAAAGCAAATAGACTCCAAATTCGAATTTTCTTTTTTCAATACTTCCAAAATAATAAAAAATTGAATTCTGGAAATTTTCAAAATTTTCTGAGTCAATTTGCTATTTATTTCGGATTTATTTCCGAAATTACCCCTTTTATGCACCCGAACTTTACCATTTTTTAAACGAGCTCCGAAACCAGATTTTTCTTCACCAATATCTTCCAAATAATTTAAAAATGTGATACGGAAGTTTTCATAATTTTTGGAGCTCATTTGTTATTTTTTCGGGATTTATCTGCTTGAATTACTACATAAGGGACTCGATATTTGGCCATTTTGCAAACAAGCTCCGAATCAAGATTTTCTTTCGCCAATATCTTCCAAATAATTTAAAAATGAGATTTGCAAATGTTCAGAATTTTTGGAGTTCATTTGCTATTTTTTCGAGATTTATCCTATTGACTTACTGCATAGGAGACTTGGTATTAGGCCATTTTGCAAAAGAACTCCGAATCAAGATTTTATTTCGTCAATCTCTTCCAAATAATTTAAGAATGAGATTTGCAAATTTTCAGAATTTTTGGAGTTCATTTGCTATTTTTCCCATATTTTCCAATTTTGCTCTTTTGCCTACGAAACCCGGTTTTGCTCAAAACAAGTCCGATTTTCAGATTTTCTTCAAATTGAGCCTTGGGCTATCCTTGTTTAATCATTTCTCATCAATTAAGGGCTTTATGTCTTTCGAATTGGGCCATTTCTGCAGTTTTTCCATATTTCACCGAAATCCACCAAAAAAACCCTAATTCTCGGTTTTCTTCCAAATTGACTTTTCTATCAGTTTTTCTTCCAGGTAGCTTCTCCATTATCTGTAGTCAGTGCTTATCTTTCATTTGAGACCTTCAATTTTGACCAATTTGATTGGTTAAGCACTTTTCCCCAAATTTCTGGAATTAGGGTTTTCTTTCTATTGAATCTCGTAACCCAACTTCCAAACTCCACATCTTTCAATGTAGACCTCGGATTATCAAAATTCTTTCACCGATTTTCAATTGAACCTCAAATATTGATTTTGAAAGTGGGTTGACTTTTTTAGTAGTTGACTTTTTCGGGGTTGACCTTTTCGGGGTTGACTTTTTTTGAGGTTGACTTTTTTTGAGCTTGGCTTTTTTTTTCTGCTTTCTTAGACTACGCATTCAGAAACATCAATTTGGTAAGAAAATGTACCTGATTTAGGGGTCCGTTCAAAATTAGGTGTCTGCAGCTGCCCCTCTTTGGCTATTGCTGAGAATCAAGAATCAGGCAAAGATAAACAAACACTAATTTTGTACGGTTAGTGAAATCCCATGTGAAGGAAAGGGAAAGGTGTTTTCTTTTTCATTTATTTTTTTTTTAGCTGTAAATTAAAGATTTTGTCCTTAAATTAAATTCCCTGACTAATTAAAGCTCGACCTGTCTTAAGGAAACAGGTTCGATTTCAAAAGAAAAAGTTATGCCCGAAGGTCTTAAAAATGGTGCCCGAAGGTCTCTAAAATTGGTGCCCGAAGGTCTTTAAATGTGGTGCCCGAAGGACTTTAAAATGGTGCCCGAAGGTCTTTAAAACTGGTGCCCTGAAGGTCTTTAAAATGATGCTCGAAGGTCTTTAAAAATGGTGCCCGAAGGACTTTAAAATGGTGCCCGAAGGTCTTTAAAAGTGGTGCTCGAAGGTCTTTAAAACTGGTGCCCGAAGGACTTTAAAATGGTGCTCGAAGGTATTTAAAAGTGGTGCCTGAAGGTCTTTAAAACTGGTTCCTGAAGGTCTTACCCGTGATTAAAATACCTTGACGACGGTTTCAAGGCTCGACTTATTTGATAAAACAGAATGAATTTGATTTAAAACAAAAGGAAATACCTCGATGGTGGTCTTGAGGCTCGACTCATTTGAGAAGCAGAACGAGTTCGATTTAAAACAAAAGAAAATACCTCGACGGTGGTCTCAAGGCTCGACTCATTTGAGAAGCTGAACGAGTTTGATTTAGGAAGACAAAGTTTTCTTGATTCCTGCAATGTTAGCTAAATGCAATGATGAGAATGACATGCTTTGCAAATGCTTATATGTTTCCTGAGGATGAATGCAGTCAAATGATTGTGTCATGATTTCCAATCCATGGTTTCTTTGAGGTTCACAGATTATCTGACTTCATGACGGGGTCTTTAATTGTTCACTGATGCCCCACTTAAAAAACCTTTTTACTCAAGATAATTTGTCAACAATCCTAGTTTTTGACTTTGCTGAAATTCACAAATTTCTGACTTCATGACAGAGTCTCCAACACATACACTGTTTTCCTTTACTTGGTGAATTTTCTATCAGGATTAGTAGTTTCCAAACCTTTTCTAAGATTTAGATCTATTCCTTAGTAATACCTTTAAACTCCTTTTTTATTAAAAAATTTAGGTTTACTATTCATTATTCAATTTCAATAACAAACAAAATGCAATTTCGAAAATGTATGAAAGAAAGTATGAAACAAGCAATTGTCATAAAAAAAGGGTAACAAAAATTTATTGCGACAAAATGTTTTAAAATGATAAAAGTGGATATCAAGGATATAAGAAAAAAATGTAAAGTTATAGGTTGTTGATGCCTCGGATGCGGAATATCTTGGACCCCTCCTTTTACAAATCATCTGAAATTTCTCTTCAATGGTCAATTCACTTGGGTAATCCCTCGGCTTCTGTAGTTACGTCAGACTGAGTCGTTCCCCTTTTCTCTGATTTTCAAACACTTTCTCCCCCTTTACACGAAGCATTGATTCAAGCCTTAATCAGTACTTGAGCCGCCCTTTGCGGGTTTTCAACTCAAGTGTCCCCCATTCGGTATTAAGTCGCCCTTTGCGGGTTTTCGGCTTAAACCTCTCCTTTTTTCTTTTTATTTTTTTATTCTACCATGCATTTGAGAATTCTAAATTCTTCCAAGGTAAAAATGTCAATTCAAAAGATGGGATGAATTATGAGAAAAACTTTTCAAATTGAATACCCATGCTTGATCAAAATGGACTTTTAAAGTACGTAATGTAGGCCAAGGTTCGGGTTTAGAAGGAAAGGATAAAATAGGCCCAAAAATGTATTTAAGGGTGATCGGATCAAGGATCATTTCCTGAGGAGAATTCATTCTTGAGACATTTGTCCCCCCCTTTTTTTTTGGCATTGGTGGCTTTCATTTGCCATTCTTTGATTTCACATTTTCTAATGGCTCTTTTTTTTGCCATGATTTTGATTATTTTTCCTCGTATTTGCCCTCTAGTGTAGAGGGTGATCCTTGATTAGGGTTCAACGAAAGAAATAATTTCTAAGACTCAAAGGGGCGATTAGGGATAATTTCTTCTTAATGAAGTAAATATGAAAGATGGCCATTTATCACACCAAGCATGAATATTTTCTTTGAAAAGCGATTCTCAGGGGAGGTAGATATATAGAATTTCCATTTCTACACTTGGAATCATTCGAATTCCCATGTGCATAGCGTCACAATTTTTTTTTAAGCATAATGCTTCTTCAGTTCATCAGCATTCACGGGATGTCTAAAATCATCTCCGTCCATCCGAGTTAGAATCGATGCTCCTCCAGAAAAAGCTCTTTTTACCATATAGGGCCCTTCCCAATTTGGAGCCCATTTTCCTCGCGGATCCTTCACTATGGGGAGAATTTTTCTCAATACCAATTCTCCTTCTCGGAACTGTCTGGGTCGAACCTTCTTATTATGGGCTCGAATCATTCTTTTCTGATACAACTGCCCGTGTCAAATTGCCTTCAATCTTTTCTCTTCGATGAGATTCAGCTGTTCATAACGAGCTCTAATCCATTCTGCCTCTTCTAGGCCAACCTCCATCAAAATCCGAAGTGAAGGAATCTCAACTTCAATAGGTAACACTGCTTCCATACCATATACCAAAGAAACGACGTTGCCCCTGTAGATGTGCGAACCGAAGTGCGATATGCGTGAAGAACAAAGGGTAAGATCTCATGCCAATCCTTGTACACATCAGTCATTTTCTCGATAATCTTCTTGATGTTCTTGTTGGCTGCTTCTACTGCCCCATTCATCTTCGGACGATAAGGTACCGAATTGTGATGTGTGATTTTGAACTGAGTACATACCTCTTTCATCATCTTATTATTCAGATTGAGAGCATTATCTGAAATAATTCTTGCTGGCAATCCATATCGGCATATGATTTCCTTCTTGACGAATCTGCATACCACTGACTTCGTTACATTCGCATAAGAAGCAGCTTCCACCCACTTTGTGAAATAGTTTATGGCCACCAGGATGAAACGATGTCTATTTGAAGCTTTCGGGGTAATAGGCCCAATCATATCTATTCCCCACATTGAAAACGGCCAAGGTGCGGTCATGACATGCAATGGCGATGGCGGCACATGAATCTTATCCGCATAGATCTGGCATTTATGGCACTTTCGGGAATAACTGATACAATCTTCTTCCATCGTTAGCCAATAATACCCTGCCCTCATAATCTATTTAACAAGCATGTAACCATTAGCATGAGTGCCACATATCCCTTCATGGACTTCCTCTATGATTCTTCGAGCTTTGGCAGACCCGACACAACTCAATAGGACTTGATCTTTCCCTTTCTTGTAGAGAATCTCGCCACCTAGAACAAAACCCATTGCTATCCTTCTCAGAGTCCTCTTGTCATTCTCCGTTGCCTGTTCTGGATACTGTTGACTCTTGATGTACTGCAAGATGTTGTTTTACCAAGGGAGACCATCTGCTTCTTCTTCAATACTCAAACAGTGGGCAGGAGACTCATATATGCTCATCTTGATCGACACAACTTTCGCCTCTTCATTCACTTTAAACATTGATGACAAAGTAGCCAGAGCATCCGCCATCCGATTTTATTCTCGAGGGAAGTAATCGATACTTACTTCTTCGAACTCCTCCAATAAGCTCAGTATGAGTTCTCTGTATTTGATTAACTTTGTATCCCGGGTTTCCCATTCTCCCCGTAACTGGTATATCGCTAAAGTTGAGTCTGCGAAAATTTCAAAAACTTTGATTTTTCTGTCCACTGCTGCACGAAGGCCCATAGTACACGCCTCATACACAGCCGTATTATTTGTACAATTGAAATCCAATCTGACGGTGAAGGGATAATAATATTCTTCTGGGGATATGAGCACTGCTCCGATTTTGTGCCCCATGGCATTGGATGCCCCATCAAAGTACATCTTCCATACTTTGTTCTTCAAGGGAGCCTCATTCACTTGCGAAACATACATCGAATCTTCATCTGGGAAATCAAAGTTCAACGGCTCATAATCCTCCACTGCCCGACTTGCTAAGAATTTAGCCACTGCGTTGCCCTTGATAGCCTTCTGACTTACATATACAATATCATATTCTGACAACAAAACCTGCCATCTTGCCGTCCTCCCTGACAAAGAAGGTGCTTCTAACATGTACTTGATCGGATCTAGCTTGGCGATCAACCACGTTGTGTGGTATAGCATGTACTGTCCGAGTCTTCGAGCAGTCCAAGCTAAGGCACAGTACAGCTTTTCTACCGACGAATATTCCAACTCATAATCTGTGAACTTCTTGCTGAGGTAGTAAACCGCCTGTTCTTTCTTTCCAGTCTTATCAAGCTGCCCCAGAACACAACCCATGTATCTCACGAATACTGATAGATACAGTATCATCGGTTTATCCGGAACGGGTGGCATTAAAACTGGTGGGTTTGTTAGATAATGCTTAACCTTTTCAAAAGCAATCTGACACCCTTCATCCCACTCTCTTGGATCACGTTTTCGAGGTAACTTGAATATTGGATCACATTTATCGGTTAACTGAGAAATAAACCGAGCAATGTAATTCAATCTCCCCAGAAAACCTCTTACTTCTTTTTGAGTATGTGGAGTTGGCAAATTCTGGATGGCCTTCACTTTATCCGGATCAATCTTAATTCCCCTTTTGCTAACAACAAAACCCAACAATTTTCCTGAGGTAACTCCAAAAGTGCATTTTGTCGGGTTTAGCTTGAGTTGATACTTTCTTAGTCTTTCAAAGAGTTTTCTAAGATTCACAATATGCTCTTCTTCTCCTTATGACTTTGCAATCATATCATCAATATAAACTTCAATTCCCTTATGCATCATGTCATGAAACAAGGTCACCATGGCTCTCTGATACGTCGCCCCAGCATTCTTCAACCTGATGCACCCAAAAGAGTGTATCTTATTTAACCTTGCACTTAAAAAGAATCAATTGTAAAGTATAGTGATTAGCAAGGGTCGAGTCCTCAGGAATTGGGTTTTAGTTTATAAGTTAGTAGTTTAAAACTTAAATTCAAGAAAAACAAGGGTTTTGAAATTGTTTTAAAAATAAGCAAACAAGAAAAGTAAGATGCAAGTAAGAAATAAGAAATCAAATATGAGAGATATGGTTAAGGTTTCATCCTCCACCACTAGACATCATTAAGAATCAATTTCATATCTATCAACATTAATTAGCTATCAAAGTTAACAATCGTAGATAACAACAAGCTTTGTTACCCCAATCTTTCCTTAGTTCGTCGTTAAATAGAACAAGCTCTCTATTTAATCTCTAACTATCAAACAACCTAGAATAAGCTCTCTAAGTTCAATTTAGTAGCAGCTTTATTATGAGAAAGATAGGTTGATCTAAGCAACAAACACATATGCTCGGATTGTTCAACTTAGGTTATGTTCCACTTTGCAATTATTGAAACCTTGACCATAATCATTAATCACAAATTGCTACTTATGAATAGGAAATCAAGACAATTACACGGATCAAGACTCCTAAACTAGCATTAGACAATTATCAAGATTTATCTAGTTGGCCACCTAAACAAATCAAAACATCATCATGAACAATTTTAATAGAAGAACATAACCAACTTTGATAGAAAACAATGATAGATAGATTCTGAAATTAATTACATAACATGTCTAGGGCTTTGAAATCACCCTTAATGAAATAAAAGTTTAGCCTAGCATAGGCATTGTAAACATAAACATAAAATTAAAGAGAATCTAAGAAGAAAATAAAAGAAAGAAAGAAGAAGAATATTAATTATCCAGCCTCTTGTTCTCTCAAAAACTCTAAAACATAGAAAAAATCAGAACTTTGATGCTTGGAGAAGTGTAAATTTCGTTTGCCCCCTTGATCTCTTTGTGCTTCTCTTGTTGGTTTAGACGCCTCCTCTAGCAAAATCCGATGCATGCACATGGATGGGCTTATTCCCTTGATATCGACAATTGTCCAACCAATTGCTGTTTTATGCTCTCTAAGCACCCGGATAAGTCGCTTTTCTTGCAAAGGTTTGAGCTCTTTGGAAATGATGACCGGTAGTGTGTCCTTTTCACCTAAGAACACATATTTCAAGTGGTTCGATAGTGGTTTCAACTCTAAAGTTGGTGCCTGCAAAATGGAAGGTAGAAGTTTCTCATTAGATAAAGGCAAATCAATAAATGAAACATCAAACCTTGCATCTTTAGGTGGCAGCGAGTGTAAAGATTCTAGTGCCCCTTCCACATGGTCACTCAAGGCTAGTTCCCCTTTAGCATTCCCCATTCCGAGATGTTTGCTAAAGACTATCTCCACACTATCTTCACCATCTAGCTCATAAGCTTGCTGCACTAGTGAGTCAATTATATCAATATTAAAAACAGAATGCACATCACTAGGATATCTCATGGCCTCAAAAATGTTAAAGCGAATTATTTCACCATCAAATTCCATAGTTAAAGAGCCATCATGTACATCTATTTTAGTTCTTGCTGTTTTCAAGAATGGTCTCCCTAATAGAATAGGTGTGGGATTAGAAGACATCTCATCTTCCATCTCAATAACATAAAAGTCAGCGGGAAAAACCAATTCATTAACCTGTACAAGAACGTCTTCTACAACTCCTATTGGATAAGTGTTAGAACGGTTAGCAAGTTGTATTATAACACCGGTGTCCTCTAATGGTCCTAGATTCAATGAAGCATAAATTGAATATGGCATGACATTAATAGATGCCCCTAGATCTAGCATAGCACGCTCAAACCTAGTGTTGCCTATCTTACAAGGAATGGTAAACATACCTGGATCCTTGTATTTAGGTGGGAGTTTCTTTTGAAGAACAACTGACATATTCTGCCCCACACTTACCTTTTCATTCCATTTCAACTTCCGTTTAGATGTGCACAACTCTTTTAGGAACTTGGCATATCTTGGCACTTGCTTGATAGCATCTAGTAAGGGAATGTTCACCTTTACTTTCCGGAAAGTTTCCAAAATTTCCTTCTCTTGCTCCTCCTTCTTGGACTTTGCTAACCTGCTAGGAAAAGGTGGAGGAGTTATATAAGAAGGAAATGATGGTTTAGGAATTACCTTTTTTAGTGGCTCGTTGGGATGTGAAGAGGATGTCATGCTGTTGTTCTCCCCTTGAGTACTATCCTTTTGTGGTGTCTCTAGCTGTTTCCCACTTCTTAAAGTTATAGTATTGGCATTATCTCTTGGATTCACTATGGTTTGGGAAGGTAATTTCCCGGAATCCCTTGCTTGCATTTGACTCATGGTTGTTGCCAATTGCCCCATCTGAGCCTCTAAGTTTCGGATACTTACCTTTGTCTCCCTTGATTCCTGTTGAAGTTGAATTGTATTAGTAGTAAGGGTTTTGACAAGATCTTCAAGAGTCTCACCTGAATTTTTGTGTGGTGGCACTTGTTGTCGGGTTTGATATGGATGTTGCACTCTTTGCTGAAAACTCGGTGGCCTGTTGTCAAATGGTGGAGGAACAGCTTGTGATTGGTTCCCTTTATAATTGAAGTTTGGATGATCCTCCATCCTGGATTGTATGTGTTTGAGTAGGGATCATATTTCCTTGGTTGGTTCTAAAATCCACCCATGGCATTCACATGTTCATTGGTGTCTTCTTGAAGTGTTGGACACATATCAGTTTGGTGCCCCATGTTTGAACATATGCCACAAGCCTTTATTTGTTGTATATTACCTACAGCCAATTGTTGAACAAGAGAAGTCGGTTTATCAAATTTTTGTTAAAGGGATGATATACTTACCTCATTAACTCTCTTGGGTTGTGGTGGTGGATCTTGTCTCATTGAGAGTTGTTGAGAATTGGCTGCCATGTTGGAGATTAGAGTTCTAGCAGCCCCGGAAGTCTTATCAACTAGAGCTCCCCCACTAGCAGCATCTATCATACTTCTCTCATGGGCATGAGACCTTCATAGAAGTATTGGATGAGAAGTTGTTCACTTATCTGATGGTGTGGACATGATGCACAAAGTTTCTTGAACCTCTCACAATATTCATATAAGGACTCTCCATTGTATTGCCTAATCCCACATATCTCTTTTCTAATGTTGGCAGCCTTAGATGCTGGGAAATACCTTTCCAAGAATGCTTTCTTCATATCATTCCATGTAGTGATGGTCCCGGATGGTAGATAGTAGAGCCATTCCTTTGCTGAATCAGCTACAGAGAATGGGAAGGCTCTCAACTTAACTTGCTTTTTCGTGACTCCTCTTGGTCTCATGCTTGAGCAAACTACATGGAATTCCTTGAGGTGCTTATTTGGATCCTCTCCTGCAAAACCATGAAAAGTTGGGAGAAGATGAATCAAACCAGATTTTAATTCAAAAGCTACCTCAAGATTAGCATATTCAATGCATAATGGTTGTTGACCCAAGTCTGGAGCGGCAAGCTCCTTGAGAGTTCGATTGTCAGCTGCTGCCATCTCTCTTGCTCTCTTGGATGTTTTGGATAAACTCCTCAATTGGTTGTTGGTGAGAAGTTATAAATTCCGGAATTCTCCTAAGTCTTAAGTCTTCTTCGGAAGCTTGGAACATTCACTAATAAAAAAAAAATAAGAAAGTAAATAATTAGAACAGAAAATAAGAATAAACCAATAAACTAATAAACTAAAGAAAGCAATCCCCGGCAACAGCGCCAAAAAACTGATGCACCCAAAAGAGTGTATGTTATTTAACCTTGCACTTAAAAAGAATCAATTGTAAAGTATAGCGATTAGCAAGGGTCGAGTCCTCAGGGATTGGGTTTTAGTTTATAAGTTAATAGTTTAAAACTTAAATTCAAGAAAAACAAAAAAAAATGGGGTTTTGAAATTGTTTTAAAAATAAGCAAACAAGAAAAGTAAGATGCAAGTAAGAAATAAGAAATCAAATATGAGAGATATGGTTAAGGTTTCATTCTCCACCACTAGACATCATTAAGAATCAATTTCATATCTATCAACATTAATTAGCTATCAAAGTTAACAACCGTAGATAACAACAAGCTCTGTTACCCCAATCTTTCCTTAGTTCGTCGTTAAATAGAACAAGCTCTCTATTTAATCTCTAACTATCAAACAACCTAGAATAAGCTCTCTAAGTTCAATTTAATAGCAGCTTTATTATGAGAAAGATAGATTGATCTAAGCAACAAACACATAAGCTCGAATTGTTCAACTTAGGTTATGTTTCACTTTGCAATTATTGAAAACTTGACCATAATCATTAATCATAAATTGCTACTTATGAATAGGAAATCAAGACAATTACACGGATCAAGACTCCTAAACTAGCATTAGACAATTATCAAGATTTATCTAGTTGGCCACCTAAACAAATCAAAACATCATTATGAACAATTTTAATAGAAGAACATAAGCAACTTTGATAGAAAACAATGATGATAGATTCTGAAAATTAATTACATAACATGTCTAGGGCTTTGAAATCACCCTTAACGAAATAAAAGTTTAGCCTAGCATAGGCATTGTAAACATAAACATAAAATTAAAGAGAATCTAAGAAGAAAATAAAAGAAAGAAAGAAGAAGAAAAAGAATTGTCATAACGTGCCAAATACGAATTCATCATGCTAGAGGCAAATCAATGGAGTCGCCACTAATCATCTAATCTAGGTGTGATTACTCATTTTTATGAATCTATCCTATTTAAAGTAATCCTAAGCTTGACTAAGGAACCTTAAAAAGAATAGGTTCTGGTCTACTTGTCAGAACTAGGTTCGGGAGTACGGTTACGTGTGAGGAAGGATTAGCACCCTCACAACGCCTATCTAAAAGATAGTACCTAATTAGTCTTGTGATACTTAAAAGTCTTAATTAACTGGTCTTGTCTATCCTATTTCATTTTAATTATTAAAGTTAGAAATATCGGAAATTATTTTTTAGATCTTCCTTCCATTCATTCTGGAGAAATTACTAAAAAATGTTTCCTCACCTCGAGAGTATTCAAAAGAAACCATTCGTTCTATTGAAGAGGCTCCGTCGTTGGAAAAATTAAGAATTATTTAATAAAATTATTTCTCTTAAATTAATCTTCCAAAATTAATCCACATTTTATTAATGTTTGTTTTGAAAAATAAATTGTGATTTTTAATATCGAAAATCATCTCTTAAAATATCCTTCCATTCATTCCGGAGAATTTTTAAGAGAATTTTTCTCACCTAGAAATTTCTTAAAAGTCAACCATTCGCAACTTTCTTGAATTTCATCATTGAAAAAAATCTTAATTTATTTTTCAATTTTAATTAAGCATTTATTATGGAAAACCAATTTGAGAAAAAGATGTTGAAAATTAATTATTCTTAAAAAAAATAAATTTTTGATTTTTGTTGGTATTGAAATTAATCTCTTAAAATATCCTTCCATTCATTCTGGAGAATTTTTAAGAGAAATTTCTTACCTAGAAATTTCTCAGAAATTAACCATTCGTAATTTCTTTGAATTTCATCATTGGAAAAAATCTCAATTTATTTATTTAAAAATAACTATTCTTCAATTAAATTAATCTAATCTAATCTAAAAAATAAATTAATAATTAAAAATATTAAAAATATACAATTATTAATAAAATATAAAAATATAAAATATGAAAATATAATATAATATAATATAATAATAGTTTTCTAAAAATAATAATAGTTTTTTTTAAATATATATATATGGTTAGTAAAATAATAAATAATAATACTAATATACAAATAATAATAATATAATATAAAATATAAAACCTGTAAAAAACTAAAAGAAACAATTAGTAAATAAATAATAAATAATAAAATAAAAATCAAATAAAACAAATAAGACAAAACACAAAAAAAAAAAATGAAAATGAAAATGAAAAAGCAAAACGTAAAATGCAAAGCAAAGAAAAACAAATGAAATAACATACCAAACAGCAGGGGGGAAGGGCCAGCCCAGGCGCGGGCCTGCTGGCCCGAGCCCCCTGCTGTTTCTAAAAATATATATTTTTTTTTGGTTACACCTTTACCTTTTTTTTTTCACCAAAAAAAATCTTTTTTCTTTCAAATTCTTCAAGAACACCAAGAACCAAACCCAGATTTTTCCAGATTCCGGTGGGATGCTGCTGCCGCCGCCGCTGCCCCCGCCGCAGTCGTCGCCGCCGATGCCGGTGGTCAAAAAAATTCCCAAAAAATCACCAAAAATTCCTTTCGATCTCCTCTTTTCAAATATCAAATTAGTTTTTTCCGAATCTCTCTAGAATTTCCTAGATCTGAAATTGAAGTTCGAAACTTCACCTCCTCCGATCTACTCCGTCGGTCGTCGAATGGCCACCAAATTTTAGTATGTGTTTCCTCTAATTAAAACACAACTTTTCTTTCTCAAGAATTTTTTTCGAAATAAATTCTAACTCTCACTTTTGAATTTTTCGAATTTTTTTCTCTCAAAAAGAAATTTTTTTTTTTATTTCGAAAAAAAACCTATGGTTGCTTCTAACTCTCCTTGATTTCTGATATTTTCTGATGTCCTTTTGATTGTGGTGGTTGGGTTCTTTTTATAGAGAAGAGATTTAGTTCCACTAGGATTAGGAATTTCAATTTAATCTCATTTTTTAGAGTCCCATTTCAATCCAAAGAGGAGGTTTGTTTCAACCAAAACTTGTTTTTTTCATTTTTTTATTAATTCCGAATTTCTTTGATTTTTCCTTTAATTTTTGGAATTATCCAAAATTTTTTTTTGTTTTGATTTTTTGATTTTTTCCTTTTTATTTTTTATTTTTTCTTTTAATAATAAAAAATTATACCCGGATAAAATCCGGTGTCTACAGTTGCCCCTCTTTGTGCATTCCCTGAGAAACAGGGGATGTGCAAAGACGTAGACACCCTACTAAGTCCTATATACTTAAAGAAAATCTTATCGTAGAAAAGCTCCTCTAAACGAGGCATAAACTTTAAATAAACTCACCGTAAAAACATACTCCTCCACCGAGGCATCAACTTTAAACGAAAATACTCCTCCACCGAGGCATCAACTTTAAACGAAAATACTCCTCCACCGAGGCTTCAACTTTAAATAAAAACTCCTCCACCGAGGCTTCAACTTTAAACGAAAATACTCCTCCACCGAGGATTCAACTTTAAATAAAAACTCCTCCACCGAGGCTTCAACTTTAAATAAAAACTCCTCCACCGAGGCTTCAAATTTAAATAAAAACTCCTCCACTGAGGCTTCAACTTTAAATAAAAACTAAAAAATACTCCTCCACCGAGGCTTCAACTTTAAAAGAAAATACTCCTCTACCGAGGCTTCAACTTTAAATAAAAACTCCTCCACCGAGGCTTCAACTTTAAAAGAAATACTCCTCCACCGAGGCTTCAACTTTAAAAGAAATAAAGAAATTTGCAAAATTCTCAAATGTAAATGTAGACTTCAAAAATCTTACCTTGAGTCTCGAAAGAAATCGCTAACCTCGCAAATTAGCATTCCAAACCCATGTCCAAATCATACTTAATACCTGAAATAAACTTTCTTATGTGCAAATACTTAAATGCAATGCAGTACATGAATTGCCATGAATGCCGATGCATACAATATCAACTCCCTGAATCAAAGTAAAGGTTCTCAAGTTCATCATTCATCTCTGTTTGCACTTGGCTTCAAACTGATAGATTGAATCTTATTGTCTCTAATTAGTTTCAACCTAACAATTTCTCTTCTCAATCCAAAGGATTCGCACCCAAAATAAAGATTCCCACTAAGTTAAATGATTTGCACCCAAAATTAGGAAATAAGGGATTCGCACCAAAAATAAGGATTCTCACTAAGCTAAGGGATTCGCACCCAAAATAAAGATTCTCACTAAGCTAAAGGATTCTCACTTAGCTAAGGATTTACACTAAACTAAGGATTCTCACTTAGCTAAGGGTTCACACCAAACTAAGGATTCTCACTTAAATTAAGGATTCACACCGAACTAAGGATTCTCACTTAGTTAAGGATTCACACTAAACATTCTTGTCTTTGATAAAATCTTATCTTAAAAATTTTGATTACTACCAAGGTCTAAACTCATTTCTTCAACCAATGTACAAAATCCAAAAGACCAAAATTCTCATTTCAACCAAGGTCTAAGAATCTAACTTAAAATCTCTCTTACATGTTAAATGCATGCCATGAATGTCATGAATGCCATGAAATGCAATTTATGAAATAAATGCCATGAGTGTAATGCAATGCATGAAAATCATCATATCTCTCCAATCGTGGTAACAAAATGGTTCTTAGAGGTTTGGAAAAGATGCATAAAGGCTTTGAAAAATTAACAGGTGGTTTTGAAAAGATACTCGGAGGCTTCGAAAAAAATACCCGAAGGTTTTTTAAAAGATACCCGGAGGTTTTGAAAAGTTACCCGAAGGTTTTGAAAAGATACCCGGAGGTTTTGAAAAGATACCCGGAGGATTTGAAAAAGATACCCGAAGGATTTGAAAAGACACCCGGAGGATTTGAAAAGATACCCGGAGGATTTGAAAAGATACCCGGAGGTTTTGAAAAGATACCCGGAGGATTTGAAAAATATACCCGGAGGATTTGAAAAGATACCCGGAGGATTTGAAAAATTACCCGGAGGATTTGAAAAGATACCCGGAGGTTTTGAAAAGATACCCGGAGGATTTGAAAAATATACCCGAAGGATTTGAAAAGATACCCGGAGGTTTTGAAAAGAAACCCGGAGGATTTGAAAAAGATACCCGAAGGATTTAAAAAAGATACCCGGAGGATTTGAAAAGATACCCGGAGGATTTGAAAAATTACCCGGAGGATTTGAAAAGATACCCGGAGGTTTTGAAAAGATACCCGGAGGATTTGAAAAGGATACCCGGAGGATTTGAAAAGATACCCGAAGGTTTTGAAAAGAAACCCGAAGGATTTGAAAAAGATACCCGGAGGATTTAAAAAGTTACCCGGAGGTTTTGAAAAATTACCCCTTTTATGCTTTCCTCAACTGAATGCTCAAAACTCTTACCTTGAAAAGAACCATCCTTAAAAAAAATTAATTTCAAATTTCAAAAGCTAAAATCTTTCTTATATGTTAAATCTTTGCGATGAATGACATGAATGCCATGAAATGCAATTATATAAAATAAATGTCATGTGATGGAATGCAAACTAATATCATGAATCTTTAACTATGACAAAAGGATACTCAAACTCATCGTGTCATCATCTTTTAATCTTCCAAACGTTGACTTAGAACCAGGCTGACCTCCACTAATTCCATCAGTTGATCACAAAACCCTTTCTTTTAGTTCCAAGGCTTTAAACAGATACATTTCCAAACTTTCATTGTTCTCATTTCATTCTCATTTCTTCCCAGAATCTCATCTTTAAGCACATTCAAATTCCAAGCGAAAAGTCTCAATGTCGATGTTGCAAAAGAGCCTACCCTACCATTTACCAACTCAATAGATTCCATTTCTCAAAACCATTTTCTCATCATGGTAAAAAGCCTTCTCATTCTTTGCCCCAGAAATGTCACTCTTATCAAACTGGTTCAAAACTCAAATATGCATCCTTTAAACCTGAATGTTCTCATGTTGCATTTTTTTGAAAATTCTTTGAAAAGAAAGAAATTGTCCAAAAAACTTTTCTCATTTTCAAATCATGCCCCAATGGTAGATCAAAATTGCCCCCAGATTCATTACTATTTTTCATATTCAAAAATCAAATCCCCATTTACTAAACAAAAATGCAACTTTAGATCTTAAAAAAACTGGTAATTACTGCAAGAATGGACAAGGCGAATCACAGTTTGGCTCATTGACTATTTCAATTTGTCAAGGTTTTGGTTATCAAAGGAAAGCTTCTTCATATAAGGGAAAAATCAATGTTTCTTCATCTAAACTCACAATGAATTTCCTTCAACAATCAGGTTTTGACAAAAAGTTTTATCTTGAAAACACAATCCATTTTGGCATTCTTTCTAAGTTTCTGGATAAATAACAATTCAACAAATGTCAAAACTATCTATGATGGGTTCAAAATTTGGAAAAGAAAGGAAAAAGGATTTCTGATTTCGGGTAAAGTCATCCAAATGATGTTGACCTACTTAAGTTTCTCAAAAAGTGTTCGGTGTTTCCTGATGGGTTCAAAATACCATTTCTTTTGTACTTCTTGTTAGGCATTGGCATAGTTACGCAGAGTTGCTTTCAATTTTTTTTTTGCTTGCTCTAGACTGCCCGTTTTTGGGTTTTCACCCTAGAGCTTCATTCTTTCTTCTTCTTCTTTTTTTTTTTTGCTCTACCATGCATTTGAGAATTCAAATTTCTTCAATGACAATTCAAAAAGATGAGATAAAATTTGAGGAAAAACTCTTTAACTTAAACATTCACACTTGATCAAAATGGACTTTTCAAGCTTGTAATATAGGCCAAGGTTTGGGGTTATGAAAAAAGGATAATCAGGCCCAAAAATGTGTTTAAAGGTAATTAAACCAAGGATCATTTCTTCATCTCAAAATGTCTCATATCTTTCTTCGAAGGTAATCAAACCACGGATCATTTCTCTTGAGGATTTCACCATTTCTACTTCTCATCAAACCATGGATCATTTCTCTTCATGAGGATTTTATCTTGCGAACCTTTTTTTCATTTTTTTCTCTCTTTTTTTTATATTTTTTTTTCTTTCTTTCTTTTTTTTCCTTTTTTTATTTCTTTCTTTTTTTTTTTTTTTTTTTTTTTTTTTTTACAGACTTTCCTATCATAAAGTGAGTTTGAAAATTTGAAACTCAATCCATTTCAATATCTGCCCCCTGACATAAAGCATTCATGGTGTAGAAATATGATCCAAACGTATGACCTTCCATAGAAAGATGATTCTTCACACTTGCCCCCCGATGTGGAGGGTATCCTTGGTCAAGGTTCATTAAAAAAAAACAATAATCCAATGGGCTCAAGGGGGTAGTAAAGGATAATTTCTCATTTTGTGAAAGGAATACGAAAAATGGCCATTTTTCATTTCCAGTATGAATATTTCCATTGAAGAGCAAACCCCAGGTGGAGTAGATAATAAGAATTGCCATTAAAATCATTGATATCACAGTTTTTTTTTTTTTTTTGCAACTCATGCATCCTCTCAACGTGCCTATCCAAATGAAGGCCCAACCCAACAATTCTCCTTATGGGGGATTTCTCTAAGTGTCCATGCAATTTCATTCGATCATAGAGGAAAACAAAGTTTGCACAAGTCGGTAATGGTGCGCAAAGAAAAATATCAGGTCATTCGGTTCTTTGGTAATCCTACCCCAAGATATGGCAAAGGATAACTGGGTGAAAATGGGTGTTACTCAAGTCAAAGTATTCAAGGATACTGGAAAAATATGGCTTTTAAGGTAATTTTGCCCCCAATATGTGAGTAAAGGACACTATTCAGGAAAAGAAAAGTTCGGGCATGGTTGAGAAAAGTAGGAGTGATGTGTTTAAAGCTCTAGATAGCCTTGACATTTATCAAATTACCAAAATCTTGATTCTTTCAAGAGAGTGCCTCATGAATTGGTTTTCAAAAAAATGTTTTTCAAATCAAATGATCATTACATTGCTCATTGTTTAGACGAAGATCATTAACCTTTTGGGATTCATTTCCTGGTCAAAAGAAAGGTGAGGTTCACGATACTTCAAATTTAGGCCATCAAAGAAATCAAGCTTTTCTGTGGTCTGATTTGAAACTAGACAAGGGAATGGACTGCCAAGTTCATTCTTAACAATAATCACCGTTTCATTCAAAATCGAAAAAATAAATCATGCAAACATAAGCTATTCCTAACGAAAAAACAAATCTCCTAAAGCACCTAAACAATGCTTAAAAATGTCATGCCAAAAATAAAAACATAAAAAATTCCTCCAGATTGAATTTCGAGTGACATCCCTCATCTTCGGACTTCAAATTCCAATCATTCCAAAACCTCCAAAGTTAAAGTGCCGCCATTGATGAGATTCCCTCAACATTCGGCTTCGCCTACTTTTCGAAGCTCAAAAACCCTGCTTTAATCAGACTCTGTACTTTCCGCTTCAAAACTTCACAATTTTCAGTAGAGTGGCCTGAAATTCCAACATGATAACCACATGTAGTATTGGCATCGTGACCTTTAGGATAAGGAGGTTTTAAATCTTTCGGATAAATTGGTCCGATAAAATTGGCTTGAAAAAGCTGGGGAAGTAACTCTGTGTAAGTCATTGGAATTGGATCAATAGGAGTTCTATCTCGATTACTACATCATTTTTTCTGATTAACAGGCCCAAAAACTAGTCGAGAAGTGACACCACGATATCTGTCTGCGTGCGGACCAATCTGCGGTGACAATGTGAAGCATGATATTTCTTCCTTAGGTATCTGAAATGGTATCCAATCAGAAGACTTTGTACCGGGAATCAGGTGTTTTGATTCATCATGCAAGCCACCGAACGCATGCGGTCGATCCAAAGGTGATGGATATTCTCGAGGAATACTTTCAACCATCTTCAAAAGCTGTTCTTTCATCTATCGAATATCATGTCCAAATTCTTCAACCGTTCCCTCTAAAGCAATAACTTGTACTCCCAGTTGACTTCTCATGTCTTTTGGATGCACATTTTCCTTCAACCCTTCAATCCTGTTGATTATTTCTTCTGCCTTGCAAGTGCTTTTACAAATCTGGTCTAATAAATCCCTGAGGAAATCCTACTTTTGTCCATATTCCCTTTCCATTTTCTCGAGCTTCTGAGTTAACTCTTGGCACTTCTCTTTTTTTTTTTCATGTATTCCAAACATATCTCTTCATTTTCTACTCCCATATCTTCAAGCTCCGAAACCCTTGCGAAAACAAATCATCTAATCGCTCAAAGGCCGTCTTCCATACCTTGCATTCATGATCCAATTCACGATTTTTTTGCTCAGATTGACTGTCTTCTATTCTCTTTATCTTCAACCGCGATCTTTGGTTTCCCTGCTCTATTTCATCTTTTTTTTCGCGTGATTTCCTCTTGGTTAACTCAAATTCTAGTACTAAGTCTGACTGAGTGAGCTGAGCTGGGATATCTGAATTTCTCTTCTATTGAAGTACCACATCTTTGTCTCGCCTAGCTTGCCACACAAGATACTCAGCAGTAACACCACTCGAAATGCAACCTTGGTCGACCCGGATGGTTTGTTTCCAGACTTTGGCGAGATCTACTTTCTTCTCTGAAGCCCCATCGTCCGCATAAGAGAATTCCAAACGGTTGAGCCTTTGTGTCATAGGAATAAATTGTTCATGTCCAGCCTGCCTAAGGACCAAAATAGGTGCGTAACTAACGACTCCCAATAGCCCTGGAAGAGGTACCCAAGGTTGATTTCCATAACTATACAACAGAGAATCAAACTTCATCCCATGAGCTATCCACACAACTTCTCGATTTCTGAGCTTGCGGAAAAATGACATCCAAATGCGTTTTGTCTTTGGGTTCGGCCAAACACTGTTACAGAATTTCTGAATGGGAATGTCAGAGGTGAAGTATGACTTACTGCATTCAAAATGGCTTTTCATTCATATGTACAATAATTGTATGCATCCAGTAAAGCGTCCATTTCCCAATCGTCGACAGTGATTCAACGATGTGATAGTTTCTGCCAATATTGTTGGTGCCACATTCAAACGGTGCTCAATCTGATCAACCAAGTCTACTACGGCCATCTCGACATGCCCCAAGATTTTGGGAAAGACAACCTTCCCATAAAGGGCAAGTGCTATTGCTTTCATACCTTCTTCATCGTTCAGATGCTCCCTAATGAAATCTCGTAGAAAATCCCATGTAATATAACTATATTCACCTTTCTCCATGACGTGATGGTCCACTTCAGACAGACTGATCCCCAACATCCTAGCAACTTTCCTGGGATAACCCATTTTATTTTTCAAGTAGACTTTATCCGGGTCTCAGTAGTCAAAACGAAGCATTGCAGAGTATTCTTCAATAGTGGGTACCATGTCTACCTCATTGAAGACGAAACATCTATAAGAAGGGTCCCAGAAATGTACCATCGCCTGAATCAAGTTGGTGTCTACTGTGACTTGGAGGAGTAACGCAAGGTCACCATATCTTTGCTGGAATATTTTTTGTTTTTCCCGGTTCCAAGATCCCCAGATGTCAACTAAATCGGCAAGATCATTCTGTGTAAGGTCTAGATGAACCTCCTCAAGAAGTATGGACACATAGCCGGCTGGTAGACAGTCTCCTTTATTTCGCTGAACCTTTTCAGACCTTAACTTCAAACAGCTCTGGGATTCAAACTTTGCGTACTCGGATCTTACTAGAATTTCCATGGATGACAGTAAAGATTCTTCTTATCAAAGACTGTTATGCAGCAAGATATCTAGTATGATGCATGATGCGAATGCAATGAGAAAGAGAAGGAACGAAAGAAAACACGAAGTTAGATATCATATCAGCAAACTTATGAAAGGACAAAAATACAACATGTGTAAGCAATACATTATCATGGTGAGCATATCAGCAAAACAAATGTGTTAGATAAACAAGCATCATGTTAATGAAAAAGTATAGGGTAAGAAGTGTCCCTTTATGTGTCCTAAGTTCGGGTTCTCCTCTATATAAGGTTGGACATGGCTCTATCTTAAAGTTTGGTCACTTAAGTGTTGTTTATATACTGGGTTTAGGATACTTGACCAAGCTAAAAAGGTCCCCAAATTGCTCCTTAACATCATCCATGTAGGATGAGTAAGGCACCCCATTCCTCACCCATTACAGGCTCCAACCGGAATGGTTCAATTCGGGTGAGAGTATTTTCCAAAGTTATGGCGGAGGTTTATCACCTCTCAAGGACTTTGGTACTTTACACTCTCAAGGTGTTTCGCTAGCCGTTGCGGAGGTTTTCACCTCTCGAGGCGTAGGTACTTTACCCCATCCTAAAAGGGACGAGTCCGGGTATAGGACTTTATGATATGCAATGTGTCGTGTGTGCGAAGGGACATTTAAACCTTTCTTTACCCATAAATGTACAATGAAACAAAAGTTGTTAGTACAAATAACAAAAATCAAAATCAAAAATAAAAATAAAAATAAATAAACAAATAAACAAATAAATTCATAAAAAATAAACACTTAAAGACCAATATTTCAAACCTAAAGTATCACAAGACTAATCTATGGCTCGACTCTCGAGTGTCCCCAGTGGAGTCGCCAAACTGTCATAACGTGCCAAATACGAATTCAGCATGCTAGACGCAAATCAATGGAGTCACCACTAATCATCTAATCTAGGTGTGATTAGTCACCTTTATGAATCTATCCTATTTAAAGTAATCCTAAGCTTGACTAAGGTACCTTAAAAAGAATAGGTTCTGGTCTACTTGTCAGAACTAGGTTCGGGAGTACGGTTACGTTTGAGGAAGGATTAGCACCCTCACAACGCCTATCTAAAAGATAGTACCTAATTAGTCTTGTGATACTTAAAAGTTTTAATTAACCGGTCTTGTCTATCCTATTTCATTTTAATTATTAAAGTTAGAAATATCAGAAATTATTTTTTAGATCTTCCTTCCATTCATTCTGGAGAAATTACTAAAAAATGTTTCCTCACCTCGAGAGTATTCAAAAGAAACCATTCGTTCTATTGAAGAGGCTCCGTCGTCGGAAAAATTAAGAATTATTTAACCAAATTATTTCTCTTAAATTAATCTTCCAAAATTAATCCACATTTTATTAATGTTTGTTTTGAAAAATAAATTGTGATTTTTAATATCGAAATCATCTCTTAAAATATCCTTCCATTCATTCTGGAGAATTTTTAAGAGAATTTTTCTCACCTAGAAATTTCTTAAAAGTCAACCATTCGCAACTTTCTTGAATTTCATCATCGGAAAAAATCTTAATTTATTTTTCAATTTTAATTAAGCATTTATTATGGAAAACCAATTTGAGAAAAAGATGTTGAAAATTAATTATTCTTAAAAAAAATAAATTTTTGATTTTTGTTGGTATTGAAATTAATCTCTTAAAATATCCTTCCATTCATTCTGATTAATTTTTAAGAGAAATTTCTCACCTAGAAATTGCTCAGAAATTAACCATTCGTAATTTCTTTGAATTTCATCATTGGAAAAGATCTCAATTTATTTATTTAAAAATAACTATTCTTCAATTAAATTAATCTAATCTAATCTAAAAAATAAATTAATAATTAACAATATTAAAAATATACAATTATTAATAAAATATAAAATATAAAATATGAAAATATAATATAATATAATAATAGTTTTCTAAAAATAATAATAGTTTTTTTAAAAAAATATATATATATGGTTAGTAAAATAATAAATAATAATACTAATATACAAATAATAATAATATAATATAAAATATAAAGGTTTTTTTATTACAATATAGCAAAAAAAAAATTACGAAATTACCGTTGGTTTTAGATTATTTCCCAAAATACGGCTATTTTTTTTCTAGCTGGGAAATCGCCATCCCCCATGGCGATTTCCCAGCGTTTTTTTTTTTGAAAATTTGTAAAAAACACCAAGGGAAATCGCCATGGGGGGTGGCGATTTCCCTTGGTGTTTTTTGCAAATTTTCAAAAAAATACCAAGGGAAATCGCCACCCCCCATGGCGATTTCCCGTGGTATTTTTAGCAAATTTTGCTAAAATCATGAAGGGAAATCGCCACCCCCCATGTGGCGATTTCCCTTCATGTATAATTTTTTTTTAATTAATAAACAAAAATAAAAATTTAAACAAAAATTTAATTTAATTTGATAAATTTATTTTTAAAAATTATAAATTAAATTAAAATATTTTTTTATAGGTTTGGTTATTTATTTTTTTAAAATATATATTAAAAATGTAATTTAATTTATTATTACAATTTTATAAAAATAAAAATATATTTCTTATTAAAATTTAAAAAGAAGATTATATTTTTTATTAAAATTTTATATCAAAAATTTTATTTTTTATAATTTTGTAATATTATAAAAAAGAAAATTTAATTTATATCAAAAATAATTTAATGATGTAAAATGCAAAAAAAAAAAATTTAAAGAAATTTATCGAGTCACTTTTTTAAATAAAGAAGTTGTTTTTAAGTTGGTATCGTAAAATAATTTTTTTAATTTGATTAGTTTTTTTGAGTTGGTATTCGATTAACTCGTGACATCAATTTAATCATTGTTTTTAATAATAGTATATATTGTTACAGTTTAAAACTAGATATTTGATAAAATAATTTTAATTTAATTTATGATTAAAATTTTATTTCTTATTAAAATTTAAAAAGAAAATTAAATTAAAATGAAAAAAAAGAAAAGCAACTTATCATGTAATTTGGATTATTATATTAAAATTAAATAACAACATTAAGATATAAATTAAAATAAAATATAACAATTAATTTCCGAACAAATTTAAAATAAATAACATGAAATGCAAAACATATAAATTTATATTAGAAATTTAAAACACATTACAATTATTCTAATTATTGCGTGGTGTAGAGCAACAGTGTCGAGCTCTTCTAGTGCGTGGTGGTTGCACCCGTCGTTCAACCTCGTCAGTGGCACGTATTCGCGGTCCACCACGACCTCTTGCTATAACCGCCACTGGTTCCGGTTGTATGTCATCAGTCGTTTCATCCGTATCAAAAATTTGAAACCCACTGCTGGATGAGCCAACACCTAGTTCACCCATAACGGGAACCTGACTACTAGATGCACCCATAAATGATGTAGCATCAAATGCTGACGAAGGGGTTCCAAACTGATACATGGATGTTAAATATGCTGAACTTGGACTTAGGACGGGGAGCTGGTCATCTAACCTCGTTCTTGGCGGTGATGGTCGGTAACACTCATCAACGTCATATCCGGGGTGACTTACGGAATAACGATGGCTGGATGGTACTCCATGATCCCGTTCAGGTTCAGGATGATCAAATGACATCCTCGGTGCTGTGAACTCCGATGAGGTCGGTTGACGCGTTCGCCCACATTGTCGGCGAGGTCTAGGAGCATCCATATCCTGTGTCGGAGGGACTGGAGCTGAAGTTTGTCCGGTAAATGGCATACTCCTAACATCCTCGTGCATCGACGGTGGACAAACGAAAGGCCGGCCTTTATTTCTATACCATCTTATGTAATCAGCAGATGGGTTGAAATTATTACCAACAATCGGGTAACCTGTCGGAATTCGTTGAAAACGTATGTTCCACCATTGGATCCAATGTTCATGCTTCGCAGGCCAGAATTCATCATTACGACCACGCATGTCGACCTTGTGAAGCTTATCAAGGTTCACCGGGGCTGCAGGAATTGGTTGTTGCATCCCAAATTGTCGCAACACCCGGTCAGTTTGGTGCCACTCTACATATGAAAAGCATATCAATGCTGTGTTTGCTTTCCATATATTGAAATTATTGTAGGCATCCGATGGGAGGCATGCCATAATTTCACTCGAGGAATATGGCATCCACAGAAACTGCGAATAATTATTACAAATTATTAGTTTCATATGGATTAAATAAATAAAAAAAAACTTCAATGTAACAATCGAAATATTTACCTTATCATATCCTAGTCGATCTAGTCGTAGTCTTATACTTGCAAGATCGGTCGGAGTCTCTGTAAAATCTCTACCCGTACTCCTACTCCACCTATTAAAATGCATATAATATCTTAATGACCTATAAAAATACAAGTTCGTACAAAATTAATAAAATAGTAAAGATTATTACCTGCTTGCAAGGGGGTATACGGCCGAAATATCCACGCGCGGAGCAAGAAATGGTAGCCGATACCAAGCCCATGATTGTAGAAGCACTAGACATCCACCTATGTCATGGATTTTTGGAACTGTAGCTCGGCAAAGTTCTCTATACAAAACC
Source organism: Fremontodendron californicum (assembly GCA_030761205.1). Taxonomy (NCBI): domain Eukaryota; kingdom Viridiplantae; phylum Streptophyta; class Magnoliopsida; order Malvales; family Malvaceae; genus Fremontodendron; species Fremontodendron californicum. The sequence continues at coordinate 12,743,768 of JAULJL010000023.1, forward strand.
GCCAAACACGCAGAACCCCAACTATAATTTGCTGCTTGCTCTAAATCACGTAGCAATGGAAGATACATTAAATGTACCCGACTGCTCGATTTGTTAGGCATCAGTAATCCTCCAATCAAACGTAAAATATATGCTCTAGCAGCATATTGTATTTGTTGTTTGGTTGCATGTAATGGCAGATTTTGAAACGATTTCAACCAAGTCAGTCTCACCGTTGAGCCAGATACATAGTCTTCTGGAGGTACCTCACCCAATAGATCTTGACACACTTCATTCCAATCTAGCAGGCTTCCGCCTGTAACTGCATCGCCATGGATCGGAAGTCCAAGTTGCAGCGCAACATCTTCGAGACTGACCGTGCATTCACCACATGGAAAATGAAAAGTGTGCGTCTCGGGTCTCCATCGTTCGACCAACGCAGAGATTAAATCGGGTTGTATCACAAGTCGTCGAATTTGACTTGCGTGATAAAATCCGGCTCTTCTTAAGTGGTCGATAATATAAGGATGCGGGTCCTCCAATGTAAATTTTCTCGCACGTAATACGCGACGAGTTTCCTGTTATAATAATAAAAATTAATATATTAAAAAACTATAACAATTAAAAATTAATAAATAAAACTATAAAATAATAATAATATAATATTATATAATATAATATAATATAAACAATAATAATATAAAAAACAATAATAATATAATATAATATAAAATAAACAATAATAATATAATATAAAACAATAATAATATAAAAAACAATAATAATATAATATAATATAATATAAACAATAATAATATAATATAATATAAAACAATAATAATATAAAAAACAATAATAATATAATATAATATAAACAATAATAATATAATATAATATAACAGAATAATAATATAAAAAATAATAATAATATAAAAAACAATAATAATATAAAAAAGAATAATAATATAAAAAACAATAATAATATAAAAAATAATAATAATATAAAAAACAATAATAATATAACAATTTACTTACCTCGTTAAATATAACCTCCGAGATGTGATTTTCTTGTAACCTCAATAGTGAAGCCATTTCAAAATATTGTTGTAGAAAAAAAAAAATTTGTAGAAAGAAATTTTTTTTTGTAGAAAAATGAAAAATTGTTGAAAGAAAATGAAAATTTGAATGAGAGGAATGAAAATTTGAAGGAGAGGAGGGGGGTATTTATAGATAAAATGAGTGGGGTGGGGGTGTGGGGGGAGGGGGGTGTGGGGGGAGGGGGGACGTGGGGAGGGGGGGCAACGGTCATATGACTGTTGCCCCCCTTTCAAAATTTTTTTTTTCTAATTTGTTTTTTTTTATTTCAAATTTAAAATTTCAAAAAAAAAAATTCAAAATATTAAATTATAAAAAAACCTAAAATATATTTTACGAATTTTTAATTTTTTTAAAATTATAAAAAAATATTTTAATTTAATTTATAATTTTTAAAAATAAATTTATCAAATAAAATAAATTTTTGTTTAATTATAATTTTTGTTTATTAATTAAAAAAAAAATATTCATGAAGGGAAATCGCCACCCCCCATGGCGATTTCCCTTCATGATTTTAGCAAATTTTGCTAAATTTACCAAGGGAAATCGCCACCCCCCATGGCGATTTCCCTTGGTGTTTTTTACAAATTTTTTAAAAAAAACGCTGGGAAATCGCCATGGGGGATGGCGATTTCCCAGCTAGGAAAAAAAAAGCCGTATTTTGGGAAATAATCAAAAACCAAGGGTAATTTGGTTTTTTTTTTGTTTTTTTTACTATATTATAGTAAAAAAACCAAATATAAAACCTGCAAAAACTAAAAGAAACAATTAGTAAATAAATAATAAATAATAAAATAAAAATCAAATAAAACAAATAAAACAAATAAGACAAAACACAAATAAGACAAAACACACAAAAAAAAATGAAAATGAAAAAGCAAAACGTAAAATGCAAAGCAAAGAAAAAAAATGAAATAATATACCAAACAGCAGGTGGGAAGGGCTAGCCCAGGCGCGGGCCGCGCGGGCCACGCGCAGGCCTGCTGGCCCGAGCCCCCTGCTGTTTCTAAAAATATATATTTTTTTGGCTACACCTTTACCTCTTTTTTACACCAAAAAAAATCTTTTTTCTCTCAAATTCTTCAAGAACACCAAGAACCAAACCCAGATTTTTCCAGATTCCGGTGGGATGCTGCTGTCGCCACCGCCATAAACGCCGGTGCCGGTGGTCAAAAAAATTCCCGAAAAATCACCAAAAATTCCTTTCGACCTTCTCTTTTCAAATATCAAATTAGTTTTTTCCGAATCTCTCTAGAATTTCCTAGATCTGAAATTGAAGTTCGAAACTTCACCTCCTCCGATCTACTCCGTCGCTGGTCGAATGGCCACCAACTTTTAGTATGTGTTTCCTCTAATTAAAACACACTTTTCTTTCTCAAGAATTTTTTTCGAAATAAATTCTAACTCTCACTTTTGAATTTTTTGAATTTTTTTCTCTCAAAAAAAATATATTTTTTTTATTTAAAAAAAAAACCTATGGTTGCTTCTAACTCTCCTTGATTTCTGATATTTTCTGATGTCCTTTTGATTGTGGTGGTTGGGTTCTTTTTATAGAGAAGAGATTTAGTTCCACTAGGATTAGGAATTTCAATTTAATCTCATTTTTTAGAGTCCCATTTCAATCCAAAGAGGTGGTTTGTTTCAACCAAAACTTGTTTTTTTCATTTTTTTATTAATTCCGAATTTCTTTGATTTTTCCTTTAATTTTCGGAATTATCCAATTATTTTTTTATTTTTTGATTTTTTGATTTTTTCCTTTTTTTTGTTTTTTCTTTTAATAATAAAAAATTATACCCGGATAAAATTCGTTGTCTACAAGAATATTAATTATCCAGCCTCTTGTTCTCTCAAAAACTCTAAAACAAAGAAGAAATCAGAACTTTGATGCTTGGAGAAGTGTAAATTTCATTTGCCCCGTTGATCTCTGTTTATAGGCAATAGCTAGGGCATCAAACAAGTGAATTTCAGCTCTCTCCCTTCAATAAATGCTGACTTGTGGCTAAAGTTAAAGAAAAGTGGCTGACTTTTGTGTTTTAAGGAAAGATATAAGTCTTGGCAGCCAAGTTTGAATAAAGTAGGAAAGTTTTAGTCAAAGTACTCTTTAATGAGGAGAGATTACAAACTTGTAGCCAAAGTAAGTGTAAGGAAGGAAAGTCTTGACTGATTTAAATCTCCTACTTTGACTAGGATTTGCTTTAAGGAAAGATACTTGCAATTAATGCAATTAATGCAAGTTGACAGCCACTAATCCTTCTTTGACAAGGATAAACATAAATGTAAGCTAGGGTATTAAGAAAAAGATGTGATTTGCGGCTAGGGTTTTTTCTGCCACTAAGTTTGTTTAGGGAGATATTCCAATGCCAATTTGGATGACCATTTTTTATCCTATTTAGGCCTATGACCAACTGTTGGAAAGGTAATCAAGTGATTTTCAAAAGTCAAGAAGGAAGTTCCTTTGAATAAAGAATCTAACATCATGTTTTCTTAGCAACAAGCTTCGGAGGTCAAATCTGTCTTCTTGCTTTGCTCCAAGAATTTGATCTTTTTGGCTCCCAAGTCTTTTTTCATCTTGTGATTGTGATTTTGTAAGCTCTTTAACATCCTAATTGACATGTTTTGACTTCATCTCCTCCAAAATACCTACAAAGCATAAAAACCTAGTAAAATGTCAAGGAAATAAGAATCAAAGCACAAAGTATAAGGAAATTAAATAGGAAAATGTATGAAATTAAGCACTTATCACAACCCAAACGGCATTACCTTGTAGCAGAATGTTCCCTACATTGTAACAAATATATTTTCTCCATATCTTCCGGTGCCATCGTAATCTGATTATATCCCGAGAATCCATCCATGAAAGAAAACAAGGAACTCTTTGCCGTATTATCCACCAAAGTATCAATGTGAGGCAAAGGGAAATTATCTTTGGAACTGGCTTTGTTCAAATCTTAGTAATCGATGCACATACGCACCTTGCCTTCCTTCTTTGGTACTGGAACAATGTTTGCAACCTATTCCGGATATTTCGCCACTTCTAAGAATCCTGCATCAAACTGTCTCTTCACCTCCTCTTTTACCTTTTCTCAATTTTTGCTGAATGGGCCTGCACTCTGGCCTTAAAGGGAGCTTATGAACCACAATGTCTGGATCCAAACCCGGCATGTCTTGGTATGACCATGCAAATACATCTACATATTCCTAGAGCAAGGCTATGAGTTCACATTTTATTGACGACGACAATGTAGTGCCGATTTTAACCTCTTTTATCTCCTCACTACTTCCCAGATTCAACAATTCCAATAGCTCCATATGAGGAAGTACTTGTTTCTCTTCTTGTTCTATTTTTATTAATAAGTCTGGAGGTAGACCATAATCCTCAATATCTTTGTCGGCCTCAAAATCATCCATGCAAATGGGCCTCCCAAAATCAATTTCAGAATTACTGGCAAGAAGGTCCTCATATTTCGCATCCCTGCACCTGTAAATAGGTGGGGAAGAAACAATATAGGAAAACATATATACAATGGAAGCATAAATAAATAGCATAAATAAATAGCATAAATGAAGGAATATGGACACATCAATATGAAGGAAATGCATCATGTTTGTTATTTATTGGATGAAAAGTTTTAGACAAAAGCCCATTACAAAAGAAATTCTTAATATCTTCGGGCAAAGATATTTAAGATTTGTTTAAAAGCATTACGTTGGAATAGACCTAAAAACTATGGGTAGCTTGGTGGCGCTCCAATTGGTGAGTCTATATCTTGGTGGACAAGGTCGCACCATCCAATTAGCATTCTCTCTTTCAATTCTTTCTTCCTCAGTTGTGCAGATCTCCACATCATACACCTGCTCTTCCCTATTCACCTGGAATCTCTCGAAGGCTTGTTTTATCATTACGAGCACATCATCAGAATTCTTTTCTCCGAATAAAGAACCGGTTGAGCGGAAGCTGTGAAGGATAGGTGGGAATGTCATAGGCTCCCATTCAATATCCATACCGGCAAGACAAGCCATCCTCCTTTGTCGGTTCCTTTCAACTTGTTTCCTTTTCTCATGGGCCTTCGGAAGATACCCAAGGCCAAACTTGTCTTTCTTTCTTATTACTTCCATTGCTCGGGCCATCCACTGATGATATTTCCCGAGACCCTTTCCAGCCCTGCAACCTTTTCCCACGATAGTTCTTACCCACAGCCTTGTATTCTTGGACAGCCTTGGTTTTGGAATTCTTCGTCCTTCAACGACGAAAACTGCATTTATGAATTCCAAAGACCGAAAGGAACATTCTACAACATCTTCATTGGGTTCAACATAAGGAGATTCAGTAGATGTAGAGGCTATCATGTCCTCTTCTCCTGATACAGTGACTAGACGTCCCTTTATTACAAATTTTAGCTTTTGGTGGAGAGACGAAGGTACAGCCCCTGATGAATGTCTCCACGGCCTTCCTAGCAGGCAATTATAGGATGGATTAATATCCATGACCTGAAAGTTCACTGTATAGGTACATGGGCCAATCTCCAGAGGAACCTCAATAGTTCCCATCATATCTCTCCTGGTACCATCAAAGCCTCGGACCATCGTGCAGCTTGGCAGCATATAAGAAATATCCACTCGCAATTTGGATAGGGTTGCCAAAGGCATCACATTCAATGAAGAACCAATGTCCAAAAGGACCCTTGGTAATATGTGCCCCTTACAAGTGGTAGTTATATGGAGAGCTTTTGTTGACCCAATACCATTGGGTGGTATCTCCTCATAGCTGAAATATATATGGTCGTATGCCGCGATGTTTCCCACTAGCCTATCCAATTTTTCTACCGATATATTGTTCGCCACGTATGCCTGATTCAATACTCTCAATAGGTCATTTCTATATGGCTCCGAGTTCAAAAGCAAAGATAAGATTGAAATTCTAGCTGGTTGACGTTGTAGTTGCTCAACCACGCTATACTCACTGTGCTTTATGAATTTTAAGAACTCGCAGGCTTCCTTCTCATTCACCGGCTCTTTTATTCTATTAACCGGAGCTGATCCCCTTTCTGTTTCTTTTGACAAATCCATCTCAATATGGATTGGTTCAGCTGCTTTATTCACTTTTTCCATTTCTCTATCTTTTCCTATTAACCCTTGTTCAGCAGCCTCAGGAGCATAACACCTTCCACTTCGAGTTAAGTGCCCCACACCTGTGATATCCTACTGACTCGAAGACCTAGGCATAACCATGCTGCAATCGTATTTCCATGGTGCAGCTTTGTTTTCCTTGTATGAAAAGGAAACAGACAGATCAATGACTAACTTAGGCGCACTTTCCTCAATGACTGGCATGACTTTCTCCTCTAGTTCATCATAATAAATGATCAAGGGTCTTTCTATCCCGTAGCCAGCTACATTTTCAATAACCTCTATTTCTTCCTCTTTCTCTTCGTAAAACTGGGCCTCTCCACTATCCATCATTTTTTGGACTTTAACCAGGAAGTCCTTATAGTCCTGTATGACATGACCTCCACACTTATGGAACGGGCACCAATTCTGCACCTTTTTTTCTACCATTTTCAAACTGTCCGCATCTCCTACCATCCCTGCCTTGACCATCTCGACCCATACTGTCAACATTGGAGTCTTGACTTCCCTGACGTCCCTCTTTACCCTTCTGACTTCCCCTGTGCATACTGCATTTACCTGATTCCCCGTATGATCTGGCAATGGATTCCCCGCTACATTTGACCCATTCTTTGCCCCAAAGTTCACAACTCTAGTATTGATCATGCTTTGGACTTTCTTTTTAAAAGCCAGGCAGTCTTCAGTCGAATGTCCTTGAATTCCTGCGTGGTATGCGTAGTTAGTATTTGCATTGTACCACCTTGGATATGGAGGTGTCAGAGGTTTGAGGTACACGGGGGCAACAAGTTGACCCTGTAATAGTTTAGGATATAGCTCACCATAGGTGGTAGAAATCAGATCAAATTGGTGTGTTTGACTGTTCCTTGGTGAATGTTGGTCATTACGCCCAGCTCCCTGAGTGTTTGGGATATTGTTTCAGGGAAGGTTTATTTGTGGGGATATGCCAGTTGGAAATGGCTGTTGTGGTATATTGGTGTAAGGGAATGGATTTTGGGTAAGGTGGTTCACGTTAGGGAAATATGGACTATACCCTGGGTAAGGTGTGTAGGGTGTAGGAGGTGCATAAGATATGGTGGGAGTATAGGGCCTTGGTGGTGTATGTGGTGTGGGAGGTACATATGGGTATTAGTTGATACTAACTGCATGGGTCTCTTCTTTCTTCCTGGCAGGGAATAACTTTTTCTGAATAGAAGGCTCACCCCCTTCCATTTTCCCATTCTTAATGGCCGATTCTATCATCTCCCCAGATATTACCATGTCTGCAAAGTCCTTGGTGGCAATCCCCGCCAATTTCTCATAATATGGTGCTTTCAAAGTGTTGATGAAAAGCACTATGGTTTCTTTGCTAGTTAAAGGGAGTTGCACTTGTGTGGCCAGATCCCTCCACCTTTGTGACTATTCTTTGAAGCTATCATTGGACTTCTTCTCCATATTCTGTAGTGACAGCCTATCAGGTACCATGTTAGACACATGCTTATAATATTCCATGAAAGCCCTGGCTAAATCCGTCCATGAACGAATCTTGGTACGACTCAGCTGATTGTACCATCAGGTTGCTGACCCTGTCAAGCTATCCTGGAAATAATGGATAAGTAGTTTCTCATTATCATCATGCCCCGTCATCCTTCTACAGTACATGGTCAGATGTGCTGATGGGTTAGTAGTCCCATTGTATTTTTCAAAGTCTGGTACTTTGAACTTTGGTGGAATTACCAGATCATGTACTAAGCTTATCTTCCAAACTGCCAAATAACTATGCCCCTTCAACAGCCCTCAACCTCTCTTCCAGTAGTTGATATTTTTTTTTGTGATTCTGCCATTTCGACCCTCTTCAGCTCAATCATCTTTGCTTTTTCCTTTTCAGCTAGTTCCTCAAAGTCTAGAACATTAACATCATTTAGGTCAGCTCCCACATTACCCTTTCCGGGAAAATAGTTCTATGTCTCTGCAGCTGGCTGGATGTAAACATAGGAAGCTACCCCAATTGGCCCCTCTTGGCCCTTTTGCTGTATGTTTTCAGGCTGATCCTCTTCAACTACCACCCTTTTCTCGGTGACCAAGTTCTCTCCTGGCCCTTTTTGTTTCATCATGGCACTCATCATTTCCATGAGCTTAGTGATCTGTTCTCGAGACTACTCTTGAGATTTAGCTAACTGTTCCTGCAGTTCCCTCTGAGTTCTTTCCATTCTTTCAATTCTAGCAATCTGATCGTTTTCCATAGCTTTGGCTTGAGATCGAGTATTGTAAGGGTCTCGAAAATCCATTTCTTTCTGAGTGCGACCAATTGTACCTTTAGTTTTGAAAACCACGAATTAGAAATTATTGACACATCCTCTTTTTTTTTATTTTATAAAAAAAGAATGAATGAATGACTAAATGTGTATGAATGAATTAAATAAAATGGATATGTACACGACTACGTATATGAATATGAAAAAATAAATGAATGAACAAGTGAAATGAACAAATAAGTGTTTAAATGAATGAACAAGTAAAAGGAATAAATAAGTGGTTAGGTGTATAAACGAATTTCAAAAATGAATGATTATAAATATGAGTAAATGTACAAGTGAACAAAAAACACATATAAAATATAAATGTATTTGAATATATTGGCCCCGGGATAATTTCAACCGAACGGTCTTTCATTGATTTCCTGGAACTAAATACATCACAGATAGAATAAAAGATCATTGCCTAAGATAAATCCGTAATTCGCCTTCCAAAGTGCTATTACAAAATTAGTCCTACAGTGACTTCCTCGGATCTTGGACTTTTTTCACAGTCTCCTTTTGATTGCGCTACTCTTCAATCTGATCCCTACTTGTTCACGGCCCCTTGACGCGTCAGCAGAAGTATTACCGTGTAAGCTTTCCTTAGCTTGCTTCTCTAGTTGATTGGCTCAGGCTTCCTCATGCTTCGCTCTCTCTTTCCAGTAGTTATTCTCTTTCTTGAGGTTTTTGAACTCATGTTCCCACTCCCCGAAAGTCTTGAGAGTCCCCTCAAATCTGAGCTCGAAGCGATACCTCTTGTTCTCCAAATGTAATTCCCAAAGATCGCCCTTAGCGGTGTCCCTTTCTCTCTTGATCTGTTCATTTTCTCTTTCCCGAGCTGATTCTCTATTTTTCATGTCCTCAAGCTCTTCTTGGAGTTGGAAAATCTCCTTGCTCATCCGGGCCTTTTCTTTTTCAATTTCGCCCTTGCGATTTCTAACTCTGATGGAGTTTCCCTCAGTGGCGGATCATGAACTGGACCTCTTCGCCATCTGATGTCAACAACCTATCATTAACCCTTAATTCCCTCCATACCAGGTAATCAGGTGTGACAATGTCGGCATATCTGGCCACTTTTATCCGGTGAGTTTTCTTCCATGCTTCAATCACTGCCCGTGCTTTTTTAGAATATCCGTCTTCCCCATAAGTGAACTCGGATGATCCTAGATTATGAGTCACGGGTGTGAATTGCCGAGACTCAACCTGTCTTTGCACCAACAAAGGCGCATAACTCACAGATCCCCAAATTTCGAGTAGTGGAACTCCCGGGTTGTCCCCACATTTGTACATAATCGACATAGGAACCATCCATGGAGCTCTCCAAGTTACCATCTCCCTTTTTAGATTTCGGAACATGTTGACCCATTTCTCTTCATCCCCGTCTTCAAGCCAATCATTTTGAAGGAATTCCCTGATCGGAACTAAAGACTTCATGTACGGTTTGAAGGAAACATTTTCTATCTTCCAAAAGTCACTTTGAATCCAAATATAAAGAAGTTTTACACACCCCTTGATTCTTCCTTGTCCTGCCCTTTTACAAAAATTCAGGGATCGGATAGTTTCGGCTATGATGGCCGGAGATGGGTTGATCTTCTGATCCAACTTTTCAAAGAAATCAAACACGGCTATATCCACATGACCCAATATCTTCGGGAATATAATTAACCCGTAGATGGCTAGAGCGAAGATGTCCCTGGCTTTTTCTTTGTTGGAACAACCAATATCAACTGTCGGAGAGTTTCCCACGGAATGCACCCATTTTTCTGCTTTTTGTCCACATGACTCTCAACCCATGTTGTATCCATTCCTGCGAACCTAGCCACTTTCTTCTTAAAACCTGAAGGTTTCACTTCCTTCAAATATACCCGATCAGGATTAGGACATTCAATACGTAACAGTGCTGAATATTCCTCGATCAGTGGTGTCATATCCTCCTTGTTAACACTGAAACATCTATAAGCAAGATTCCAAAACTGTACCATAGCCTGAATCAACCCACTATTGACCCGAATCGGAATTAAGAGTGCTATATCTCCATATTTCTAAGTGAAGGCTTCTTTCTCTGATACATTCCACTGATTCCAAATGTCGGCTAACCCTCGGAGATTATTCTGTCTAGAATCCACTTTGACCCTTTCCGGCAATACTGACACATAATCTTTCTTGAGGCAATCACCATTCTCACTCTGATCTTTTTCTGACCGTGCCTTGGCTACTACATGATCTTCTATCACTGAAATAACCTGACACTCCATGAAAGTCCTTTGGGTTGATGACTATCCCGAGGCCAATAAACTCCAGGTGTATGATGATGTCTATGATGCATGTCAAAGAAAAGAAAACAGAAAGAAATAGATTAGTAAAGAAATGAATTCACAAATATAACATAAATAACAACATGCTTTAAAAAAATGTCCCAAAAATTTAAACAGAGCTTCGGCATTACGACGCCTTCGGGACAAAACAAAAAATTCCAAGCGATATGATGTTCGTTCATCATCACCCAATTTGTATCTAACATATAGAAAGATGGTAAAAAGTTGGAAATGTTCCTCCATGTGTTCTTAAACTTCGGGTATCCACAGAAATCCGGCATGGCTTCGCCTAGGTTCACTATATGAAGGTGAATCGGTTCTAAGGCCCCGAATTGTTCCTCACTTCGCCGGTGAAGGCTAGTAACACACCCCGATAAAAGCGGGTTCAATTCGTTAGAGTATATTTTCCTATGCCCGTACGGAGGATTATCACGAAGGCATTAGGTACTTTATACTCCGAAAGTGTTTCACTAGCCTATACGGAGGATCATCACGAAGGCGTAGTTACTTTACTCCCACTTAAAAGGACGAAACCTGGGTAGAGGATTCATGTTATGCAAATGCAAATACAGTGTGTGCGGAGGAACAAAACAAACCTGTCACCACCTATTCTACACCTCTTATTTTAAATACCCCACTAAAATCAAACAATGTAAAGCATCAGTCAAGCAAACATATAAATATACGCAACAAAATAACCAGAGAACAAATAATAATATGAATGCACATGACGATGGACATATTTAAAACATTTTATTATTTACAAAATTCTCTTTTATTTTAAAAATAAGGGAATTAAAATTAATTACCAATTAAACCAACAAAACCGAGACTTAAATAACACACGACTAATTCTAGGCCTGACTCTCTAAAAAAAGTCCCCAGTGGAGTCGCCATGCTGTCGCAACCTTAAAAAAAAAAAACATGATAACAAATGTCTTATCGCAAGACTTTATTATTCGTTTTCCTTAGGCGTGACATTTAAAAAAACGAGGAAAAGTCAACTTAATTCCTCTACAAAAAATGAAGCTGTCAATACGTGATCCCAGATCGCGGGGAACCGTTCGAGTGAGGGGAAATAGAAGTAGAGGAAAAGACGACTTAATTCCTCTACAAATAATAAAAGGTCGAGGGTATGAAAACGGCCTCGTAAAAAGACATGGAGTCGCCACCAATTTTTTAGCTAGGTGTGATCGGACACCTATTAAAACCGGTTTTGTAAAACATTTTAAAATTAATTAAAACATTTATTTTAAAACCAATTTCGGGTCTGCGTTATAAACCAGAGAAATCAAAGAAGCGGGTTCCGGAGTTGGTTACGTGCGGGAAAGGATTAGCACCCCCGCAACGCCCGTATAAACCGGTACCTTATTATTCGTGTGTTATCCCAAGTCTCGGTAAAAAGTTGGTTTTTAATTTAGTATTTCAAGTTAATTCCCAATTTTAAGAAAAATAATTCCATTTTTAATTGAAAATGATTCGGAATTTATTAATTCAAAATTTTCCTATATTCCCCGACAATATCGGCAAAATATAGAAATTTTTATTCATTTGGAAAACTTTTCGAATCATTCTCATTTTTTAAAGAAATATATTCCTTTATTATTGATAATTGATGATATTCCCTCCAGCAAACCCGATAGAGAACTCATGAATTATTTTAACTCAGGAATATCTTTATTTTTTATTGAAAAATCATTATCTTTTTCAAAAACATTTTTAAAAATATGAACATGAACATGTATAACATAATAAAATGACATGGAAAATCTATATAATATAATGGATCCTAAATGATATGAAACAATTCAAATGACATAGTATATTCTAGGTAAAATGAAAAAATCCTAAGTATCATGGTATATTTTAAATGAGATAAAATGATTTAAATGACATGGCAGTTCTAAATGATATGGCATATTTTAAATGACATGGCATGTTATAAATAAATAACCTAAATGACATGACATGGAATTAAAATAATGCTTACATATAATATGCATGAAAATACTAATAAAAATAATAATGTATGAACATAGTATATGATAAATAATGTGACAAAAATAACTAAATAAAAAGCATAGGATATCATGAAACATTAAAAATCATATGGCAAACAAATATAAGATCATAAAATGTGAATTAAAATAATAGTAATATCATGGAAAATATCATAGCAAAAATGATACATTTAAATAAAATGCATGAACATGGAAAATGCAATGCATGGAAAATGTATTTTTTCCTTTAATTAAAGAAATCCGTATATCTAAAAAGATATCCAACTACCTTAGGAAAATATGTCGAATTAGATTTTCTAAAAAACGAAACTTTGTGATTGTTTGAAAATAATTTAGAAGAAAAATTTGAATAAAAATTAAAACCTTCACCAAACCCTTTTAAAATGGCTATAATTTCCTAAGTTTAAAGTCCTGGACTTAACTACCCTTAAACCGAGATTTATAAAATCATTTTCAATGTTTAAAAAGGCTTAGAAACTACCCTAAGATAGTAGCTAAAACTTCTACCCAACCCCCTCTAAATGCCTTAGCCAAATTCAACCCATATTCCTCTTTTGATTTCAAATCTGCCTCTACTGTCCAGTTTTGCCACACGAATTTTTAGCCTATTTTTAAAAATTCTAAAAATTTTAAAAACAATATTGGAGACTCAGAACATGCAAATCTACACGATAAAAAATTTTCTTCATTTTCTGAATAAAGGTGACTACCTAGAAAAATTGAAGATGTTCGAGTACTGGGTGAAAAAAAACTGTTTGTCAAAACACATTTTTTTGCCTTTGATAAATTCATTCAAAAACAAAAATGGAAATTGTTAGAAGTCATCCTAAAGACCTAAGGACAGTAGCTAAACATTTTAAAAAACCTTGGAAAAATTGGCTAAGTAAAAATAAAATTACAAAGGTAGAATGATCGATTTGACAATTCCTTAATTTTCCACAAGTATGCTCTAGAAAGCATGACTTTGAGCCATTAATTGGCCTAAGTCACAAATCAAGTGGCAATGACATGGAATGCATGAACATACAGCAAATTAAATGTATGAAATGCATGGTCTAAAGGTCTAAATGGTAATGGAAATGGATGACAATTCATGGCAACCTAAATGCCTAGCATGAATTTGCATGGCAATAAATGCTATCCTAACTCTATATGCATGCAATGCTTGATAATGTAAATGTGACTAGGACATAGTATGTTATAAGTATACATGAAAATTAATGTGACCTGAGACCTAAATAGCATATTAATGCATGACAATACCACTGTGATTTAGGACTCAATATGTATGGCAATACTAATATGACCTAGACCTAAAATGTAGTGAGCATGCATAGAAATATTATGAACATATAATGACTCATGAAATTAATGTCAATGCTGGAACAAACAGTAGCTAATACGCAATTTCAAGATATGATAATGCAAAGCATGTCACCTAAACAATATGCAAATGCATGACAAAGCAAGGGATGCATGAAGAGGCCAAATGATCATATGATACTCTAATGCAATCCTACTTAGTAAATAACCTAAGTAAATTACAAACCATATTAAAATGCATAATGTCATGACATTTTCAATAACATATAACATACCAAAATCAAAATGGACAAGCTTATGGCATGGAAATGCAAACAAGTTAAGAAACAAAAGAAAAATGCACATGCAAGGCAAACAAGCATGGTATTGCCGAATGGTCATTTATCAATATGATGGCATTTTTATCATAGCATTTTCATAAACATAAGACATAAAAAATCAGAATATGCAAGTTCATGACATGGAGAGGTAAACAAACTAAGAAGCAAAAGAAAAATGCACATGTAAGGCAAACAAACATGGTATGACCGAATATGCATGAAACAAAACTATGAAAATGCAAACATGAAATACATGGTACATGAAAAAAATGCACAACATGGATACATGAACAACAATGGCCGAATATTCGAGGATGAAATATTAAGCATAGAAATGAAATATAACACATATAGCATAGAAAATAATGTAAAGAAAATGTATACCCAAGATTTAACATAGACATGCAGAAATTATAAGTAAAACAAGTAAGTAGAACAAGGAAAGTTAAGCTCCATGGATGGTATCAAATGGGCATAGCCTCTCACCAAACCATAATCACTTGGTCTTGCCAAGATCATGAAGCCTTTCCATCTCATCAAAACAGAAAATAAGGTAAGCTTCACGGATGGTGTCAAATAGGCATAGCCTCTCACCAAACCATATTCACTTGGTCTAGCCAAGATCATGTAGCCATTTCAACCTTTTTTGCTTCATATTTTGTAAAAATAAGAACCTTAGAATACTTTAAAAAAACTTGTATAAATCATTTTTTCACAACAACATGCAAGGAACAAAGAAAAGAAAAAAACAATGCAAAAAAAATGAGCCATTCGGCCATGGCATGGAACTCCAAGAAAAAAATTATTTCCACCATTTTAAAGAAGAAGAAGAAGATGAAAACATGTGTAAACATTAAAAAACCTTATTTCTAAGAAAAATGTTGTAGGAAAACATGATTGAAAAACCAAGAAAACACCATGAAAATGAAGAATAAAGCTAGACTAGAACTTGGTAGAGATGACTACCTTCAAATTCTCTAATGAAAACCTTTTTTTCTTTCTTTCAAAACCTTTTTTTGTGTGCCAAATTAGCTACTATTTTCCAGCCAAAAGCCTCTGAAAAAATGAAACTCTCCCCCTCCCTTTAGCCTTGGCCGAATGCCCCCTTAGCCATTGGATGAAAATTGCACTTTTTCCCCTCAAATCTTGGCCATTGGATGTAGATATTTTGATGAAAACATAAAAATGTCATCTTGCCAATTGATTCCAGCCCTTAATATGTGTACACAGCTCTTGTATTAACCTTAGCCATTAGATGCAAAAGAGGACCAATCCCATGCACTCACTTGCTTGCCCCTCTTGAATGCCTACCCTTGGATGAGTTGTGCTCTTCCATTCTTGGTCATTGGATTAAGTCAACATAAAAATGATATCTTGTAGATTAAATCTAGCCCTAAACATGTATACTCAGCCCTTGTAGATGGCCTAAGCCATTGGATGAAAAAGGATAATCCCATGCACTCCCGTGCTCAACCAAATCGATGCTCACCCTTGGATGAATTGTGCTCATCTTTTTTCTTCCATTCTTGGCCATTAGATGAGCATTATTTTATGAAAAATAAAAATGTTATTTTGAAATTTAAACTTGGCCATTGGATGGTGCATTCAACTTTCCTACAAGGCACCTAAGCCATTGGATGAAAGGGGAACGCAAGGTGTTAGCGATAGCATGTGGCATGATAGTGACTAGGGAATTAAAATGCTTAAGCTTCCTTCTTCTCCTCTATGTTGTCTGACCAAAGGAAGAAAAAATCCCAGAAATTTCTCTTTCATATTTTCCTCAATTACCAATTTGCCTTTTTTGGTTTCCTTGGTGAAATGACCTTTTTGCCCCCCGAATTTAAATAAATAGAAAACGAACTCCAAATTCAAATTTTATTTTTTCAATACTTCCGAAATAATAAAAAATTGAATCCTGGAAGTTTTCAAAATTTTTCGAGTTCATTTGCTATTTATTCAGATTTATTTCCAAAATTACCCCTTTTATGCACCCGAACTTTACCATTTTTTAAACGAGCTTTGAATCCATATTTTTCTTCACCAATCTCTTCCAAATAATTTAAAAATGTGATCTGGAAGTTTTCATAATTTTTGGAGCTCATTTTCTATTTTTTCGGGATTTATCTACTTGAATTATTGCATAGGGGACCCGGTATTTGGCCGTTTTGCAAACGAACTCCGAATCAAGATTTTTTTTGCCAATCTCTTAAAAATAATTTAAAATTGAGATTTACAAATTTTCAGAATTTTTGGAGTTCATTTTCTATTTTTGCGAGATTTATCCTATTGAATTACTGCATAGGAGACCCGGTATTTGGCCATTTTGCAAACGAACTCTGAATCAAGATTTTCTTTCGCCAATCTCTTCAAAATAATTTGAGAATGAGATTTGCAAATTTTCAGAAGTTTTGGAGTTCATTTGCTATTTTTCCCATATTTTCTAATTTTGCCCTTTTGCCTCCGAAACCTGGTTTTGCTCAAAACAAGTTCGATTTTCAGATTTTCTTCAAATTGAGCCTTGGGTATCCTTGTTTAATCATTTCTCATCAATTAAGGGCTTTAGATCTTCCGAATTGGGCCATTTCTGCAATTTTTCCAAATTTCACCGAAATCCACCAAAAAAACCCTAATTCTCGGTTTTCTTCCGAATTGACTTTTTTATCAGTTTTTCTTCCAGGTAGCTTCTCCATTACCCGTAGTCAGTGCTTATCTTTCATTTGAGACCTTCAATTCTAACCAATTTGATTGTTTAAGCACTTTTCCCTAAATTTCCCGAATTAGGGTTTCCTTTCTACTGAATCTCGTAACCCAACTTTCGAACTCCATATCTTTCAATGTAGACCTCGGATTATCAAAATTCTTTCACCATTTTTCAATTGAACCTCAAATCTTGATTTTGAAAGTGGGTTGACTTTTTTAGTAGTTGACTTTTTTGGGGTTGACTTTTTTTGGGTTGACTTTTTTCGAGGTTGACTTTTTTTGAGCTTGGCTTTTTCTATCTGCTTTCTTAGACTAAGCCTCGGAGTACCACCTGCAGGATGAGAAAAGTTTGTTAGCATTCAGAAACATCAATTTGGGAAGAAAATATACCTGATTTAGGGGTCCGGACAAAATTAGATGTCTACAGTTGGGGCAAAGGAAATAACCAAAGATTGAAAAATGAATTGAAGTTATACTTTGATTTCAAGAGGAAAAATGAATTGGAAAGGCTAAGCCAAAGTTTAGAAAATGATCGGGGGCATTTGCATATTTTCATCAAGCATTTGCATAATGTCAATCTTTGCATTTGCATTTTTTCATGAAGCGTTTGCATTATTATCAATCTTTGCTTTTGCATTATGTGGAAGCATTCTGCATGTTGTCAATCCTTGCATTTGCATCATTTAGAAGCATTTGCATAATGTCAATCGTTGCATCTGCATCATTCCATGAAGTAGTTGCATCGATCTGAGAGCATTTGCAGTCGTATTTAAAAGCATTTGCATCTTATCCAACATCAGCATCAAGAAACATTTGCATCAATTCAAAACATTTACAAATGCAATATGAGGTATGTGCATCCTGTTAATCATTTGCACCAGCATCAAAAAGCATTCGCATCTTCTCAAAATCTTAGGTTAATTTTCAACAATTCTTCAAAGATCATTGTTAAGACCATTTTTAAGACCTCCGGGCATAATTTTCAAATCACGGGTAAGGCATTCGGGCACCATTTTTAAGACCTTCGAGCTCCATTTTTAAGACCTTCAGGCACCATTTTTAAGAACTCTGGGCATAATTTTTCTAATCATGGGTAAGGCCTTCGAGAAACATTTTTAAGACATTCGGGCACCATTTTTAAGATCTTCGAGCATAATTTTTCAAATCATGGTTAAGTCCTTCGGGCACCATTTTTAAGACCTTCGGGCACCATTTTTAAGACCTCCGGGCAAAATTTTTTAAAATCACGGGTAAGACCTCCAGGCACTAGTTTTAAGACCTTCGGGCATCATTTTTAAGACCTCCAAGCATAATTTTTCAAATCACGGGTAAGACCTCCGAGCACCATTTTTAAGACATCCAGGCACTATTTTTAAGACCTTCGGGCATAATTTTTTCTTTTACAAATCAAACTCATTTCCTTAAGACAAGTCGAGCTTGATTAGTCAGGGAATTCAATTTAAGGACAAAATCTTCAATTTACAGCTTTTTCAAAAAAAAAAAAAAAAAACTCCCTTTCCCTTCTCTTGACATGTGATTTGACTAACCGGACAAAATTAGGGCTTGTTTATCTTTGCCTGATTCCTGATTCTCAGTAATAGCCAAAGAGGGGCAGCTATAGACACCTAATTTTGTTCGGACTCTCAAATCAGGTAAGTTTTCTTCCTAAATTGATGTTTCAGAATGCTAAAAGGCTTTTCTCATCCTACAGGTGGTACTCCGAGGCTTAGTCTAAGAAAGCAGAAAAAAAGTCAAACTCAAAAAAGTCAACCTCAAAAATAGTCAACCTCATAAAAGTCAATCCCAAAAAGTCAACTACTGAAAAAGTCAACCCACTTTCAAAATCAAGGTTTGAGGTTTAGTTGAAAATGGTGAAAGAATTTTGATAATCCGAGGTCTACATTGAAAGATATGGAGTTCGAAAGTTGGGTTACGGAGATTCGATAGAAAGAAAACCCTAGTTCGTGAAATTTGGGGAAAAGTGCTTAAACGATCAAATTGGTCAGAATTGATGGTTCCAAATGAAAGATAAGTACTGACTAAGGATAATGGAGAAGCTACTTGGAAGAAAAACAGATAGAAAAATCAATTCGGAAGAAAACCGAGAATTAGGGTTTGGTGGATTTTGATGATATATGGAAGAATTACAGAAATGGCCCGATTCAATAAGAGTAAAGCCCCTAATTTCTGAGGAGTGATTGAACAAGGATAGCCCAAAGCTCAGTTTGAAGAAAATCTAAAAATCGGATTTGTTTTGAGCAAAACCGGGTTTCGAAGGCAAAAGGGCAAAATTAGAAAATATGGGAAAAATAGCAAATGAACTCCAAAAATTTTGAACATTTGCAAATCTCATTCTTAAATCATTTCGAAGAGGTTGGCAAAAAAAAATCTTGATTCGGAGTTCGTTTGTAAAATGGCCAAATCCCGGGTCCCCTAGACAGAAATTCAATAGGATAAATCCCAAAAAAATAGCAAACAAGTTTCAAAAATTCTGAAAATTTGCAGATCTCATTTTTAAATTATTTGAAATAAATTGGCAAAAGAAAATCTTGATTCAAAGTTCATTCGCAAAACGGCCAAATCCCGGGTCCCCTAGGTAGTAATGTAAGTAGATAAATCCCGAAAAAATAGCAAATGAGCACCAAAAATTATGAAAACTTCCATATCCCATTTTTAAATTATTTGGAAGAGATTGGTTATGAAAAATCTGGATTCGGAGCTCGTTTAAAAAATGGTAAAGTTCGGGTGTATAAAAGGGGTAATTTTGGAAATAAATATGAAATAAATAGCAAATGGACTCGAAAATTTTTGAAAACTTCCAGAATTCAATTTTTTATTATTTCGGAAGTATTGAAAAAAGAAAATTTGAATTTGGAGTCCGTTTTTCTATTTATTTAGGTTCGGGGGCAAAAAGGTCATTTCACCGAAGAAACCAAAAAAGGGCAAATTTGTAATTGAGGAAAATATGAAAGAATAAGAAATTGCTAGGATTTTACGTCCCTTGGTCAGCCAGCATAGAGGAGAAGAAGGAAGCTTGATCAATTTAATTTTTTAGTCACTATCAAGCTCACATGCTACCACTACACCTTGCAAATGGTCCCCCCTTCATCCAATGGCTTAGGTGCCTTGTAGGAAAGTTGAATGCACCATCTAATGGCCAAGTTTAAATGCCAAGATGACATTTTTATTTTTCATGAAATAACCCTCATCCAATGGCCAAGAATGGAAGAAAAATGATGAGCACAATTCATCCAAATGTGAGCATTCATTCGGCCAAGCAAGGGAGTGCATGGGATTGTTTCATCCAATGGCTTAGGCCATCTACAAGGTCTGAGTACACATGTTGAGGGCTGGATTTAATCTACAAGATTTCATTTTTATGTTGTCCTCATCCAATGACCAAGAATGGAAGAGCACAACTCATCCAAGGGTAGGCACTCAAGGGGGCAAGCAAGGGAGTGCATAGGATTGGACCTCTTTCTCATCTAAGGGCTGAGGTTATTACAAGGGCTGAGTACACATCTTAAGGGCTGCTATCAATTGGCAAGATGACATTTTTATGTTGTCATCAAAATATCTTACTCTAAAGGCCAAGATTGGAGGAGAAAAAGTGCAAATTCCATTTAATGGTGGAGAGGCCATTCGGCCAAGGCTAAGGGAGGGGGGCTGATTTCATTTTTTCACAAGTTTGGTTGTTGAAGTCAGTAGCTAAGAAAGAAAGAAAAAGGTTTTGAAATAAAAAAAAAGGTTTTCAATAGAAGAGCTTGAAGGTTTGTTTAAGTATTTTATATTCTGATTTTTTACAAAAAGATGAAGCAAAAAGGTTAAAATGGCTACATGATCTTGGCAAGACCAAGTGACCATGGTTAGGGGAGAGGCTATGCCCATTTTGACCTTCCATGAGGCTCACCTTAATTTTGCTGTTTAGCATGGTTTATTTTCAGATTTTTGAAATGGAAAGGTTTCATGATCTTGGCAAGACCAAGTGATTATGGTTAGGTGATAGGCTATGCCCATTTTATACCAACCATGGAGCTTAACTTTCCTTGTTTTATTTACTAGTTTTGCTTATTATTTGCTTTGCATGTCTATGTTTAAATTTATATATGTTCTTTACATTATTTTCTATGCTATATTTGTTTCTATATTTCATTTCCATGCTTGATATTTTTTTCTTGTAGGTTAGGCCTTTGTGTTCATTTGAGTCATATTGTGCATTTTTTTCATATATCATGTCTTATATTATAAACATGTTTGCATTTTTATATTTTGTCATATGGCCATTCGGCTACTCCACTTTGTCATGCCTTATATGTGCATTTTCATGTTGCTTCTTGACTTGTTTGCATCTCCATGCCATGAGTTAGCATATCTTGATATTTAGTATGCTTTGCATGTGCATTTTCATCTTGCTTCTTGACTTGTTTGCATCTCCATGCCATGAGCTTGTGTATTTTGATTTTAGTATGTCATATGCTTGTGAAAAAGTCATGACATTATGTATCTTGATATGATTTGTCATATATTGGTGTCATTTACTAGATAGGATTGCACTAGAGTACCATGTGAACATTCGGCCTCTTCATGCATACCTTGCCTTGTCATGCATTTGCATTTTGTTTAGGTAACATGCTTTAAATTATCATATCTTGAAATTGTGTATTAGTTTTTGTTTGCTCCAGCATTAGCTGTAGGTTCATTGGTCATTGTATGTTCATAGTATTGCTATGCATTTTCATTACATTTTAGGTCTAGGCCATATTGGTATTGCCATGCATATTGGGTCTTAAATTATATTGGTATTGCCATGCATTGCTATGCTACTTAGGTCTTAGGTTACATTAGCATTTTCATGCATATTCAAAACATATTAGGTCCAAGTCATATTTTCAATATCAAGCATTGCATGCATATTAAGTTAAGATAGCATTTATTGCCATGCAAACTCATGCTAATCATTTAGGTTATTTTGAATTGTCATGCATTTCCTTTACCATTTATGCTTTAGACCATGCATTTCATACATTTCATTTGCTGTATGTTCATGCATTCCATGTCATTGCCACATGATTTATGACTTAGGCCAATCAATGGCTCAAAGTCATGCTCTCTTGAGCATACTTGTGGAAAATTAAATAGTTGTCAAATTGATTATTCTACCTTTGTGATTTTTTTATTTAGCCAATCTTGTCCAAGGTTTTTAAATGTTTTAGCTACTGTTCTTAGGTATTTAGGATGATCTCCAACAATTTTACTTTGATTTTTAAATGATTTTATCAAAGGCAAAAAAATATGTTTTGACAAAACAGTTTTTTTTTCACCCTGTACTCAAACTTCTCCGATTTTTATGGGTAGTCATCTTTAATCAGAAAATTAAGCCAATTTTTTTCGTGTAGTTTTACATGTTCTGAGTCTCCAGTATGTTTTTTGGATTTTTTTAATTTTTAAAAATAGGGAAAAAAATCATGTGTCAAAACCGGACAGGAGAGGCAGATTTGAAATCAAAAGAGAAATAATGGTTGAATTTGGCTAAGGAATTTATAGGGGGTTGGTTAGAAGCTTTAGCTACTGTCTTAGGGTAGTTCCTAAGCCTTTTTAAACTTTAAAAAATGATTTTATAAATCTCGGGTTAAGGGTGGTCAAGTCCGGGATTTTAAACTTAGGAAATTAGAGCCATTTTAAAAGGTTTGGTAGGGGTTTTAATCTTCATTCAAGTTTTTTCTTCAAAATTGTTTTCAAACAATCACAAAGTTTTGTTTTTTTTATAAAATATAATTTGAAATATTTTCCTAAGGTAGCCGAATATCTTTTTAGATATACGAATTTCTTTATTTAGAGAAAAAAATACATTTTCATGCTTTGCATTTTATGATGTTATATTGTTTGCCATATGATTTTGAATATTTAATGCTATCCTATATTTTTTATTTAGTCATTTATTTTTTTTCACATTATTTAGCATATACTATGTTCATGCATTTTTATTTTATTTTCACGCATATTTTATGATAGCATTATTTTATGTTTCATGTAATTTGTCATTTAGATCATATTCTATGTCATTTAGGTTATTTTATTTATAGTATGCCATGTCATTTAAAATATGCCATATCATTTAAAATTTCCATGTCATTTAAATCATTTTATCTCATTTAGAATATACCATGATACTTAGGATTTTTCATTTCACCTAGAATATACTATGCCATTTAAATTATGTCATATCATTTAGGTTGCATTATATTATCTAGACTTTGCCATGTCATTTTATTTATGTCATACATGTTCATGTTCATATTTTTAAATGTTTTGAAAAGGATAATGATTTTTAATAAAAAATAAAGATATTCCCGAGTTAAAATAATTCATGAGTTCTCTACCGGGTTTGCTGGAGAGAATATCATCAATTATCATTAATAAAGGAATATCTTTCTTTCAAAAAACAAGAATGATACTGAAAGTTTTCCAAATAAATAAAAATTTCTATATTTTGCCAATTTTGTCGGGGAATATAGGAAAAGTTTGAATTAATTAATTCCGGATCATTTTCAATTAAAAATGGAATTATTTTTCTTTAAATTAGGAATTAACTTAAAATACTAAATTAAAACCGACTTTTTTATCGAGACTTGAGATAACACATGATTAATAAGGTACCGTTTTATACAGGCGTTGTGGGGGTGCTAATCCTTCCTCGCACGTAATCGAGTCCCAAACCTGATTCTTCGATTTTCTCTGGTTTATAACGCATACTTGAAATTGGTTTTAAAAATGTTTTAATTAATTTTAAATTGTTTTATAAAACCGGTTTTAATAGATGGCCGATCACACCTAGCTAAAAAATATTGGTGGCGACTCTATGTCTTTTTATGAGGCCATTTTCATACCCTCGACCTTTTATTTCAATCTAGAGGAATTAAGTCGTCTTTTCCTCTGCTTCTATTTCCCCTTACTCGACCGGGTCCCTGCAATCGGGATCACGTATCTATAGTTTCAATTCCAAAGTTGGTGCCTGCAAAATGGAAGATAGAAGTTTCTCATTAGATAAAGGCAAATCAATATATAAAACATCAAACGTTGCATCTTTAGGTGGCAGCGAATGTAAAGATTCTAGTGCCCCTTCCACATGGTCACTCAAGGCTAGTTCCCCTTTAGCATTTCCCATTCCAAGATGTTTGCTAAGGACTATTTCCAAACTATCTTCACCATCTAACTCATAAGCTTGCTCCACTAGTGAGTCAATTATATCAATTTTAAAAACAGAATGCACATCACTAGGATATCTCATGGCCTCAAAAATGTTAAAACGAATTTTTTAAGAATGGTCTCCCTAATTGAATAGGTGTGGGATTAGAAGACATCTCATCTTCCATCTCAATAACATAAAAGTCAGCGGGAAAAACCAATTCATTAACCTGTACAAGAACATCTTCTACAACTCCTCTTGGGTAAGTGTTAGAACGGTCAGCAAGTTGTATTATAACACTGGTTTCCTCTAATGGTCCTAGATTTAATGAAGCATAAATTGAATATGGCATGATATTAATAGATGCTTCTAGATCTAGCATAGCACGCTCCAACCTGGTGTTTCCTATCTTACAAGGAATGGTAAACATACCTGGATCCTTGCATTTAGGTGGCAGTTTCTTTTGAAGTACAACTGACATATTTTCTCCCACATTTAACTTTTCATTCTTTTTGAGCTTCCTCTTAGAAGTGCACAATTCTTTCAAAAGCTTTGCATATCGTGGCATTTGCTTTATGGCATCTAGTAGGGGAATATTAACCTCAACTTTCAGGAAAGGTCTCCAAAATTTCTTTCTCTAGATCCTCCTTCTTGGATTTTGCTAACCTGCTATGAAGGTGGATGTGTTATATAAAAAGGAAAAGATGGTTTAGGAGTTACCTTTTCTAGTGGCTCATTGGAATGTGAAGATGATGTCATGGTGTCATCCTCCCTTTGAGCACTATCCTTTTGTGGTGTCTCAAGCTGTTTCCCACTTCTTAGAGTTATGGCATTGGCATTCTCTTTTGGATTTACTATGGTTTGGGAAGGTAATTTCCCAGAATCCCTTGCTTGCATTTGACTCATTATTGTTGCATTTGCCCCATCTGAGCCTCTAAGTTTTGGATACTTGTGTTTTTGTTTCCCTTGATTCCTGTTGAAGTTGAATTGTAATATTAGTAAGGGTTTTGACAAGATCTTCAAGAGACTTACCTGAATTCTTTGGTGGTGGCACTTGTTGTCGGGTTTGGTATGGTTGTTGCACTCTTCGTTGAAAGCCCGGTGGCTTATTGTCAAATGGTGGAGGAGCAGTTTGTGATTGGTTCCCTCCATAATTAAAGTTTGGATGATCCCTCCATCCTCGATTGTAAGTATTTGAGTAGGGATCATACTTCCTTGGTTGGTTCTGAAATCCACCCATGGCATTCACATGTTCATTGGTGTCCTCTTGAAGTGTTGGACACATCAGTTTGGTGCCCCATGTTTGAACATATGCCACAAGCCTTTATTTGCTGCATATTACCTACAGTCAATTGTTGAACAAGAGAAGTCAGTTTATCAAATTTTTGTTCAAAGGGTGATATACATACCTCATTGACTTTCTTGCGTTATGGTGGTGGATCATGTCTCATTGAGAATTGTTGGGAATTGGCTGCCATGTTGGAGATGAGAGTTCTAGCAGCTTCGGGAGTCTTATCAACTAGAGCTCCCCCACTAGTGGCATCTATCATACTTCTCTCCATGGGCATGAGACCTTCATAGAAGTATTGGATGAGAAGTTGCTCACTTATCTGATGGTGTGGACATGATGCACAAAGTTTCTTGAACCTCTCCCAATATTCATACAAGGACTCTCCGTTGTATTGTCGAATCCCAGATATCTCTTTTCTAATGTTGGCAGCCTTAGATGCTGGGAAATACCTTTCCAAGAATGTTTTCTTCATATCATTCCATGTAGTGATGGTCCCAGATGGTAGATAGTAGAGTCGTTCCTTTGCTGAATCAGCTAAAGAGAATGGGAAGGCTCTCAACTTAACTTGCTCTTTCGTGACCCCGGTTGGTCTCATGCTTGAGCAAACTACCTGGAATTCCTTGAGATGCTTATTTGGATATTCTCCTACAAAACCATGAAAAGTTGGGAAAAGATGAATTAAACCAGATTTTAATTCAAAACTACCTCAAGATTAGCATATTCAATGCATAATGGTTGTTGACCCAAGTCCGGAGCGGCTAGCTTCTTGAGAGTTCGGTTGTCAGCTGCTGCCATCTATCCTTGCTCCTCTTGGATGTTTTGGATCAACTCTTCGCTTGATTGTTGGTAAGAAGTTATGAATTATCAAATTCTCCTAAGTCTTAAGTGATTTTCGTCTTCTTCGGGCGTTTGGGACATTCACTGAAAAAGAAAAACAAGAAAATAAACTAATTTGAATAGAAAATAAGAATAAACCAATAAGCTAATAAATTAAAGAAAGCAATCCCCGGCAACGGCATCAAAACTTGATGCACCCAAAAGAATGTATCTTATTATAACCTTGCACTTAAAAAGAATCAATTGTAGAGTACAGTGATTAACAAGGGTCGAGTCCTCAGGGATTGGGTTTTAGTTTATAAGTTAATAGTTTATCACTTAAAAACAAGTAAACAAAAGTAAAAGGGGTTTTAAGATCAGATTTAAACTAAAGTAAACAATAAAAATGAGAAAACAAGCAATTAAGAAGAATCAAATATGAGAAATATGGCTAAAGGTTCATTCTCCACCACCAAACATCATTAAGAATCAAATTCAGACCTATCAATATCAATTATCTATCAAATTTAACAATCGTAGATAACAACCTCCTGTGTTACCCTAATCCTTCCTCTGCTTGTAGTTAAATAGGACAAACGCCACACTTAATCTCTAACTATCAAATAACCTAAGATAAACATCTATAGATTCAAAGTGATAGCAGCCTTAAGATGAGAAAGATAAGTTGATCTAACCAATAAACACATAAACACATAAACATGGATTTATTCAACTTATGTTCCACTTTGCAATTAGCGAAAACTTGACCATAATCATTAATTACAAATTGCCACTATTGAATAGAAATCAAGACAAGCTACGTATCAAGACTCCTAAACTAACATTTGATAATTATCAAGATATATCTAGTATGCATCCTAAACAATCAAGACAAAAATCATAAACAATTCTTGTAGAAGAACATAAACAACTTTGATAGAAAACTAATATATGATAGAATCTGAAAATTAATTACATAACATGTCTAGGGCTTTGAAATCACCCTTAACCAAAGAAAAGTTTAGCCTAACATAGGCATTGTCACCATAAATATGAATTTAAATAGAAAATAAGAAGAAAACTAAAGAAAAAAAAAGAAGAAGAATATTAATTATTCAGCTTCTAGTTCTCTCAAACTCTCTCAAACAAAGAAGAAATCAGAATATGGTAGCTTGAAAAAGTGTAAAGATCAGCTCCCCCTTATTCTCTATATATAGGCAAACTTTAGGGCATCCCATAGGTGACTTGTGGCTAACTCCCTTTAATTACTGCTGACTTGGGCTTTCTTTCCTTGCAAGGAAAGGTGGTGGCTGACTTAAGGTTTTTAAGGAAATAAATAATACTTGTCAGCCAAGGTTTAATTACCTAAGGAAAGAAAGAATTATTAGTAGTCAAAGCACTCTTTAATGAGGAGAGATTATAAGCTTGCAGCCAAAGTAAGTGTAAGAAAGGAAAGTCATAGCTGATTTAATTCTCCTACTTTGACTATGATTTGCTTTAAGGAAAGATTCTTGCAATTAATATAATTAATGCAAGTTGACAGCCACTAGTCCTTCTTTGACAAAACATAAATGTCAGCTAGGGTATTAAGAAAGAAAAGTGATTTGCGGTTAGGGTTTTTTTGCTGTTAGGGTTATTTAGGGAGATATTTTAACGCTGATTTGGATAACCATTTTTTATCCGATTTAGATACATGACCTACCGTTGGAAAGGTAATCAAGTCAGATTCAAAAGTCAAATAGGAAGTTTCTTCGAATAAAGAATCTAACATCATGTTTTCTTAGCAACAAGCTCTGGAGGTCAAATCTGCCTTCTTGCTTTGCACCAAGAATTTGATCTTTTTGACTCCCAAGTCTTTTTTCATCTTGTGATTGTGATTTTGTAAGCTCTTTAACATCCTAATTGACATGTTTTGACTTCATCTCTTCCAAAATACAAAAACCTAGTAAAATGTCAAAGAACTTAAGAATCAAAGCACAAAGTATAAGGAAATTCAATAGGAAAATGAATGAAATTAAGCACTTATCACTTTGTAAAATCAATTTTTATCCTTGAGATGACATAGAAAACTACCTAAAATATTAGATAATGACTCCAATCAGCTCCTCCTTTTTACAAATAAAAAACATAAAATTATTAGTTTAGAGAAAAGTCATTTTAACTCCAACAACCAGTTTTAGAAAACTATTTTTCTACCCCTTGTAGAAAATTTAAAAAATTCTGAAAAAAATCATTTTAGACTTGAAACATGAAGGTATTTATGAGGAAAAATAATTTTTAAATTTGGAATAAAAATGCCTTGATGGAAATTGCATTAAATTTAGAACACTAGACTAAAATCTGTTTTACCGAAAACCATTTTTCCACCCTAGATAAAAAATTCTAAAAATCCTGAAACATTTACCAGAGGCTCCTCTAAAGATCTACTACATGTGATTAAAAAATATTTTTATTTTGAAAAAAGAAACTTGGTGAAAAAAATTGCTCAAAGTCAGAATATTCAACTTAACAATCCATTACTCTTCCAACTAGTTTGCACAAAAGATTTTGGCTAGAGATCATTGATTGATTTTAGCCAAAAATCAAGTTGAGAATGGTTTAAATGCATGATTTTACAGCCAAACAAACATATGAAAATGATCAATAACAAGCTAAAAAAATAAACAAGCAAGAAAAACCAAGGTTGGCTCAATGGTTGGTTCCTTGGACATAGTCCCACCTAACCAAAATCTCTTGATAAAAATCAAGATCCTCAAGCTTCTCAAACCTTTTTATTTGACTTTTTAAAAGAAAAACCAAAGGACAAAATCTATCTTACCACAATGGTGAAACCCATAATCAACAAGCAAGCAAAAAAAGTCAAGCAAAGACAAGCCACAATAAGCCTCCAAGGTTTAGGCCATGGTGAAAAATGTGTAGGAAAATTTTGCAACCTTGTTATTTTTGTAAAGAATAATGGAGAAAGGAAAAAAACCTTTAGAAATTTATTTTGAAAACATTTTTATTCAACAAAGAAAGTTAACAATCACAGGGAAAAGAGGAGAAAAAGAACATGAAATCAAAGAAAATAATTGAAGAAGAAGAGAGGAAATAGCTACCTAGCAAAGTTTTCCAAATCAAGCACTCAAACTTCTCCTTCTTTCTCCCTCTTTCTCTCTTTTCCTTTTTCTCTTTTCTTCCTCCAAGAGTGTAGTGAATAGCTTTTGAAAAAAATGAATTTCTCCTTCCTCTTGAGCTGGCTGAACCCCCCTTAATATGAGATTGTGCTCACACTACAAGAGGACGGACTTTTACGGACGGATTATTTCATCGGTAAAAGTCTATTTTTCGTCGGTAAAACATATCACCGACAAAAAATTCTGTCGAAAAAGTCCATCGGTGATACATAAGTCGGTGATACTAATTTGGTTGGTAAATGAAAATCCGTCAGTAAAGAAACTTTATCGACAAACTATTACCAACAGAATATTTCGTCCCTATTGTTTTGTTGTACCGACGAAAATTCCTGTCAGTATTCTTTTATCGCCGACGGAATAGTTCCGTCTTAAATTTATTTACTGACAGATTATTATAATGGAATATTCCATCGGTGATAGGTATACCGACGGATATATTCTATCGGTAATTTAGTTACCGACGGATGGATTTGGTCAGTAATAAATTATTACTGACGGAATATTTCATCGGTAAATGTGATTTATCGATGGATTATTCCGTCGGTAATTATTTTTTTGAACAAAAAAATAATATTTAAAAAAATCAAAAATAAAATGAAAATTTTATATAATTATACCATAAACATAAAATGAAATCAGTAAAAATATAAATAAAATAATATTCAAATGTATCTCTCGAATATTAAAAAAAAAAAAACACATTATGAGGTACTGCTGTCATCGGCTTCGCTGTCTACCTCGGTATTGCCTCCGGCATCACCTCCGGTAGCACCCATGCCTTCGACAACACCGACTCCGGTAACACTCAATCCAGCATCGACTCCGGCAGCACTCGATCCAACACCCATGCCTAAGGCAGCATCGAGTCCGGCAACACTTGTTTCGATCTCGCCTAATGTAGCTACTATCTGTGACTGCAGTAAAGGTGTGATTATCGTATTCTAGCTCATCACGATATTCTCAAGTCTCACAATTGAGGTCTGGATTTGCGAGACATCGGACCTCAACGCATTATAGTCCTCAGACGGTGCTGCTGTTGGCTATTGTGTAGTACTAGGACCACATGGGGCGTAACTGGCTGGATTTAAACTTTGGTGACTGCCGGGTGGATAAAAAGTTTGCCCTCTATTTGGTCTCGTTCCAAACCCATAAACATGCGTCCGTGTAGTCTCAATACCCCCAACAACATTAGACCAGGACTGAAGGTCAAAATCGGGATATGAAGACGTATCATCACCATATTTTTGCTGCAATGAAGCAGCATAATTTTCCTACAATCACAAATATTTAAATATATAAACAATTAATATGTGACATTATAATAAACATGTACATAAACACAAATATCTAGTATAATCAATTAATGTTATATATAAAGTAGTGATAAAGTTAAATACTTATAGTTACAGCTTTAACCTTGTTGTCTACGTAATAACCTTGACCCTTTGCATATTTATGGGTTTTGTTAAACAGCTCCAGGAAAGTCACTTTGCGCTGCAATTCTTGAGACTACAGAATAAAAGAAGAGAGAAAATTATGTTAAACCAATAAAATTTCACATAGTTTATACTATAAAACTTTTAAACGATAAATTGCAAAACAAAAATAAATCATACCATCCTTTCACCGGTAACTAGAAAAGGAACTGATCCACATGTGTGCTTTGTGATATTATTAGAATTTTACTAATAATTTCCACTTGCCTACAAAACTATTTTTTTATTACTAGAATTTTATATATTTTTTAATATTATCTTTTTAAATTATAATTATAGATAAACTATTACTATTATTTAATTTATATTTTTATATTTATTACTATATTATAAATAAAGTTTCATTTATTGTAACACATTAACAATTTTCCTACACAATTAATTTTAAAATATTAATAATTTCCACTTGCATACAATACAATTTTTTTATTATTAGAATTTTATATATTTTTTAATATTATCTGTTTAAATTATAATTATAAATAAACTATTATTTCAACAATATACACATTAACAATTTCAACTCATACCCATTAACAATTTCAATTTCTACTCAACAATATACACATTAACAATTTCAACTCACCCATTAACAATTTCAACTCAACAATATACACAAAAAAATTTCAACAGTATACACATTAACAATTTTCAAATCATAGAGAAAAGACAACTCATACCCAAGAGCGGTGGTTGGATACCTTAGCTGGTGGTGCGCACAGGCAGTGACAGCGATGGCTCACTGAGGACGGTCGAACTTAACTAAAAAAATGAAAACAAACAATATTATCAAACAATATCAAAATAAAATAAAAAATACGAAAAATAAAAGAAGAGATAAAAGAAACAGATGCGGTGGTCAGACGGTTCTGGCAGTGTCAGCGACGATGCTGGCTCATAGGGGACGGTCGGACGGCCATGGCTGTGGCTCGGACTTAACTACAAAAATGAAAACAACAATATTATCAAACAATATCAGAAACCAAAAATCAAAAAGCGATATTAAAAGAAGAGAGAGAACAAAAACAGACGCGATGGTCGAACGACGACGACGGTGGCAGTAACGATGGCTCGTAATGGACAATCGGACGGCGAAGGGGCACGACGGACCAAAGAGAGAAAGAGAGAATGGGAGAAAAAATGAGGAAAGAAGTCTCGGGCATTAAGTTATGCCAGAGACTTTCACCGACGGAATAGGGTTATTACCGACAGATTTTCCATCGGTAATACTTTTGGCAGGATTTTAAATGTCATCCGTCGGTAATAAAGTATTACCCACTGAATATCGATTGATAATACCATATTCCGTCGGTGAAACATCACCGACGAAATAAACTTTGTCGTATTAGCATTTTTCGTTGGTGATATATCACCGATGGAATATCCTTTCATAGACAGAATTTAAGTATTATCCAAAAACAATTCTGTCGGTAATACTTCCTGACGTTCACTCTAAAACCTTAATTAATTTTTTAATAAATTTGCATTTATTTTTATTAAAAACCGAGAAAAAATATTACTGATAGATATTCCGTTGGTAAAAGCCAATATCGTCAGTAAAAAATGTAAACGGTCAAAAAGTATTACCGAGGAAATTGACTTATTACCGACGGATTATCTGTCGGTAATAGTTTGTGGATCGTTTAGTTTTTTCTTTATTAATTATTATTACTTTTTCTTTATTAATTATTTCGAAATCCGTGTATTATTTTCACCGATGGAGTTTTCGTCGATAATTCTCGTAATTTCATCGGTGAAAATTTGGCGGGAACCTAGGTCGTTCACGCCAAATATTTACAGACAAAAATTACCGACGGAAAGAATCTGTCGCTAATATTTCGTCGGTAATATTCCTTTTCCGTCGGAAATACTCAACAATTCCGTCAGTAATAGGCCAATACATTACCAACGGAATTCCGTCGGTATTAATCAAAATTCGATTGGTGATGAATTGTTTTACCAACGAAAACATTCCGTCAGTGATGTTTCCATTGGTAAATCGACGTCCTCTTGTAGTGTCATCTTTTTTTTAGCCTTTGTCATGCTTTGTATGCTCTCCCAACATCCTTGCCACATGGCTAATTCTTGTCCCCTCTTTGCATGATGCTTTTCTTAAATTAAGGGCTCTTATACCCTTTTTTGCATGATGCTTTATAACCTCTCATTGGCCAATAATGCCCCCTAGATTATTCTTGTCTCTTATCTCTACAAAATAACAAAGCCACTTGTCAGGATCATATGGCTTACTATCAAAATATCTTCCTAGGTTGCATTTAATCCATTTGGCATTATCTCATAGCCTTCACATGGCCTTTACATGGGCTTTGCAATTTGTAAGCCTCCCATTGGGCAAAATTGCCATGTAGGCAAGTAGTGGAGAATCTTGTCATTTTTAAAAAATGTCATATTGCTACTCAATCTTGTCCATTTGATTTAAGATGATCAAACTCCCATCTTCCATCCAAGAGCTGGCCAAAAACGGCCTGGAATTTTCCAGGCCATTCCTTATTTTTTATTTGCAAAATGGTCCTTTTTGATTTTTTCGGTAAAATTGAATCTTGGCCCCCAAACTTAATTTATTTGCAAATGGACCCCAATTTTGAATTGTTTTTTTTTAATCCATCCCATCCAATATAAAACTCAGTTCTAGAGGTTTTCATAATTTTTTGAGCTCGTTCTGCATTTGTCTAGGATTTTTCTCTAAAGTTTCGGTTTAGTGCCTCCCAAACTTTGTCTATTTTTATTTGAGCTCCGATTCTAGACTCCAATACATTCCATCCAATATAAAACTCAGTTCTGGAGGTTTTCATAATTTTTTGAGCTCATTTTTCATTTTTCCCAGATTTTTCTCTAAAATCTCGGTTTAGTGCCCCCGAACTTTGTCTATTTCCATTTGACCTCCGATTCTGGATTTTTATTCTCTAATCCATTCCATCCAATATAAACTCTGTTCTGGAAGTTTTCATAATTTTTTGAGCTCGTTTTCTATTTTTCCTTGATTTTTCTTTAAAATTGCGAATTAGTCTCCCAAATTTTGCATATTTGCGTTTCAGCCCCAATTTTGGGTTTTATTCTTTTCATTTCATTATTTCCATCCTAAAACTCAATTCTAAAAGTTTTTTCAATTTTTTGAGTTCGAATTCTATTTTTTCGATTTTTCCAAAATTGCCCTTTAGCCCCTAAACCTCGGTTTTACTTGAAATGAGCCAAATTTTTGGATTTTCTTTTCCCACTACCTTTTTCATATATTGAATTGGAGTTGGACTGAAAATACCCAATTTTTACATATGAATTCCTCTCCAATTTAGTTTTTCTCTTTTTCCTCAAAATTAGGAATTTTCTCGTTTTTCCCGTTTCTCCTCCAATCGGCTTTTCCTTGGGATCTACTTCAAATTGGGACTTAGATATTTTTATTTATTTATTATTCATCAACTGGGAGCTTCAATTTAACCAAATTGGACCATCTCTATAGTTTTCCCCAAATTTGTGAATTTTCTATTTATATATTAAATCTTTATTTTCCTTTTTCTCTTCAAACCACATCTTCCTTCAACTTGCCTTCAAAATTAGACCTTCCAATATCCATATTTATTGATCTTATTCCATTTGGAACCTCCAATTTCGTCCAATTTGATCGTTTACGCACTTTTCCCAAATTTGCAAAATTTCCCATTTTTCCAAAAATGGCAATTTCCAATTTTGTCCACTTCTTCTTCCAATTGATTCTTCTTGGTGAAATTGGATCTTGGGATATCCTTTTTTATTGATCATCCTTCAATTTGAGGTTTCAATTCCGTTCAATTTGATCATTTACGTATTTTTTCCCAAATTTGGAAATTCCATGCTTTTCTCCTACACTGAATTTTCCTTCACCATTGTTCAATTCATCTTTGAATCTTGATTTTGACTAAGAGTTGAATTTTTCAATCTTTAAGTTGGTTGACCCGAAAATCCATCCATAGCATTAACATGTTCATTTGGATCATCTTGAAGTGTTGGACACATCAGTTTGGTGCCCCATATTTGAACATATACCACAAGCCTTAATTTGTTGTATCTGACCTACAGCCATTTGTTGCACAAGAGAAGTCAGTTGCGAGATTAGAAGTCTAGCAGCTTCGGGAGTTTTATCAACTAGTGCTCCCCCACTTGCTGCATCTATCATGCGTCTCTCCATGGATAACAGACCTTCATAGAAATATTGGATGAGCATTTGTTCACTTATCTGATGATGTGGACATGATGCACAAAGTTTCTTGAACCTCTCCCAATATTCATACAAGGATTCACCGTTAAATTGCTGAATCCCACATATTTCCTTTCTAATGTTGGCAGCCTTAGATACTGGGAAATATCTTTCCAATAATGCTCTTTTCATCCCATTCCATGTAGTAATGGTCCCGGATGGTAGATAGTAGAGCCATTCCTTTGTCGAATCAGCTAGAGAGAATGAGAATTCTCTCAACTTTATTTGCTCTTCCGTGATTCTAGTTGGTCTCATGCTAGAACATACTACATGGAACTCCTTGAGGTGCTTATTTGGATTCTCTCCTGCAAAACAATGAAAAGTTGGGAGAAGATGAATCAAACCAGATTCTAATTCAAAAGCTACCTCAAGATTAGCATATTCAATGCATAATGGTTGTCGATCCAAATCCAGAGCGACTAGCTCCTTGAGAGTTTGGTTGTCAGCAACCATCTCTCCTTGTTCCTCTTTGATGATTTGGATCAACTCTTCGTTTGTTATTTGGTGGGAAGCTATGAATTCTCGAATTCTCCGAAGTCCTAAGTGATGTTCTTCTTCTTTGGGAGATTAGGACATTAATTGAAAAAGAAAACAAGAAAATAAACTAATTAAAACAGAAAATGAGAATAAACCAAATAAATAATATACTAAAGAAATTAATCCCCAGCAACGGCGCCAAAAGCTTGATGCACTCAAAAGAGTATATCTTATATAATCCTTGCACTAAAAATATCAATTATAAGGTATATTGATTAGCGAGGGTCGAGTCCACAGGGATTGGTGTTTAGTTTAAGAATTATTAGTTTAAATTTAAATTCAATGAAAACAAAATAAAAGGGGAGATTTCGAAATCAGTTTAACAATAAAGCAATCAATAAAAAATAAGAAAGCAAATAAAAACAAAAGTGATCAGATGTGAGAAATATTGCTAAAGGTTCATTCTCCACCACTAGACATCATTAAGAATCAAATTCAGATCTACCAATATCAATTATTTATCAAAGTTAACAACCGTAGATAACAACAACCTGTGTTACCCCAATCCTTCCTTAGTTCGTCGTTAAGCAGGACAAACGCCACTACTTAATCTCTAACTATCAAATAACCTAAGATAAACATCATTAGATTCAAAGTGATAGCAGCTTTATGATGAGAAAGATAGGTTGATCTAAGCAACAAACACATAAACATGGATTCATTCAACTTATGTTATGTTCCACTTCATAATTCCTGAAAACCCAACATAATCATGAATTACAAATTGCCACTATTGAATAGAAATCAAGACAATTACACGGATCAAAATTCCTAAACTAGCATTAGATAATTATCAAGATCTATCTAGTTTGCAACCTAAACAAATCAAGACAATATCATGAACAATTCTTGTAGAAGAACATAAACAACTTTGATAGAAAACTAATATATGATAGAATCTGAAAATTAATTACAAAACATGTCTAGGGCTTTGAAATCACCCTTAACCAAAGAGAAGTTTAGCCTTGCATAGGAATTATCAACATAAACATGAATATTCAAAAGAAACTAAGTAGAAAAATAAATAATGCTTGAGAGGTTAAAGGAGAAGAAGAAGATAATTGATAAATAATCAAAACCATGACGTAGTTGGTGGCTCAAAATATGATATTTATAGAGCTTTAAAGTCTTGGAAACCCTTTCTTGCTCTTCAAGGAAGCTAGGAGTCAAAATTTGGCAATTTTGGACTTTTCTCGTATTTTTTTAGTTTTTGCGTTTTTTCTCAGATTTGGGTAGATTTGGAGGTCAGAAACTCGGCGTCGTGGCCTAGGGCTGCGGCTCCAACTTGCTATCTTGTTCGTTTTTGCTATCTGACTCCGCTTTCGCGACTGATGCATTGTCTCGTACTTCATCAGCTGATTTGGATGACCATCCGTTGTCTGATTTTGACGTGTAAACTATCGTTGGAAGGTATTCAAGTCATCTTCAAAAGTCAAGAGGAAGTTTCTTCAAATAATGTCTTGAACATTATTATTTCTTAGCAAGAAGATCCGGAGGTCAAATCTACCTGATCATCTAGCACAAGGAATTTGATCTTTTTGACTCCCAAGTCATCTTCCAT
Source organism: Fremontodendron californicum (assembly GCA_030761205.1). NCBI lineage: Eukaryota > Viridiplantae > Streptophyta > Magnoliopsida > Malvales > Malvaceae > Fremontodendron > Fremontodendron californicum. The sequence goes on from JAULJL010000023.1 coordinate 12,781,230, forward strand.
CTTATGATTGTGACTTTATAAGCTCTTTAACATCATAATTGATATGTTTTGACTTTATCTCTTCAAAAATACCTATAATTCAAAAAAATATAATAATTTGTCAAGGAACTTAAGAATTAAAGCACAAAGTTTAAGGAAATAATACATGAAAATGTATGGAATAAAGCACTTATCACCGAACAAAATTAGATGTCTACATGGTGACTGAATCTTTTCTTTATTAGTGACTTGAGCCAATTAATGGTTCAAGATCATGCTCTCTTGAGCACACTTGTGGAAAATTAAGTTTGTCAAATTGATTATTCTACCTTTGTGATTTTTTTTTACTTAGCCAATTTTTATCTAACTTTCAAAAAGTCCTAGCTACTGCTTTCAAGTCATTTTATGAGTTTCAAATATTTTTATTTTGATTTTTAAATGATTTTATCAAGGACAAAAAAAAACGTGTTGGCAAAGCAGTTTTTTTCAGTTTTTTTCAAAAAACTCGTACATCTCTGATTTTTCTGGGAATTCATCTTTGATCAGAAAATTAAGAAAATTTTTCCTCGTGTAGTTTTACATGTCCTGAGTCTCCAGTATTTTTTTTAGAATTTTTGGAATTTTTTAAAAATAGGATAAAAAATCGTGGATTAAAACTGGACAGTGAAGTCAGAATTGATTTTAAAGAAAAACAAAGCAGTTTTTTCTCCTCCAAAAACTCGTACATCTCTGGTTTTTCTGGGAATTCATCTTTGATCAAAAAATTAATCCAATTTTTTCTCGTATAGTTTTACATGTCTTGAGTCTCCAGTATGTTTTTTAGAATTTTTGGGATTTTTAAAAATAGGGTAAAAAATCGTGGATTAAAACTGGACAGTGGAGTCATAATTGAACTTAAAGAAAAACCAATTTTCTGTTTTGGTTAATTTACTTAGAGTGGGCTGATTAGGAGGGTTAGCTACTGACTTAGGGTAATTTCTAAGCCTTTTTAACTCTAAAAATTGTTTTTCAAGTCCCGGGTTAAGGAGAGTCAAGTCCGGATTTTTTTAAACTTAGGAAATTAGAGCCATTTAAAAAATTTTAGCCCAGTTTTTATTTTTAATTCAAGCTTTTCAAAATTGTTTTCAAACAATCACAAAGTATTTTGGTTTTAGAATATTTAATTTGACATATTTTCCTAAGGTAGCCGGATATCTTTTTAGATATACGGATTTCCTTAATTAAAGGAAAAAATACATCTCATGCATTGCATTTTTATATTCATGCATTTTATATAATATGTGATTCTTGCCATAATAATTTCTATGTGTCATGACATTTAGGTTGCATTATATTATTTAGATTTTGCTATGTCATTTTATTTATGTCATGCCTATACATATTCATTTCTTTTAAATGTTTTCAAAAAAGATAATGATTTTCAATAAAAATAAAGATATTCCCGAGTGAAAATAATTCATGAGTTCTCTACCGGGTTTGCTGGAGGGAATATCATCAATTATTATTAATAAATGAATATCTTTCTTTCAAAAAAAGAGAATGATTCGGAAAGTTTTCCAAAACTAATAAAAATTTCTATATTTTGCCACGTTTGTTGGGGAATATAGGAAAATTTTGAATTTATAAATTCCGGATCATTTTCAATAAAAAAATGGAATTATTTTTCTTTAAATTGGGAATTAATTTGAAATACTAAATTTAAAACCAACTTTTACCGAGACTTGAGATAACACACGATTAATAAGGTACCGATTTATACGGGCGTTGTGGGGGTGCTAATCCTTCCCCGCACGTAACCGACTCCCGAACCCGCTTCTTTGATTTCTCTGGTTTAAAACGCATACTTGAAATTGGTTTTTAAAATGTTTTAATAGGTGGCCGATCACACCTAGCTAAAAAAGATTGGTGGCGACTCCATGTCTTTTAAGGTCATTTTCAAAACCTTCATTTTTTAGAGGAATTAAGTCGACTTTTCCTCGTTTTTTTTTTAATGTCACGCCTAACGAATAATAAAGTCTTGCGATGAGACTCGTCGTTATTTTCTTTAGGTTGCGACAATTATCACTGTGGAATTGTTGGCCATAGCATCGAAGATTGTATAGCAGTCAAAAGGAAAGTGCAAGCTCTTATAGATGCCAAGTGGTTGGATCCAACGACATTGATTGATAGAGGACTGGGAAAGCGTCATTAGGATTGAGAGATTTACAGCATCAAGATGGAAAGACTTCGGTCTTATATGATGTAATAGGATTTCACTTTTTCAGTAGCTGGCTCTTATAGCCTTAGGATGCTAGAAAGAATAAAGTTCTTGTAAAAGACAGTTTTAACTACTGCTCAAATTTTGTAAAACATGGTTTATACCATTGTGAACATTGATATGGGAATGAATTGGCTATGGTTCAAATTTATGAGATGTTGATGATTAAGTTCCTCCGATTCTTATTTCCTCCGTGATATCTTCCCCTTTGCATTTTGCATCCGATCAATTATTTGTCAGGTTGCATTCATGCATTCATAATCATCATGATTTTTCTGTATATATCCATGCATTAATTTGCTTATTCTTTACATGCATCATGTTGACTTTGGGTTACATTCATAACAAACATAGTCAGCATGATTTCTTTGTATATGTTCATGCATTAATTTGCTTATTACATACATCATGTTAGCATTAGGTCGCATTCATGACACACATGGTTAGCATGATTTTCTTTGTATATACTCTGTATCAATCATTCATTGTTTGCATATATCATAATTGACATCGTGTTGCATTCATAAGATATATGATCATTCATTGGGAAATATGCTAAAATGCACATGATCAGTCATTGCATATATCCATGTGTTGATTTGTTTATTCTTTGTCTGCAACATGTTGGCATCGTGATTGCATTTATTACATATATGGTCAGCATGTTTCCATTGTACATGTCCATACATCATATTGTTTAGGCTTCACATGCGTCAAATTGCATTCATGGCTCATTCATCATGACATACATTTGGGGGAAATAAAATAGAAGTTGGCTTAGCTTTAAGAGTCTTTGAAAGAATTTCCATTTCAAATCAGTGGTATAAGAAGTACTGAGTACCCTTTTAATATAGGCTAGTGCTATGGAGGATAAACAAGTTGCCCGAATGGAAAAAATGAAAAGCGAACAGAAAGAATTATGAGAACAGCTAGCAAAGTCTCAAGCAGAATCTAAAGGTCAGATGACTAAATTGATGAAGCTGATGTCTGCCGTAATCAAGGGAAAAGGATACACCAAAAACTTTGTCGTCGGAGAAGGGTTAGAGGCACAAAAAGGTCAAAATGAGGTCGTAATGATTGATGCCCAGAACACAGTCAATGTCCTAAACTCAGATGATCCAGCTGAACAGGCAAAGTTGAAAAGGGTTGCAGTAAATGAGGTTGAGTTGGCAGATTCCCAAGGGAAATATCAGTTGCTAGATGAAAGGCTCCGGGTAGTAGAAAATAAAGATGTATTTGGGAGTTTAGATGCGAAAGAATGATATTTGGTCTTCGATTTAGTCATTCCTCCTAAGTTCAAGATCCCTGACTTTGTGAAATATGACAGGACGACTTATCCATCAGCCCACATCACTATGTTCTGCCGGAAGATGACAAGTCATATAGATAATGATAAGCTTTTGATTCACTGCTTTCAGGATAGCCTCGGCGGATCCACAATTAGGTGGTATAGCCAGTTGAGCAAGGATCAGATTCGCTCTTCGAATGACCTTGCTAGGGCTTTTCTAAACCAGTACAAGCATATGACCGACATGGCGCCTGACCGTCTCACCTTGCAAAATAGGAAGAAAAGAGCTACTGAGAGCTTTAAAGAATATGCGCAATGGTGGATAAGCCTGGTCATCCAAGTACAACCGCCTTTAACTCAGAAGAAAACCACTGTCCTTTTTGTGAATACACTACAGGCCCCATACTACGATAGACTTGTCAGCAACACCACGAAGAATTTTTTTGACATGGTAATTTCAAGGGAGATGATTGAGAATGCTATCAAAGATAGGAAAATTGAAGGAGAAAGAACATTCAATACCAAGAAAAAGGGGGCATCTGAAAAGAAAAAGGAAGATTACCAAAGTCGTGGAAGACTTTGCCCCACCTCCCCAATTCTCCTCGTATCAGCCATTTACTCTACCCTGAACAATGTCTCTCAAGGTTTTTATCCCTACCAACCAATGACTGCAACTACACCAGAATTTACATATGTCTATCAATCGAACACCCTTGGGAATAATCGAATGGGGCATAAAAAGCGAAAAAGAAATCAGGTTGACCCGATTCCTGTGACATACAGTGAGCTACTACCTCAACTCATCCAGAATCACCTTGTGACACCCATGCAAATAGAGCCTCTGAAGCCCCCTTATCTGAGCTGGTATGATGTTAATGTGTTTTGTGGTTATCATTCTGGCAATCAAGGTCACTCAATAGAGAACTGCCCCGCTTTGAAGTACAAGGTCAGGGATCTCATCAAGGCTGGTTTGATAAGTTTTGAAGATGGGAAAGCCAAGTGTCATAAGAAACATTGTGCATGATCATATTAGGTTTTTGACGCATGTAGTTCTATACACTGTGATGATGAAAGCACTTGTCTCAGGTTAACATTTACATGAATTAAGTGAATTTTGAATTTTAAATGCTTTGTGTTTATTGTGTTTTAACAATAACTTGAATTTGCAAAAACAAGCATTAAGGAATTTTTAATAATGGATAGTCTCAAGAAGATTGATGATTAGTGTTACAAGTGACCCAATACCTTCTCCCCTCTCTTTAGGTTTTCCTAAGCCTAAATCTCTTAAACCAAGAACAGTTGAAAGACTTAATGCTTCTGGAATATGAATGATTTGACTTCATAAAACCATTGTCATCACAGAATAAGCAAAGACATAGATCTTAGTCTAGGCTATGAAGAAAGGAACGAACTTTTTGAATTTTTTTTTGAATTCTTTGAAATTCAAACAAATGAGACATTCTTTCAAGAATCTAGATTTTGATAATTTGGTGTGTGTCAAGATTGTGCTAAAACTATTCATGACCTTTCCCAATGATCATAAAACTTCAAATACCCAAACATCACTTCATGATTGACACCCTGGGGCACAATGATAAACTAGATTATTCCTTGTCCCAGAGAAAACTTGTTTTTGGGTCATATTTTCCTTGTCTCTTCAAAGAACTCAGATTGGAAACTCAGCCTTTTCAAAATAGACCTAGACTTGCTATGTTCCTCATTGATACAAATTCTCATGGTTAATCAAATCGGGGCATCATATGTGGAAATGATGGATACATGGTGAAGAAGGATGGGCTAACACATGAAATCATTGGGGTATGCGATGGAAAAAAGAGAAGAAATTTTTTGTGATATCATGCATATGAGAATTCGGATGATTCCAAGGTGCAAAATGAAATTTTGATTATCTATTTCCCCTGAGGATTGCTTTTCAATGAGAATATTTGGGTTGATATGATGAATGGCCATCTTTCATATCCCTTTCACAAGAAAAAATTATTATCCATAGTCACCCCTTTTGAGCCAAAAGAATTCTTTCTTCTTTGAACCCTGATCAAGGATTACCCTCTACACTGGGGGGCAAATGCGAGGAAAGATCTTTTGAAAGATCATTGAGAAATGAGTGACAGCTCAAGGACAGACACAAAGCAAATGGAGCCCCGAATAAATACGGGCGCACTCTGTCAAAGAAAAAAGAAGAGGAAAAGATGGCGAAATGAAAACCAAGAAAAAAAACACAATAAAAAAGAAAACAAAATGTGTGAAAGACATGGCAAATTGAAAGCCAAGAACGAGGAAAGAAAGACACAAAAGTCAAAAGGAAAGAAATGTCCAAGAAGGGACAAATGCTTCAAAGAGAATCCTCCTCAAGAAATGATCCTTGATCTGATTACCCTCAAACACGTATTTTGGGCCTATTTATCCTTTCTTTCTGAACCCTGAGCCATGGCCTACATTACATGCTTTAAAAGTTCATTTTGATCAAGCATGAATATTTTATTTGAAGGGTTTTCCTCAGATTTATCCCATCTCATCAAATTCTCATTCCACTAAGGAAGAATTTAGAATTCCCAAGTGCATGGTAAAACAATGAAAAAAGAAAATTGGAGAGAAATGGACTCTAGGGCGAAAACCCAAAAACGAGCGGTCTAGAGTAAAATGGGAATTTTTTATGCCATCTATGAAAGTGCCGATACCATAAATCTTAAAAACGTGCTCATTAAAGAACATCTAGGAATTCCTGAACCTCCCAAATTGTCAGCTTTCATTCAGAGGATTGTCTTCAAAAACTGAATCTTTTTTTTTCCTCTAAAGTCAAACTTTCCAGTTTAAACATCCCTCCCCATCTTGACGCTTGTCAAAAAGCCTTGATATGGAAACTAAAAAGAATGTTGAATTTGCTTGGTTCTCAATGAATTCATGATTTATAAATCCAGTTCTATTTGTGAGCCTAGAAGGGATATACATTATTGTCATGAAGTTTTCCTGGAAAAGCCAGAATCTTGTTATACTAAGCCTTGCCAATCCCAGTTGAAAAAACCAGATTGATACTTAGAGAAATTTCTAACAATGATCATCAGTCTTCAAAAGATTTATACATCACACATTGTGGGGTTAATATTTTTTTTCAGAAGTTTTCAAAATGCGAAAACAAATAAAGAGATTTTGAAATACCCATTTTGATGTTGACATGAGACAAGGATTTTTCTAACTCAAAGGTGTAGAACCGCCAGGATAGGTCTTGACTTCCAGATATGAGAAGAAGAAATTGAACCCGGTTCAGATCTCTGTTGATGAAAGTTTGAAAACTGTTGAGGCAAAGAGAATAGCCAAAATGAATTGAAGATATACTCTGATTTGAAAAGTAAAAATGAATTTGAAAGGATAAGCCAAAGTCTAGAAAAAAACCGGGGGCATTTGCGTCACTCATGAGCACTTATCTCTTTATCGAACTTTTGCATCTACACAGTGTCGGCAAGCATTTGCATCATTCATGGGTATTTGCATTGGCATTATTCCATAAGCATCTGCATTTTACCTTTACATTTACATTCTTCATGGAATTCTCATTTGTGTCATCTCAAGCAATTGCATTAATTACTAGAATGATTGCATTTTCATTAATGTGTGGTAATTGTAGTTACACCATTCATAAACCAGTTACATTAACACAATTAGTAGGGGCATCTGCATCATGAAACATGGGCATCAATCCAGGCCATTTGCATTTGCACTAAGAAATATTTTACATTTGCACCATGAAACATGAGCACCTTGTTAAAAGACATGTGCATCTGCATCATTTCTCAAAGCTTCTGGTGGGGATATCCAGAATTTTACAGTTTTTAAAAGTTAACAAGTCTTCGGTGGTGATAGCAGAAGCCTCTGGTGGAGATATCCAGGATTTTATAATTTTGAAAAATGAGAAATCTTCTTCTGGAGGAGTTATCCAGAATTTTACAATGAGCAAGTCTTTGGTGGTGATAGCCAAAGCTTCTGGTGGGGATATCCAGAATTTTACAGTTTTAAAAGTGAACAAGTCTTCGGTGGTGATAGCTGAAGCCTCTGGTGGAGATATCCAGGGTTTTATAATTTTGAAACATGAGAAATCTTCTTCTGAAGGAGTTACCCAGAATTTTACAATGAGCAAGTCTTTGGTGGTGATAGCCAAAGCTTCTGGTGGGGATATCCAGAATTTTACAGTTTTAAAAGTGAACAAGTCTTCGGTGGTGATAGCTGAAGCCTCTGGTAGAGATATCCAGGGTTTTATAATTTTGAAACATGAGAAATATTCTTCTGAAGGAGTTACCCAGAATTTTACAATGAGCAAGTCTTTGGTGGTGATAGCCAAAGCTTCTGGTGGGGATATCCAGAATTTTACAGTTTTAAAAGTGAACAAGTCTTCGGTGGTGATAGCTGAAGCCTCTGGTGGAGATATCCAGGGTTTTATAATTTTGAAAAATGAGAAATCTTATTTTGAAGGAGTTATCCAGAATTTTATTCAACATGTGCATATACATCACGAAGCATTTGCATCAATCTAAGTTAGTTGAATCTGCATCAAGAAAGTTTGCATCAAATCAAGTCATTTACATTTGCATCAAAGACATTTGCACCAATCTAAGTCATTTGCATCTACATCAAGAAGTGTTTGCATCAACTAAAGACATTTGCATTTGCATCATGAAGCATTTGCATCATCTCTTAAAGCTGTCAGGTATAATCGAACTCGTTTTGCTTCTCAAATAAGTCGAGCCCCGAGATCATCGTCGAGGTACTTTTTTTATTATTATGAACAAGTCTTCGGTGGTGATAGCTGAAGCCTCTAGTGGAGATATCTAGAGTTTTAAAATCCTTTGAAAAGGTAGAAAGCCTTCGGTGATGATAGCTGAAGCTTCTGGAGGTGATACCCAGAATTTTACAGTTTTAAAAATGAGCAAGACTTTGCTGGTGATAGCCAAAGCTTCTGGAGGAGATATCCAGAATTTTGAACACAGCTGAGAACAAGACAGGTTAAGGCCCCGAGACCATCGTCGAGGTCATTTCTTTTCTTTCAAATCGAATCCGTTTTCTTAAGAAGAGTCGAGCCCCGAGATCATCCTCGAGGTACTTTTTTTATTATTATTATGAACAAGTCCTCGGTGGTGATAGCTGAAGCCTCTGGTGGACATATCCAGAGTTTTAAAATCCTTTGAAAAGGTAAAAAGTCTTCGGTGGTGATAGCTGAAGCTTCTGGAGGTGATACCCAGAATTTTTACATTTTAAAAAAATGAGCAAGACTTTGGTGGTGATAGCCGAAGCTTCTGGAGGAGATATCCAGAATTTTAAACACAGCTGAGAACAAGACAGGTTAAGGCCCCGAGACCATCGTCGAGGTCATTTCCTTTCTTGCAAATCGAATTCGTTTCCTTAAGACAGGTCGAGCCTTGTTTAGTCAGGGAATTCAATTTAAGGACAAAATCTTCAATTTACTGTATGGTAAAAAAAAGAAAAAAAAATTGAAAAAAGGAAAAAGAGGAAAAATGAAAAAAAAATAGAAAATGGAAAAAAATGAAAAATGAAAAAATGATAGAAGAATGAAAAAGAAAACCTCTTTCCCTTTCCTTCACATGTGACGTCATTGACCGTACAAATTAGTGTCGGTGTATCTTTGCCTGATTCCTGATTCTCAGCAATAGCCAAAGAGGGGCAGCTGTAGACACCGAATTTTGTCCGGACCACTAAATAGGTATGTTTTCTTCCTATATTGATGTTTCCGAGTGTAAAAAGACTTTTTTCATCCTGCAGGTGGTACTCCGAGACTTAGTTTAAGAGGGCGAGCACAAAAAGTCAAACTTGAAAAGAGTCAACCCCGAAAATAAGTCAACCCCAAAAAAGTCAACCCCAGAAAGTCAACTACTGAAAAAGTCAACCCACTTTCAAAATCAAGATTTTAAGTTCAATTGAAAAATGGCGAAAGAATTTTGATAATCCGAGGTCTACATTGAAAGATATGGAGTTCGAAAGTTGGGATTTGAAGATTCAGTAGAAAAGAAACCTTAATCCGAGAAATTTGGGGAAAAATGCTTAAACGATCAAATTGGTCAAAATTGAAGGTTCTGAATGAAAGATAAGCACTGACTACGGGTAATGGAGAATTCACTTGCAAGGAAAACCAAAAGAAAAGTCAATCTGGGAGAAAACCGAGAATTAGGGTTTTTAGTGGATTTCGATGAAATCGGGAAGAATCACGGAAATGGCCCGACTTGGTAAGAACAAAGCCCCCAATGGATGAAGAATGATTAAAAAGGATAGCCCAAAGCTCAGATTGAAGAAAATCTGAAAATCAGACTTGTTTTGAGCAAAACCGGGTTTCGGAGGCAAAAGGGCAAAATTGGAAAATTTGGGAAAAATAGCAAATGGACTCCGAAAGTTCTGAAAATTTGTCAATCTCATTCTTAAATAATTTTAAAGAGATTGGTAAAATAAAATCTTGATTCGGAGTTCGTTTGCAAAATGGCCAAATCCCGGGCTTCTCATGCGGTAATTCAAAAAGGAAAATCCCGGAAAAATAGCAAATGAGCTCCAAATCTTTTGAAATTTTTCAGATCTCATTTTTAAATTATTTTGAAGAGATTGGCAAAACAAAATCTTGATTCGGAGTTCGTTTGCAAAATGGCCAAATCCCGGGCCTCCTATGTAATAATTCAAGAAGATAAATCCCGGAAAAATAGCAAATGGACTCCAAAAATTCTGAAATTTTTCAAATCTCATTTTTAAATTATTTGGAAGAGATTGGAGAAAGAAAATCTTGATTCGGAGTTCGTTTGCAAAATGGCCAAATTTCGGGCCTCCTATGCAGTAAATCAAGCTGATAAATCCCAAAAAAATACCAAATGAGCTCCAAAAACTATGAAAACTTCCAGATCACACTTTTTAATTATTTTGAAGAGCTTGGTGAAGAAAAATCTTGATTTGGAGCTCGTTTAAAAAATGGTAAAATGTATGGGCATAAAAGGGCATTTTTGGAAGAAAAAATCCAAATAAATAGCAAACGGACTCGGATAATTTTGAAAAATTCCAGAACTCAATATTTTATTATTTTGGAAGTATTAAAAAAAATAAAAATTGAATTTGGAGTTCGTTTGATATTTATTTGCATCCGGGGGGCAAAACGGTCATTTCACCCAAGCAACCGAAAAGGGCTTCTTTGGGCCTTTCAAAAAATCAGAGTTGGGCTGGAAAAGAGAAGTGTTGGCCTGCCCAAGCCCAAAGGAATGAGGAAGCTTCTGATTTTTCAATCAAATGGCTAAAAATCAAGAGTTAGTTAGAGATTCTCTTTGATCAAGCCATGGTGATTAAGCCACATAGGCCAAGAGAGATGTCAACATTATTCTTTAACAGCTGTAATTTGAAAGAGCTGAGATGCTAATCTAAAGGTGGTAATTTCATGATTTTTCACCTTGAATTCTTAGCCATTTGATGGAAAATTGGTTACACAAAAAATGACAACATCCTAGGGGAGGAGAGAGGTAAAATTCTGCCAACATTAAGGGGAGGTCAGAATTTCAAATTTGGAGGTTCATTTTGCTGAGTTCTTAGAGTTTTTACTTAGTTTTTCTCATCTTGGTTGAGAGCAAAAAAGAAAAGTTTAGAAAAAAAAGGAAAGTTTGAAGAGAAAAGCTTGAAATATTAGCTTCTTGAGGTTGCTCTTGAGCACCAACTCTTGCACTTTCTTCATTTTCTATTCTTGTTTTTTCTATTTTGATTTCTATTTGGTGAGTTTCCATTTTAAATAAATGTTTTTTTTATTGTTCTTTTAAGTTCTTCCTTCATCTCTTTCTTAAGTATATTTTTTACATTTTACTTTACAATAAACTCACCATGGCCAAATGGCCTACATTATTTATTTAAGTTGCTGTTTTTGGTTCATTTTACCATACTATTTATGTTATTTTCTTTGAGTTTGATGTTTTAAATGTTATGTTACTTCATATTCTTGAGTTATATTTTAATTTGGTTGCTTTGTTTGTTGCCATTTATGTTTTAGATATCATGTTTTTGCAATTTTAATTTTCTGTTTTCATGTTGTTTAAGTTTGAGCATGTTTTAAATTTAGTATATCAAGTGTTTGTGAAAATGCTTGTGTGGTCTTTGCATGATTTGAGTTTTTATATCTTAGTTGAGCATGTTTTAGATTTAGTATATTAAGTGTTTGTGAAAATGCTTGTGTGGTTTTTGCATGATTTAAGTGTTATATTTTAGTTGAGCATGTTAGTATACCAAGTGTTTGTGAAAATGCCATGCTTGTTGGAGCTTGAGGCCATTTGGCTACTCCATGTGTTTTGCATTGCGTGTTGCATTTTTTGCCATGTTAGTTGGTAGGTTTTTGCATTTATATGTCATTTGATTTAGTTTTGCATGCTAGTATACCAAGTGTTTGTGAAAATGCCATGTTTGCTAGTTACATTATGCTATTCAGCCCTCTTGGAATTTTTGCATTTTTTGTGCATTCTTGCCATGTTAGTTGATAGGTTAGCATTTGCATGATATTTGGTTGAGTTTTTGGTTTAAGCATGCTTTGTGTTTGTGAAAATGCCATGCATATTTTAGTTATTAAATTAGGATTATTTGCCATGCATGTTCATGCATTCTAGGTCTAGGTTACATTAAATGCCATGCAAGTTCATTTAGGTCTAGGTCCCTTTATGAATGCCATGCATTTTTTCATGACATTTAGGTTTAAATCCATGCATTTCATGCATTATATTTTCTGTATTGTTTCATGCATTCCATGTTCATGACACTTGAATAATGACTTGAGCCAATTAATGGTTCAAAGTCATGCTCTCTTGAGCACACTTGTGGAAAATTAAGTTTGTCAAATTTATTATTCTACCTTTGTGATTTTTTTACTTAGCCAATTTTTATCTAACTTTCAAAAAGTCCTAGCTACTGTTTGTGAAATATTTTATGAGTTTTAAATATTTTTACTTTGATTTTTAAATGATTTTATCAAAGGCAAAAATGTGTTTTGGCAAAGCAGTTTTTTTTTTCACCCAAAACTCGTACATCTCCGATTTTTTTGGGCATTCGTCTTTAATCAGAAAATTAATCCGATTTTTTCCCGTGTATTTTTATATGTCTTGAGTCTTCAGTATTTTTTTCAGAATTTTTTGAAATTTTAAAAATAGGATAAAAAATCATGGCTTAAAACTGGACAGTGGTGTCAGAATTGAATTCAAAGAAAAATAATTTTTCTGTTTTGGTTAAGTTACTTAGAGTGGGCTGATTAGGAGGGTTAGCTACTGACTTAGGGTAGTTTCTAAGCCTTTTTAAACTCTAAAAATGTTTTTTCAAGTCTCGGGTTAAGGGTAGTCAAGTCCGGATTTTTAAACTTAGGAAATTAGAGCCATTTAAAAAAAAAAGATTTAGCCCAGTTTTTATTTTTTAATTCAAGCTTTTCAAAATTGTTTTCAAACAATCACAAAGTATTTTGGTTTTAGAATATTTAATTTGACATATTTTCCTAAGGTAGCCGGATATCTTTTTAGATATACGGATTTCCTTAATTAAAGGAAAAAATACATTTCATGCATTGCATTTTTCATATTCATGCATTTTATATGATATGTGATTCTTGCCATAATAATTCCTATGATATTATTATTATTATTTTGATTTATATTTTTTGATGTTATATGGTTTATTATATGGTTTTGAATATTTCATGATATCCTATGCTTTTATTTAGTTAATTTTATTTAGCATATACTATGTTCATGCATTATTATTTTTATGCATATTATATGATAGCATTATTTTATTCCATGTCATTTAATTTATATGCCATATCATTCATGTTTGCCATGTCATTTAAATTATTTCATTTCATATAGAATATGTTATGTTATTTGGGTTATTTTATTTCATTTAGAAAATATCATGTTACTTAGGTCATTTCATTTCATATAGAATATGTTATGTTACTTAGGTTATTTTATTTTATTTAGAATATATCATATGACTTAGGATATTGCATCTCATATAGAATATACTATGTTACCTAGGTCATTTCATTTTATTCATAATATGTCATATAACTTAGGATATTGTATTTCATTTAGAATGTGCTAAGGCATTTATTTCATTTCATTTAGAATATGCTAAGGCATTTACATTATATCATATCATTTAGGAAGCATTATATTATTTAGATTTTGCCATGTCATTTTATTTATGTCATGCATATACATATTCATATCTTTTAAAATGTTTTCAAAAGGATAATGATTTTTCAATAAAAAATAAAGATATTCCCGAGTTAAAATAATTCATGAGTTCTCTACCGGGTTTGCTGTAGGGAATATCACCAATTATCATTAATAAAGGAATATCTTTCTTTCAAAATGAGAATGATTCGGAAAGTTTTCCAAAACTAATAAAAATTTATATATTTTGCCACGTTTGTTGGGGAATATAGGAAAATTTTGAATTTATAAATTCCGGATCATTTTTAATAAAAAGGGAATTATTTTTTCTTTAAATTGGGAATTAACTTGAAATACTAAATTTAAAACCAATTTTTACCGAGACTTGAGATAACACACGACTAATAAGGTACCGATTTATACGGGCGTTATGGGGGTGCTAATCCTTCCCCGCACGTAACCGACTCCCGAACCCGCTTCTTTGATTTCTCTGGTTTAAAACGCAGACTTGAAATTGGTTTTTAAAATATTTTCATTAATTTTTAAAATATTTTATAAAACCGATTTTAATAGGTGGCCAATCACACCTAGCTAAAAAAGATTGGTGGCGACTCCATGTCTTTTTTAAGGTCATTTTCAAAACCTTCATTTTTTCTAGAGGAATTAAGTCGACTTTTCCTCGGATGTCACGCTTAACGAATAATAAAGTCTTGCGATGAGACTCGTTATTTTTTAGGTTGCGACAGCTTGGCGACTCCGCTGGGGACTATTAGAGAGTCAGGCTTAGAATTAGTCGTGTGTTATCAAATTCTCGGTTTTGGTTGGTTTAATTGGTATTTAAATTTAATTCCCGCATTTTTTAATAAGGAGAATTTTAAAAATAGTAAAATATTTTTAAATATGTTCATACTCATGTGCATGCATTTTATTATTGTTCTCTAGTTATTTAGGTTGTATATTATAATTGCTTGTTGGTTAATGCGTTACACTATTCTTGAATGTTTTAATTGCTAGGGCATTAAGAATAAGGTTTGTAGAATAGGTAGTGAAAGGTTTGTTATTCCGCCACACACACTACACGTGCATTTGCATATCATGAATCCTATACCCGGGTTCCGTCCTTTTAAGTAGGAGTAAAGTAACTACGCCTTCGTGATGATCCTCCGTATGGGCTAGTGAAACACTTTCGGAGTATAAAGTACCTAAAGCCTTCGTGATGATCCTCCGTACGGGCTTAGGAAAATATACTCTAACGAATTGAACCCGCTTTTATCGGGGTGCCTTACTAGCCTTCACCGGCGACAGTGAGGAACAATTCGGGGCCTTAGAACCGATTCACCCTCATATAGTGAACCTAGGCGAAGCCATGCCGGATTTCCGTTAGATATACCGAAAATAGGAACACATGGAGGGACGTTTCTAAACCTTTTGTTACCTATTTTACACTTTGAATAAGTGTGGTAGATCGGGCAACGATGTACATACATCGCCCGTAATAAATGTGATACTCCGCCTCGAAGGCATCATGATGCCTAAATAAGCAGATATTGTTGGGGCAGATGTTCATTAGCTTTTTTTTTTTTTAAAAAAAAAAAAAATCCTTTTTCAAGCCTTTTTGCATGTTGCACATTTCATGCATGTGTGAATAGAGCATGTACATTTTTGGTTGTATTATTGATCTCATTCTTTGCAATAAACAGTTGGTAATTTCATTTGATGATTTCATAAAACCAATAGTCTCACATGAACATTTGAACATTGTACCATAGTAGGATCCACTATCCTTAAATTATTTTGAAAATGATATGGTTGGTTTTTCATAGAAAAAAGCATGTTTCAAAAAGTCATAAATTTGGAGGCAAATCTTGCATAATGAAATTCTTGAATAATCAAGATTTAGGTCCTACCAATTTCATGTAATCATTGATTTCTTTGTATATACCTTGGTGTTAATTCATTTATTCTTTATTTGTATCATTTTGACAGCATGTCACAGTCCTAACATGCATGGTTATTCATTATATTTGTGACATATATGGTCATTCTTTGTGTATACCTTTGTGATAATTCATTTAGTCTTAGCATGTATCATTTTGACATCATAGCTGCATGGTCATTCATTGTAGAATACATACATGGTCATTATTTGTATATATCCATGCATCAATTTATTCATTTTTTAAATCCATCATGTTGACATTAGGTTGCATCCATAGCATACATAGTCACCATAATTTCTCTATATATGTTCATGCATTAATCATCAGTATATTCATGCACATAGGAATAGAGTATGTACATTCATAATTGTATTCTTAATCTCATGACATTTTCATTTGCATGAAAGGGGTTCGAGATATGAGGAATGAATCGGAGGAACGATTGGGTGCTTTGGAACGCAACCAAGAGGAATGTGGACATGAAATCCGGGAAGTGAAAGAACAACTTGCCAAACTGCTGAAAATGGTTGAGGATATGGGTAAAAGTAAAAAGGAACTTTCTCAGGGCTCTGCATCGCCTTCGGATCAACCAAAACCATTAGGTCCAGAACATACAATCCTTGCTGGATCATGCACTTGTCAATGCCACAAAGGTTGCAATCCTGATGAAATTGTGGACAAAATCATGAAAATTGTAAAACCAGAGAGCCCGATACCAAAGATAGAAACCTCGGATCCAGTACCATACCTGCAAACTGTTCTAGGTCCAAACCAGTATCCCCACCCTACTATGGTCCAGTCGTCCATTGGGATGACCACTACGGGATTCCTGAATCCCACTCCATCATCACCAACTGCCAGTTCATACTATTTTCCTCATCAATCACCTTATCCAGCACCTGGGATAGGAACCTCGAGCTATGTACAACCTCCAAAGGCCCCGTGTCCAAATCCATACCCTTACCATGCTGTTCCGCCACATCTCCATGTAAAAACTCCGGTTCGGACCTTAGTGCCACCACCAAGTGCCCCAACTCCTAGGACATGTGTGACTGAGAAACGATCCCAGAATAAGACCCAAATGCATTTTGATCCCATTCCAATCAGCTACCAAGAGCTCCTCCCTATACTGATCCAAAATCACATGGTTGCCTGTGTCCCATTGAAACCCCTGTTACCACCATATCCAAGGTGGTATAATCCAAATGAAAGATGTGATTATCACTGTCGAATTGTTGGCCATAGCATCGAAGATTGTATAGCAGTCAAAAGGAAAGTGCAAGCTCTTATAGATGCCAAGTGTTGGATCCAAAGACATTGATTGATATTATGAGTGGTTGTATGGTATATAGGTGACGTAAAGGTTAGGGGAGAGTAGGGAGGGTTATTAAGGTTGAGTACTAGGTATATAAAGGATTAATGATTTAATAGGATGTACAATATACATATTTATTCAATGTAGATTCTATTAATAAAATATGATTATTAATATAAACTAATTTTGTAAAACATGGTTTATACCATTGTGAACATTGATATGGGAATGAATTGGCTATGGTTCAAATTTATGAGATGTTGATGATTAAGTTCCTCCGATTCTTATTTCCTCCGTGATATCTTCCCCTTTGCATTTTGCATCCGATCAATTATTTGTCAGGTTGCATTCATGCATTCATAATCATCATGATTTTTCTGTATATATCCATGCATTAATTTGCTTATTTTTACATGCATCATGTTGACTTTGGGTTACATTCATAACAAACATAGTCAGCATGACTTCTTTGTATATGTTCATGCATTAATTTGCTTATTACATACATCATGTTAGCATTAGGTCGCATTCATGACACACATGGTTAGCATGATTTTCTTTGTATATACTCTGTATCAATCATTCATTGTTTGCATATATCATAATTGACATCGTGTTGCATTCATAGGATATATGATCATTCATTGGGAAATATGCTAAAATGCACATGATCAGTCATTGCATATATCCATGTGTTGATTTGTTTATTCTTTGTCTGCAACATGTTGGCATCGTGATTGCATTTATTACATATATGGTCAGCATGTTTCCATTGTACATGTCCATACATCATATTGTTTAGGCTTCACATGCGTCAAATTGCATTCATGGCTCATTCATCATGACATACATTTGGGGGAAATAAAACAGAAGTTGGCTTAGCTTTAAGAGTCTTTGAAAGAATTTCCATTTCAAATCAGTGGTATAAGAAGTACTGAGTACCCTTATAATATAGGCTAGTGCTATGGATGATGAACAAGTTTCCCGAATGGAAAAAATGAAAAGGGAACATAAAGAATTACGAGAACAGCTAGCAAAGTCTCAAGCAGAATCTAAAGGTCAGATGACTAAATTGATGAAGCTGATGTCTGCCGTAATCAAGGGAAAAGGATACACCGAAAACTTTGTCGTCGGAGAAGGGTTAGAGGCACAAAAATGTCAAAATGAGGTCGTAATGATTGATGCCCAGAACACAGTCAATGTCCTAAACTCAGATGATCCAGCTGAACAGGCAAAGTTGAAAAGGGTTGCAGTAAATGAGGTTGAGTTGGCAGATTCCCAAGGGAAATATCAGTTGCTAGATGAAGGGCTCCGGGTAGTAGAAAATAAAGATGTATTTGGGAGTTTAGATGCGAAAGAATGATATTTGGTCTTCGATTTAGTCATTCCTCCTAAGTTCAAGATCCCTGACTTTGTGAAATATGACGGGACGACTTATCCATCAGCCCACATCACTATGTTCTGCCGGAAGATGACAAGTCATATAGATAATGATAAGCTTTTGATTCACTGCTTTCAGGATAGCCTCGGCGGATCCACAATTAGGTGGTATAGTCAGTTGAGCAAGGATCAGATTCGCTCTTGGAATGACCTGGCTAGGGCTTTTCTAAACCAGTACAAGCATATGACCGACATGGCGCCTGACCGTCTCACCTTGCAAAATATGAAGAAAAGAGCTACTGAGAGCTTCAAAGAATATGCGCAATGGTGGATAGGCCTGGTCATCCAAGTACAACCGCCTTTAACTCAGAAGGAAACCACTGTCCTTTTTGTGAATACACTACAGGCCCCATACTACGATAGACTTGTCGGCAACACCACGAAGAATTTTTTTGACATGGTAATTTCAAGGGAGATGATTGAGAATGCTATCAAAGATGGGAAAATTGAAGGAGAAAGAACAATCAATACCAAGAAAAAGGGGGCATCTGAAAAGAAAAAGGAAGATTACCAAAGTTGTGGAAGACTTTGCCCCACCTCCCCAATTCTCCTCGTATCAGCCATTTTACTCTACCCTGAACAATGTCTCTCAAGGTTTTTATCCCTACCAACTAATGACTGCAACTACACCAGAATTTACATATGTCTATCAATCGAACACCCTTGGGAATAATCGAAGGGGGCATAAAAAGCGAAAAAGAAATCAGGTTGACCCGATTCCTGTGACATACAGTGAGCTACTACCTCAACACATCCAGAATCACCTCGTGACACCCATGCAAATAGAGCCTCTGAAGCCCCCTTATCCGAGCTGGTATGATGTTAATGTGTGTTGTGGTTATCATTCTGGCAATCAAGGTCACTCAACAGAGAATTGCCCCGCTTTGAAGTACATGGTCAGGGATCTCATCAAGGCTGGTTCGATAAGTTTTGAAGATGGGAAAGCCAAGTGTCATAAGAAACATTGTGCATGATCATATTAGGTTTTTGACGCATGTAGTTCTATACACTGTGATGATGAAAGCACTTGTCTCATGTTAACATTTACATGAATTAAATGAATTTTGAATTTTAAATGCTTTGTGTTTATTGTGTTTTAACAATAACTTGAATTTGCAAAAACAAGCATTAAGGAATTTTTAATAATGGATAGTCTCAAGAAGATTGATGATTAGAGTTACAAGTGACCCAATACCTTCTCCCCTCTTTTTAGGTTTTCCTAAGCCTAAATCTCTTAAACCAAGAACAGTTGAAAGACTTAATGCTTCTGGAATATGAATGATTTGACTTCATAAAACCATTGTCATCACAGAATAAGCAAAGACATAGATCTTAGTCTAGGCTATGAACAAAGGAACGAACTTTTTGAATTTTTTTTTGAATTCTTTGAAATTCAAACAAATGAGACATTCTTTCAAGAATCTAGATTTTGATAATTTGGTGTGTGTCAAGATTGTGCTAAAACTATTCATGACCTTTCCCAATGATCATAAAACTTCAAATACCCAAACATCACTTCATGATTGACACCCTGGGGCACAATGATAAACTAGCTTATTCCTTGTCCCAGAGAAAACTTTTTTTTGGGTCATATTTTCCTTGTCTCTTCAAAGAACTCAGATTGGAAACTCAGCCTTTTCAAAATAGACCTAGACTTGCTATGTTCCTCATTGATACAAATTCTCATGGTTAATCAAATTGGGGCATCATATGTGGAAATGATGGATACATGGTGAAGAAGGATGGGCTAACACATGAAATCATTGGGGTATGCGATGGAAAAAAGAGAAGAAATTTTTTGTGATATCATGCATATGAGAATTCGGATGATTCCAAGGTGCAAAATGAAATTTTGATTATCTATTTCCCCTGAGGATTGCTTTTCAATGAGAATATTTGGGCTTGATATGATGAATGGCCATCTTTCATATCCCTTTCACAAGAAAAAATTATTATCCATAGTAACCCCTTTTGAGCCAAAAGAATTCTTTCTTCTTTGAACCCTGATCAAGGATTACCCTCTACACTGGGGGGCAAATGAGAGGAAAGATCTTTTGAAAGATCATTGAGAAATGAGTGACAGCTCAAGGACAGACACAAAGCAAATGGAGCCCCGAATAAATACGGGCGCACTTTGTCAAAGAAAAAAGAAGAGGAAAAGATGGCGAAATGAAAGCCAAGAAAAAAAAACACAATAAAAAAGAAAACAAAATGTGTGAAAGACATGGCAAATTGAAAGCCAAGAACGAGGAAAGAAAGACACAAAAGTCAAAAGGAAAGAAATGTCCAAGAAGGGACAAATGCTTCAAAGAGAATCCTCCTCAAGAAATGATCCTTGATTTGATTACCCTCAAACACGTATTTTGGGCCTATTTATCCTTTCTTTCTGAACCCTGAGGCATGGCCTACATTACATGCTTTAAAAGTCCATTTTGATCAAGCATGAATATTTAATTTGAAGGGTTTTCCTCAGATTTTATCCCATCTCATCAAATTCTCATTCCACTAAGGAAGAATTTAGAATTCCCAAGTGCATGGTAAAACAATGAAAAAAGAAAATTGGAGAGAAAAGGGACTCTAGGGCGAAAACCCAAAAACGAGCGGTCTAGAGTAAAATGGGAATTTTTTATGCCATCTATGAAAGTGCCGATACCACAAATCTTAAAAAAGTGGTCATTAAGGAACATCTAGGAATTCCTGAACCTCCCAAATTGTCAGCTTTCATTCAGAGGATTGTCTTCAAAAACTGAATCTTTTTTTTTTCCTCTAAAGTAAAACTTTCCAGTTTAAACATCCCGGCCCATCTTGACGCTTGTCAAAATGCCTTGATATGGAAACTAAAAAGAATGTTGAATTTGCTTGGTTCTCAATGAATTCATGATTTATAAATCCTGTTCCATTTGTGAGCCTAGAAGGGATATACATTTTTGTCATGAAGTTTTCCTGGAAAAGCCAGAATCTTGTTATACTAAGCCTTGCCAATCCCAGTTGAAAAAACCAGATTGATACTTAGAGAAATTTCTAACAATGATCATCAGTCTTCAAAAGATTTATACATCACACATTGTGGGGTTAATATTTTTTGTTCAGAAGTTTTCAAAATGCGAAAACAAATAAAGAGATTTTGAAATACCCATTTTGATGTTGACATGAGACAAGGATTTTTCTAACTCAAAGGTATAGAACTGCCAGGATAGGTCTTGACTTCCATATATGAGAAGAAGAAATAGAACCCGGTTCAGATCTCTGTTGATGAAAGTTTGAAAACTGTTGGGGCAAAGAGAATAGCCAAAATGAATTGAAGATATACTCTGATTTGAAGAGGAAAAATGAAATTGAAAGGATAAGCCAAAGTCTAGAAAAACAACCGGGGGCATTTGCATCACTCATGAGCACTCATCTCTTTATCGAGCTTTTGCATCTGCACAGTGTCGGCAAGCATTTGCATCATTCATGGGTATTTGCATTGGCATTATTCCATAAGCATCTGCATTTTACCTTTACATTTACATTCTTCATCGAATTCTCATTTGTGTCATCTCAAGCAACTGCATTCATTACTAGAATCATTGCATTTTCATTAATGTGTGGTAATTGTAGTTACACCATTCATAAACCAGTTACATTAACACAATTAGTAGGGGCATATGCATCATGAAACATGGGCATCAATCCAGGCCATTTGCATTTGCACTAAGAAATATTTTACATTTGCACCATGAAGCATGAGCACCTTGTTAAAAGACATGTGCATCTGCATCATTTCTCAAAGCTTCTGGTAGGGATATCCAGAATTTTACAGTTTTTAAAAGTGAACAAGTCTTCGGTGGTGATAGCTGAAGCCTCTGGTGGAGATATCCAGGATTTTATAATTTTGAAAAATGAGAAATCTTCTTCTGGAGGAGTTATCCAGAATTTTACAATGAGCAAGTCTTTGGTGGTGATAGCCAAAGCTTCTGGTGGGGATATCCAGAATTTTACAGTTTTAAAAGTGAACAAGTCTTCGGTGGTGATAGCTGAAGCCTCTAGTGGAGATATCCAGGGTTTTATAATTTTGAAACATGAGAAATCTTCTTCTGAAGGAGTTACCCAGAATTTTACAATGAGCAAGTCTTTGGTGGTGATAGCCAAAGCTTCTGGTGGGGATATCCAGAATTTTACAGTTTTAAAAGTGAACAAGTCTTCGGTGGTGATAGCTGAAGCCTCTGGTAGAGATATCCAGGGTTTTATAATTTTGAAACATGAGAAATCTTCTTCTGAAGGAGTTACCCAGAATTTTACAATGAGCAAGTCTTTGGTGGTGATAGCCAAAGCTTCTAGTGGGGATATCTAGAATTTTACAGTTTTAAAAGTGAACAAGTCTTCGGTGGTGATAGCTGAAGCCTCTGGTGGAGATATCCAGGGTTTTATAATTTTGAAAAATGGGAAATCTTATTTTGGAGGAGTTATCCAGAATTTTATTCAACATGTGCATCTACATCAAGAAGCATTTGCATCAATCTAAGTTAGTTGAATCTGCATCAAGAAAGTTTGCATCAAATCAAGTCATTTACATTTGCATCAAAGACATTTGCACCAATCTAAGTCATTTGCATCTACATCAAGAAGCGTTTGCATCAACTAAAGACATTTGCATTTGCATCATGAAGCATTTGCATCATCTCTTAAAGCTCTCAGGTATAATCGAACTCGTTTTGCTTCTCAAATAAGTCGAGCCCCGAGATCATCGTCGAGGTACTTTTTTTTATTATTATGAACAAGTCTTCGGTGGTGATAGCTGAAGCCTCTGGTCGAGATATCTAGAGTTTTAAAATCCTTTGAAAAGGTAGAAAGTCTTCGGTGATGATAGCTGAAGCTTCTCGAGGTGATACCCAGAATTTTACAGTTTTAAAAATGAGCAAGACTTTGGTGTTGATAGCCAAAGCTTCTGGAGGAGATATCCAGAATTTTAAACACAGCTGAGAACAAGACAGGTTAAGGCCCCGAGACCATCGTCGAGGTCATTTCCTTTCTTGCAAATCGAATTCGTTTTCTTAAGACGAGTCGAGCCTCGAGATCATCGTCGAGGTACTTTTTTTTTATTATTATGAACAAGTCTTCGGTGGTGATAGCTGAAGCCTCTGGTGGAGATATCCAGAGTTTTAAAATCCTTTGAAAAGGTAAAAAGTCTTCGGTGGTGATAGCTGAAGCTTCTGGAGGTGATACCCAGAATTTTTACATTTTAAAAAAATGAGCAAGACTTTGGTGGTGATAGCCGAAGCTTTTGGAGGAGATATCCAGAATTTTAAACACAGCTGAGAACAAGACAGGTTAAGGCCCCGAGACCATCGTCGAGGTCATTTCCTTTCTTGCAAATCGAATTCGTTTCCTTAAGACAGGTCGAGCCTTGTTTAGTCAAGGAATTCAATTTAAGGACAAAATCTTCAATTTACTGTATGGAAAAAAAAAAGAAAAAAATTTGAAAAAAGGAAAAAAGAGGAAAAATGAAAAAATGAAAAAAAAAATAGAAAATGGAAAAAAATGAAAAATGAAAAATGAAAAAATGATAGAAGAATGAAAAAGAAAACCTCTTTCCCTTTCGTTCACATGTGATGTCATTGGCCGTACAAAATTAGTGTCGGTTTATCTTTGCCTGATTCCTGATTCTCAGCAATAGCCAAAGAGGGGCAGCTGTAGACACCTAATTTTGTCCGGACCACTAAACAGGTATGTTTTCTTCCTATATTGATGTTTCCGAGTGTAAAAAGACTTTTTTCATCCTGCAGGTGGTACTCCGAGACTTAGTTTAAGAGGGCGAGCACAAAAAGTCAAACTTGAAAAAAGTCAACCCCGAAAAAATTCAACCCCGAAAAAGTCAACCCCAGAAAGTCAACTACTGAAAAAGTCAACCCACTTTCAAAATCAAGATTTTAAGTTCAATTGAAAAATGGAGAAAGAATTTTGATAATCCGAGGTCTACATTGAAAGATATGGAGTTCGAAAGTTGGGATTTGAAGATTCAGTAGAAACGAAACCCTAATCCGAGAAATTTGGGGAAAAGTGCTTAAACGATCAAATTGGTCAAAATTGAAGGTTCTGAATGAAAGATAAGCACTGACTACGGGTAATGGAGAATTCACTTGCAAGGAAAACCGAAAGAAAAGTCAATCCGGGAGAAAACCGAGAATTAGGGTTTTTAGTGGATTTCGGTGAAATCGGGAAGAATAACAAAAATGGCCCGACTTGGTAAGACCAAAGCCCCCAATGGATGAAGAATGATTAAAAAGGATAGCCCAAGGCTCATATTGAAGAAAATCTGAAAATCGGACTTGTTTTGAGCAAAACCGGGTTTCGGAGGCAAAAGGGCAAATTGGAAAATTTGGGAAAAATAGCAAATGGACTCCGAAAATTCTGAAAATTTGTCAATCTCATTCTTAAATCATTTGAAAGAGATTGGTAATAGAAAATCTTGATTCGGAGTTCGTTTGCAAAATGGCCAAATCCCGGGCTTCTTATGTAGTAATTCAAAAAGGAAAATCCCGGAAAAATAGCAAATGAGCTCCAAATCTTTTGAAATTTTGCATATCTCATTTTTAAATTATTTGGAAGAGATTGGCAAAATAAAATCTTGATTCGGAGTTCGTTTGCAAAATGGCCAAATCCCGGGCCTCCTATGCAATAATTCAAGAAGATAAATCCCGGAAAAATAGCAAATGGACTCCAAAAATTCTGAAATTTTTCAAATCTCATTTTTAAATTATTTGGAAGAGATTGGCGAAATAAAATCTTGATTCGGAGTTCGTTTGCAAAATGGCCAAATCCCGGGCCTCCTATGTAGTAAATCAACCCGATAAATCCCGAAAAAATACCAAATGAGCTCCAAAAACTATGAAAACTTCCAGATCAAACTTTATAATTATTTTGAAGAGATTGGTGAATAAAAATCTTGATTTGAAGCTCGTTTAAAAAATGGTAAAATGTAGGGGCATAAAAGGGCATTTTTGGAAGAAAAAATCTAAATAAATAGCAAACGGACTCGGATAATTTTGAAAAATTCCAGAACTCAATATTTTATTATTTTGGAAGTATTAAAAAAAAAAAGAAAAATTGAATTTGGAGTCCGTTTGATATTTATTTGCATCCGGGGGGCAAAACGGTCATTTCACCCAAGCAACCGAAAAAGGCTTCTTTGGGCCTTTCAAAAAATCAGAGTTGGGCTGGAAAAGAGAAGTGTTGGCCTGCCCAAGCCCAAAGGAAGGAGGAAGCTTCTGATTTTTCAATCAAATGGCTAAAAATCAAGAGTTAGTTAGAGATTCTCTTTGATCAAGCCATGGTGATTAAGCCACATAGGCCAAGAAAGATGTCAACATTATTCTTTAACAGCTGTAATTTGAGAGAGCTGAGATGCTAATCTAAAGGTGGTAATTTCATGATTTTTTACCTTGAATTATTAGCCATTTGATGGAAAATTGGTTACATAAAAAATGACAACATCTTAGGGGAGGAGAGAGGTAAAATTCTGCCAACATTAAGGGGAGGTCAGAATTTCGAATTTGGAGGTTCATTTTGCTGAGTTCTTAGAGTTTTTACTTAGTTTTTCTCTTCTTGGTTGAGAGCAAAAAAGAAAAGTTTAGAAAAAAAAGGAAAGTTTGAAGAGAAAAGCTTGAAATATTAGCTTCTTGAGGTTGCTCTTGAGCACCAACTCTTGCACTTTCTTCATTTTCTATTCTTGTTTTTTCTATTTTGATTTCTATTTGGTGAGTTTCCATTTTAAATAAATGTTTTTTTTATTGTTCTTTTAAGTTCTTCCTTCATCTCTTTCTTAAGTATATTTTTTACATTTTACTTTACAATAAACTCACCATGGCCAAATGGCCTACATTATTTATTTAAGTTGCTGTTTTTGGTTCATTTTACCATACTATTTATGTTATTTTCTTTGAGTTTGATGTTTTAAATGTTATGTTACTTCATATTCTTGAGTTATATTTTAATTTGGTTGCTTTGTTTGTTGCCATTTATGTTTTAGATATCATGTTTTTGCATTTTTAATTTTCTGTTTTCATGTTGTTTAAGTTTGAGCATCTTTTAAATTTAGTATATCAAGTGTTTGTGAAAATGCTTGTGTGGTCTTTGCATGATTTGAGGTTTTATATCTTAGCTGAGCATGTTTTAGATTTAGTATATTAAGTGTTTGTGAAAATGCTTGTGTGGTTTTTGCATGATTTAAGTGTTATATTTTAGTTGAGCATGTTAGTATACCAAGTGTTTGTGAAAATGCCATGCTTGTTGGAGCTTGAGGCCATTTGGCTACTCCATGTGTTTTGCATTGCGTGTTGCATTTTTTGCCATGTTAGTTGGTAGGTTTTTGCATTTATATGTCATTTGATTTAGTTTTGCATGCTAGTATACCAAGTGTTTGTGAAAATGCCATGTTTGCTAGTTACATTATGCTATTCAGCCCTCTTGGAATTTTTGCATTTTTTGTGCATTCTTGCCATGTTAGTTGATAGGTTAGCATTTGCATGATATTTGGTTGAGTTTTTGGTTTAAGCATGCTTTGTGTTTGTGAAAATGCCATGCATATTTTAGTTATTAAATTAGGATTATTTGCCATGCATGTTCATGCATTCTAGGTCTAGGTTACATTAAATGCCATGCAAGTTCATTTAGGTCTAGGTCCCTTTATGAATGCCATGCATTTTTTCATGACATTTAGGTTTAAATCCATGCATTTCATGCATTATATTTTCTGTATTGTTTCATGCATTCCATGTTCATGACACTTGAATAATGACTTGAGCCAATTAATGGTTCAAAGTCATGCTCTCTTGAGCACACTTGTGGAAAATTAAGTTTGTCAAATTTGTTATTCTACCTTTGTGATTTTTTTTACTTAGCCAATTTTTATCTAACTTTCAAAAAGTCCTAGCTACTGTTTGTGAATCATTTTATGAGTTTTAAATATTTTTACTTTGATTTTTAAATGATTTTATCAAAGGCAAAAATGTGTTTTGGCAAAGCAGTTTTTTTTTCACCCAAAACTCGTACATCTCCGATTTTTTTGGGCATTTGTCTTTAATCAGAAAATTAATCCAATTTTTTCCCGTGTATTTTTACATGTCTTGAGTCTTCAGTATTTTTTTCAGAATTTTTTGAATTTTTAAAAGTAGGATAAAAAATCATGGCTTAAAACAGGACGGTGGAGTCAGAATTGAATTCAAAGAAAAATCATTTTTCTGTTTTGGTTAAGTTACTTAGAGTGGGCTGATTAGGAGGGTTAGCTACTGACTTAGGGTAGTTTCTAAGACTTTTTAAACTTTAAAAATGTTTTTTCAAGTCTCGGGTTAAGGGTAGTCAAGTCCGGATTTTTAAACTTAGGAAATTAGAGTAATTTTAAAAAAAAGATTTAGCCCAGTTTTTATATTTTAATTCAAGCTTTTCAAAATTGTTTTCAAACAATCACAAAGTATTTTGGTTTTAGAATAATTAATTTGACATATTTTCCTAAGGTAGCCGGATATCTTTTTAGATATATGGATTTCCTTAATTAAAGGAAAAAATACATTTCATGCATTGCATTTTTCATATTCATGCATTTTATATGATATGTGATTCTTGCCATAATAATTCCTATGATATTATTATTATTTTGATTTATATTTTTTGATGTTATATGGTTTATTATATGGTTTTGAATATTTCATGATATCCTATGCTTTTATTTAGTTAATTTTATTTAGCATATACTATGTTCATGCATTATTATTTTTATGCATATTATATGATAGCATTATTTTATTCCATGTCATTTAATTTATTTGCCATATCATTCATGTTTGCCATGTCATTTAAATTATTTCATTTCATATAGAATAAATTATGTTATTTGGGTTATTTTATTTCATTTAGAAAATATCATGTTACTTAGGTCATTTCATTTCATATAGAATATGTTATGTTACTTAGGTTATTTTATTTTATTTAGAATATATCATATGACTTAGGATATTGCATCTCATATAGAATATACTATGTTACCTAGGTCATTTCATTTTATTCATAATATGTCATATAACTTAGGATATTGTATTTCATTTAGAATATGCTAAGGCATTTATTTCATTTCATTTAGAATATGCTAAGGCATTTACATTATATCATATCATTTAGGAAGCATTATATTATTTAGATTTTGCCATGTCATTTTATTTATGTCATGCATATACATATTCATATCTTTTAAAATGTTTTCAAAAGGATAATGATTTTTCAATAAAAATAATGATATTCCCGAGATAAAATAATTCATGAGTTCTCTACCGGGTTTGCTGTAGGGAATATCACCAATTATCATTAATAAAGGAATATCTTTCTTTCAAAAGGAGAATGATTCGTAAATTTTCCAAAACTAATAAAAATTTCTATATTTTGCCACGTTTGTTGGGGAATATAGGAAAATTTTGAATTTATAAATTCCGGATCATTTTTAATAAAAAGGGAATTATTTTTTCTTTAAATTGGGAATTAACTTGAAATACTAAATTTAAAACCAATTTTTACCGAGACTTGAGATAACACACGACTAATAAGGTACCGATTTATAAGGGCGTTGTGGGGGTGCTAATCCTTCCCCGCACGTAACCGACTCCCGAACCCGCTTCTTTGATTTCTCTGGTTTAAAACGCAGACTTGAAATTGGTTTTTAAAATGTTTTAATTAATTTTTAAAATATTTTATAAAACCGATTTTAATAGGTGGCCAATCACACCTAGCTAAAAAAGATTGCTGGCGACTCCATGTCTTTTTTAAGGTCATTTTCAAAACCTTCATTTTTCTAGAGGAATTAAGTCGACTTTTCCTCGGTTTTTTTTAATGTCACGCTTAACGAATAATAAAGTCTTGCGATGAGACTCGTTATTTTTTAGGTTGCGACACAAGGCAAGCATTCATGTTAAATTCGGCCAAGCAAAAACATTGTAAAAATTTGTTTACAACCATTTTTGATGAAGAAGAAAAGATGAAATCTTAATTAAACATTTTAAAACTTTGATTTCTATGAGAAATGTAGTAGGAACACACATGGAAAATGAGGAAATCAACATGGAAATCAAGAAGAAAACAATGCTAGAGCTAGGTAGAAATGACTACCCTAAAGCTCTTTTTGAGAAAACCTTTTTTTCCTTTCTTTCAAAAACCTTTTTTTTCCTCTAAATTAGCTCCCTCTTCCCTCATCAAATGACTTAGCCTATATGGGAAAAAACAAACATTCCCCTCTTATTCCTTCCTTGGTCGGTTGGCCTCTCAACTATAGGATAGATTGTGCACCTTTTCTCCTCCAATTTTGGCCCTTAGATTAGGATCTTTAATGACACAATAAAAATACCTTCTTGCAAATTGATACCAGCCCTTAAGATATGTACTCAGCCCTTGTAAATGGACTAAGCCATTGGATGAAAAGGACCAATCCCATGCTCTCCTTTGCTTGGCCAAATGAACCTCTACCCTTGGATGAGTTGTGTTCATCTTTCTTCTTCCATTCTTGGCCATTGGATGAGGATTTTTCCATGACAAATAAAAATGTCATCTTGGCATTTAATCCTGGCCATTGAATGGTGTATTCAACTTTTCTACAAGGCACTTAAGTCATTGGATGAAGGGGGACCATTTGCAAGGTACTAGTGGAAGCATTTTGAGCTTGATAGTGACTAAGAAATTAAATTGATCAAGCTTCCTTCTTCTCCTCTATGCTGGCCGGACAAGGGAGGAATTATCTCAGCAATTCCTTCATCTTTCGTATTTTTCTTAATTACAAATCGACCTCTTTCGATTTCTTCAATAAAATGACCTTTTTGACCCTCGAACCTAAATAAATAGCAAACAAAATCCAAATTCAATTTTTCTTTTTTAAATACTTCCAAAATAATAAAAAATTTGAATTCTGGAAGTTTTCAAAAAAATTCGACTCCATTTGCTTGTTTTTTTGGATTTTTCCTTTCAAAAATGCCTTTTTGTGTACCCGAACTTTTGCCAATTTTTATACTAGCTCCAAATCCAAATTTTTCCTCACTAATCTCTTCTAAACAAATTAAAAGTGTGATCTGGAAGTTTTGGATCTCATTTTCAATTTTTTCGAGATTTATCCGCTTGAATTTCTACATAGTGGGCTCGGGATTTGGCCATTTTGCAAACGAACTCCGAATCTAGATTTTATTTTTCCAATCTCTCCAAAATGATTCAAGAATGAGGTCTGCAAATTTTCAGAATTTTTGGAGCTCATTTGGTATTTTTCTTGAATTTCCCAGTTTTGCCCTTTTGCCTCCGAAGCCCGTTTTCCTCAAAACGAGTCCGATTTTCAAATTTTCTCTTTTTGGGCCTTTGTCATATATTAAATTGGAGCTGTTCTGAAAACACCCAATTTTTACGATCAAATTCCCTTCCGTTTTGATTTTTCCTTTTTTCAGTATCGGGAATCTCCTCGTTTTTTCGTTTTTCCTCCAATCGGCTCTTTTCTCAGAATTACCTGAAACTGAGCCTTGGGCTATCCTTGTTTACTCACTCCTCATCAATTAAGGACTTTATTTTTACCGAATTGGGCTATTTCTGTAATTTTCCCCAATTTCACCAAAATTCACCAAAAACCCTAATTGTTTGTTTTCTTCCGAATTGACTTTTCCTTCAGTTTTTCTTCCAAGTAGTTTCTCCATTACCCTAGTCAGTGCTTATCTTTGATTTGGAACCTTCAATTTCGACCAATTTGATCGTTTAAGCACTTTTCCCCAAATTTCCCGAGCTAGGGTTTTCTTTCTACTAAAATTTCGTAACCCAACTTCCGAACTCCATATCTTTCAATGTAGACCTCGGATTATCAAATTCTTTCACCATTTTTCAATTGAACTTCAAGTCTTGATTTTGAAAGTGGGTTGACTTTTTTAGTAGTTGACTTTTTAGGTTGACTTTTTTGGGGTTGACTTTTTATGTCTGCTTTCTTAAACTAAGTCACGGAGTACCACCTGTAGGATAAGAAAAGTCTTTTTGCATTCTGAAACATCAGTTTTGGAAGAAAAACATGCCTGATTTAGTGGTTCGGTGTCTACAGCTGCCCCTATTTGACTATTACTGAGAATCAGGAATCAGTCAAAGATAAACAAACACTAATTTTGTCCGGTTAGTAAAACTATATGTGAAGAACAGGGAAAGGGAGTTTTTATTCATCACTTTTTCATCTTTTTCCATTTTTCAAAATTTTTTTTTTTTGTTGAAAAAAACTGTAAATTGAAGATTTTGTCCTTAAATTGAATTCCCTAACTAATCAAGGCTTGACCCGTCTTAAGGAAACGGGTTCGATTTGAAAACAAAATATTTGACTCATTTGATAAACATAATGAATTCGATTTAAAACAAAAGGAAATATCTCGACAATGGTCTCAGGGCTCGACTCATTTGATAAACAGAATGAATTTGATTTAAAACAAAAGGAAATACCTCGACGATGGTCTCGGGGCTCGGCTCATTTGATAAACAGAGTGAATTCGATTTAAAACAAAAGGAAATACCTCGACGATGGTCTCGGGGCTCGACTCATTTGATAAACAGAATGGATTCGATTTAAATAAATAAATAAGTGGCTAAGTGTACAAATATGAAGTTAATAATTATAAGAAAAGAATGAATGATTATAACTATGAATAAATGTACGAGTAAACAAACAAAATATATTAAAAAAATATGAATGCATTTGAAAGTTTTGGCCTCAGGATAATTCCAACCGAACGGTATTTCATTGATTTCCTGGAACTAAATACATCAAAGATAAAATAAAAAGATCACTACTTAAGACAATCTGATAATTCGCCTATTCTAATTCAAAATGCTGTTACAAAATACTGGCCCTATAGTAACTCCCTCGGATCTTGAACTTTCTTTCACAGTCCCCTTTTGATTGCCTTGCTTTTCAATCTAACTTCTACTTGTTTCTGGCCCTTTGACATACTAGCAGAAACATCATTGTGTGGACCTTCCTTCTCAAGCTGATTGGCTACGATTTCTTCATGCTTTGCTCTCTCTTTCCAATCGTTACTCTCCTTCTTGATGTTTTTGACTTCTTGTTCCCATTCTCTGAAAGTCTGGAGGGTCCCTTCAAATCTGAGCTCGAAACGATACCTTTTGTTCTCCAAGTGTAATTCCTGAAGATTACCCTTGACAGTGTCCCTTTCTCTTTTAATCTTTTCCATTTCTCTTTCCCGAGCTGATTCTTTATTTTTCATATCTTCAATCTCTTCTTGAAGTCGGGCAATCTTTTTACTTATTTGGGCTTTTTCTTTTCCAAATTCTGACTTTGCAATTTCTAGCTCTGATGGTGCCTCTTTCGGTGGTGAACTTATGAATTGAACTTTTTCCTTATTGGATGCCAACAATTTATCATTAACCCTCCTTTCTCTCTATACCAGGTAGTCAGGTGTAACAATATCAGCATATCGAGCTACCTTTATCCGACGAGTCTTTTTCCATGCTTCAATTATTCCTCGCACCTTTTTGAGGTAATCCTCTTCTCTATAAGTGAACTCTAATAGACCCAGTCCGTGAGTTATGGGTGTGAACTGCCGAGATTCAACCTGTCTTTTCACCAACAGAGGTGTATAGCTCACGGCTCCTCAAATCCCGAGTAATGGAACTCCCAACTTATCTCCACACTTGTACAATATCGGCATAGGAACCAACCATGGACCTCTCCTAGTTATCATTTCACCTTTAAGATTTTAGAACAGGTTGATCCACTACTCTTCATTTCTGTCTTCGGGCCTATCTATCTTAAGGAACTACTAATCGGTACTAAGGTTTTCAAATATGGTTTGAATGAAACATCCTCCCTTCTCCAAAAGTGGCTCTGAATCTAAACATAGAGAAGCTGTATACATCCCCTGAATCTCTCTTTTCCCTCCCTCTTGCAAAAGTTCAAAGATCGGATAGTTTCTGCTAGGATGACCGGAGACGGATCTATCTTATGTCTTAACTTCTCAAAAGGTCAACTATGGCCAACTCGACACGGATCTATCTTATGTCTTAACCAAACCATATATGGCTAAGGCATAAATATCCCTAGCAATCTCTCTATTTGGGTGACTTCGGATCAAAGATTGGAGAGCATCCCAAGGAATACACTCACTTTTCCCTTTCTTAACCACATGTGCATCGACCCAATTGCTATCCTTTCCCACAATCCTAGCTAATTTCTTCTTAAACGCTAATGTCTTCGAATCCTTTAAATAAATCTGATCAGGGATAGCATCCTCAATACGCAACAAAGCCGAATATTCCTCTATGGTCGGAGTCATATCTTCTTTGTTGAAAATGAACCATCGGTAAGAAGGATTCCAAAAGTGCATCATAGCCTGCATGAACTCACTATTAATCCTAACTGAAATCAATAATGCTATGTCACCATACATCTGAGTGAAAATCCTTTTTTCTGATATGTCCCATTGACTCCAAATATCCATCAACCCTCGGAGATCATTTTGTGGGTAAACTAAATCTACCCGTTTTGGCAATACTGATATATATCCCTCCTTTAAACAATCCCTATCTCTTAGCTGATATAACTTCGAACACTGCCGCACCCCTGCATGCTCTTCCACTATCGAACTAGCCTGACCTTCCATGAAAGCCCTCTTGGTTGAAGATTATCCCAAGGCCAATAATTTTTCCTATGCATTATGATGACATAAAAAAATGCATGAAAAAAAAACAAGTTAGTAAAGGCGTAGAAACCAAATAATAACAAAAAAATACAACAAATGTCCCAATGAAAATTTGGCATTACGACGCCTTTGGGGATGGAATTTTGAATCTATGGTGGGCAAAAAGATGCGCGTTCATCACTGCCCGATTTGAAAATTTTATTCTAGATGTAACACAGGTAATAAAAGGTTAGAAGTGTCCCTCCATGTGTTCCTAACTTCGGTAATTCTATCAAAAATTCAGCAGAAGCCTATGTTGGCTCTATGGTTCACTGTATGTGGGTGAAAGAAGTTCTAAAAGGTTCCAAATTGTTCTTCACTGTCGCCTGTGAAGGCTAGTAAGGCACCCCGATAAAAGCGGGTTCAATTCGTTAGAGTATATTTCCCTAGCCCATGCGGATTGTTAATCACGAGAGTGTAGCTACTTTACTTCCACTTAAAGGGAAGGAACTCGGGTATAGTGCTCATGATATGCAAATGCGAGTGCAATGTGTGTGAGGAGGAACAACAAACCTTTCACCACCTATTCTACAACCCTGATTCTAAATACCCCGATAAGACTAAACTTTGTAAAGTATTAATTAAACAAAGAATAAATACACCAAAATAACCAGAAAACAATAATAATATGTATGCACATGGATATGGACATATTTTAAAACATTTTATTATTTTGAAAATTCTTTTTATTTTAAAAAAAATGGGAATTAAAATTAAATACCAATTAAACCCGACAAAATCGAGACTTTAATAACACACGACTAATTCTAGGCCTGACTCTCTAATAGTCCCCAGCGGAGTTGCCAAGTTATCGCAACCTAAAAAAAATAATAAGACTCATCGCAAGACTTTATTATTTGTTAAGCGTAACATTGAAAAATAGAAGAAAAGATGACTTAATTCCTCTTAAAATAAAATGAGGATTTGAAAATTGTAGACACCTAATTTTGTCCAGACCATAAAACATGTATGTTTTCTTCCTAAATTGATGTTTCAGAATATAAAAAGACTTTTTTCATCTTGCAGGTGGTACTTCGAGACTTAGTCTAAGAAGGCGAGCATAAAAAGTCAAACTTGAAAAAGTCAATCCTAAAAAGTCAACCCCAAAAATTCTACTACTAAAAAAGTCAACCCACTTTCAAAATCAAGATTTGAAGTTCAATTGAAAAATGGAGAAAGAATTTTGATAATCCGAGGTCTACATTGAAAGATATGGAGTTCGGAAGTTGGGTTACGGAGATTCAATAGAAAAAAACCCTAGTTCGAAAAATTTGGGGAAAAGTGCTTAAGCGATCAAATTGGTCGAAATTGAAGGTTCCAAATGAAAGATAAGCATTGAATACGGGTAATGAAGAATCCACTTGGAAGAAAAACTGAAAGAAAAGTCAATCCGAAAGAAAATCGAGAATTAGGATTTTTGGTAGATTTCGGTGAAATTTGGAAGAATTACAGTAATGGCCCGATTCGGTAAGACTAAATCCCCTAATGGGTGAGGAGTGATTGAACAAGGATAGCCCAAGGCTCAGTTTGAAGAAAATCTGAAAATCGGACTTGTTTTGAGCAAAACCGGGTTTCGGAGGCAAAAGGGCAAAATTGGAAAATTTGGGAAAAATAGCAAATGAACTCCAAAAATTTTGAAAATTTGCAAATCTCATTCTTAAACCATTTTGAAGAGATTGGCGAAAGAAAATCCGGATTCAGAGTTCGTTTGCAAAATGACCAAGTTCCGGGTCCCCTATGCAAAAATTCAAGAAGATAAATCTCGAAAAAATAGCAAATGAACACCAAAAATTCTAAAAATTTGTAGATCGCATTCTTGAATTATTTGGAATATATTGGCAAAAGAAAATATGGATGCGGAGTTCGTTTGCAAAATGGCCGAATCCCTAGCCCACTATGCAGTAATTCAAGCAAATAAATCCCGAAAAAATACCAAATGAGTTGAAAACTTCCATATCATACTTTTAAATTATTTGGAAGAGATTGGAGAAGAAAAATCTGGATTTGGAGCTCGTTTAAAAAATGGTAAAGTTTGGGAGCATAAAAGGGCAATTTTGGAAGAAAAAATCCAAATAAATAGCAAATGGGCTCGAAAAATTTTGAAAACCTCCAGAATTCTTTTCTTTTATTATTTTGAAAGTATTTAAAAAATAAAATTTAAATTTGGAGTCCGTTTTCCATTTATTTATGTTCGTGGGGCAAAAAGGTTATTTTACCCAAGAAATCGAAAAAAGCTTTTCTTGCCTTTTAAAAAAATGAAGCATGGGCTGGAAGAAGGGGGTTCAGTCGGCCAAGTCCAAAAGGATGGCAAATATTTTTTGATTTTTAATCAAAAGGCCAACAATGAAGAGGAAGGTAGTTATTTTTTGGTCAAGCCTTTGCAATTAAGCCACATGGACCAATGCATGAAGAGGAAGTGTCAACATTATGGCTTAATATTCTTGAATAGCTGTAATTGTGGATAGCTGATTGCCTAATCTAAGGGTGATAATTTCATATTTTAAACCTCTTGGATCAATAGCCTTTGGATCAAAATTTGTTGAAAGAAAAATGACAACATCCTAGGGGGATAAGGGCCATTTGGCCACTACAAGGGAGGGGTGTCTCTCTTTTCATTTTCAGCTATTCAGTCTCTATTCTCTCTTGTTTTTGGCTGATTTTTCTCTCCATTGTGGAAAGGCAAAAAGAAAAGTTTAGAAAACAAAAGAAAGTTAGAAGAGAAAAAGCTTGAAATATAGCTTCTATAGGTTGCTTTAAGCACCATACTCTTGCACTTTCTTTGATTTTCCATTCTTGATTTGTTGTTTTCATTTTATATTTGGTGAGTTTCTTTTGATTTTTCTTTTTAAATAAGTGTTTTTAATATTCTTCTTTAAGTTCCTTCTTGCTTCTTTCTTGTAAAAAGCTTTTGAAACTTTTTTTCCTCTTATTTTTGAGTTGGCTGAATGGCCTAGTATTTTTGGTAGTTGCTATTTTGCTTCTTTATTTCATGATTCTGGTGATGTTTAACAAGTTTTGATGCTTTAAATCTTCTTCTAATAGATAAACATGAAGCTTGTTTTAATTTGGTTGCTTTCTTATTTCCATTTTTGAGTCTATTATCTTGTTATCATGTTTATTTTACTTGTCTTGCATTTTTGATTTTCTGTTTTCAAAATGTTTAAGTTTGTTTATGTTTAACATTTTGTAATCCATGTGTTTGTGAAAATGCCTATTGGTTTTCATGCCTTTACTTTATGTTTGCATGATTTGAGTGTTATTCTTTAGCTATGCATGTTAGTATATCATGTGTTTGTGAAAATGCCATGTTCGTTTTAAAGCATGAGGCCATTCGGCCACCCCTCCATTTGATGCTTTGCATGTGCATTTTCATCATGCTAGTTGATAGGTTTGCATTTTTATGATATTTGGTTGTGTATTTTATTTAAGCATGCTATATGTTTGTGTTATTGCCATGCATTCTTTAGGTTTAGGATTGGTTTGCTTTGCCATGCATATTCATGCATTTTAGACCTAGGTTGCATTAAATGCCATGCAAGTTCATTTAGGTCTAGGTCATTTTATTGATGCCATGCATTTTTCATGTCATTTAGGTTTTAAATCATGCATTTCATGCATCATATTTGCTGTTTTTCATGCATTTCATGTCATTGTCACGTGATTTATGACTTAGGCCAATCCATGGTTCAAAGTCATGCTCACTTGAGCATACTTGTGAAAAATTAAAGAGTTGTCAAATTGATTATTCTACCTTTGTGATTTTTTTTACTTAGACAATTTTTGCATAACTTTTCAAAAGTGTTAGCTTCTGTTTGTGAGTCCTTAGGAGAGTCTCTAACATTTTTACTTTGATTTTTAAATGATTTTATCAAAGTCAAAAAATTTGTTTTGGCAAAACAGTTTTTTTCTCCCAATACTCGTACTTTCCTGATTTTTCTGGGCAGTCATCTTTAATCCAAAAATTAAGCCAATTTTTTCCCGTGTAGTTTTACATGTCTTGAGTCTTCTGTATTAGTTTTAAATTTTTTTTGAATTTTTAAAAATAGGGTAAAAAATCGTGCTTAAAAACTGGACAGTAGAGGCAGAATTGAATGTGAAGGAAAATCATTTTTCTGTTTTGGTTAAGTTACTTAGAGGGGGCTGATTAGGAAGTTTAGCTACTGACTTAGGGTAGTTTCCAAGCCTTTTTAAACTCTAAAAATGATTTTTTTTAATCTCGGGTTAAGGGTGGTCAAGTCCGGGATTTTAAACTTAGAAAATTAGAGCCATTTTAAAAAGGGTTTAGCAAGTTTTTATTTTTAATCTAAGCTTTCAAAATTGTTTTCAAACAATCACAAAGTATTTTGGTTTTAGAATAATTTGATATATTTTCCTAAGGCAGCTAGATATCTTTTTAGATATACGGATTTTCTTAATTAAAGGAAAAAATACATTCTCATCCATTACATTTTCCATATTCATGCATACTATATAATATGTGATTTTTGCTATGTTAATTTTCATGATGGTGTTATTATCTTTGATTTAAATTGTTGATATTATATTAATTGTTATATGGTTTTGAATATTACATGCTATCCTATGCTTTTTATTTAGTTATTTATTTTTGTCACATTATTTAGTATATATTATGTTCATGCATTATTATTTTATTTTCATGAATATTTACATGATAGCATTATTTTATGTTTCATGTCATTTCATATCATTTAGATTATATACCATATCATTTATATTTACCTTGTCATTTAAATCATTTTATTCCATTTAGAATATATTATGTTACCTAGGTCATTTCATTTCATGTAGAATATATTATGTTACCTAGTTCATTTCATTCAGAATATATTATGTCACTTAGGATATTTCATTTCATTTAGAATATGCTAAGACATTTAAATTATATCATACCATTTAGGTTGCTTTATATTATTTAGACTTTGCTATGTCATTTTATTTATTTCACACATATTCATATTCATATTTTTTTAAAATGTTTTGAAAAAGGTAATGATTTTCAATAAAATAAAGATATTTTTGAGATAAAATAATTCATGAGTTCTCTGCCGAGTTTGCTGGGGAGGATGTCATCAATTATTATTAATAACGGAATATCTTCTTGAAAACGAGAATGATTCGGAAAGTTTTTCAAACTAATAAAAATTTCTATATTTTGCCACGTTTGATGGGGAATATAGTAAAATTTTGAATTTATAAATTCCGGATCATTTTCAATTAAAAATGGAATTATTTTTCTTTAAATTGGGAATTAACTTGAACTATCAAATTAAAAATCGACTTTTTATCGAGACTTGAGATAACACACAATTAATAAGATACCGTTTTATACGGGCATTGTGGGGGGTGCTAATCCTTTCCCACAAGTAACCGAGTCCCGAACCCGCTTCTTTGATTTCTCTGGTTTAAAACAAAAACTTGAAATTGGTTTTAAAAATGTTTTAATTAATTTAAAATGTTTTATAAAACTAGTTTTAATAGGTGGCCGATCACACCTAGCTAAAAAGATTGGTGGCGACTCCATGTCTTTTTCAAGGTCATTTTCAAAACCTTCATTTTTTCAAGAGGAATTAAGTCGACTTTTCCTCGATTTTTTTTTAATGTCACGCTTAACGAATAATAAAGTCTTGCGAAGAGACTTGTTATTATTTTAGTTTGCGACAGCTTGGCGACTCCATTGGGGATTATTAGAGAGTCAGGCCTAGAATTAGTCGTGTGTTATCAAAGTCTCGATTTTATTGGTTTAATTGGTATTTAATTTTAATTCCCACAAAAATAAGGATAATTTCAAAAATAATAAAATGTTTTTAAATATGTCCATATTCATGTGCATACATATTATAATTGTTCTTTGGTTATTTTAGTGCATATATTCATTTATTGATTAATTGATGACTTATGTTGTTTGATCTTGTTGGGGCATTTAGATTAAGGGATGTAGAATAGGTGGTGAAAGGTTTGTTATTTCTCCTCACACACTACACGTGCATTTGCATATCATGAACCATATACCTGAGTTCAGTCCTTGTAGGTGGGAGCAAAGTAACTAAGCCTTCGTGATTAACAATCCGCATGGGCTAGTGAAACACTTCCGGAGTACTAAATTACCTAAGCCTTCGTGATTAACAATCCGCATGGGCTAGGGAAATAAACTCTAACGAATTGAACCCGCTTTTATCGAAGTGCCTTACTAGCCTTCACCGGCGACAGTGAGGAACAATTCGGGGCTTTTAGAACTAATTCACCTTTATATAGTAAACCTAGGCGAAGCCATGCCAGATTTCCAATTAAATATCCCGAAGTTAAGAACACATGGAGGAATATTTCCAATCCTTTTACCTTCTATTCTATTTTTTGAATAAGTTTATTTTTGAAAATCGGACAATGATGAACGTACATCACAATGCCCATAATAAATGTTGGTGTGTCGTCCCAAGGATGTTATAATGCCAAAATTTTGTTGGCATCCTTAGGGATAATTATTGTTTTGAATTATATTTTTTTTTTTTGCATTATTCGAATTTATTCCCGTTACTAATTCATTTTCTTTTTGTGGTTGTTTTTTTTCCTTTTTTTTTTCATTCTTGTCATCATTTTTTGCACATGGAAGGTTATTGATCTTGGGATAATATTCAACCAAAAGGGCTTCCATGGAGGGTCAGAATGTCTCAATGGTCGAGAAGCATTTAGAGGTTAGGAAATAGTCCGAGAAAGGCCAACAGGATAATGCGGATTGTTTGAAAATGGGATATGTGTCAGTATTGCTAGCCGAGGTTGATCTTACTATCAGGCAAAATGATCTCCGGGAATTGATGGATATATGGAATCAAGGGAACATATCAGAAAAAGAAGCCTTCACTCAGATTTATGGGGATATAGCACTGTTAGTTCAGGTTAAGGTTAGTGGTGAGGTGATCCAGGCTGTGGTGCAACCTGGAATCCCGTTTATCGGTGTTTTACCTTCAACCGAGAGGATATGACTCCAACCATAGAGGAATATTCGACCTTGCTGCATATTGAAACGTTATTCCCGACCATATTTATTTGAAGGATACAAAGACGCCGGGTTTCAAGAAAAATGTGTCTAAGATTCTGGAGTGGAAAGAAATTGGGTCGAAAGCCATGTTGTCCGGAAATGGGTAAGCTACTGTATATCATGGGATATTTGTGGACCTTAATCCACATCCATTCAAGTAAAGAGACAGTTAGGAATATTTTTGCTTTGGCTATCTATGGTTTAGTTATCTTCCCAAAGACATTAGGGTATGTGGATGTGGCGATATTTGATGTTTTTGAGAGGCTTGAGCAGAGGATAAACCCAGCCCCGGCAATTATAGCAGAAACAATCCTATCGCTGAATTTCTATAGACGGGAAGGAAAATGGTGTTTTATAGGTTGTATACAGCTTCTTTACATATGGGTTCAGAGCCATTTCTGTAAACAGGAAAATTTCCCTCTTCGCTCGTATTGGAAGTCCCAGAATATCAGGGCTGAGATGATAATTTGGAGAGCTCCATGGATAGCTCCTATGCCGACATTGTACAAGTGCAAAGATAAAGCTTCTGTTCCATTATTGGGAGTATGGGTAGGAGTAAGCTATGCACCATTACTGGTACTAAGACAACCGGAATCTCATCAGTTTACTCCTATGACCCATGACCTTAGTAATTTGGAATTTGCTTATGGAGAAGATGGATACTCGGGAAAGGTACGTGAGATTGTAGTAGCATGGAAGGAAACTCATCAGGTGGAGCTAGCTAGATATGCCGACATCGTCACACCTAATTACCTGGTATGGAGGAATTGAGGGTTAATGATAGGTTGTTGACATCAGATGGAAAAGAGGTCCAGTTCATGAGTCCACCACCTAAGGAAGTACCATTAGAGTTAGAAATTGCAAGGCATAATTCGAAAAAGAAAAAGCCCAAATGAGCAAGGAAATTGCCCGATTGCAAGAAAAGCTTGAGAATATGAGAAATAGGGAATCAGCTCGAAAAAGAGAAAAGGAAAAGATCAAGAGAGAAAGGAACACTGCTAAAACCGATCTTCAGGAGTTACACTTGGAGAACAAGAGGTACCGCTTCGAGCTCAGATTTGAAGGGACCCTCAAGACTTCCTGGGAATGGGAGCAAGAGGTCAAAAACCTCAAGAAGGTGAATAACTATTGAACAGAGAGAGCAAAGCATGAGGAAGCCCAAGCTAATCAACTGGAGAAACAAGCTAAGGAAAGCTTACACGGTGATGCTTCTACTGACATGTCAAAGGGCCGTGAACAAGTAAGGGTCAGATTGAATAGCAAGGCAATCAAAAGAGGACAGTAAAGAAGGTTCAAGACCCGAGGGAGTTACTATAGGACTGGTGTTTTGTAATAGCATTTTTAAATTAGGATAGACAGATTATCAGATTTTCTTAAACAGTGTATTTTTTTTTATGTATTTAGTTCCAGGAAATCAATGAAAGATCGTTTGGTTAGAATTATCTCAGGGCCAATACTTTTAAATGCATTCATCATTCATTTGTTCTTTCCTTTATATATTTTGTTTGTTCATTCATTTATTTATATTTATAATCATTCATTCATTTATTCTTTATAAATTGTTCATACACTTAGTCATTTATTTATTTGTCCATTCATTTATTCTTTATAATTAGTCATTCATACACTTAGTCATTTATTTATTTGTTCATTCATTAACATTTAGTCATTTATTTATTCATTTATTTTTATAAAATAAAATAAAAAATGTGTCAATAATTTTTAATCCATGGTTTTTAAAACTAAAGGTACAATTGGTCGCACTCAGAAAGAATCAGACTTTTGACACCTCTACAATACTCGATCTCAAGCAAGAGCTATGGAGAATGATCAGCTTGCTAGAATTGAAAGGATGGAAAGAATTCAAAGGGAACTTCAGGAACAGTTGGCTAAGTCTCAAGAGGAATCACGGGAACAAATGACCAAACTCATGGAGATGATGAGTACCATGATGAAGCAAAAATGGCCAGGAGAAAATTCAGTTACAGGAATGGGGGCAGTAAACCAGGAAGACCGACCAGAGGTGGTACAGATGAATGGCCAGACATCTCAGCCTGTGGGAATTAACTTCCGACTGGGGCTGCGTCCTATATTTACATCCAACCAGCGGCTGAAGCATAGAATTTTTGTCCTAAAAGGGATAATATTGGGGTTGATCCTATTGATGTGGATATTCCACACTTTGAGGAATTGGCTGAAAAGGAAAGGGAAAAGATGACTAAGCTGAAGAGGGTTGAAACGGTAGAATCCTAAAAAAAAAAATCAGCTGCCGGAGGAAAGATTGAGGGCAGTTGAAGGAGCCTATTTGGCAGTCTGGATGCCTAATAGATGAGTTTAGTGCATAGTTTGGTGATTCCTCCAAAGTTCAAAGTACCAGACTTTGAAAAATATAACGGAACTATTAACCTATCAGCGCATCTAACCATGTACTGTCGGAAGATGACCGGATATGATGAAGACAAAAAATTGCTTATCCACTATTTTCAAGATAGCTTGATAGGGTCTGCAACTCGGTGGTATAACCAGCTTACCCGTACTAAGATCCGTTCCTGGATGGATCTAGCCAAATCTTTCATGGAACAATACAAGCATGTGACGGACATGGTGCCTGGTCGTCTAACTCTGCAAAACAAGGAAAAGAAAGCTACTGAAAGCTTTAAAGAATATTCTCAGAGATGGAGAGACCTGGCTACACAAGTACAACCTCCTTTAACCAACAATGAAACTATAGTGCTTTTCATCAATACCCTGAAAGCACCATACTATGATAAATTGGTGGGGAGTGCCACGAAGG
Source organism: Fremontodendron californicum (assembly GCA_030761205.1). Classification (NCBI taxonomy): domain Eukaryota; kingdom Viridiplantae; phylum Streptophyta; class Magnoliopsida; order Malvales; family Malvaceae; genus Fremontodendron; species Fremontodendron californicum. The sequence goes on from JAULJL010000023.1 coordinate 12,825,209, forward strand.
ATATTGCCGATATGGTGATATCCGTGGAGATGATAGAGTCTGCCATTAAGAACGGGAAAATGGAAGGGGGTGAGTCTGCTATCCCGAAGAAGGTTTTTCCTGTAAAGACAAAAGAGGAGACATATGCAGTCAGTTTCAATCAATACCCCTATGCACCTCCTACACCATACACACCTCCCAGGCCCTATACTCCTACTACATCTTATGCACCTCCTACACCTTACACACCTTACCCGGAGTATAATCCTTACTACCCCATTGTGAACCACCTTACCAATATCCATTCCCCTATACCAATATGCCACAACAGTCGTTTCCAACTAGTATATCCCCACAAATAACCCTTCCTCGAAACACTGTCCCAAATAGTCAAGGTCCCGCGCGCAATGACTATCGTTCACCAAGGAACGATCAAAAACCCCAGTTTGATCCCATTCCTACCACTTATGGTGAGCTATATCCTAAACTACTACAAGACCAACTTGTCGCGCCCGTATATCTTAAACCTTTGATCCCACCATACCCAAGGTGGTACAATGCAAATACCAACTACGCATATCATGCAAGAATTCAGGGGCATTCGACGGAGGATTGCATTGCCTTCAAAAAGAAAGTCCAAAGTTTAATCAATACCAAAGTTGTGAAGTTTGGGTCAAAAATGGGCTGAATATAGTGGGAAACCCATTGCCTTATCAATCTGAGAATCGGGTAAATGCAGTACGGACAAGGGAACTCCGAAGGGTAAAAAGGGATGCTAGGAAAGTCAAGACTCCAATATTAACAGTATGGGTCTAGATGGTTAAGGCAGGAATGGCGGGAGATGCAGACAGTTAAACATGGTTGCAAAGAGGGTGCAGAATTGGTGCCCGTTCCATAAATATAAAGGTCATATCATACAGGACTGCGGGGACTTTCTAGCTAAAGTCCAAAAGATAATGGATGATGGAGAGGCCCAGTTTTACGAGAAGACAGAGAAGGAAGTAGAGGTTATTGAGAATGCAGTTGGATATGGAATAGGAAGACCTTTGATCATCTATTATGATGAACAAGAGAAAACTACTCAGGTTGTTGAGGAAATTGCTTCCAAGCTAATCATAGATTTGTCTTCTTCCTTTTCATACAAGGAAAACAAAACTACACCATGGAAATATGACTACAGCATGGTTATGCCCGGGTCTTCAACTCAGCAAGATATTACAGGTGTGGGGCACTTAACATGAAGTGGAAGGTGTTATGCCCCTTAGGTTATTGAACAGGGATCAACAAGAAATGATGGAGGACTGGACAAAGGAAAGAAAGCAGCTGAACCAATCCATATTGAGATGGATTTGTCAAAAGAAGTAGAGAGGGGATCAGCCCCAATAAACAAGATAAAAGAGTCGATGAACGAGAAGGAGGCCTGCGAGTTTTTAAAGTTCATAAAACATAGTGAGTATAGTGTGGTTGAGCAATTGCAGCGTCAGCCAGCAAGAATCTCCATCTTATCTTTGCTATTAAACTCAGAGCCACACAGAAATGCCCTGTTGAGAGTGTTAAATCAGGCATATGTGGCTAACAACATATCGATAGAAAAGTTAGACAGGCTGGTGGGAAACATTGCCGCAGATGACCATATATATTTCAGTTATGATGAAATACCACCCAATGGTATTGGGTCCACAAAAGCTCTTCACATAACAACCACCTGCGAGGGGCATATACTACCAATGGTGCTTTTGGATAATGGTTCTTCATTAAATGTAATGCCCTTGGCAACTCTGTCTAAGTTTCTAGTTGATATGTCTTATATGTTACCGAGTTGCACAGTAGTCAGGGCTTTCGATGGTACCAGGAGAGAGGTAATGGGAACTATTGAGGTTCCTTTGAAGATAGGCCCATGCACCTATACGGTGATCTTTCAAGTCATGGATATTAATTCGTTCTATAATTGCTTGTTGGGAAGGCCGTGGATACATTCAGAAGGGGCTGTACCCTCGTCTCTCCACCAAAAGCTTAAATTTGTAATAGAGGGCCATTTGGTCACTGTATCAGGAGAAGAAGACATAGTAGCCTTTGCATCTACTGAATCTCCTTATGTTGAACCCAATGAAGATGCCGTAGAATGTTTGTTTCGGTCTTTGGAATTCGTAAATGCGATTTTTGTCACTGAAGGACGAAAAATTCCAAAACTAAGGTATTCCATGAACACAAGGCTGGGAGTAAGAACCACAATGGGAAAGGGCTGCAGGGCTGGAAAAGGTCTTGGAAAATATCTTCAAGGGATAGCCCGAGCAATGGAAGCAGTGGGAAACAAAAATCGATTTGGATTAGGGTATCTTTCGAAGGCCCATGAGAGGAAGAAACAAGTTGAAAGGAACCGACAAAGGAGGATGGCCCATTTCACGGGTATGGATATTGAATGGGAACCCATGACCTTCCCACCAATCCTTAACAACTTTCGCTCTACTGGTTTTCTATTTGGAGAAAAGAATTCAGATGATGTACTCATAATGATCGAGCAAGCTTTTGAAAAATTCCATGTGAATAAAGGGGGGCAGATTCAGGATATGGTAATTTGCATGACTGTGAAATAAGGGATGGAAAGTGACAATGCGAACTGGATGGTGCAACCTTGTGCACCAGGATATAGACTGACCAATTGGAGTGCGACTAAGTTTCCCATAGTTTTTAAGTATATTCCAACGTAATACTTTAAAAAACAATCTTAATTATCTTCACCCAGAGATATTAAGAGTTTTTTCTGTAATGGGCTTTTTGTTTAAACATTTTCATTCAATAAATAACAAGCACGATGCATTTTATTCATATTGATGTGTCCATATTCTTTCATTCTTGCTATTTATTTTGTTTTCATTATATATTTTTTCCTATATTGTTTCTTCTCCACCTATTTATAGGTGTACGGATGCGGAATATGAGGACTTTCCTGTCAGTAATTCTGAAATTGATTTTGAAAGACCCATTTGCACGGGTGATTTTGAGGCTAAAGAAGATACTGAGGAATATGGTCAACCTCCGGATCTATTAAGGAAAATAAAACAAGAGGAGAAACAAGTACTTCCTTATAAGGAATTATTGGAATTGATAAATCTGGGAAATGGTGAAGAAATAAAAGAAGTCAAAATCGAGACTTCATTGTCATCATCAATAAAGGGTGAATTGATAGCCTTGCTCCAAGAATATGTGGATGTATTTGCATGGTCTTACCAAGACATGCCAGGGTTGGATTCGGATATTGTGGTTCGTAAGCTCCCTTTAAGGCCAGAATGCAAGTCACATCAGTAAAAGTTGAAAAGAATGACGTCGGACATGCTGTTAAATATAAAAGATGAGGTGAAGAAACAATTTGATGCTGGATTCTTAGAGGTGGCAAAATACCCAGAATGGGTGGCAAACATTGTTCCAGTACCAAAGAAGGATGGAAAGGTGCGGATGTGCGTTGATTCTCGAGATTTGAACAAGGCCAGCCCTAAAGATAATTTTCCTTTGCCTTATATCGATACTCTGGTGGATAATACGACAAAGAGTTCTTTATTTTCTTTCATGGACGGATTCTTAGGATACAATCAGATTAAGATAGCACTGAAAGATATGGAGAAAACCACATTTGTTACAATGTGGGGAACCTTCTGCTACAAGGTAATGCCATTTGGGTTGAAGAATACTGGGGTAACATATCAGAGAGCCAGGATGACCTTGTTTCATGATATGATGCATAAGGGAATTGAGGTCTATGTTGATGATATGGTTGCAAAATAACAAGGAGAAGAGGAGCATATTGCGAATCTTAAGAAGCTCTTCGAACGAATAAGGAAGTTTCGACTCAAGCTAAATCCGACAAAATGCACTTTTGGAGTCACCTCGAGAAAATTACTGGGTTTTGTCGTCAGCAAAAGGGGAATTGAGATTGATCCGGATAAAGTGAAGGCCATTCAAAATTTGCCACCACCTCGTACTCAAAAGGAAGTAAGAGGCTTTCTGGGGAGATTGAATTATATTGCTCGGTATTATTTCTCAGTTAACTGACAAATGTGATCCAATATTTAAGTTACTTCGAAAACGTGATCCAGGAGAATGGGATGAAGGTTTTCAGATTGCAATTGAAAAGGTTAAACATTAAAGATCCAACCCACCAATATTAATTCCATATGTTTCGAATAAACCAATGATATTGTATTTATCAGTATTTGAGAAATCCATGGGTTGTGTTTTGGGGCAGCTTGATGAGACTGGAAAGAAAGAACAGGCAGTTTACTACCTCAGCAAGAAGTTCACAGATTATGAGTTGAAATATTCGTAGGTAGAAAAGTTGTGTTGTGCCTTAGCTTGGACTGCTCGAAGACTCAGAGAGTACATGTTGTACCACAAAACGTGGTTGATTGCCAAGCTAGATCCAATCAAGTACATGTTGGAAGCACCTTCTTTATCAGGGAGAACAGCAAGATGGTAGGTTTTATTGTTAGAGTACGACATTGTATATGTAAGTCAAAAATCTATCAAGGGCAGTGCAGTGGTTGAATTCTTAGCAAGTCGGGCAGTGGAAGATTATGAGCCGTTGAACTTTGACTTCCCATACGATGATTTGATGTGTTTTTTCACAAGCAGATGAAACTCCCTTGAAGAAGAAAGTATTGAAAATGTACTTTGATGGCGCATCTAATGCCATGGGGCATGGAATCGGTGCAGTCCTCATATCCCCAGAAGAAGATTATTATCCTTTCACTGCTAGATTGGATTTTGATTGTACAAACAATACTATCGAATATGAAGCGTGTACTATGGGCCTTCGCGTTGCAGTGGACAGAAAGATCAAAGTATTGGAAGTTTTCGGAGACTCAGCCCTAGTGATATACCAGCTACGGGGAGAATAGAAAACCCAAGATACAAAGCTAATCCGATACCGAGAACTCATACTGAGTTTATTGGAGGAATTTGAAGAAGTGAATTTCAATTACTTCCCTCGATAAGAAAATCGAATGGCAAATGCTCTGGCTACTTTGTCATCAATGTTTAAAGTGGATGAAAGGGCTGAAGTTGTGCCAATAAATAAGAGTATATATGAGTCTCTTGCCCACTATCTGAGTATTGAAGAAGAAGCAGATGGCCTTCATTGGTATAACAATATCTTGCAATACATCAAGAGTCAACAGTATCCAGAACAAGCAATAGAAAATGACCAAAGGACTTTGAGAAGACTAGCAATGGGTTTTGTTCTAAACAGTGAGATTCTCTACAAGAAAGGAAAAGACCAAGTCTTGTTGAGATGTGTCAGATCTGCCGAAGCTCGGAGAATTATAGAAATGGTCCATGAAGGGATATGTGGCACTCATGCTAATGGTCACATGCTTGCTAAACAGATTATGGGGGCAGGGTATTATTGGTTGACAATGGAAGGAGATTGTAAAAGTTATTCTCGGAAGTTCCATAAATGCCAAATATATGCAGATAAGATTCATGTGCCGCCATCGCCATTGCATGTCATGACTGCACCATGTCCCTTTTCAATGTGGGGAATGGATACGATTGGACCTATTACCCCGAAAGCTTCAAATGGACATCTTTTCATCTTGGTGGCCATAGATTATTTCACAAAGTTGGTAGAAGCTGCTTCCTATGCGAATGTAACCAAGTTGGTGGTATGCAGATCTGTTAAGAAAGAAATCATATGCCGTTACGGATTGCCAGCAAGAATTATTTCGGATAATGCTCTCAATTTGAACAATAAGATGATGGGAGAAGTGTGTACTCAGTTCAAGATCACACATCATAATTCGGCACCTTAACGTCCGAAGATGAATGGGACAGTAGAAGTAGCCAATAAGAACATCAAGAAGATTGTTGAGAAGATGACTGATGTGTACAAGGATTGGCATGAGATCTTGCCTTTTTCTCTTCATGCATATCATACCTCAGTTCGCACATTTACAGGGGCAACGCCATTTTCTTTAGTATACGGGATGGAAGCAGTGCTACCTATTGAAGTTGAAATCCCTTCATTATGGGTTTTGATGGAAGTTGGCCTAGAAGAAGCAGAATGGGTTAGAGCTCGTTATGAACAGCTGAATCTCATCAAGGAGAAAAGATTGAAAGCAATTTGTCATGGGCAGTTGTATCAGAAAATGATGATTTGAGCCCACAACAAGAAGGTTTGTCCCAGACAGTTCCAAGAAGGGGAGTTGGTACTGAGGAAAATTCTCCCTATAGTAAAGGACCCGCGAGGAAAGTGGGCTCCGAATTGGGAAGGACCCTATGTGGTAAAAAGAGCTTTTTCTGGAGGAGCATTGATTTTAACTAGAATTGACGGGGAGGACTTCAGAAATCCGTGAATGCTAATGAATTGAAGAAGTATTATGCTTTAAAAAAAATATGTGATGCTATGCACATGAGAATTCGAATGATTCCAAGTTTAAATATGGAAATTCTATATATCTATCTCCCCTGAGAATTGCTTTTCACAGAGAATTTCATGCTCGATATGATGAATGGCCATCTTTCATATTCCTTTCACTAAGAAGAAATTATCCTTAGTCACCCCTTTGAGCCTTAGGAATTATTTCTTTATTTAAACCTTGATCAAGGATCACCCTCTACACTGGAGGGCAAATACAAGGAAAAATAATCAAAAATCATGGCAAAAAAAAAAAGAAGGCCATCGAAAAATGTGAAAATCAAAGAATGGCAAATGAAAGCCAACAAAGCAAAAAAGAAGAAAAAAAAGAAAGAAAAGAAAGTCCAAAAAAGGGACAAATGTTTCAAGAATGAGTTCTCCTCAAGAAATGATCATTGATTCAATCACCCTTAAACATATTTTGGGCCTATTTTATCCTTTCTTTCTTAACCCAAACCTTGGCCTATATTACGTGCTTTAGAAAGTCCATTTTGATCAAGCATGGATATTTAATTGAAAGGTTATTCTCATAATTCATCCCATCTTTTGAATCGATATTTTTACCTTGGAAGCATTTAGAATTCTCAGATGCATGGTAGAATACCAAAAAAAATGAAAATGAAAAAAAGAATGTAAAAGGAGAGGTTTAAGCCGAAAACTCGCAAAGGGCGACTTAATACCTAATGGAGGACACTTGAGCTGAAAATCCGCAAAGGGCGGCTCAGGTATTGATTAAAGTTTGAATCAATGCTCCGTGTAAAGGGGGAGGAAAGTATCTGAAAATCAGAGGAAAGGGGAACAACTCAATCTGACGTAACTACGGAAGCCGAGAGGTTACCCAAGTAATTTGCTCATTCAAAAGAAATTTCATATGGTTTGAAAAAGCAAGGTCCAAGATATTCCGCATCTGGGGCATCTACAACCTATAGCTTTACATTTGATTCATATATCCTTGATATGCACTTTTAAAAAAAAACATTTGTTGCAATAAATTCTTGTTATCCTTTTCATGATATTTTTGCTTGATTTATATTTTCTTTCATACATTTTTGAGATGCATCATGATTGTTATTAAATTGAATGATGATTAGTAATAAAAAAATCTTTAAATAAAAGGATTTCAGAGTATTACTAAGGAATAGATTTAAATCTTGGGAAAGGTTTAGAAAGTTCACCAAGAAAAGAAAACAGTGAACGTGTTGGAGACTCCATCACGAAGTCAGAAAATCTGTGAATTTCAGTGAAAGCCAGAAACTAAGAATGTTTGACAAGTTATCTTGAGTAAAGGGTTCCTTAAGTGGGGCATCAGTGAACAATTGAAGACTCCGTCATGAAGTCAGATAATCTGTGAACCTTAAAGAAACCATGGATTAGAAATCATGACACAATCATTTGATTGTATTCATTCTTAGAAAACATACAAGCATTTGCAAAGCATGTCATTCTCATCATTGCATTTAGCTACCATTCCAGAAATCAGGAAAACTTGGACTTCCTCAAAGTGAACTCGTTCTATTTTTTTTAAACAAATCGAGCCCCGAGATCACTGTCGAGGTACGTTACTTTCCAAATCGAACTCATTTTGGTTCTCAAATGAGTCGAGCCTCGAGACTGCCATCGAGGTATGTTCCTTTCATTTTCAAGTTAAATTTATTTTTTCCAAATGAACCAAACCCAGAATCACTCTTAGTATTTCCTTTTGTTTTAAATCGAATTCGTTCTATTTTATCAAATGAGTCGAGCCTTGAGACCATCGTCGAGGTATTTCCTTTTGTTTTAAATCGAATTCATTCTGTTTTATCAAATGAGTCGAGCATTGAGACCATCGTCGAGGTATTTCCTTTTGTTTTAAATCGAATTAATTCTGTTTTATCAAATGAGTCGAGCCTTGAGACCACCGTCGAGGTATTTCCTTTTGTTTTAAATCGAATTCATTTTGTTTTATCAAATAAGTCGAGCCTTGAGACCACCGTCGAGGTATTTCCTTTCGTTTTCAATCGAATTCATTCTGTTTTATCAAATGAGTCGAGCCTTGAGACCACCGTTGAGGTATTTCCTTTTGTTTTAAATTGAATTAATTCTATTTATCAAATGAGTCGAGCCTTGAGACCGTCGTCAAGGTATTTTCAAATCATGGGTAAGGCCTCCGGGCACCATTTATAAGACCTCCGGGCATCATTTTTAAAGTCGCATACAGCGTATTTTTTTTTCAAATCATGGGTAAGGCCTCCGAGTACCATTTTTAAGACCTCTGAGCATCATTGTTAAAGTCGCATACAGCGCATTTTTTTCAAATCACGGGTAAGGCCTCCTGGCACCATCCTTAAGACCTCCCGGGCATCATTTTTAAAGTCGCATACAGCGCATATTTTCAAATCACATGTAAGGCCTCCAAGCACCATTTTTAAGACCTCCGGGCATCATTTTTAAGACCTTCAGGCATAAGTTTCCAGAGTTTTTACATTTGCTTGAACAAGTCTTTGGTGGTGATAACCAAAGCCTCTGGTAGAGATATTCAGAGTTTTACATTTGCTTGAACAAGTCTTTGGTGGTGATAGCCAAAGCCTCTGGTGGAGATATCCAGAGTTTTACATTTGCTTGAGCAAGTCTTTGGTGGTGACAGTCGAACCTTCTAGAGGAGATACCCAGAATTTTAAACACAGCTTAGCACAAGACAGGTTAAGCCCTCGAGACCATCATCGAGGTCTTTTCTTCTCTTGCAAATCGAACTCGTTTCCTTAAGATGGATCGAGCCTTGATTAGTCAGGGAATTCAATTTAAGGACAATATCTTCTATTTACAGCTTTTTTCCAAAAAAAAATGAAAAAAGAAACCCCCTTTCCCTTCTCTTCACATATGATTTCACTAACCGGACAAAATTAGTGTTTGTTTATCTTTTCCTGATTCCTAATTCTCAGCAATAGACAAAAGGGGCAGCTATAGACACCTAATTTTGTCCGGACCACTAAAACAGGTATGTTTTTTTCTTAAATTGATGTTTCAGAATGTAAAAAGACTTTTTTCATCCTACAGGCGGTACTCCGAGACTTAGTCTAAGAAGGCGAGCATAAAAAGTCAAACTTAAAAAAATCAACCCCAAAAAGTCAACCTCAAAAAGTCAACTACTTAAAAGGTCAACCCTTTTTCAAAACCAAGATTTGAAGTTCAATTGAAAAATGGCGAAAGAATTTTGATAATCTAAGGTCTACATTGAAAGATATGGAGTTCGGAAGTTGGGTTACTGAGATTCAGTAGAAAAAAATCCTAGTTCGGGAAATTTAGGAAAAAAATGCTTAAACCATTAAATTGGTCAAAATTTAAGGTTCCAAATGAAAGATAAGCACTGACTATGGGTAATGGAGAAGCCACTTGGAAGAAAACTGAAAGAAAAGTCAATCCGGAAGAAAACCGAGAATTAGGATTTTTTGTGGATTTTGGTGAAATTTGGAAGAATTACAGAAATGGCCCAATTCGGTAAGACTAAAGCCTCTAATGGATGAGGAGTGATTGAACAAGTATATCCCAAGGCTCAGTTTGAAGAAAATCTGAAAATCGGACTTGTTTTGAGCAAAACCGGGTTCCTAAAGCAAAAGGGCAAAATTGGAAATTTTGGGAAAAATAGCAAATGAACTCCAAAAATTATGAAAATTTTCAGATCTCATTCTTAAATCATTTCTAAGAGATTGGCGAAAGAAAATTTGGATTTGGAGTTCGTTTGCAAAATGGCCAAATCTCGGGTCCCCTATGCAAAAATTCAAGAAGATAAATCACGAAAAAATAGCAAATGAACTCCAAAAATTCTAAAAATTTGCAGATCTCATTCTTAAATTATTTGGAAGAGATTGGAAAAATAAAATCCAGATTCGGAGTTCGTTTGCAAAATGGCCAAATCCCTAGCCCACTATGTAGTAATTCAAGCAGATAAATCCCGAAAAAATACCAAATGAGTTCCAAAAATTATGAAAACTTCCAGATCATACTTTTAAATTATTTGGTTTGAAAATATGAAGTGGGATACTTATTTGGTGGACATGAGGAATCGGTTTGCACCGGAGGAGTATGAGGATCCCATGTCAGCGTTAGTTTCATTGAGGCAATCGGGAAGTGTTGATCATTTTCATGAGGAATTTTCAGGTATCCTCAATTCCCTTCAACTTTCAGATTCTTATGATTTGAGTGTTTTTCTTAGCAATCTGAAGTCTGATATATCCCTAACCCTCAAGCTGTTTCGACCAAAACCTTAAATGAGGCTTTGTATTTAGCCAAACAGATTGAGAGCACGTTGTATCCTTTGATGAGAAGAAATCAACCCATCTATAACAGTAAACCAAATCATCCAAACACTACCATTAGCAGCCAAAACACTTATCTGAAGCCTAGTCCCTTACCTCTTCTACTACCAACACCAAGAGTACCTCCAAATCCGAACCTACTGACCTACAACAACAACACTAGACCTTATCCTCCTAGCAACAATAGATCTGTACCCTTTGGTAACCCTCGACCCTTTGCTAAAGGCCCCTCTGCTGCTGAGATTGAAGACAAGAAGAAAAAATGATTGTGTTACTGGTGTGGGGACAAATATTCACCTGGTCACAAGTGTACGAGATCTCAATTGTATCAGATCCTTATTGAGGGTAGTGTGGAAGAAGGCGAACCGAAAGAATTTTTTGATTGTTTAGACAGTTCTGAGCTACTAGTACCAGACAGTGACACGATTGAGGCACCTTTGGTTTCCCTTCATGCAATGTTTGTGACTTCAGGAGTTCAAACCATGAGGATACAGGTTACAATCTATAAGTAATCCTTTATTGTGTTGATTGATTCAGGCAGTACACATAATTTTATGGACAAAACTGTTGTGAAGACACTTGGATTACTTGTTTGGAAACATTGTAGAATGCAAGTTACCATTGCAGATGGAGGTAACATTTTCACATTGGGAATATGTAAAGGGGTTTAGTGGATGGCACAGAGAACCATATTTTTCTCTGACTTCATGATTCTTCCCTTGAAGGGTTGTGATTTAGTGCTAGGAATGCAATGGCTCGCAACTTTGGGTCCAATTCTTTAGGACTTTGCTAATTTGACAATGCAGTTTCAAAGGGGATCGTTGTGGCGTTTGTTACAGGGTATACAGCCTGGTCAAGTGTATATTTTGGATGACAAGCATTCCTATAAATTGTTACTACCTTTAGTGACAAGCAGGGCTCATCATCCTTGTGCCTACCTAATGCTTGATGTAGGTCCGACACAGTTGAGCGTTGATATAAGTAAGGATTCAACACTGACAACCAATGGCCCTACCCTGCAGCAACTATTGTGGGAATTTCAGGATATCTTTACAGAGCCAAAAGGGTTGCCACCATCTCGCAGTCATGATCATAGGATACCCTTGCTAGATGAGTCTAAGACTATGAGGATCCGACTTTACAGGTATTCTGCAATTCAGAAAAATGAGCTCGAGAAAATGGTTCAGGAGATGAAAGATGTGGGCATTGTAAGGGATAACAATAGTTCATTCGCTTCCCCTATAGTTCTGGTGAAGAAGAAAGATGGGGCGTGAAGGCTTTGTGTCTATTATCGCCAGCTCAATCAACTTACAATCAAGGATAAATTTCCCATTCCTTTGATTGAAGAGTTATTGGATGAATTAGACAGGACACATATTTCTCTAAGTTGGATTTACGATCAGGGTACCACCAGATACGAATGTGTGAAGGTGATGTTCACAAGACTGCATTTCGAACTCATGAGGGTCACTATGAATTTTTAGTGATGCCCTTTGGCCTCACCAATGCGCCATCAACATTTCAGAGTCTCATGAATTCTCTATTCAAGCCATACCTTAGGAGGTGTGTGTTAGTGTTCTTTGATGACATCTTAGTATACTCTAATGATTGGGAGACTCATTTAATGCATCTCAGATTGGTCTTTGAAGTGTTTCGAGTCAACAAGTTATTTGCTAAGGCGAGCAAATGTGCATTTGGAGCAAAAAAAGTTGATTACTTGGGCCATGTTATCTCTCAAGGGAGTATTTCGATGGACCAGAGCAAAGTTAACTGTGTATTGGACTGGCCAGATCCAAGGTCACTGAAAGAACTTAGAGGGTTCTTAGGCTTATCAGGGTATTATAGACGTTTCATTAAAAGTTATGAAGTCATTGCAAAGCCACTTACTGACCCTCTGAAGAAGACAGCTAGGAGATGGGATGAGCAAGCTAATCACGCCTTTGAACAATTGAAGGTGGCCCTTCCTGATTTTCTGCTAAATTTGTTGTAGAGACTGATGCCTCTGGTATTGGAGTTGGTGCTGTGTTGACTCAAAAAGGCAAACCTCTTGCATATTTCAGCAAAGCTTTAGCCCCTCGACATCAGGTTTTGTCCATCTACGATAAGGAAATGCTGGCGGTGTTATTGGCAGTTAAAAAGTGGAATGCTTACCTAGTAGGCCGACACTTTAACATCAGGACAGATCACCAGAGCCTCAAGTTCTTGTTAGATCAACAAGCATCCACTCCAGCTCAGCAGTTATGGGACACCAAAATGATGGGGTATAACTATGAGGTCTGCTATCGGAAGGGGGCTGGCAATACAGTGGCAGATGTGTTATCATGCAAATCGGAGAGCCTATATTCTCAACTGACGACTCTATCAATTATGACCACTGACCTGTTACAAAGGGTTCAGGACTCATGGAAATCTGATGATAAGTTACAACAGATTATCAAGGATAAGGAAGCAGGTCAAGGGCAGCACCTCAAGTACACTTGGGATGGTAGGCAGTTGAGGAGGAAAGGGAAATTGGTGGTGGGTGATCTACTTCATCTGCGACAAGAACTAGTGTCATATTTTCATGGCAACCCTTCTGGAGGCCATTCTGGAGCCCAAGTAACTATTAATAGATTATCTGGGGTTTTCTATTGGAAAGGGCTGAGGAAAGAGGTTCGTATAATGGTGAGGGAATGTCACATTTGCCAGAAATATAAGTTTGACAACTCAGCAAGCCCTGGTTTATTACAACCACTTCCCATTCCTGAGAGGGCTTGGTCAGACATTAGTATGGATTTTGTGGAAGGATTGTCGTTATCAAGAGAGAAGGATGTGATTTTTGTTGTTGTTGACAGGCTGACAAAGTATGCACACTTCATTGCGTTAGCTCATCTATTTACAGCAATCACGGTGGCTAAAGAATATATGAATTAGATTTTTAAACTCCATGGTATACCCACTAGCATTGTCTCTGATCGTGACAGAATTTTTGTAAGCATGTTTTGGTAGGAATTATTTCACAGGTTTGGCACATCTCTGACGCTCTCTACCAGCCATCACCCTTAGACTGATGGCCAAACGGAAGTTGTGAACCGCTATCTTGAAGCTTATCTTCGGTGCATGACAGGGGAAAAACCTAAGGATTGGAGTCTTTGGTTGGCTCTGCCTGAATAGTGGTATAATACTTCTTACCATTCTGCCATTCAGACTTCACCTTATCAAGCATTGCATGGACAAGCACCTCCTGTGCATCTTCCATATTTGGCTGGGGAATCTTTGGTGGCCACTGTGGATAGGAGTTTGCAACATAGGGAAGCGGCACTTAAAATGCTTCAGTTTTATTTGAAGCGAGCTCAGGACAGAATAAAGACACTTGCAGATAAGAAACGAAGTGACAAGGAGTTTGCAATTGGGGATCTGGTATACTTGAAGTTACAGCCCTATCGACAACAGTCTGTTCAATATAGGAGCTGTCAAAAACTTGCTCCTAAGTTTTTTGGTCCTTTTCTAGTGATTAAGAAGGTAGGGAAGGTTGCTTATAGGTTGCAGTTACCTATCGGTTCGAAGGTCCATTCCACCTTTCGTGTTTCTCAACTGAAGAAGCATATTGGTCAGCAGCCTATGCAGTCTCAACTGCCTGTGGTGGGTTCTGATGGCACCATAGTTAAAGAACCAGTAACTATTCTAGCTCGAAGGATGGTGAAACGGGGCAATCGGGCTGTGACTGAGGTGTTGGTGCAGCGGTCTAATACGTTTCCAGAGGATGCTTCTTGGGAAATCCTTCATGAGCTTCTGCAAAAATTTCCGACATTTAATCCTTGAGGACAAGGATTGTCTACAAATGGGGGGTATTGATGCAGGGTTATTTCAGTTAGTTACAATTTATAAGTCTGTTAATTAAGTGTTGCGTTTTGAGTATGTAAGGTGTATATGTTGTGACATCGTTTTATTTTGGTATTCTGTTATGCATTTGATTGTTGAGTCGGTTTTCTTGAAATTTGTGATTCCACTAACCACTATATACTGTGTGGTAGTCGTGAGCAAAAAAGGCAAATAATGAGATATTCTCCAATTTCTCTTTTTCTCTCTTTTTCTCTATCTTCATTAACAACTTTTTCTTCTGATTTCTTCCTTTTTTTGCAGAATTCTTCTCATTCTCTTCTTATTGACATTCTCTGTTCTGCAGTTACATTTGGGCCTGCATCAGTTTTCTCATGCAACCTCTAGAACAAACCTGTTCTAAGAGAAAAAAATTTACCTCCATTTGATGGACTCTTCGAACATAAGCTCCACCAAAACCCCTTTTACCCTTCACGCTTATACTGCAAAGAGAGGCAATTTGTAAGCACCAAAGTTTGTATCAAACTTTGAACTCCAAAGTCCAATTTTGCCCTAACCAAAGTTCAAATTTGGTTAAAGATCAAATGCGGAGTTGATCTCCACATAATTATGTCAATCTACCAAGTACAAAGTCAATCGATACATAGAAATATCGATCGAGCCAAAGGCGATTACGGAGAAGGATGAACGTGGAGGGATTTTAGATTTTTTCGTCAAACTAAGTCGATCAAGGCTCAATCAACACTCTTTAGTGTCAATTGACTCTAGTCTAGGTTGAAGATAGGACCAAACCTTATCCGATGATAAGAAAATTCGAAAACACTCAATCGACACTCCCTAAGGTCAATCGAGTGGCACCCTTGTCGATCGACTCAAAAATAACCTGATCCTGATATAAATCAAACTGGAAAATCATATGCTTGTGAAAATATCATGACATTATGCATCTTGATATGATTCGTCATGTACTTGTGCCATTTACTAGCTAGGATTGCATTAGAATGTCATGTAACCACATTCGGCCTCTTCATGCATCCCTTGCCTTGTCATGCATTTGTATTTTCTTTAGGTAACATGCTTTGCATTATCATATCTTGAAATTGTGTATTAATTGCTGTTTGTTCCAGCATTAACATTAGTTTCATTGGTCATAGTATGTTCATAGTATTGCTATGCATGTTCATTACATTTTAGGTCTAGGCCATATTGGTATTGCCATGCATATTGAGTCTTAAATCATATTGATATTGTCATGCATTACTGTCGCAACCTAAAAAATAAGGAGTCTCATCGCAAGACTTTATTATTCGTTAAGCATGGCATTAAAAAAAATCGAGGAAAAGTCGACTTAATTCCTCTAAAAAATGAAGGTTTTGAAAATGACATTAAAAAAAGACATTGAGTCGCCACCAATCTTTTTTAGCTAGGTGTGATCGACCACCTATTAAACCAGTTTTATAAAATATTTTAAAAATTAATTAAAACATTTAAAAAAAAACCAATTTCAAGTCTGCGTTTTAAACCAGAGAAATCAAAGAAGCGGGTTTGGGAGTCGGTTACGTGTGGGGAAGGATTAGCACCCCTACAACGCCCGTATAAATCGGTACCTTATTAATCGTGTGTTATCTCAAGTCTCGGTAAAAATTGGTTTTAAATTTAGTATTTCAAGTTAATTCCCAATTTAAAGAAAAATAATTCCATTTTTAATTGAAAATGATCCGGAATTTATAAATTCAAAATTTTCCTATATTCCCCAACAAACGTGGCAAAATATAGAAATTTTTATTAGTTTTGGAAAACTTCCCGAATCATTCTCTTTTTAAAGAAGATATTCCGTTATTAATAATAATTAATGATATCCTCCCCAGCAAACCCGGCAGAGAACTCATGAATTATTTTAACTCGGGAATATCTTTATTTTATTGAAAACCATTATCTTTTTTTGAAAACATTTAAAAGAAATGAATATGTATATGAATGACATAAATAAAATGACATAGCAAAATCTAAATAATATAATGCAACCTAAATGACATGATATAATGTAAATGCCTTAGCATATTCTAAATGAAATGAAATGTCCTAAGTTATATGACATATTCTAAATGAAATGAAATGTCCTAAGTTATATGACATATTATAAATAAAATGAAATGACCTAGGTAACATAGTATATTCTATATGAGATGCAATATCCTAAGTCATATGATATATTCTAAATGAAATGAAATAACCTAAGTAACGTAACATATTCTATATGAAATGAAATAATTTAAATGACATGGCAAACATGAATGATATGGCATATAAATTAAATGAGATGGAATATGAAATAGTGCTATCATATAATATGCATGAAAATAAAAATGAAAATAATAATGCATGAACATAGTATATGCTAAATAATATGACAAAAAAGAAAATAACTAAATAAAAAACATAGGATATCAAGAAATATTCCAAATCATATAATAAACAATATAACATAACTCAAAATCATAACAAAATCATAGAAATTAATATAGCAAGAATCACATATTATATAAAATGCATGAATATAAAAATGCAACGCATGAAATGTATTTTTTCCTTTAATTAAGAAAATCCGTATATCTAAAAAGATATCCGGCTACCTTAGGAAAATATGTCAAATTAAATATTCTAAAACCAAAATACTTTGTGATTGTTTGAAAACAATTTTGAGAAGCTTGAATTAAAAATAAAAACTGGGCTAAATTTTTTTAAAATGGCTCTAAGTTCTTAAGTTTAAAAATTCCGGACTTGACTACCCTTAACCCGGGACTTGAAAAACCATTTTTAGAGTTTAAAAAGGCTAAGAAACTACCCTAAGTCAGTAGCTAACCCTCTTAATCGGCTCACTCTAAGTAACTTAACCAAAACAGAAAAATGATTTTTCTTTAAATTCAATTCTGACTTCACTGTCCAATTTTAAGCCACGATTTTTTACCCTATTTTAAAATTTCAAAAAGTTCTGAAAAAAATACTGGAGATTCAGGACATGTAAAAATACACAGGAAAAAATCAGCTTAATTTTCTGATCAAATATGAATTCCCAAAAAAATCAGAGATGTACGAGTTTTGGGTGAAAAAAAACCTGCTTTGCCAAAACAAATTTTTGCCTTTGATAAAATCATTTAAAAATCAAAGTAAAAATATTTGAAACTCCTAAAATGACTTACAAACAGTATCTAGGACTTTTTGAAAGTTAGACAAAAATTGGCTAAGTAAAAAAAATCACAAAGGTAGAATAATCAACTTGACAAACTTAATTTTCCACAAGTGTGCTCAACAGAGCATGACTTTGAACCATTAATTGGCTCAAGTCATTATTCAAGTGGCATGAACATGAAATGCATGAAATAATGCAGCAAACATAATGCATGAAATGCATGGATTTAAACCTAAATGTCATGAAACAATGCATGGCATTCATAAAGTGACCTAGACCTAAATGAACTTGCATGGCATTTAATGCAACCTAGACCTAAAATGCATGAACATGCATGGCAAATAAACCTAGCTTAATAACTAAAATATGCATGGCATTTTCACAAACACAAAGCATGCTTAATCCAAAAACTCAATCAAATATCATGCAAATGCTAACCTATCAATTAACATGGCAAGAATGCACATAAAATGTAAAACTTCCAAGGGTGGCCGAATGGATAGTGTAACAAGCAAACATGGCATTTTCACAAACACTTAGCATACTAGCATGAAAAAACTAAGTCAAATGACATGCAAATGCAAAAACCTACCAACTAACATGACAAAAAATGCAACACACAATGCAAAACACATGGAGTAGCCAAATGGCCTCAAGCTCCAACAAGCATGGCATTTTCACAAACACTTGGTATACTAACATGCTCAACTAAAATATAACACTTAAATCATGCAAAAATCACACAAGCATTTTCACAAACACTTAATATACTAAATCTAAAACATGCTCACTAAGATATAAAACAAAAATCATGCAAAGACCACACAAGCATTTTCACAAACACTTGATATACTAAATCTAAAACATGCTCAAATTTAAACAACATGAAAAAAGAAAATTAAAAATGCAAAAACATGATATTTAAAACATAAATGGCAACAAACAAAGCAACCAAATTAAAATATAACTCAAGAATATGAAGTAACATAACATTTAAAACATCAAAATCTAAGAAAATAACATAAACAATATGGTAAAATAAATCAAAACAGCAACTTAAAATAAATAATGTAGGCCATTTGGCCATGGTGAGTTTATTGTAAAAATAAAATGTAAAAAATATACTTAAGAAAGAGATGAAGTAAGAACTTAAAAGAACAATAAAAAAAGCATTTATTTAAAATGGAAACTCACCAAATAGGAATCAAAATAGCAAAAACAAGAATAGAAAATGAAGAAAGTGCAAGAGTTGGTGCTCAAGAGCAACCTCAAGAAGCTAATATTTCAAGCTTTTCTCTTCACACTTTCCTTTTTTTTCTAAACTTTTCTTTTTTGCTCTCAACCAAGAAGAGAAAAACTAGTAAAAACTCAAAGAACTCAGCCAAAATCAAGATGAAAAAATCAAATTCTCCCTCCTCCAAACCTGGTGGCCGAATACCCCCTATATTGGCTCAAGGATGTTGTCATTTTTTTGTAACCAATTTTCCATCAAATGGCCAATAATTCAAGATGAAAAATCATAAAATTACCACCTTTAGATTAGCATCTCAGCTCTCTCAAATTACAGCTGTCCAAGAATAATGTTGACATCTTTCTTAGCCTATGTGGCTTAATCACCATGGCTTGATCAAAGAGAATCTCTAACTAACTCTTGATTTTTAGCCATTTGATTGATAAGTTTTCAAAATTATCCGAGTTCGTTTGCTATTTATTTGGATTTTTTCTTCCCAAAATGCCCTTTTATGCCCCTACATTTTACCATTTTTTAAACAAGCTCCAAATCAAGATTTTTCTTCACCAATATCTTCAAAATAATTAAAAAGTGTGATCTGGAAGTTTTCATAATTTTTGGAGCTCATTTGGTATTTTTTCGGGATTTATCAGCTTGAATTACTACATAGGAGGCCCGGGATTTTGCCATTTTGCAAATGAACTCTGAGTCAAGATTTTCTTTTTCCAATCTCTTCCAAATAATTTAAAAATGATATTTTCCAAATTTCAGAATTTTTGGAGTCCATTTGCTATTTTTCCGGGATTTATCTTTTTGAATTATTGCATAGGAGGCCCGGGATTTGGCCATTTTGCAAACGAACTCGGAATCAAGATTTTCTTTCACCAATCTCTTCCAAATAATTTAAAAATTATATTTGCAAAATTTCAAAAGATTTGGAGCTCATTTGCTATTTTTCCGGGATTTTCCTTTTTGAATTACTACATAGGAGGCTCGGGATTTGGCCATTTTGCAAACGAACTCCGAATCAAGATTTTCTTTTACCAATCTCTTTAAAATGATTTAATAATGAGATTGACAAATTTTCAGAATTTTCGGAGTCCATTTGCTATTTTCCCAAATTTTCCAATTTTGCCCTTTTACCTCCGAAACCCGGTTTTGCTCAAAACAAGTCCGATTTTCAGATTTTCTTCAATCTGAGCCTTGGGCTATCCTTTTTAATCATTCTTCATCCATTGGGGGCCTTTTTCTTACCAAGTCGGGCCATTTCTGTGATTCTTCCCGATTTCACCGAAATCCACTAAAAACTCTAATTCTCGGTTTTCTCCTGGATTGACTTTTCTTTCGGTTTTCCTTGCAAGTGACTTCTCCATTACCCGTAGTCAGTGCTTATCTTTCATTTGGAACCTTCAATTTCGACCAATTTGATCGTTTAAGCACTTTTCCCCAAATTTCTCGGATTAAGATTTTCTTTCTACTGAATCTCCAAATCCCAACTTCCGAACTCCATATCTTTCAATGTAGACCTCAAATTATCAAAATTATTTCGCCATTTTTCAATTGAACTTAAAATCTTGATTTTGAAAGTGGGTTGACCTTTTTAGTAGTTGACTTTTTGGGGTTGACTTTTTGGGGTTGACTTTTTTCAAGTTTGACTTTTTGTGCTCGCCCTCTTAAACTAAGTCTCGGAGTACCACCTGCATGATGAAAACAGTCTTTTTACACTCGAAAACATCAATATAGGAAGAAAACATACCTGTTTAGTGGTCCGGACAAAATTAGGTGTCTACAGCTGTCCCTCTTTGGCTATTGATGAGAATCAGGAATTAGGCAAAGATAAACCAACACTAATTTTGTACGGTCAGTGAAATCACATGTGAAGGAAAGGGAAGAGGGTTTCTTTTTCATTTTTCATCATTTTTTTTATTTTCTATTTTTTTCATTTTTTTCATTTTTTTCATTTTTCCTTTTTTTCTCTTTTTTTCATTTTTTTCGTTCATTTTTTTTAAACAATAAATTGAAGATTTTGTCCTTAAATTGAATTCCCTGGCTAATCAAGGCTCGATCCGTCTTAAGGAAACGAATTCGATTTGCAACAAAGGAAATGACCTCGAC
Organism: Fremontodendron californicum; assembly: GCA_030761205.1. Classification (NCBI taxonomy): domain Eukaryota; kingdom Viridiplantae; phylum Streptophyta; class Magnoliopsida; order Malvales; family Malvaceae; genus Fremontodendron; species Fremontodendron californicum. Next base: position 12,846,244 of record JAULJL010000023.1, read on the forward strand.
GATTGTCTCGGGGCCTTAACCTGTCTTGTTCTCCGCTGCGTTTAAAATTCTAGATATCTCATCCAGAAGCTTCGGCTATCACCACCAAAGTCTTGCTCATTTTTAAAACTGTAAAAATTCTGGGTATCACCTCCAGAAGCTTCAGTTATCACCACCAAAGACTTTTTATATAAAAGAAAGTACCTTGACGATGATCTCGGGGCTCGACTCGTCTTAAGGAAACGAATTCCATTTGCAAGAAAGGAAATGACCTCGACGGAGGTCTCAAGGCTCGACTCATATGATAAAACAGAATGAATTCGATTTAAAACAAAAGGAAATACCTCGACGGTGGTCCCAAGGCTCGACTCATTTGATAAAACAGAATGAATTCGATTTAAAACAAAAGGAAATACCTCGACGGTAGTCTCAAGGCTCGACTCATTTGATAAAACAGAATGAATTCGATTTAAAACAAAAGGAAATACCTCAACGGTAGTCTCAAGGCTCGACTCATTTGATAAAACAGAATGAATTCGATTTAAAACAAAAGGAAATACATTGACGGTAGTCTCAAGGCTCGACTCATTTGATAAAATAGAATGAATTCGATTTAACACAGAAAGAAAATACCTTGATGGTGATCTCGGAGTCTGAATCTTTTGAGAAGCGACACGATTTCTCTTTGGGGAAGTCCAAGTTTCCCTGATTTCTGCAATGTTAGCTAAATGCAATGATAAGAATGTCATGCTTTGCAAATGCTTGTATGTTTTCCTAAAATAAATGCAATCAAATGATTGTGTCATAATTTCTAATCCATGGTTTCTTTGAGATTCACAGATTATATGACTTCAATGACGGAGTCTTCAATTGTTTATTGATGCCCCACTTAAAGAATTCTTCACTCAAGATATCTTGTCAAACAGTTTCAACTTCTGTCTCTCACTGAAGTTCATAGATTTTCTGACTTCATGACGGAGTTTCCACCATGTTCACTGTTTTCCTTTTCTTGGTGAACTTTCCAAACCTTTCCCAAGATTTAAATCTATTCCTTAGCAATACTTTGAAATCCCTTCATTTAAAGATTTTTATTACTAATCATCATTCAATTTAATAACAAACATAATGCATCTCAAAAATATATAGTATGAATCAGGCAAAAATTGTCATGAAAAGGATAACAAGAATTTATTGCAAGAAATGTTTTAAAATGGTAAAAATAAATATCAAGGATATAAGAAACAAATATAAGGTTATAGGCTGTAGATGCCCCGGATGCGGAATATCTTGGACCCCTTCTTTTTCAAACCATCTGAAATTTCTCTTGAACGAGCAATTCACTTGGGTAACCTCTTAACTTCTGTAGTTACATCAGACTGCATTCTTCTCCTTTTTCTCTGATTGTCAGATGCTTTCTTCCCCATTACACGGAGTATTGATTCAAGCTTTGATTAGTACTTGAGCCGCCATTTGTAGGTTTTCAACTCAAGTGTCCTCCGTTTGGTATTAAGTCACCCTTTGGGGTTTTCAGCTTAAACCTCTCCTTTTCATTCTTTTTTTTTTTATTTTTTTTTTTTCATCTGAGAATTCTAAATGCTTCCAAGGTAAAAATATCAATTCAAAAGATGGGATGGATTCTGAGAATAACCTTTCAAATTAAATATCCATGCTTGATCAAAATGGGCTTTTAAAGCATGTAATGTAGGCCAAGGCTTAGGTTTAGAAAGAAAGGATAAATAGGCCCAAAATGTGGTTAAGGGTGATTGGATCAAGGATCACTTCCTGAGGAGAACTCATTCTTGAAACATTTGTCCCTTTTTGGACTTTCTTTTCTTTTTGCTTTGTTGGCTTTCATTTGCCATATTTTCCGATGGCTTTCTTTTTGCCATGATTTTTATTATCTTTCCTCGCATTTGCCCTCCAGTGTAGAGGTTGATCCTTGATCAAGGTTTAAAGAAAGAAATAATTCTTAAGGCTAAAAGGGGTGACTAAGGATAATTTCTTCTTAGTGGAAGGAGTATGAAAAACGGCCATTCATCATATCAAGCATAAATATTCTCTTTGAAAAGCAATTCTCAGGGGAAATAGATATATAGAATTTCTATTTTTACACTTTGAATCATTCGAATTTTCATGTGCACAGCATCACACTTTTTTTTTTCAAGCATAATACTTCTTCAGTTCATCAGCATTCACGGGATGTCTAAAATCATCTCCATCCATCCGAGTTAGAATCAATGCTCCTCCAGAAAAAGCTCTCTTTACCACATAGGGTCCTTCCCAATTTAGAGCCCATTTTCCTCTCGGGTCCTTCACTATAGGGAGAATTTTCCTCAATACCAACTCCCCCTCTCGGAACTGTCTGGGACGAACTTTCTTGTTGTGGGCTCGAATCATCCTTTTCTGATACAACTGGCCATGAAAAATTGCTTTTAGTCTTTTCTCCTCAATGAGATTCAACTGTTCATAATGAGCTTTAACCCATTCTGCTTCCTCTAGGCCAACTTCCATCAAAACCCTAAGTGAAGGGATCTCAACTTCAATAGGTAGCACTGCTTCCATCCCGTATACCAAAGAAAATGGTGTTGCCCCTGTAGATGTGCGGACCGATGTACGATATGCATGAAGAGCGAAAGGCAGGATCTCATGCCAATCTTTATACACATTGGTCATCTTCTCAACAATCCTCTTGATGTTCTTATTAGCTGTTTCTACTGCGCCATTCATCTTCGGACGGTAAGGTGCCGAATTATGATGTGTGATCTTGAATTGAGTACATACTTCTCTCATCATATTATTGTTCAAATTGAGAGCATTATCCGAAATAATTCTTGCTGGCAACCCATAAAGGCATATGATTTCTTTCTTGACGAATCGGCATACCACCGACTTTGTTACATTTGCATAAGATGCAGCTTCTACCCACTTTGTGAAATAATCTATGGCCACCAAGATGAAACGATGTCCATTTGAAGCTTTCGGGGTAATAGGCCCGATCATATCCATTCCCCACATTGAAAAGGCCATGGTGCAGTCATGACATGTAAAGGCGATGGCGACACATGAATCTTATCTGTATAAATCTGGCATTTATGACACTTCCGGGAATAACTGAAACAATCTCCTTCCATGGTCAACCAATAGTACCCTGCCCTCATAATCTGTTTAGCAAGCATGTGACCATTAGCATGGGTGCCACATATCCCTTCATGGACCTCTTCTATGATTCTTCGAGCTTCGGCAGACCTGACACATCTCAACAAGACTTGATATTTCCCTTTCTTGTAGAGAATCCCGCCATCTAGAACAAAACCCATTGCTAACCTTCTCAGAGTCCTCTTGTCATTCTCTGTTGCTTGTTCTGGATACTGTTGACTCCTGATGTACTGCAAGATGTCATTATACCAAGGGAGACCATCTTCTTCTTCTTCGATACTCAAACAGTGGGCAGGAGACTCATATATGCTTATCTTGATCGGCACAACTTCCGCCCTTTCATTCACTTTAAACATTGATGACAAAGTAGCCAAAGCATCCGCCATTCGGTTTTCTTCTCGAGGAAAGTAATTGAAATTCACTTCTTCAAACTCCTCTAATAAACTCAGTATGAGTTCTCGATATCGGATTAGCTTTGTATCTCTGGTTTCCCATTCTCCTCGTAACTGGTAAATCACCAAGGCTGAGTCTCCGTAAACTTCCAATACTTTGATCTTTCTATCCACTGCGGCACAAAGGCCTATAGTACATGCTTCATACGCGGCAATATTGTTTGTACAATCAAAATCCAATCTAGCAGTGAAAGGATAACAATCTTCTTCCGGGGATATAAGCACTGCCCCGATTCCATGCCCCATGGCATTAGATGCGCCATCGAAGTACATTTTCCATACTTTCTTCTTTATGGGAATCTCATCTGCTTGTGACACATACATCAAATCCTCATATGGGAAGTCAAAGTTCAACGGTTCATAATCTTCCACTACCCGACTTGCTAAGAATTCCGCCACTGCACTGCCTTTGATAGCTTTTTGACTTACATATACAATGTCATACCCTGACAATAAAACCTGCCATCTTGCCGTCCTCCCTGACAGAGAAGGTGCTTCCAACATGTACTTGATTGGATCCAGCTTGGCAATCAACCACGTTGTGTGGTTCAACATATACTGTCTGAGTCTTCGAGCAGTCCAGGCTAAGGCGCAGCGCAACTTTTCTACCGACGAATATTTCAACTCATAATCTGTGAACTTCTTGCTGAGATAGTAAACTGCCTTTTGTTTCTTTCCCTTTTCATCAAGCTGCCCCAAAACACAACCCATGGATCTTTCAAATGTTGATAAATACAGTATCATTGGTTTATCCGAAATAGGTGGCATTAATACTGGTGGGTTTGATAGATAATGCTTAACCTTTTCGAAAGCAATCTGACACCCTTCATCCCATTCTCCTGGATCACGTTTCGAAGTAACTTAAATATTGGATCACATTTTTCGGTTAACTGTGAAATAAACCGAGCAATGTAATTCAATCTCCCTAGAAAGCCTCTTACTTCCTTTTGAGTGCGAGGTGGTGGCAAATTCTGAATGGCCTTCACTTTATCTGGGTCAATCTCAATTCCTCTTTTGCTGACAACGAAACCCAACAATTTCCCCGAGGTGACTCCAAAAGTGCATTTTGCCGGATTTAGCTTTAGTCTAAATTTCCTTAACCGTTCAAAGAGTTTCTTAAGATTCGCAATATGCTCCTCTTCTCCTTGCGACTTTGCGATCATATCATCAACGTAGACCTCAATTCCCTTATGCATCATATCATGAAGCAAGGTCACCATGGCTCTCTGGTATGTTGCCCCAGCATTCTTCAATCCAAATGGCATTACTTTGTAGCAGAAGGTGCCCCACATTGTAACAAATGTGGTTTTCTCCATATCTTCCGGTGCCATCTTGATCTGATTGTATCCTGAGAATCCATCCATAAAAGAAAATAAAGAACTCTTCGCTGTATTATCCACCAGAGTATCAATATGGGGTAAAGGGAAATTATCTTTAGGGTTGGCCTTGTTCAAATCTCGATAATCAACGCACATCCGCACCTTGCCATCCTTCTTCGGTATTGGAACAATATTTGCCACCCATTCTAGATATTTTGCTATCTCTAAGAATCCAGCATCAAATTGTTTCTTCACCTCATCTTTTATCTTTAACAGCATATCAGGCCTCATTTTTCTCAACTTTTGCTAAATTGGCTTGCATTATGGCCTCAAAGGGAGCTTATGAACCACAATATCCGGATCTAACCCTGGCATATCTTGGTAAGACCATGCAAATACATCCACATACTCCTGGAGCAAAGCTATCAATTCTCCTTTTATTGATGGTGACAATGAAGTTCCAATTTTGACTTCTTTTATCTCTTCACCATTTCCCAAATTTATTGTTTCCAATAATTCCTTATGAGGAAGTACTTGTTTCTTCTCTTGTTCTATTTTCCTCAATAGATCCGGAGGTAGACCATAATCCTCAGTATCTTCATTAGCCTCAAAATCACCCGTGCAAATGGGTCTTTCAAAATCAATTTCAGAATTACTGACAGGAAGGTCCTCATATTCCGCATCCATACACCTGTAAATAGGTGGAGAAAAAACAATATAGGAAAATATATATAGAAAACAAAATGAATAATAAAAATGAAAGAATATGGATACATCAATATGGATAATGCATCGTGCTTGTTATTTATTGAATGAAAATGTTTAAAAAGCCCATTACAGAAAAAACTCTTAATATCTCTGGGTAAAGATAATTAAGATTGCTTTTTAAAAGTATTACTTTGGAATAGACTTAAAGACTATGGGCAACTCAGTCGCACTCCAATTGGTTAGTCTATATCCTGGTGGACAAGGTCGCACCATCCAGCTAGCACTTTCTCTTTAAATTCTGTCTTTCTCAGTCATGCAGATCTCCACATCATTCATCTGCTCATCACTATTCACCTGGAATCTCTTGAAGGCTTTCTCTATCATTACAAGCACATCATCAGAATTCTTTTCTCCAAACAGGGAACCGGCTGAGCGGAAGTTTTGAAGGATAGGTGGGAATGTCATAGGCTCCCACTCAATATCCATACCCGTAAGACGGGCCATCCTCCTTTGTCGATTCTTTTCAACTTGTCTTCTTTTCTCATGGGCCTTCGGAAGATATCCTAAGCCAAATCGGTCATTCTTTCCTTTTACTTCTATGGCTCGAGCCATCCCCTGAAGATATTTCCCAAGACCCTTTCCTGCCCTGCAGCCTTTTCCTACGGTGGTTCTTACCCCCAACCTTGTGTTCTTGGACAGCTTCGGTTTTGGAATTTTTTGTCCTTCAGCGACAAAAACTGCATTTACAAATTCCAAAGACCGGAAAGAACACTGCACGGCCTCTTCATTCGGCTCCACATAAGGAGATTCAGTGGATGCGGAGGCTATTATGTCTTCCTCCCCTGATACCGTGATCAACCGACCCTCCATCACAAATTTTAGTTTCTGGTGAAGAGACGAGGGTACAGCCCTAGCTGAATGTATCCATGGTCTTCCCAACAAACAGTTATAAGAGGGATTGATATCCATAACCTTGAAATTCACTGTATATGTGCACGGGCCTATTTCCAGAGGAACTTCAATGGTTCCTATAACCTCCCTCCTGATTCCGTCAAAAGCTTTGACCACCGTGCAACTTGGTATCATATAGGATAAATCCACTGGTAACTTAGATAAGGTTGCTAAAGGCATCACATTGAGTGAAGAACCGTTATCCAGAAGGACCCTCGGTAATATGTGCCCCTTACAAGTGGTGGTTATATGGAGAGCTTTTGTTGATCCAATACCAATGGATGGTATTTCCTCATAGCTAAAAAATATGTAGTCATCAGCTGCGATGTTTCCCACCAACCTATCCAGCTTTTCCACTGATATATTATTGGCCACGTATGCTTGATTTAATACTCTTAATGAAGCATTTCTGTGTGGTTCTGAATTTAAAAGCAAGGATAAGATTGAAATCCTAGCTGGTTGATGTTGCAGTTGTTCAACCACGCTATATTCACTATGCTTTATAAATTTCAAGAACTCACAAGCTTCTTTGTCACATACTGGCTCTTTGATTCTATTAACCGGGGCTGATCCCCTCTCTGTTTCCTCTGGAAAATCTATCTCAATATGGATTGGCTCGACGACCTTCTTCCTTTTGTCAATTCCTTTGTCTTTTCCTGCTACCCCTTGTTCAACGACCTCCGGAGCATAACACCTCCCACTTCGGGTTAAATGCCCCATACGTGTAATATTTTGCTGGCCTGAAGACCCGGGCATAACCATGCTACAGTCATACTTCCATGGTGTAGCCTTGTTTTCCTTGTATGGAAAAGAAACAGGTATATCAATGATTAATTTGGGCGCATTTTCTTCCATGGCTGGCATAACTTTTTCCTCCGGTTCATCATAGTATATGATTAGGGGTCTTCCTATCCTATAGCCACTTGTATTTTCAATGACTTCTATTTCCCCGTCTATCTCCTCATAGAACTAGGCTACCTCATTATCCATCATCTTTTGGACTTTAATCCGGAAGTCCCCGTTGTTCTGTATATCATGGCCTTCACCTTTATGGAACGGGCACCAATTATGCACCATTCTTGCTACCATTTTCAGACCTTCCATACCTTCCACCAATCCTTCCTTGACCATTTCAGCCCATACTGTCATCATTGGAGTCTTAACCTCCCCAATATCCCTTTTTAATCTTCTGTCCCCTCCGGTCAATATTGCATTCATCTGATTCCCAGCATGATTGGGCAATGGATTTCTAGCTATGTTGGGCCCATTTTTTGATCCAAACTTCACAACCCCAGCATTAATCAAGCTTTGGACTTTCTTTTTGAAGGCCAGACAATCTTCAATTGAATATCCTTGGATTCCCGCATGGTATGCACAGTTGGTGTTTGCATTGTACCATCTTGGATAGAGAGGTGTCAAAGGTTTTAGGTACACGGGTGCAACAAGTTGACCTTGCAACAGTTTTGGATATAGATCATCGTAGGTAGTGGGAATCAGATCAAATTGGGCTTTTTGATCGTTCCTTGGTGAACGTTGGTCATTACGCGCAGGCCCTTGTGTGTTTGGAACAACATTTCTAGGAAGGGTGATTTGAGGGGAAATGCCAGTTGGGAATGGTTGTTGTGGTATATTGGTGTAGGGGAACGGGTTTTGGGTAAGGTGGTTGATATTGGGGTAATAAGGATTATACCCCGGGTATGGTGTGTATGGTGTAGGAGGTGTATAAGGTGTGGTAGGGGTATAAGGCCTCAGTGGTGTGTATGGTGTAGGAGGTGTATAAGGGTTTTGGTTGAAGCTTACTGCATGGGTTTCCTCCTTTTTCTTTGTAGGAAAAGCTCTCTTTGGGGTAGCAGACTCACCCCCTTCCATCTTTCCACTCTTAATGGCTGACTCAATCATTTTTCCAGATATTACCATATCCGCAAAATATTTGGTAGCATTTCCCACCAATCTGTCATAATAAGGTGCTTTCAATGTGTTGATGAAAAGCATCGTGGTTTCTTTGTTGGTTAAAGGGGGTTGCACTTGTGTTGCCAGATCCCTCCACCTCTGTGAATACTCTTTGAAGGTCTCATTGGACCTCTTTCCAATTTTTGTAATGACAGCCTATCTAGTACCATATCAGAAACGTGCTTATAATACTCCATAAAAGCCCTGGCCAAATCTGTCCATGAACGAATCTTGGTACGACTAAGTTGGTTGTACCATCGGGTGGCTGACCCTGTTAAGCTGTCCTGGAAGCAATGAATAAGCAATTTTTCATTATCTTCATGCCCTATCATCCTTCTACAGTACATAGTCAGATGAGCCGATGGGTTGGTGGTCCCATTATACTTTTCAAAATCTGGTACTTTGAACTTCGGTGGAATTATTAGATCATGTATCAGGCTCATCTCTTTGGCATCTAAACTGCCAAACAACTCTGCTCCTTCCACTGCTCTTAGCCTTTCTTCCAACAACTGATATTTCTTCTCAGATTCAGCAGTTTCGACCCTTTTCAGTTCAGTCATTTTGGCCCTTTCCTTCTCTGCCATTTCTTCGAAGTCTGGAACCTCAACCACAATTGGATCAACTCCCATGTTACCCTTTTTTGGACCGAAATTTTGTGCTTCAGCCGCCGGCTGGATGTAGATGTAGGATGCTGCCCCAGTTGGGATTTCATTTCCCACAGGTTGGGATGTCTGGCCATTTCTCTGTACCACTTCTGGTCTATCCTCCTGATTTACTGCCCCCATTCCAGCAGCTGAATTCTCTCCGGGCCACTTCTGCTTCATCATATTGCTTATCATCTCCATGAGCTTTGTCATCTGTTCTCGTGTCTCCTCCTGAGACTTAGTCAACTGTTCTTGTAATTCTTTATGGATTCTTTCCATTCTTTCAATTCTGGCAAGCTGATCATTTTCCATGGCTTTTGTTCGAGACCGAGTATTGTAAGAGTGTTGGAAATCTGGTTCTTTTTTAGTGCGACCAATTGTACCTTTATTTTTTGAAAACCATGGATTAGAAATTATGGACACATTTCTTATTTTATTTTATAAAAAAATGAATAAATGAATGAATGAATGAATAAATGAATCAGTGTTAATGCATGAACAACTAAGTAAATGACTAAGTGTAAGAACTTAGATGACTAATTATGAATGAACAAATAAATAAATGGCTAAGTGTATGAACAATTTATAAAAACTAAATGAATAAATGATTATAAATATGAACAAATAAAATATATAAAAGAAAAAAAAACTAGTGAATGATGAATGTATTTAAAGTATTGGCCCCGAGATAATGCCAACCAAACGGTCTTTCATTGATTTCCTAGAACTAAATACATCAAACAAAAGATCCCTGTTTAAGACAACATGATAATCTCTCTCTCCTAAAAAACTATTACAAGATACTAGTCCTATAATAACTCCCTCGGATCCTGGACCTTTCTTCAATGTCCTCCCTTAACTGCCTTGCTCTTCCATCTGATCCCTACTTGTTCGCGGCCCTTCGACGTGTTAGCAGAAGCATCGCCCTGTAAGCACTCCCTAGCTTGTTTCTCAAGTTGATTTGCTCGGGCTTCCTCGTGTTTTGCCTTTTCTGCCCAATAGTTCTTCTCCTTTTCGAGGTTTCTGACTTCTTGTTCCCTTCCCGGGAAGTCTTGAGAGTCCCCTCGAATTTGAGCTCGAAACGGTACTTTTTGTTCTCCAAGTGTAATTCCTGAAGATCGGTTTGAACCGTGTCCCGCTCTCTCTTGATCTTTTCCTTTTCTTTTTCTCGGGCTACCTCCCGATTTTTCATGTCCTCAAGCTCTTCTTGCAGTCGGGCAATCTCCTTGTTCATCCGAGCCTTTTCTTTTTCAAATTCTGCCCTTGCTATTTCTAACTCTGATGGCGCTTCCTTGGGAGGCGAGCTCAAATACCGAACTTCTTCCCCATCCGATGTCAACAACCTATCATTAACCCTTGATTCTCTCCATGTCATGTAGTCAGGTGTGACGATATCAGCATATCTAGCTACCTCAACCCGATGAGTTTCCTTCCATGCCACCACAATCTTACGGACCTTACCCGAATATCCATCTTCTCCGTAAGCAAATTCCAAATTACCAAGATCATGGGTCATTGGAGTAAACTGACGAGATTCTGATTGCCTCAGTACTAGCAGTGGTGCATAGCTCACTCCTCCCCATACTCCCAATTAGGGGTGTTCATTCGGTTAATTCGGTTAATAACCGAACCGAATTACCCATAACCGAATTAACCGAAATAATTTTCTATTAACCGTTAACCGAATCGAATAGTTAGTTCAGTTAATTAACCGAACCGGAATTATTTCGGTTAATTCGGTCGGTTTCCGAATTAACCGAAATAAATAAGAAATTTATTTTGCTAACCTATTTTTTTACATGATTTTGTATCCAAATTATCCATCCAAGTCCAACCAATCAAAAAAATAATATTAATTTATTAATATATAAATTAATTTAAAAAAAAATTTATCTAAAAGCATTAAATAATGACTTTTTGAAGAATTTCGGTTAATTCGTGTAATTCGGTTATTTTCGCTTAACCAAACCGAATTAACCGAAAACCGAAATTCTTCAAAACCTTTAACCGTTAACCGAAAAGAACTTTATTCGGTTAACCGATTAACCGAACCGAATTAAATTTCGGTCGGTTAATTCGATTAAAACCGAATAGTGAACAGCCCTACTACCAATAATGGAACAGAGGCTTTGTCTCCGCATTTATACAATGTCGGTATAGGATCTATCCATGGAGCTCTCCAAACTATCATCTCAGCCCTAATATTCCGAAATATATTGATCCATTAGTCCTATTCGCAAGCCAATCCCTTTTAAGAAATTCGCCAATTGGTGCAAAAGATTTCCAATACGAACGAAGAGGGAAATTCTCCTGTTTACAGAAATGGCTCTGAACCCATATGTAGAGGAGCTGCATACATCTTAGAAAGTGACCTTTGCCTTCCCGTCTACAGAAATTCAGGGATCGGATTGTTTCTGCTATGATTGCCGGGGCTCGGTTTATCCTTTGCTCAAGCCTCTCGAAAACATCAAATATCGCCACATCCACATACCCTAATGTTTTCGGGAAGATAACTAAACCATAGATAGCCAAAGCAAAAATATTCCTAACTGTCTCCTTACTTGAATGGCTATGGATTAAAGCCCGTAAAATGCCCCATGATATGCAGTAGCTTTCTCCTTTTCGGATAACATGGCTTTCTACCCAATTTCTTTCCACTCCCAAAATCTTCGACATCTTTTTCTTGAAACCCGGTGTCTTTGTATCCTTCAAATAAATACGATCGGGAATAACATCCTCAATATGCAGCAAAGTCGAATACTCCTCTATGGTTGGAGTCATATCCTCTCGGTTGAAAGTAAAACACCGATAAGCGGGATTCCAGAATTGTACCACAGCCCGGATCACCTCATCACTGACCTTAACCTGAGCTAACAGAGCTATGTCCCCATATGTCTGAGTGAATGCTTCTTTTTCCGATATATTCCACTGATTCCATATATCAATCAAATCCCGGAGATCATTTTGCTTGATAGTAAGATCAACCTCGGCTGGCAATGCTGATAAATATCCCATCTTTAAACAATCCCCATTATCCTGTTGAAATTTCTCGGACTGTTTCCTAACCTCTAAATGTTTCTCGATCACTGAGACACTTTGACCCTCCATGAAAGCCCTTTTGGTTGAATAATATCCCGAGACCAATAACCTTTAAATGTGCAAAAATGATGGCAAGATGCAAAAGAAACACCAAAAAAACAACAACAAAAAGAAAATGAATTAGTAACGGGAATAAATATGAATAATACAAAAACATATAACTCAAAGCAATAATTATCCCTGAGGATGCCAACAAAATTTCAGCATTATAACCCCCCGGGGATAAAATATCAACATTTATTACGGACATTGTGATGTACGTTCATCATTGTCCGAAAAATAAACTTATTCGGAAAGTAGAATATAAGGTAAAAGGATTGGAAATATTTCTCCATGTGTTCTTAACTTCGGGATATCTAATTGGAAATTCGTCATGGCTTCGCCTAGGTTCACTATATGAGGGTGAAGCAGTTCTAAAGGCCCCGAATCGTTCCTCACTGTCGCCGGTGAAGGCTAGTAAGGCACCCCGATAAAAGCGGGTTTAATTCGTTAGAGTCTATTTCCCTAGCCCATGCGGATTGTTAATCACGAAGGCTTAGGTAATTTAGTACTCCGGAAGTGTTTCACTAGCCCATGCGGATTGTTAATCACGAAGGCTTAGTTACTTTGCTCCCACTTAAAAGGACGGAACCCGGGTATAGGATTCATGATATGCAAATGCACGTGTAGTGTGTGAGGAGAAATAACAAACCTTTCACCACCTATTCTATATCCCTTATTCTAAATGCCTCAACAAAATTAAACAACATAAATCATCAGTTAATCAATAAATAAATATATGCACCAAAATAACCAGAGAACAATTATAATATGTATGCACATGAATATGGACATATTTAAAAACATTTTATTATTTTTTGAAATTATTCTTATTTTTTAAAATGTGGGAATTAAAAATTAAATACCAATTAAACTAACAAAACCGAGACTTTGATAACAGACGACTAATTCTAGGCCTGACTCTCTAATGGTCCCCAGCGGAGTCGCCAAGCTGTCGCAACCTAAAAAATAACGAGTCTCATCGCAAGACTTTATTATTCGTTAAGCGTGACATTAAAAAAAACCGAGGAAAAGTCGACTTAATTCCTCTAAAAAATGAAGGTTTTGAAAATGACCTTAAAAAAAGACATGGAGTCGCCACCAATCTTTTTTAGCTAGGTGTGATCGGCCACCTATTAAAACCGGTTTTATAAAATATTTTAAAAATTAATTAAAACATTTTTAAAAAAAACCAATTTCAAGTCTGCGTTTTAAACCAAAGAAATCAAAGAAGCAGGTTCGGGAGTCGGTTACGTGTGGGGAAGGATTAGCACCCCCACAACGCCCATATAAATCGGTACCTTATTAATCGTGTGTTATCTCAAGTCTCGGTAATTGGTTTTAAATTTAGTATTTCAAGTTAATTCCCAAATTAAAGAAAAATAATTCCATTCTTAATTGAAAATGATTCGGAATTTATAAATTCAAAATTTTCCTATATTCCCCAACAAACGTGGCAAAATATAGAAATTTTTATTAGTTTTGGAAAACTTCCCGAATCATTCTCTTTTTAAAGAAGATATTCCGTTATTAATAATAATTAATGATATCCTCCCAGCAAAACCGGCAGAGAACTCATGAATTATTTTAACTCGGGAATATCTTTACTTTATTGAAAACCATTATCTTTTTTTGAAAACATTTAAAAGAAATGAATATGTATATGAATGACATAAATAAAATGACATAGCAAAATCTAACTAATATAATGCAACCTAAATGACATGATATAATGTAAATGCCTTAGAATATTCTAAATGAAATGAAATGTCCTAAGTTATATGACATATTCTAAATGAAATGAAATGTCCTAAGTTATATGATATATTATAAATAAAATGAAATGACTTAGGTAACATAGTATATTCTATATGTGATGCAATATCCTAAGTCATATGATATATTCTAAATGAAATGAAATAACCTAAGTAACATAACATATTCTATATGAAATGAAATAATTTAAATGACATGGCAAACATGAACGATATGGCATATAAATTAAATGAGATGGAATATGAAATAGTGCTATCATATAATATGCATGAAAATAAAAATGAAAATAATAATGCATGAACATAGTATATGCTAAATAATATGACAAAAAAGAAAATAACTAAATAAAAAGCATAGGATATCATGAAATATTCCAAATTATATAATAAACAATATAACATAACTCAAAATCATAACAATATCATAGAAATTATCATAGCAAGAATCACATATTATATAAAATGCATGAATATAAAAATGCAATGCATGAAATGTATTTTTTCCTTTAATTAAGAAAATCCGTATATCTAAAAAGATATCCGGCTACCTTAGGTAAATATGTCAAATTAAATATTCTGAAACCAAAATACTTTGTGATTGTTTGAAAACAATTTTGAGAAGCTTGAATTAAAAATAAAAACTGGGCTAAATTTTTTTAAAATGGCTCTAATTTCTTAAGTTTAAAAATTCCGGACTTGACTACCTTTAACCCGGGACTTGAAAAACCATTTTTAGAGTTTAAAAAGGCTTAGAAACTACCCTAAGTCAGTAGCTAACCCTCCTAATCGGCTCACTCTAAGTAACTTAACCAAAACAGAAAAATGATTTTTCTTTAAATTCAATTCTGACTTCACTGTCCAGTTTTAAGCCACAATTTTTTTACCCTATTTTTAAAAATTCAAAAAACTCTGAAAAAAATACTGGAGATTCAGAACATGTAAAACTACACGAAAAAAAATCGGCTTAATTTTTTGATCAAAGATGAATTCCCATAAAAATCAGAGATGTATGAGTTTTGGGTGAAAAAAAACTACTTTGCCAAAACACATTTTTGCCTTTGATAAAATCATTTAAAAATCAAGGTAAAAATATTTGAAACTCCTAAAATGACTTACAAACGGTAGCTAGGACTTTTTGAAAGTTAGATAAAAATTGGCTAAGTAAAAAAAATCACAAAGGTAGAATAATCAACTTGACAAACTTAATTTTCCACAAGTGTGCTCAAGAGAGCATGACTTTGAACCATTAATTGGCTCAAGTCATTATTCAAGTGGCATGAACATGAAATGCATGAAATAATGCAGCAAACATAATGCATGAAATGCATGGATTTAAACCTAAATGTCATGAAAAAATGCATGGCATTCATAAAGTGACCTAGACCTAAATGAACTTGCATGGCATTTAATGCAACCTAGACCTAAAATACATGAACATGCATGGCAAATAAACCTAGCTTAATAACTAAAATATGCATGGCATTTTCACAAACACAAAGCATGCTTAATCCAAAAACTCAATCAAATATCATGCAAATGCTAACCAATCAATTAACATGGCAAGAATGCACATAAAATGTAAAACTTCCAAGGGTGGCCGAATGGATAGTGTAACAAGCAAACATGGTATTTTCACAAACACTTAGCATACTAGCATGAAAAAACTAAGTCAAATGACATGCAAATGTAAAAACCTACCAACTAACATGACAAAAAATGCAACACACAATGCAAAACACATGGAGTAGCCAAATGGCCTCAAGCTCCAACAAGCATGGCATTTTCACAAACACTTGGTATACTAACATGCTCAACTAAAATATAACACTTAAATCATGCAAAAATCACACAAGCATTTTCACAAACACTTAATATACTAAATCTAAAACATGCTCAACTAAGATATAAAACAAAAATCATGCAAAGACCACACAAGCATTTTCACAAACACTTGATATACTAAATCTAAAACATGCTCAAATTTAAACAACATGAAAACATAAAATTAAAAATGCAAAAACATGATATTTAAAACATAAATGGAAACAAACAAAGCAACCAAATTAAAATATAACTCAAGAATATGAAGTAACATAACATTTAAAACATCAAAATCAAAGAAAATAACATAAACAATATGGTAAAATAAATCAAAACAGCAACTTAAAATAAATAATGTAGGCCATTTGGCCATGGTGAGTTTATTGTAAAAATAAAATGTAAAAAATATACTTAAGAAAGAGATGAAGTAAGAACTTAAAAGAAAAATAAAAAAAAGTATTTATTTAAAATGGAAACTCACCAAATAGGAATCAAAATAGCAAAAACAAGAATAGAAAATGAAGAAAGTGCAAGAGTTGGTGCTCAAGAGCAACCTCAAGAAGCTAATATTTCAAGCTTTTCTCTTCAAACTTTCCTTTTTTTTTCTCTAAACTTTTCTTTTTTGCTCTCAACCAAGAAGAGAAAAACTAGTAAAAACTCAAAGAACTCAGCCAAAATCAAGATGAAAAAATCAAATTCTCCCTCCTCCAAACCTGCTGGCCGAATACCCCCTATATTGGCTCAAGGATGTTGTCATTTTTTTGTAACCAATTTTCCATCAAATGGCCAATAATTCAAGATGAAAAATCATGAAATTACCACCTTTAGATTATCATCTTAGCTCTCTCAAATTACAGCTGTCCAAGAATAATGTTGACATCTTTCTTAGCCTATGTGGCTTAATCACCATGGCTTGATCAAAGAGAATCTCTAACTAACTCTTGATTTTTAGCCATTTGATTGAAAAATCAGAAGCTTCCTCCTTCCTTTGGGCTTGGGCAGGCCAGAACTTCTCTTTTTTAGCCCAACTCTGATTTTTTTAAAGGCCCAAAGAAGCTCTTTTCGGTTGCTTGGGTGAAATGACCATTTTGCCCCCCCGGATGCAAATAAATATCAAACGGACTCCAAATTTAAATTTTCTTTTTTTAATACTTCCAAAATAATAAAATATTGAGTTTTGGAAGGTTTCAAAATTATCCGAGTCCGTTTGCTATTTATTTGGATTTTTTCTTCCCAAAATGCCCTTTTATGCCCCTATATTTTACCATTTTTTAAAAAAGCTCCAAATCAAAATTTTTATTCACCAATCTATTTAAAATAATTAAAAAGCATGATCTGGAAGTTTTCATAATTTTTGGAGCTCATTTGGTATTTTTTCGGGATTTATCAGCTTGAATTACTACATAAGAGGCCCGGGATTTGGCCATTTTGCAAACGAACTCCGAGTCAAGATTTTCTTTCGCCAATCTCTTCCAAATAATTTAAAAATGAGATTGTCCAAATTTCAGAATTTTTGGAGTCCATTTGCTATTTTTCCGGGATTTATCTTTTTGAATTATTGCATAGAAGGCCCGGGATTTGGCCATTTTGCAAACGAACTCGGAATCAAGATTTTCTTTCGCCAATCTCTTCCAAATAATTTAAAAATGATATTTTCAAAATTTCAAAAGATTTGGAGCTCATTTGCTATTTTTCTGGGATTTTCCTTTTTGAATTACTACATAGGAGGCCCGGGATTTGGCCATTTTGCAAACGAACTCCGAATCAAGATTTTCTTTTACCAATATCTTTCAAATGATTTAAGAATGAGATTGACAAAATTTCAGAATTTTCGGAGTCCATTTGCTATTTTTCCCAAAATTTCTAATTTTGCTTTTTTACCTCCGAAATCCGGTTTTGCTCAAAACAAGTCCGATTTTCAGATTTTCTTCAATCTGAGCCTTGGGCTATCCTTTTTAATCATTGTTCATCCATTAGGGGCCTTGGTCTTACCAAGTCGGGCCATTTCTGTGATTCTTCCCGATTTCACCAAAATCCACTAAAAACCCTAATTCTCGATTTTCTCCCGGATTGACTTTTCTTTCGGTTTTCCTTGCAAGTGACTTCTCGATTACCCGTAGTCAGTGCTTATCTTTCATTTGGGATCTTCAATTTCGACCAATTTGATCGTTTAAGCACTTTTCCCCAAATTTCTCGGATTAGGATTTTCTTTCTACTAAATCTCTAAATCCCAACTTCCGAACTCCATATCTTTCAATGTAGACCACGAATTATCAAAATTCTTTTGCCATTTTTCAATTGAACTTAAAATCTTGATTTTGAAAGTGAGTTGACTTTTTCAGTAGTTGACTTTCTGGGGTTGACTTTTTTTTTCGGGGTTGACTTTTTTCAAGTTTGACTTTTTGTGCTCGCCCTCTTAAACTAAGTCTCGGAGTACCACCTGCATGATGGAAACAGTCTTTTTACACTCGGAAACATCAATATAAGAAGAAAACGTACCTGTTTAGTGGTCCGGACAAAATTGGGTGTCTACAATTACTATGTTATTTAGGTCTTAGGTTACATTAGCATTTTCATGCATATTCATAACATATTAGGTCCAAGTCATTTTTGCATTATCAAGCATTGCATGCATATTAAGTTAGGATAGCATTTATTGCCATGCAAAATTATGATAGGCATTTAGGTTATTTTGAATTCTCATGCATTTCCTTTACCATTTAGGCTTTAGACCATGCATTTCATACATTTCATTTGACGTATGTTCATGCATTCCATGTCATTGCCACATTATTTATGACTTAGGCCAATCAATGGTTCAAACTCATGCTCTCTTGAGCATACTTGTGGAAAATTAAAGGGTTGTCAAATTGATTATTCTACCTTTGTGATTTTTTTTTACTTAGCCAATTTTTGTCCAAGGTTTTTAAATGTTTTAGCTACTGTCCTTAGGTCTTTAGGATGATCTCCAACAATTTTTAATTTGATTTTTGAATGACTTTATCAAAGGCAAAAAATGTGTTTTGACAAAACAATTTTTTTCACCCAGTACTCGAACATCTTAGATTTTTTTGGGCAGTCATATTTAATAAAAAAATTAAGACAATTTTTTATTGTGTTGTTTTACATGTACTGAGTCACTAGTACTTTTTTTTTTAGATTTTTTTTTAATTTTTAAAAATAGGATAAAAAATTGTGTCGTAAAATCGGACAGTAGAGGCAGATTTGAATTCAAAAGAGAATAATGGTTGAATTTGGATAAGGCATTTAGAGGGAGTTGGTTAGAAGCTTTTGCTACTGTCTTAGGGTAGTTTCTAAGCATATTTCAACATTAAAAATGATTTTATAAATCTCGGGTTAAGGGTGGTTAAGTCCGAGATTTTAAACTTAGGAAATTAGAGCCATTTTAAAAGGGTTTGGTAAGGGTTTTAATTTTTATTCAAGTTTTTCCTCAAAATTGTTTTCAAAAAATCACAAAGTTTTGTTTTTAGAAAATCTAATTTGACATATTTTCCTAAGGTAGCCGGATATCTTTTTAGATATACGGATTTCTTTAATTAAAGGAAAAAATACATTTTCATGCATTGCATTTTCCATGTTCAAGCATTTTATTTAAATGTGTGATTTTTGCTATGATATTTTCCATGGTATTTTTATTATTTTGATGTACATTTTATGATGTTATATTGCTTGCCATATGATTTTGAATATTTCATGATATCCCATATATTTTTTTTTATTTAGTCATTTATTTTTGTCACATTATTTAGCATATATTATGTTCATGCATTTTTATTTTATTTTCATGCATATTTTATGATAGCATTATTTTATGTTTCATGACATTTCATCATATTCCATGTCATTCTAGGTTTAATTATTTAGAATATGCCATGTCATTTAAAATATGCCATATCATTTAAAATTGCCATGTCATTTAAATCATTTTATCTCATTTAGAATATACCATGATACTTAGGATTTTTCATTTCACCTAGAATATACTATGCCATTTAGATTATGTCATATCATTTAGGTTGCATTATATTATCTAGACTTTGCCATGTCATTTTATTTATGTCATACATGTGCATGTTCATATTTTTAAATGTTTTGAAAAAGATAATGATTTTCAATAAAAATAAAGATATTCCCGAGTTAAAATAATTCATGAGTTCTTTACCGGGTTTGCTGGAGGGAATATCATCAATTATCATTAATAAAGGAATATCTTTCTTTCAAAAACGATAATGATTCAGAAAGTTTTCCAAATGAATAAAAATTTCTATATTTTGCCGATTTTGTCGAAGAATATAGGAAAATTTTGAATTGATAAATTCCGGATCATTTTCAATTAAAAATGAAATTATTTTTCTTAAAATTGGGAATTAACTTGAAATACTAAATTAGAAAACCAAATTTTTACCGAGACTTGAGATTACACATGATTAATAAGGTACCGTTTTATACGGGCGTTGTGGGGGTGCTAATTCTTCCCCGCATGTAACCGAGTCCTGAACCCGATTTTTCGATTTTCTCTGATTTATAACGTAGACTTGAAATTTGTTTTAAAAATGTTTTAATTAATTTTAAAATATTTTATAAAACTGGTTTTTATAGGTGGCCGATCACACCTAGCTAAAATAGATTGGTGGCAACTCCATGTCTTTTTACGAGGTCGTTTTCATACCCTCGATCGTTTATTTTATTTCAAGAGGAATTAAGTCATCTTTTCCTCTGTTCAGCCAATGTCATGCTTAACGAGTAATAAAGTCTTGCGATGAGACTTGTTATGTTATTTTTTAGGTTGCTACATCCCTATTTTTTAAATTGCAAAAAAGACCCTCTTTGGTTTCTTCGATAAAATTGCACTTTAGCCCCCCAAATCTGATTAAATAGCAAACGGACTCCAAATTTGAATTTTCTTTTTTCAATTCTTCTTAAACAATATAAAATTGAGTTCTAGAATTTTTCATAATTTTTCGAGCCCATTTGCTATTTTTCCCAGATTTATCTTCCAAAATTGCCCTTAGTGCACCCGAACTTTTGCCATTTTTCAAACGAGCTTCGATTCCAGATTTTTCTTCTCCAATATCTTACAAATAATATAAAATTGAGATCTGAAAGTTTTCATAATTTTTCGAGCTCATTTTCTATTTTTTCCGGATTTATCTTCTAAAATTTCAGCTTAGTGGGTTCGAAATTTTCCATTTTGCAAACGAGCTCCTTTTTTAGATTTTTATTTGTCAATATCTTCCAATTAATATAATATTGAGATCTGGAAGTTTTCATAATTTTTTGAGCTCATTTGCTATTTTTTTCGGGATTTATCTTCTAGAATTTCAACTTAGTGGGCCCGAAATTTGCCATTTTGCAAACGAGCTCCGATTTCGGATTTTTCTTTGCCGAACTCTTCCAAAAGACATAATATTGAGATTTGGAAGTTTTGGTAATTTTTTGAGCTCATTTGCTATTTTTTTTTGGATTTTCCAAATATGCCCTTTAACCTCCGAAGCCTCGGTTTTACTCAAAACAAGTCAGATTTCCAGATTTTCTTTTTTTCCAAGCCTTTGTTATATATTGCATTGGAGTTGGTCTAAAAACGCCCAATTTTTACGATCAAATACCCCTCCGATTTGATTTTTCCTTTTTCCAATATCAAGAATTTCCTCGTTTTTTCGTTTTTCCTCCAATCAGCTCTTTTCTCGAAATTACTTCAAACTGAGCAATGGGCTATGTTGTTTACTCACTCCTCATCAATTAGGGGCTTTACTTTTATCGAATCGGGCCATTTCTACAATTTTTCCCAATTTTGCCAAAATGCACCAAAAAACGTAATTTTTGTTTTTCTTCTGAATTGACTCTTCCTTTGGGTTTGCTTCCAAATGGCCATTCCAATATCTGTAGTCATTGATTATATTCCATTCGAAACCTCCAATTTCGACCAATTTGATTGTTTAAGCACTTTTCCCCAAATTTATCGAACTAGGGTTTATTTTCCACTAAATCTCCGTAACCCATCTTCCGAACTCCATATTTCGTTGTAGACCTCGGATTATCAAAATTCTTTCACCATTATTCAATTAAACTTTGAATCTTGATTTTGAATGAGGGTTGACTTTCTAGTGGTTGACTTTTTGAAGTTGACTTTTTTGGGGTTGACTTTTTTCCAAATTGACTTTTTAGGCTTGATTCTTAAACAAAGTCTCAGAATACCACGTGCAGGATAAGAAGAGCTTTTTTTTTCATTCCAAAACATCACAAGGAAGGAATTTTACTTGATTTAGAGGTCCAGACAAAATTAGGTATCCACAAACCCAATATAGTTGAAAATAGTGCAATGCTTGAGAAATTTATCTTTAGTGTAAAAAACCTTTGAGTTATTTAAAGTTTAATATAACATATGGCCTTGTGGAGACCCGCACCCAACCTGCGCGTTATTATCCATTTTGACTCGAAAGTCTCATAGTGTTGTCCCACAAAAAGCGTCTCACAAGTGTGGGTTTGAGTCTCTACTTATATATCATAATAGATCCTCACAATTTCCCAATGTGGGATTGGGGCATTAGAAACTCCCATCGTTAAAGCTTGACGTTCCTGTCAAGCACAACATAATAACACAGAATCAAGATCCCAGCAAGTCTTGGAATTCTAGAGATGGCTCACACAATGTAGCACTTTGCTCTCACATTCCGGCTGGTGATTACTCAAATACCATTTGTGGAGACCCGCATCTAACCTGCAAGCTATTGTCCGCTTTGACCTGAAAGTCTCAAGATTTTGTCCCACAAAAAGTGCCTCACAAGTATGGGTTTGAATCTCTACATATATTATAACAAATCCTCATAATTTCCCAACGTGGGATTGGGGAATTATAGGCCTATAGATTAAGTTAATATTAATGCCAAATTTGATTTTATTGATTACTTCTTGAAATCTATATTTTGAGCTTAAATGTACAAATCTTATTTTGTCTATAATGACTTGTGCTTAAAATAAGAAAATCATAATTTAACAATTGGTATTCTTGGTGCTGCTAATGAATATCCTTTCCAAGAATTTTTCTAAGTCTATGCAAAGAGAATTTGAGATGAGTATGGATGAGTTTAGATTCATCTTGGGATTTTCAATTAAAGCAAACAAACAAAGCATGTCATCTTCATCAATCAAGCCTAGTACATTAAGGACTTGCTCAAAAACATTTGGTATGAAGAATTAAAAATCAAATAATCATATCAACAAAACTTGGTAAGAATGGAGGTAAATGCTAACTCTATACAAATCTATAACAATTGTGTCACAACCTAAAAAATAACAAGTCTCATCGCGAGACTTGTTATTTTTTTGGTTGCGATAGCTTGGCGACTCCACTGGGGACATCTAGAGAGTCAGGCCTAGAATTAGTCGTGTGTTATCAAAGTCTCGATTTTGTTGGTTTAATTGGTATTTAATTTTAATTCCCATATTTTTTAAATAATAAGGAGAATTTTGAAAAAATAAAATGTTTTTAAATATGTTCATATTCATGTGCATACATATTATTATTGTGTTTTGGTTATTTTCTTGTATTTTATTATTCTTTACTAATGCTTGACATTATTTAATCTTGTCATTAATATTTTGTCGGGTTATTTAAGATAGAGGTTAGGATAGTTGGTGAAAGGTTTGATTGTTCCTTCTCACACACTACACGTGTATTTGCATAACATGAGCTCTCTACCCGAGTTCCGTCCCTTTAAGTGAAAGTAAAGTACCTATGCTTCGTGTGGCAATAGCCTCCGCATAAGCTAGTGAAACACTTTCGGAGTATCAAATTACCTACGCTTCGTGTGGCAATAGCCTCCGCATAAGCCAGGGAAATGAACTCTAACGAATTGAACCCGCTTTCATTGGGGTGCCTTACTAGCCTTCACTGGCGACAGTGAGTAACAATTCAGGGCCTTTAGAACCGATTCACCCTCATATAGTGAGCCTAGGCGAAGCCATGCCGGATTTCCGATTAGATATCCCAAAGTTAGGAAACATTCGGAGGAGCACTTCTTACCTTTCACTATTTATTTTATTTTATTATGATTATTGATCTTATTATTCCATTACTGACTTGTGTTTTTGTTTTTATTTCATGTATCATGGTCATTTAGGGATATTTGCCTTAAACCGGGTGCCAACTGAAGAGTTTTTTTTGGTTGTTATAGTCACAGAACACCGAGATCTTCTATCAGATTAATGGTTAGTAAGACATAACAGGAGGTCAAAACTGAGTCCGAGACAAATCTGTGCGACAAGGGAGACTGTTTGGTTGTAGGTTTTACATTTGCACTTCCTGAGTCTGTTCACTTGGATTTTGTTCGAAATGATTTAGTGGAATTAAAGGAAATTTGGAGACAGTGGGCATTTGATAGGAAGAATGAATTCACTAGGAAATATGGTGATATAGCTCTACTTCTCCCGATTGAAGTGGACGAGTAGCTGATTAAGGCTATAGTACAGTTTTGGGATCCTTCATACGGTATTTCACTTTTAATCAGGAAGATATGGTACCCACCCTTGAGGAATATTCTATCTTGCTTCGTATTGAGTCAGCAAATCCGAATAAGTTCTATTGGAAAGAGCAGAAAACATCAAGTTGTCGGAAAAAACTTTCTAAAGTGATGGGTATAGATATCCCAGTAGATTCTCCATAGATAAAGAAGAAGGGTTCAAGTGACTGCATTCCTTGGGTATTCTTGTAGAATTATATTAAGAGCAACCCGGATGGTGATCATGTGTTGGATGTCTTTGCTCTGGCGATTTATGGTTTGGTCATATTTTCAAAAGTGGAAGGTCAGGTCGAGGTAGCTGTAGTGGATTTCTTTGATCTGTTGGACAAACATATTGATCCTTCTCCTGCCATTCTTGCTGAGACGATCAAGTCATTTAGTTACTGTCGAAGAATAGGAAAAAGGGCGTTTTTAGGGTTGTGTACAGCTTCTGCATGTTTGGATTCAGAGTCATTTTTGGAGAGATGATAACAAGAACTTTCAGCCTTGCATGAAGACATGTGTTCGTCTTATAGAATTCAACAATAAGAAATGGTCGAAGAAAGGGGATAAGAAACAATGGATTAAGACTCTCCGTCACTTAGGAAAGGAGGATATAACTTGGAGGGCTCCGTGGATGCCACTTGGGTCGATTTTGTACCGTTGTGGTGAGAATTTATGGGTTCCATTGTTGGGAATTTGGGGGGCCGTTAGCTATGCACCATTACTAGTGCAGAGGCAGTATGGATCCGAATAGTTTATCCCGATGACTTATGAGCTTATCTCGATGGACTTCTCTTATGGTGAACATGAATATATGGGAAGAATATGTGAAGTCATCATGGCATGGAAGAAGTTATACTGGTCACAAGTGGGTTGGTGTACCGACAATGCCACTCCGTCCTATCTAGTATGGAGGGCCAAGAAGCTTCGCGACATTGTGCTTCCCGCCAAAGATGCCTCTGTTCATCCAATTGTTTTTCAGCCCGAACCGGTAATACCGTCAGAAGTTGAGCTGGTTAGGTAGGAATTAGAAAAGACAAAGGGAAGTTGAAGCGAGAATGTGATAAGCTTCAAGAAGATGTCGAGGCTTTAAAGACTAGGCTTGAGATCCAAGAGACTAAGACAAGAAAGGTGGTCACAAAGAGGGATACAACATTGGCCGATATTAGATCTGCATCAAGAAAACAAGAAGATAAGGGCCACAGGAAGGTTTACGAGAGCCAGTATTTATTTTAAAGAACATGAGAAAGAAATGAAGAAACTTCAAATGGAATTGGATTATTAGAAGGGTAAGGCCAAGAAAGGTAAAGAAAAAGAGTCTGGGTTTCCTCAAGAACGGAAGAAATGGGAGGATACACATTCTTTGTTGTAAACCAAGCTAGAGAGATGCCAGCAAGAAAATGAACAATTAAGGTTCAGGTTGGGAAATGAGAAAGGAAGAACATCCCTGATGCGCAAGGAGAATGAGGCACTCCATGCGGTTATAGAGCAGTAGCTGCCAGTCGAGAAAGTCGACATTGCTGATATCGTCCGAGAATGCCGGCAGGGAAAATGAGATGGTTGAAAGGGTGAAGACTTTGAGAAGAATGATCAGTGACTGTTGCGTTTCTTGGAAGAGATTCAAGATTAGTATAAGCAAATATTTTATGTAACCCGATGTTAAGAAATATATTGTACGAAGTTTTCCATGAATTAATGAAAAATCTTTGGCTTTGGGATCCTATTTTAAGGCAAATACCATTAGTTTCATCTTCATGAAAGCATTTTCCATTTACCAACTCATTCATTTATTTGTTTGTTGATAGTCATTCATTTATTTGTTTGTTGATTAGACATGTACATTTCAATCATGTATTCATTCACTCAATAAATACTTTAATAACTAAATCAATAAATTCTAATCCATGGTTTTTTAAAAAAATTAAAGGTAAAATTGGGCGCACTCTAAAAGAACCGGATTTTTGACACTATTACAACACTAGATTTCAAGCTAGAGTTATGGAGAATGACCAGCTTGTCCGTATAGAAAGAATGGAACGAGCTTAGAGGGAACTGCAAGAGCAGTTAGCTAAATCTCAAGAGAAATCACGAGAGCAAATGGCTAAGCTTATGGAGATGATGAATGCTATGATGAGGCAGAAAGGGCTGAGTGAGAATTCAGTTACTGGAAAAGGGGTGGTGAATCAAGAGGGCCGACCTGAAGTTGTGCAGCTGAATGGCCAAATATCCCAGAATATAGGAAATGAGCTTCCAACAGGGGCAACATCTTTTGTTTACATCCAACCATGGGCAGAAGCACAGGATTATGCTCCCGAAAAGGTTAACATTGGGGTTGACCCAACTGATATTGTTGATGTTCCAGACTTTGAAGAACTTACTGAGAAGGAGAAGGCAAAAAATGGTTGAACTAAAGAAGGTTGAATCTGCAGAATCTCAAAAAAAAATCAGTTGTTGGAAGAGAGGCTAAGGGCGGTAGAGGGTGTAGAATTGTTTGGCAGTCTGGATGCCAAAGAGATGAGTCTGGTACATGGCCTAGTAATTCCTCCCAAGTTTAAAGTGCCAGACTTTGAGAAGTATAATGGGACCACCAACCCATCAGCCCACTTAACCATGTACTGTCAAAAAATGACAGGACATGATGAAGATGAAAAGCTGCTCATCCATTGCTTCCAGGATAGTTTAACGGGTTCTGCAACCCGGTGGTATAATCAATTGACCTGGACTAAGATCCGTTCTTGGATGGATTTGGCCCGAGCCTTCATGGAACATTATAAGCATGTATCTGATATGATACCTGACAGGTTGTCTCTGCAGAATATGGAAAAGAAAACTACTGAGAGCTTTAAGGAGTACTCTCAAAGGTGAAGGGACTTGGCCACTCAAGTGCAACCCCCTCTGACCATCAAAGAAACTACGGTGCTTTTCATTAACACTTTAAAGGCACCGTACTATGATAAATTGGTGGGGAGTCCTACTAAGAATTTCGTGGATATGGTCATATCCGGCGAAATGATA
The DNA here is from genome assembly GCA_030761205.1 of Fremontodendron californicum. Classification (NCBI taxonomy): domain Eukaryota; kingdom Viridiplantae; phylum Streptophyta; class Magnoliopsida; order Malvales; family Malvaceae; genus Fremontodendron; species Fremontodendron californicum. The sequence goes on from JAULJL010000023.1 coordinate 12,873,674, forward strand.
AAAACCACCATTAAGAGTGGCAAGATGAAAGGTGGAGAATCTTCAACTCGAAAGAAAGCAATCTTCGCTAAAAAGAAAGAGAGAGAAACTCATGCAATTAGCTATAACCATTATCCCTATATACCTCCTATACCCTATACATCTTCTAGACCATATACACCTCCTGCACCTTATACATCTTATCCGACATACAATCCTTACTACCCTGCTGTGAACTACTTTACCCAAAACCCATTCCCTTATACAACCATACCACAACATCCATACCCAACTGGCATATCCTCATAAATAACTCTTCCCCAAAACACTATCCCGAATACCTAAGGTGTCATGCGTAATGACCAACGATCACCGAGGAATAATCAAAAATCCAAATTTGATCCCATTCCTACAACTTATGGTGAATTGTACCCCAAATTGTTGCAAGGACAGCTTGTTGCACATGTATACCTTCAACCCTTGAAACCACCATACCCTAAATGGTACAATGTAAATGCTAACTGTGCATATCATGCGGGGATTCAAGGGCACTCGATTGAGGATTGCACTGCTTTTAAGAGGAAGGTTCGAAGTTTGATCGACACTGGGGTTGTAAAGTTCGGATCAAGGAATGGGCCTAATGTTGCAGGTAACCTATTGCCCAATCATACTGAGGCCAGGGTAAATACAGTATTGTCAGGGGAGGTCAGTAGGGTGAAAAAGGACGTCAGTGAAGTAAAGACTCTGATGATAAAGGTGTGGGTTGAAATGGTTAAAGCGGGGATGGTTCAGGATGAAGATAGTCTAAAAATGGTTGCAAGCAGGGCGGAGGATTATTGTCCGTTTCATAGATGCAAGGGACACGTTATACAGGAGTGTAGAGATTTTTTGGCTAAATTTCAGCGAATGATGGATGAGGGCGAGGCCCAATTTTATGAGAAAGTAGCGGAAGAGGTGAAGGTTATTGAGAACACAGCCTGATATGGGGTAAGTAGACTTTTGATCATCTACTATGATGAGCCGGAAGAGAAGGTTACCCCGATTGTTGAAGTCATACCTAAGTTGATCATAGAGCTACCATTTTTTTTCTCGTACAAAGAGAACAAGTCTGCACCATGGAAATATGATTGCAGCGTGGTTATGCCAGGATCTTCTAGTCAGCAGGCAACAACTGACATAAAGGGTGTGGGGCATCTAACGCATAGTGGAAGATGTTATGCCCCCGAGATTGTTGAGCAAGGTCCATTTGGAATGGAATGAGGAGTTGATAAAGGAAAAAGAATAGCTGAACTGGCCCATATAGAGATGGATCAATCGAAAGGAGTGGAGAGGGGGTCAACCCCGGTTAACAAAGTAAAAGAGTCGGTAAATGAAAAGGAGGCTTGTGAATTTTTGAAATTCATAAAATACAGTGAATACAGTGTAGTAGAACAACTGCACCGTCAGCCCGCAAAGATTTCGGTCCTTTCACTATTAATGAACTTAGAGCTGCATAGAAATGCTTTGCTAAGGATCCTGAATCAAGCACATGTGGCCCATAATATATCAGTAGAGAAGCTAGATTGGTTAGTGGGAAATATTACAGTTGATGATCATATCTTCTTCTGTTATGATGAAATACCACCTAACGGTGTTGGATCTACAAAAGCCCTTCACATCACAACTACTTGCAAGAGGCATATTCTACCACGGGTACTCTTGGATAACAGTTCTTCAGTGAATGTAATGCCCTTGGTGACTTTATCCAAATTATTGGTTGATATGTCCTGCATGCTACCTAGCCGAATTATGGTCAGGGCTTTTGACGGCACTCGACGGGAAGTATTGGGAACTATTAAGATCTCGTTGGAGATAGGTCCTTGTACCTATAAGGTGGATTTCTAAGTTATGGATATTACCCCATCCTATAACTGCTTATTGGGAAGGCCTTGGATACATTCTACCGGGGCGGTACCCTCATCTCTCCACCAAAAGTTGAAGTTTGTAATGGAGGGGCGTTTGGTCAGTGTATTCAGAGAGGAATATATCGTAGCCTTTGCATCTATTGACTCCCCTTCAATCAAACTGAATGAGGACGCGATGGAATACTCCTTCAGGTCTTTGGAATTTGTTAATGCTGTGTTCGTCACTGAAGGACAAAAAATTCCAGAACCAAAGCTGTCTAAGAATACCAGGCTGGGAGTGAGGACGACGGAAAGAAAGGGCTGTAGAGAAGGAAAAGGATTGGGAAAGTATCTTCAGGGTATGGCCAGGGCTATTGAAAAAATTGGAAAAAAATATCGGTTTGGTCTCGGATATCTCCCGAAAGCTCATGAAAAGAGGAGACAAGTTGAGAAAAACCGACAAAGAAGGATGGCCCTTCTCTCGGGTATGGATATAGAGTGGGAGCCCATGACTTTCCCACCAATCCTTCACAGCTTCCGATCGGCTGGCTTTTTGTTTGGGGAAAAGGATTTCGACCGAGCTGGATGGTGCAAAGATAATTAAGATAGAAGTGCGAGTTGGATGGTGCGACCTTGTCCACCAGGTTATAGATTGACAAATTTTAGTGCGACCGAGGTTCCTTTAGTTTTTAGGTATACTCCAAAGTAATACTTTAAAACAATCTTAATTATCTTTGCCCAAGGATATTATGAATTTTTACTGTACGAGCTTTTTATTTAAAAACCCTCATTCAATAAATAACAAGCATGATGCATTTTCTTCATATTGATGTGTCCATTTCTTTCATTTTTGCTATTTTCATTTTCTTTCATTGCCTATATACTTTCCTATATTGTTTCTTCCGTACCTATTTACAGGTGTACGGATGCGGAATATGAGGACCATCCAATCAATAATTCTGAAATTGATTTTGAAATACCTATTTGCACGGGTGATTTCAACGCCAACGAAGATACCGAAGATTATGGTCTGTTCCCGAATTTATTAAGGAGAATAGAACAAGAGGAGAAGTAAGTATTGCCTCATAAGGAGCTATTTGGAAATGATAAATCTGGGAAGTGGGAAATAAATAAAGGAGGTTAAAATTGGGACCTCATTGTCATCATCAAAAAAGGGTGATTGATAGCTTTGCTCCAGGAATATGTTGATGTATTTGCATGGTCATACCAAGACATGCCAGGGTTTGATCTAGATATTGTGGTTCACAAACTCCCTTTAAGACTAGAGTGCAAGCCAATTCAGCAGAAATTGAGAAGAATGAGGCCGAACATGTTGTTAAAGATAAAAGAAGAGGTGAAGAAGCAGTTTGACACTGGGTTCTTGGAAGTGGCAAAATATTTGAAATGGGCAGCGAATATTTTCCCGTTCCAAAGACGGATGGCAAAGTACGGATGTGTGTTGATTATCGAGATTTAAACAAGGCCAGTTCTAAAGATAATTTCTCTTTGCCTCATATTGATACCTTGGTGGATAATACGACAAGGAATTCTTTGTTCTTTTCATGGATGGTTTTTCAGGGTACAATCAGATTAAGATGGCGCAGGAAGATATGTAGAAAACCACATTTATGACAATATGAGGAATATTTTGCTATAAAGTAATGCCGTTTGGATTGAAGAATGTCGGGGCAACATATCAGAGAGCCATGGTGACTTTGTTGCACGATATGATGCATAAGGGGATTGAAGTTTATATTGATGATATGATTGCAAAGTCACAAGGAGAATATGAGCATATTGCGAATCTTAAGAAGCTCTTTGAAAGACTAAGAAAGTTTTGACTCAAGCTAAACCCGACAAAGTGCACTCAAGCTAAACCCGAAAGTTTTGACTCAAGCTAAACCCGACAAAGTTTTGACTCAAGCTAAACCCGACAACTTGCCACCACCTCGTACTCAAAAAGAAGTAAGAGGCTTTCTAGTAAGATTGAATTACATTGCTTGGTTTATTTCTCAGTTAACCGATAAATGTGATCCAATATTTAAGCTACTTCGGAAGCGTGATCCTGAAGAATGGGATGAACGGTGTCAGATCGCTTTTGAAAAGGTTAAGCCACAAGCATTAATGCCACCTGTTCCAAAGAAATGAATGATATTGTATTTATCAGTATTTGAGTGATCTATGGGTTGTGTCTTGGGGCAGCATGATGAGACCGGGAAGAAAGAACAAGCTATTTACTACCTCAACAAGAAGTTCACAGAGTATGAGCTGAAGTATTCATCCGTAGAAAAGCTATGTTGTGCCTTAGCCTGTACTACTCGAAGGCTCAGACAAATATGTTGTACCACACGATGTGGTTAATTGCCAAACTAGATCCTATCAAGTATATATTGGAAGCACCCTCTTTGTAATGGAGAACGGCAAGATGGCAAGTTTTGTTGTTAGAGTACGACATTGTGTATATAAGTCAGAAATCTATAAAGGGCAGCGCAGTAGCGAGTTTCTAGCAAGTCGGGCAGTTGAAGATTATGAGCCATTGAATTTTGATTTCCCTGGTGAATATCTGATGTACGTCTCGCAAGCAGATGAGATTCCCCCAAAGAAGAAAATATGGAAAATGTACTTTGATGGTGCATCTAATGCCATGGGGCACAGGATCGGTGCAGTGCTCATATCACCAGAAGAAGATTATTATCCTTTCACTGCCATATTGGATTTTGATTGTACAAATAATATTGCTGAATATAAGGCATGTACTATGGGCCTTCATGCTGCAGTAGACAGAAAAATCAAAACATTGGAAATTTTATGAGATTCAGCTCTAGTGATATACCAACTACGGGGAGAATAGGAAACCCAAGGTACAAAGTTAATCCGATATCGAGAACTCATATTGAGTCTGATAGAGGAATTTGAAGAAGTGAGTTTCAACTACTTCCCCCAAGAAGAAAACCGAATGGCGGATGCTTTGGCCATTTTGTCATCAATGCTTAAAGTGAATGAAGGGGCCAAAGTTGTCCCAATAAAGATGAGCATATACGAATCTTCCGCCCACTGCCTAAGTATCGAAAAAGAAGCAGATAGCCTCCCTTGGTATCATGACATCTTGCAATACATCAAGAGTCAATGGTATCCTGAACAAGCAACAGAAAATGATAGGAGAACTTTGAGAAGATTGGCAATGGGTTTTGTCCTAGATGATGAGATTCTCTAAAAGAAAGGGAAGGACCAAGTTCTTTTGAGGTGTGTCGGGTCTGTCGAAGCTCAGAGAATCATCAAAGAAGTCCACAAAGGGATATGTGGCACTCATGCCAATGGTCCCATGCTTGCTAAACAGATTATGAGGGCAGGATATTATTGGCTAACAATGGAAGGAGATTGAATTAGTTATTCTCAGAAGTGCCATAAATGTCAGATATATGCAGATAAGATTCATATACCTCCATTGCCATTGCATGTCATGACTGTACCATGGCCATTTTCGATGTGGGGAATAATCATGATTGGGCCTATTACTCTGAAAGCTTCAAATGGACACCGTTTTATCCTAGTGGCCATAGACTACTTCACAAAGTGGGTGGAAGCTGCTTCTTATGCGAATGTAACAAAGTCAGTGGTATGTAGATTTGTTAAGAAAGAAATCATATGCCGATATGGATTGCCAGAGAGAATCATTTCAGATAATGCTCTCAATTTGAACAATAAGATGATGAGAGAAGTGTGTACTCAGTTCAAGATCATACATTATAATTCGGCATCTTATCGTCCAAAAATGAATGAGGCAGTAGAAGCAGCCAATAAAAACATTAAGAAGATTGTTGAGAAGATGACAGATGTATACAAGAATTAGCATGAGATCTTGTCTTTTGCTCTTCATGCATGTCGTACCTCGGTTTGTACATCTACGGGGGCCACGCCAAATTCCCTGGTATACGGGATGGAAGCAATGTTGCCTATTGAGGTTGAAATCCCTTCCCTTTGTGTTTTGATAGTTGTTGGCTTAGAAGAGGCAGAGTGGGTTAGAGCTCGCTATGAACAGTTTGAATCTTATCGAAGAGAAAAGGATTAAAGCAATTTACCATAGGCAGTTGTATCAGAAAAAGATGATTCGAGCCCACAACAAGAAGGTTTGTCCCAGGCAGTTCCGAGAAGGAGAGTTGGTATTAAGAAAAATTATCCCTATAGTGAAGGATCCGCGAGGAAAATGGGCTCCAAATTGTGAAGGGCCCTATGTGGTAAAAAGAGCTTTTTCTGGAGGAGCATTGATTCTAACTCGAATGGACGGGGATGACTTGAGAAATCCCGTGAATGCTGACGAATTGAAGAAGTATTATGCTTGAAGAAGAAAAAAAGAAAAAAAAAAAGAAAAAATGTAATGCTGTGCACATGAAAATTCGAATGATTCCAAGTGTAATAATGAAAATTCTATATATCTATCTTCCGTGAGGATTGCTTTTTAATGAGAATATTCATGCTTGATATGATAAATGGCCATCCTTTATATTCCTTTCACTAAGAAGAAATTATCCTTAGTCATCCCTTTGAGCTTTAGGAATTATTTCTTTCTTTGAACCTTGATCAAGGATCACCTTCTACACTGTAAAGCAGATGCGAGGAGAAGTAATAAAAAATCATGGCAAAAAAAGAGCCATAAAAAAGTGTGAAATCAAAGAATGGAAAATGAAAGCCAAGAATGAAAGAAAAAGATTGAAAAAAAGATAAAAGAGGAAAGTCCAAAAAGGACAAATGTTTCAAGAATGAGTTTTCCTCAGGAAATGATCCTTGATCTAATCACCCTTAAACACATTTTGGGCCTATTTACCCTTTCTTTCTAAACCCGAACCTTGGCCTACATTACGTGCTTTTAAAAGTCCATTTTGATCAAGCATGGATATTTAATTTGAAGGGTTTTCTCAAAATTCATTCCATATTTTGAATTGACATTTTTACCTTGAAAGCATTTAGAATTATCAGGTGCATGGTAGAACACAAGAAAAAAGAGAAAATAAAAAAAAAATGAAAATGAAAAAAGATTGTAAAAGGAGAGGTTTAATCCGAAAACCCGTAACAGGCGACTTAATACCGAATAGGGGATACTTGAGTTGAAAACCCGTAAAGGGCGGCTCAAGTACTAATTGAGTTTTGAATCAATGCTTCGTGTAAAGGGGGAAAAAGTATCTGAAAATTAGAGGAAAGGAAAAAATCAGTTTTACGTAACTACGAAAGCCGAGAGATCACCCAAGTAAATTGCTTATTCAAGAGAAATTTCAGATGAATTGAAGAATGGGGGGTCCAAGATATTTCGCATATGGGGCATCTAATACCTATAACTCTACACTTGTTACTTGTATCCTTGATATTCACCTTTATCAATTTAAGACATTTGTTGTAATAAATTCTTGTTACCTCTTTTATGACATTTATTTGTTTCATACTGTCTTTCATACATTTTTGTGATGAATTTTGATTGTTATTAAATTGAATAATGATAGTAAACATAAAAAATCTTTAAATAAAAAGATTTCAGAGTATTACTAAGGAGTAGATTTAAATTTTAGAAGAGGTTTGGAAACCACTAATTATGATGGAAAATTCACCAAGTGAAGGTAAACAGTGAATGTGTTGGAGACTTTGTCATGAAGTTGGAAATTTTGTGAATTTCAGTAAAGTTATAAATTGGGACTGGTTGATAATTTATCTTGATTGAAGGTTTATCAAGTGGGGCATTAATGAAAATTGAAGATTGCATCATGAAGTCAGATAATCTGTGAACCTCAAAGAAACCATGGATTAGAAATCATGACACAATCGTTTGAGTGCATTAATCCTTAGGAAACATACAAGCATTTGTAAAGCATGTCATTTTCATCACTGCATTTGGCTAATATTGCAAGAATCATGGAAAATTTTGCTTTTCCAAATCAAACTCGTTCTGCTTCTCAAATGAGTCAAACCTTGAGACCATCGTCGAGGTATTTTCCTTTTGTTTTAAATCAAACTCGTTCTACTTCTCAAATGAGTCGACCACCGAGACCATCGTCGAGGTATTTTCTTTTTGTTTTAAATCGAACTAGTTCTGCTTCTCAAATGAGTCGAGCCTCGAGAACATCGTCGAGGGATTTTTTCTTTTGTTTTAAATTGAATTCGTTCTGCTTCTCAAATAAGTTGAGCCTCGAGACCATCGTCAATGTACTTTCCTTTTGTTTTAATTCGAACTCGTCCTGCTTCTCAAATGAGTCGAGCCCCGAGACCATCGTCGAGGTATTTTCCTTTTGTCTTAAATCGAACTCGTTCTGCTTCTCAAATGAGTCGAGCCTCGAGACCATAGTCGAGGTATTTTCATTTTGTTTTAAATCGAACTCGTTCTGCTTCTCAAAAAAGTCGAGCCCCGAGACCATCGTCGAGGTATTTTCTTTTTGTTTTTAAAATCAAACTCGTTCTGCTTCTCAAATGAGTCGAGCCCCGAGACCATCGTCGAGGTATATTCCTTTTGTTTTAAGTCGAATTCATTCTACTTCTCAAATGAGTCGAGCCCCTAGACCATCGTCGAGGTATTTTCCTTTTGTTTTAAATCGAATTCATTCTGCTTCTCAAATTAGTTGAGCCCCGAGTCTATCGTCGAGGTATTTTCTTTTGTTTTAAATCAAACTCGCTCTGCTTCTCAAACGAGTCGAGCCCCGAGACCACCGTCAAGGTATTTTCTCTTGTTTTAAATTGAACTCGTTCTGCTTCTTAAATGAGTCAAACCCCGAGACCACCGTCGAGGTATATTCCTTTCGTTTTCAAGTCAAATTTATTTTCCAAATGAATCAAACCCAGGATCATTCTTAAGGTATTCCTTTTGTTTTTTAAATCGAACTCGTTCTTCTTTTTAAATGAGTCGAGCCTCGAGACCACCGTCGAGATATTTTCTTTTGTTTTAAATCGAACTTGTTCTGCTTCTCAAATGAGTCGAGCCCCGAGACCACCATCGAGGTATTTTCTTTTGATTTAAATCAAACTCGTTTTGCTTTCCTTTCATTTTAAATTGATCTCGTTTTGCTTCTCAAAAGAGACTAACCCTGAGATCACCTTCGAGGTATTTCTCTTTTGTTTCCAAATCGAACTCGTTTCCTTAAGACGGGTCGAGCCTTGATTAGTCAGGGAACTCAATTTAAGGGCAAAATCTTATATTTCCTTCTCTTCCAAATCTAACTCGTTTCTTTAAGACGGATCGAGCCTTGATTAGTCAGGGAACTCAATATAAGGACAAAATCTTCAATTTATAGCTTTTAATCAAAAAAAAAATAATAATAATAAAAAATGATAAATGATAAAAAAAAATGAAAAAATGATGAATGAAAAATCCCTTTCTTTTCCTTCACATGTGATTTCACTGACTGGACAAAATTAGTGTTTATTTATCTTTGCCTGATTCTTGATTCTCAGCAATAGTCAAAGAGGGGCAGCTGTAGACACCTAATTTTGTCCGGACCCCTCAATCAGGTAAAATTCTTCCTTGTGATGTTTTAGAATGTAGAAAAGCTCTTTTCATCTTGCAGGTGGTATTCCGAGACTTTGTTTAAGAAAGCAAGCATGAAAAGTCAACCACTGAAAAGTCAAACCTCATTCAAAATCAAGATTCAAAGTTTAATTGAGCAATGGTGAAAGAATTGTGATAATCCAAGGTCTACAACGAGAGATATGGAATCCGGAAGATAGGTTACGGAGATTTAGTGGAAAGGAAACCCTAGTTTGGAAAATTTGGGGAAAAGTGCCTAAACGATCAAATTGGTCAACATTTGAGGTTCCAAATGTAAGATAATCAATGACTATTAGTATTGGAGAAGCCATTTGGAAGCAAAACCGAAGGAAGAGTCAATTCAGAAGAAAATCAAAAATTAGGGTTTTTGGTAAATTTTGGCAAAATTGGGAAAAATTACAGAAATGGCCCGATTCGGTAAAATTAAAGCCCCTAATTGATGAGGAGTGAGTAAACAAGGATTACCCAAGCCTTATTTTGAAGTAATTTTGAGAAAAAAGATGATTGGAGGAAAAACAAAAAAAAATGAGGAAGTCTCGATATTGAAAAAAGGAAAAATCAAATCGAAGGGGAATTTTCGGACCAACTCCAATTCAATATATAACAAAGGCACAAAAAGAAGAAAATCTGGAAATCATACTTATTTTGAGTAAAACCGAGGCTTCGGAGGTAAAAGGGCAAATTTGGAAAATCTGAGAAAAATAGCAAATGAGCTCGAAAAAGTACCAAAACTTTCAGATCTCAATATTATGTCATTTTGAAGAGATTGGCAAAGAAAAATCCGAAATCGGAGCTCGTTTGCAAAATGGCAAATTTCGAGCCCACTAAGCTGAAATTCCAAAAGATAAATCCGAAAAAATAGCAAATGAGCTCAGAAAATTACCAAAACTTCCAGATCTCAATTTTATATTTTTTGGAAGAGATTGGCGAATAAAAATCCAGAAGGGAAGTTCGTTTGCAAAATGGTAAGTTTTGGGCCCACTAAGTTGAAATTTCAGAAGATAAATCTGGGAAAAATAGCAAATGAGCTCAGAAAATTATGAAAACTTCTAGAACTCAATTCTATATTATTTAGGAAGTATTGGAAAAAGAAAATCCTGATTTGAAGTCTGTTTTCTATTTAATCAAGTTTGGGGGGGCAAAGTACAATATTATCGAAGAAACCGAAGATGGCCTTTTTTGCATTTTAAAAAATGGAGAGTGGGCTGGAAGTTAAAGGGCCATTCAGCCAAGCCCAAGAGGAGAGTGAATTTTTCTGAGTTCTTTCATCCAAATGATAAAATTGGATAGGAAGGTGGTTATTTTTTGAATCAAGCCTTTGTGATTTTGCCACATGGTCAAATGAATGAAGAGGAAGGATGTCAAGATTATGGTTACATATTTTTGAACAAATGTATTTGTAGAGAGCTGATAACTTCATATAAGGGTGGTAATTTCACATTTTAAACATCTTGAATTAATGGCCTTTGGATCAAATTGGCTAGGGAAAAAAATGACAACATCCTACACCAATTCATGACCATTAAGCTACCTTAAGGGGGGAGGGGTTTTCACTTTGCTAACACTTTTTTTTGGCTGATCACATTTCATTTTGGGAGCAAATAGCTAAGTTTTGAAAAGCAAAGAAAGTTAGAAGAGAAGAAAGGCTTGAAAAATAGCTGTTGAAGGTAGCCAAAAGGCACCTAACTCTTGCATTTTCTTTCCTTTTCCATCTTAACTTGCTAGTTTTCTTTGAGTTTTTGTTATTTTTTGTTGTTTTTGGTGGAGAAATTAAGGTTTTTAAACTTCTTTTGAATGCTTCTATTTTATGTTTTCAAGGAAAAATCAAAAACAATTTTTTTCTTTCTAATTTTCTATGATGGCCGAATGGTACCTATGTTTGTCCATGGTTTGTGTTTGATCTATTTTCTATGTTGGTTGTGATGTTCTAGTTTGCTTTGATGTTCTAACTTTTAAAAATAATCAAGATATGGAGTTTGTTTTTTTAACCTTCTTTACTTACTTACCATTATTTTGCTGATTTTATAACTTTATGTTCATGTCTCTTTACTTTGTTTTCCATTTTAAATTTTCTGTTTTCACCATGTTAAGTTGTTCATGCCTTGTGGTTTTGCCATACTAAGTGGTTGTGTATTTGCCTAGCTACAACCTTGCCTATGCATCATGTTTGTTTGATCTAACATATTTCCTTTTAAGTCTTGTATATACTATGCCATGTGTTTGTGTTACTTCCATGCTAGAATTTCCTTACATATTGTTATGTCCATTCGGTTACCCTATGAGTTCTTGAATTGTGTGTGCATTTTCATCTTGTTAGTTGACATGCTTGCATTTCTATGCCATGATTTTGTGTATTTGATTTATTATGCCATGTGTTTGTGTTATTGCCATGCATTTTCATTAGGTCTAGGTTGCATTTGCATTCCCATGCATTTCATGCATATTAGGTCTAGGTTGCATTAATTGCCATGCACTAGTTCATGTTAGGCATTAGGTCATTGTTTATGCCATGCATTTTCTATGTCATTTAGGCCTTAAATCATGCATTTCATGCATTTAACTTGTTGTTTGTTCATGCATTTCATATCATACCACTTGATTTTTGACTTAAGCCAATCAATGGCTCAAAGCCAAGCTCACATGAGCATGCTTGTGGAAAATTAAAAAGTTGTCAAGTTGGATTTTCTACCTTTGTGATTTTTTTTTTCATTAGGCAATCCTTGTCCAAATTTTTAGAAATTTTAGCTACTATTTGTAGGTCCTTAGAGGAGTCTCCAATATTTTTGTTTTGATTTTTGAATGATTTTATCAAATGTTTTTTCGGCTAAACAGTTTTTCACCCAGTGTTTTGAATTTCATGATTTTTCTGGTAGGTCATCCTTGGTCTAAAAATTAAGACAATGTTTTCCTATAGAGTTCGACATGTTCTGAGTCTCCCGTAATCTTTTCAAATCTTTCTGAAATTTTAAAAATAGGTTAAAAAATCACGTTTTAAAACTGGACAGTAAAGTCAGATTTGATTTCAAGGGAAAAATAATTTTATGTTTTGGCTAAGGCATTAAGAGAGGGCTGATTAGGAACCTTAGCTACTGTCCTAGGTTGATTTCTAAGTCATTTTAATCCTAAAAAATGATTTTATAAAGGTCGGGTCAAGGGTGGTCAATTCCAGGTTTTCAAAATTAGGAACATAGAGCCTTTTTCAAGGGGGTTTCGGCCATGGTGTTTTCTTTATCCAAAATTTTCAAAATTGTTTTCAAATCAATCAAAAAGTATTTTTGATTTAGAAGATTTAATTTGATGTCTTTTCCTAAGGTAGTCAGATATCTTTTTAGATATACGGATTTCCTTATTTAAAGGAAAAAATACACTTTCATGCGTTGGATTTTCCTTTTTCATGCTTATTATATGATATATGATTTTTGCTACGAATATTTCTATGATAATGTTTTTGTTTTGATTTACATTTCATGGTGTTATATTGTGTGTTATATGGTTGTGAATATTCTATGTTATCCTATGCTTTTTGCTTAGTCATTTATTTTTGCCATATTTTACGTATATTATATTCATGCATTATTTTTATTTTCACATTCATATTTCATGATAATATTATTTTATGTTTTATATCATCTCATGTCACTTAGATTATATTGCCATGTCATTTAGAATATATTATGTCATTTAGAATATGCCATATCATTTAAAATATGCTATGTCATTTAGATTATATTATGTCATTTAGAATATACTATGTTACTTAGATTATATTATGTCATTTAGAATATACTATGTCACTTATATTATATCATGTCATTTAGATTATATTATGTCATACATGTTCATATTCATATTTTTTTTTAAAATGTTTTGAAAAGATAATGGTTTTAAATAAAATAAAGTCATTCCCGAGTTAAAATAGTTCATGAGTTCTCCTCCGGACTGCCGGGGAGGATATCATCAATTATCATTAATAACAGAGTATCTTTTTTAAAATGAGAATGATTCGGAAAATTTGCAAATAAATAAAAATTTCTATATTTTGTCGCGTTTGTCGAAAAATATAGGAACATTTTGAATTAATAAATTTCGGATCATTTTCAATTAAAAATGGAATTATTTTTCCTTAAATTGGGAATTATTTTGAAATGCCAAATCTAAAACCGACTTTTTACCGAGACTTGAGATGACACACGATTAATAAGGTACTATTTTATACGGGCATTGTGGGGGTGCTAATCCTTCCCAGCACGTAACTGAGTCCCGAACCTGCTTCTTTGATTTCTCTGGTTTAAAAACGCTGACTTGAAATTGGTTTTAAAAATGTTTTAATTAATATTAAAATGTTTTACAAAATTGGTTTTAATAGGTGGCCGATCACACCTAGCCAAAAAAGATTGGTGGCGACTCCATTTCTTTTTTGAGGTCGTTTTCAAGCCCTTATTTTATTTCAAGAGGAACTAAGTCATCTTTTCTTCTGTTTTTTCCAATGTCATACTTAACGAGTATAAAGTCTCGCGATGAGACTTATTATTTTTTGGGTTGCGACAAATTGTATCAAGTTTGATGACATATGCGAGTTGAATAACATTTGGTATCAAATTTATGTCATGTATGTTTAATGCTGGAAAGTTTTATTTATAAATCTTTGAGCATGTCTATGAGTTGGACATCTTGATATTTCTTGAACTTTAAATAGCCTTAACTCATGGATCATGAACTCATATTTTGAAATTGTTACATGTTCTTGATTTATTTGAGTTAAACAACTCCTTGTGAAATAGCATGTATCATATTGTGCTTAAATGCTTGCATATGTTTGGATTGGGTATATTGCTATGTTTTGAACTTTATTTTCTCATGGATAATCATGTCTTATTAAATAATGTATGAGCTTACAGTTCTTTTTGTATATTTCCTTGTATTGAAAATGCTTATGGAAGATTGCTCTTGTTAGTTGAGAATTAATATGTTGGAATCTTCCATATGTTTGAGATATGTTTGTTTCTTGAAAGCTAGATGCCTAAGCTATTGGGTTATGCTTATAATGCAAAAAGTATGTGTCTATACTTAATATTGTGCATGCCATTGCTATAGATTGTGTCATTCATGCAAAAATTGTTTTAGCCTTAAATTGATCACTCATTTTCTTGAAAAAGGGGGAAACGTTTTCGAATACAAATATTGCTTGAATATATATATATATGCTTAAATGTCTATATTTTTTGAATATTAGTAAATGTTTTGATAAAATACTTTCTTGAAAATCTTACATTCAAAATACATTTTATCTAAGACATAAATATCATGTTATGACACTATGCTAAATGCTTAAATTGGATAAATAGATACATTTGCTTGAATACATGCATTTGAGCTTCATTGTGACTATTGCGCTTAAATACATGAACTCTTTGAGCTCTTGATTGAACTTAATTGACTTCATTATGCTTGACATTATATGCTCTTGAATTTGTCACTTTTGCCTTCGGTTGATCTCCTTTTTCCTATGACAAAAAGAGGGTGAAATGATTTGTGCACAAAATTTCTTGATATATGTGCTAAAATTAATACATGTTATAAACGAACTTATAAATTGTGTTGGAATATTCAATTGGAGTTTATGCTATGAATTCTGAAACTAGCATTTTTTAAGGGCAAGTTTTTTAAAATTGTTTTTAAAATTTTTGACTCACTTCTTGAAAAATTTAAGGAGAGTTTTATAAAAAGTAAATTTTGTCTTAAAGTTTTGCCATATAAAAAAGAGATAGATTGTTAGCCATAAATTAATCATTGTTTAGAATGACAAATACATTACGTGCATTTTTCAAATTAAATTTGCTTAAGAATTTTGTGTATTTTTCAAACCAAAAGATTGCATTAAACATTATTTATTCGAGTCTAAATGTAAAGTCCAATTAATATTCAAAGAAAATTAATTTTCCTTGAACTTAGTATAATTTTGATTTTATTGGTTTTGAGAAAAGAAATTTTTTTATATGCTTTACTTAAAAATGCAAGTCCAAATTTATATTAAAAGAAAATTTAATTTTCTTGGAGTTAATGAAATTTTAGCATTATTGATTTTAAGAAAAAAAAAATTCAATATCATTTACTCTGACTTGAGCTTTTATTCTTCAAATGAAAAATATTCTTGAACTTAACTATTTTTTTTTTCAAGAAAGCATTTTTGAAAAATTGAAAGTGAAGAAATATTTTTCATAATTAAGCTAAAAGAAAGTCCAAAGAATTTTACTTTGCAAATATTTAATTTTGGACTCAAATATTTTTTCAAAATTTCTTTGATTTTTATCTCAAGCTTTTGACTTTAAAATAACTCTCAAATAAATTTTTTTGAAATTGAAAAAGGTTGATAAAATAAAAGAAATTGAAAATTAAAGAAACTAAATAAGATTTTCATGATTTAAAAATTTATATTTTTTATTTGTAAGAAAAAAAAAAGATCAATCTCTTGTTTTAGGGGATCAATCCACTATATGGAAGAAAGCCTCCCTCAAACCTAAAGGATTGATCCCCTACCAAAAAGAATTGATCCCCTAGACCTTGGCAGCCTTCAATGACTAGCTTTTCAAGTGCAATCGAAGGTTCTTTCCCTCACTAACTCAATCCCAACACTCCTAATGAATTTCATCTATAAAAAGGGCTTTTCCAACAGCTTTGAAGCAATGAGGCATGATCTAAAGTGCATCAAATTAATTTCTCTAAGCAATTAAAGAGTTTTCAGGTGCTTAGTGCTTTAATTATTCCAATTCTTGTATCTAATCTTTATCTATCTTTCATTTGTCTATCTTGGTACTTATTTGGCAAACATCCAACCTTTTGAGAGGTTCTCTTAGCTTTGAAAAAAAATTTGTTAGTCTTAGAGTTTGTAAGTGATCAAAAGGTAAGGTATCCTCTTGAGAGAATTCATGAGTTTGTGTTAGAAATTCTCTTAGTTGATTTGGAAGTTGTAAAGGTTATACCTAAGACTTGAAAAGATATTTGTAAACTTGAAGAAAATTAGTGAATTGGACTTTTTGGCAAGAAGAAGCCAAGGGAGAGGACATAGGTGTTAGTATATGCCCTAAAGCCAATCAGAATGGACAAGTGATATAGAGTTAATAATGTAAACCTATCATTATACTTTAGTGATTCAGGGTTTTCCTTCAAGTTAGTATAATAATAAAGAGCTATTAAGTACCAATTAGATGAAGTCCATGGAAAATAATGGAATTATAAAGGTTTATAACTGTGAGATCCTTATGCATTAAAGTCATGTTCCTAAAACTGTTCTTGGTCATTGTATTGCCAAGATAAGGCATTGGCAATGCTCAAAGACTAGTACATGTTAAGCTTTCTTATTTATGAAGTAAGCAACTGATCTTATAGGTTGAAGTATGAGGGATACTTGGGATAACATGTAAGTGCTTGTTAGTTGAACAAGTTCACTGAACATGGCCTGCTATGAGAACTCTTTTTGGTATATTCACTCACGTGCCTATGGAAATGTTCTCACATGCCAGTCGTGTAAATAGTCATCTAACTTGTGCTATAAGGTCATCTTGTGTGTGAATTGTCATGCTTTGATTTCATCTAAAGGGGTCCCAAGCAGGGATGCTTATGGTAAGGTGATTTTGGGTATGGCATGAAGCATACGAAGATGGATTGAGTGATACAAAGAGGATTCACCACTCCATGTAATATTAGGAGACATATCTCATATGTTTTTCGCTTGGGTTAGCTAGATAAAGTCTTTTGCCAAAGCACGATGAATTTAGGATAAATCATTTCTCTAAATTCATAAGGTTAACCATAAACTTCAAGAACTAATAGGGATTGATTACATAAGTAGACATTAAACCATGCTCATTGTCATACCGAGATATTTGGTGAAAGGATTAGACTTCATTGACAGCCTAGTTATTGAAAGGTTTCAAAAAGTTCATCTTGACTTTTCAGTATTTGGATGGTCATGATACATTGTTAGATGCCGCTCAAGATTTATGTTTATAAATTGTAAACTATGTTGAAAAACTTAGATTATATTTTATGCTCATTGCCAACATGTTGGGAACCTAATGGGTCACATACAATAGATCGAATTGTTATATTAAATTTGGGATTTAATTAAGTAGGACCTAATTGAATAAAAGGTTTAATTGGAGGACTTAATTGAATAGTTCAATTAAGACTAAATTAAGACATAATTTGGATTTGAGAAATCTAAATAGGGGTGTCTTAATTACATTATGGATAAACTTGGCTTGACAAGGCCTTGTATAAATGTAGACATGTCTTAAAGATAAGGTTTCTTGGCCGAAATTGGTGTTATCCAAAGATGAAAGAGTTTCTCTTTGTTCAAGAGGATGGTTGAGAACCAAACTCTATCCTCTCTATCTTATGTTAGTCGAACATGGCCTTGGTTGTGTCTAGGTTCGATCATGACACTAAAAGTTACTGTGTGACTGAAACTTTGAGGCTTGCAAGATGAAAGAGTTTCAATTGTGCTAGAAGTTTTATCTATACGTGATCCCGATCGCGGGCACCCGTTCGAGTGAGGGGGAAACAGAAGCAGAGGAAAAGATGACTTAATTCCTCTAGATTGAAATTAAAGGTCGAGGGTATGAAAACAGCCTCGTAAAAAGACATGGAGTCGCCACCAATCTTTTTTGGCTAGGTGTGATCATGCACCTATTAAAATCAGTTTTGTAAAACATTTTAAAATCAATTAAAAAAATTTTAAAACCAATTTCAAGTCTGCGTTTTAAACCAGAGAAAATCGAAGAATTGGGTTCGGGACTCGGTTACGTGCGGGGAAGGATTAGCACCCCCACAACGCCCGTATAAAACGGTACCTTATTAATCATGTGTTATCTCAAATCTCGGTAAAAAATTCGGTTTTAATTTAGTATTTCAAGTTAATTCCCAATTTAAATAAAAATAATTCCATCTTTAATTGAAAATGATCCGGAATTTATTAATTCAAAATTTTCCTATATTCCCCGACAAAATCGGCAAAATATAGAAATTTTTATTTATTTGGAAAACTTTTCGAATCATTCTCGTTTTTTGAAAGAAATATATTCCTTTATTAATGATAATTGATGATATTCCCTCCAGCAAACCCGGTAGAGAACTCATGAATTATTTTAACTTTGGAATATCTTTATTTTTTATTAAAAATCATTACATTTTTTTTTAAAAAAAATTTAAAATGAATATGAACATGTATGACATAAATAAAATGACATAGCAAAGTCTAGATAATATAATGTAACCTAAATGATATGACATAATTTAAATGGCATAGTATATTCTAGATGAAATAAAAAATCCTAAGTATCATGGTATATTGTAAATGAAATAAAATGATTTAAATGACATGGCAATTTTAAATGATATGACATATTTTAAATGACATGGCATATTCTAAATAATATAACCTAAATGACATTGAATATGATCTAAGTGATAAGAAATGACATGAAACATAAAATAATGCTATTATAAAATATGCATGAAAATAAAATAAAAATGCATGAACATAGTATATGCTAAATAATGTGACAAAAATAAATGATTAAATAAAAAATATAGGATAGTATGAAATATTCAAAATCATATGGAAAACAATATAACATCATAAAATGTAAATCAAAGTAATAATAATACCATGGAAAATATCATAGCAAAAATCACATATTAAATAAAATGCATGAACATGGAAAATGCAATGCATGAAAATGTATTTTTTCCTCTAAATAAAAAAATCCGTATATCTAAAACGATATCTGGCTAACTTAGGAAAATATGTCAAATTAGATTTTCTAAAAACAAAACTTTGTGATTATTTGAAAACAATTTTGAAGAAAAACTTGAATGAAAATTAAAATTCTTAGCAAACCCTTTTAAAATGGCTCTAATTTCCTAAGTTTAAAATCCCGAACTTGACCACCCTTAATCCGAGATTTATAAAATCATTTTTAAAATTTAAAAAGGCTTATTGGATTTGAATCAGATTTCGGATCAATCTATCTTGATTGACTGCCTCCATTATGTTGTTGCTAGCAAATACCACTATTTTTGGTTTTGGATCTTCCAAATCATTCCCGCAGGAGATCCGGACCCATTTTTTTCTGATCCTTCGATAAAAAGATTCATTTTCTTCATAAAAAATAGGAGGTAGAACCGATAAAGATTTATTTTTCAATTCATCCCTGGAGTTGAATACCTCATTCAAGAATTTTTTTTGATCCAATCTGTAGGAATCAATAGAAAAGGCAAATCCCTTATGATACACCAGATCCGGCTCAGTTATTGATAGAGTGAACAGATCTGCCATTTCTTGAAATCTCTCTTCTGATTCAAAATCGTGGTTTAACATGTATCCCCCCTGTTCTGGTCATGGAATAGATGAAAGAAATAAAAAAATGGATTTTTGTTCAAGAATGAAATCTTATTGGAACTACCCAGTTCATCCTTCGGAACCATATCACATCCCGGATCTGATGAAATAGGATGAATTGAGACGGTATTTTGTAAATACATAATTATCTTGAATATATTAACTATTTCTTTATTTTTCGATCGCCTGGAAGGGACAAAAGAAACATATTGTTCTTTCTTCAACAATTTCTGATCTCTAGTGGACCTCTCAGTAGGATTCGAACCCAGATGAACTTCTGACCATCTATCCGAGAAAAAAGAATGAATGGATCTTGTAGGATTCCCAAGAAATTCTTCGATTTCTTCCGGAAACAGATGATTATTCATCTACTTCTCACGTTCCGTGAATAGCCGGGACATTGAGGAATATCCAGAAAGGCATTTAGGGAATCGGTCTGATTCTATCTCCGTTTGTTCCGTTTGAAGAAAGGAAGGATCCCAAAGAATCGGTCTTTCTTTTAGTTGTTGAATCTCTCTTTGATTGATCAATGTGTGATATTTCGAATCCTCTTACTAATGGAATCGAAACGATCTCTGGATTGATCAGAAGATCCTTTCAATTGGCTAGAATCCGTTACTTGAACGAAACTAGATCTTGTGGAATCATATTGAATATTTGACGATACATTCCGTACCACTATCCTAATACAGTAGCTAAAGCTTCTAACCAACCCCCTCTAAATGCCTTAGCCAATTTCCATCATTGTTTTTCTTTTGAATTCAAATCTGCCTCTACTGTCCAAATTTGACACATGATTTTTTAGCCTTTTTTTAAAAATTCAAACAAATCTAAAAAAAATACTGGAGACTCAAGACATGTAAAAATACACGATAAAAAATTGTCTTAATTTTTTGATTAAAGATGATTGCCCAGAAAAATCGGAGAAGTTTGAGTACTGGGTGAAAAAAACTGTTTTGTCAAAACACATTTTTTGCCTTTGATAAAGTCATTCAAAAATCAAAGTAAAAATTGTTGGAGATCATCCTAAAGACCTAAGAACAGTAGCTAAAACATTTAAAAACCTTGGACAAAAATTGGCTAAGTAAAAAAAATCACAAAGGTAGAATAATCAATTTGACAACTCTTTAATTTTTCACAAGTATGCTCAAGAGAGCATGACTTTGAGCCATTGATTGGACTAAGTCATAAATCATGTGGCAATGACATGAAATGCATGAACATACAGCAAATGAAATGTATGAAATGCATGGTCTAAAGCATAAATGGTAAAGAAAATGCATGACAATTCAAAATAACCTAAATGCCTAGCATGAGTTTGCATGGCAATAAATGCTATCCTAACTTAATATGCATGCAATGCTTGATAATGCAAATATGACTTAGACCTAAATGTTATGAATATGCTTGAAAATGCTAATGTAACCAAAGACCTAAGTAGCATAGCAATGCATGGCAATACCAATATGATTTAAGACCTAATATGCATGGTAATACCAATATGGCCTAGACCTAAAATGTAATGAGAATGCATAGCAATACTATGAACATACAATGACCAATGAACCTAGTACTAATGCTTGAACAAACAGCAACTAATACACAATTTCAAGATATGACAATGCAAAGCATGTTACCTAAACAAAATGCAAATGCATGACAAGGCAAGGAATGCATGAAGAGACCGAATGGTCACATGGTATTCTAATGTAATCCTATCTAATAAATGACACAAGTACATGAAAAATCATATCAAGATACATAATGTCATGACATTTTCACAAGCATATGACATACTAAAATCAAAATATACAAGCTCATGGCATGGAGATGAAAACAAGTCAAGAAGCAGGATGAAAATGCACATGCAAGGCATACTAAATATCAAGATATGCTAACTCATGGCATGGAGATGCAAATAAATCAAGAAGCAAGATGAAAATGCACATGTAAGGCATAACAAAATGGAGTGGCCGAATGGTCATATGACCAAATATAAAAATGCAAACATGTTTATAATATAAGACATGATATATGAAAAAAAATGCACAACATGATTCCAATGAACACAACGTCCGAATCTACAAAGAAAATTTATTAAGCATGGAAAAGAAATATAGAAGCAAATATAGCATAAAAAATAATGTAAAGAACATATAAAAAATTAAGCATAGACATGCAAAGCAAATAACAAGCAAAACTAATAAATAAAACAAGGAAAGTTAAGCTATATAGTTGGTATAAAATGGGCATAGCCTCTCACCTAACCATAATCACTTGGTCTTGCCAAGATCATGAAACCTTTCCATTTCAAAAATCATAAAATAAACCATGTTCAACAACAAAATTAAGGTGAACTTCATGGTAGGTAAAAATGGGCATAGCCTCTCTCCTAACCATGGTCACTTGGTCTTGCCAAGATCATGTAGCCATTTCAACCTCTTTTGCTTCATTTTTTTTGTAAAAACTCAGAATATAAAATACTTAAACAAACCTTCTAAAAATCATTTTTCCACAACAACATGCAAAGAAGTAAAAAAAGAAAAAAATCAAGGCAAGCATTCCTTCAAATTCGGCCAAGCATAAACTATGTAAAAAAAAATTGTTTTCAACCATTTTGATGAAGAAGAAGAGATGAAAACGTAAGTAAACATTTTAAAAACTTATTTCTATGAAAAATGTAGTAGGAAACAAAGTGGAAAATCAATAAATCAACATAGAAAACAAGAAGAAAACCATGCTAGAGCTAGGTAGAAATGACTACCTTCAAGCTCTCTTATTGAAAACCTTTCTTTTTTTTTCTCTCAAAACCTTTCTTTTTTTTCTTCCTTAGCTACTGTTTCCAGCCTCCAAACTTGTGAAAAATATGCTCAGCCCCCCTCCCTTAGCCTTGGCTGAATGGCCTCTCCACCATAGGATCAAATGTGCATTTTTTTCTCCTCCAATTTTGGCCTTTAGATTAAGATATTTTCACGACAACATAAAAATGTCATCTTGCCAATTGATAGCAGCCCTTAAGATGTGTACTCAGCCCTTGTAATAACCTCAACCATTAGATGAAAAAAGGACCAATCCCATGCACTCCCTTGCTTGGCCTTTTGAGTGCTTACCCTTGGATGAGTTATGCTCTTCCATTCTTGGTCATTGGATGAGGACAACATAAAAATGACATCTTGTAGATTAAATCAAGCCCTTAACATGTTTACTCAGCCCTTGTACATGGTCTAAGCCATTGGATGAAAAGGAACAATCTCATGCACTTCCTTACTTGGCCAAACGGATGTCCACCTTTGGATGAGTTGTGTTCTTCCATTATTGGCCATTAGATGAGGGTTCTTTCATGAAAAATAAAAATGTCATCTTGGCATTTAAAATTTTCCATTGGATGGTGCATTCAACTTTCTTACAAGGCACCTAAGCCATTGGATGAAGGGGGGACCATTTGCAAGGTGCTATATGCTGGCTGACCAAGGGAAGAAAAATCCCAGCAATTCCTTCTTCTTTCATATTTTTCTTAATTACAAATTTGCCCATTTTCGGTTTCTTCGGAAAATGACCTTTTTGACCCCCAAACCTAAATAAATAGCAAAAGGACTCCAAATTAAAATTTTATTTTTTCAATACTTCTGAAATAATAAAAAATTGAATTCTGGAAGTTTTCAAAATTTTCTGAGTCCATTTGCTATTTGTTTCGGATTTATTTCCAAAATTGCCCCTTTTATGCACCCGAACTTTACCATTTTTTAAACGAGCTTCGAGTCCAGAGTTTTTTTCACCAATCTATTCCAAATAATTTGAAAATGTGATCTAGAAGTTTTCATGATTTTTGGAGCTTATTTACTATTTTTTTGAGATTTATCTGTTTGAATTATTGCATAGGGGACCTGGATTTTGGCCATTTTGCAAACGAACTCCGAATCAAGATTTTCTTTCACCAATCTCTTCCAAATAATTTAAAAATGAGATCTAAATTTTTTTAGCATTTTTGGAACTTGTTTGCTATGTTTTTGAGATTTATCCTGTTGAATTTCTACATAGTGGACCCGGGATTGGCCATTTTGCAAACGAACTCTGAATCAAGATTTATTTCGCCAATCTCTTTCAAATGGTTTAAGATTGAGATCTGCAAATTTTCAAAATTTTTGGAGTTCATTTGCTATTTTTAGCAAATTTTCCAATTTTGCCCTTTTACATCCGAAGCCCAGTTTTGCTCAAAACAATTCCGATTTTTAGATTTTCTTCAAACTGACCCTTGGTCTATCCTCGTTTAATCTCTCCTCATCAATTAGGGGTTTTAGTCTTACCGAATCGGGTCATTTCTGTAATTCTTCCAAATTTCATCGAAATATACCAAAAACTCTAATTCTCGGTTTTTTTCCGAATTGACTTTTCTTTCAGTTTTTCTTTCAAGTAGCTTCTCCATTACCCGTAGTCAATGCTTATCTTTCATTTGAGACCTTCAATTTTGACCAATTTGATTGTTAAAGCACTTTTCCCTAAATTTCCTAAACTAGGGTTTCTTTTCTACTGAGATTCTGTAACCCAACTTCTGACCTCCAAATTTTTCAATGTAGACCTCGGATTGTCAAAATTCTTTCACCATCTTTCAATTGAACTTCAAATTTTGATTGTGAAAGTGGGTTGACTTTTTCAGTAGTTGACTTTTTTGGGGTTGAATTTTTTCAAGTTTGACTTTTTTTATATGCTTTCTTAGACTAAGTCTCGGAGGACCACCTGTAGAACGAGAAAAGCCTTTTAGCATTTTGACACATCAATTTAGGAAGAAAACATACCTGTTTTAGTGGTCCGAACAAAATTCGGTGTCTACAAGTTTGATTGAGAATCAAACTCAAACCTCATCTTACCCTTGGCTGGCCGAAACCATTAAAGGTTTTAAGGAGTTGATTTTGAGTCAAACTATTCTCTCTTGGGATACCTTGGTCGGCCATGTATTTAGACTACATGATAGGAGAATTTGGTTGTGGACATTAAATGTTAGTGTCATAGCCAAACTAGGGAACTTGAAGGAGAAGAGTGTTGGGAATTACTTACGAGCTTATGCTTAAACAAAGTAATAAATATAGTGCAGTGGAAGTAAACAAAGAAGCACCCGGAGTACAACAGGATCTTAGGCTTGTGTTTAGCATAGGTCTATAGCATTCAAGAACAATTAAATCGCCCATATGATTTAGAAGTTACCTACTTAAGATATTGTAACCTTAAGTTGCAGATCCAAACTGAAAGTTGCTCTCGAATCCAAGATCCACAAATCTTCAAATCAAGCAAGATCACAAGAAGCACAATTGTCTTTCCTCTAAAGCTAGTCCACACGAACAGCTAATGGATCCTTCTCTAAGGTATGGTGATTCACTTGTGCTAGCAAGTTGATCCTAAGACCACAATGAAAATAGTTACCTTTGGTGTTTATCTGTCTAAACCGATCTCACTCAATAAGGAAGAAAAGTGGCAAGAGCACACCAAAAATGAGGAGGTTACGGCAATAAGGAATCTCGCAAGGAGGTGGCGATTTCAACTTTTTGCAAGGGAAAGGTTTTCTTATTGAAACCAACTTTCTCTCAAGCCAAAATCAGAATATCTCAAGTACAATGAATGACTTGGAGTGCGGCTACAACCTGAATATATGATATATATATCTAGGCGCAAACCCTGACTCCTCTCCCTAAGGGTTGGCTGTCCACCTGTTGCTTCTTGCACAAGATTTTCATTAATCCACTTGGACTTAAACAATTTATTTCTAAGATGGATCAATAGGCCCATTATATTATCTAATGATAATAATGGTCCACCAAACTTAATGCCTTAAGCTGGGCCAATTATCCTTAGCAGACAACCTTAAATTAGAATAGTCTCTTTGGACACATTCTAATTTCTCAAGTTTATTATTATTGGATAGATTAATTGCTAAACAAAAGTAATTTAATTCTCAATTAATTTTTTTTCTCCTCATGAAAAATTAATGACATTAATCTATTAATATCATCTCATGACCTTAATCCAATATAGCATAGTCATTCGAAACACACCTTGTACATCACAATGTGAAAGTCGACTATACTAGTCTTTACAAGACTTCTCGATTCCTCTTGTTTCATTAAGACATCATCTTTGGATTTCTCAAATCTCAATTATGCCTTAATCTATCTTAATTGAACTCTTCGATTAATTCCTTAACATAGATCTTTTATTCCATTAAGTTTTACCTTAATAGAATACCATGTTTAATCCATACATTACTATCCTTATGTGTGTGACTCTTTAGGCTCCCGATATGTTGGCAATGAAAATAAGTTAATCTCATTAACCTATCTTCATAGATCACGAGCGGGATCTAACAACCCATCATGACCACCCAAATATTGTGAAGTCAGCGTGACCTTTTAAAAACCTTTCAGTAACCAGCCTGTCGGTGTAATGCGATCCTTTCATCATATGTCTCAGATAGCACATGAGCATGGTGCAGTGTCTACTCATGATCAATCCATATTAGTTCTTTGCAACTTATGATTAACTTTATGAATTTAAAGAAACTCCTTTCTCCTATATCCAACATGATTTGGCCAAAGACTTCATGAAGTTAATTGTAGTCAAGAACAAACGAGATTTGTCTCCATTATCACCGGGAGTGGTGAATCCTCTCTAGATCACTCATTCATCTTCGTATGGTTCATGTCATACCCAATAACACCCTACTATAAGCATCCCTTCTTGGGACCCATTCATGATGGAATCTAAGTATGACACTCTCCATACAAGATAACCTGGTATCACAAGTCTAAGGACTAATTTATACGACTGGTACTAGAGAATATTACCATAAACACTAGAGTGATATTACCAAATGAAGTTCTCATAGCGGGCCATGTGCAGTGAACTTGTTCACCAGACAAGCACCTATATGTTATCCCAAGTATCCTATACTTCAACCTATATGAGATCGGTTGCTTACTTCATAAGAAAGAAGAATTAACATATACTAGTATTTGAGTATTGTCAATGCCCCATCTTTGCAATACGATGACCAGGAACAGTTTGAGGAACAAGGCTTTGATGCATAAGGATCTCATAATTATAACTCTTTATAATTCTTTTGCAATGCCATTATGTTCCATGGGTTTCATCCAATTAGTACTTAATAACTCCTTATTGTCGCACTAACATGAAGGAAAACCTAGTATCACTATCTTCATAGTGAAGGGTTTGCTTTATTGACTATATACCCCTTGTCCAATCTGATTGGCTCTAGGGCATATGCCAACAATCTCCCACTTGCACTATGCCAATCATTAACGCATCTAATGTCGAACTCTTCCAATTAGTAATTGTGTCTCTACAAGGACATAGCTTTAGTATATTACATTGAGAATATGCTTTGTCATATTCATGATAATCACATTATCAAGGTTAATAAATAATCAGATCATAACGAGACCTAGATTCAATTTAAATGGCTCCATTGTTGCTATAACAATTTTTGGAATCTACTTATTAGCAAGTAGCTAATGATCCGAATTTAACTTCTTTTATAAGCCAAAACAAAAGAGCTAACTTTAAAAACCTTTAATATAAACTTGCAATCATCTTTAGTTTGGAACGTTTTCAACTAATTGCATTTTTCAAAATGGCAATCAATCATAATCTTTATCAATCAAAGAGTTATTAATATCTCCCACTAGATCCTACATATGTAGATTTTAAGGGACTAATTCAATAGCAAGTTGAATTTTGTATCACTAAGCCAAATAGTATTCTTAATACTTTGCAAGTTGTAGAATAAAAGACCATGTTATATAACAATTCTATAACTGATTTATTTAAGAGGAAACTAAATAAGCATGACATCCATATGCCAGCAAAGTAATATGTTTTGAAAACATAAATAAATATCCTCAACATTGGCCCACAATGCCAATAAAAACATAAAATGTTTCTAAATAAATCAAAAATAAATGTCTTATTAATCATCCATAAGATCGGCAAGCTTTGATGTAATATCAAACTAGGTTGCCATCTTCATGGTCCAGCTTCACTGCTCCTTTCCTTAGGTCCCTACAATATGTCATACATACTTACTACCAAACGTTAGGTATCATATACCAAGAGGAGTGAATCAAATTATACCTGAAGTTGAAACTCCTTTTAGCTTCTTTCCTTTGCTAGACTCAAGGTACTCCTTGCAATTACGCCTCCAATGACCAATTTTCTTGCAATGAAAACAAGTTTTATTAGCATTATCTTATCGCGCTTCAAACTCTTTAAAGCAAGAGGTGTTGCTATATGCCCTAGAGCCAATCTGTTTGGTCAGGCATAAACTACCAATAATGCAAACTCGTCACTATATCTTAGTGATACAAGGTTTTCCTTCATGTTAGTACAATGATAAGGAGTTATTAAGTACTAATCGGATGAAGCCCAAGAAACATAATGGCCTTACAAAGGAATTATATACAATTGTGAGATCCTTATGCATCAAAACCATGTTCCTAAAATGGTTCCTGGTCATTGTAGTGCCAAAACGGGGCATTGGTAATGCTCAAAGACTAGTACATGTTAAGACTACTTACTTAGTAAGCAACTGATCTCACGTGTTGAAGTATAAGGGATACTTTAGGATAACATGTAGGTGCTTGTCTGTTGAACAAGTTCAATAAACATGGCCTGCTGTGAGAACTCCATTTGGTATTGTCACTCAAGTGTCTATAGAAACGTTCTGACGTCTCAGTAGTGTAAGTGGTCCTTTGACTTGTGATACCAGGTCATCTTGTATGGGGACTGTCATACTTTGATTCCATCACGAACGGGTCCCAAACAAGAGTGATGCTTATGGTAGGGTGATTTTGGGAATGACATGAACCATAAGAAGATGGATGAGTGATCCAGAGAGGATTCACCACTCCAAGTGACATCGAAGACATATCTCATCTGTTCTTGGCTTAAGTTAACTTGATGGAATCTCTGGCCGGAGTATGATAAAGTTAGGAGAAATAGTTTCTCTAAGTTCACGAAGTTAACCAATACCTGCAAGAACTAATATGGATTGAACTTGAGTAGACACTGCACCATGCTCATGGTATTTTCGGGATATTTGGTGAAAGGACCGAATTACACTGATAGATTGAACACGAAAGGTTATGTTGAGACTAACTTGACTCTCCAGTATTTGGGTGGTCATGATGGCTTGCTAGAGTCCGCTCATAATCTATGAATGTAAATTAATTAGATTAATTTATATTCATTGCCAACATATTGGAAGCCTAATGGGTCACACACAGAAAGGTGAATTAAGAAATTAAAATGGAAAAAGCCTAATTGCTTAATTTGAGAATTTAATCAATAGGGACTTAATTATATAGTTTAATTAAGTGGAAGGACTTAAAAGAAAATACATAAGAGTTATGTTATAGCCCTTAGTCAAGCCCTGGAGTCTTGCCGCCCCCTATATAAAGAAACATGATGTAGCCCATCTCCCTAAGGGGTGCTAGCTGCATATTGTATGGTTGGCTTTTTGGTGTATTTTTCTTGTAGACACCTAATTTTGTCCGAACCACTAAAACATGTGTGTTTTCTTCCTAAATTGAGGTTTCAGAATGTAAAAAGACCTTTTTTATCTTGCAGGTGGTACTCCGAGACTTAGTTTAAGAGGGTCAGCATATAAAGTCAAAGTCAAAAAAAGTCAACCCAAAAAAGTCAACCCCGAAAAAAGTCAACCCCAGAAAGTCAACTACTGAAAAAGTCAACCCACTCTCAAAATCAAGATTTGAAGTTCAATTGAAAAATGGCAAAAGAATTTTGATAATCGGAGGTCTAAATCAACAGATATGGAGTTCGGAAGTTGGGTTACAGAGATTCATTAGAAAGAAAACCCTAATCCGGGAAATTTGGGGAAAACTGCTTAAACGATCAAATTGGTTGAAATTGAAGGTTCCAAATGAAATATAAGCACTGACTACGAGTAATGGAGAAGCCACTTGAAAGAAAAACTGAAAGAAAAGTCAATCCGGAAGAAAACTGAGAATTAGGGTTTTTGGTGGATTTCGGTGAAATCGGGAAGAATTACAGAAATGGCCTGGTAAGACTAAAGCCCCCAATGGATGAGGAATGATTAAGAAGGGATAGGCCAAGGCTCAGCTTGAAGAAAATCTGAAAATCGGACTTGTTTTGAGCAAAACCGGGTTTCGAAGGCAAAAAGGCAAAATTGGAAAATTTGGGAAAAATAGCAAATGGACTCCGAAAATTCTGAAAATTTGCAAATCTCATTCTTAAATCATTTGAAAGATATTCGAAAAATAAAATCTTCATTCGGAGTTAGTTTGCAAAATGGCCAAATCCCGGGCTTCTTATGTAGTAATTCAAGAAGGAAAATCCTGGAAAAATAGCAAATGAGCTCCAAATCTTTTGAAAATTTGCAAATCTCATTTTTAAATTATTTTGAAGAGATTGGCGAAAGAAAATCTTGATTCGGAGTTCGTTTGTAAAATGGCCAAATCCTAGGCCTCCTACGTAATAATTCAAGAAGATAAATCCTGAAAAAATAGCAAATGGACTCCAAAAATTTTGAAATTTTGCAAATATCATTTTTAATTATTTGGAAGAGAATGGAAAAAGAAAATCTTGATTCCGATTTCGTTTGCAAAATGGCCAAATCTCGAGCCCTTATGCAGTAATTCAAGAAGATAAATCTCGAAAAAATACCAAATGAGTTCCAAAAATTATGAAAACTTCCAGATCACACTTTTAAATTATTTGGAAGAGATTGGTGAAGAAAAATCTTGATTTGGACCTCGTTTAAAAAATGGTAAAATGTGGGGGCATGAAAGGGCATTTTTGGAAGAAAAATCCAAATAAATTGCAAACGGACTCGAAATTTTTTGAAAACTTCCAGAATTCAATATTTTATTATTTTGAAAGTATTAAAAAAATAAAATTTGAATTTGGAGTCCGTTTTCCATTTATTTGCATCCGGGGGGCAAAATGGTCATTTCATCCAAGCAACCGAAAAGGGCTTCTTTTGGCCTTTCAAAAAATCAGACTTGGGCTGAAAAAGAGAAGTACTGGCCTGCCAAGGCCCAAAGGAAGGAGGAAGCTTCTGATTTTTCAATCAAATGGCCAAGAATAAGAGTTAGTTAGAGATTCTTTTTGTTCAAGCCATTGTGATTAAGCCACATAGGCCAAGGGAGAGTGTCAACATTATTCTTGAATAGCTGTAATTATGGACAGCTGATATGCTAATCTAAGGGTGATAGTTTCATGATTTTTCACCTTGAATTACTGGCCATTGGATGGAAATTGGTTAGGATCAAAATGACAACATCCTTGCATGAGAGAAAGGGGTATTCGGCCAGCCTTAAGGGAAGAGGCAGAATTCATTTTCATTCACTTCATTTTCAGATTTCTTCTTAGTTTTTCTTGGGTTTTCTCTCCTTGGTTCAAAGAAAAAAGAAAAAGTTTAGAAAAGAAAGGAAAGTTTGAAGAGATAAAGCTTGAAATATAGCTTCTTGAGGTTGCTCTTGAGCACCAACTCTTGCGCTTTCTTGATTTTTCATTCTTGTTTTTGCTATTTTGATTATTATTTGGTGAGTTTTCTTTTTAAATAAATGTTTTTTTTTAATATTCCTTTTGAGCTCTTTCTTCATCTTTTTCTTGAACAAACTTTTTTTACATTTTTTTTTTACATTTTCCTCACGATGGCCGAATGGCCTATATTATTTTTAATGTTGCTGTTTTGTTTATTTTATCATGTTATCTATGTTATTTTCTTTAATCTTGATGTTTTAAGTGTTATTCTACTTCATATACTTGAGTCATATTTTAATTTGGTTGCTTTGTTTGTTGCCATTTATGATTTAAACATCATGTTCTTGCATTTTTAATTTTCTGTTTTCATAATGTTTAAATTTGTTGATGTCTTATATTTAGTATATCAAGTGTTTGTGAAAATGCTTGTTTGGTTTTAGTATCTCTATTTTGTGTTTGCATGATTTGAGTGTTATATTTTAGTTGAGCATGTTAGTATATCAAGTGTTTGTGAAAATGCTTGTTTGGTTTTAGTATTTCTATTTTGTGTTTGCATGATTTGAGTGTTATATATTAGTTGAGCATGTTAGTATATCACGTGTTTGTGAAAATGCTTGTTTGGTTTTAGTATACCTATTTTGTGTTTGCATGATTTGAGTGTTATATTTTAGTTGAGCATGTTACTATATCAAGTGTTTGTGAAAATGCCATGCTTGTTAGGAACCATAGGCCATTCGGCCACTCCTTGTATTCTAGCATCATGTGTGCATTTTTGCTATGTTAGTTTATAGGTTAGCATTTGCATGATATTTGGTTGAGTTTTTGGTTTAAGCATGCCTTGTGTTTGTGATATTTCCATGCATATTTTAGATGTTAGGTTAGGTTTATTTTGCCATGCATGTTCGTGCATTTTAGACCTAGGTTGCATTAAATGGCATGCAAGTTCATTTAGGTCTAGGTCACTATATGGATGCCATGCATTTTTTCATGACATTTAAGTTTAAACTCATGCATTTCATTGTTGTATTTTTTCATGCATTTCATGTTCATGCCACTTGACTAATGACTTAGGCCAATTAATGGTTCAAAGTCATGCTCTCTTGAGCACACTTGTGGAAAATTAAGGTTTGTCAAATTAATTATTCTACCTTTGTGATTTTTTTTTTACTTAGCCAATTTTTGTCTAACTTTCAAAAAGTTCTAGCTACTGTTTGTGAGTCATTTTATGAGTCTTAAATATTTTTACTTTGATTTTTAAATGATTTTATCAAAGGCAAAAATGTATTTTGGCCAAACAGTTTTTTCACCCAATACTCGTACTTTCCTGATTTTTCTGGGCATCCATCTTTAATCAGAAAATTAAGCTGATTTTTTCCTGTGTAGTTTTACGTGTATTGAGTCTCCAGTATTTTTTTCAGAATGTTTTGAATTTTTAAAAATATGGTAAATAATAGTGGCTTCAAATTGGACAGTGGAGTCAGAATTGAATTTGGAGGAAAATCATTTTTCTGTTTTGGTTAAGTTACCTAGAGGGGGCTGATTAGGAAGTTTAGCTACTGACTTGGGATAGTTTCTAAGCCTTTTTAAGCTCTAAAAATGATTTTTTAAGTTTCGGGTTAAGGGTGGTCAAGTTCGGGATTTTAAACTTAGGAAATTAGAGTCATTTAAAAAAGGTTTAGCCCAGTTTTTATTTTTTATTTTTTAATCTAAGCTTTTCAAAATTGTTTTCAAACAATCACAAAGTATTTTGGTTTTAGAATATTTAATTTGACATACTTTCCTAAGGTAGCCGGATATCTTTTTAGATATACGGATTTCCTTAACTAAAGGAAAAAATACATTTTCATGCATTGCATTTTCCATATTCATGCATTTTATATAATATGTGATTTTTGCTATGATAATTTCTATGATATTGTTATGATTTTGAGTTATGCTATATTGTTTATTATATGATTTGGAATATTTCATGATATCCTATGCTTTTTATTTAGTTATTTTTTGTCATATTATTTAGCATATACTATGTTCATGCATTATTATTTTCATTTTTATTTTCATGCATATTATATGATAGCATTATTTTATATTTTATGTCATTTAAATTATATGCCATATCATTCATATTTGCCATGTCATTCAAATTATTTCATTTCATATAGATTATATTATGTTACCTAGGTCATTTCATGTAGAATATATTATGTTACCTAGGTCATTTCATTTAGGATATATGTTATGTCATTTAGGATATTTTATTTCATTTAAAATATATCATATGATTTAGGATATTACATTTCATATAGAATATATTATGTTACCTAGGTCATTTCATTTCATTTAGAATATGTCATATAACTTAGGACATTTCATTTCATCTAGAATATGCTAAGGCATTTAAATTATATCATATCATTTAGGATTCATTATATTATATAGATTTTGCCATGTCATTTTATTTATGTCATGCATATACATATTCATATATTTTAAAATGTTTTCAAAAGGATAATGATCTTTCAATAAAAAATAAAGATATTCCCGAGTTAAAATAATTCATGAGTTCTCTACCGGGTTTGCTAGAGGGAATATCATCAATTATCATTAATAAAGGAATATCTTTCTTTCAGAAAAAGAGAATGATTTCGAACGTTTTCCAAAACTAATAAAAATTTCTATATTTTGCCACATTTGTTGGGGAATATAGGAAAATTTTGAATTTATAAATTCCGGATCATTTTCAATTAAAATATGGAATTATTTTTCTTTAAATTGGGAATTAACTTGAAATACTAAATTTAAAATCGATTTTTTACCGAGACTTGAGATAACACACGATTAATAGGGTACCGTTTTATACGAGCGTTGTGGGGGTGCTAATCTTTCCCCACACATAACCGAGCCCCGAACCCGTTTCTTTGATTTCTCTGGTTTAAACGCAGACTAGAAATTGGTTTTAAAAATGTTTTAATTAATTTTTAAAATATTTTATAAAATCAATTTTAATAGGAGGCCGATCACACCTAGCTAAAAAAGATTGGTGGCGACTCCATGTCTTTTTCAAGGTCATTTTCAAAACCTTCATTTTTCTAGAGGAATTAAGTCGACTTTTCCTCTGTTTTTTAATGTCATGCTTAATGAATAATAAAGTCTTGCGATGAGACTCGTTATTTTTTAGGTTGCGACACTTCTTGATTTCTTTCTTTCTCCTTGCCTCTTCATGGATTGCTAGAGAGAAAAACTTTTTCTATCAAGAAAGCAAAGGCATAGAGTGAAGAAGAAAGAAGATCAAGATAATCCTTGTGATTGGTGCACCAAACTCGGAGAAGGAAGAAAAATATTTTCTTCTTCTTGATGCTTATGAAGCATTCGGCCATGGATGTTTAGATAGGAAGAGGTTTCTTGAAACCTAAACCACTAGCATGGTTTTCGGCAGAACTCCATTGTTCTCTTGATCATCTTGTGTGGAATACCGTTAGAGGCCAGACACTTGTGTGGTTTGAAGTCTCGGATTGACTGCTTGGTATTCAAGATTGAGTAGGCTATTTGTAAACTCAAGATTACTAGATCTTTGAGTTAAAGTATGAATCTTAATCAGATGTATGCTTTACAATTACAAGATCGCATTAAAATTTTACAAGCATGATCCTGTAAGATTCGACTATCTCCTTGTTTATTTTTTCGCTGCGTTCATGTTCTTCTTTAATTCGATTATTGTTTGAGCATGAGTTCGAATCCCAACAGTGGTATCAGAGCCTAGCTTGTAAGGTTTCTTGTGATTTATATGTTTAATTCTTGGTAATATTCAATTGGATTGAATTGTGTGTCGATCTAGCAAAGCTCTTTCAAGAAAAACATTTTCTGCTTTGTTTCAATTCAGGACAGCTTCTGTTTGCAATCTGATCTTGGTGTTTTAAATTGTTTAAAACATGTTTAAAATTTATTTGATCAATGTTTAACCTTGCCATATGATTGAATGACACAAAGAAATTAAATGAAACAAGTTTTGATTTGTTTTGGATTGGATTGGTTTTGGTGCTTGAATTTCGAAGTACACAGTGCAGGATTTTCTCTAGACAAAAAAAGATCATCCACTTTGTTATTTCCACCAGCGGAAGGTAACCGAAGAAACGTTCTTCAAAGTTAGGATGATGAGATTAAGAAAGAAATTGATATTGTTAAAGGGACATACAATCATTGTGGCAATGCAAGGCATTGGAGGCTTAAATGCAAGAAGTATATTCGATACTTGAAAGAAAGTGAAACTTGAGAAGTTTGACTTCATGGTTATTATGAGTTTGTTTTCACTACCTTTAGGTATATGATACCTATAAAATTGGTTCAAAGATATGTATGACATATAGATGGAACTAATAGTAAGGACAAGTGAAAAGAATAAGATCAAGAAAGTGGTAACCTTAGTTTATACTTGATCAAGCTTGCTAACCTATTCATGATGAATGTTTTAGAAACATTATCATTGATATTTCAGTTTTGCTAGCATTAGATGCTTGGCCATTCATCCTAGAATGAACCGAAAGGTCATATGGAATTGTTTCATATCATGGTCTTATTACACTCATAAAAACTACAAACTTGCATAAAAGATAATCAAAGGATTGTTCAAGTCAAAAGTATAAGGTTAAAGTATATAGATACTAGTAGTTTCTTTGATTATGAATCAAATGAAATCTTATACAAACTTGACAACTAGATGAGCTTTGGCTCAAGGAATTTCATAATGAGATTATGAAACTAATTTAGTCAAGAGCATTCTTATTAAGATATGATCTAAATGAAGAATGGCTTGAAACTAATTTGATGGATTATCTAATAGAATTCATATCAGATGAATTGGATGGACATTACTATGTAATGACATGAAAAGTCCATGATTCTCCAAATAGCCAAGATTGCAGAGACACTAACCTATAAAGGATTTCAAGTTATGTCCTAGTATATGACCGAAGCATATTCTCACAATAATGTACTGAAGCTATGTCCTAGTAGAGACACAATTGCTAATCGAAAGTTTCGGCTTTGGATGCATTAGTGATTGACTTAGTGCAAGTGGGAGATTGTTGGTATATGTCCTAGAACCAATCGGTTTGGTCAGGCATAAACTACCAATAATGCAAACTCGTCACTATATCTTAGTGATACAAGATTTTCCTTCATGTTAGTACAATGATAAGGAGTTATTAAGTACTAATCGGATGAAGCCCATGGAACATAATGGCCTTGCAAAGGAATTATATATAATTGTGAGATCCTTATGCATCAAAGCCATGTTCCTAAAATGGTTCTTGGTCATCGTATTGCCAAGACGGGGCATAGGCAATACTCAAAGACTAGTACATGTTAAGCCTACTTACTTAGTAAGCAACTGATCTCACGTGTTGAAGTATAACGGATACTTGGGATAACATATAGGTTCTTGCATGTTGAACAAGTTCACTAAACATGGCCCGCTATGAGAACTTCATTTGGTAATATCACTCTAGTGTCTATGATAATGTTCTCTAATACCAGTCGTGTAAATTAGTCCTCGGACTTGTGATACCAGGTCATCTTGTATGGGGAGTGTCATACTTTGATTCCATCACGAACAGGTCCCAAACAAGAGTGATGCTTATGGTAGGGTGGTTTTGAGTATGACATGAACCATACGAAGATGGATGAGTGATCTAGAGAGGATTCACCACTCCAAGTGACATCAGAGACATATCTCATTAGTTCTTGGCTTAAGTTAACATGATGGAATCTCTAGCCAGAGTATGAAGAATTTAGGAGAAATAGTTTCTCTAAGTTCACGAAGTTAACCAATACCTGCAAGAACTAATATGGATTGAACATGAGTACACACTACACCATGCTCATGGTCTTTCCGGGATATTTGGTGAAAGGACCGAATTACACTGATAGACTGAACACGAAAGGTTATGTTGAGACTAACTTGACTCTCCACTATTTGGATGGTCATGATGGCTTGCTAAAGTCCGCTCATGATCTATGAATGTAAATTAATTAGATTAATTTATATTCATTGCCAACATATTGGAAGCCTAATAGGTTTCACACAGAAAGGTGAATTAAGAGATTAAAATGGAAAGAGCCTAATTGATTAATTTGAGAATTTAATCAATTGGGACTTAACTAAATAGTTTAATTAAGTGGAAGGACTTAAGAGCAAATACATAACTTATGTTATAGCCCTTAGTCAAAACCTAGAGTCTTGCCGCCTCCTATATAAAGAAACATGATGTAACCCATCTCTATAAGAGGTGCTAGATGCATATTGTATGCTTGGCTTTTTGGTGTATTCTTCTTGATTTCTTTCTTCCTCCTTGCCTATTCATGGATTGCTAGAGAGAAAAACGTTTTCTTTTAAAAGAGAAAAGGCATAGAGTGAAGAAGAAAGATGATCAAGATAATCCTTGTGATTGGCACACAAAACTCGGAGAAGGAAGAAAAACATTTTCTTCTTCTTGATGCTTATGAAGCATTTGGCCATGGATGTTTAGATGGGGAGAGGTTTCTTGAAACCTAAACCACTAGCATTGTTTTCGACAAGACTCCATTCCTACCTTATGAAGGTTCTCTTGATCATCTTGTGTGGATTACCGTTAGAGGCCAGACACTTGTGTGGCTTGAAGTCTCTAATTGACTGCTTGTGTTCAAGACTGAGTGGGCTGTTTGTAAACTCAAGATTACTAGATCTTTGAGTTAAGGTATGAATCTTAATCAGATGTATGCTTTATAATTACAAGATCGCATTAAAATTTTACAAGCATGATCCTGTAAGATTCGACTATCTCTTTGTTTATTTTTTTCACTGCGTTCATGTTATTCTTTAATTCGATTATTATTTGAGCATGAGGTCAAATCCCAACAGGAGGTACATCCCATCTAGTCTTTCGTTTCTTCTTAGCCTTTGGTTTAGAAGAAGAAACTAAATGGACAGATGACTTATCCTTTATAATGGTATGCTCGGCCTGTGTGAGCATATTTAGCAACCCAAAAAGGGTAGCCTCCAAGTGGTTCATGTTGAAGTTCAACACAAACTGCGAATAGCTCTCATGTAGTGAAGTAGGGATTTGTTCAATGCTTAGATCATGATCCATAACCCATCCAATCTACTTCAAACGGGTAATATACCCTATAATCTTAAGCAAATAAGGCCCCACTAGGCTTCCCTCTGACATCTTTGTTTGGAACAATTCCTTTGAGATGTCAAATCTAACAATACGGTTCTCTTTAGCGAATAGTTCTCTAATGTTAAGGATGATATCCTGAGCATTCATGGCCTCATGCTGCTTTTGGAGATCGGGTGCCATACTAGCCAACATCACACATATGGCTTGAACGAGATCATCTCTATGAACTCTATAGGCAACCCTCTCCTCCTCAGTTGCATCAGCAACAGGCTCTTCTGGAATGGGCTCATCAAGAACATAAGCCTTATTTTCCTGTGTCAAGACAATCTTGACATTGCCAGACCAATCAACGAAGTTTGGCCTAGTTAATTTATTAGCATAAAGTATGCTTCTTAGTGATAATGGGTTTTCCATTTAGCGTTTATATCCTATATGAATCAAAACATTTAATAGTCAATAAATAGTAGGTAGTAATCATTTTTGTCAGGCTTTAATACTGAAATGATTATTCTCATTACTTTAACAAAATAATAGCCCTCAACTACTATCTTTTGGAAATTTAACTTTTAAACTTTTTAATGAGCTAGAACCACTTTCATTCTAACACAACCTTGAGTGACTCAACAAGCCATGTTGAAACTAATTGAGTAGGTAACTTAATTTACCAATTACATCTCTATGCAACTTCTAGATCAGTTAGGTGACAATTATTTGTCTAAATACATCATACGCATTTTGCCTAACTTTGCCTATAAATGTCATGTAATCAAGTTTTAGCGCATCCGGATAACATAACACTTAGTTGAGTAAGACCCACCTTCAATAACTCAAACATATTCATACATTAGTTTAACCTTGAGTGACTCAACAAGCCTCCAAGTAGAAGAACTTTGGTTATCTGTTATGATGGTGGAAGGCAACTTATCATGCATAACATAGACTCAATATAATTTAATGAGGGATTTCATTTAATTCTTAGATAGGTCTCATTGATTTCATATTCGATTAGCATGCATAGCATTCATTTTAGTTACATACATCACATATATACATAATTAATAAATAAGTCTATCACATGCAATCCACCAGGATGATTATGGTCTTAATTCTAATCTAGTTTCCTTGAGCCATTAGGAAACTAGTTGGTCAAATTCCTAGGGCGTACCATACAACAGTCTTCGAAAGCTTTGATGGTAATCTCCTTGGTCACTTCTTCTTGGCGCCATATCTCCTTACAATCTTGGAATTTACATAAATTCAACTTACTATCCTAAATTTAAATCTATAAAGAACATAGCAATTACATTGCTTTATAAAAAACCTTGAGTTACATTCGAGAGGAGTTAGATGAGAATTGAATTTACAACTCTGGAATAAAAAGACAAGATAGGGTGTGCAGACCCTATTTATAAAATACCAATAAGAAAATTCAACCATACATTCCCTAGTCATACTAAGGTCTAGTCCATAATCATCCTTCATGCATACATAATCATATTATAAGCATGAATAAAAACATGCATAGTCAATATCACCTGGTGATCTTGTGTAATATTTGTATAAATGTCACCAATGAATTTGAGACAATTTATCAAATCATTTTAGCAATCTCAGTTCCAACTATTAAAACACTTTTAATAAAATCTTAACAAT
The DNA here is from genome assembly GCA_030761205.1 of Fremontodendron californicum. Taxonomy (NCBI): domain Eukaryota; kingdom Viridiplantae; phylum Streptophyta; class Magnoliopsida; order Malvales; family Malvaceae; genus Fremontodendron; species Fremontodendron californicum. The sequence continues at coordinate 12,913,802 of JAULJL010000023.1, forward strand.
TAAGAAAGCTATCTTCAAATCGAACTTTACCTAACTTTTAGGTTGTTTGTCTTAATTACAACAAAACACTTTAGCATGTGTAAAATCCTAAACATTTTAAGACACCTCATTGTCTTATAACGAGTCTTTAAGTTTGTAATCCATCCTAACTCTTTAGGAACTTAAATCTCACTAGGTAACTCTTTACCTAATCATACTACAAGTCTCTCCTAACATTTAGGAATCACACTCCCACTAGGAAACAGTTTCCATGTTGAAGTAGGACTCTATCTCTTAGTGTCCTAGGCGCAGGCAATCTTTTTGGCCATCGAATGGCCGTTGCTAGCCCATGATCAGACTGTTGTACGCCATCTACAGTGGCTACTGGATGCCCCAAAAAGAGCTTGCTGGCCACCCCTTACAGCTACACCCAATTTGGCAACAATTGCCTTCTTGGTGATGCGGTTCGGCTAGCTTGTGTGCAACAATAGTTGCTGCTTAGTCTAGCCATCATAGATGAATCATATTCACCATAGATGATGTCCAAAATTCCCAGCAAGCAAGTGAAACGTTTCCACACTTATGCTCAAATTTTACGGCACGCAAACACCTACAAAACAGTCCAGAAAATTTCAGCATTGTAGTAACAACATTTCATGTCAAAAAACGACTTTGCTTAAATGTTTTAAGCTCAAATAAATTTTGTAACTTCAATGGCAGCATGTAATATAAAATTTCCAGATCTGAAACATCTAGAAAATCAGTTTTTAACAGCCCCAAATCTGCTCACAGAAACAAGACTTGAAACAATGTTTTTGACATCAAAACTTGTCGGATTTACTAAGACGTGTCATGGCTTTAATCCGTGTTGATTAAAACAATTTTAATCTACCATTTAAAAAATTTTAAACATGATTAAGCTCACTATATAGCTGCTGTCCAGATTTAACAAAATTAAACAAATCAATTTTTCTTTCAAATTCATAAAAACCAAAATCACCAAAAGTCAATACACAAAACAATAGATTGTTAATCACCAAGAATTGACATGCATAAACCTCATTTAAACGACGTAATCTGGGCTCTGATACCACTATTGGGAATTACTTATGGGCACATGCTTAAATAAAGTAATCAATATAGTGCAGCGGAAGTAAACAAAGAAGCACCCGAAGTACAATAGGATCTTGGGCTTGCGTTTAGCATAGGTTTATAGCATTCAAAAACAATTAAATCATCCATATGATTTAGAAGTTACCTACTTAAGATATCGTAACTGATAGTAACTCAATTAAGAGTTGTAAACCCAAGTGCAGGTTATGTTCAAGTAATAAATTCTCGGGTGTCCGAGGTCGAACCACAGGGAAGCGTATTAATAAGTATAAGTTTATAAATATATAAGACAAAGAAAGTGAACAAGATATTAGGGAATCAACAACAAAATAAGATAAACAAGATATTAGAGAACAAAATAAACAAAATAACATAAAAACAATTAAACAAGATATAAAAAACAATAAGAAAGGATGTTGAGGTTAGAGACTCCACTCTTGGTGTTATGCTAAGATTAATCTTGTTTTATTACACAATTGAAATCCACACATAAGGGAGGTTCCAATCGGAAGGTTTAGCAATTCAGTCCAACGTCCATAGCATATGATATTATGTTCATTTGGTGTCCTCAAAACTCATAAAAAGAGTCCAAGCATTCCTTATGCCAAGGTATATGTCTACAACAAATCAAGGTTATGAAACCAAGCATTTACTGTGCCATTTTCATTGTCAATAATGAATCAAGATCTCTACTTTGCAAGTATGATTTTAAACCAAAAGAAAATATTATCTATACTAGTGTTTATAAATGATGATTCATTTTAGCTCATGTTTAAGAGACTAACCTTAGCATTTACCAAGAGCTTCACCTCATCACCTCAACAATATGATTAGCAACACATACTAGATATGAATAAAATGAAAAGAAATGTAAGAAGCATAAGTAAATAAAAAAGAAAACTAGAGAAAGGAAAGAAGAAGAAAACTTAGAGAATTTTACTACAAAGGCTAATATCCTACCAATGTATAATGTATCCCAATACTCATCCAAGGCCCTCTATTTATACACATTTTGGAGGGCTAAATGACAAGAGACAAGCTTTACAAATTTCAAAGGTAGGTATAATAGGTGGGTGCATTTTTCTAACAATTTTCGTCATATTGTATGACAATTCTGATCAGCCAGCTTGATGGTCGATTTTGTCAATGTTGGAGGCTCGATCTGATAAAATGGTCTTCTAGAAAAATATACCCCTATCAGTTACGGATCCATAGCCGTTGGAATCAGATCATTTGCGCACGTGGATCGGAAGATATGGTCAAAATACCAAAACGGTGCAGAACAGACGTCATTGCACATCAGCCAACTTGATGGTCGATTTCGCTAGGGAAAAAGACTCCGTTTCAAGAAGTGTAAAACATGAAAAAGATAGATATGCCTCTTAGCTTTGCAGGGATACAAAGTTCAGCCTTATTGCTTCAGTGAAACTCGAGATATAGCTGATATGGCAAAAGGTGTCGGAACTGGAACTGAACTGGATTTACCCTTAATTCTAGTAATCTGAAATCACTCAAAGAAACTTGTGAAAAACACCAAATTACATAAAAATATAAAAGATCATAAACACAATTAGACTAAACAATAATAACTCGTATTTGACACAAAACAATAATAAAACATAACTAAAAACTATATAATTATACGAGTTATCACACCCCCATACTTAGATTGTTGCTAGTCCCTAGCAACGACTCAATAAAAAAAAATAATAATAAAATAAGAAAATCTAATCTAATCCATTTTCGTAGGAAATCACGGTGGCACTTAGCATGTGACACAAGCCTTTAAACCCCTAGGTGTCCCTAGTGGACGAGTTTAGTCTCGTGAGGGTTTACTAGGACGATACCCACAAACATTGAAGACATAAGAAAAACTAAAAATAATAATTATAACTAATCCTTCCAATATAAATTAGAGATAATCATTGGACAAGTCTTAAAAACTAATCAATAGCTTAAAGAAATTCACAAAAGATCTTGCTTGAATGTAAATAGTTTGAGTTAAGCCAATAATAACATAACATATTTCAATCAAAATAGTGTATATTCAAACTTAATCTCAACTTCTCACATGGGATACTCTCTTGATTTTCACTCTTTAAAGTAGTGGTAAAGTGTTTACACTCAATCAATCTCATGAAAACACTTCTACCATATGCTTGCTTGTCCACCTATTCTCCACTATTTAGATCATACAACTTCATAAATCAAGAGGTCTTTATTCAAGGTTGTAATGGGGCCAAAGGGTTATAATGTGGTTAAAGAACAAAAGGATAAAGATATCACAAAGGTTCCAAAGAGTTCATAGATTTTAGAGACATAATAAGATCATACAAATAAAACTTCTCAAAACTCTTATAAAGCACATAATAACATAGGCTAAATATTCATGTTGAGCCTTTGCATCATTCTAACCAACTTTGTAACATCTTTTTCTAGAAGTTCAAGAGAAGATTTTTTTTTTTTAATTTGGGAATGTATTTGACAATGATCCCTTTCTTTTTCTCTTGACTTTTTCTTTTCTTTTCTTCCCCCACACTTATCTTTTGTTTCTAACCCAAATTTTCAACTAAAAATATCCCTTTTTTTTTTTTTTTTTTTTTTTTTTGCAATATGTCTCAAAATATAAAAATCCATCTTTATAACAAGGGTAAAGATATAAGTATATTTAGGCTAGGTGTAAGTTGTGGTTACCAATAAAACAGCATATTTAATGTAGGCTCAAATTGGCTCACTAGTGGGGATGTTCTCTTAGAACATTAATAAGGGATGGCTGTTTGGCTCTGGTTATAATCCTAATGCCTCTATCATATTCATGTTGTCACATGTATCAATATAGTCTCAAACGGTTTAAAGCAAGTTCTAGAGAATCATGTAATCATAAGAGCACTCAAGAAAGAAATTAGATTGATTTGAATAATGCATCAATCATTATAGGCTCAAAAACTCACAAAGATGATTATACAAGTCAGATTAAGTCTAAACATGCTTCTTTCTCAATCAACATATCATATTAACATTGGCTCATAAAAAGGTTGACATCAAGCTCAATTCTCATGAAAATCTTCTCACTAATAAATCTGTTTTAGACTTATGCAATTCATATCTCATCATTGTATTGAAAGTAACTAAAAAAAAAAAAAAAACACACTAAGTCTAAACATGCTTTTTTTTTTGTTTTTTTTGTTTTTTTGTTTTTTTTTTTGAAGAAGAAGATTAAATCAAACTGACAAGGTATGTCTCAAGTCTCCCTTACTCAGACCTTGTTCAGAATGAATACTTCTAAATGTCTTAAAACACAACAAATTTTTTTTTTTTTTTTAGCAAAATATGTCCCTTACCCCCTACTAAAATATGACATTGTCCCCAATGTCAAATTTTAAAGGTAGAATTTAGGAGATATTACCTGCAGAGGTTGCTAACCACTTATTATAACTGAGACACAACAAGCAAAATGTTAGATAATGTCACAAAGACAAAGTGCAATCCACTCCTTGCTCGTCCATATCTCTTTTTCTTTTTCCGAGCGTTTGCGAAACAGCCGTAGCAGATAAACACTCATAAGCTTGTAGCTTTTTGAGTAAATCTTCAATGGTTGTAGCAGAAATTATGGTTCTCCTTGCCTCTGAAAACATGAATCCATTATCCACAGCATTATCTAAATATGAAAGTAAATTACTAAAATAACCATTAATATTAAGCAAACCAATGGGTTTCTTATTTGTGACCAAAGATGACCAAGAAGCCACGCAAGCTATTTCTTCCAATGTACCCAGACCTCCTGGTAAGGCAATGAATGCATCGGCAGAATGGTACATGATTGTTATCCGTTCAGGGATACTCCAGACTTGTATTTCCTTACCCACGGTAGGTCCACAAAAATCTGTGAATAGTTTTGGCACGATTCCTAGAACTGGACTTCCTCCGGCATGTGCTGCTGTAGCGACTGCTCCCATTAAACCCGTACTACCGCCTCCATAAATCAAGTGGATCTTTTGTTGGGCAAGTATTACTCCAACTCTTATGGCTTCATCAGCGAATATGTTATTTTTCCCTGGATAAGCACCTCCAAAGACACAAATTTTTTTAATGCGCTGGGACGAAGTGCTTTCCATTTTTTTTTTCTTTTTCGAGTGCCTGAAAGAGAATGAGTACATGGTGTAATATATAGAGGACTGAGTAGTGAATCAGACAAGAGTAATAATGTCGCCGAAAGTGTATTTGACCTGTCAGAAGAAAATGTTAACCTAACAAAAGATTTTTGCGTGATTTCAGGAAGAAAATCAAAAAGAGAAGAAAAATCAACCGTAAAAGACCAATGCAAAAAAAAAAAAAAAAAAAAAAAACGAGAATAATTACACAAATCGAACAACACGTAAATTAAACTGAAATAAAGTTATTGCAAATCAAACCAAAAGCTGAGAAGTCATTTATTGTAGTTGTGATTGTGGCTCACATCTTCCTCTGGTTTTACGTCCAGAAACGGCTTAAACGCCTTCTATGAGTCGAGGATATGCTTCCCATCCAGTTTTCTTACAAGCTGGCAAACAGGGTCTTTTAACATCAGATTCCCAAGATGTTGCCATTCCCTTTGGAATTGCGGCCATAAATCAAGAATTTCTCTTTGTACGTCTCCACTAGGATGCGTCTCAAGAGAAAGTTGGATATTACCCAAATTCTCCTTACTCAGTCCATCCTTAATGAATTCAATTTTATCATCTCGATTAGAGGACGGAATCCCAATAGAACGACATTTACCGTTACACGTCCATCGTGCACACTTGTGGCAATTTGAACTCATGCGCTTTGCTCGTCGCTTCTTTGCATAAGTGCTTCTACCTGTACCTGGTAAATGCAAAACAGGAAGATATTCATCTTCACGTACCTTGGCTTCAATTATCCAACGTATGTCTTCAGGAATCCCTTTGTTCATAAGCATTCTTAATCTTTCTAATCGAACTTGGTAAAGCTTCAGTAAAATATTCCGAGGAAAAGGAGGAAATCGTTTCTGCAATCTTTTGAGAATATCATCCATCCTGAAAAAAAAAATGAAATAAAATAAAATGAAAGAGAAATTTATATACAATATCAGTTTTGTGGGTAGCTGATGGAACCGACTTAAATAATCACGGAGTACCGTTATCCGCCATTTAACCGGGAAAAAAAATGAATTTTTTTTTTTTTTTTTTTTTTTTTTTTTTTTGAAGATTAGTAAAAATTATATTTACATCTAGTTATTTTCAAAACAAGGATCAGAAAGAAAAACAACCTCTTCTTGAGTAACATGATTTTCCAAAAAGAGTTTGAGTCTTTGTCCATTTACCTTGAATACGTTACCATTTTGAGGATTCTCAATGTCAACTGCTCCATAATGATACACATGCTTAACCACAAATGGGCCAGTCCATCTTGATCTCAACTTACCAGGAAATATGTGAAGTCTAGAATTATAAAGTAGAACTTTTTGCCCAACATTAAATGTTTTTCTTGAAATTAACTTGTCATGAAAGGCTTTAGTTCTTTCTTTATGAATTTTAGAATTCTCATATGCATCATTTCTGAGTTCCTCAAGTTCATTTATTTGTAATTTTCGTAAATTAGAAGCGTCATCAAGGTTTGAGTTGAACATTTTAATGGCCCAATATGCTTTATGCTCAAGTTCCACAGGTAAATGACAAGGTTTTCCATAAACTAGCCTATAAGGAGACATGCCCAATGCTGTTTTAAAAGCTGTTCGATAGGCCCATAATGCATCGTTAAGTCTAAGAGACCAATCTTTGCGATTTGGATTAACTGTCTTTTCCAAAATTTGTTTAATCTCCCTATTTGCTAATTCTACCTGTCCATTTGTCTGCGGGTGATAAGGGGTTGCAACTTTGTGTGTAATGGCATATTTCTTCATTAATGTTTCAAAAACCTTGTTGCAAAAATGTGTTCCCCCATCGCTTATGATAGATCGAGGAATTCCAAATCGACTCAAAATATTTTCTTTTAAAAATTTAATCACTGTTTTGTGATCATTATTTCGACATGGAATTGCCTCTATCCACTTTGAAACATAATCTATTGCAACTAAAATGTATAAGAAACCAAAAGATGGTGGAAATGGTCCCATGAAATCAATACCCCAACAGTCAAAAATTTCAATTACAAGAATTGGGTTCAAAGGCATCATGTTTCTTTTCGAAATGGAACCTAATTTTTGACAACTTTCACATGACTTGCAAAAATTATGTGCATCTTTGAACAAAGTTGGCCAGTAAAATCCACACTGTAAAATTTTTGCAGCAGTTTTCTTTGATGAAAAATGACCACCACATGCCTCGGAATGACAAAACTTAATTACACTACTTACCTCATTGTCGGGAATGCATCTTCGAAAAATCTGATCAGGACAATATTTGAACAAGTAAGGGTCATCCCAATAGAACTTCTTTACCTCATTCAGAAACTTCCTTTTATCTTGTGTGCTCCATTGAGAAGGAATTTTTCCTGTAGCAAGAAAATTAGCAATGTCAGCAAACCAAGGTGTCGTGGAGACAATTAGAAGTTGTTCATCAGGAAAAGTATCATTTATTGGTGAGGTTCCAAAAGATTCATCACAAACAAGTCTTGATAAATGATCAGCCACCACATTTTCTACTCCTTTTTTATCTCGAATGGTGATGTCAAATTCTTGCAGCAAAAGGATCCACCTCAGCAACCTAGGTTTTGCATCCTTCTTAGAGAGAAGATATTTTAAAGCTGCATGATCACTAAAGACAACAATTGATGATCCAACAAGGTAAGATCTGAATTTATCCAATGCAAAAACAACTGCAAGTAATTCCTTTTCTGTAGTGGAATAATTCATTTGGGCTCTATTTAAAGTTTTACTTGCATAGTAAATTACATGTGGTTTATTATCTTTCCTTTGTCCTAACACAGCACCAACAGCATAGTCACTAGCATCACACATTATTTCAAATGGTAAGGACCAATCAGGAGATCTCATAATAGGAGCAGTAGTGAGCATATTTTTGAGTTTTTCAAAAGCATCTTCACAATCTTTAGTCCATTCAAATGCAGTGTCTTTCATTAAAAGATTACATAGAGGTTTAGATATTGTGCTAAAATCTTTTATGAATCTTCTATAAAAACCTGCATGTCCCAAGAATGACCTAATGTCCTTTACTGTCTTTGGTGTGGGTAGATTAGCAATCAATTCAAGTTTTGACTTGTCTACCTCAATCCCTTTTGCAGAAACAATGTGACCTAGTACAATACCTTTAGTGACCATGAAATGACATTTTTCCCAATTAAGAACAAGATTTTTTTCTTCACACCTAATCAATACATTTTTCAAATTGGCTAAGCAATCATCAAATGAATCACCAGAAACAGAAAAATCATCCATGAAAATCTCAAGATTACGTTCAATCATGTCACTAAAAATGCTAAGCATGCATCTTTGAAATGTGGCAGGGGCGTTACATAATCCAAATGGCATTCTACGATATGCAAAAGTACCAAAAGGACATGTAAAAGTGGTTTTCTCTTGGTCCTCAAGTGCAATGGCAATTTGATTATACCCAGAATATCCATCTAGAAAACAATAAAACTCATGCCCTGCAACTCTTTCTAAGATTTGATCCATGAAAGGCAAAGGGAAATGATCTTTCCTCGTCACTGAGTTAAGTTTCCTATAGTCAATGCACATGCGCCAACCAGTAACAGTCCTAGCTGGAATTAATTCATTGTTTTCATTTTTAACTACAGTAACTCCAGATTTCTTAGGTACGACTTGAGTAGGACTTACCCATTTGCTATCAGAGATAGGATAAATGATTCCATTATCTAGAAGTTTAATGACTTCATTTCTCACTACTTCTTTCATATTAGGATTAAGCCTTCGTTGCATTTGTCTAGAGGGTTTAGCATTTTCCTCTAAATAAATATTATGTGTGCAGATTAATGGGCTTATTCCCTTTATGTCAGCTAAGGTCCATCCTAATGCATTTTTGTGCATCTTCAAAAGTTGTAACAACTTACCTTCTTGTAGTTCATCAAGATGTGAAGAAATTATGACTGGAAAAGTTTCACTCTCACCCAAAAAGGAATATTTTAGCTCGGATGGCAATGGTTTTAACTCCAGCTTGGGTGGTTCAATAGTTGATGGTACAGTGACATTTGTAAGTGATGGTAGTTCCTCAAACTTTTGTTTCCAACAATGCTTATCCTGAAAAGATTTTAACAAAGAATCAGTGTGTGAAATTTCTGAAGCATTATCAAACTCATATTCAATTAAATAAGCTTCTAAAGGATCATGGAATGTGGTAGTGGTGAGATGTTCATGAACAAGTTCTTCAATGAAATCCACTTCATGTACTTCTGAATTATCACCAGGTTGCTTGCAAATGTTGAACACATTTAATTCTAAAGTCATATTTCCAAAAGAAATGTTCAACATACCATTCCTGCAATTTATCAGAGCATTAGAAGTTGCAAGAAATGGACGGCCTAATATAACAGGAATTTGAACATTTGGATTTGAAACAGGATGTGTGTCCAAAACAATAAAATCAACAGGGAAGTAAAAATTATCAATTTGAACCAAAACATCTTCAACTATCCCTCGAGGAATTTTTACAGAACGATCAGCTAGTTGAAGTGTAACAGGTGTTTCCTTGAGTTCACCTAAACCTAACTGTTGATAAACAGAAAAAGGCAAAAGATTAACACTAGCACCAAGATCAAGCAATGCACGTTCTATTCTAGTGTTTCCAATGATGCATGAGATTGTTGGACATCCAGGATCTTTGAATTTTGGTGGAGTAAGGTGCTGAATGATTGAGCTCACACTTTCCGTCAAAAATGCTTTCTTTTGTACATTATGTTTCCTTTTAACTGTGCACATGTCCTTCAAAAATTTAGCATAAGATGGAACTTGTTTGATTGCATCCAATAAAGGAATGTTAATCTTAACTTGTTTGAAAAGTTCATAAATTTCTGCATTTTGATTCAAATTCTTTATTGTTTGCAACCTTTGAGGAAAAGGAGCAGGATGCATACCTTTTTCTTTGTCCAAATTTTCAAGAAGTTCAGACTTACCATCATCCTTACCATTACTTTTCGGAGGGGAAAGAGGATCTTGGTCTTTTGATGGAATCTTTTTGTCAATTGCCTTTCCACTTCGAAGAGTTGTGATAGAACTGGCATTTTCCTGTTGAGTTTCATTGGAGCAAGAAACAAGACATTGAGTAGAAGGGTTAGGCTGAGGTTGAGCAGGAAACTTACCTTTTTCTTGAGTGCGTAATGAAGCTGTCAATGTGGACAAGGTGTTTTTGATCTCATTGATGTCCTGTGAAGTCCGGCTATTCACATTTGCTTGTGTTTGCATGAATGCTTGCAATGTCTCTTCCAAGGTTTGTACACGTGAAGGTTGATAGGAAAAAGTGTTGCCCGGCTTTTGAGATTGTGGTACCTGAACATGATTATTATTCCGCCAACTGAAGTTGGGATGATTTCTCCATTCAGGGTTATACGTTTCAGAGTAAGGAGAAGGAAAAGGCTTTTTAAATGTGTTTATGGAATTTACTTGATCATGCAACGCTTCTTTAAGAATGGGAATGTTTGGACATTCAGAAGTGGGGTGTCCCATGATTTCACAAATTCCACAACTTTCTTCATTTTTAACCGTTTTGACTTCTTTTACTTCTCTAAGTTCCATGGCTTCAATCTTTCTAGCCAAATTAGCTACTTTAGCTTTTATCTCATCTTCTTGACTAAAATGATATTTTCCTCTGTTAGAAACAAGATTAGATCTATTGGAACTTTCAGAGGAATTATCTGTGTGCCAGGCTTGAGAGTTATCTGCCAAATGGTCTAGGTAGTCAAAGGCTTCTTCAGGTTCTTTTTCTAGAAACTCACCGTTACACATTGTTTCAACAAATTGTTTAGTTTCGGGAGTTAAACTTTCATAAAAGAAACTAATAAGACGCCATTTTTCAAAACCATGATGTGGACAAGAACTTAACAAATCTTTAAAACGATCCCAGCACTGAAAAAATGCTTCATTTTGATTTTGATTGAAATTTTGAATCTGTCTTTTCAAAGCAGTAGTTTTATGTGCTGGGAAAAATTTCTTTAGAAACTCAGTTTGTAATTCTTGCCATGTGCCAATTGACCTTGGTTTTAAATTATGAAGCCAAATTTTTGCTTTATCTTTTAAAGAAAAAGGAAATAATTTTAGCTTGACAATTTCATTTGTACATTGTTGGTCATTAAAGGTGACACATACATCTTCGAAGTCTTTTAGAAACGAGTAAGCACTTTCCGATTCCAACCCATAGAAATTTGGAAGCAAAGCTATCATACCTGGTTTAAAACGAAAGTTGTTTGCATTGAGAGGAAAAATAAAACAAGAGGGTGATGAGCTTCGAGTTGGTTGCAAGTAGTCACGCATGGTGCGTACTTGTCTGTTCCCATCTTCAGCATGAACACTTTCATTGTCAGCCATGGTAGGAGTTGTATTAGAAAGATTACCTGAAAAAGTTTCACAATAAAATCTAACTAAACGACGAGATCTAAAATCACGTCGCCAAACAAGCATAAAACAAAGTTAATATACAAATTAGGCGGTATAACCAGCCAATAGAAATAAAACAAAGTTAATATACAATATAAATATAAATATATAGAAAATTAGGCGGTATAACCAGCCAATAGAAATAAAACAAAGTTAATATACAATATAAATACAAATATATAGAAAATTAGGCGGTATAACCAGCCAATAGAAATAAATATACTTATAAACTTATATACTTAGTATTGCTTCCCCGGCAACGGCGCCAAAAACTTGATGGTGACTCAATTAAGAGTTGTAAACCCAAGTGCAGGTTATGTTCAAGTAATAAATTCTCGGGTGTCCGAGGTCGAACCACAGGGAAGCGTATTAATAAGTATAAGTTTATAAATATATAAGACAAAGAAAGTGAACAAGATATTAGGGAATCAACAACAAAATAAGATAAACAAGATATTAGAGAACAAAATAAACAAAATAACATAAAAACAATTAAACAAGATATAAAAAACAATAAGAAAGGATGTTGAGGTTAGAGACTCCACTCTTGGTGTTATGCTAAGATTAATCTTGTTTTATTACACAATTGAAATCCACACATAAGGGAGGTTCCAATCGGAAGGTTTAGCAATTCAGTCCAACGTCCATAGCATATGATATTATGTTCATTTGGTGTCCTCAAAACTCATAAAAAGAGTCCAAGCATTCCTTATGCCAAGGTATATGTCTACAACAAATCAAGGTTATGAAACCAAGCATTTACTGTGCCATTTTCATTGTCAATAATGAATCAAGATCTCTACTTTGCAAGTATGATTTTAAACCAAAAGAAAATATTATCTATACTAGTGTTTATAAATGATGATTCATTTTAGCTCATGTTTAAGAGACTAACCTTAGCATTTACCAAGAGCTTCACCTCATCACCTCAACAATATGATTAGCAACACATACTAGATATGAATAAAATGAAAAGAAATGTAAGAAGCATAAGTAAATAAAAAAGAAAACTAGAGAAAGGAAAGAAGAAGAAAACTTAGAGAATTTTACTACAAAGGCTAATATCCTACCAATGTATAATGTATCCCAATACTCATCCAAGGCCCTCTATTTATACACATTTTGGAGGGCTAAATGACAAGAGACAAGCTTTACAAATTTCAAAGGTAGGTATAATAGGTGGGTGCATTTTTCTAACAATTTTCGTCATATTGTATGACAATTCTGATCAGCCAGCTTGATGGTCGATTTTGTCAATGTTGGAGGCTCGATCTGATAAAATGGTCTTCTAGAAAAATATACCCCTATCAGTTACGGATCCATAGCCGTTGGAATCAGATCATTTGCGCACGTGGATCGGAAGATATGGTCAAAATACCAAAACGGTGCAGAACAGACGTCATTGCACATCAGCCAACTTGATGGTCGATTTCGCTAGGGAAAAAGACTCCGTTTCAAGAAGTGTAAAACATGAAAAAGATAGATATTCCTCTTAGCTTTGCAGGGATACAAAGTTCAGCCTTATTGCTTCAGTGAAACTCGAGATATAGCTGATATGGCAAAAGGTGTCGGAACTGGAACTGAACTGGATTTACCCTTAATTCTAGTAATCTGAAATCACTCAAAGAAACTTGTGAAAAACACCAAATTACATAAAAATATAAAAGATCATAAACACAATTAGACTAAACAATAATAACTCGTATTTGACACAAAACAATAATAAAACATAACTAAAAACTATATAATTATACGAGTTATCAGTAACCTTAAGTTGTAGATCCAAATAGCAAGTTGCTCTCGAATCCAATATCTACAAAGCTTCAAATCAAGCAAGATCACAAGAAGCAAAATTGTCCTTCCTCTAAAGCTAGTCCACACGAACAGCTAATGGATCCTTCTCTAAGGTATGGGGATTCACTTGTGCTAGCTAGTTGATTCTAACCACAATCAAAAGATCAACCTTTGGTGTTTATCTGTCTAAATCGATCTCACTCAACACAGAAAAAAAACAGCAAGAACACATTAAAAAGGAGGAGGTTGCAACAATAAGGAATCTCACAGGGAGGTGGCGATTTCAACTTTTTGCAAGGGAAAGCTTTTCTTCTTGAAACCAACATTCTCTCAAGCCAAAATAAGAATATCTCAAGTAGAATGAATGACTTGGAGTACGACTACCGCCTGAATATATGATATATATATATCTAGGCGCAAACCCTGACTCCTCTCTCTAAAGATTGGTCAGCCACCTGTTGTTTGTTGCACAAGATTTTCATTAATCCACTTAGACTTAAACAATTTAATTCTAAGATGGATCAATAAGCCCATTGTATTATCTAATAATAATAATGGTCCATCAACCTTAATGCCTTAAGCTGGGCCAACTATCCTTAGTAAACAGTCTTAAATTAGAATAGTCTCTTTGGACCCATTCTAATTTCTCATGTTTATTATTATTGGATAGATTAATTGCTAAACAAAATTAATTTAATTCTCAATTAAATTTCTTTCTCCTCATGAACAATTCATGACATTAATCCAATATAGCATAGTCATTCGAAACACACCTTGTACATCACAATGTCAAAGTCGACTATACTAGTCTTTACAAGACTTATCGATTCCTCTTATTTCATTAAGACACCATCTTTGGATTTCTCAAGTCTCAATTATGTCTTAATCTATCTTAATTGAACTCTTCAATTAATTCCTCAACATAGATCTTTTATTCCATTAAGTTTTACCCTAGTAGAATACCATGTTTAATCCATACATTACTGTCCTTATGTGTGTGACCCTCTATTTTCCCAATATGTAGGTAATGACCATAATTTAATCTCATTAACCTATCTTCCTAGATCATGAGCGAGATCTAGCAACCCATCATGACCACCCAAATATTGTTAAGTCAACGTGACCTTTTAAAATCCTTTCAGTAACCAGCATGTCGGTGTAATACGGTCCTTTCACCATATATCTCGAATAACGCATGAGCATGGTGTAATGTCTACTCATGATCAATGCATATTAGTTCTTTGCAACTTATGATTAACTTTATGAATTTAGAGAAACTTCTTTCTCCTAAATCCATCATGCTTTGGCCAAAGACTTAATGAAGTTAGTCATAGTTACGAACAAACGAGATTTGTCTCTATTATCACCGGGAGTGGTGAATCCTCTCTGGATCACTCATTCATCTTCGTATGGTTCATGTCATACACAATAACATCTTACCATAAGCATCCGTTCTTTGGACCCATTTGTGATGGAATCTAAGTATGACACTCTCCATACAAGATGACCTAGTATCACAAGTCCGAGGACTAATTTACACGACTGGTATTAGAGAACATTATCATAGACACTAGATTGATATTACCAAATGAAGTTCTCATAGCGGGCCATGTTCAGTGAACTTGTTCAACATACAAGAACCTATACGTTATCCCAAGTATCCCATACTTCAACCTATATGAGATCGGTTGCTTACTTCATAAGTAAGAAGTCTTAACATATATTACTAGTCTTTGAGCATTGCCAATGCCCCGTATTGGCTATACGATGACCATGAATAGTTTGAGGAAGAAGGCTTTGATGCATAAAGATCTCATAATTATAACTCTTTATAATTCCTTTGCAGGGCCATTATGTTCCATGGGCTTCATCCAATTAGTACTTAATAACTCCTTATTATCATACTAACATGAAAAAAAACCTAGTATCACTATCTTCATAGTGAAGGGTTTGCTTTATTGACTGTATACCCCTTGTCCAATCACATTGGCTCTAGGGCAAATTCCAACAAAGAGTTCCACATCAAGAAGGCCGATCATGTATGTAGACCTTAGTTATTAAACCTGGACTAGCGGTCAAACTGGTCGACCTAGTGACTCGGCAATTAACTCGGGTATGTTCTCTAATCAGATCGTTTTTGCAATTGACCCAAGAAAAACCTGAATTGACCCTTCGAGTTTAGGAAAAAACCAGTGACCCAACGAGTTTTTTATTGACTCGGGTAAATTAAAAATAATTTTTTTAAATGATTTTTAAATCATAACTAATTTAACTTTAGCATAATAATGAATCATTCTTTTATCATTTTCATTAAAAATTATTTTTCTTGAAAAAAATAAAAAACATTACAAAAACCAAAAGTAGAAAAAATCTTTGTAAACTTAGGGTTTTTTTTTTTAATTTTCTAAATGATAATGAATATTTCTAATTCTTATATCATAATTTTTAATTATACAATTAGTAAACATATTTATATAATCTATAATTTTATTTATAATATTTTTAAATATTTTTAAAATCAACATTGACCCGAATGATCTAACGGTTGAACCAATTGACCTGAGACCCGAAGCCTTGAACGAGTCAATTTCCGGTCCGATTCTGATAACTATGATGTAGACTCTTTTACGTTTGATGTTTGACTAAGAACACTAAGTGTTAGTGTCATGGCCGAATGAGGTCTCATTGGAGATAAAGAGTTTCTCTTGAAGTGAATTGTTTGATTTTGAATCAAACACTTACCCAAATTATCATATCCTAAGGGGGTTGGCCATTGAGGTTAAGTGATTGAGATCATTATACAAAAGTTAGTTTTGTCATAACCCAAAAACCTCTAGATAGAATAGGCTAAGTTAGAGACAAAAAGTTGCCCCCACTTTTCTCTTCTCCTCCCCTAGCTTTTCCCTTTGTTGCTGCACCCTAGAATTGTTCTTGTGAGTTTAGGCCCATTGAGAGGAATAACAAGAAATTAACCTTTTGATTTAGATTGAGTTTTCTATCAACTAGCATTGTTAAATCCCAAGTCTTGAGAAGGCTCCAACAATCCGTTCGTGTAGATCACCGTTATAGGCAGTGTGGCTGTGCTCCTTTTGATCTCTAAGAGGACTTTTTGGTGATCATCTTGTAGTTGCGTTCGTTTGAGGAAAAACACACTCTTGATTACGATATCTTGAGTAGGTATGATCACTAAACACATGGGTGAAATTTTTAAATGTGTATTTTTAACCACATGTTCATCACAACCTTGGTCCCGCTGGAAATTCAGTTTTTTCTCTAATTTATTCTTTTACTGCATTAGTTCAATATTTATATTTTATTATTTTATATTGTGATATGCATGAGGCTGAGTTTTCCAACATCTTATCAGAGTCAGGTTCGTTGATCTCATGTGGTTTGCATGCTTGATTCTTGGTGATAATCAATAAGTTGATTTGTGTGTTGATTTAGGGTTTTCGGGTTGCATGATTTTTTTAGAAAAATTGTTTTCAACTAATTATAAAATCTGACCAGCATGCTAATATGACTTGTAATCTTATCTAAAAATGTTTAAATGGAAGATTAAAAATGTTTTAATCAATTTGGAATAAAGTCAAAGTAAACTTGAAAATATTTTATGTCTAATATGTTTATTTTGAGTCCAGTTTTTGGGCTTTCAAATTCTTATTTCTAGTGTGTTAAATTTTGGATTTTTAGTTTAAGTTGCTTCCAATTATGATTTATGATGGATTTTGCTTAAAAACATTTTAATAAAATATATTTTGGGCTTAAAACGAAATTGCTTCAGTGTTGGAATTTTCAGAGCTATTTTGATTGTTTTTGTGTGCCTAAAATCTCCATTCACATGTTTGGAATCATTCCACATCCTTACTGGAATTTTGGAAAGCTTGATAGCATGAATATGATTCATGTTTGAAGGCTGGTTCAGGCATGAAACATGGCTGGATTAAACAACAAATGTTGTTGCACTTGCACCTCCCAAATAGTGGCAAAAAATGGCAAATGTTGCCAGTCTTGGTGCACCATAAGGTGTGGCTAGCAGCCAATTCTTGGGCATCTTCCAATCACTGTAAGTGGCAGACAACAACCCTATCATGGATGGCCAGCAGCTGCTCAATGGGCAAAGGAAGTTGCCCTAGCCAAGGACACTGTGTTAGACTTCTACTCCAAGTTGAAAACGTTTTCTAGTGGGAGTGTGATTCCTAAAAATTAGGAGATTCTAGTTCAATTAGATAATTATTATCTAATTGAATTGAAGTCCCTAAGAGTTTGTATGGGTTCAAAACTCTTTTAAAATGGTTTAAACAAAAGGTTTCCTCAAATTTGAGCATGTCTTAAGAATTAAAATTTGGTAACTTGATTTACTAAAATTTTAATTAAAATTGGTTTCTTAATTTTAATGTCCTAAAAATGTTATTTTTGGAAATTAATTTTCCTAGATGGTTTAGGAAAGTATGCATGTTAAAGGTTTTGTCCAAATTAAGACATAGGTTTCTAAGAGTTAGAAGATGTCCTAATTAAGACAAACCTTCTTACAAGTTTGGTAATGTCTAGTTTAAGACAACTTTCCTAAAAGTTAAGAATTTAATTAAAAATATTTTAATTAAAGAATCGAATTAACTAAATAATTTAATTAATCATTTCTAATGAGTTGAATAGATTAATTCAAATAACACACAAGATCCCACGTGAAATTGGCCATGCATATTTACTTTATGCTTATAATATGATTATGAATGCATAAGGATGGTTATGGACTTAGACCTCAGTATGACTAGGTTGCGGATCATTAAATTTTCCTTTTGGTGCTTTTCTAAATAGGGTCTGCTAACCCTGTCTTACCTTTACTTTCAGGGGTTGTAATTCTTTTCTCACCTAATTCCCCTCGAATGTAACTCGAGGTTTCTAATAAAGTTACGTAAACGTTATATGCTTTATATATTTAGGTTTAGATTAGAATTTATGTAAATCCAAAGATATAAGGAGACAAAGCACCAAGAAGGCAGGACAAGGACATTACCATGGAGACTTATTGAAGACTTAGGAATTTGACCAACTAGTTTCCTAATGGCTCAATGAAACTAGAGTAGTAAAGTTCATAATCATCCTAGTAGTTGGCATGAGATAGATTTATTTATCAAAATTTATATATTTGATATATAATTGAAATAAACTTTATACATGTCAATCAAGCAAAGCAATGAGACTTAAATAATGAATTAATTAAATCCCTCGTTAATATATTGAGTCGCATGCTTCTCATGATAAAATTGCCTTCCACCATCATAATAAGATAACCGGAGTTCTTCTAATCGGAGGCTTGTTGAGTCATTAAGGTCAAAATTTTATACTAATATGGTTAAGTTATGAAGGTGGGTCTTACTCAACTAGTGTTATGTTGTCCAGATGCACCAAACTTGACCCCACGTCATTAGAGGCAATGGTTAGGCAAAATGCATAGAGATGCGATTGGTAAGCTAAGTTACCTACTCAAGTAGTTTCAATATGGCTTGTTGAGTCGCTCAAGGTCATACTGGGGTGAAAGCGGTCCTAGCTCATTAAGAAATTTAAGGGTTAAATTTCTCAAAATAGCAGATGAGGGCTATTATTTTGTTAAAATATGAGAATAATCATTAAACTTGTAAAACCTTACATTAATGATTAAATTGCAATTATTAACTATAAAATATTTTGGTTCATATAGGATATAAACACAATGGCTAGTAACCTATCCCCAATGAGCATACTTGATGCTAATAAGTTAACTGGGCCGAACTTCATTGACTGGTTCTGCAACATTAAAATTGTTTTAAAACAAGAGAAAAAGGCATATGTTCTAGATGAACCTATCCAAGAAGAGATTGCTGCTGATGCATCTGAGGAAGGCAGAGCAGCCTATCAAGTTCATAAAGATGAACTTGGTCAAGCCACATGTGTGATGCTGCCTAGTATGGTGCCTGAACTCCAAAAACAACACGAGGCTATGAATGCTCAAGATATCATCTTTAACCTTAGAGAATTTCTGAATAAGGAGAACTACAATGAGATGTACGACATCTCTAAGGAACTATTCCAAAGCAAGATGTCAGAAGGTAGCACTGTGAGGTTTCATGTGCTTAAATTCATAGGATGTATCACCAGACTTGAGCAGCTAGGATGGATCATGATCTAAGCGATGACCTATACTTTCTTCACTGCCTGAGAGCTATTCACAATTCGTGTTAAACTTTAACATGAATCATTTAGACACCACTCTCCTGGGTTGTTAAATATGCTCACAACAGTTGAGAAGACCATTGTAAAGGACAAGTCATTTGTCCATTTGGTTTCTTCTTCTAAGGCAAAGAACAAAAATAAAACTAGATAGGATATACCTCCTATTTCAAATAGTTTGAAGCCCGGTGGTGGAATGAAGAAAGACAAAGGCAATAATAAGGGAGCATGCCATCATTGTGGAAAGCCAAGCCACTAGAGGAGAATTGCAAGGAGTACCTTGATTCGAGCAAAGGGAAGAAGCTTAAATAAGCTTATACTTCAGGTATATTTTGAGATTTATTCACTTTCTTGGTATATGATACCTTGTTATTGGTTCTAATATATGTATGTCATATTGTAAGGACCAAAAAAAAAAAAAGAGTAGTGATGAGAGGACCATAGAAGATGGCAACCTTGCAAATGTTGGACAAGGTTTGCCTTCTTTTGATGTTTATTGAAACATTATTATGATTTATTTAAACATTGGATGTTTATTTTGGCATTGTAGGCCACTTTTGAGGATGTTATTTTAATTATGTTTTGAACATATTTTGCTGGAATTGGATGCCATGCTTTGGTTTTATCATTCCTCTTAATAAATCGTTTATATAGAACTTGTTCTATATCATGATCTTTTATTCTCAAATATATAACTTGCAATAGTATTAGAACTTAGGGGATTCAGAATAGATTTCGATGCCAAGGGTACTGATTGACAACGGATCATCATTTAATGTGTTGCCTCTGGCAACATTGTCCAAGCTACCAATTGATATCTCTTACATGAAGTTGAGTCATACCATAGTCAGGGCTTTTGACGGGACTCATCGGGACATAATGGGAAACATTAAGATTTTGCTTCAGATCGGTCCATGTACCTATAGGATAGAATTTCAAGTGATGGACATCACTCCTTCCTATAACTGCCTTTTGGGGAGACCATGGATTCATTCGATGGGTGCAGTATCGTCTTCCCTTCACCAGAAAATAAAGTTTGTGGTGGAAGAACGCCTGATCAGCGTGGCAGGGGAAAAAGAGATAATAGCCTCTATGTTGACTGACACTCCTTATGTGGAAGTGAGAGAAGAGGTGGTGGAATGCTCATTTAGGACCTTGGATTTTGTTAATGCCATGTTCATCATGGAAGGGTTTAAAATCTCGAAGCCCTAATTATCGAAAAGCACTGAGATGGGTGTTAAGATGACTATTAGAAAGGGTTGTCCAGCTGGAAAAGGGCTAAGAAAATACCTGCAAGGGATGGCCAGAGCTATAAATGTGACCCAAAAAAAGAACAGATATGGTCTTGGGTACCTCCCCAAAGGGCACGAGAAAAGAAAACAAGTGGAGAAGAACAAGCAAAGAAGGTTGGCCTGTTTCGCTAGTATAGAGGTGGAATGGGACCCCATGACTTTCCCTCCAATCCTGGATGTCTTTCACTCTGGAGGTTATGAGCATACTAGGCCGAGTTCGAATGATGTGTTGGTGATTCTTGAACAAGCATTTCATAAGTTTTTTGTAATAGATGAAGAGAAGATGCTAAAGAAGTCTATGATCAGTATGGTTGAAAAGGAAGAAGTGGAGAATGCAAGCACAAGCCTTTTGGTGCACTCGTGTCCTTCGGGCTTTTGGTTAAAGAATTAGGTGCTACTAAACTTCCTGTAATATTTAAGTCCACTCCAAAGTAATGCTTAGAAACAACTTTAATTGCCTTTGCCCAAGGGCATTAAGGATCCTTTTGTACGGGCTTATGTTTACCAATCATCATTAAATAAATGGTAATCATGGTGCATTTTCTTTAAATGATTCATTTACATTCTTCTATTCTTCTATTCTTTCATCTATATACTTCTCTACATTGTTTTCTTCTCACCTATTTTTCAGGTGTCCAGATACGGAATATGACGACTATCCCATCAATAATTCTAGAGTTGATTTTGAAAGACCTATTTGCGTAGGTGATTTTGATGCCGAAAAAGATGTCAAAAATTATCTTTTGCCCCATATCTATTAAGAATAATAGAATAAGAAAATAAATAGGTATTGCCTCACAAAGAGTCAGTGAAAGTCATAAATCTGGGAAGTGAAGAGGAAAAAAAATAGGTCAAAATCGATACCTCAATTTCACCGTCTATAAGGCAGGAGTTAATAAACTTACTCCGAGAGTATGTGGACGTGTTCGCATGGTCTACCAAGACATGCTAGGACTAGACTCCGATATTATGGTCCACAAGCTCCCTCTGAAGCCAAGATGCAAGCCAATTCAGCAAAAGTTGAGAAGGATGAGGCCTGAAATGTTGTTGAAAATAAAAGAAGAAGTGAAGAAGCGATTCGATGTCGAATTCTTGGAAGTGGAAAAACTATTCGGAATGGGTACTAAATATCGTCCCGATTCTAAAAAAAGATGGCAAAGTACGGATGTGCGTCAACTATCAAGATTTGAATCGGGCAAGCCCTAAAGATAACATTATGCTTCCTCATATTGATACCTTGGTTGATAACACTGCAAAGCCATATTCTCCTTCATGGATGGGTTCTCAAGGTACAATCAGATCAATATGGCACTGAAAGATATGGAGAAAACCATGGTTGTGACAATCTGGGGAATTTTTTGCTATAAAGTAATGCCTTTCGGATTGAAGAATGTTGGGACAACATACCAAAGAGCCATGGTGACTTTGTTTCATGATATGATGCACAAAGAGATAGAGTTCTATGTCGATGACATGATCGTAAAGTTGTGTGGAGAGGACGAACATGTTGCGAACCTTAGAATGCTTTTTGAGAGATTGAGGAAGTTTCGGCTCAAACTCAACCAGGCAAAATGCATCTTCTGAGTCACTTTAGGAAAGTTATTAGGGTTCATCATTAGCTAGAAGGTGGTTGAGATTGACCCAAATAAGGTAAAGGCCATTCGAAATTTGTCGCCGCCTCGTACTCAAAAGGAAATGAGAAGCTTTTTGGGTAGACTGAATTATATTACTTGATTCATCTCCCAACTCACTGATAAGTGTGACCCGATATTCAAACTACTCCGGAAGCATGATCCAAGAGAATGGGATGAAGATTGCCGAAAAACCTGTGACAAAGTCAAGCACTATCTGTCAAACCCACTGGTGCTAATGCCGCCTATTCTGGGGAAACCACTGATATTGTACTTGTCAATGTTTGAAAAATCCATGGGCTTTGTGTTGGGGTAGCATGATGAGACAAAAAGAAAGAATAGGCCATCTATTACCTCAGCAAGAAGTTCACGGAGTACGAGCTGAAGTATTCATCAGTAGAAAAGGCTATGTTGTGCCTTGGCTTGGATCGCCTGTAGACTCAGGCAGTACATGTTGTATCATAGGACTTTGCTAATTGCAAAATTAGATCCTATCAAATACATATTTGAAGCGCCTTCATTTCAGGAAGAATGGCAAGATGGAAAGTATTGCTTTCTGAATATGACATCATATATGTGAACCAAAAGGCTGTAAAGGGAAATGCAATAGCTGAATTCCTAGCAAGCCGAGTGGTGGAGGATTATCAGTCTTTAAGTTTTGACTTCCCGGATGAGCATTTGATGTGCGTCTCACAGGAAGATGAAACTCTTCCCGAGGAAAAAAGTGGAAAATGTATTTTGATGGTGCATCAAACGCCATAGGGCATGGGATTGGTGTAGTGTTCATATCCCCGGAGAAAGATTACCACCCTTTCACTAACAGATTGGATTTCGATTGCACAAATAATATCGCAAAATACTAGGCGTGTACTATGGGCCTTCGTGCTACTATTGAAAGAAAGATTAAGACAGTAAAGGTCTTTGGAGATTCAGCCTTGGTAATATACCAACTATGTGGGGAATGGAACACTCGGGATATGAAGTTGATCTGATTAGGCTTGATCAAAGAGTTCGAAGAAATAAGTTTTAATTACTTGTCCCGAGAAAAAAATTGAATGGTTGATGCTTTAGCCACTCTGGTCGCGATGTTTAAAGTCAATGAGAGGGCCGAGGTTGTGCCTATCAAGATGAGCATATATGAGTCTCCTGCCCATTGTTTAAGTATTGAAGAGGAAGTGGATGGTTGCCCTTGGTATTACGACATTTTGCGATACATCAAAAGTCAACAATACCCTGAACAGGCAACAAAAAATGAAGAAAGAACCCTAAGGAGAATGGCGATGGGTTTTGTCTTAGATTGGGAAATTCTCTACAAGAAAGGGAAAGATCAGGTGCTCTTGAGGTGTGTCAATACTATCGAGGCTCAGAAAATGGTAGAAAGCCGTTTCTTATGTTAATGTAACGAGGTCAGTGGTATGCAGATTCATCAAGAAGGAGATTGTATGCTGATACGGGCTTTCAGGGAGAATAATTTCAGACAATGATCTCAGTTTTAATAAAAATATGATGAAAGAAGTGTGTACCCAGTTCAAGATCAAGCATCACAATTCAGCTCCTATCGCCCAAAAATGAGTGAGGCTATGGAGGTGGCTAATAAGAATATAAAGAAGATTGTTGAAAAGATAACTGATGTGTACAAAGACTGGCACAAGAAGCTGCCTCTTTGCTCTTCACGAATATTGCACCTCAGTTCGCACATCTACTAGTGCTATATCATTTTCTCTAGTATACGGGATGGAGTCAGTGTTGCCTATCGAGGTTGAAATCCCTTTCCTTCGTGTTTTGATGGAAGTTGGTTTAGAAGAAGCAGAATGGGTCATGGCCCGTAATGAACAATTGAACCTTATTGAGGAAAAAAGGCTAAAGGCAATTTGTCATGGGCAAATATACTAGAAAATGATGATACGAGCTCATAACAAAAAGGTTCACCCTAGGCAATTTCATGAAGGGAAATTGGTAATGAGAAAAATACTCCCTATCTAAAAGATCATTGCGAGAAAGGACTCCGAATTAGAAAGGACCCTATATGGTGAAGAAGGCTTTTCTAGAGGGGCATTGATCTTAACCCGGTTGTATGACAATGATTTGAGAAGTCCTGTAAATATCGATGAGTTGAAGAAGTATTGTGCCTAAAAAAATGAGAAAAAGAATAAAAGAAGAGGTTTAAGCCGAAAACTCGAAAGGGCGACTTAAAACCAAAAGTAGGACACTTGGGTTGAAAACCCGAAAGGGTGGCCCAATTACTGGCCAAGTTGGATCATACGATTGATGCTCTGTAAAAAATGGAATGAAGTTTCAGAAGTTCAGATAAAGGGAGGCGAAGCTCAATCTAACGCATCTTCGGAAGTCGAAGAGGCACTTAAGTAAATGGTTAGTTCAAAAGAAATTTCAGATGAATTAAAGTAGGAAGGTCCAAGAATTCCACATCCGAGGCATATGCAACCTGCAACATTATGTTCGTCTATCAAACCCTAGATTACACACTCTTAGTTGTTTGAAATATTATTGCAAAGAACCCTGTTATTATCATCTTTCTTATTACATTTGGCTATCCTATTACCATTTTTCTTACATTTTGTGATGCATTATAAATGTTATTGAATTGAATGATGATTAGTAAACATAAAAATCTTTAAATGAAAGGATTTCTTTGTATTACTATAGAGTATAGTTAAATTTTAGAGGAAGTCTGGAAACCACTAAAATTTGAAAAAAAACACAATTCTATGATACTAGGATGCTCGAATAGGGCGAGTAATGGAAAGATCAAAGATATTCAACATGGAGTTGGAAAGTTCATGGATTAGAACTCATGACATAAAAATATAACAGCATTTACCTCTAATGAACATGCATTTTACAAGCATTTGTAAAACATGTCATCAACATCGTTGCATTTGAAGGACATTGCAGGAATCGTGAAAAACTCTTTTAAATCAAACTCGTTTTTCAAATGGGTCTAGCCCCGAGATTGTCGTTGAGGTATTTCTTTGCTTTTAAATCGAACTTATTTTTTAAATGAGTCGAGCCCCGTGATCGCCGCCAAGGTATTTCTTTTCTTTTAAATTGAACTTGTTTTTCAAATGAATTGAGTCCTGGGATCGCCGTCGAGGTATTTCTTTTCTTTCAAATAGAACTTTTTCTTTCAAATGGATTGTGCGCCGGGATCACCGCCGAGGTATTTCTTTGCTTTTAAATCAAACTTGCTTTCCAAATGAGTCGAGCCCCAAGATCGTCACTGAGGTATTTCTTTTCTTTTAAATTGAACTTGTTTTTCAAATGAGTCAAGCCTTGGGATCACCGTTGAGGTATTTCTTTTCTTTAAATCAACTTGTTTTTCAAATGAATCGAGCCCCAGGATCGTTGCTGAGGTATTTCTTTTCCTTTTAAATCAAACTTGTTTTTCAAATGAGTCAAGCATCGGGATCGCCGTCGAGGTATTTTTTTTCTTTCAAATCGAACTCATTTTTTTTTCAAATGGATCGAGCCCCAGGATCACCACCAAGGTATTTCTTTGTTTCTAAATCGAACTTGTTTTTCAAATGAGTCAAGCCTCGGGATCACTGTCGAGCTATTTCTTTTCTTTTAAATCAAACTTGTTTTTCAAATGAGTCTAGCCTCGGGATTGTCATCGCGGTATTTCTTTTCCTTTTAAATCGAATTCGTTTTTCAAAAGGGTCGAGCCCCGGGATTATCGCGAGGTATTTTTTGTTTTTAAATCGAACTCATTTTTCAAATGGGTTGAGCCCTAGGATTGCCGTCGTGGTATTTCTTTGTTTTAAAATTGAACTCGTTTTTCAAATGGGTCGAGCCTCGGGATTTCCATCGAGGTATTGATTTTCTTTTAAATCTGTTAAACCCAAAACCCAGTAGGCCTCCCAAGCATCACAACTGTTAGGATCCAGGCCCAATAAGTCCTGGACCCAACAAATACCTGGCGCATGGATCAAGGCAAAAGACCCAAGAAAGGGCTTGCCACGACTTTAATCGGCCAAAGATCTCCTAACTAGGACTAGTCAAGCGAACCCCTACCACCTAGCGCTTATCACTTCAGAAGAGATCGCCAGCCTGTCACCTTAAACAGCCACGTGGCTTCCCTAACAGTCGCCTTGCCTATCACATCGCCTCCCATCACATCACTTCAAAACCCACATGGGACCTCGATCCACCTGTCCTTAACTAAACCCTAACACGTGGTGTATGGGACCCATCAGCAAAAACTATAAATAGGCCTTCTAAACCAGTTGGGAGACTCTAGATACCCTCCTACCAGAAAACCACCCATCGTTGCTTTGCATATCTTCTCCCTCTTGCCTTATAACCACCCCCCCTTCTCCCTCTTGCCTTAGAATCATCCAATACCAAAAACATCATCAACAATTGGCGCCGTCTGTGGGAAACGAGAGTCATGTCTCTGCCACTACCAACCCAACAAAACAATCCCTTAGAAGCTTCAGGCATTGGTGCACCCTGCACTAGCCCCCAGTTATCTTCAACAATAGCAAGTCATGGGTTCTCCTCTCCGGGGATATCCCCCCACATACCAGTACCAAATTATTTCCAAAACTACTCATTCGCTAATCTCTGGTACCATTAGCCTTACCCTCCCTACGGTTATTACCAAAACCTAGTAGCAGCCAACTCCCCAATACTATCCATAACTCCAGATTTAGTCAACAAAACTACCTTAAATGCTCGGTGAAGCTCTCGCCCCATCTTCGACACGGGAGCCTCCGCCAGTAGCCCCATTGGCCCCCAGGCTGAACTTGGGGAACGTACTAGCTTCACCTTTACACCCGATGTTGACCCACCACAGGGTAACCAGAAACTACCAAGCCACTAACCAGAATTCACGTTCATTGCCTCAGGCTCATCGCCTCAAGCTACCCAACGACAGCAGCTGACCCACATTTTGGGTCGTCCAACTTTCCCCTATTTACACCACCTTTTCCATACCTAGACCCGATGCAACATGCCTTGATGAACCAAGTACAGACACTCCAAGCATAGTTGGCAGAGCAACAAAGAACCGTACTTCAAGCCACCTAGCAAATTAACAACCTACAGAAGAATCAATATTGAGACCAGCAGGAAGAGAGTAGTAGCTTGTCCTCGCTTGGGAGTCGTCAAGCGGGGCATGAAAGAACACGGGGAAACGACTAGCATAAATCCCTAGAGAGGCGAGCCCCAACTCAAGGAGTCGGGCAATCACAAGATAGGAGAGCCCGAACCGATATCACTGCAACAACCAGCGCAAATGTACAGGCCCAAATGGCAGCCCTACGCAAGGAAATACAGGGGATGATGAAGGACAAAGGGGAAGAAATAGAGTGGATGAATGATAATAGCAGTCTTTTAATGGTGCAAATTCGACAGGAACAGGTACCCACGTCTGCGAAATTGCCGAAAGAAACTTATGACGGCACCAAGGACCTTGTCGACCACCTTATCTAGTATAATAATTACGTGGACGTGCGGGGAGCAAGCAATGCCCTCAAATGCTGAGTGTTTCCCACAACACTGCGAAGGCACACCAGGACCTGATACCACTCTTTGCCAGTGAACTCCATTGATAATTTCGAGAAATTGGGCAGGATGTTTATCTCTCACTTTCTCACCAATAAAACAACCTTCAAAACCCCCGCCAGCCTGCTAGCAGTCAGGCAAAGAGAAAGTGAATCCTGGAGAGAATACATTCAGCGATTCAACTCTACCACAATGGAGATGAAGGATTGACATGATGATTGGGCCATAGAGGCGTTCATTTTTGGCGTTCGCCAACCTCTATGAAAAAGACTAGAGGTACGCTGAACTGAAGAAATGAAGATGGCATAAAGAGGTATTGAATGGGAAAACCAGCCTCAAAACCAAGACAGGTTTTAGAGAATAGGCCAGCCCAAAAGATAACAGAAGTCAGTCTAGATTTGATACACGTCGTAGGAGATCAAGGTGTTGGGATTCGACCTCATGCTCAAACAATAATTGAATTAAAGAAGAACATGAACGCAGCAAAAAAATAAACAAAGAGATAGTCGAATCTTACAGGATCATGCTTGTAAAATTTTAATGCGATCTTGTAACTATAAAGCATATTTTTTTATTAAGATTCATACCTTAACTCAAAGATCTAGTAATCTTGAGTTTACAAACAGCCCATTCAATCTTGAACATCAAGAAGGCAACGTCGAAACTTTAAGCCACACAAGTGTGTGGCCTCTAACGTTAATCCACACAAGATGATCAAGAGAACCTTCATAAGGTAGGAATGGAGTCCTATTGAAAAACCATGCTAGTGGTTTAGGTTTCAAGAAACCTCTCCCCATCTAAACATCCATGTCCGAATGTTTCATTAGGCATAAAGAATAAAAAAAACGTTTTTTCTTCTTTCTTCTGGTTTGGTGCGCTAATCACAAGGATTATGTCGATCTTCTTTATTCTTCACTCTAAGCCTTTGGATCTCTTGAGAGAAACATTTTTCTCTCTAACAATCCATGAAGAGGCAAGGATGAAGAAAGAAATGAAGAAGAATGCACCAAAGCTCTTAGCACATCATATGTGCGGCTAGGGGGGCCATTAGTTTGGACGGTGCCAACATGTTTCTTTATATAGGGGACGGCAATCACTCCAGGCTTTGGACTAAGGACAATAACTCTTATGTATTTGCACTTAAGTCCTTCCACTTAATTAAACCATTTAATTAAGTCCCTATTGATTAAATTCTCAATTTAACCAATTAGGCTCAATCCATTTTAATCTCTTAATTCACCTTTCTATGTGTGACCCATTAGACTTCTAATATGTTGGCAATGAATATAAATTAATCTAATTAATTTATACTCATAGATCATGAGTGGACCCAAGCAAGCCATCATGACCACCCAAATACTGGAGAGTCAAGTTAGTCTCGACATAACCTTTCGTTTTCAGTCTATCAGTGTAATTCGATCCTTGCACCAAATATCCCGAAAAAAGCATGAGCATGGTGTAGTGTCTACTCATGTTCAATCCATATTAGTTCTTGCAGCTATTGGTTAACTTTATGAACTTAGAGGAACTATTTGTCCTAAATTCATTATACTCTTGCTAGAGATTCCATCAAGTTAACTTAAGCCAAGAACATATGAGATATGTCTCCAATGTCACTCGGAGTGTTGAATCCTCTCTGGATCACTCATCCATCTTTGTATGGTTCATGTCATACCCAAAATCACCCTACCATAAGCATCGCTCTTGTTTAGGACCCGTTCGTGATGGAATCAAAGTATGACACTCCCCATACAAGATGACCTAGTATTACAAGTCAGAGGACTACTTACACGACTGACACGTGAGAATGTTTCCATAGACTCTTGAGTGACAATATCAAATGGAGTTCTCATAGCGGGCCATGTTCAATGAACTTGTTCAATAGACAAGCACCTACATGTTATCCTAAAGTATCCCTTATACTTCAACACGTGAGATCAGTTGCTTACAAAGTAAGTAGGCTTAACATGTACTAGTCTTTGAGCATTGTCAATGCTCCGTCTTGGCAATACAATGACCAAGAACCATTTTAGGAACATGGCTTTTGCATAAGGATCTCACAATTATATATAATTTCTTTGCAAGGCCATTATGTTCCATGGGCTTCATCGATTAGTACTTAATAACTCCTTATCATTGTACTAATATGAAGGAAAACCTTGTATCACTAAGATATAGTGATGAGTTTGCTATCCGGATCACAATGAAACCCAATTCTTTATGGCTCATGTTGTTACTTTAACAACTAGGAATCTTTTAATTAGCCCAGTGAGCTATGGATCCAAATACAACTTCTTGTAGCCTTAAACAAAAGGTTTGTATTCTGACTTAGGATATAAATAATTCAGTCCTCTCTAGTTTGGAACGTTTCCAAATAACTTAATTCATTTACATCATGGCCTTAAGTCACTTGTTGGATTTTCTCTATGTTAAACTTATTTAACATTTAATCCAATCATCTGTTGCTAAATCTTTTAGATCTTAGCATTACTGTCGATTTACCTTTTAATCATCAATGTGTCTGATATACATTGTTTCATGAGTAATCTGCATTACTCCCACTAACCCTTAGGTGTGCACAAAAGATATCTCATCCTTTTGATAAATTCAACTCTTGAATGTCATTATCAAAATCAGATATCTCAATCCATTGTCTAACAATGTTCTATTAAGTAGACTCATCTCTTATGAGTTATGCATCACTATACATCCTACTTAATCATTATGTTTAGTAGACTCATCTCGTATGAGTAATACATCATAAAGCATCCTACTAAATCTTTGTGCCTTTATGCATCCTATGCATAAACTTCAGATTTCTACTTATGACCTTTAACTTTTAAATGTCATAATGCTTCCACTGTTTCCTACTTGTGTAGAAACATTCAAAGTAAACTCATTTACTTTCCTGCTGGATGTGAATTCAAAACTCTTTTGAATGCACATTTGTAATTATAAAACCAAACATCTCATATCCCATATGAATGTTTGTTTTACAAATACAATTCGAAATCCTCTCTAGGTTAGTGTTTCGACAATCTTGGCTATTTGGAGCAACATGGACTTTCTATGTCATTACATAGTGATGTCCATCCAATTCATCTAATATGAATTTTATTAGATAATCAATCAATTTAGTTTCAAGCCGTTCTTCATTTAGATCATATCTTAATAAGAATGCTCTTTAACTAAATTAGTTTCATAATCTCATTATGAAATTCCTTGAGCCAAAGCTCATCTAGTTGTCAAGTTTTGTATAAGATTTCCTTCTATTCATAATCAAAGAAACTACTAGTATCTATAGACTTTAATCTTATACTTTTGGCTTGAACAACCTTTGATTATCTTTTATGCAAGTTTCTAGTTTTTATGAGTGTAATAAGACCATGATATGGAACAATTCCATATGACCTTTCGGTTTATTCTAGGATGAATGGCCAAGCATCAAATGCTAGCAAAACCGAAATATCAATGATAATGTTTCTAAAACATTCATCATGAATAGATTGGCAAGCTTGATCAAGTATCAACTAAGGTTGTCACCTCATTGGTCTTATTCCTTTCACTTGTCCTTGTCATTAGTTCCATCTATATGTCATACATATCTTTGAACCAATCTTATAGGTATCATATACCTAAAGGTAGTGAAAACAATCTCATAATAACCAGGAAGTAAAACTTCTCAAGTTTCACTTCCTTTCAAGTATCGAATATACTTCTTGCATTTAAGCCTCCAATGCCTTGCATTGCCACAATGATGGTATGTCCCTTTAACAATATCAATTTCTTTCTTCTTCTCATCATCCTAACTTTGAAGAACGTTTCTTCGGTTACCTTCCCTTGGTGGAAGTAACAAAGTGGATGATCTTCTAGTCTAGTGAGCACATTTAGCAACACCTATTAGTTCATGTTGTAATACAACACGACTTGCAAATTGCTATAGACAATGAAGAAAGAACTAAAATTATGATCCATGAATCAACCAAGTTTCTCAAACTTGTTGATGCATCCATTAGCACATGATGCCTCATAGGCTACCTTCTAACATCTTTCATTGGAACAATTCCTTGAGATGTTGAACTTCTCATTGCTAAATACCTTATAGAACAATTCTTTAAGGTCATAGATCATTAAGGACATAAACATTCATTTCATTGATTAGTGAAATCGACTTTAAATAGTTTGCATCAAATATGCAATCAAGTGACTAGTTAACCTGCCATGACAATTTATATCCCATATAAACCAATGCATATAATAGTCATTATGCAAATTTCAATCATTAAAACTAGGTTTTAGATTTTAAATGATTGTTCTCACTATTTTATCAACATAGTAGCCCTCCTGTACTATTCGAGAAATTTAACTTTTAAACTTTTTAGTGAGCAAGGGCCCCTTTCATCCCACCATGACCTTGAGTGACTCTATAAGCCAGGTTGAAACTAATTGAGTAGGTAACTTTGCTTACCAATTGCATCTCTATACAACTACTTGATCAGTTAGATGACAACTCTTTTCCTAAGCACATCATATGTACTTCGCCTAACTTTGCCTCTAAATGTCATGCGATTAAGTTTTAAAGCATCCAGATAACATGACACTTAGTTGAGTAAGACCCACCTTCTATAACTTAAACATACTTGTATAGTAGTTTGACCTTGAGTGACTTAACAAGCCTCCTACTGGAAGAACTCTAGTTATATTGTTAAGATGGTGGAAGGCAACTTATCATGCGTAACATGGACTCAATATAATTTAAGGAGGGATTTCTTTATTCGTCTATTATGTCTTATTGCTTTTCTTTATTGATTGACATGAATAGCATTTATTCAAATATATATCACATATATAAATTCAAAAATAAATCTATCTCATGCAACCTACTAGGATGATTATGGACTTTACTACTCTAGTTTCCTTGAGCCATTAGGAAACTAGTTGGTCAAATTCCTAGGGATACCATACATAGTCTTCGTAAGTCTTGATGTGATCTCCTTGGTCCTTCTTCTTGGCGTCTTGTCTCCTTACATTTGGGAATTACATAAATTCTAATCTTAGCCTAATTCTAAATCTACAAAAACTATATAACATTTACATATCTTTGATAGAAACCTCGAGTTACATTCGAGAGGAGTCAAGTGAGAAGAAAATTTACAACACCGAAAATGAAAAAGAGAAGGTAGGGTTCGCAGGCCCTATTTACAAAAATACCAAAAAGAAAATTTAACCATCCATGACCTAAGTCTAAGGTCTAAGTCCATAACCATCCTCATGCTTTCATAATCACATCATAAAGCATAAAATTAAATGTATACATATTTAATGTCACTTAGTAGTAATATTTAAAGTCATTTAAATATACTTGGCTCAAATTATCTAGCAATTTCAATTTTAATTCAATTTGCTTGAGTCCTAATCCAATTAGGATTCTTTGAATTAAAATTTTCCATCTAATTAAACAATTTAATTAGATTTCCTAACACCTTAGGAAGTCTAAGTTTGACAAGGAAAACAATTTCCAAAAGTCCAAATTCCTAAAAAATCAGAATTTCCAAAAATAGAAGGTGATGCCCTAACACACAACTTTTGTGTGCAACCATTTTCCATTCTTAGCAAGTACCGTTCCCGCATTCGGCAGCTCTTGTTGGGGCAACATTTGCCTCAAGTAGCCGCCTCTTATGGTGGCTAATGTGGTGAACAATTCACACACACTTCATCTTTTGATTTTCAGCCAATTATACCTATAATTCAAGAATCAAATTCAAGAACTCAAGGCTGCCCAGAAAATTCTAGCAACCATGCAAACTGTTTGCACAACTTTGAGAGGCAGTTTCAGCAACAGAAAAAATAAAAAAATTCACCAAAAATTACCAAATCAAGATTGACATGTTTTGGACTTCTCCTCAAATTTCATAATTTTTGGACACCTTTAACCATGTCAAAATCATAACTTACAGCAGATCTGCAAAAAAAAATCTTGCATTGTGTACTTCAAAAATTCAAGCACCAAAACAAATCCAAAAAGAATCCAAACTCGTTTCTTTTAACTTCTTTTTGTCATGCTATCACACCCCAAATTCAGGGCATGTGACCAGCCAGAGACAAGGTATGCCCCTGCCTTCGAAGCCTGAGTATACTCATTAAACCAAATCAAACAAAATTTTGACATAATCTCGCACTACATGAGAGTTTGCCGCTCAATCATCAACATTCACAATGTAAATATTCATCAAAACATGACATCTCGGTTTGGACACCTCCAATAGGGAGTAACCAAAATGCCCTTCAGCAGACTCAACCTTTATGACATCTTATATACAAACATACATTTATATTATATCATAACAAAATAAACATCACCATCTCATACTAGGCCTCTAAGACCGATATACGTCATACATCACTTAATTACATCCTTTTACAAAATCTACAGAACATATTCATCATACACAAAATGCAGAGGACCCATGATACCTTAGTGACTGCAAAAATGTATCCCACCATCGCCACTACTTACCACGTCCTGGGTCAATCCGCTCACCACAAGTATGTGAGCAGCTAGCTATTTGGAATCTAGGAAGAGCTGGGTCTATCAGAATCTGGAAAAAAAAAAGAAAATAAATGGAGTGAGTCAAAAAACTCAGTGAGCATAAGGTAACTAGGAAGAGTACTTGGAAGTTTCGTGCTTCCTTTCTTAACCATTAAAGCATAACTTGAGTTATCAAGTATGACTAATTAACAAAAATGTAATATTTAAAAATTGTTCCGGACTTTTAAAAATTATTTGTCCCATATGAAATCTTCTATGCTGAGTGCTGAATATAAATAGGCTATTGGCTAGCCAAAATCGGTAGCCAAAAATATTTAACAATCGATTTTACGTGTATACCTCCACAATTATTAATTAAGAATTTCTCATGTCTATATCATCAAAACATCCCGGACTTATACCAGTCCGTATTATTTGTCATCCTAGACTATCTTGTCCATATCATCCCGGACTTCACCTTGTCCGTACAATAATAGCATTCCGGACATCACCCTGTCTGTATAATAATAACATCCAGGACATCACCCTATCCGTACAATAATAGCATCCCGGACATCACCCTGTCCGTACAATAATAGCATCCCGAACATCACCCTGTCCATACAATAATAACATCACGGACATCACCTTGTCCGTATAATATCAACATGATATATTGATTATCTTATATCATGGAGTAATATATATATATACTATGCTAGGAAACAATCTCTACACTAACATATTTCTACTTATGTTTTTCAAAGCATTACAATTTCACTTAGATTTTTTTATCAAACAACTTATGTGCATAACCTTTTAATTTACAATATCTAACTATCCTTAAATACTCAACCATCCTATACAATATCATTAATCAACCAATTTCACAAATTAGTAACCATAATGCCTCAAACACAATTTCATACTATTGTTTCTTTAATCCGACAAGTACAACCATAATCCGTACCTTGCCTAACATCTTAATTAAGCATATCCAAGCATTCCAAATAGCTCACATTCATTGTTATTCAACTCCACAACACTTACCTCATGTAACCATATTAACACCACACTTACGCCTTTGATCCGCATAAGGTTCGAAACTTACCATTTTCGTAATCCGAGCAATCTTTCGTGTTTCAATATCCATATCAATCAACAATGCATATAAAACAACAACTACCTCCTAGATTAACCTAAATACTCACAGTGTTAGTCGGAGTGTTAAAGCGGCACTTTCGTGGCTTTGTCGCGATCCCAGGCTAACTCTGCAATATGAGTACCTTTGGCATCATCAGGATATTCTGTGAATATTTCCCAACTATGGGACATTCAAATATTTACTATTTATTCTAGTTAGCTTCTATTCAAAATTTTCCAACTTAAGAATTTTTACAAATAAATTCCTACACTTAGCTCGGGTCAAAATTTAGAGCAACAATCAACTGGAAAGTTGCTCACACAATAACAACGAAGCTAATGGTGGCCTCAGACAACCAAGGAAGGTGGTGGCACCACTTCATGGGCAAGATAGGGTTTTGGCCAAGCTTGTTTTAGCCTCTAAATTTTGATTCAAAGCTATCCGATACTAATTTACGGTTTAAGAAGGCGGCGGAACACCTCCCATAATGGAAAAAGTGGCAGCAACATGGTGGTTCATCACCACCGATTATCATACAAAATGATTTCTCATAGATAGAGATAAATTATTCAAAATCTAGTATCAAAATCAAGCTTAGAACATGAAATTACCTATGGGTTAGTGAAATCCTTGCAAAATTTGGTGATTTCCCTTGAAATTTGGAGGAGAAAGAAAGCTTTAGTAAGCTTTAATGAAGTTTTTGGTGAGAAAATACCTAAGGCATAAAGAGTAAGAAGAAGAGGTGATGTCTTCTTATTTTGGCTGAAAATTTATGGGAAATTATCCCATGTTCTTAATCTTGCCTAAGCTTGGTCAAAAGAGTTGACCAATTTTGACTTTTTGCACATGCCCTACAGAACGTGATGTTTGGGATTTCGTTTTTCATTTTTTCTCAACATGTTCATGTTC
Source organism: Fremontodendron californicum (assembly GCA_030761205.1). Lineage (NCBI taxonomy): Eukaryota > Viridiplantae > Streptophyta > Magnoliopsida > Malvales > Malvaceae > Fremontodendron > Fremontodendron californicum. The sequence continues at coordinate 12,950,496 of JAULJL010000023.1, forward strand.
CTTGGGTTTTAAGACATCTATCTATGTGTTTGGATCAATCACAAGAATTTTTTAACCACGTTTTTTCGACTAAGTACGACAACGTCATAATTTTCCAATTTTACCGACTCTAGTCTCGTTTTTTCGTTCTAATACCAAATATTTGATCCAAATGTCATATTAACATATTATATAGTCAAAAAGTCCATTTATACCATTTCCTGGACTAAAATTGAAAAAGTGTGTAAAATGACCAAAATACCCCTGGTGCATATTTGTTTTGAATTTGATGCTGATTGTTGTTCTAATAATAGGTATGGCTTCTATATTGTATATTATCATCATATCCACTCAATTTATCATATTTTATGGACTTTTCCTCTTCCCAATTTTAGTCTGAATTTTTAAACTACTTTAGGGTCAAAATAGCTTAACCACCCGATTTAACCTCTAATTCTATAATCTATCATACAACATGTATACCACATGATAGCCCATTCTTCCTAGTGGCTTTTACATGTGTAGTTCCAAGCCATCATAATATTATAGGAGACCCGAGTTATCTCTAGCTTACGAGGGTCTCACAATTCTCCCCCTTTAATAAATTTGTCCTCGAATTTTGCATAAAATTAACCTATAAAGAATTACCTCATGTTTGAAATAACTGGGGCTACTGCTGTTTCATCTCATCCTCAAGCTCCCACGTAGCCTCTGTGTATTGTGATACTGCCACACAACTTTAACTGTAGGAACTTCCTTGGACCGCATCTTTCACACTTGACGATCTACTATGGCTACGGGTTCCTCAATATATGTTAACCGGGAGTCTATCTGTGCTACATATGGCTGTAAAACATGTGAATCATCTGGAATGTATTTTCGCAACATACACATATGGAATACGGGGTGTACATAGCTCAAGTCTGGAGGCAACGCTAACTCATATGCTATCGCACCCTTACGACTCAATATCTGGAATGGTCCAATGTACCTTGGACTCAACTTACCTCGTCTCCCAAATCTCATAACCCCCTTGGAAGGTGAAACTTTTAGGAACACATAATTTTCAACATCAAACTCTAGCTCACGTCTCCAGTTATCAGCATAGGTTTTTTGCCGATTTTGGGCAGCCATCAACTTTTCTCTTATTATTCAAACCTTTTGCACTGCATCCTGCTCAATATCTGGACCAAGTAGCCGATACTCGCCTGCCTCAAACCAACCAACAGGCGATCTACACTTTCGACCATATAGTGCCTCAAATGGTGCCATCTGTTTACTGCTATGATAACTGTTGTTATAAGCAAACTCAATCAAAGGTAAATGATTATCCCAATTCCCTTCAAAATCTAATACACAGGCCCGCAACATATCCTCAAGGGTCTGTATAGTCCTCTCGGACTGTCCATCTGTCTGGGGTGAAAAGCAGTGCTAAATCGCAATTGCGTACCGAGGGCCTCCTGGAATGATCTCCAAAATATCGCTATAAACTACGAACCTCTATCTGATATAATTGATAATGGTACACCATGTAAAGGCACAATCCAATCCAAACAAAGCTTAGCATACTTATTAGCTAGATAAGTAGTTTTCACCAGAATAATATGTGCCGACTTAGCAATCTGTCGACAATCACCCAATAGAATCATATCCTGCCTTAGTTCTAGGCAAAGCAGTCACTGAATCCATGGTAACATGATCCCATTTCACTCTGTAATGGACCAGCTGGTCTCAAATATTCAGCCTTTGCTTGCTGACATATTAGGCATTTAGCCACATAATCTGCTACATCACGTTTCATGCCTTGCCACCAGTAGAACTGCTTAAGATCATGGTACATCTTGGTAGCACCAGGATGCATCGTATATGATGAATTATGTGCTGCATCAAGGATCCTACCTAGAATTCTCTCTATCTCAGGGACTACCAATCGACTATGGAAACAGAGAGTTCCCTCTTCATCTACCTGAAATCCATCGTCCTTGCCCTTTTTCACACTAGTTATTGTCTCAGTACAAAAAGCATCAACATGCTGCCTTGCTTTAACTTTCTCTACTAAGGCGGATCTAACCTGTACATGTGCAATAAGTGCACCAGTCCCGATAAAACTTAAGGTAACACCTCTTCTCAAACAATCCTGAATAGCCTTAGCCAACAGTCTCTTCTCTAGGGATAAGTGAGCCATGCTTCCTATATATTTACGGCTCAAAGCATCAGCAACCACGTTGGCTTTACCCGGATGATAAAGAATAGTGCAGTCGTATTCCTTGAGTAACTCCAACCACCGCCTCTGTCTTAAATTTAGCTCCCGTTGATCAAAAATATATTTTAAACTCTTACAATCGGTGTATATCTCACATGATTGGCCATATAAGTAATGTCACCATATCTTAATTGCAAAGATAATGGCTGCTAACTCCAAATCATGTGTAGAATAATTCTGCTCATGCTTCTTCAACTGCCTCGAGGCATATGCTATAACCTTGCCACCCAGCATTAACACACATCCCAATGCAACCCTGGATGCATCACAATATACAACATATCCACCGGATCCCGTCAGTAATGTCAAAACTGGAACAGTAGCCAAACGTTTCTTAAGCTCTAGAAAGCTCCTCTCGCATTCGTCTGACCACTTAAACTTGACATTCTTCTGGGTAAGTCTAGTCAATGGAGCTGCCAATCTCGAAATTCTCAACAAACCTGCTGTAATTCCCTGCCAGCCCCAAGAAACTCCGAATCTCAGTAACGGTGGTAGGCCTTTTCAAGTCACGCACTGCCTCCACCTTTTTAGGGTCCACAATAATACCTTCCTTGGATACAATATGTCCAAGGAATCCTACACTACTCAACAAAAACTCGCACTTTGATAACTTAGCATATAACTGGTGTGCTCTCAAGGACTGAAGCACCAGCCTAAGATGCTGGCTATGATCATCCTCAGTTCGAGAGTACACCAAGATATCATCAATAAACATTATCACAAAGTGATCTAAATAGGGTTTAAACACCCTGTTTATCAGATCCATAAAAGCTGCAGGGGCATTAGTCAATCCAAAAGACATTACAAGAAACCCATAGTGCCCATAACGCATACGAAAAGCAGTCTTAGGCACATCTTCCCTTCGAATACGAAGCTGATGATAACCTGATCGAAGATCAATCTTAGAAAAACAACTAGCTACCTGCAACTGATCAAACAAATCATCAATCCTCGACAGCGGGTACTTATTTTTAATAGTCACCTTATTAAGTTGCCTATAGTCAATACATAGCCGCAGGGATCCATCCTTCTTCTTAACAAACAATACTAGAGGATCCCAGGGTGAAGTACTCGGGCGTACGAATCCCTTGTCCAATAAATCCTGAAGTTGTACCTTCAATTCCCTCAGCTCAAATGGAGCCATACGGTAAGGGGAAATTGAAATAGGTTGGGTTCTTGGCAACACATCAATACAGAACTCAATCTCTCGCTCAGGAGGAAGTCTGGGTAACTCCTCTGAAAATACATCTGGAAACTCAGATACTACTGGTATCTTATCTAAATCTGGAACCTTGCCTTCAATATCACACATATAGGCTAAATAGCCCTGACAGATACTGTTTAACAACTTCTTAGCTTTTAAGATTGATATCATTCTTGCTGTATTCATACTCCGATCTCCATAATATTTTAAAACTAATTTCCCTGGTATCTGGAAGGTAATAACCTTCTCGAAACAATCTAACACCGCATAATTGGTAGCTATCCAATCCATTCCCAGTATCACATCAAATTCTAGTATATCTAGTATCAGTAGATCGGCTATGAACACCTCCCCGCCAATCTCAATATCACACCATTTCAAAACTCGACCAACTACATACTCTACCCCGACAGGTGTTGAAACTAGAAAAGGTTCATTTAACTCACTAACATCTCTGAGCAAAATATCCGCAAACCGTGGGCAAATAAATGAATGGGTAGCACCCGGATCAAATAAAGTATGTTCAGGCTGTAAAAAAAACCATAATAATACCTGTCACAACTGCATTGATGCCTGGGCATCCCTAGGTGTCAGTGCAAAAACTCGAGCCTGCCCCCTACCTCCTGACGTCTGTCCCCTACCGGCATATTGTTGTCCCCGACCCTGAGTACCTCTAGTACTGTGCGACTGATCTTGCTAGCTGCCCTGATGCAGCTGTAGCTGGGAGTGGAGCTGCTACTGATGGAAATGAGCCAGAACCCAATGGGCAGTCTCTCCTCATGTCCCCCGATTTACCGCATCTAAAACATAAATCTGATCTCCAATATACGCCTCTATGTCGGCGTCCACAAATCTGGCATAATGGGGTAAAAGCTCCCCCAGTAGTAGTAGCAGCTGATGTACTCTGAGGGTGACCACCAAGTCTATGTTGAATGTTCTGACCCCCGTCCCTCTGTACACCACTAGTAGATGCCTCTCCTCTAGACACGACACCACCAACAGGCCCCGATGACCCTATCGTCCTAGAACCCTGTCCACCAAATCTGGGCCTCTTTCGTGGGCCCTTATCACTTTGCCTATCCCGAGCTCGCTGCTCGAACCTCAGAGAAAAATTTAGTACCTCAGCATATGTAGATGTCTCTGTCAACTGAACTGACCTAAACAAATACTCTTGAAGACCATCCACAAACCTCTTAGCTCTATCATACTCGGTGGATACCAACTGTGGCGCATATACAGAAAGATCAGAAAATCAGATATCATAATCAATCACAGTCATGGTCTCTATCTGCTTGAGCTGCTAAATTCGCGAGCCCTAGCCTCGCAAACACTCTATGGTAAGAACCTACGAAGAAACTCAGTACAAAAATTTGGCCACGCTAATGGAGGATCAGTAGCTCGTCGTCCCCTAAGCAAGGTCGTATACCACGTTCCAGCTATACTCCTAAGCTGGAAACTGACTAACTCCACAGATCGAACCGGAGAACATCCCAATGATATGAACAATCTACTACACTGATCCAAAAAGTCATTGGGATCTGCATTAGCGTCCTTCCCTGTAAACAAAGGTGGTTGATTCTTCTTAAACTCAGATAACGAAACCTAAAGGTATCCCTCTGGTCGGCCCTGCTCTGACTCTATCGGTGTAGCTGTCGGCTGTGGCTATGCCTACTGGGCTTGATCTAGTTTCCTCGGTTGCTCTGCCACAACCTGTGTCAGAGCCTCTACCTGGTGTAATACCTCATCCATTTTAGCATCCACCCTGTCAAATCTCATCTCAGTATCTGTAGTATCCCTAGTAGCAGTCCTACTACTCTCCGCACTCTGGCCTCTAATCTCAGGGCCAGCAGAAATCTGATCCGGGACCTCAAGCTCTCGGTCCCCTGATGTATCTCTAGGTCTACGAGTTCTTGTTCGGGGAGGCATCGTATCTAGAAAATAAACATACGTCAATAACTCCATAATATTATTTATACAGTTCAATATGTGCTAGCTAGCTTAAAAATTACCCGATGTAACAGCATGTGACGATGCACATCCATAGGGGTAGTACACTACTTACCAATATCCCAAGATTACTTGTAAGCAATGTACTACTACCCTACCCTTTTTTGCAGTCATGGACCTCTAGACCGTGCTCTGATACCACCTTTGTCACACCACAAATTCAGGGCATGTGACCGGCCAGAGACAAGGTATGCCCCTACCTCCGAAGCCTGAGTATACTCATTAAACCAAATCAAACAAAATTTTGGCATAATCTCTCCCTACATGGGGGTTTTCCACTCAATCATCAACATTCACAATGTAATAATTCATCAACACATGACATCTCGGTTTGGACACTTCCGATAGGGAGTTACCGAAATGCCCCACAGCAGACTCAACCTTTATGACATCTTATATAAAAACATACATTTATATTATATCATAACAAAATAAACATCACCATCTCATACTAGGCCTCTAAGACTGATATATGTCATACATCACTTAATTACATCCGTTTACAAAATATACAGTACATATTCATCATACAAAAAATGCAGAGGACCTATGATACCCTAGTGACTGCAAAAATGTATCCCACCATCGCCACTGCTTACCACGTCCTGGGTCAATCCGCTCACCACAAGTATGTGAGCAGCTAGCTATCCAGAATCTGGGAAGAGCTGGATCTATCAGAATCTAAAAAAATATGAAAATAAACGGAGTGGGTCGAAAAAGTCAATGAGCATAAGGTAACTAGGAAGAGTACTTGGAAGTTTCGTGCTCTCTTTCTTAACCATTAAAGCATGAACATGACATATCAAGTATGACTAATTAACCGAAAAGTAATATTTAAAAATTGTTCTGGGACTTATAAAAATATTTGTCCCATATGAAATCTTCTATGCTGATTGCTAAATATATATAGGCCATTGGCCAGCCAAAATCGATAGCCAAAAATATTTAACAATCGATTTTACGTGTATACCCCCACAATTATTAATTAAGAGTTTCTCATGTCTATATCATCAAAACATCCCGGACTTATACTAGTCCGTAATATTTGTCATCCTGGACTATCTTGTCCATATCATCCCAGACTCATCCTGTCTGTACAACAATAGCATCCCGGACTTCACCTTGTCCGTACAATAATAACATCCCGGATATCACCCTGTCCGTATAATAATAGCATCCCGGACATCACCCTGTCCGTACAATAATAGCATCCCGGACATCACTTTGTCCTTACAATAATAGCATCCCAGACATCACCCTGTCCGTATAAGATCAACATGATATATTAATTCTCTTATATCATGGAGTAATATATATATATATATATATATACTATGCTAGGAAACAATCTCTACACTAACATATTTCTACTTATGTTTTTCAAAGCATTACAATTTCACTTAGACTTTTTTATCAAACAACTTATATGTGTAGACACCTAATTTTGTCCGGACCACTAAATCAGGTATGTTTTCTTCCCAAATTGATGATTCAGAATGCAAAAAGGCTTTTCTCACCCTGCAGGTGGTACTCCAAGACTCAGTCTAAGAAAGCAGACAGAAAAAGTCAAACTCGAAAAAAGTCAACGCCAAAAGGTCAACTACTGAAAAAGTCAACCCAATTTCAAAATCAAGATTTGATTTCAATTGTAAGATGGTGAAATAATTTTGATAATCCGAGGTCTTCATTGAAAGATATGGTGGTCGAAAGTTGGGTTACAGAATCTCAGTAGAAAGGAAACTCTAGTTTGGGAAATTTGGGAAAAAGTGTTTGAGCGATCAAATTGGTCACAATTGAAGGTCCCAAATGAAAGATAACCACTGAATACGGGTAATGGAGAAGCTACTTGAAAGAAAAACTGAAACAAAAGTCAATTCGGAAGAAAATCGAGAATTAGTGTTTTTGATGGATTTCAATGAAATTTGGAAAAATTACAGAAATGGCCCGATTCGGTTAGACTAAAGCCCTAATTGATGAGGAGTGATTAAACAAGGATAGCCTAAGGCTCAGTTTGAAGAAAATCTGAAAATTGGACTTGTTTTGAGCAAAACCGGGCTTTGGAGGCAAAAGGGCAAAATTGAAAATTTTGGGAAAAATAGCAAATGAACTCCAAAAATTCTAAAAATTTCTATATCTCATTCTTAAATCATTTCAAAGAGATTGGGAAAAGAATATTTGATTCAGAGTTCGTTTGCAAAATGGTTAAATCTCGGGTCTACTATGCAGAAATTCAAAAGGATAAATCCCGAAAAAATAGTAAATGAGCTCCAAAAATTCTAAAAATTTTCAGATCTCATTCTTAAATTATTTGGAAGAGATTGGTGAAAGAAAATCTTGATTCGAAGTTTGTTTGCAAAATGGCCAAATCCCGGGTCCACTATGTAGAAATTCAAAAAGATAAATCCCGAAAAAATAATAAACGAGCTCCCAAAATTTTGAAAATTTTCAGATCTCATATTTAAATTATTTGGAAGAGATTGGTGAAAGAAAATCTTGATTCGGAGTTCGTTTGCAAAATGGCCAAATCCCGAGTGCACTATGTAGAAATTTAAAAGGATAAATCCCGAAAAAATAGCGAATGAGTTGCAAAAATTATGAAAACTTCCCGATAATACTTTTAAATTATTTGGAATATATTGGTGAAGAAAAATCTGGATTTGGAGCTCGTTTAAAATTGGTGAAAATTCGGGTGCACAAAAAGGCAATTTTGGAAGAAAAAATCCAAATAAATAGCAAATGGACTCTGAAAATTTTGAAAACTTCCAAAATTCAATTTTTATTATTTTGGAAGTATTGAGAAGAGGAAATTTGAATTTGGAGTCCGTTTGCTATTTATTTAGGTTCGGGGGTCAAAAAAGTCAATTTACCGAAAAAAGTGAAAAGGGCAAATTTGTAATTAAGAAAAATATGAAAGAAAAAGGAATTGCTGGGACTTTGCCTCCTTTGATCAGCCAGCATAGAAGAAAAGAAGGAAGCTTGATCAATTTAATTCCTTAGTCTCTATCAAGCTCACATGCTACCTCTAGTACCTTGCAAATGGTCCCCCCTTCATCCAATGGCTTATGTGCCTTGTAGAAAAGTTGAATGCACCATCCAATGGCCAAGTTTAAATGCCAAGATGACATTTTTATTTGTCATGAAAGAACCCTCATCTAATGGCCAAGAATGGAAGAAAAAAAATGAGCACAATTCATCCAAAGGTGGGCATCCATTCGGCCAAGCAAGAGACTGCATGGGATTGTCTCTTTTCATCCAATGGTGTAGGCCATCTACAATGGCTGAGTACACATGTTAAGGGCTGGATTTAATCTACAAGATGTCATTTTTATGTTGTCCTCATCCAATGACCAAGAATGGAAGAGCACAACTCATCAAGGGTAGACACTCAAAGGGCCAAGCAAGGGAGTGCATGGGATTGGTCCTTTTTTTCAACTAAGGGCTGAAGTTATTACAAGGGCTGAGTACACATCTTAAGGGCTGCTATCAATTGGCAAGATGACATTTTTATGTTGTCATGGAAATATCTTAATCTAAGGGACAAGATTGGAGGAGAAAAAATGCAAAAATCCATCCTATGGTGGAGGGGCCATCGGGCAAGGCTAAGAGAGGAGGGATGTTTTAATTTTCCTTAAGATGAGCATTTGAGAGGGAAGTCATTAGCTAATTGAGAGAAAAAAAGGTTTTTGAAAAAAAGGAAGAAAAGCTTTTGTTAAGGTAGCAATTCTACCATTGCTACTACATTTTTTCTTCTTCTTCTTCCTCGTGCTTTATTTCTTGTTTTCCATGTGATTTCCTACCATTTTTTTTACATCTTTCTTGTTGTTCTTGATTTTCAAAAAATAAATAAAACAATGGCTAGGCTTCATGATCTTGATGAAAATCAAGTGATAATGGTTAAGGTGGGCTTTGTCCAATATACCAACCATGTAGCTCATCTCCATGTATATTTTTTACCTTAGTTTTTTTTTTTTTTTTTTATGATTTTGAGATTGAAAAGGCTTCATGACCTTGATTAAAATCAAGAGATAATGGTTAGAAGGGCTTTGTCCAATGTACCAACCATGGAGCTCATCTCTTTGTTATTTATTTGCTTACTTTAACTTGCTTATTTTTATTATTGTTTATCTTTATGTATATCTATATTCTTGCTAACCATCTTATTCTTTTGACTTATGTCATATTTTTGCATCTTGGGGCTATTGTCATATAGTTTAGGCCATTTCCATTTTTCATATAAACTTCCATACCATTTAGTTAGGTCATTTTACATGACATTTCTCACAACACTTTGGTTCCTAAGCCATTCAGCCATGTGTATTTTCTCTAAGCTTTAGGTCATTTTTCTAGGCCATGATATTTGCTATTTCGTTTAGACATCTAGTTCATTTTACATGTCATTTAGCTTTAGGCCATTTTTATTATTCCATGTCATTTAAGTTTAGGTCATTTTATTATTCTATGTCATTTTACATGTCATTTAGCTTTAGGCCATTTTCATATACCATGTCATTTTATATGTCGTTTAAACTTTAGGCCATTTTCATATGCCATGTCATTTTACATGTCATTTAGCTTAAGGCCATTTTTATTATTCCATGTCATTTTACATGTCATTTAAGCATTAGGCCATTTTAATATGTCATGATATTTTTCCATGACATTTAGACATTAGGCCATTTTCATATGCCATGTCATTTCACATGTCATTTAGCTTTAAGCCATTTTTGTTATTCCATGTCATTTTACATGTCATTTAAGCATTAGGCTATTTTTATATGCTATGCTGTTTTTCCATGACATTTAGACATGAGGCCATTTTCATATGCCATGTCATTTCACATGTCATTTAGGCACTAGGCCATTTTCATTATTTCATATCATTTTCCATGTCATTTAGAACTAGTTCATGCATGTTAAGTTAGGAAGCATTTATTGCCATGCAAACTCATGTTAGGTATTTTGGTTATTTACGCCATGCATTTTCCATATCACTTAGGCTTTAAACCATACATTTCATGCATTCACTTTGCTGTATTTGCATGCATTTCATGTCATGCCACATGATTTATGACTTAGGCCAATCAATGGCTCAAAGTCATGCTCACTTGAGCATACATGTGGAAATTTAAAGAGTTGTCAAATTGATTATTGTACCTTTGTAATTTTTTATTACTTAGCCAATTTTTGTCTAAATTTGTAAAAGTGTTAGCTACTGTTTTTGGGTCTTTAGGAGAGTCTCTAATATTTTTATTTTGATCTTTAAATGATTTTATCAAAGGCAAAAAATGTGATTTGGCAAAATAGTTTTTCATCCAGTACTCATACTTTTCCGATTTTTTTGGGCAGTCATCTTTAATTAGAAAATCAAGCCAATTTTTTCTCGTGTATTTTTACATGTTTTGAGTCTCCAATATTATTTTTAGATGTTTTTGAATTTTTAAAAATAGGCTAAAAATCGTGTGTCAAAACTGGATAGTAGAGGTAGATTTGAATTCAAAAGAAAAACAATTGTTGAATTTGGCTAAGGCATTTAGAGGGGGTTGGTTAGAAGCATTAGCTACTCTCTTAGGATAGTTTCTAAGTATTTTTAAACTTTAAAAATGATTTTATAAATCTCGGGTTAAGGGTTGTCAAGTCCGGGATTTCAAACTTAGGAAATTAGAGCTATTTTCAAAGGTTTTGGCTAAGGTTTTAATATTTATTCAAGTCTCTTAAATTGTTTTCAAACAAATCACGAAGTATTTTGGTTTTTGAAGATTTAATTTGATAGATTCTCCTAAGGTAGCCAGATATCTTTTTAGATATACGGATTTCCTTAATTAAAGGAAAAAAATACACTTTCATGCATTGCATTTTCCATATTCATGCATGTTGTATAACATATGATTTGTTTTTTCTATGATATTTGTTATTATGTTGATTTATATTTTTTGGTATTAAATTGTTTGTCATATGGTTTTGAATGTTTCATGCTATCCTATGCTTTTTATTTAGTAATTTATTTTGTCACATTATTTAGCATGTTCATGCATTTTGTTATTTTATTTTCATGCATATTTCATGATAGCATTATTTAATGTTTCATATTCCATGTCACTTAGATTATATTCCATGTCATTTAGATTATATTATTTAGGATATGCCATTTCATTTAAATCTGCCATATCATTTAAATCTTATTCATTTCATTTAGAATATCATGATACTTAGGATATCTCATTTCATTTAGGATATGCTATGCCTTTTAAATTATATCACATTATTTGGGTTGCATTATATTATCTAGACTTTGCTATGTCATTTTATTCATGTGCCACATTTTCCTATTCATATGTTTTAAAATGTTTTGAAAAAGATAATGATTTTCAATAAAATAAAGATATTCCCAAGTTAAAATAATTCATGAGTTCTTTGCCGGGTTTGCTGGGGAGGATATCATCAATTATTATTAATAACGGAAAATCATCTTTGAAACGAGAATGATTTAGAAAATTTTCCGTGCTAATAAAAATTTCTATATTTTGCCACGTTTGTTGGGAATATAGAAAAAAAAAAATTGAATTAATAAATTTCGGATCACTTTCAATTAAAAAATGGAGTTATTTTTCTTTAAATTGGGAATTAATTTGAAATACCAAATTTAAAACTAACTTTTTACCGAGACTTGAGATAACACACGATTAATAAGGTACCGTTTTATACAGTCGTCGTGGGGGTGCTAATCCTTCCCCGCACGTAATCGAGTCTCGAACCCGATTCTTCAACTTTCTCTGGTTTAAAACGCGGACTTGAAATTGATTTTAGAAATTGTTTTAATTAATTTTAAAATGTTTCACAAAATCGGTTTTAATAGGTGGCCGATCAAACCTAGCTAAAAAAGATTGGTGGCGACTCCATGACTTTTTCCGAGGTTGTTTTCAAACCCTCAACCTTTTATTTCAATCAAGAGGAATTAAGTCGTCTTTTCCTCTACTTCTGTTTCCCCCTCACTCGAACGGGTCCCCACGATGGGATCATGTATCGACAGCTTGGCGACTCCACTGGGGACATTTAAAGAGTTAGGCCTAGAACTAGTCGTGTGTTATCAAAGTCTCGATTTTGTCGGGTTTAATTGGTATTTAATTTTAATTCCCACATTTAAAAAAAATAAGGAAAATTTCAAAAATAAGTAAATGCTCTTAAATATGTCCATATTCATGTGCATACATATTATAATTGTTCTCTGGTTATTGTGGTGCATATATTCATTTATTGATTAATTGATGATTTATGTTGTCTAATCTTGTTAGGGCATTTAGAATCAGGGTTGTAAAATAGATGGTGAAAGGTTTGTTGTGCCTCCTCACACACATTGCACTCGCATTTGCATATCATGAGCCCTACACCCGGGTTTCGTCCCTTTAAGTGGAAGTAAAGTAGCTACACTCCTGTGATTAACAATCCGCATGGGTTAGCAAAATACTTCCGGAGTATAAATTACCTAAGCTCACGTGATTAACAATCCGCATGGGCTAGGAAAATATATTATAACGAATTAAACCCGCTTTTATCGGGTTGCCTTACTAGCCCTCATAGGCAACAATGAGGAACAATTCAGAGCCTTTTTAGAACTTCATTCACCCAAATATAGTGAACCATAGAGCCAACATAGGCGAAGCTCTGCCAGATTTTTGATAGAATTACCGAAGTTAGGAACACATGGAGGGACACTTCTAACCTTTTATTACCTATGTTACATCCCGAATAAATTTTGCAAATCGGGCAGTGATGAACGCACATCGTTTTGCCCATCATAGATTCAAAATTCCGTCCCCAAAGACGTCGTAATGCCAAATTTTCATTTGGACATTTTTTGTATTATTTTGTTATTATTTGATTTCTTCACCTCTATTGACTTGTTTCTTTTTCATGCATTTTTTTTTTGTGTCATCATAACGCATAGGAAAAATTATTGGCCTCGAGATAATCTTCAACCAAGAGGGTTTTCATGGAAGGTCAGGCTAGTTCGATAGTGGAAGAGCATGCAGGGGTGCGGCAGTTGTCGCAACCCTAAAGAATAAAAATAACAAGTCTAACAAATGTCTCATCGCAAGACTTTATTATTTGTTTTCCTTAGACGTGACATTAAAAAAAAAAAGAGGAAAAGTCGACTTAATTCTTCTTAGAAAAACGAAGGTGTCGATACATGATCCCGGATCGCGGGGAACCCGTTCGAGTGAGGGGAATCAGAAGTAGAGGAAAAGACGACTTGATTCCTCTAGAAATAATAAAAGGTCGAGTGTATGAAAACGGCCTCGTAAAAAGACATGGAGTCGCCACCAATCTTTTTTAGCTAGGTGTGATCGGCCACCTATTAGAACTGGTTTTGTAAAACATTTTAAAATTAATTAAAACATTTTTTAAAACCAATTTCAGGTCTGCGTTATAAACCAGAGAAATCAAAGAAGCGGGTTCGGGAATCGGTTACGTGCGAAAAGGATTAGCTCCCCCACAACGCCCATATAAATCGATACCTTATTAATTGTGTGTTATCTAAAGTCTCGGTAAAAAGTTGGTTTTTAATTAGTATTTCAAGTTAATTCCCAATTTTAAGAAAAATAATTCCATTTTTAATTGAAAATGATCCAGAATTTATTAATTAAAAATTTTCCTATATTCCCCGACAAAATCGGCAAAATATAAAATAATTTTATTCATTTGGAAAATTTTCCGAATCATTCTCGTTTTTTGAAAGAAAGATATTCCTTTATTAATGATAATTGATGATATTCCCTCCAGCAAACCCGGTAGAGAATCCATGAATTATTTTAACTCGGGAATATCTTTTATTTTTTTATTGAAAATCATTATCTTTTTCAAAACATTTTAAAAATATGAACATGAACATGTATGACATAATAAAATGACATGGAAAATATATATAATATAATGCAACCTAAATTATATGACATAATTCAAATGACATAGTATATTCTAGGTAAAATGAAAAAAATCCTAAATATCATGGTATATTCTAAATGAGATAAAATGTCTTAAATGACATGGCAATTCTAAATGATATGGCATATTTTAAATGACATGGCATGTTATAAGTAAAATAACCTAAATGACATGGAATATGATCTAAATGACAAGAAATGACATGGAATTAAAATAATGCTTACATATAATATGCATGAAAATGAAAATAATAATAATAATGCATGAACATGGCATATACTAAACAATGTGAAAAAAATAACTAAATAAAAAGCATATGATATCATGAAACATTAAAAATCATATGGCAAACAAATATAAGATCATAAAATGTGAATTAAAATAATAACACTATCATGGAAAATATCATAGCCAAAAATCAATCATTTAAATAAAATGCGTGAACATGGAAAATGCAATGCATGAAAAATGTATTTTTTTTCCTTTACTTAAAGAAATCCGTATATCTAAAAAGATATCCGGCTACCTTAGTAAAATATGTCAAATTAAATTTTCTAAAAAAAACAAAACTTTGTGATTATTTGAAAATAATTTAGAAGAAAGATTTGAATAAAAATTAAAACCCTTACCAAACCCTTTTCAAATGGCTCTAATTTCCTAAGTTTAAAATCCCGGACTTAACTACCCTTAACCCGAGATTCATAAAATCATTTTTAGAGTTCAAAAAGGCTTAGAAACTACCCTAATACAGTAGCTAAATCTTCTAACCAACCTCCTCTAAACGCCTTAGCCAAATTCAACCATTGTTCTCCTTTTAATTTCAAATCTGCCTCTACTGTCCGATTTTGCTACACGATATTTTAGCCTATTTTTAAAAATTCTAAAAATTCTATAAAAAAAATACTGGAGACTCATAACATGTAAATATACACGGGAAAAAATTTTCTTAATTTTCTGATTAAATATGACTACCCATAAAAATTGGAGATGTTCGAGTAATGGGTGAAAAAAACAGTTTGTCAAAACACATTTTTTTGCCTTTGATAAATTCATTCAAAAACAAAAATGGAAATTGTTCGAAGTCATCCTAAGGACCTAAGGACAGTAGCTAAACATTTTAAAAACCTTGGACAAAATTGGCTAAGTAAAAAAAATCACAAAGGTAGAATGATCAATTTGACAATTCCTTAATTTTTCACAAGTATGCTCTAGAGAGCAAGACTTTGAGCCATTAATTGGCCTAAGTCACAAATCAAGTGGCAATGACATGGAATGCATGAACATAAAGCAAATGAAATGTATGAAATTCATGGTCTAAATGGTAAAGGAAATGCATGACAATTCATGGCAACCTAAATGCCTAGCATGAATTTGCATGGCAATAAATGCTATCCTAACTCTATATGCATGCAATGCTTGATAATGTAAATGTGACTAGGACCTAATATGTTACAAATATGCATGAAAATGAATGTTACCTAAGACCTAAATAGCATATTAATGCATGACAATACCAATGTGATTTAAGACTCAATATGCATGGCAATACCAATATGGCCTAGACCTAAAATGTAGTGAGCATGCATAGCAATACTATGAACATATAATGACTCATGAAATTAATGTCAATGCTGGAACAAATAGTAGCTAATACACAATTTCAAGATATGATAATGAAAAGCATATAACCTAAACAATATGCAAATGCATGACAAGGCAAAGGATGCATGAAGAGGCCAAATGATCACATGAGACTCTAATGCAATCCTACTTAGTAAATGACCTAAATAAATGACAAACCATATCAAAATGCATAATGTCATGGCAATTTCAATAACATATAATATACCAAAATCAAAATGCACAAGCTCATGGCATGGAAATGCAAGCAAGTTAAGAAACAAAAGAAAAATGCACATGCAAGGCAAACAAAATGGAATGGCCGAATATGCATGAAACAATATGATGGCATTTTTATCATAGCATTTTCATAAGCACAAGACAAACTAAAATCAGAATATGCAAGTTCATGACATGGAGATATAAACAAGCTAAGAAGCAAAAGAAAAATATACATACAAAGCAAACAAACATGGTATGACCGAACACGCATGAAAAACAATTATGAAAATACAAACATGAAATACATAGTACATAAAAAAAAATGCATGACATGGATATATGAACAACAAAGGCCAAATATGCAAGGATGAAATATCAAGTATGGAAATGAAATATAAAAAATATAGCATAGAAAATGATGTAAAGAAAATGTATACACAAGATTTAACACAGGCATGCAGAAATTATAAGCAAAACAAGTAAGTAGAACAAGGAAAGTTAAGCTCCATGGATGGTATCAAATGGGCATAGCCTCTCACCAAACCATAATCACTTGGTCTTGCCAAGATCATGAAGCCTTTCCATCTCATCTAAACAGAAAATAAACCATGTAAAACAGAAAACAAGGTAAGCTTCATGGATGGTGTCAAATGGGCATAGCCTCTCACCAAACCATATTCACTTGGTCTAGCCAAGATCATGTAGCCATTTCAACCTTTTTTTTGCTTCATATTTTGTAAGAATCAAAACCTTAGGGTACTTTAAAAAACTTGTATAAATCATTTTTTCACAACAACGTGCAAGGAAAAAAAAAGAAAAAAAAAACAAGGGAAAAAAAGGAGCCCTTCGGCCATGGCATGAAACTCTAAGAAAAAAACTGTTTCCATCATTTAAAAGAAGAAGAAGATGATGAAAACATGAATAAACATTAAGAAAATTTATTTCTAAGAAAAATGTTGCAGGAAAACATGATATAAAAAACCAAGAAAACACCATGAAAATGAAGAAGAAAGCTAGACTACAACTTGGAAGAGATGACTACCTTCAAACTCTCTAATGAAAACCTTTTTTTTCTTTCTTTCAAAACATTTTTTCTTGCCAAATTAGCTATTATTTTCCAGCCAAAAACCTCTGAAAAAATGAAACACCCCTCTCCTTTTAGCCTTGGCCGAATTCACCCTTAACCATTGGATGAGAATTGCACTTTTTCTCCCCCAATCTTGGCCATTAGATGTAGATATTTTGATGACAACATAAAAATGTCATCTTGCCAATTGATTCCAGCCCCTAAGATGTGTAATCAGCTCTTGTATTAACCTTAGCCATTAGATGCAAAAGAGGACCAATCCCATGCACTCACTTGCTTACCCCTCTTGAGTTGTGCTCTTCCATTCTTGGTCATTGGATGAAGCCAACATAAAAATGATATCTTGTAGATTAAATCCAGCCCTCAACATGTGTACTCAACCCTTGTAGATGGCCTAAGCCATTGGATGAAAAGGGATAATCCCATGCACTTCCTTGCTCAACCGAATTAATGCTCACCCTTGGATGAATTGTGCTCATCTTTTTTCTTCCATTCTTGGCCATTAGATGAGCATTCTTTTATGGAAAAAAATGTAATTTTGACATTTAAACTTGACCATTGGATGGTGCATTCAAATTTCCTATAAGGCACCTAAGCCATTGGATGAAGAGGGGACCATTTGCAAGGTGTTAGTTATAGCATGTGGCATGATAGTGACTAGGGAATTAAATTGCTCAAGCTTCCTTCTTCTCCTCTATGTTGTCTAACCAAAGGAAAAAAAATCCCAGCAATTCCTTCAACTTTCATATTTTCCTCAATTACCAATTTGCCCTTTTTTGGTTTCCTTGGTGAAATGACTTTTTTGCCCCCCAAACTTAAATAAATAGCCAACGGACTCAAAATTTGAATTTTCTTTTTCCAATACTTCAAAAATAATTAAAAATTGAATTCTAGAAATTTTCAAAATTTTTCGAGTCTATTTGCTATTTATTTCGAATTTATTTCCAAAATTACCCCTTTTATGCACCCGAACTTTACCATTTTTTAAACGAGCTCCGAATCCAGATTTTTCTTCACCAATCTTTTCCAAATTATTTAAAAATGCGATCTGGAAGTTTTCATAATTTTTGGAGCTCATTTGCTATTTTTTCGAGATTTATCTGCTTGAATTACTACATAGGGGACCCGGTATTTGGCCATTTTGCAAACGAACTCCGAATAAAGATTTTCTTTCGCCAATCTCTTCCAAATGATTTAAAAAATAGATTTGAAACTTTTCAAAATTTTTGGAGTCCATTTGCTATTTTTTCGGGATTTATCTGCTTGAATTACTACATAGGGGACCTGGTATTTGGCCATTTTGCAAACGAACTATGAATCAAGATTTTCCTTCGCCAATCTCTTCGAAGTGATTTAAGAATGAGATTTTCAAATTTTCAGAATTTTTGGAGTTCATTTTCTATTTTTCCCATATTTTCCAATTTCGCCCTTTTTGCCTCCGAAACCCGATTTTGCTCAAAACAAGTTTGCTTTTCAAATTTTCTTCAAATTGAGCCTTGGGCTATCCTTGTTTAATCATTTCTCATCAATTAAGGGCTTTAGATCTTCCGAATTGGGACATTTCTGCAATTTTTCCAAATTTCATCGAAATCCACCAAAAAAACCCTAATCCTCGATTTTCTTTCGAATTGACTTTTTTATCAGTTATTATTCCAAATGGCTTCTCCATTACCCGTAGTCAGTGCTTATCTTTCATTTGAGACCTTCAATTCCGACCAATTTGATTGTTTAAGCACTTTTCCCCAAATTTCCCGAATTAGGGTTTTCTTTCTACTGAATCTCATAACCCAACTTCCGAACTCCATATCTTTCAATGTAAACCTCGGATAATCAAAATTCTTTCACCGTTTTTCAATTGAACCTAAAATCTTAATTTTGAAAGTGGGTTGACTTTTTCAGTAGTTGACTTTTTCGGGGTTGACTTTTTCGAGGTTGACTTTTTTCGAGGTTGATTTTTTTTAAGTTTGGCTTTTTCGGTCTGCTTTCTTACACTAAGCCTCGAAGTACCACCTGCAGGATGAGAAAAGCCTTTTAGCATTCAGAAACATCAATTTGGGAAGAAAATGTACCTGATTTAGGGGTCCGGACAAAATTAAGTGTCTACAACTGCCCCTCTTTGGCTATTGCTGAGAATTAGGATTCAGGCAAAGATAAACAAACACTAATTTTGTACGGTTAGTGAAATCCCATGTGAAGGAAGGGGAAAGGGAGTTTTCTTTTTTCTTTTTCTTTTTTTTTTTTTTTGAAAAAACTGTAAATAGAAGATTTTATCCTTAAATTGAGTTCCCTGACTAATCAAGGCTCGACCCGTCTTAAGGAAACGAGTTCGATTTGCAAAAGAAGAAATGACCTCGACGATGGTCTCGGGGTCTTAACCTGTCTTGTTCTCAGCTGTGTTTAAAATTCTGGGTATCTCCTCCAGAAGCTTCGGCTATCACCACCAAAGTCTTGCTCATTTTTAAAACTATAAAACTCTGAATATCTCCACCAGAAGCCTTGGCTATCACCACCAAAGACTTTCTACCTTTTCAAAAGATTTTAAAACTCTGGATATCTCCACAGAGGCTTCGACTATTACTACCAAAGACTTTCTCCCTTTTCAAAAAAATTTAAACTCTGGATATCTCCACAGAGGCTTCGGTTTTCACCACCAAAGACTTTCCCTTTTTTTTTAAAACTATAAAACCCTGGATATCTCTACAGAGGCTTCGATTATTACTACCAAAGACTTTCTCTTTTTTCAAAAATTTTTAAAACTCTGGATATTGGTTCTTGAAAACATGTTGAAGATTATACCTGAAAGCTTTGAGAAGGGATGCAAATGCTTCTTGGTGCAGATGCAGATGTTAAATAAGATGCAAATGTCTTTGATGCCAAGGTAAATGACTTGATTTGATGTAAATGTTTCTTGATACAGATGTTGAATAAAATTCGGGGTATCTCCTCCAGAAGCTTCGGCTATCACCACCAAAGACTTGCTCATTTTTAAAACTGTAAAACTCCGGGTAACTCATCCAGAAGAAGATTTCTCATTGTTCAAAAACCCTGGATATCTCCACCAGAGGCTTTAGCTATCACAACCGAAGACTTGTTCACTTTTAAAATTTGTAAAATTCTGGATATCCCCTCTAGAAGCTTTGGCTATCACCACCAAAGGTTTGCACATTGTAAAATTCTGGGTAACTCCTCCAGATGCTTCGGCTTATCACCACCAAAGACTTTCTCATTTTTTTAAACATTTGTAAAATTCTGGGTATCTCCTCCAGAAGGTTCAGCTATCACCACCGAAGACTTGCCCATTTTAAAAATCATGTTGAAAATTATACCCAAAAGCTTTGAGAGAGGATGCATATGCAAATGTCTTTAACAAGATGCTCATGCTTCATGGTGCAAATGTAAATGGCTTGGATTGATGTAAATGTTTCTTGGTGCAAATGCAAATGCAATCCTACTTAGTAAATGACCTAAATAAATGACAAACCATATCAAAATGCATAATGTCATGGAATTTTCAATAACATATAATATACCAAAATCAAAATGCACAAGCTCATGGCATGGAAATGCAAGCAAGTTAAGAAACAAAAGAAAAATGCACATGCAAGGCAAACAAAATGGAATGGCCGAATATGCATGAAACAATATGATGGCATTTTTATCATAGCATTTTCATAAGCACAAGACAAACTAAAATAAGAATATGCAAGTTCATGACATGGAGATATAAACAAGCTAAGAAGCAAAAGAAAAATATACATACAAAGAAAACAAACATGGTATGACCGAACATGCATGAAACAAAATTATGAAAATGCAAACATGAAATACATGGTACATAAAAAAAATGCATAACATGGATATATGAACAACAAAGGCCAAATATGCAAGGATGCAATATCAAGCATGGAAATGAAATATAAAAAATATAGCATAGAAAATAATGTAAAGAAAATGTATACACAAGATTTAACATAGGCATGCAGAAATTATAAGCAAAACAAGTAAGTAGAACAAGGAAAGTTAAGCTCCATGGATGGTATCAAATGGGCATAGCCTCTCACCAAACCATAATCACTTGGTCTTGCCAAGATCATGAAGCCTTTCCATCTCATCAAAACAGAAAATAAACCATGTAAAACAGAAAACAAGGTAAGCTTCATGGATGGTGTCAAATGGGCATAGCCTCTCACCAAACCATATTCACTTGGTCTAGCCAAGATCATGTAGCCATTTCAACCTTTTTTGCTTCATATTTTGTAACAATAAGGACCTTAAAATACTTTTAAAAACTTTTATAAATCATTTTTTCACAACAACATGCAAGGAAAAAAAAACAAGGCAAAAAAAAATGACCCATTCGGCCATGGCATGAAACTCTAAGAAAAAACTTGTTTCCATCATTTAAAAGAAGAAGAAGATGATGAAAACATAAATAAACATTAAGAAACTTTATTTCTAAGGAAAATGTTGTAGGAAAACGTGACAGAAAAAAAACCAAGAAAACACCATGAAAATGAAGAAGAAAGCTAGACTAGAACTTGGTAGAGATGACTACCTTCAAACTCTCTAATGAAAACCTTTTTTTCTTTCTTTCAAAAACTTTTTTCTTGCCAAATTAGCTACTGTTTTCGAGCCAAAAACCTCTAAAAAAATGAAACTCCCCCTCTCCCTTTAGCCTTGGCTGAATTCACCCTTAACCATTGGATGAGAATTGCACTTTTTCTCCCCCAATCTTGGCCATTAGATGTAGAAATTTTGATGACAACATAAAAATGTCATCTTGCCAATTGATTCCAGCCCTTAAGATGTGTACTCAGATCTTGTATTAACCTTAGCCATTAGATGCAAAAGAGGACCAATCCTATGCACTCACTTGCTTGCCCCTCTTGAATGCCTACCCTTAGATGAGTTATGCTCTTCCATTCTTGGTCATTGGACGAAACCAACATAAAAATGATATCTTGTAGATTAAATACAGCCCTCAACATGTGTACTCAGCCCTTGTAGATGGCCTAAGCCATTGGATGAAAAGGTTTAATCCCATGCACTCCCTTGCTCAACCGAATTGATGCTCACCCTTGGATGAATTGTGCTCATCTTTTTTCTTCCATTCTTGGCCATTAGATGAGAATTCTTTTAGGACAAAAAAAATGTCATTTTGACATTTAAACTTGACTGTTGTATGGTGCATTCAACTTTCCTATAAGGCACCTAAGCCATTGGATGAAGGGGGGACCATTTGCAAGGTGTTAGTTATAGCATGTGGCATGATAGTGACTAGGGAATTAAATTGCTCAACCTTCCTTCTTCTCCTCTATGTTGGCTGACCAAAGGAAAAAAATCCCAGCAATTCCTTCATCTTTCACCTTTTCCTCAATTACCAATTTGCCCTTTTTTTATTTTCTTGGTGAAATAACCTTTTTGCCCCCCGAACTTAAATATATAGCAAACGCACTCCAAATTTGAATTTTCTTTTTTCAATACTTCCAAAATAATAAAAAATTGAATTCTGGAAGTTTTCAAAATTTTCCGAGTCCATTTGCTATTTATTTCGGATTTATTTTCGAAATTACCCCTTTTATGCACCCTGAACTTTATCATTTTTTAAATGAGCTCCGAATCCAGATTTTTCTTCACCAATATTTTCCAAATAATTTATAAATGTGATCTGGAAGTTTTCATAATTTTTGGAGCTCATTTGCTATTTTTTCGGGATTTATCTACTTGAATTACTACATAGGGGACCCGGTATTTGGCCATTTTGCAAACGAACTCCGAATCAAGATTTTCTTTCGCCAATATCTTCCAAATAATTTAAAAATGAGATTTTAAACTTTTCAAAATTTTTGGAGTCTATTTGCTATTTTTTCGGAATTTATCTGCTTGAATTACTACATAGGGGACCCGGTATTTGGCCATTTTGCAAACGAACTCCGAATCAAGATTTTCTTTTTCAATCTCGTCCAAATGATTTAAGAATGAGATTTTCAAATTTTCAGAATTTTTGGAGTTCATTTGTTATTTTTCTCATATTTTCCAATTTTGCCCTTTTTGCCTCTGAAACCCGGTTTTGCTCAAAACAAGTTCGCTTTTTAGATTTTCTTCAAATTGAGCCTTGGGCTATCCTTGTTTAATCATTTCTCATCCATTAAGGGTTTAGATCTTCCGAATTGGGCCATTTCGGCAATTTTTCCAAATTTCACCGAAATCCACCAAAACAACCTTAATCCTCGGTTTTCTTCCGAATTGACTTTTTTATCAGTTATTCTTCCAAATGGCTTCTCCATTACCCGTATTCAGTGCTTATCTTTCATTTGAGACCTTCAATTTCGACCAATTTGATTGTTTAAGCACTTTTCCACAAATTTCCCAAATTAGGGTTTTCTTTCTACTAAATCTCGTAACCCAACTTCCAAACTCCATATCTTTCAATGTAAACCTCGGATTATCAAACTTCTTTCACTGTTTTTCAATTGAACCTCAAATCTTGATTTTGAAAGTGGGTTGACTTTTTCAATAGTTGACTTTTTTGGGGTTGACTTTTTCAGGGTTGACTTTTTCCGAGGTTGACTTTTTTTGAGTTTGGCTTTTTCTGTCTACTTTCTTAGACTAAGCCTCGGAGTACCACCTACAGGATGAGAAAAGCCTTTTAGCATTCAGAAACATCAATTTGGGAATAAAATGTACCTGATTTAGGGGTCCGGACAAAATTAGATGTCTACAACAGTGTTCGAGTTATATCAGCGAAGAGATGGGGATTGATTAAAGGAGGGATATATATCAGCATTGCCAAAACGGGTAGATTTAGTTTATTGGCAAAATGATCTCCAAGGGTTGATGGATATTTGGAGTCATTGGGGCCTGTCAGAAAAGAGGATTTTCACTCAGATATGTGGAGACATAGCATTGTTGATGTCGGTTAAGATTAACAGTGAGTTGATTCAGGCTATGGTACATTTCTAGAATCCTGCTTACCGATGCTTCACTTTCAACAAAGAAGATATGACTCTGACCACATAGGAATATTCTGCTTTGTTGCGTATTGAGGATGCTATCCCTGATTGGATTTATTTGAAAGATTCGAAAACATTAGGGTTCAAGAAGAAATTAGCTAGGATTGTGGGAATGGATAGCAAATGGGTCGATGCACATGTGGTTAAGAAAGGGAAAAGCGAGTGTATTCCGTCGGATGCTCTCCAATCTTTGATTCGAAGTCACCCGAATAGAGAGATTGCTATGGATATTTTTGCCTTAGCCATATATGGTTTGGTCATCTTCCCAAGGAACTAGGACGTGTCGAGTTGGCCATAGTTGACCTTTTTGAGAAATTAAGGCATAAGATAGATCCGTCTCCAGCCATCCTAGCAAAAACTATTCGATCTTTGAACTTTTGCAAAAGGCAAGTGTCGATACGTGATCCCATCTCGAGGACCCGTTCGAGTGAGGGGGAAACAGAAGTAGAGGAAAAGACGACTTAATTCCTCTAGATTGAAATAAAAGGTCGAGGGTATGAAAACGGCCTCGTAAAAAGACATGGAGTCGCCACCAATCTTTTTTAGCTAGGTATGATCGGCCACCTATTAAAATCGGTTTTGTGAAACATTTTAAAATTAATTAAAACATTTTTAAAACCAATTTCAAGTTTGCGTTTTAAACCAAAGAAATCAAAGAAGCGGGTTCGGGACTCG
Source organism: Fremontodendron californicum (assembly GCA_030761205.1). NCBI lineage: Eukaryota > Viridiplantae > Streptophyta > Magnoliopsida > Malvales > Malvaceae > Fremontodendron > Fremontodendron californicum. The sequence goes on from JAULJL010000023.1 coordinate 12,975,506, forward strand.
GTTACGTGTAGGGAAGGATTAGCACCCCCACAACACCCATATAAAAATGGTACCTTATTAATCGTCTGTTATCTTGAGTCTCGGTAAAAAAGTCAATTTTTAATTTAGTATTTCAAGTTAATTCCCAATTTAAAGAAAAATAATTCCATTTTTTAATTGAAAGTGATCCGGAATTTATTAATTCAAAATTTTTCTATATTCCCCAACAAACGTGGCAAAATATAGAAATTTTTATTAACTTGGAAAATTTTTCGAATCATTCTCATTTTAAAGAAGATATTCCGTTATTAATGATAATTGATGATATCCTCCCCAGCAAACCCGACAGAGAACTCATGAATTATTTTAACTCGGGATTATCTTTATTTTATTGAAAATCATTATCTTTTTTCAAAACATTTTAAAAAATGAATATGAACATGTGTGACATAAGAAAAATGACATAGCAAAGTCTATGCAACCTAAATGATATGATATAATTTAAATGGCATAATATATTCTAGATGAAATAAAAAATCCTAGTTATCATAGTATATTCTAAGTGAAATGAAATATCTTAAATGAAATAATATATTCTATATGAAATGAAATGACCTAGGTAACATGATATATTCTAAATGAAAAAAAAAATGATTTAAATGACATGGCAATTTTAAATGATATGGCATATTTTAAATGACATGACATATTTTAAATGACATGGCATATTCTAAATAACCTAAATGACATGGAATATTATCTAAGTGACATGGAATATGAAACACTAAATAATGCTATCATGAAATATGCAGGAAAATAAAATAATAAAATGCATGAACATGCTAAATAATGTGACAAAATAAATGACTAAATAAAAAGCATAGGATAGCATGAAACATTCAAAACCATATGACAAACAATTTGATACCAAAAAATATAAATCAAAATAATAATAATAATACCATAGAAAAATATCATAGCAAAAACCACATATTAAATAAAATGCATGAACGTGGAAAATGCAATGCATGAAAATATATTTTTTCCTTTAAATAAGGAAATCCGTATATCTAAAAAGATATCCGGCTACCTTAGGAAAATATATCAAATTAAATCTTCAAAAACCAAAATATTTGTGATTTGTTTGAAAACAATTTAAGAGACTTGAATAAATATTAAAACCTTAGCCAAAACCTTTGAAAATGGCTCTAATTTCCTAAGTTTAAAATCCCAGACTTGACCACCCTTAACCTGAGATTTATAAAATCATTTTTAAAGTTTAAAAATACTTAGAAACTATCCTAAAACAGTAGCTAATGCTTCTAACCAACCCCCTACAAATGCCTTAGCCAAATTCAACAATTGTTTTTCTTTTGAATTCAAATCTGCCTCTACTATTCGGTTTTGACAAACGATTTTTTAGCCTATTTTTAAAAATTCAAAAAAATGTAAAAAAAAAATACTAGAGACTCAGAACTTCTAAAACTACACGAGAAAAAATTGGCTTAATTTTTTGATTAAAGATGACTGCCTAGAAAAATCGAGAAAGAACGAGTTCTAGATGAAAAACTATTTTGCCAAAACACATTTTTTTGCCTTTGATAACATCATTTAAAAATCAAAGTAAAAATGTTGAAGACTCTCATAAAGACCTACAAACAGTAGCTAAAACATTTAAAAACCTTGGACAAGAATTGGCTAAGTAAAAAAAATACAAAGGTAGAATAATCAATTTGATGACCCTTTAGTTTTCCACCAGTATGCTCAAGTGAGCATGACTTTGAGCCATTGATTGGCCTAAGTCATATATCATGTGGCATGACATGAAATGCATGAAAATACATCAAAGTGAATGCATGAAATGCATGGTTTAAAGCCTAAGTGATATGGAAAATGCATGGCATAAATAACCTAAATGCCTAGCATGAGTTTGCATGGCAATAAATGCTATTCTAACTAAACATGCATGAGTTAGTGTCTAAATGACATGGAAAATGACATTAAAAATAATGAAAATGGCCTAGTGCCTAAATGACATGGGAAATGACATGGCATATGAAAATGGCCTAAAGTCTAAATGTCATGGAACAACAACATGGCATATGAAAATAGCCTAATGCTTAAAAGACATGTAAAATGACATGGAATAATAAAAATGGCCTAAAGCTAAATGAAATGTGAAATGACATGGCATACGAAAATGGCCTAATGTCTAAATGTCATGGAAAAATAACATGGCATATGAAAATGGCCTAAAGCTAAATGACATGAAAAATGACATAGAATAATAAAATGACCTAAACTTAAATGACATGGAATAATAAAAATGGCCTAAAGCTAAATGACATGTGAAATGACATGGCATATGAAAATGATCTAATGTCTAAATGTCATGGAAAAATAACATGGCATATTAAAATGGCCTAAAGCTATAAGAAAAATACACATGGCCGAATGGCCTAAGAACCAAAGTGTTGTAAGAAATGTCATGTAAAATGACCTAACTAAATGCTATGGAAGATGATATGAAAAATGGAAATGGCCTAAACTATATGACAATAGCCCCAAGATGCAAAAATATGACATAGGTCAAAACAACAAGATGGTTAGCAAGAATATAAATATACATAAAGACAAACAATAATAGAAATAAGCAAGTTAAAGTAAGCAAATAAATACCAAAGAGATGAATTCCATGGTTGGTATATTGGACAAAGCCCCCCTAACCATTATCTCTTGATTTTGATCAAGTTCATGAAGCCTTTTCAATCTCAAAATCAAAAAAAAAAAAAAAAAAAAAAAAAAAAAAGCTAATGTAGAAAAAATATGGAGATGAGCTCCATGGTTGGTATATTGGAAAAAACCCACCCTAATCATTATCACTTGCTTTTCATCAAGATCATGAAGCCTAACCATTGTTTTATTTATTTTTGAAAAGCAAGAACAACAAGAAAGATGTAAAAGAAATGGCAGGAAATCACATGGAAAACAAAAAATAAAGCATGAGGAAGAAGAAGAAAAAATGTAGTAGCAATGGTAGAATGGCTACCTTAACAAAAGATTTTCTTCCTTTCTTTCAAAAACCTTTTTTTTCTCTATTAGCTACTGACTTACCCTCCTAAATGATCAGCCTATATGTAAAAAATAAAACATTCCCTCCTTCCCTCTTGCTTGGCCGAATGGCCCCTCAATCATATGATGATTTTTGCACTTTTTCTCCTTCAATCTTGTCCTTTAGATTAAGATATTTTCATGAAAACATAAAAATGTCATCTTGCCAATTGATAGAAGCCCTTAAGATGTGTACTTAGCCCTTGTACATTCCCTAATCCATTGGATGAAAAAGAGGACCAATCCTATGCATTCCCTTGCTTGGCCCTTTGAGTGCCTATCCTTGGATGAGTTGTGTTCTTCTATTCTTGGCCATTGGATGAGGATTCTTTCATGACAACATAAAAATGTCATCTTGGCATTTAATCCCAACCCTTAACATGTGTACTCAGCCCTTGTACATGGCCTAAGGCATTGGATGAAAAGGACCAATCCCATGCACTTCCTTGCTTAGCCAAATGGATGTCCACCTTTGGATGAGTTGTGTTCTTCCATTCTTGGCCATTAGATGAGGGTTCTTTCATGACAAATAAAAATATCATCTTGGCATTTAAACTTGGCCATTGGATGGTGCCTTCAACTTTCGTACAAGGCACCTAAGCCATTGGATGAATGGGGGACCATTTGCAAGGTGTTAGTTTTAGCATGTGAGCTTGATAGTGATTAAGGAATTAAATTGATCAAGCTTTCTTCTTCTCATCTATGCTGGCTGATCAAAGGAGGTAAAATCCTAGCAATTCCTTCTTCTTTCATATTTTTCTTAATTACAAACTTACCATTTTCGGTTTCTTCGATGAAATAACCTTTTTGACCCCCCAACCTAAATAAATTGCAAACGGACTCCAAATTCAAATTTTATTTTTTCAATACTTCCTAAATAATAAAAAATTTAATTCTGGAAGTTTTCAAATTTTTCCAAGTGCATTTGCTATTTATTTCAGATTTATTTCCAAAATTGCCCATTTTATGCACCCGAACTTTACCATTGTATAAACGAGCTCCGAATCCAGATTTTTCTTCACCAATCTCTTTCAAATAATTTAAAAATGTGATCTGGAAGTTCTCATAACTTTTGGATCTCATTTGCTATTTTTTTCGGAATTTATCTGCTTGAATTACTACATAGGGAACCCGGATTTTGGCCATTTTGCAAACGAACTCCAAATCTGGATTTTCTTTTGCCAATCTCTTCCAAGTAATTTAAGAATGAGATCTCCAAATTTTCAAAATTTTTGGAGCTCATTTACTATTTTTTGGGATTTATTGAATTTCTACATAGTGGACATTTTGCAAACAAACTTCGAATCAAGATTTTCTGTCACCAATCTCTTCCAAATAATTTAAGAATGAGATCTGCAAATTTTTAGAATTTTTGGATCTCATTTACTATTTTTTCGGGATTTATCTTTTTCAATTTCTACATAATAGACCCGGGATTTGGCCATTTTGCAAACGAACTCCGAATCCGAATTTTATTTTGCCAATCTCTTTGAAATGGTTTAACAATGAGATCTGCAAATTTTCAGAATTTTTGGAGTTCATTTGCTATTTTTCCCAAATTTTTCAATTTTGCCCTTTTGCCTGCAAAACCCGCTTTTGCTCAAAACAAGTCCGATTTTCAAATTTGCTTCAAACTGAGCCCTGGGCTATCCTTGTTTAATCGCTCCTCATCAATTAGGGGTTTTAGTCTTACTGGATCAGGCCATTTATGTAATTCTTCCAAATTTCACCAAAATCCACCAAAACCTCTAATTCTCGGTTTTGTTTCGAATTGACTTTTCTTTCAGTTTCTTTCAAGTAGCTTCTCCATTACCCGTAGTTATTGCTTATCTTTCATTTGAAACCTTCAATTTTGACCAATTTGATCGTTCAAGAACTTTTCCCCAAATTTCTCGAACTAGGGTTTCCTTTCTATTGAGATTCCGTAACCCAACTTCCGAACTCCATATCTTCCAATGTGGACCTCGGATTGTCAAAATTCTTTCATCATCTTTCAAATGAAATTCAAATCTTGTTTTTGAAAGTGGGTTGACTTTTCAATAGTTGACTTTTTTGGGGTTGACCTTTTTGGGTTGACTTTTCTGGGTTGATATTTTTCGAGTTTGACTTTTTCTGTCTGCTTTCTTAGACTAAGTCTCGGAGTGCCACCTGCAAGATAAGAAAAGTCTTTTTGCATTATGAATCATCAATTTAGGAAGAAAACATACCTGATTTAGGGGTCCAGACAAAATTAGGTGTCTACAACTGCCCCTCTTTGGCTATTGCTAAGAATCAGGAATCAGGCAAAGATAAACAAACACTAATTTTGTCCGGTTAGTGAAATCACATGTGAAGAGAAAGGAAAGAGGTTTTCATTTTTTCATCAATTTTTTTTTTCAAAAAGCTGTAAATTGAAGATATTGTCCTTAAATTGAATTTCCTGACTAATCAAGGCTTGACCCGTCTTAAGGAAACGAGTTCGATTTGTAAAAGAAGAAAATTGTGCCCGAAGGTCTTAAGAATAGTGCCCGAAGGCCTTACCCGTGATTTGAAAAATTATGCCCGGAGGTCTTAAAAATAGTGCCCGGAGGCCTTACCCATGATGAAAATACCTTGACGACAGTCTCAAGGCTCGACTCATTTGATAAAACAGAATGAATTCGATTTTAAAACAAAAAAAAAAATACCTCAACGATGGTCTCGAGGCTCGACTCATTTGATAAAACAGAATGAATTCAATTTACAACATAAGAAAATACCTCGATGATGGTCTCAAGGCTCGACTCATTTGGTAAAACAGAATAAATTCGATTTAAAACAAAAGGAAATACCTCGACGATAGTCTCAGGGCTCGACTCATTTGATAAAACAGAATGAATTCGATTTAAAACAAAAAGAAATACCTCGACGATGGTCTCGGGGCTCGACTCATTTTGATAAAATAGAATGAATTCGATTTAAAATAAAAGGGAATACCTCGACGATGGTCTCGGGGCTCGACTCATTTGATAAAATAGAATGAATTCGACTTAAAACAAAGGGAAATACTAAGGATGATATTGTGTTTGATTCATTTGGACAAAATAAATTTAACTTAAAAAATGAAAGGAACATACCTCGACAGTGGTCTCGGGGCTCGACTCATTTGAGAAGCAAAACGAGTTCGATTTGGGGAAGCCAAAATTTTCCTGATTCCTGCAGTGTTAGCTAAATGCAATGGTGAGAATTACATGCTTTGCAAATGCTTGTGTGTTTCCTAAGGATGAATACAATCAAATGATTGTGTCATGATTTCTAATCCATGGTTTCTTTGAGGTTCACAGATTATCTGACTTCATGACGTGGTCTTCAATTGTTCACTGATGCCCCACTTAAGAAACCCTTTACTCAAGATAAATTGTCAAACAGTCCCAGTTTCTGACTTCGCTGAAATCACATGACTTCATGACGGAGTCTCCAATATATTCACTGTTTTCCTTTGCTTGGTGAATTTTCCATCAGGATTAGTGGTTTCCAAACCCTTTCTAAGATTTAAATCTACTCCTTAATAATACTCTGAAATCTTTTATTTTTTTTAAAAAATTATGTTTACTAATCATCGTTCAATTTAATAACAAACAAAATGCATCTTAAAAATGTATGAAAGAAAGTTTGAAACAAGCAACTGTCATAAAAAGGATAACAAAAATTTATTGCAACAAAATGTTTTAAAATGATAAAAGTGGATATCAAGGATATAAGAAACAAATGTAAAGTTATAGGTTGTAAATGCCCCAGATGCGGAATATCTTGGACCCCTCCTTTTTCAAGTCATCTGAAATTTCTCTTGAACGAGCAATTTACTTGGGTAATCCCTCGGCTTTCGTAGTTACCTCAGACTGAGTTGTTCCCCTTTTCTCTGATTTTCGAATATTTCTCCCCCTTTACACGGAGCATTGATTCAAACCTTAATTAGTACTTGAGCTGCCCTTTGCGGGTTTTCAACTCAAGTGTCCCCCATTCGGTATTAAGTCGTCCTTTGCGGGTTTTCGGCTTAAACATCTCCTTTTACATTTTTTTTATTCTACCATGCATCTGAGAATTCTAAATGCTTCCAAGGTGAAAATGTCAATTCAAAAGATGGGATGAATTTTGAGAAAAACCTTCCAAATTAAATATCCATGCTTGATCACAATGGACTTTTAAAGCACGTAATGTAGGCCAAGGTTCGGGTTTAGAAGGAAAGGATAAAATAGGCCCAAAATGTGTCTAAGGGTGATTGGATCAAGGATCATCATTTCCTGAGGAGAATTCATTCTTAAAACATTTGTCACCTTTTTTTTTTCTTTTTCATTACTGGCTTTCATTTGCCATTCTTTGATTTCACATTTTTCGATGGCTTTCTTTTTGCCATGATTTTTTTATTATTTTTCCTCGTATTTTCCCTCCGGTGTAGAGGGTGATCCTTGATCAGGGTTCAAAGAAAGAAGTAATTCCTAAGGCTCAATAGGGGTGACTAAGGATAAGTTTTTCTTAGTGAAAGGAATATGAAAGATGGTCATTCATCATATCAAGCATGAATATTCTCATTTAAAAAGCAATTCTCGAGGGAGATAGATATATATAATTTTTTCATTTTCTACACTTGGAATCATTCGAATTCCCATGTGCATAGCATCACACATTTTTTTTCAAGCATAATACTTCTTCAGTTCATCAGCATTCACGGGATGTCCAAAATCATCCCCGTCCATCAGAGTTAGAATCAATGCTCCTCCAGAAAAAGCTTTTTTTACCACATAGGGTCCTTCCCAATTTGGAGCCCATTTTCCTCACGGATCCTTCACTATAGGGAGAATTTTCCTCAGTACTAACTCACCCTCTCGGAACTGTCTGGGACGAACCTTCTTGTTGTGGGCTCGAATCATCCTTTTCTGATACAACTGCCCATGACAAATTGCCTTCAATCTTTTCTCCTTGATGAGTTTCAGCTGTTCATAACGAGCTCTAACCATTCTGCCTCTTCTAGGCCAACCTCCATCAAAACCCGAAGTGAAGGAATCTCAACTTCAATAGGTAACACTGCTTCCATGCCATATACCAAAGAAAACGGCGTTGCCCCTGTAGATGTGTGAACCGAAGTGCGATATACGTGAAGAGCAAAAGGAAAGATCTCATGCCAATCCTTGTACACATCAGTCATCTTCTCGACAATCTTCTTGATGTTTTTGTTGGCTGCTTCTACTGCCCCATTCATCTTCGGACGATAAGGTGCCGAATTATGATGCGTGATCTTGAACTGAGTACATACCTCTCTCATCATCTTATTATTCAGATTGAGAACATTATCTGAAATGATTCTTGCTGGCAATCCATATTGGCATATGATTTCTTTCTTAACAAATCTGCGTACCACCGACTTTGTCACATTCGTATAAGAATCACCTTCCACCCACTTTGTGAGATAATCTATGGCCACTAGGATGAAGCGATGTCCATTTGAAGCTTTCGGGGTAATAGGCCAAATCATATCCATTCCTCACATTGAAAGCGGCCATGGTGCGGTCATGACGTGCAATGGCGATGGTGACACATGAATCTTATCTGCATAGATCTGGCATTTATGACACTTTCAGGAATAATTGATACAATCTTCTTCGATTATCAGCCAATAATATCCTGCCCTCATAATCTGCTTAGCAAGCATGTGACCATTAGCATGGGTGCCACATATCCCTTCATGGACTTCCTCTATGATTCTTCGAGCTTCGGCAGACTCAACACGTCTCACTAGGACTTGATCTTTCCCTTTCTTGAAGAGAATCTCGCCATTTAGAACAAAAGTTATTGCTAGCCTTCTCAGAGTTCTCTTGTCTCTTTCTGCTGCTCGCTCTAGATACTGTTGATTCTTGATGTATTGCAAAATGTCGTTATACCAAGGGAGACCATTTGCTTCTTCTTCGATACTCAAACAGTGGGCAAGAGATTCATATATGCTCATTCTGATCGGCACAACTTCAGCCTCTTCATTCACTTTAAACATTGATGACAAAGTAGCCAGAGCATCCGCCATCCGATTTTCTTCTCGGGGGAAGTAATTGAAACTTACTTCTTCAAACTCCTCCAATAACCTCAATATGAGTTTTCGATATCGGATTAATTTTGTATCTCGAGTTTCCCATTCTCCACGTAACTGGTATATCACTAGGGCTGAGTCTCCAAAAACCTCCAATCTTTTGATCTTTCTGTCTACGGCAGCACGAAGGCCCATTGTACATGCCTCATATTCTGCAGTATTGTTTGTACAATCAAAACCTAATCTGGCAGTGAAGGGATAATAATCTTCTTCTGGGGATATGAGCACTACACCGATTTCGTGCCCCATGGCATTAGATGATGCCCCATCAAACTACATCTTCCATATTTTCTTCTTCAAGGGAACCTCACCCGCTTGCGAAACATACATCAAATCTTCATCTGGGAAACTAAAGTTCAACGGTTCATAATCTTCCACTACCCGACTTGCTAAAAATTCAGCCACTACACTGCCTTTGATAGCTTTTTGACTCACATATACAATGTCGTATTCTGGAAACAAAACCTGCCATCTTGCCGTCCTTCTTGACAAGGAAGGTGCTTCCAACATGTACTTGATTGGATCTAGCTTGGCGATCAACCACGTCGTGTGGTACAGCATGTACTATCTGAGCCTTTGAGCAGTCCAAGCTAAGGCACAACACAGCTTTTCTACCAACGAATATTTCAACTCATAATCTGTGAACTTCTTGCTGAGGTAGTAATCGCCTATTCTTTCTTTCCAGTTTCATCAAGCTGCCCCAAACCACAACCCATGGATCTCTCAAATACTGATAGATACAATATCATCGGTTTATCCAGAGCCGGTGGCATTAATACTGGTGGGTTTGATAGATAATGCTTAAACTTTTCAAAAGCAATCTGACACCCTTCATCCAACTCTCCTTGATCATATTTTCGAAGTTAAATATTGGATCACATTTATCGGTTAACTGAGAAATAAACCGAGCAATGTAATTCAATCTCCCCAAAAAACCTCTTACTTCTTTTTGAGTACGTAGAGGTGGCAAATTCTGGATGGCCTTCACTTTATCCGGATCAATCTCAACTCCTCTTTTGCTAACAACAAAACCCAACAATTTCCCCGAAGTGACTCCAAAAGTGCATTTTACCGAGTTTAGCTTGAGTTGAAACTTTCTTAGTCTTTCAAAGAGTTTCCTAAGATTTGTAATATGCTCCTCTTCTCCTTGTGACTTTGCAATCATATCATCAATATAGACCTCAATTCCCTTATGCATCATGTCATGAAACAAGGTCACAATAGCTCTCTGATATGTTGCCCCAGCATTCTTCAATCCAAATGGCATTACCTTATAGCAGAATGTTCCCCATATTGTAACAAATGTGGTTTTCTCCATATCTTCCGATGCCATCTTAATCTGATTATATCCCAAGAATCCGTCCATGAAAGAAAATAAGGAACTCTTCGCCATATTATCCACCAAAGTATCAATATGGGGCAAAGGGAAATTATCTTTGGGGCTGGCTTTGTTCAAATCTCGGTAATCGATGCACATACGCACCTTGCCATTCTTTTTTGGTACTGGAACAATGTTTGCCACCTATTCCGGATATTTTGCCACCTCTAAGAACCCAGCATCAATCTGCCTCTTCACCTCCTCTTTTACCTTTAACAGCATGTTTGGTCTCATTCTTCTCAACTTTGCTGAATTGGCTTGCACTCTGGCCTTAAAGGGAGCTTATGTACCACAATATCTGGATTCAAACCCGGCATGTCTTGGTATGACCATGCAAATACATCTACATATTCCCAGAGCAAGGCTATCAATTCACCCTTTATTGATGATGACAATGTAGTCCCGATTTTAACCTCTTTTATCTCCTCACTACTTCCCAAATTTAACAATTCCAATAGCTCCTCATGAGGAAGTACTTGTTTCTCTTCTTTTTCTATTTTTCTTAACAAGTCCGGAGGTAAACCATAATCCTCAATATCTTCGTCGGCCTCAAAATCACCCGTGCAAATGGGTCTTTCAAAATCAATTTCAGAATTACTGATAGGAAGGTCCTCATATTCCGCATCCGTACACCTGTAAATAGGTGGGGAAGAAACAATATAGGAAAACATATATACAATGAAAGCAAAATAAATAGCATAAATGAAAAAATATGAACACATCAGTATGAAGGAAATGCATCATGTTTGTTATTTATTGAATGAAAATTTTTAGACAAAAGCCCATTACAAAAGAAATTCTTAATATCTCCGGGCAAAGATATTTAAGATTTGTTTAAAAGCATTACGTTGGAATAGACCTAAAAACTATGGACAGCTCGGTTGCACTCCAATTGGTAAGTCTATATCCTGGTGGACAAGGTCGCACCATCCAATTAGCATTCTCACTTTCAATTTTTTCCTCCCTGGTCGTGCAGATCTCCATATCATGTATCTGCTCATCCCTATTCACCTGGAATCTCTTGAAGGCTTGCTCAATCATTATAAGTACATCATCTAAATTTTTTTCTCCAAACAAAAAACGACCGAGCTGAAGCTGTGAAGGATTGGTGGGAAAGTCATAGGCCCCCATTCAATATCCATACCCGCGAGACGGGCCATCCTCCTTTGTCGGTTCTTTTCAACTTGTTTCCTCTTTTCATGGGCCTTTGGAAGATATCCTAGGCCAAACCGGTCTTTCTTTCCCACTACTTCCATTGCTCGGGCCATCCCTTGAAGATATTTTCCAAGACTTTTTCCAGCCCTGTAGCCCTTTCCCACTGTAGTTCTTACTCCCAACCTAGTGTTCTTGGACAACCTTGGTTTTGGAACTTTTCGTCTTTCAACAACGAAAATCGCATTTACGAACTCCAAAGACCGAAAGGAACATTCTACGGCATCTTCATTGGGTTCAACATAAGGAGATTCAGTAGATGCAGAGGCTATTATGTCCTCTTTTCCTGATATAGTGACCAAATGCCCCTCCATCACAAATTTCAGCTTTTGATGGAGAGATGAGGGTACAGCCCCTGCTGAATGTATCCACGGCCTTCCCAACAAGCAATTATAGGACGGATTAATATCCATGACCTAGAATTTTACCATATAGGTGCATGGGCCTATCTCCAGAGGAACATCAATAGTTCCCATTACCTCTCTCCTGGTACCATCAAAAGCTCTGACTATTGTGCAACTCGGCAGCATATAAGAAATATCAATTGGCAACTTAGACAAGGTTGCTAGGGGCATTATATTTAATGAAGAACCATTATCCAGAAGCACCCTTGGTAGTATATGCCCCTTGTAAGTGGTTGTTATGTGAAGAGCCTTTGTGGACCCAATACTATTGGGTGGTATTTCATCATAACTGAAATATATATGATCGTCTGCCGTAATGTTTCCCACCAGCCTGTCTAATTTTTCTACCGATATGTTGTTAGCCACATATGCCTGATTCAACACTCTCAACAGGGTATTTCTGTGTGGCTTCAAGTTTAATAACAAAGATAAGATGGAGATTCTTGCTGGCTGATGCTGCAATTGCTCAACCACACTATACTCACTATGTTTTATGAACTTTAAAAAATCGCAAGCCTCTTTTTCATTCATTGGCTCTTTTATCTTGTTAACCGGGGCTGATCCTTTTTCTGCTTCTTTTGACAAATCCATCTCAATATGGATTGGTTCAGCTGTTTTCTTCCTTTTGTCTATTCCTCCATCCTTTCTTGTTGATCCCTATTCAACAACTTCGTGTTAAGTGCCCTACACCTATGATACCTTGCTGACTCGAAAACCCTGGCATAACCATGCTGCAGCCATACTTCCACGATGAAGCTGTGTTTTCCTTATACGAAAAGGAAGCAGGTAAATCTATGATTAGCTTAGGTTCGATTTCCTCAACAACTGGAGTAGTCTTCTCTGGTTCATTGTAATAGATGATCAAAGGTCTTCGTATCCCACAGCCAGCTGTGTTCTCAATAACCTCTATTTCCTTCTCTATTTCTTCGTAAAACTGGGATTCCCTCATCTTTTGGATTTTAGCCAGAAAGTCTTCATATTCCTGTATGATATGACCTTTACATCTATGGAACGGGCACCAATTCTCCACCTTGTTTGCAACCATTTTTAAACTGTCACTATCCTCCATCATTCCTGCTTTTACCATTTTGACCCACACTTTAATCATTGGAGTTTTGATTTCACTGACATGCCTTTTCAATGTTCTCTCTTCCCCTATCGATACTGCATTTACCCGATTCTCAGCATGATCGGGCAATGGATTTCCTGCTACATTCGGCCAGTTCCTTGTCCCGAACTTCACAACCCCAGTATTGATCAAACTTTGGACTTTTTTCTTAAAGGCAATACAGTCTTTAGTCGAATGCCCCTGAATCCCTACGTGATATGCTCAGCTAACATTTGCGTTGTACCACCTTGGATATGGTGGTGTCAGAGGTTTGAGGTATACAGGTGCAACTAGTTGACTCTGCAACAGTTTGGGATATAGCTCACCAAGGTGGTAGGAATCGGATCAAATTGGGGTTTTTGATCATTCCTTGGTGAACGTTGATCATTATATCCAGCACCTTGAGTATTTGCGATAGTGTTTTGGGGAAGGTTTATCTATGGGGACACGCCAATTGGAAAAGGCTGTTATGGTATATTGGTATAGGGAAATGGATTTTGGGTAAGATGGTTCACATTGGGATAGTACGGATTATACCCCGGGTAAGGTGTGTAGGGTGTAGGAGGTGCATAAGATGTAGGAGGAGTATATGGCCTGGGACATGTATATGGTGTAGGAGGTGCATAGGAGTATTGATTGAAGCTAACTGCATAGGTCTCATCTTTCTTCTTTGCAGGGAAAACCTTATTCGGAGCACCAGACTCACCCCCTTCCATTTTCCAGTTCTTAATGGCAGACTCTATCATCTCCCCGGATATCACCATATCTACAAAGTCCTTGGTGGCACTCCCTACCAATTTATCATAATAAGGTGCTTTCAGGGTATTGATGAAAAGCACTGTAGTTTCTTTGTTGGTCAAAGGAGGTTGTACTTGTGTAGCCAGGTCTCTCCATATCTGAGAATATTCTTTAAAGCTTTCAGTAGCTTTCTTTTCCATGTTCTGTAGTGACAGCCTATCAGGTACCATATCAGATACATGTTTATAATACTCCATGAAAGCCCTGGCTATATCCGTCCACGAACGAATCTTGGTACGACTCAGTTGATTGTACCATTGGGTTGCAGACCCTGTCAAGCTATCTTGGAACTAGTGGATAAGCAGTTTCTCATTATTATCGTGCCCCGTCATTCTTCTGCAGTACATGGTCAGATGTGCTGATAGGTTGGTAGTCCCATTATATTTCTCAAAGTCTGGTACTTTGAACTTTGGGGGAATTACCAGATCATGTACTAAACTAATCTCTTTGGCATCCAAACTGCCAAATAACTCTGCCCCTTCAACAGCCCTCAGCCTCTCCTCCAGGAGTTGATATTTTTTCTGGGATTCTGCCATTTCAACCATCTTTAGCTCAATCATCTTTGCCTTTTCCTTTTCAGCTAGTTCATCAAAGTCTGGAACATTAACATAACCTTTCCGGGAACATAGTTCTGTGCCTCAGCAACTGGCTGGATATAAACATAGGAGGCTGCCCCAATTGGCAGCTCTTGGCCCTTTTGCTTTATGTTTTCAGGTTGATCCTCTTCATTCACCACCCTCTTCCCAGTGACCGAATTCCCCCCAGCCCTTTTTGTTTCATCATGGCACTCATCATTTCCATGAGTTTAGCCATCTGTTCCCGTGACTCCTCCTAAGAATTGGCCAACTGTTCCTGTAGTTCCCTTTGAGTTCTTTCCATTCTTTCAATTCTAGTAAGCTAATCGTTCTCTATAGTTCTGGCTTGAGATCGAGTATTGTAAGGGTGTCGAAAATCCGGTTCTTTCACTATGCAACCAATTGTACCTTTAGTTTTGAAAACCATGAATTAGAAATTATTGACATAATTTTTTTTTTATGTTTTATAAAAAATGAATGAATGAATGACTAAATGTTTAATGAATGAACAAATGAATAATTATAAAGAATAAATGAATGGACAAATAAATGAATAACTAAGTATATGAGTAAGAATGAATGATATGCAGAATACATGAATAAGTAATTATAACTATGAATAAATGTATGAATGAACGGACAAAATATATAAAGGACAGAATAAGTGAATGATAAAAATATGTATGCACTTGAAAGTATTGGCCCTGGGATAATTCCAGCCAAATGGTCTTTCATTGATTTCCTGGAATTAAATACATCAAAGATAGAATAAAAAGACCGCTGCCTAAGACAAGTCCATAATTTGCCTTTCAAAGTGCTGTTACAAAATATTAGTCCTATAGTAACTCCCTCTGATCTTGGACTTTCCTTCACAGTCTACTTTTGATTGCCTTACTCTTCAATCTGACCACTACTTGTTCATGGCCCCTTGACGCGTCAGCAGAAACATCACTGTGTAAGCTTTTCTTAGCTTGCTTCTCCAGTTGATTGGCTCAGGCTTCCTCATGCTTCGCTCTCTCTTTCCAATAGTTACTCTCTTTCTTGAGGTTTTTGACCTCATGCTCCTATTCCCGGAAGTCTTGAAGGTTCCTTCAAATATGAGCTCGAAGCGGTACCTCTTGTTCTCTAAGTGTAATTCCTGAAGATCGCCCTTAGCAGTGTCCCTTTCTCTCTTGATCTTTTCCTTTTCTTTTTCTCAAGTTGATTCCCTATTTTTCATGTCCTCAAGCTCTTCTTGCAGTCCGACAATCTCTTTGCTCATTTGGGCCTTTTCTTTTTCGAATTCTACCCTTGCAATTTCTAACTCTGATGGAACTTCCTTCGGTGGTGAACTCAAGAACTAAACTTCTTCCCATTAGATGCCAACAACCTGTCATTAATCCTCCTTTCTCTCCATGCTAGGTAGTCGGGTGTGACGATGACGGCATATCTGGTTACCTTTATCCGACGGGTCTTTTTCCATGCTTCAATTATTCCCCGCATCTTTCCTGAGTAACCTATATCCATAGGTGAACTCTAATAGACCCAGTCCATGAGTCGCGAGTGTGAACTGCCAAGATTCAACCTGTCTTTGCACCAACAGAGGTGCGTAGCTCACGGCTCCCCAAATCCCGAGTAGTGGAGCCCCTGACTTGTCTCCGCATTTGTACAATATCGGCATAGGGATCATCCATGGAGCTCTCCAAGTTATCATTTCACCTCTAAGATTTCGGAACAGGTTGATCCACTGCTCTTCATTTTTGTCTTCGGGCCAATCTATTTTAAGGAATTCACTGATCGGTACTAGGGTTTTCAAGTATGGTTTGAAAGAGACATCTTCCTTTCTCCAAAAATGACTCTGGATCCAAACATAAAGAAGCCGCATACATCCCCTGAATCTTCATTTTCCTTCTCTTTTGCAAAAGTTCAAAGATCGAATAGTTTCTACTAGGATGGCTGGAGACGGATCTATCTTATGCCTTAACTTCTCAAAAAGGTCAACTATGGCCAACTCGACACGTCCCAGTGTCCCTGGGAAGATAACCAAACCATATATGGGTAAGGCAAAAATATCCCTAGCAATCTCTCTATTCGGGTGACATTGGATCAAAGATTGGAGAGCATCCCATGGAATACACTCGCTTTTCCTTTTCTTAACCACATGTGCCTCGACCTATTTGCTATCTATTCCCACAATCCTAGCTAATTTTTTCTTGAAAACTAATGTCTTCGAATCCTTCAAACAAATCCAGTAAGGGATAGCATCCTCAATACGCTACAAAGCCGAATATTCCTCTATGGTCGGAGTCATATCTTCTTTGTTGAAAGTGAAGCATCGATAAGATGGATTCCAGAAATGTACCATAGCCCGAATCAACTCACTCTTAATCTTAATTGGCATCAACAATGCTATGTCTCCATGTATCTGAGTGAAAATCGTCTTTTCTGACACATCACATTGATTCCAAATATCCATCAACCCTCGGAGATCATTTTGCCGATAAACTAAATCTACCCGTTCTGGAAATGCTGATATATATCCCTCCTTTAAACAATCCCCATCTCTTCATTGATCTAACTCCAAACACTATCGCGCCCCTGCATGCTCTTCCACTATTGAACTAGCCTGACCTTCCATGAAAACCCTCTTGGTTGAAGATTATCCCAAGGCCAATAATTTTTCCTATGCGTTATGATGACACAAAAAAAAATGCATGAAAAAGAAACAAGTCAGTAGAGGTGAAGAAATCAAATAATAACAAAATAATACAACAAATGTCCCAATAAAAATTCGGCATTACGACGACTTTGGGGACGGAATTTTGAATCCATGATGGGCAAAACGATATGCGTTCATCACTTCCTGATTTGCAAAATTTATTCGGGATGTAACATAGGTAATAAAAGGTTATAAGCGTCCCTCCATGTGTCCCTAACTTCGGTAATTCTATAAAAAATCCGGTAGAGCTTTGCCTATATTGGCTCTATGATTCACTATATGTGGGTGAATGAAGTTCTAAAAAGGCTCCGAATTGTTCCTCACTATCGCCTGTGAAGGCTAGTAAGGCACCTCGATAAAAGCGGGTTCAATTCGTTAGAATATATTTCCCTAGCCCATGCGGATTGTTAATCACGAGAGCTTAGGTAATTTATACTCCCGAAGTATTTTGCTACCCCATGCGGATTGTTAATCACGAGAGTGTAGCTACTTTACTTCCACTTAAAGGGACGGAACCCTGGTGTAGGGCTCATGATATTCAAATGCGAGTGCAATGTGTGTGAAGAGGCACAACAAACCTTTCACCACCTATTCTACAACCCTGATTCTAAATGCCCCAACAAGATTAGACAACATAAATCATCAATTAATCAATAAATGAATAAATGAATATATGCACCAAAATAACCAGAGAACAATTATAATATGTATGCACATGAATATGGACATATTTAAGAGCATTTAATTATTTTTGAAATTCTCCTTATTTTTTTTAAAAAATGTGGTAATTAAAACTAAATACCAATTAAACCCGACAAAATCGAGACTTTGATAACACACGACTAATTCTAGCTTGACTCTCTAAATGTCCCCATCTGAGTCGCCAAGTTGTCGATACGTGATCCCGTCGCGGGGACCCGTTCGAGTTAGGGGGAAACAGAAGCAGAGGAAAAGACGACTTAATTCCTCTAGATTGAAATAAAAGGTCGAGGGTATGAAAACGGCCTCGTAAAAAGACATGGAGTCGCCACCAATCGTTTTTAGCTAGGTGTGATCGGCCACCTATTAAAACCGATTTTGTGAAACATTTTAAAATTAATTAAAACATTTTTAAAACCAATTTCAAGTCTGCGTTTTAAACCAAAGAAATCAAAGAAGTGAGTTCGGGACTCGGTTACATGTAGGGAAGGATTAGCACCCCCACAACGCTCGTATAAAAATGGTACCTTATTAATCGTGTGTTATCTCGAGTCTCGGTAAAAAGTTTATTTTTAATTTAGTATTTCAAGTTAATTCCCAATTTAAAGAAAAACAATTCCATTTTTTAATTGAAAGTGATCCGGAATTTATTAATTCAAAATTTTTCTATATTCCCCAACAAACGTGGCAAAATATAAAAATTTTTATTAACTTGGAAAATTTTCCGAATCATTCTCGTTTTAAAGAAGATATTCCGTTATTAATGATAATTGATGATATCCTCCCCAGCAAACCCGGCAGAGAACTCATGAATTATTTAACTCGGGAATATCTTTATTTTATTGAAAATCATTATCTTTTTTCAAAACATTTAAAAAAAATGAATATGAACATGTGTGACATAAATAAAATGACATAGCAAAGTCTAGATAATATAAAGCAACCTAAATTATATGATATAATTTAAATGGCATAGTATATTCTAGATGAAATGAAAAATCCTAGGTATCATAGTATATTCTAAGTGAAATGAAATATCCTAAATTAAATAATATATTCTATATGAAATGAAATGAACTAGGTAACATGATATATTCTAAATGAAATAAAATGATTTAAATGACATGGCAATTTTAAATGATATGCCATATTTTAAATGACATGGCATATTCTAAATAATATAACCTAAATGACATGGAATATTATCTAAGTGACATGGAATATGAAACATTAAATAATTCTATCATGAAATATGCATGAAAATAAAATAACAAAATGCATGAACATGCTAAATAATGTGACAAAATAAATGACTAAATAAAAAGCATAGGATAGCATGAAACATTCAAAACCATATGACAAAAAATTTAATACCAAAAACTATAAATCAAAATAAAAATAATACCATAGAAAAATATCATAGCAAAAATCACATATTAAATAAAATGCATGAACGTGGAAAACGCAATACATGAAAATGTATTTTTTCCTTTAAATAAGAAAATTTGTATATCTAAAAAGATATCCGGCTACCTTAGGAAAATATATCAAATTAAATCTTCAAAAATCAAAATACTTTATGATTTGTTTGAAAACAATTTAAGAGACTTGAATAAATATTAAAACCTTAGCCAAAACCTTTGAAAATGGTTCTAATTTCCTAAGTTTAAAATTCCAGACTTGACCACCCTTAACTCGAGATTTATAAAATTATATTTAAAGTTTAAAAATACTTAGAAACTATCCTAAGACAGTAGCTAATGCTTCTGGAGGAGATGCCCAGAATTTTAAACACAGCTGAGAACAAGACAATTTAAGACCTCGAGACCATCGTCAAGGTCATTTCCTCTCTTGCAAATCAAACCTGTTTCCTTAAGATGGGTCCAGCCTTGATTAGTCAGGGAATTCAATTTAAGGACAAAATCTTTAATTTACAGCTTTTTCAACAAAAAAAAATGAAAAAATGATGAATGAAAATCCCTTTCCCTTTCCTTCACATGTGATTTCACTAACTGAACAAAATTAGTGTTTGTTTATCTTTGTCTGATTCCTGATTCTCAGCAATAGCCAAAGAGGGGCAGCTGTAGACACCTAATTTTGTCTGGACCACTAAATCAGATATGTTTTCTTCCTAAATTGATGATTCAGAATGCAAAAAGGCTTTTCTCACCCTGCAAGTGGTACTCCGAAACTCAGTCTAAGAAAGCAGACAGAAAAAAGTCAAACTCAAAAAAAGTCAATGCTAAAAAAGTCAACCTCAAAAAGTCAACTACTAAAAAAGTCAACCCACTTTCAAAATCAAGATTTGAATTTCAATTGAATGATGGTGAAAGAATTTTGATAATCCGAGGTCTACATTGAAAGATATGGAGGTCGGAAGTTGGGTTACGGAATCTTAGTAGAAAGGAAACCCTAGTTCGAGAAATTTAGGGAAAAGTGCTTGAACGATCAAATTGGTCAAAATTGAAGGTCCCAAATGAATGATAAGCACTGACTACGGGTAATAGAGAAGCTACTTGAAAGAAAAACTGAAAGAAAAGTCAATTCGGAAAAAAACCAAGAATTAGGGTTTTTGGTGGATTTCGGTAAAATTTGGAAGAATTACAGAAATGGCCTTATTTGGTAAGACTAAAGCCCTTAATTGATGAGGAGTGATTAAACAAGGATAGCCCAAGGCTCAGTTTGAAGAAAATCTGAAAATCGAACTTGTTTTGAGCAAAACCGGGCTTTAGAGGCAAAAGGGCAAAATTGGAAAATTTTGGAAAAATAGCAAATGAACTCCAAAACTTCTAAAAGTTTGTAGATCTTATTCTTAAATCATTTCTAAGATATTGGAGAAAGAAAATCTTGATTCGGAGTTCGTTTGCAAAATGGAAAAATCCCGGGTCCACTATGTAAAAATTCAAAAGGATAAATCTCGGAAAAATAGTAAATGAGCTTCAAAAATTCTGAAAATTTGCAGATCTCTTTCTTAAATTATTTGGAAGAGATTGGTGAAAGAATATTTTGATTCGGAGTTCGTTTGCAAAATGGCCAAATCTCGGGTCTACTATGCAGAAATTCAAAGGATAAATCCCGAAAAAATAGTAAATGAGCTCCAACAATTCTGAAAATTTGCAGATCTTATTCTTAAATTATTTGGAAGAGATTGGTGAAAGAAAATCTTGATCCGGAGTTCGTTTGCAAATTGGCCAAATCCCGAGTCCACTACGTAGAAATTCAAAAGGATAAATCCCGAAAAAATAGCAAATGAGTTCCAAAAATTATGAAAACTTTCAGATAACACTTTTAAATCATTTGGAATAGATTGGTGAATAAAAATATGGATTTGGAGCTCGTTTAAAATTGGTGAAAGTTTGGGTGCACAAAAGGGCAATTTTGGAAGACAAAATCCAAATAAATAGCAAATGGACTCGAAAATTTTTGAAAACTTTCAGAATTCAGTTTTTTATTATTTTGGAAGTATTGAAAAATGAAAATTTGAATTTGGAGTCTGTTTGCTATTTATTTAGGTTTGGGGGTCAAAAAGGTCATTTTACTGAAAAAATCGAAAAGGGAAATTTGTAATTAAGAAAAATATGAAAGAAGAAGGAATTGCTGGGATTTTACCTCCTTTGATCAGCCAGCATAGAACAATAGAAGGAAGCTTGATCAATTTAATTCCTTAGTCACTATCAAGCTCACATGCTACCACTAGTACCTTGCAAATGGTCCCCCCTTCATCCAATGTCTTAGGTGCCTTGTAGAAAAGTTGAATGCACCATCCAATGGCCAAGTTTAAATGCCAAGATGACATTTTTATTTGTCATGAAAACCCCTCATCTAATGTCCAATAATGGAAGAAAAAAGACGAGCACAATTCATCCAAAGGTAGGCATCCATTCGGCCAAGCAAGGGAGTGCATGGGATTGTCTCTTTCCATCCAATGGTCTAGGCCATCTACAATGGCTGAGTACACATGTTAAGGGCTGGATTTAATCTACAAGATATCATTTTTATGTTGTCCTCATCCAATGACCAAGAGTGGAAAAGCACAACTCATCCAAGGGTAGGCACTCAAAGGGCCAAGCAAGGGAGTGTATGGGATTGGTCCTCTTTTTCATCTAAGGGCTAAGGTTATTACAAGGGCTGAGTACACATCTTAAGGGCTACTATCAATTGGCAAGATGACATTTTTATGTTGTCATGAAAATATCTTAATCTAAGGGACAAGATTGGAGGAGAAAAAGTGCAAAAATCCATCTTATGGAGGAGGGGCCATTCGGCCAAGGCTAAGAGAGGGGGGAATGTCTTATTTTCCCTTAAGTGGCTGAGAATTTGAGAGGGAATTCAGTAGCTAATTGAGAAAAAAAAAAGGTTTTTGAAAGAAATGAAGAAAAGCTTTTGTTAAGGTAGTCATTCTACCATTGCTACTACTTTTTTTCTTCTTCTTCGTCATGCTTTATTTCTTGTTTTCCATGTGATTTCCTACCATTTTTTTTACATCTTTCTTGTTGTTCTTTCTTTACAAAAAATAAATAAAACAATGGTTAGGCTTCATGATCTTGATGAAAATCAAGTGATAATGGTTAGGGTGGGCTTTGTCCAATATACCAACCATGGAGCTTATCTCCATTTTTTTTTTACCTTAGTTATTTTTTTTTTATGATTTTGAGATTCAAAAGGCTTCATGACCTTGATGAAAATCAAGAGATAATGGTTAGGGGGGCTTTGTCCAATGTACCAACCATGGAGCTCATCTCTTTGTTATTTATTTGCTTACTTTAACTTGCTTATTTTTATTATTGTTTATCTTTATGTATATTTATATTCTTGCTAACCATCTTGTTCTTTTGACTTATGTCATATTTTTGCATCTTGGGGCTATTGTCATATAGTTTATGCCATTTCCATTTTTCATATCATCTTCCATAGCATTTAGTTAGGTCATTTTACATGACATTTCTCACAACACTTTGGTTCCTAAGCCAGTCAGCCATGCGTATTTTCTCTAAGCTTTAGGTCATTTTTCTAGGCCATGATATTTTCTATTTCATTTAGACATCTAGGTCATTTTACATGTCATTTAGATTTAGGCCATTTTTATTATTCCATGTCATTTAAGTTTAGGTCATTTTATTATTCTATGTCATTTTACATGTCATTTAGCTTTAGGCCATTTTCATATACCATGTCATTTTATATGTCGTTTAAACTTTAGGCCATTTTCATATGCCATGTCATTTTACATGTCATTTAGCTTTAGCCATTTTTATTATTCCATGTCATTTTACATGTCATTTAAGCATTAGGCCATTTTCATATTCCATGATATTTTTCCATGACATTTAGACATTAGGCCATTTTCATATGCCATGTCATTTCACATGTCATTTAGCTTTAAGCCATTTTTATTATTCCATGTCATTTTACATGTCATTTAAGCATTAGGCTATTTTCATATGCTACGTTGTTTTTCCATGACATTTAGACATTAGGCCATTTTCATATGCCATGTCATTTCCCATGTCATTTAGGCACTAGGCCATTTTCATTATTTCATGTCATTTGTCATGTCATTTAGACACTAGTTCATGCATGTTAAGTTAGGATAGCATTTATTGCCATGCAAACTCATGCTAGGCATTTAGGTTATTTATGCCATGCATTTTCCATATCACTTAGGCTTTAAACCATTCATTTCATGTATTCACTTTGCTGTAATTTCATGCATTTAATGTCATGCCACATGATTTATGACTTAGGCCAATCAATGGCTCAAAGTCATGCTCACTTGAGCATACATGTAGAAAATTAAAGAGTTGTCAAATTGATTATTCTACCTTTGTGATTTTTTTTTTACTTAGCCAGTTTTTGTCTAAATTTTAAAAGTGTTAGCTACTGTTTGTGGGTCTTTAGGAGAGTCTCTAACATTTTTACTTTGATTTTTAAATGATTTTATCAAAGGCAAAAAATGTGTTTTGGCAAAAAAGTTTTTTATCTAGTACTCATACTTTCCCGATTTTTTTTGGGCAGTCATATTTAATCAAAAAATTAGGCCAATTTTTTCTCATCTAGTTTTACATGTTTTGAGTCTCCAGTAATTTTTTTTAGATTTTTTTCAATTTTTAAAAATAGGCTAAAAAATCGTGTGTCAAAACCGACAGTAGAGGCAGATTTGAATTCAAAAGAAAAACAATTGTTGAATTTGGCTAAGGCATTTAGAGGGGGTTGGTTAGAAGCATTAGCTACTGTCTTAGGATAGTTTCTAAGTATTTTTAAACTTTAAAAATGATTTTATAAATCTCGGGTTAAGGGTGGTCAAGTCCGGGATTTCAAACTTAGGAAATTAGAGCCATTTTCAAAGGTTTTGGCTAAGGTTTTAATATTTATTCAAGTCTCTTAAATTGTTTTCAAACAAATCACGAAGTATTTTGATTTTTGAAGATTTAATTTGATATATTTTTCTATGGTAGCCGGATATCTTTTTAGATATACGCATTTCCTTAATTAAAGAAACAAATACACTTTCATGCATTGCATTTTCCATATTCATGCATGTTGTTTAACATATGATTTTTTTTTCTATGATAATTTCTATGATATTTGTTATTATTTTGATTTATATTTTTCGGTATTAAATTGTTTGTCATATGGTTTTGAATGTTTCATGCTATCCTATGCTTTTTATTTAGTCATTTATTTTGTCACATTATTTAGCATGTTCATGCATTTTGTTATTTTATTTTCATGCATATTTCATGATAGCATTATTTAATGTTTCATATTCCATGTCACTTAGATAATATTCCATGTCATTTGGATTATCTTATTTAGGATATGCCATGTCATTTAAATTTGCCATATCATTTAAATCTTATTCATTTCATTTAGAATATCAAGATACTTAGGATATCTCATTTCATTTAGGATATGCTATGCCTTTTAAATTATATCACATTATTTAGGTTGCATTATATTATCTAGACTTTGCTATGTTCTTTTATTCATGTGCCACATTTTCATATTCATATGTTTTAAAATGTTTTGAAAGATAATGATTTTCAATAAAATAAAGATATTCCCAAGTTAGAATAATTCATGAGTTCTCTGCCGGGTTTGCTGGGGAGGATATCATCAATTATTATTAATAACGGAATATCTTCTTTAAAACGAGAATGATTCGGAAAATTTCTGTGCTAATAAAAATTTTTATATTTTGCCACGTTTGTTGGGGAATATAGAAAAAAATTTTGAATTAATAAATTTCAAATCACTTTCAATTAAAAAATGGAGTTATTTTTCTTTAAATTGGGAATTAATTTGAAATACCAAATTTAAAACCGACTTTTTACCGAGACTTGAGATAACACACGATTAATAAGGTACCGTTTTATACGGGCGCTGTAGGGGTGCTAATCCTTCCCCGCACGTAACCGAGTCCCGAACCCGATTCTTCGATTTTCTCTGGTTTAAAACGCGGACTTGAAATTGGTTTTAAAAAATATTTTAATTAATTTTAAAATGTCTTACAAAACCGGTTTTAATAGGTGGCCAATCACACCTAGCTAAAAAAGATTGGTGGCGACTCCATGACTTTTTTCGAGGTTGTTTTCAAATCCTCGACCTTTTATTTAAATCAAGAGGAATTAAGTTATCTTTTCATCTGCCAATGTTCATAACCTTTTCATCTACAATATCTAACTATCCTTAAATACTCAAACATCCTATACAATATCATTCATCAACCAATTTCACAAATTAGTAACCATAATGCCTCAAACACAATTCCATAATATTGTTTCTTTAATCCGACAAGTACAACCATAATCCGTACCTTGCCCAACATCTCAATTAAGCATATCCGAACATTTCAAATAGCTCACATTCGTTATTATTCAACTCCACAACACTTACCTCATGTAACCATATTAACACCACACTTATGCCTTTGATCCGCGTAAGGTTCGAAGCTTACCATTTTCGTAATCTGAGAAAATTTTGTGTTTCAATATCCATATCAATCAACAATGCATGTAAAACAACAACTACCTCCTAGATTAACCTAAATACTCACAGTGTTAGTCCGAGTGTTAAAGCGGCACTTTCATGGCTTTGTCGCAATCCCGGGCGAACTCTGCAATATGAGTATCTATGGCATCATCAAGATATTCTGTGAATATTTCCCAACTACGGGACATTCAAATTCTAACTATTTATTCTAGTTAGCTGCTATTCAAAATTTTCCAGCTTAAGAATTTTTACAAATAAATTCCTACACTTAGCTCAAGTCAAAATTCGGAGCAACAATCAACTGGAAAGTTGCTCACACAATAACAACGAAGCTAATGGTGGCCTCGGACAACCAAGGAAGGTGGCGGCACCACCTCATGGGCAAGCTAGGGTGTCGGCCAAGCTTATTTTAGCCTCTAAATTTTGATTCAAAGCTATCCGATACTAATTTACGGTTTAAGGAGGCGGAGGAACACCTCCCGTAAAGGAAAAAGTGGCGGCAACATGAAATCAAGCTTAGAACATGAAATTACCTATGGGTTAGTGAAATCCTTGCAAAATTTGGTGATTTCCCTTGAAATTTGGAGGAGAGAGAAAGCTTTAGTAAGCTTTAATGAAGTTTTTGGTGAGAAAATGCCTAAGGCATAAAGAGTAAGAAGAAGACGTGATGTCTTCGTATTTTGGCTGAAAATTTATGGAAAATTATCCCATGTTCTTAATCTTGCCTAAGCTTGGTCAAAAAAGTTGACCAACTTTGACTTTTTGCACATGCCCTACAGAACGTGATGTTCGGGATTTCGTTTTTCATTTTTCTTTTTTTCTCAACATATTCATATTCCTTGGGTGTTAAAACATCTACCCATGAGTTCGGATTGATTACAAGAATTTTTTAATCACGTTATTCCGACTAAGTACAACAACGTCACAATTTTCCAATTTTATCGATTCTAGTCTCACTTTTTTCGTTTAATGCCAAATATTTGATCCAAATGTTATATTAACATATTATATAGTCAAAAAGTCAATTTATACCATTTCCCGGACTAAAAATTAAAAGGGATATAAAATGACCAAAATACCTCTGGTGCATATTTTTTTTGAATTTGATGCCGATTGTTGTTCTGATAATAGGTATGGGTTCTATATCGTATATTATCATCATATCCACTCAATTTATCATATTTTATGGACTTTTCCCCTTTCCGATTTTAGTCTAAATTTTTAAACTACTTTAGGGTCAAATCGCTTAACCACCCGATTTAACCTCCAATTCTATAATCTATCATACAACATGTATACCACATGATAGACCGTCCTTCCTAGTGGCTTTTACATGTGTAGTTCTGAGCCATCAGAATGTTATAAGAGACCCGGGTTATCTCTGGCTTACGAGGGTCTCACACATGCAATCATATGAATAGGTTAAACATTGATCAAATCAATTTTAAACATGTATAAACAATTTAAAACACCAAGATCAGATTGCATACAGAAGCTGTCTAGAATTGAAACAAAGCAGAAAATGTTTTTTTCTTGAAAGAACTTTGCTAGATCGACATACAATTCAATCCAATTGAATATTACCAAGAATTGAACATGTAAATCATAAGAAAACTTACAAGCTAGGCTCTGATATCACTGTTGGGATTCAACCTCATGCTTAAACAATAATCGAATTAAAGAAGAACATGAACGCAGCGAAAAAATAAACAAAGAGATAGTCGAATCTTACAGGATCATGCTTGTAAAATTTTAATGCGATCTTGTAATTATAAAGCATACATCTGATTAAGATTCCTACCTTAACTCAAAGATCTAGTAATCTTAAGTTTACAAACAGCCCATTCAATCTTGAACACCAAGAAGGCAACGCCGAAACTTTAAGCCACACAAGTGTCTGGCCTCTAACGGTAATCGACACATGATGATCAAGAGAACCTTCATAAGGTAGGAATAGAGTCCTGTCGAAAAACCATGCTAGTGGTTTAAGTTTCAGGAAAACTCTCCCCATCTAAACATCCATGGTCGAATGCTTCATTAGGCATAAAGAAGAAGAAAAACGTTTTTCCTTCCTTCTTCGGGTTTGGTGCACCAATCACAAGGATTATGTTGATCTTCTTTCTTCTTCACTCTAAGCGTTTTGCTCTCTTGAGAGAAACGTTTTTCTCTCTAACAATCCATGAAGAGGCAAAGAGGAATAAAGAAATCAAGAAGAATACACCAAAGCTCTTAGCACATTATATGTGCGGCTAGGGGGCCATTAGTTTGGACGGTGCCAACATGTTTCTTTATATAGGGGGCGGCACTCACTCCAGGGTTTGGACTAAGGACAATAACTCTTATGTATTTGCTCTTAAGTCCTTCCACTTAATTAAACCATTTAATTAAGTCCCTATTGATTAAATTCTCAATTTAACCAATTAGGCTCATTCTATTTTAATCTCTTAATTCACCTTTATGTGTGTGACCCATTAGGCTTCCAATATGTTGGCAATGAATATAAATTAATCTAATTAATTTATACTCATAGATCATGAGCGGACTCTAGCAAGCCATCATGACCACCCAAATACTGGAGAGTCAAGTTAGTCTCGACATAACCTTTTGTGTTTAGTCTATCAGTGTAATTCGATCTTTTCACCAAATATCCCGGAAAGAGCATGAGCATGGTGCAGTGTCTACTCATGTTCAATCCATATTAGTTCTTGCAGCTATTGGTTAACTTTATGAACTTAGAGAAACTATTTCTCCTAAATTCATCATACTCTAGCCAGAGATTCCATCAAGTTAACTTAAGCCAAGAACATATGAGATATGTCTCTGATGTCACTTGGAGTAGTGAATCCTCTCTGGATCACTCATCCATCTTCGTATGGTTCATGTCATACCCAAAACCACCCTACCATAAGCATCACTCTTGTTTGGGACCCGTTCGTGATGGATCAAAGTATGAAACTTCTCATACAAGATGACGTTGTATCACAAGTCAGAGGACTACTTACACGACTGACACATGAGAACGTTTCCATAGACACTTGAGTGACAATACCAAATGGAGTTCTCACAGCGGGCCATGTTCAGTGAACTTGTTCAACAGACAAGCACCTACATGTTATCCTAAAGTATCCCTTATACTTCAACACGTGAGATCAGTTGCTTACTAAGTAAGTAGGCTTAACATGTACTAGTTTTTGAGCATTTCCAATGCCCCATCTTGGCAATACGATGACCAAGAATCGTTTTAGGAACATGGCTTTGATGCATAAGGATCTTACAATTATATATAATTCCTTTGCAAGGCCATTATGTTCCATGGGCTTCATCCGATTAGTACTTAATAACTCCTTATCATTGTACTAACATGAAGCAAAAATCTTGTATCACTAAGATATAGTGATGGGTTTGCATTATTGGTAGTTTATGCTTGACCAAACTGATTGGCTTTAGGGCATATACCATTACAAGGTCGCCAGATAGAGGCCACCCAGGGTGAGCAGGGTCGCCTAGGCCAGGGTTATAGCCGAAGATCAGAGAAAGCCTCTACTCCAAATTTGAGGAGTACACCCCATTGAAAGCCTCCAGGTCGTAAATTTTGAATGTTGTATCTCAAGAAGGAATTTTGGGCACACCCTACCCAATGAGAGACAACCCAGCTCGCCTGAATTCTAAAGAGAGATGTCAATACCATAATGACGTGGGACACAGTACTGAAGACTACCGATCTTTGAAAGATGCTCTTGAAAGTGCCATCTGAAAAAGGAAAATCAAGCAGTTTGTTTAGAAAACAGGCACCCAGTCGGGTAGATATCGATGGGAAACCAGAAGAACAGTAAAGCATATGAAAAAAACCGTTCAGGGGGTCATCAACATGATAATAGGGGGACAGAGGAATGGGCATGAAGTAGCTCCAAGAGAAAAGCGCATCTTAGAAGCATGATGGTGGTTGACGTCGCCCATAAGAAAATAAGACACATTGAAAACTGGCTGATAGATTTCACAGACAAGGACATTAACATTCTTAAGGACAACGAGAATGACTCGATTGTCGTGTCTACAACAATTGGAAATTTACAGATCAAGAAAGTCCTGGTCGATAGTGGTAGTGTAGTTGAGGCTTTCCAGCTGGAAGTTCGAAAAGATGGGCCTCCCGAACACAGACCTGAACCCAACGAGCCCCATATTCGGCTTCGCCAATCAGCCCATCAATGTTAAGGGCTCCATTGCCTTGCTAGTCACCATAGGAGATGGTGATCATGTCCTTACAATAATGACTGACTTCTTAGTTGTTGATCAACCTTTAGCGTACAATGCCATCATGGGGCGACCCCTGATGAAAAAAACCAAGATGGTCACGACAGTATATTGTTTGACAGTAAAGTTTTCGACCCTTATGCGAATAGGGTATATGAAAACAAATCAACAGACAGTGCGACAATGCCACATACTCTCTATATAGCTCGCCAAGAAGAATCAAGGAGGGTCACAGACGGCGAGTGTTGGAAACACAGAGACTAGGAGGCAAAACGTAGGATCTAAGGAAATGGAGATAGAGATTGGGGGGCAACTGGAGGAGGCACAGGTGAACTTGGTGGAAAAAGTACCCTCCACTCGAAAGCCTGGATATCAGAGGAGAAACCAGTCAGTACAAGGTAGAATCAGTAGAACAGACAGTAGCAATCACCTTATCGAAGAACACTTGAAAAAGACAACCCGAATTGGGTCATCATTGACAGGCCATGAGAAACAGTCTTTAGTACACATGTTGCAGGCCAATGCTGACGTCTTCACATGGTCAGCAGCAGGTACGTTGGGGATAGACACGGACACTATAACCCATTCCTTGGGTGTCGACCCTACGGCTAAACCAGTTAAGCAAAAGAAGAGGAGGTTCGCCCCTGAGCGAATATAAGAGATCAAAGAAGAAGTAGAAAAGCTGCTCGTCGCGGGTTTTATTTGGGAAGTCAAGTACCCGGGTTGGCTAGCCAATGTGGTAATTGTAAAGAAAGCTAGTAGAAAATGGCGCATGTGTGTGGACTTCACAAATTTGAATAAGGGTTGCCCGAAAGATAGCTTTCTTCTACCCTCGATGGATAGGTTGGTAGACTCGTCGGCAGGACATAAATACATGAGCTTCATGGATGCTTTTTCAGGGTACTATCAGATCAGAATGAATCCTGAAGACCAGGACAAGACATCCTTTGTCATAGAAGAGGGTTTATATTATTACCAGGTGACGCCCTTTGGATTGAAAAATACGGGGATAACTTATCAGAGATTAGTGACAAGTTGTTCAAGGACCAGATTGGGCGAAGTGTAGAGGTCTATGTCGACGACATGTTGGTAAAAAGTTCCTCCATGGAACGACGCATACTGGACCTAGCAGAGGTTTTTCAAGTCCTTAGACAGCATAGCTTGAGACTAAACCCTGCTAAATGTGCTTTCGCAGTCAGTGCGGGGAAATTTCTAGGATTTATGGTATTTAGCAGGGGCATCGAGGTGAACCCTGAGAAAGTCTAGGCGATCTTGGGTATGGGGCCCCTAACAAACACTAAGGAAATGCGAAGGCTCACAGGTAGAGTGGTCGCCCTGAACAGATTTATCTCTAAGCTTGCTGACAAATGCTTGCTATTCTTCAAAGTGCTTCGAGGCACTTCCCGCTATCAGTGGAATCAAGAGCGTCAAGAAGCATTCGAAGAGTTGAAGAAGTACCTATGCTCCCCACCCCTATTGGTTAGCCCGCTCTTGGGCGATCCTTTGTTCGTATATCTTGCAGCATGGCAGCAGTGTTGGTTAAAGAGGATGAAACTCGACAGGCTCCAGTTTATTATGTTAGCAAGGCCTTGCAGAATAGCGAGATCAACTACACCAACCTAGAAAAGATAGCTTTCGCCCTTGTGGTGGCGGCCAAGAAGCTCAGACAGTACTTTCAGGCCCATCTTATCATTGTTCTAACATAACAACCTCTCAGAGAAGTCTTGCAAAAAGTTGAAAGTTCAGGCAGGTTATTCATATGGAGCATAGAGCTTAGTAAGTTTGGTAGAGTTCAGACCGAGGAAGGCAATCAAGGCCCAGGTCTTGGCAGATTTTATAGCAGAGTGTTCGTTTACCGATAAAATCACCGCACCAGTGCAATACCCAATCGAGCCTCCACCAAAATTGGATGAACCACAACCACCAGAATAACCAATATTGGTGCACAAACCCGAAATGGCGACCCGCCCCTAAGAACATGTGGACAATGTATGTAGATGGATCTTCAGGAAATAAAGGATCAGGAGCTGGCGATCTTCTAACAGACCCTCGGGGTAGTGAATGGCAGTACAAAATTTCTTTTGACTTTCCCTCATCGAATAACACTGCGGAATATGAGGCCCTCCTGGCAGGGTTGGAGTTGGCCCTAAAATTAGCCGCGACAAGGCTATTACTATTCATGAACTCGCAGCTAGTAGCAAAATAAATAATGGTGAATATGAGGTGAAAGTCTTGTGCTGATTAAATACCATGAACGGGTACTTAGGCTGATGGAATGCTTCAAGCTGGTGATTGTTAAACAGGTCTCCAGGGAAGAAAATGCAATGGCAGACACCCTATCTAAGCTTGCTTCGTCTGTTGATATCGGACAAAAGGGAAAATTTTGTTAGAACATCGTCGAACACCAGGCCATCAAATGGAAGAAGAAATCCTGTGTAGTACAGACGAGCCCAATTGGCTAACGCCCATCATTGATTATCTCATGGGCAAGGTTGTCTTCGACGACCCTAAAGAATAGGAAAAGTTGAGAACAAGGGCCTCCATGTATACAATGATTGGCGAGACCCTATATAAGAAGGCATTCAGTCAACCATTACTTCGATGTCTAGCACCAGTAGAAGCCGATTATGTTTTGAAGGAAATCCATGAAGAGGTATGTGGTAACCATATAGGAGGAAGAACTTTGGCACAAAAGGCACTAAGGTAAGGGTTTCACTGGCCTACTATGAAGGTTGATGCTTCAAAAAAGGTTAAAAGGTGTGATAAATGCCAGAAGTTCGCCGCTGTACCCAGGCAACCAACGGAGCAGCTGTTGTCGGATTTACACCACGCCAGTGCACGTATCGTAACAAGTAATACAATGAAATGTAGAGTGTCGAACCTACGAGGAATTGTTACTAAATTTGCTAAGTACTAAAATTAACACAACTTGATCTTATCTAAACAACTAATTAAAGATAGTAATTAAAAACTAAATTAAAATAAACTAATATGAAAGCAAGTAAATTATAAAGATGAATTCAATTAATTATAAAAGCCTAGGATTACAACTTCCCTCAACATTTCGCTTGAATCTCTATCTACATTTTCACTTGATTAATGATCCTAAGTTGTTAACCTAGAGTTCTATCTTATTTATAAGCATCTGTCGATGGTCTTATAAAAATATTCCTCCTAACCAATTAACTATATGTCTATGATAATTGAATTAAAGAAGAACTCATTAAGCTTAGGCTCTAACAATGGTTACACATTACAAGTAAGTATATTTCTATCCTACCTGCAGATCAATTCATCCTAATAAATGAATATGAAACATGTGTCATTCAATCCATGTCTAACACTAAACTCCCTATGTCTAGTTGTATTCAGGTTAACAAATCAATCTAATTGGTAGCTAAGCAATTAGAAGCATTAAGAACAAGAATGAACAAGCAACTCAATAAATCATTAAATCAAGCTAGAGAGAGAAAGTAAATTCAAACTATATGTTGAGTTCCATTGAAATCCTAGTAAAAGAGATTTAGTTCATGATAATTAATGAAAACAAATAATAAAATAGTTTCACCTTCATTAATAACACAAGAAAAATAAAGAAGAGAAAAGAGGGAAAAAAAAAGAAAAAAGAAACTAAGAGTTGTCAATTCTTGAGTCTTCAATCTTCAATCTTCCAATCTTCCTGAGAGAATTTGATGGTGGCTATCTTCTTTAGAGAGAATTAGGTTTCTAGATGTCCAATCCCCTCTATTATGACCTAAAAAAGTCTTATTTAAAGTGTCCAATGCCTCCTAGAGTTCCAAACTGCGTTCCCAAGCAACCAAGTAAAAATCAGGCTTTTTTGCATTTTTTTCACGATTTTGAGGGTACTGTTCACGAGTCGGCACTGCGGCCTAACCTTCTGTTTGCTGCCTGCAAGTTCTGACATCTTCTCGAAATTTGTCAGCTGTTTTAAATGGGCAAATCTTCTCCGAATTTGACGCGCCCTATACCGTTGAAAAGGTATGGAATTCAGCTTTAAAAGTCAAGAGAAAGTTTTCTCATTTGAAGCTTTTAAGATCGAGTTTTTCTTGAAAGAATATCCGGAGGTCAAATCTACCTGATCATTTGAATGCACCGATTTTTGTCGTTTTGCACCTCGAAGCTCCAGATCACCTTGGACCTATAAAACCACATAAATAACTACTAAATAACTTATTTTAAAAATAAAATGGATAATTAAATTAAACATAAAAATATCTAAAACTAATCAAATCCTAATAAAATCCTCAAGGACTTAGCCGATTCAAAAGCATAAAAGGTGGCAAAATAACTATATTTCCTAGAGTTATCACACCCCCAAACTTAATATTTTGCTAGTCCTCGAGCAAAACAAAACAAAACACACTAAATAAATAAATTGACTCAAAACATCACTCAAGATAAATGCACTCAAACAATGATTTCTTAATTTTCCTCAAAAGTTACCTCAAAATCCCGATTCAAAGTAGAACATAAACATAATCCAAATTTATGATTTAATTCAATTGTAAACTTCATGCTTGAATGGATTTTCAGTGTGTGTGTATAATCTCTTTGCAAATTATCACATGCAATCTAAATAAGTTTATATCAATGCAAAATACGAACTAGTACTAGATTCTCATATGTTTGCTTTTCATCTCTCTCTCCACTAATGTAGACTAACACTTCATCAAGGATCAAGTAGGTCTTTATTAAGCTTGTAATGTAAGCCTAGGGTCAAGGTAGGATAAAGATATATTTCGGTCTAAGTTCATCCATAGACACTTTACATTTTTTTTTTCAGGATTTTTGAGAGCCATAGTCTTTTCCTCAAATTACATTCTCCATTCTTTGAATACACTTTCTTTTTGCTTCACCAATTTATTCTCTCTTTTTTTCTCTGTTTTTCATTTTTGAAGAACCATAAACTTTTTTTTATATCACTACTTCACCCAAATTCGACATGGCTCATAATTGTTTCCTGTAATATCATCACATGACTATGTTTTTCCCAAGAATCAAGATAAATCAATAACTAAAATTCATCATTGGATAAAGACTACATCATACTAAGTGCATCATATCTCAAGCAAAAAACAAAACAAAAAAAATTAGACTCCTAATAAAGAAGAAATTAAACAATCACGCAACTAAAATAAATCTAAAGACACACCCCCAAACTTAAAACAAACATTGTCCTCATTATTTAGAAATAAAAAGAGTAAGAACTAGAAAACTTCCCTATTGATGAAAGCAAAGCAGGAGACTCTCTAGTTTTCCTCTTAGACTTCATTATGCTTGTCCAAGTTGGCTAAGTAGTCACTACAAAAGAAAACAAAGTAAAAAAAAAAAAAAAACTACTCTAAAAATTAAAAGATAAAGAAAAATTAAAATTAAAAAGTTTAGAAACTTGTTGCCTCCCAAGAAGCGCTTGATTTATAGTCATTGGCTTGACTATCTCATTGTTCATCATCCTGTATCCAACCACTTGATGATTTTAAATTCATGCCATTTTGTTGTTCTTTCTTTGAATAGTTTAGTAGTCTTGCAGGCTTGAAAGCGAAATTCATCTCTTTCCGTGATAGAATTCAAGAATGCTTTAAGTGGATCAAGAGGATAAATCTCTATGAATTCCTCGTTGTTAGCACTATCTATCCCATCGATTAGCTTTGGCTGTTGGATGCATTGGGGAACAGGCTGTGGTGGGTCACATTGGGTTTCCTCTATGTAAACGTTTTCACCTTCTTTTGCATCCACAATTTCTTCTTCAAGAAATTTGGTTGTTGGTGGTGGGTCACACTGAATCCCGACTTCTTGAGCTTTCACAAATTCTTCTTCAATAAGCTCAGCTGACAATTTTGGGTTCTTGCTATCCTCATCTATCTCTTGTTCAATCCCAAGTGTATTGGTGTTGCAATGCTCTTGTTCTTCGCTCATAGGATTAAGTTCAGTATCACTTGGAAGAGTATCTTGAAGTTGGTTGTTAATGGCATGAGCAAGCTAACTTATTTGAGTCTCAAGATTCATGAGTGTTGTTGCTTGACTCTAATTGATAGCTTCCTATTCCACCATGTAGTGCATAAACATCTCTTCCAATGAAGGATTCATTTCTGGAACCGGTGCTTGAGCTTGTGATGAGAACTCAAACTAGTATGCTTGATTGTCTGAATATGAGGACCATTAATTGTTGTTCCAAGAAGAATTTTGGTAATCTCCCCAACCTGGATTGTAGTCATTGTAATTAAAATTATTTTGCTCCATATTGTAGTTCCAACATACTGCGTTGAATCAGCATAAGTTGGGCACCAATCACTATAATGTCCACCCCCAGAGTTCACAAATTACAAACGGGCTTTGGACAGAAGGTACACACAAAATGGCAAGCTTCTTGTTAAATGCAGCCACTTGTGCAGATAAAGCATTGATTGCATCCCGTTTATAATCCCACATAGTGCATCCAAATCAACAAAACCTGAAAATAAAAAAATAAAGTTTGGATTAAGACTAAGATTGCTTGGTATTAATATTAACAAAAATAATAAACAATTCTCCGGCAACGGCGCCAAAAACTTGTTGTCGGATTTACACCACGCAAGTGCACGTATCGTGACAAGTAATATAATGAAAAGTAGAGTATCGCCACGAGGAATTGTTACTAAATTTGCTAAGTACTAAAATTAACACAAATTAATCTTATCTAAACAACTAATTAAAGATAGTAATTAAAAACTAAAATTAAAATAAACTAATATGAAAGCAAGTAAATTGTAAAGATGAATTCAATTAATTATAAAAGCCTAGGATTACAACTTCCCTCAACACTTTGCTTGAATCTCTCTCTACCTCTTCACTTGATTAATGATCCTGAGTTGTTAACCTAGAGCTCTATCTTATTTATAAGCATCTGTCGATGGTCTTATAAAAATATTCCTCCTAACCAATTAACTATATGTCTATGATAATTGAATTAAAGAAGAACTCATTAAGCTTAGGCTCTAACAATGGTTACACATGACAAGTAAGTATATTTCTATCCTACATGCAGATCAATTCATCCGAATAAATGAATATAGAACATGTGTCATTCAATCCATGTCTAACACTAAACTCCCTATGTCTAGTTGTATTTAGATTAACAAATAGCTAAGAATGAACAAACAACTCAATAAATCATTAAATCAAGCTAGAGAGAGAAAGTAAATTCAAACTATGTGTTGAGTTCCATTGAAATCCTAATAAAAGAGATTTAGTTCATGATAATTAATGAAACAAATAATAAAATAGTTTCACCATCATTAACAACCTAAGAAAAATAAAGAAGAGAAAAGAAGAAACTAAGAGTTGTCTATTCTTGAGTCTTCAATCTTCAAAATTCCAATCTTCTTGAGAGAATTTGATGGTGGCTATCTTCTTGAGAGAGAATTAGGTTTCTAGATGTTTAATCCCCTTTATTATGACCTTAAAAAGTCCTATTTAAAGTGTCCAAGGCTTCCTGGAGTCCTAAACTGCATTCCCAAGCAACCAGGTAAAAATCAGGCTTTTCTGCATTTTTTCACGATTTTGTGGGTACTGTTCACGAGTCGGCGCCGCGGCCCCAACCTTCTGTTGCTGCCTGCATGTTTTGACATCTTCTCAAACTTTGTTAGCTGTTTTGACTGGGAAAATCTTCTTCAATTTTGATGCACCTTGTATCGTTGGAAAGGTATAGAAGTCAGCTTCAAAAGTCAAGAAGAGTGTTTTCTCATTTGAAGTATTTAAGATCGAGGTTTTCTTGAAAAAATCTCCAGAGGTCAAATCTGTCTGCTCATTGGAATGCACTGATTTTTGTCGTTTTGCACCTCGAAGCTCCAGATCACCTTGACCTATAAAAACACATAAATAACAACTAAATAACTTATTTTAAACATAAAATGGATAATTAAAATAAATATAAAAAACATCTAAAACTAATCAAATCCTAATAAAATCCTCAAGGACTTAGCCGATTCAAAAGCATAAAAGGTGGCAAATAACTATATTTCCTAGAGTTATCAGCTGTTCACTCTGCTTTCTAGCCCTTGGCCATTCGCCATGTGGGGGATCGATATTCTGGGACCTTTCCCTATTGTCATTGGACAAAAGAAGTTTGTAATAGTCGCCTGTGAATACTTCACAAGGTCCCAGAATATCGCTCCAAAATCCATTCGCTCCAAAATACACAGTTTGTCATTGGACCCCAAACTGGGAAGGCCCCTACAAGGTCATCAAGAAAATTGGCTCAGGAGCCTACATTTTGGAGCTAATGGATGGAAGTCCTGTACCGCGAATATGAAATGCAGTTCATTTGAAAAAATACTATATGTAACAAACTGTGTATTTTTCACCATGAATGCATAACGAAATGAAATTGCATCTTGCAGGAAACATTTGAGTCAAGAACTAATCAATGTTCGTCTCTCACGCATTCATACATGTGTGCTCACCAACCGACACCGTGTAAAATGCCTAACGGCCTCTAACTGGCCCCTCTCTCATATGCGTCCAAGAACGCCCAACGGCCTCTAACTGGCCCTCCTTATGCGTCCAAGAACGCCCAACGGCCTCTAACTGGCCCTCCTCATGCGTCCAAGAATGCCCAACAATCTCTAACTGGCCCTCTTATGCATCCAAGAACGCCAAACGACCTCTTATTGGCCCTCCTCATGTGCCCAAGAACGCCTAACAGCCTCTAACTGGCCCTCTTATGCATCCAAGAATGCCCAACGGTCTCTAACTAGCCCCCTATGCACCCAAGAACGTCCAACAGCCTTTAACTGGCCCTCTTCATGCATCCAAGAACGCCCAATGACCTCTGACTGGCCGTCCTATGTGTCCAAGAACGCCCAACGGCCTCTAACTTTCCCTCTTATGCGTCCAAGAATGCCCAACGACCTCTAACTGATCCCCTCATGCGTCCAACAATGCCCAACAGCCTCTAACTGGCCCTCCTATGCGTCCAAGCATGCTCAACGACCTCTAACCGATCCATCCATGTAGTCACGCACGTATGCTCGCATTACGACACCGTGTAACACGCTCAACGGCCTCTAACTGGCCCTCCTATGCTTCCAAGCACGCCTAACAGCCTTTAACTGGCCTATAATGTGACGGCCCCTAATTGGCCCCCCATAGTCGTCCAAGAATGCCCACCAACCTGCAATTGACCCTTTCGTGTGATCGCAGAGGAGGGTAAGAACATAATAAGCGAAAATGCATAATGAACATAACACAGGTTCAAATGAACAAAATGGAGCTTCATTAAAAAATATATAACTTTTACAGCCTAAAAGTGACCCTACTCTACAACAGTAGGGCCCTTGCTAACATCCTCAATATTTACATTTTCAGTAATCTCGCCCACTCGACCCTCAACAAGAGCATCACTCACTGTAGCAGCATTCACCTCCATGACATCAATAGTAAGATCTTCAATCCCATTGCCTTCAACAATAGGGGTGGCTGCAACACCTTCGTCACCCTCGGCTATAAGGGTCGTCGGGACACTATCACTGTTAGCAAGAGATCGCCTTAGATCTTTCAGAGTAGCAGCATCTGGGAACAGGGGATCCAATCCTTTAGGGACCCTTAGGAGAGCGGAGAAGTCAATCTTTCTAAAGTCTATGGGCCCAAGTTGTGCCTGCACAATGGCTAAGGCACTCATTCTATAGGCCACGCAACACCTTAGTGTGTCGTTTATGATTTTCTTGCGCACCTCGACTAGCTTGACTTCACACTCTTTATCTTTTTCCTCCAGGGCTTTCACCTTTTCCTGCCATTTTATCAGGCGATCCTTTATAATGCAAACCTCCTGCGCGGTGAAGTCTAGTTTCTCCTCGACGATCCCATTTTGCCGCTCAACCTCAGAGACCTTAACTGCACAAGCCTTCTCTACTTGCGCCACTTTATTTTCAGCAGCCACGACCCTTTTGTTGGCCTCATCAACATCTTATTTGGCCTTCTTTAATTCCATTCGATCTCAACAACGCGAGCACTGGAAGTGGTCGCCAGCTTGGTTTTTTCCTTGAGTCTCTTATCACTCTCGGCGAGCTTTTGGATCTCCTCTACAATCTTGTGGTCGGCCTCTTCCAATCGACGATCGATCTCCCTGCCCCTATTGTATAAGGCTAAGGCCATTATTGCGCCCTACGACATAGATAACATACATTAGCGCTTATAAAACTAATATTCACACCTGACTACGACTCACAAATGAGTACCTCAATTTGATGGACAACCAGAGATCATTGAGTTAGGACAGGTGCTTAGGCCTTGAACTCTTTCAGAGTTACGGCGAGAAACTATCCCAGAACCACGTGACTGCCAGATCTACGTCGAGGGGAATGGCACTTATGGGCAGGTGTTCCCTCCACCTGAAGTACTGCTCGTTTCTTCCCCATTGGAATGTGTTCGCCCGAATTACGAACTTGAACAGGTGGGCGACCATGACCTGGGTGCTGGACAACCAGCGACTTTTCTTTTTTCTCTTTTCTCTTTTCCTTCTCCTTTTCCTTTCCTTTTCTTTACCTTTTCTTTTTCTTTTTCCTTTTCCTTTTCCTTTTCCTTCCCCACTACAGCATCGACTGACTTAGATCGGTTCACCAGAACCTTGCTTCTGGATATAGTGCTCGTGGGCATAACAGGGGCTACAGTTGGAACCGCATCTTTTATTACGACCCCCCCGTGACTTATCTTCTGCCTCTTCGCCAACGGGCCTTTCCCCCCCTCCACCAGCACCCTTTGTTGGTCTTTCCTTCGCCATCAATTCTTCCAACAAGTCCACCCCGCCAGTCGTGTCCATACCTGTGAAGGAAACCACAATGAGATTAGAAAACGAGAGGGCCCCTACGTGTGAGCACAAGGGAAAACTATCTATCACTGAAAGAAAAGCTCTAAGGTTCACCATGTATCTGAGCTCCCCAAAAGACGAGGAGCTACTAGAAGAGCTATCAGAAGAAACCTCACTCTCCACGTATAAATTACCCTCCCTTAACCTAGCCTCAAAATCAAACCCTTCTTCCTCATCTACTTCAATCACCCTAGACCACTGATCGCCGACACCACTTTCACGTGCCCCTTTACTAGAATCGGAAGATAGCTCTATCATCAAAAGAGCGGTAAGGGGAACTACAGCGAGGGCTATGGGAGGGGGGACCCAGGCCATAATGGTGAGTAGGTCCCTAGATGCCTCGTTATTCATATTAGAGGCGGAGGTTCCTTGAGGCTCACCGTGCTAGAGTCCATCCAAGTCTGGGATGGGTAACCCCCTAAGAGGATTCAAAGGCTCACCCGCAACGTCGTCGTCCACTACGAAACAAAAATTAAAACCTTTAGTACAACAATAAAACCAACAACCTCGCAACACCAAGCTAGACTTGGAAAATAAAATTTACCCTCAATATAGTCGGACTACGACAAAGAACTTCCGCTGCAAGAGAGCCGCTCGTTTCCTTCGGGTACGTCTACTGCCTCGAATGATGAGACACCATCAGCATCGAAAACACGATGTATACGCCCTATCAACAACTTCGCCAAAACTCCTCATCACCTTCGGGCCATACTGGACTCACTTGGGCAGGACGACCACACTCAAACACCATTCGATTGGGGTTCTTATTCTTCAGGAAATAGCGGTAAACATTCTCGGGCGTCATCGTCCTCGCCCAGTCGATAGTGTGCGCCTGATAGTAATCAAATTGTTCCAACTGGGCAACACCCATTGCCAGTTTTGAGCTCCTCCTACTTTTCGAAGGTCTGGACCACGTGACTTTGAAAGGCCACTTCGTTTCGTGCTTCAGCGTAGCAGGAAAAAACTTGCTCGCATGATGTGCCGATTATTGGGAGTGTTGATGACCACTTTATTTTGCCAAGAAGACAAGTAGTACCGAGGCCCATGAGTTTTTAGCCGATATAGGTTGTGGAAGTTCGCCACGTAGGGAATCTCCCCCCTTTATCCAACAATCTATAAAAAATGACACCAGAAAAGTCCAGGATACCCCGGTCAACTGCGATGCGGCGATCCCATAAATCTCAAGGCAGTGTGCAAAAAAAGAATGAATATGAAGATAGAAGCCTCCTTCGAACATGTGTGCATAAAGGCACACATTGCATTCCCCATCCAACACCTGACTCGTTCGACGACCCCCCTCCCCCCCGGGAAAGGAAAACTTATAGCAATAGTGGGGAAGACAGATACCCTATTGCGCAAACAGGCCTCCATCTCTGGATAGGTGATGTCACACACCTGATCATCCCTCCAACTTTTCTCTTTACTCCCGCAGGAAGGGCCAGCGACCGCTTCAGCATCACCACCAACCACCCCACCTCCACCACTACCCTCCGCTTCAGCTCCGACAAACAATCGAGCACCCTCCTCGATTTCGCTACTTAACTCAAATGGACTTCTTTTCGACACCCCAACACCATCCCTGGCAACCTCAGCACCTTCCTCGATCTCCATCTCCGATAACTTAACCTTGGAATCCTCAGCACTGCCAGCCCAAGATCAACCCTCCAAGTTCTCGGAACCCTCACTATCACTCATCACTGTTCTATAATACGGTCTTGACATACACTTAACCACCCAAACAAAAATAAGAAAATGAGTAAATCGAAAATACCTAATAAACCTCCGAGAACCTTCTCCGGCCACAAAGCAACCCAAACACAGCAGCACAAAACTCAGATAAAAAATTGGCAAAATTTTGACAATCACAGCAAAAGCAGCAATCTCAACATCAAACACCTTTATTTATACTCGATATCATAACTGCATGCACAGATTCCCATAGGGAACTAATCCTCCCTCCAATCGCAACACGACACGTAGCAAATAGTCCCAACTAATAGAAAACAAAATGCCAACAAACATACACCTTTCCACCAAAATAACAACTAAATCGCCAGACATAATAGGTACCC
The DNA here is from genome assembly GCA_030761205.1 of Fremontodendron californicum. NCBI lineage: Eukaryota > Viridiplantae > Streptophyta > Magnoliopsida > Malvales > Malvaceae > Fremontodendron > Fremontodendron californicum. Next base: position 13,018,741 of record JAULJL010000023.1, read on the forward strand.
CGAGGGCCACTTTATAGCCCTCACCTCGCCTGGGGGGCAATTGTTAAACCTAAGACCCAATAGGCCTCCAAAGCATCACAACTGTTGGGCCCTAGGCCTAATAAGTCTTGGACCCAACGAATACCTAGCGCTTGGATTAGGGCAAAAGACCCAAGAAAGGGCTCGCCATGACTTTAATCGGCCGGGGATCGCCTAACCAGGAATAGTCAGGTGAACCCCTACCACCTATCGCCTATCACTTCAGGAGAGATCACCAGCCTGTCACCTTAAATAGCCACATGGCTTCCCTAACAGATGTCTTGCCTATCACATCGCCTCCCATCATATCACTTTAGAACCCACGTAGGACCTCGACCCACCTATCTTTAACTAAGCCCTAACACATGGTGTATGGTGACCCATCAACAAAAACTATAAATAGGCATTCTAAACCAATTGAGAGACTCTAGATACCCTCCAACCAGAAAACCACCTATCGTTGCTCTGCCTCTCTTCTCCCTCCAGCCTTTTAACCATCATCTATTCTCCCTCTTGCCTTAGAATCATCCAATACCAAAAACATCATCAACAAAATCGAACTTATTTTTCAAATGGGCCGAGCCCCGGGATTGTCGCTGCCTTGAGACGAGTCGAACCTTGGTATCGCAGTCAAGGTATTTTTTTTTTCAAGATCAGAATCTTTAAATTTTGATTTTATTTTAAAAATTTGAATTCTCTCTCTTCTTTCTGAAATCAAAATTTTTTGTCCTCCTTGGAATAACTTCCATACTCGAACAAAATCATTGTCCATTTGTCTTTGCCTTATTCTTGATTCTCAGCAATAGCCAAAGAGGGGCAGCTGTCAACACCTTATATTGTTCGGGCCTCAAAAAAGTAAAATTTCTTTTAACCCCCGGGTTTTTAAAATTTTTCCTTATCCCGTGATCCGGTTTTGACACTTCGGGTTGAAAAGCCAACATTGGAAAAGTCAACAGGTGAAAAGTCAATGTGAAAAAAGTCAAAATTGGATACGTCAAAGTTGACCAAGTCAAAATCAAAGTTGACAAAGTCAAAGTCAAAATTGGAAAAGTCAACTTTGGAAAATCTAGATTAAAAAGGAAAATTAGATGGTGAAGAGGTAATCTTGATAATTGAAGAAGTTAACTTTAAATAATGGAGGGATGAAATTAAAAGGTACAAAGTAAAAATAAAATGGTGGAAAAAGATTTGATGGAAAATTCAATACCATGTTGGAAGCCCATTTTTTATCCTAGTGGTAAGAAATTTGGTGGAAGATGGAAGCCCAATTTTTAAAAAGGCCTAGTGGTAGGAAATTTGATGGAAGTTGGAAGCCTAGATTTTTTTATCCAAGTGGTAAGAAATTTGATGGAAGATAGAGGCCCAATTCTTACAAAGCCAAGTGGTAGGAAATTTGGTAGAAGTTGGAAGCCCATTTTTTTATTCAAGTGGTAGGAGATTTGGTGGAAGATGGAAGCCCATTTTTTATCCAAGTGGTAGGAAGTTGGGTAAGAGTTGGGAGCCCAACTTTGTAAAAAACGATGGAAGGCCCAAGTTTAGAAGTTCAAGTAGGAGGATTTTTGGTGGAAGGCCCAATGTTAAAGTCCATGTAGGAAAATGGATGGAAGAAAGAGGGGTGAAATTAGAAGCAATAAAAAAAATTGAAAGGAAAATGTAGGAATAGGCATAAGGTAAACTTGTAATAAAATGGAAAAGTGAGGGATGCTCTTGGAAGGCCAAATGGAAACTTAGTAAATAAGTTAATGATTCACATGAGGAAGGACATGACTCATCAAGCTAATACATGAGTTGGCATTGACTAGCCAATAGGAGCCAAACTTTGGGGCCAACATGGAAGAGGATTGGCTAGCGAATGGGAGATGAACTTAGTGAGGAAGGGATAAATACCATTAGTAGTAAATAAGAGAGTGCCATGTGGCTAAAAAAAGGAAGAAGGGAGGAGAAACAAAAGGGCCATTCGGCCAAGAGGGAGCATTCCTTCTAGGAAGGCTTACGACAAAGTGAAAAAAGGGAGAGAGGAAGAAAAGAAAAAAAAAAAGAAAAAAAGAAAGAGAGAAAAAAGAAAGGAAAAAAGAAAGAGAGAAAAGAAAGTATTTTTTGGAAAAGCTAAAAGGAAAGGTAGTTTTCTTTCTTCTTCTTCTTCATGTTTTTTATTTCTTTTCTTCAAGCGTTTGTTCTCCATGGTTTTATACTTATTTTCTCCAAGCTTTGAAATTTCTTTAAAAAGGTCTTACAGAAAAAGATTCTATTTTCTTTTCTTCTTTTTCTCAAAACTTTCAAGTTTTTAAAATATATCTAAATGTTTCTTGTTTCTCATGAAAGTGGCGCATATGAGTTGTTTTTTTTCATACATTATGGTTATCTTTTTTGTTTTGAAGTATGGTGTATTATGGTATATGTTGATTTTTTGATGATTTTATCTTGTTTTCCTTTTAAAAACAAGTTAGTTATGAGCTTGATGATCTTAGAACATTTTTGTTCTAAGTGATAGTTGAGCCAGATTAACCATCCATGTGGCCAACTTTGAGCCAACTTCTTAGTTTCTAAAAAAAAAACCATTCTCTACAATCTCTTGTTTACATTTTTGTTATCTTTGATTTGTGCATATTTTGGCTATGATTTATTGTGGAGCATTCTTGATGTTGATGATTTTCTTCTTCTTGAAAAAATGGGTTATGAGCTTGATGATCTTAGAGCATTTTTGTTTAAAGTGATAGTTGAGCCAGATTAACAATCCATGAGGCTAACTTTGAACCAACCATTTTGTTTTCTCAAAAATGTTTTCTAAAATAATTCCCAAGGGATTTTCGTTTGGATTAATCAATAGTCCATGACCAAGATCTTGTTTTTCAAAGTGTTGGGTAGATTAAAGTCTTAAAGGTTGGATATGGAGATTATGGGCTAGAGGAGTCTATGCATTTTTGCTAAATAAAAAAACTGTTTTGAAGCTTGCAAAGTCATCATGGCCGAACCCTATTAGGGGATTCAAAGTTTTTTTTTTTTTTGGGTTTTTCAAGGTGTAGGAATAAGGTTTTGATCAAACGAGTTTTGGGTAGCTAAAATGAGTTTTGGGTAGCTAAAACGAGTTTTAAAAACGAGTCAAATCTTGGTTTTTCACATTAGGTGACATTTAGCCAACACTGAATTTTTTTTAAAAAAAAAATTGCATTTTTCTAGTTTTTCCTCGATTTTCAAGACATTGCATCAAGGCTAATCGAGGGGCATTAGGGTGTCTAAACAATAGCATTCGAATGCTTATCTTGTTCGAGTCGATTAGCCTCAAAGTGCTTTGAGGTATCCAGATATCTTTTCCATGGTATTCGGATACCCCTCAAGCAAAAATTCCGTGCCCAAAAATCTATCATTTCCTAAGTCCGATCAAAGTTTCCTCAAAGGTAATCGGATTCCTCTATAGGTATTCGGATGCCTTTTTTTTCAAGAGAGAAACAAATTTCAATAATGGTTCCGTTTTGGTGCATTTTATGTTTTCTAAAAACATTTTAAGATTTTTCGTAAAAAACATACTTTGCTCGGTTACATAACATTAGGCGAGAGAATAATTTCCTATGCTTTGCTGGGTTTGACGGGGAGAATAGGAAATTCTCTATCACGAGTGTTCATGTAATCGTGAAGTATGATTTTCGTTTTACTCGAAATTATTTAAGTGATAGACGAAATAATTATTTTTCAAGCTTTGCCAGGTTTTCCGGGGAGTTTAGTAAAAAATTTCGACGCATGCCATTTATGTAATTCCATAAAAAAAAAAAAAAAAAACATGATAAAAGGATATTAAATCAAGATGGTATGCATTATTTCTTGTTTATGTGGTTTAATGATTGTTGTTCATATTATGCTTTTGTTTATGCCATGTGATGATTAATGTTTACATTACTTCTCTTATGTTTGCATATTAGTAATGTTTTGCATATTCATGTTCATGATAAATGAGTTTTAATGCACATGAAAATTAACATTTTAATAATAAAACAAGATAATGTTCTCGAGTTAAAATAATTCATGAGTTTTTTGCCGAGTCTGCTGGGGAGAATTTCATCAATTATCATTAACAATAGAACATCCTTTTTAAGAAAAGAGAACGATGCAGATGATTTTAAATCGAAGAAAACTCTATGTTTTGTCAGATTTGCCGGGAAATATAAAAAAATTTGTGGTAATAAATTCCGAACCATTCTTAAAATAATATGATTGTTTTTAAAGGAAATTATTTTAAAATACCGAAACTAAAACCAACTTTAATCGAGACTTAAGTTAACACATAATTAATAAGGTACCGTTTTCTACGGGCGTTGTGGGCGTGCTAACACCTTCCCCTCACGTAACCGACTCCCGAACCCGCAATTTTTTTCTCTGGTTTTTAAATGTGGACTTTAAAATTGGTTTTTAAAAAGATTTTAATTAATTTTAAATTTTTTACAAAAAATAGTTTTAATAGGTAACCGATTACACCTAACCAAAAGATCAGTGGCATCTCTCATTTTTCAAGGTTTTTTAAAATCCAATATTATTTACGAGAACTTATTATCTTTTATTCCCTCAACGTCATTTAACGATTACGAGATTTTTATATTTCACTTAACAATCATAATTACACAATATTACAATCACAATTTACAACAATACTTTTGCATAGACTAAAAACACAAGCGATATTGAAGACAAAAATGAAATTTGTTATTGCAATTCAAATAGCTAAATTAATTTTGATTGGTATAACAAAAGCAAATAATCATATTGCAATTCAAATAGCCAATCAACTCAAAATGGTATAACCGATTAGCAAAATCCAATTACAAATTTAAATTTTTTTATCACTATTACAATAACTATAACCCTAATTTTCACACTATATCCTTAATCGAGCAATAAAATAGTAAAATTATAAAAGAAAAGTAGCTTCCTAAATCCATTTTTTCTTACAACTTTAGGAAAAGCAGAATATTAGACAAAGAACAAAGAGATAACCCAAATCATAATCACAAAGATAATAATATACAAGCAAAGAATCAAGGCAAGTTAATTATCCTAATAAAAAAAGATGAGGAATTTATACTATATATAATGTGAGTAACTGAGTTGGTGTCACGAGTCAAGTGACACAAACTCAGTTGAAGAAGTTACTTGAAAACCAAATAATAAAATTATAAGGGCATTTATATCTTTTAAATTTTTATATAATATATTTAAAATAAAATAAAAAACTTACTCACCCTCTTAAAAAAACTATCACCCCCTTAAAAAAATTAACATTTTCTTAAAAAACTACCACTTACTTAAATACTACAATTCTTTTAAAAAAACTATCATTCTTTTAAAAAAGTTACCATTCCATAAAAAAAAAAATTACTCTTATATATATTTTTACATAAGATTTTTCTTTCACCCACAGAGTGGATGTGACATAATCTAATATAAAAAAAATAAAAAAGAATACCTTAATATGACTAACAACTAAAGAAAAAAAGGTGAAAATTAATTGTATAAGGATTACCAGTAATAAGAGTAAAGTTCGAACACCAAAACTTGTTAGAGATGAGTGGGAATGAAAACCTAAGAAAATCAAACAAAAACATAAAATAAATATAAAAAAAAAAGATAATAAGAGGAAAAATGATACATGCATCTAAATATGTGTATAATCTTTCTTTCCTTTTTCTTATTTTAGAGCTAGTTATTATTAATAAAAACAATAATTTCTAAATTATAATATACTAACTAAAATTCAAAATTAAAATCAATTACAAAAAATTAATAAGCAAGAATATATACTTGGAAAAAAAATATAACAAACATAAAGTTCCATCCTAAAAAAAAAATAAAATAATTTTTCTCTTTCTTTAACTTAACAGATGATACAATCTAAGGTTATAATTTAAATGAAAAGATAAATACCCGGATGAAAGTAAAATCTACAATATTTTTTTCTCAAAATCTTTTGTCAAACCAATGACAAAACTACAAACATAATGAAATTTAAAGATTCACCAACTTAATAAATTTTTTAATACTTCCACCTCACCCAAACAAGATTGTAATTTTATTTTTTACCCAATCAAATAATATAATTTAATTACTTGAAGATGCTTGATTAATTAAATACATCATTTTATTATGGATGATTCATAGATTGATAGGTTGTATACTTACATTTTTAAGGAATTCCCCATAATGTCATGGAGGTGAGGCTTAAAAATACTAAAATAATAAAAAAAATCAAATATTATTTAAGTTTTAATTTGCATTTATAAAATTATAAATTCATAAAAGTAAAAACCCACAAAAATTTTATAAGAACTAGAAAAAAGAAATAACATATCAAGAAATAGAGGTAATGCCTTTTAGCCTTCAACTGAAGCAAATGGTTGACAAACAAAGTGATTTAAAAAGAAAGAAAGAAAGATTTTTTTGGTATAAAGAAGGTCGTAGCTTAAGAATAGAGGAAAAAACTATAAATATGAGAATTCGAATCCCAAACTTGTTGGATATTACCTCTTAAGGATAGTTTTATAAATTAATTGAGTTAAGCTCCGGATTAAAAAAAATGATTAAGCTTAAGACTCCAATTGAAGCAATATGGTTGCAAAAGTGATTTAAAAAAAAAAATTATATTTATATTTTATATATTTATTAAAATTTAATTATATATTTATTTTAATTTTTATTTTGTGATATCAAACTCAATCAAAAATATTATTAATAATATAGATAGATCTGAAGTATTAGGCAATAGCAAGTTAGGATAAAAAATAATTAGGATTTTTTAAGTCTATCAATTTGGAGACACAAAACTTGTTAAACTTTTGTTTAAAGAGCCCTTAATAATTAAAAAAAAAAAATCTAATATTTTATAAATTTTACAATTTTTTATTTCCTTCTAAATAAATTATTTTTTCACGGTATCAAATAATAAAAATTTTTAAAGACCCCTTCTTTTGTAATTCCCCAAATCAAAGAGCTTATTTAGCTGCGCTCAGCCGCTCGCTGCTGTTTCCGGAGTGCCTACGAAAAAAATAATAAAAAAAGAAATTCTAAAAATGAAGAAGGAAAATACAATTTGAGATATCTAATTCAGCAAGCAGTGAGCAGAGCATAATTAAAATTTGTGAATTAGGGTTAGTAGTTTGCCCAAATGGCCAACCAGTTGTATGGCTACTCATCCCCATCTCCTTCCGCCTCCACTCTCCACCGTTATCTGGACTCCGACGCCACGCCTCAGCCCCAGTCGCATTTGCTTCACCACCTCCACTCCTCCGCTGCTGCCGCCCAGCTTATCAAACGCCCCTCTCAAGGTAACCAAACTACTGCTTCTTTTAGTTCCAAATTTGCAGAAACAAATCTGATTTTCAGTTTCTATTCTCTCATATTTATTGTGTTTGAATGTCTTTCTTTTTATGAAGCTACCTTCTTAGGTGCCGTAATCCATTCAAAATATTGATGCTATGGGTGATCTTTACCATAAACCTTTACTTGCCTTTCAAACTTTAGATCAACTCTTCTTCTGTCTAGTAAATGATAATGATGCCATTATAATCAGACCAAACAACTTATCTATAATGTCTACAGGTTTGTGTGGTTCGTCATCGACGGGAGAAATGATGCCATTATTATTGAGCTTATTCTTATACTAACATTTCTACTTTTCACTGTAACATGGTGTGTAATCTAATGCAAGCTGGGAACCCATTGACTATTGGCTTGCATCAGTTTGTTCAAAAATTGACCCCATTTTATATTTATCTTTTCTAAAAGTATTATAAATCATCTAGATCATAATTTAACTGTTAAAAACATTGTGTATCTCCTAGTGGTTCTAATTGACTTTGTATGTAGTCTAACTACATTTCTAGAATTTAGTAATATTTTTGAATCCAAATTTTAAAGTATTTGTAATTATTTTTACAATGTTATTTAGTATATAATTCCCAAACTATTATATCTTCTTTATATAAAAGCACTTTTTATGTCAAACTTATATTATTAACGTATATATTTCCTGTTTTTGTTGTATATAACTACTATGTACTATAGTGCTCTACCATCAGAATGTTTTGGATGCCCATAACACAATTGGGCAGATCGAAGCTTGGTATTCTACTAGCTCTTTAGTCAAGCGACCTAGATTGGAGAGTGCAAGCAATTTACCTATTTATCCACAGAGGCCAGGAGAAAAGGATTGTGCTCATTATATGCTCACAAGAACCTGTAAGTTTGGAGATAGCTGCAAGTTTGACCATCCTATTTGGGTTCCCGAGGGTGGAATACCATATTGGAAAGAGGTGACCGTTTATTGCCATCTTTTACGCCAATGATAATGAATCTTACTAGACTATGCCTATAGAAATTATTTTTTTTCTAGTACAATATAAACATTACTATTTGAATGAAATTTATTTTCAACTTTTATATATTACACATTTTTAATTTTAATAAACAAAGTAGCAAAGTACTATTATATAATGCTATTTATCACCTTTAAGTATATGATTGCTGCTATTATGCATGGATCAACATATTTATGTGTTTTGTCTGGGTATGTATTTAGTTTTACCAGTGTTTAAAAGATTTTGCACTACTATAGCATTATGCTTGCATGTTTTATAAAACTCAATCACTGTACTAAATGATATCTAGTAACCAAGTAATAGAGAAGTGGTCCATTTTTTCTAGAGTGGTTCCAAAATTCATCCTCTCTTTGAATTTTACATTCTTGTTATTGTCATAATTGAATAATTATTATATTATTTACATATAGATGTTATTTAAGTAATATCGTACTAATCTGATTTCTTGTTCCTTCTTTGGAACTCCCAAGTCCCAGCACATACTTCAGGCTTTTAAGAAGAACGCATCTGACTTAGTCCACCTCCTTTACCCATTTAGTTGAACATTTTCATAGTGTGAATGTATCTTCCTTCTGATATGGACAAGTTGAACTGAGGCTTAATTTGGTTAACTTGTTTTCTGTATAATTAGATGACGAGGTTTGGTGTGAATATGCACTTAATGACTCTTTTATTGATTATCGATGTCATCATTTGTGGGCATGGTTCTAAGTGTTATTGGAGGATTCTGGTTTGGGTTGCCCATTGGAATAGCTCTTATGTAAAATTTTAAAATGAAAATTTTAGGATTCAATATAACTCAGGATATTAAACAGGGGTCTAATAGATTTGCCTCTATGCCAGGACGTATGCTTTTATTACATGATGGTCTGGTTTTGTATGATACAAATTCGATGCTTATACATGTATCTTTAAAACAGTTGTTTGGAAACTTCATCTATTATAATGTTCTTCAATAGAAAACAAATTCGGAGTTCCATTGTTTACTGAAAGTTTACAAAATTGAAATTATATCTAAATTTTCATCCTCCTATTGCAATGAACTATATGACTAATGGAATTCACCCACTTCTGGAGTTAAAAGATAGTTAGACTTAGACACAAATATGCATGAGTATTTTTTCTTTCTCTCCAACTTGGCAAGAATGAGGGTGGAAGAAAGCAAGTTATCTTTGGCAGCTCTTCTTGGGCATGAGCATAGGAGTTGGTGTTTTGGGGGAGCTGCTATTAAGAGCAAACTAGAATGATGGTTTGCAGAAAATGGGCTTCTCCTTAAGGCCCTGCCTCAAGAATTTCTGGCAGTCTTTTTAAGGAAGCTGAGACATTGTCTGACCTCGGCCCGAGAAAAAAATTGTGGTAAAAAGGGGTAACTCTTGTATCTCCTACCGATTGGTGTGTGTCTGTGTCTCTGCATGTGTAGGAATGTGTCTATTGTTGTCAGACTGTCTTGCTAGATAGGTTCAATGTAGTGGAGGGAGAGACTGGCACACCCTAGGATTAATAACATGGCTTTCTCAGATGTTTTGCTAAGTTTGATGGGCTATTTTGTAGTAGCTTGTGGTTCTAAATTTCTGAGTGGATTAATATCTACTTTTGTTACTTCTTCGTTTGTTTACTATGTGCATATCTAACGATAGGGTTGATTGAATTGTTTTTTTTGTTCAACTTGCATACCTTTCTGGAAAAGTATTACGTGGTTGTTCCAATTAAAGATACATGGTTATTTGTTGGTCTACCTTTTATTAAGTTGTTTCTTTGTCATGTGGACACATCAATGAGCTTAGTACCCATGTTGGTTGTCTATGTTGGATATTCTATCCTGGTATTGCCAAAAAGGAAAGTCAGTTTACATCGTTAAGATGCCGTTTGATTTCCTTCTTTTTTCTTTAGGTTCCACTTGTTGCTACTGGTGAATCCCTCCCCGAGAGAGCGGGAGAGCCAGATTGTCCTGTAAGCGGTGATTTGTATAATTTTTAATGCTTTTAGTTTATTTAATAAGTTGAATTTGTGTTCTTAAAATGTTCTATTCTATTGCCTGTTTGATTTTGCAGTATTTTCTGAAAACTCAAAGATGCAAGTTTGGTTCGAAGTGCAAGTTCAATCATCCAAAAGATAAATTGGATGATTCTGTATGTTCCATTCATCCAGGGTTTCCTTACTTTGCAGTTGTTTTCATTTTTTACCCTTTATGACAATGTCATGATTCTTTTCTCAGGGTGATTATGAGAATATACAGGTATCTGTGTTACCAGAAAGGCCCTCTGAGCCACCATGTGCTGTAAGATATTTATTTCCTACTGTTTATTTCTTCTTGTATCACTAGTACCAACTTGTGATTTTAAATTTATAATCTTTCATCTTATAACTTTTGCAGTTCTACGTGAAGACTGGAAAATGTAAATTTGGTGCAACCTGCAAATTCCACCACCCAAAAGATATCCAAATACAATCATCTGGACAAAATAATGCCACATACGAGCAGAGTGAAATAGCCACCAAGTTTGGGGGAACAACTGGAGATATTAGGCCTGCAATATTTCATAATTCCAAAGGACTTCCAATAAGACTGGTAATGTGTAGGTCTGTGCATGCATTTGTTTTTCTTTTTTAATAAATAGTTGGTGCATCAGTGATGTAGAATAAGTAGAGAGAAGAGATAAAATATAGAAATCTAGAGGTAAAATCAGAAATAGAGACTGAAACAATTAGGGAGGAATAGAGGAAAATGGGGGAGAAACAGAAGAACTATGGAGAAAACCAGAATAGAATCAACAGGGGAAGAAAATCACAATAACTCAAATATTCATCATCCAAAGCCTAATTGAAACTAAAATAACATAGGTATTTATAAGTAATCTCAAAACCCTAATAAAATGTAACAACCCAAATATAGCCCTAATTAAAAATAACCCTAATAAAATAAAAGTCTTCAATGATTGTCCGTCATTCCCTTCTGAGTTGAAAGAACTCGACTGCAGAGAGTTAGAATGCAAATACTGTTCTGCTTTAGAAAATCCATAAAGAGCAAAAACAAATGTCCTTTCCAATGAATAAGATAATGGTGATAGTTGTTGAGACAAGAAGCAACAAGCACATCACCAAGAATCCCTGCCACTGGTAAAATGCGTATAGGAATCACTAGCACAGATAAAACAATTGGCTCAAAAGCATCCCAATGAGGTACTGTACTTTTGACATGAAAAACATGACTAACATTCATTTGATAAGGGAAAGCAATAAATAGGCATTAAGTCCAAGCTGTGGGAGGAAGAATATGGGTAAATGGACTGGGCACTCAATTTAATGAAATAGTCAAGCAAACGTTCAAGAGGGATGCAAACCATTACACATCAGTGACATCAAATGTCTGTCCTACCATGCATGTCCATAGTAAAATTAAATCCATATAATTTGCCATAATATTTTTGTCTAATCCCAATATGGAGATAAAAACGTGTGGGGAAAAAAAATCTGAATGGATTAAAATGAAAAGTGTCATGTGGAAGAATAAAATCAAGAGGCATGTGGTATTGATTTCAAAGAGGCAAGGAAATGAACTCTTGTCAGGAAATTTATGATCAAACTTAGGACCAATCCCTACCACAACCAACTTCAAATCACAATTACCAATCTCATTTCGATAAAAAACTCTCGAAAGGGAACTCACTTGTACACTCAGTAGGCACACTATCAATATTGATGATCTCATTCCCATTACGACCCTCTAAGCTATCTCTAACATCCAAATCACCTATCAGCATAGTAATTTGGTGAGCAGTACCATCTTTTCCAAGGTCAAGTTCATCCTCAGGGTATTCAATATGATCCACTATTTAACATTTCTATCTAAAGGTTCCTCAAAGTCTTGGTCTGCAAGGCTCGTTGTGGTCTTCCTCACATACAATCCTTAGAACCAGCACTAGGATTAAATGAAGAAAATTCCGTATTCTTAGTACTGGTATCCTGAGAATGAGACTCCTTGAGATTGATCATGCCTACCAAACTGAAAAGAAGTCCTATGTTGGGAAACAGTCCAAGTAATCTCTCTGCAACTAAGGCACTTTGGTAAGCTTCATCTACAAAATTTGGAGTAGACAACTCTACAGTCCTAATCTCCTCTGGCAGTGTTGTTTTGGACGACAGGACAAATGCAGATCTAGCTTCAAAGTTGCAACAGTAACCATCTAGGTAACTGGAAGTTTTGTCTGGTGGCAGATTGAACTTTTATTTATGAATTATGAGTGCGGAAAATGAAGATTTGGGCTAGAAAGTCCTTAATTTGTTGAAGCTCAATCTAAAAACCCATATGATAGCTTAATTCTGGTTCAATGGGTTACGATTTCTTCGGTTCGTCTAGTTTTTTATTCGTTTTGATGGTTCCACGTTTGTTGTCAAATCGATAAGGCTGACAGTTCATGGATAATGTGGCTGGTCTGGTCCACTATTGATAAGACTGCTTTATAAAAGAATAGTTTATCTTGATTTTTCTATGTCACCAATTTCAATTTATTCGAGGTTTTGATGTTTGGTTGGATTCATTTGATGTCAAATTTCTTTTGATGAGATACGAAATTGAAAAAATACAAAATAGATGATGGAGGGCATTATTTCAAGCTTTAGAAGAATGTCTATTCCATACCTATATTTAGAAAATAAGATTTAATAAATATTATAGTTGTTTGTTTCATTTGTTTTATTCACTTTGCTTGGTATTTAGGTACTTTATTTTCCATGAGCTTAAGAGCGAGGTTTATGAAGCTCATAGATAATGTATGCTTGCTTTTGACAGGAAGAAGTAGATTGTCCATTCTACCTGAAAACTGGCAGGTATACATTAGCCTTGTGGCAAATTGTTTTATAATTGAAGAATTATGGAGTATCATCCAAACTTCCAAAATTTCTAACTTACCTTTTCAACTTTAGTTGCAAGTATGGTACTAGTTGCCGTTACAATCATCCTGACAGGAATGGTACGTTAAATTCAGTGTTTGTGATGTAGAAGATATAATTAACTGTATCTAAAGTTTCCAAATGTTGTATTCAATACTTGTGCCTCACACTTTATTGTTGAGCTTTTGTGCAGCATTCAATCCTCCTGCTGCGGCGATAGGCCATTCCCTTATAGCATCTGCAAGTAATCTGAACATTGGAGCTGTTAATCCAGCTGCCTCTATATATCAAACTATTGACCCCAGATTAAGTCAGACAACACTACTTGCACAGCCAACTTTGCCAACGGTAATGGGAGATTTTTTATGCTTCTGCGTGTAATTTTTTCTGTTTCATGATAGCTGTAGTTTATGTGGGGGTGGCAAATGGGTGGCTTTGAGCAGGTATGGCGAGTTTTAAATGGATAGGGCTGCAAATACCCATTTAATTTATATTTGCATGTCCAACCCACTCATTGCCCATTTGTATGGGAGAGGCCCAACCTGCCAAACAAACTTCTTTTTCCTTATAAAATTCTATTTTAATATGCAAAATCTTCTTAGACAAATTTGTTTAATTTTTTTTATCTCTAAAAACTTATTTTCATCTTCAAAACAAGAAAAGGAATCATCATCTTTTTCTTTTTTCTCCTTTCTTTCTGCTTCTCTCACGTTCTTCCAACCTAGAAGCTGCATCTAGCTCGTTGAGTTCAAATTCAGCCTTATTAGATTGTGGTTTCGCTCGCCGTGACTAATTCAACCATGGCTAGCTAGATTTTGCATTAGTCTAATTCGAATATGATCGCATGCCCCAAGGCTAGTCAGTTTGAATAAGGTTGGGTGGCTAGAAAAGTTAAAGCATTTTTTCTTTTAATCTTCGTACAAAATTAAGCATAGGTATTCAATTTGAAGTAGAGTACAATTTTATTATTTTTTTGTTGATTTGGGGGAGGGGTGATTCGAAGCCAGCTCTTTGAGCAGAGGATGCTTGCATTTACCATTGGGTCAAATGCTCAGGTTAATTATTGTTAAATAAAAAAGACATTAATTTTAACGGAATTCATTTTTCCAAAGATTTCAAATAACAAAAAGAAAATGAAAAATAAACTAGTAAATATTTTAATAAACATTTTTGTTAATATGTTCTCGACGGTTAGGTTATCTTCCCACTACATTGCCACTGTTGTTTTGTTAGTGTTTCTATGACATAATGGGGCCACTGCTAATTTCAATCTTACTGCCATTCCACCTGATTTTGCAATCTCACCCCAATACCATTTGGGACTTGGTCACATTGTCTCATCCAAGGGCTACTACTTGTTAAGTCACTCACTTGTATGCTACATTTCTTAACCTCAAGTTCATAGAGTTGCAGTTTGTCTCTCAAGTTTCACTCAGTCTTCTGTGGTTTCGAGTTCCTGTAAGCTTTGATTGCTTTGGGCTGCTTTTAGATGCCATTTTTGCAAAATGTAATCTTTTGCTTCAACCTTTCCTCCTAGGTTTGCCATCTTCTGTACAATAAAACACAAGAACTTTTTCTCTGTGGAGGTATTTTGCTTGATGTTTCTGAATTGTTATTGTTCGCTTAAATGCTGATGCATGTTGTTTGTTTACCTATTGCAGCTGGTAGGGGCTCAAACCGTGTATCCTCAGAGACATGGACAGAGTGAATGTGATGTGCGCATCAATCCATTATGTTTTCTAAATTAATATATGTTTGTTTTTTTTATTATTACCTTGTTATCAATATTTTTATTACCACCATGATAGTTCTCTTACAGTTGATCTTGATTAGAGCTGCACAATTCTTTCATGCTATAAAGCATCCAAATTACCTTGGACAAAGTTTTGGCTTACTTTGTAATGACACCTGCATCATAGGAATCAATATGTTTATTGATGACTTTTTTTTTTTTATTTCTTTACATTGCAGTACTATATGAAGACCGGGGAATGTAAGTTTGGGGATAGATGCAAGTTCCATCACCCCATTGATCGATTAGGGTTAACAACCAATGAAACTTCCCAGCAGGCTATTAAGCTCACTCTTGCAGGATTACCTAGGAGAGAGGTTTATTTTGTTTTAATTTTTCCTGATGGCTTTAGTACTTGAATATAGTTTTTGTGCTTTTTCTTTGTTTCTTTGATTTTACGTCTGTTGGATTAACATTTGTCTAGGATATGTCTTCTTCAAGCATAAAAATTGTAGTTTTAGATGGTAATTTTTTTTTTTTTCCATCTGTGCTATTGAGATAATTGTGCGGGATACATTGACAGGGAGCTGTTCATTGTCCATATTACATGAAGACTGGAACATGCAAGTATGGTGCAACGTGCAAATTTGATCACCCACCCCCTGGGGAGGTCATGGCTATGGCTGCAGTGCAAGGAACATCCACAACAATTTCGGGATGAGAAACAGGACATGAAAACACAGCTATGAGAAGCTGTTTTAGAATGACCAGTTAGATGGATTTATAGGGCTTTCTATATGAGCTTTGCTAATATGATGCTTTTTGGAAATCAGACTTGGGATGGGCAAAAATATGAATGTACTTAAGGGTGGACAATGTGAATTTAATGTAAGACTTTGTTGATTAAATTTTGTGAATTGTGTTGCTTGCAGTTGTATTGGTGTTTGGACTAATAGGTTTTGGGTATTTTTCTTTCCCAGTTTGTAATTGAAGTATAAAGTGATTCAGTGATATTTGAGAGTGTTCTATAATCCACATGGTGTGTTTTGTTGGATGTAGAGGTGGCAATTAGGCTTTCGGGGTTTTTTTAGGTATTCTTGCATTTGAATAATTTTGACATACTAAAATCAAAGTACACAAGCTCATGGCATGGAGATGCAAACAAGTCAAAAAGCAAGATGAAAATGCACATGCAAGACATATCAACATGGACTATTGGAATGGACATATGACAAATATGAAAAATGCAAACATGTTTATAATATAAGACATGAAATATGAAAAATGCACAATATGTCTCCAATAGACAACAAGGCCGAATCTTCAAGGAAAACATAGTAAGCATGGAAATGAAATATAGATACAAATATAGCATAGAAAATAATGTAAAGAACATATATAAAATTAAACATAGACATGCAAAGCAAAGCAAATAACAAGCAAAACAAGTAAATAAAACAAGAAAAGTTTAGCTCCATGGTTGGTATAAAATGGGCATAGCCTCTCACCTAACCATAATCACTTGGTTTTGCCAAGCTCATGAAGCCTTTCCATTTCAAAAATCAGAACATAAACCATGCTAAACAGCAAAATTAAGGTGAGCTTCATGGTAGGTAAAAATGGGCATAGCCTCTCCCTTAACCATGGTCACTTGGTCTAGCCAAGATCATGTAGCCATTTCAACCTTTTTGCTTCATCTTTTGTAGAAAAATTAGAACCTTAAATACTCTAAAAAACCTTCTAAAAATCAGTTTTCACAACAACATGCAAGGAAGAAAGAAAAAGAAAACCAAGGCAAGCAAACATGCCATATTCGGCCAAGCATAAAACCATGTAAAAAAAAAATAATTGTTTTCCACAATTTTAATGAAGAAGAAGAAATGAAAACATAAGTAAACATTAAAAAACTTTATTTCTATGAAAAATGTAGTAGGAAAACAAGATAGAAAATCAAGAAAACACCATGGAAAACAAGAAAAAAGCTATACTAGAGCTTGGTAGAGATGACCTTCAAGATCTCTACTGAAAAACCTTTTTTTTCTTTCTTTCAAAACTTTTTTTTTTTTTCAAATTAGCTACTGTTTCCAGCCAAAAAACCTTTGAAAAAAAATGAAATCACCCCCCTTTAATGGCTTGGCCAAATGGCCCTCTCACCCTTAGATGGAAATTGCACTTTTTCTCCTCCAATCTTGGCCTTTAGATTAAGATATTCTGATGACAACATAAAATGTCATCTTGCCAATTGATAGAAACCTTTAAGATGTGTACTCAGCCCTTAGATGGAAAAGAGGACCAATCCTATGCACTCCCTTGCTTGCCCCCTTTGAGTGCCTATCCTTGGATGAGTTGTGCTCTTCCATTCTTGGTCATTGGATGAGGACAACATAAAAATGACATCTTGTAGATTAAATCCAGCCCTCAACATGTGTACTCAGCCCTTGTAGATGGCCTAAGCCAATGGATGAAAAGAGACAATCCCATGCACTCTCTTGCTTGGCCGAATGAATGCTCACCTTTGGATGAATTGTGCTCATCTTTTTTCTTCCATTCTTGGCCATTAGATGAGGGTTCTTTCAGGAAAAATAAAAATGTCATCTTGGAATTTAAACTTGGCCATTGGATGGTGCATTCAACTTTCCTACAAGGCACCTAAGCCATTGGATGAAGGGGGGACCATTTGCAAAGTGTTAGTGGTAGCATGTGGCTTGATAGTGACTAAGGAATTAAATTGTTCAAGCTTCCTTCTTCTCCTCTATACTGGCTGACCAAGGGAAGAAAAATCCCAGCAAATCCTCAATCTTTCATATTTTCCTCAATTACAAATTTGCCCTTTTTGGTTTCTTCGATGAAATGACCTTTTTACCCCCCGAACCTAAATAAATAGCAAACGGACTCCAAATTTAAATTTTATTTTTTCAATACTTCCAAAATAATAAAAAATTGAATTCTGGAAGTTTTCAAAATTTTTCGAGTCCATTTGCTATTTATTTCGGATTTATTTATGAAATTACCCCTTTTATGCACCCGGACTTTACCATTTTTTAAACGAGCTCCGAATCTGTATTTTTCTTCACCAATATCTTGCAAATAATTTAAAAATGTGATCTGGAAGTTTTTATAATTTTTGGAGCTCATTTACTATTTTTCGGGATTTATCTGCTAGAATTACTACATAGGGGACCCGGGATTTGGCCATTTTGCATACGAACTCCGAATCAAGATTTTATTTCGCCAATCTCTTCAAAATAATTTAAAAATGAGATTTTCAAATTTTCAAAATTTTTGGAGTTCATTTGCTATATTTTCGGAATTTATCCTGTTGAATTTCTACGTAGTGGGCCCAGGATTTGGCCATTTTGCAAGCGAACTCCGAATCAAGATTTTCTTTCGCCAATCTCTTTGAAATGATTTAATAATGAGATTTTCAAATTTTCAGAATTTTTGGAGTTCATTTGCCATTTTTCCCAAAATTTCCAATTTTGCCTTTTTGCCTTCGAAACCCGATTTTGCTCAAAACAAGTCCGATTTTTAGATTTTCTTCAAACCGAGCCTTGGGATATCCTTGTTCAATCATTCCTCATAAATTAACGGCTTTAGTCCTATCTAATCGGGCCATTTTTATAATTCTTCCAAATTTTATCGAAATCTACAAAAAAAAACCCTAATTCTCAGTTTTCTTCCGAATTGACTTTTCTATTAGTTTTTCTTCCAAGTGGCTTCTCCATTACCCGTAGTCAGTACTTATCTTTCATTTGGAACCTTCAATTCTGACAATTTGATCGTTTAAGCACTTTTCCCGAAATTTCCCGAACTAGGGTTTCCTTTCTACTGAATCTCTGTAACCCAACTTCCGAACTCCATATCTTTCAATGTAGACCTCAGATTATCAAAATTCTTTCACCGTTTTTCAATTGAACCTCAGATCTTGATTTTGAAAGTGGGTTGACTTTTTTAGGGTTGACTTTTTCCAAGGTTGACTTTTTTTAAGTTTGACTTTTTCTATCTGCTTTCTTAGACTTAGCCTCAGAGTACCACCTGCGGGATGAGAAAAGCATTTTAGCATTCTGAAACATCAATTTAGGAAGTAAATGTACCTGATTTAGGGGTTCGGACAAAATTAGGTTTCTACAGCTGTCCCTCTTTGGCTATTGCTGAGAATCAGAAATCAAGCAAAGATAAACAAACACTAATTTTGTACGATTAGTGAAATCACATGTGAAGGAAAGAAAAAGGGGTTCACAATCATCATCATTCATTTTTTTTTGTTGAAAAAGTTGTAAAGATTTTATCCTTAAATTGAATTCCCTGACTAATCAAGGCTCGACCCATCTTAAGGAAACAAGTTCGATTTGCAAAAGAAAAAATTGTGCCCGAAGGTCTTAAAAATGGTGCCCGAAGGCCTTACCCATGATTTTGAAAAATTATGACCGAAGGTCTTAAAAATGGTGCCCGAAGGCCTTACCTATGATTTGAAAAATTATGCCCGAAGGTCTTAAAAATGGTGCCCGAAGGCCTTACCTGTGATTTGAAAAATTATGCCCGAAGGTCTTAAAAATGGTGCTCAAAGGTCTTAAAAATGGTGCCCGAAGGCCTTAGCTGTGATTTGAAAAATTATGCCCAGAGGTCTTAAAAATGGTGCCCGGAGGCCTTACTCGTGATTTGAAAAAATTATGCCCTGAGGTCTTAAAAATGGTGCCCGAAGGCCTTACCCGTGATTTGAAAAATTATGCCCGAAGGTCTTAAAAATGGTGCCCGAAGGTCTTAAAAAAATGGTGCCCGAAGGTCTTATCCTGTCTTGTGCTAACCTTACCGGCATGGATGAAACCGAAAATTGAAAAAGATATGGATGAAACTAGAAAGTTGAGAAAGATCCGGATAAAACTAGAAGTTGAAATGACATGGGTGAAACCAGAAAATTGAAAAAGATCTTGGATGAATCCAGAGATTAAAAAGGCATGGGTGCAACCAGAAATTTGAAAATGATCTGGATGGAACCAGAAATTAAAGGCATGGGTGAAACCAAAAATTTGAAAACGGTTTGGATGGAACCACAAGTTAAAGGCATGGGTGAAACCAGAAATTTGAAAATGATCTGGATGGAACCAGAAATTTGAAAAGCATGGGTGAAACCAGAAATTTGAAAAAGATCTGGATGAAACCAGAAGTTATCTGGATGAAACCAGAGGTTAAAGGCATGGGTGAAACCAGAAATTTGAAAATGATCTGGATGGAACCAGAAATTGAAAAGCATAAGTGAAACCAAAAATTTGAGAAAGATCTGGATGAAACCAGAGGTTAAAGGCATGGGTGAAACCAGAATTTTGAAAATGATCTGGATGGAACCAGAAATTGAAAAGCATGGGTGAAACCAGAAATTTGAAAAAGATCTGGATGAAACCAGAGAATAAAAAGGCATGGCGAAACCAGAAAATCGAAAAGATCTAGATGAAACCAGAAATTGAAATGAGCTAGAAATTTACCTGAAGGATTTGAGAGAGGATGCAAATGCTTCATGGTGTAAATGCAAATATCTTGGATTGATGCAAATGCTTCTAAACGCAGATGCAGATGTCCTTACGAATCATGTTCATGTAAGTGGTTCATGAATGGGGTAATTGTAGCTACAATGAAGATGCAATGATCCTAGAAATGATACACTTGCGTGAGATGATGCGAATGCAAATATCTATGAAGGATGTACTTGTAAAGATAGAATGCAGATGCTCATGGAATAGTACAAATACAAATACTCATGAATTATGCAAAGGCTTGCTGACACGGTGCAGATGCAAAGCTTAATAAATAGATGAATGCTCATGAGTGATGAAAATGCCCCTGATCATTTTTCTAGATTTTGGCTTAGCCTTTCCAATTCATTTTTCCTCTTCAAATAAGAGTATATCTTCAATTCATTTTTCAATCTTTGGCTATTCTCTTTTCCCCAACAGTTTTCAAACTCTTATTGACAGAAGTCTACTTGTCGAGTTCTATTTCTTCTTCTCATATTTGGAAGTCAAGGTTAACCCTAATAGTTCCACACCTTTGAGTTAGAAAAACCCTTATCTCATGTTAACATAAAAAATGGGTATTTCAAAAATATTTTTATTTTTCTTTTTGAAAAATAATTTTGCTTATTTAATGAAAACTTCTAAGTCAAAAATTTTAACCCCACAATGTGTAATGTACAAATCTTTTGAAGAATGATGATCACTGTTAGAAATTTTCCTAAGTGTCAATTTGGGTTTTTCAACTTGAATTGACAAGGCTTGGTACAACATGATTTTGGTTTTTCCAGGAAAACTTCACAACAAAAAATGTATGTCCCTTCTAGGCTCACAAATGGAACAGATTTTATAAATCATGAATTCATTGAGAACCAAACAAATTCAACTTTCTTTTAGTTTCCATATCAAGGTATTTTGACAAGCGTCAAGATTGGCTGGGATGTTTAAATTAGAAAGTTGATTTTGGAGAAAAAAAGTTTCAGTTTTTGAAATCAATCATCCAAATGAGAGTTGACAATTTGGAAGGTTCAGGAATTCCTAGATGTTCCTCGATGACCACTTCTTTAAGATGATCTTCTCTTTTGTGGTATCGGCACTATCATAGATCGCATCGAGAATTCCTATTTTACTCTAGACCACCCGTTTTTGGATTTTCGCCCTAGAGTCCCATTCTCTCCAATTTTTTCATTTTTCATTTTTTTTTTTGGTTTTACCATGCACTTGAGAGTTCTAAATTCTTCCTTAGTGAAATGATAATTCGATGAGATGGGATAAAATCTTAGGAAAAAACCCTTCAAGTTACATATTCATGCTTGATCAAAATGGACTTTTAAAGCACGTAGTATAGGCCATTGCTCAGGGTTCATAAAGAAAGGATAAATAGGCCAAAATATGTGTTTGAGGGTAATCAGATCAAGGATCATTTCTTGAGGAGGATTCTCTTTGAAACATTTATCCTTTTTTGGACTTTTCATTCCTTTTTGACCTTTTTCTGTTTTTCTTCCTTGCTTTTGGCTTTTATTTGCCATACTTTTTCACATTTTCTTTTTGTTTTTCTTGGCTTTCATTTCGCCATCTTTTTCTTTTTCTTTGACAGAGTGAGCTCGTATTTATTCGGGGCTCCATTTGCCTTGCATCTGCCTTTGAGCTAGGACTCATTTCTCAGTGATCCTTCCTCACATTTGCCTCCAATGTAGAAGGTCCTTGATCAGGGTTTAAAGAAAAAAGAATTCTTTCGGCTCAAAAGGGGTGACTATAGATAATTTCTTTTTGTGATAGGGATATGAAAGATGGCCATTTCTCATATCAAGCACGAATATTCACATTGAAAAGCAATCCCCAGGGGAAATAGATATTCAGAATTTCATTTTGCACTTTGGAATCATCCGAATTCTCATATGCATGATATCACAATTTTTTGTTTTTTTTTTTGTCGCATGCCCCAATGATTCATGCGTCCATCCTTTTTTTACCATTTAACCATCATTTCCACATATGATGCCCCAATTTGGTTAACCATGAGAATTCGTATCAACGAGGAACATAGCAAGTCTAGGTCTATTTTTAAAAGGCTAAGTTTCAAATATGAGTTCTTTGAAAGGACAAGGAAAATACGACCCAAAAACGGGTTTTATCTGGGAAATGGGATAATCTAGTTTAATCATTGTGCCCCAAGGTGTCAATCATGAAGTGATGTTTAGGGTAATTAGTGTTTTGTGGTTATTGGTAAAGGTCATGAATGGTTTTAGCACAATCTTGACATACATCAATTTACCAAAATCTAGATTCTTGAAAGAATGTCTCATTTGTTTGAATTTCAAGGAATTCGAAAAAATTTCACAAAGTTTGTTCCTTTGTTCATGGCCTAGACTAGGATTTACACCTTTGCTTATTCTGCAATGACAATGTTTTATGAAGTTTAATCAATCATATTCCTTGAAGCATTAGGTCTTTCAAGTGATCTTAGTTTCAGGGATTTAGACATATGGAATCCCCAAAAAAGGGAAGGTATTGGGTCATTTCTAACAATGATCATCAATAGTCTCGAGACTATCCATTATTAGAACCTTTTTAATGCTTGTTTTTGCACATTCAAATTATTGTTAAGACACAACAAACATAAAAACATTCAAAATTCATTTATTTCATAGGGATGTTAACATAAGACAAGTGTTTTCATCATGAGGTATGAAACTAAATGCATAAAGACTTCATCTTGACATATTCTCCCTAATTCAAACTGGCTATTCCTCGGTACTCTTTTTGACCTTTCTCTCATCTTCCCCTATTATGACATCCACAATGGTCTCATCATTCCCGTTCAATAGATTCTCTTCTCTGTCTGACCTTTGTTTCTTCCCCACATCTAACTGTCCTTTATTAATGAGTGCTTGAACTTTCCGTTTCAGACGTAGGCAATTTTTCGTGGAATGTCCCAAAATTCCAGAGTGATAATCACAATATGCATTCTCGTCATACCAACTCGGATATGGGGGTTGGATAGGCTTCACTAGAATTTTAGTGAGGAGTTGCTCTTCGACCAGCTTGGGCAATAGTTCAGAGTAAGACATGGGGAGTGGCTCAAACTGATCTCTTTTTCAGATATTCTTCGGTTTCCTCTGGCTGACAAAAGGTTGAAAATTTACTGGATTCTGAGAGGCCATCGGGTATAAGTATGAACCCTGGGATACATAGTTCGTAGAAGGACATGGTGGTTGGTATGAAGTAACCGAAATATATGGGGCAAAGTCTACCACAGCTTGGAAATCTTCCTTTTTGTTTTTGGGCATTCTGTTTCTCTCTGCATTAAATGTTTTACCTCCTTCGAGTTTCCTAGCCTTGATAGCATTTTCAATCATTTCCCCAGAGATTACCATATCCGAAAAATTCTTCGTGGTGTTGCCAACAAGAGTATCGTAGTATGGTGCCTGTAGTGTATTCACAAAAAGGACAATGGTTTCCTTCTAAGTTAAGGGCGGTTGTACTTGGGTGGCCATGTTCCTCCATCTCTGAGCATACTCTTTGAAGCTCTCAGTAAACTTTTTCTCCATATTTTGCATGGTGAGACGATCAGGTGTCATGTCGATCACATGCTTGTACTAGTTTAGAAACACCCTGGCCAAATCATTCCAAGAGCGAATCCGATCCTTGCTCAACTGACTATACCACCTAATTGCAGACCCGCTGAGGCTATCCTAAAAGCAATGAATCAAAAGCTTATCATTATCTATGTGACTTGCCATCTTTTGGCAGAACATGGTGATGTGGGTTGATGGATCGGTCGTCTCGTCATATTTCACAAAGTCAGGGACCTTGAATTTAGGAGGAATGACTAAATTGAGGACCAGCCATCGTTCTTTCGCATCCACACTCCCAAATACGTCTGTATTTTCTACCGCCGGAGCCTTTCATCTAACAACTGATATTTCCCTCGGGAATCTGTCAACTCAGCCATATTTGACTCAACCATTTTCAACTTTTCCCGTTCAACTAGGTCGTCTAAGTTCAGGGTGTTGCTAGGGTTAACTGTGTTCTAGCCATCCATCATTATGACCTCATTCTAACCCTTTTGTCCCTCTAACCCTTCTCTGGAAGCAACGTTTTCAGTGTATCCTTTTCCCTTGATTACGGCGGACATCAGCTCCATCAATTTAGTCATCTGATCCTTAGATTCTGCTTGAGACTTTGCCAGCTGTTCTCACAATTCTTCCTGTACCCTTTCCATTCTTTCCATTCGGGCAACTTGTTCCTTCTCCATAGCACTAGCCTGT
Source organism: Fremontodendron californicum (assembly GCA_030761205.1). NCBI lineage: Eukaryota > Viridiplantae > Streptophyta > Magnoliopsida > Malvales > Malvaceae > Fremontodendron > Fremontodendron californicum. The sequence continues at coordinate 13,043,516 of JAULJL010000023.1, forward strand.
ATTAAAAAGGGTACTCAGTACTTCTTATACCTTTGATTTGAAAAAGAAGCTTCCTCAAAACTCTTAAAGCCAAGCCAACTTCTGTTTTATTTTCCCAAATGTATGTCATGATGAATGAGTCATGATTGTCGTTTGATGCATGTGAAGAATAAACAAAATGATGTATGGACATATATAGTGGAAACATGCTGACCATGTATGTAATAAATGCAATCACGATGCCAACATGCTGCATGCAAAGAATAAATAAATCAACGCATGGATTTATGCAATGAATGACCATGTATATTTCATTATATTTCCCAATGAATGATCATATACACTATGAATGCAACACGATGTCAATTATGATGTATGTAAACAATGAATGATTGACACAAAGTATATACAAAGAAACTCATGCTGACCATGTGTGTCATGAATGTATCCTAATGTTAATAAGACAGATTAATGCATGAGCATATCATGATAGCTATGTATGCCATAGATGTAATCTAATGCCAACATGCTGCATTTAAAGAATAAATAAATTGATATACAGGTATATACAAATAATGACCATGCATGTCATAAATGTATTTACAATGAATGACCATGCATGCTATGACTGTAACATGATGTTAAAATGATACATGTAAAGAATAAATGAATTAACACAAAGGTATATACAATGCCTACTGATTTCATGAAATTGGTGGGACCAAATTTTGATTATTCAAATATCTCACTATGTAAAATTTGCCTCCAAATTTAATCTATGATCTTTTGAAACATGTTTTCTCTATGAAAAGCCAAACATATTATTTTCAAAAGAATTTCGGGATAGTGGATCCTAATATGGTATAATATGCAAATGTTCATGTAACACTATCGGTTCATAGCTCTTATTCAACCAACGAATGTTTATGAAATCATCAAATGAGATTATTATTACTAACCATTTATTGCAAAGAATGAGATTAAAGATACAACCATGAATGTATATGCTCTACTCACACATGCATGAAAAATGCAAAATTTTTTGAAAAAGAATGTTTGTGTTTTGAATTTCAAAAAGTTAGTGAACACTTGCCCCCAACAATATCTACTTATATAGGCATCACGGTGCCTTTGGGGCGGAGTATCACATTTATTTACAAGCGATGTACGTAAATCATTGCCCGATCCATAACCCTTATTCAGAGTGTAAAATAGGTAACAAAAGGTTAGAAATGTCCCTCCATGTGTTCCTATCTTCGGTATCTATCAAAAATTCGGCAGGGCTTCGCCTATGTTGGTTCTATGGTTCACTATATGTGGGTGAATGGTTCTAAAAGGCATTGAATTGTTCCTCACTATCGCTTGTGAAAGCTAGTAAGGCACCTCGATAAAAGCGGGTTCAATTCGTTAGAGTATATTTTCCTAAGCCCATACGGAGGATCATCACGAAGGCATTAGGTACTTTATACTTCGAAAGTGTTTCACTAGCCCATACGGAGGATCATCACGAATGCGTAGTTACTTTGCTCCCACCTAAAAGGACGAAACCCGGGTAGAGAGTTCATGATATGCAAATGCACGTGTAGTGTGTGAGGAGGAATAACAAACCTTTCACCACCTATTCTACAATCCTTATCCTAAATACCCTAACAATTTATTAAAACAAAAGATCAAGAATAGTGAAACACATTAACCAATTAGAATACAATAGTAATATACAACATTAAATAACTAGAGAATAATAAAATGCATGTGAATGAATATGAACATATTTAAAATATTTTACTATTTTCAAAATTCTACTTTATTTTTAAAAAAAATATGAGAATTGAAATTAAATACAAATGAAACCAACAAAATCGAAACTTTGATAACACACGACTAATTCTAGGCCGGACTCTCTAATAGTCCCCAGTGGAGTCGCCAAGCTGTCGCAACCTAAAAAATAAAATAACAAGTCTCATCGCAAGAATTTATTACTCGTTAAGCGTGACATTGGGTGAACAGAGAAAAAGACGACTTAATTACTCTTGATATAAAATAAACGGTCGAAGGTATAAAACGACCTCGTAAAAAGACATGGAGTCGCCACCAATCTTTTTTAGCTAGGTGTGATTGGCTACCTATAAAAACCGATTTTATAAAATATTTTAAAATTAATTAAAACATTTTAAAACCAATTTCAAGTCTGCGTTATAAACCAGAGAAAATCGAAGAATCGGGTAAGGGACTCGGTTACGTGCGGGGAAGGATTAGCACCCCCACAACGCCCGTATAAAACGGTACCTTATTAATCATGTGTTATCTCAAGTCTCAGTAAAAAGTTGGTTTTTTAATTTAGTATTTCAAGTTAATTCCCAATTTTAAGAAAAATAATTCCATTTTAATTGAAAATGATCCAGAATTTATTAATTCAAACTTTTTCTATATTCCCCGACAAAATCGGCAAAATATAGAAATTTTTATTCATTTGGAAAACTTTCTGAATCATTCTCGTTTTCTGAAAGAAAGATATTCCTTTATTAATGATAATTGATGCTATTCCCTCTAGCAAACCCGGTAGAGAACTCATGAATTATTTTAACTCGGGAATATCTTTATTTTTATTGAAAATCATTATCTTTTTCAAAACATTTAAAAATATGAACATGAACATGTATGACATAAATAAAATGACATGAAAAAGTCTAGATAATATAATGCAACCTAAATGATATGACATAATTTAAATGGCATAGTATATTCTAGGTGAAATGAAAAATCCTAAGTATCATGGTATATTCTAAATGAGATAAAATGATTTAAATGACATGACAATTTTAAATGATATGGCATATTTAAATTGACATGGAATATTCTACATAATTAAACCTAGATGACATGGAATATGATGAAATGTCATGAAACATAAAAAAATGCTATCATAAAATATGCATGAAAATAAAATAAAAATGCATGAACATAGTATATGCTAAATAATGTGACAAAAATAAATGACTAAATAAAAAAAAATATATGGGATATCATGAAATATTCAAAATCATATGGCAAACAATATAACATCATAAAATGTAAATCAAAATAATAATGATACGATGGAAAATATCATAGCAAAAATCACACATTTAAATAAAATGCATGAACAAGGAAAATGCAATGCATGAAAATGTATTTTTTCCTTTAATTAAAGAAATCCGTATATCTAAAAAGATATCCGGCTACCTTAGGAAAATATGTCAAATTAGATTTTCTAAAAACAAAACTTTGTGATTGTTTGAAAACAATTTTGAGGAAAAACTTGAATAAAAATTAAAACCCTTACCAAACCCTTTTAAAATGGCTCTAATTTCCTAAGTTTAAAATCCCAGACTTAACCACCCTTAACCCGAGATTTATAAAATCATTTTTAAAGTTTAAAAAGGCTTAGAAACTACCCTAAGACAGTAGATAAAGATTTTAACCAACCCCCTCTAAATGCCTTAGCCAAATTCAACCATTATTCTCTTTTGAATTCAAATCTGCCTCTACTGTCCGATTTTACCACACGATTTTTTATCCTATTTTTAAAAATTCAAAAAAATCTAAAAGAAGGACTGGAGACTCAGAACATGTAAAACAATATGAAAAAAAGTTGACTTAATTTTTTGATTAAAGATGACTGCCAAAAAAAATTGAAGATGTTCCAATTTTGCTGTTTTGCCTCCGAAATCCGGTTTTACTCAAAACAAGTTCGATTTTTAGATTTTCTTCAAATCGAGGCTTGGGCTATCCTTATTTAATCATTCCTCATCAATTAAGGGCTTTATTCCTACCGAATCGGGTCATTTCTGTAATTCTTCCAAATTTCACTGAAATCTACCAAAAAAAAAACCCTAATTCTTGGTTTTTTTCTGAATTGACTTTTGTATCAGTTTTTCTTCCAAGTGGCTTCTCCATTACCCGTATTCAGTACTTATCTTTCATTTGGAACCTTCAATTCTAACCAATTTGATCGTTTAAGCATTTTTCCCCAAATTTCCCGAACTAGGGTTTCCTTTCTACGGAATCTCCATAACCCAACTTCCGAACTCCATATCTTTCAATATAGACCTCGGATTATCAAAATTCTTTCACCATTTTTCAATTGAACCTCAAATCTTGATTTTGAAAATGGTTTGACTTTTTTAGTAGTTGACTTTTTTGGGGTTGACTTTTTTCGAGGTTGACTTTTTTTGAGTTTGACTTTTTCTATCTGCTTTCATCGACTAAGCCTCGGAGTACCACCTGCAGGATGAGAAAAGCCTTTTAGCATTCTGAAACATCAATTTAGGAAGAAACCGTACTTGATTTAGGGGGTCCGGACAAAATTAGGTGTCTACAAGAGAGAGGGCTGGAATTTGAAGGGCCATTCAGCCAGCCCATGAGGAGAATGAATTTTGCTGAGTACTTTCATCCAAAGGCCAAAATTGGATTGTAAGGTGGTTTTTTTTTTATCAAGCCTTTGTGATTTTGCCACATGGTCAAATGAATGAAGAGGAAGGATGTCAACATTATGGTTACATATTTTTGAATAGCTTTATTTGTTAGGGGTTGATCACTTAATCTAAGGGTGGTAATTTCACAATTTTAGCATCTTTGATTAGTGGCCTTTAGATTAAATTAGCTAGGAAAAAAATGACAACATCCTACACCAAAGAGTGACCATTCGGTTACCATATAGGGGGTTTCATTTTGCTAAGGGTTCTTTGGCTAATATCTTTTCATTTGAGAGCAAAGAGCTAAGTGTTGAAAAGCAAAGAAAGTTTAGAAGAGAAGAAAAGAAAAGAATAGCTTAAAAAATAGCTTTTAAAGGTAACCTAAAGGCACCTAACTCTTGCATTTTCTTTCCTTTTCCATGCTTAATTTGCTGATTTTCCTTGAGATTTTATGATTTCTTGTTGTTTTTGGTTGTGAAATAAATGGTTTAAACCTTTCTCTTAAAGCTCCTATCTTATGTTTTCTTGAAAAAATCAAAGAAAAAACAAATTTTCGACCATTTTTTGAGTTGGCCGAATATTACCCTTGGAGTGCATGGCTTGTGTTTGATTTATTTTCCATGTTGGTTGTGATATTCTAGCTTGTTTTGATGTTCTAGCTTTTTAAAATAACTAAGATATGAGCTTATTTTTAACCTTCTTTACTTATTTGTTCTTATTTTGCTGATTTTATCCTTCATTTTCATGTATACTTACTTTGTTTGCTATTTTCAATTTTCTGTTTTCACCATGTTAAGTTGTTCATGCTTTGTGTTATAGCCATACTATGTGTTAGTGTATTTGCCTAGCTACATCTTTGCATTTGCATCATGTTTGTTTGGTCTAACATGTTTCCTTTTAAGTCTTGTATTTACTATGCCATGTGTTTGTGTTATTGCGATGCTATAATTTCACATGTTCATTAAGTGTCCATTCAGCTACCACTATGTTTATTGCCTTGTGTGTGCATTTTCCATCTTGTTTACTTTACATGCTTTCATATTTATGACATGATATTGTGTATTTGATTTACTATGCCATGTGTTTGTGTTATTGACTTGCTACATTTCCTTACATATTTTCATGTCCATTCGGTTTCTACATGCTTTTTAGCCTTGTGCATTTGCATCTTCATTTTGAGTATGTGATTACCATGTCCTCATTCATGCTTTACATTACTATGCCATGAGATTGTGTATTGGTTGTGCCATGTTCATGCATTATTTTATGTTTATTTGGTCATTAGATGCTCATGTTACTTTCATGCATATCCTATGTTCATATTAGGTCTTAGGCTATTTTGTATGTCCATGCATAGTTTCATGTCTACTAGGTCTAGGTCATCTTTGTATGCCATACACATTGCCATGCTATTTAGGTCTTAGGTCATATTGGTATTGCCATGCATTTTCATGTCCATTAGGTTTAGGTCATTTTTTTTATTGCCATGCATTTCATGCATATTAGGTCTAGGTTGCATTAATTGGCATGCACAAGTTCATGTTAGGCATTAAGTCATCTTTTATGCCATGCATTTTCTATGTCATTTAGGCTTTAGATAATGCATTTCATACATTTAACTTTCTGTTTGTTCATGCATTTCATATCATCCCACTTGATTTTTGACTTAAGCCAATCAATGGCTCAAAGCCAAGCTCACATAAGCATGCTTGTGGAAAATTAAGAAGTTGTCAAGTTGGATTTTCTACCTTTGTGATTTTTTTTCATTAGGCAATCCTTGTCCAAATTTTTTGAAATTTTTACTATTGTTTGTAGGTCCTTAGAAGAGTCTCCAACATTTTGTATTCTGATTTTTGAATGATTTTATCAAAGGTTTAAAAATGTTTTTTGGCTAAACAGTTTTTCACCCAGTGTTCTGACTTTCGTGATTTTTCTGGTACGTTATCCTCAGTCTAAAAATTAAGAAAAAATTTTCCCATAGATTTAGACATGTTCTGAGTCTCCCATAATTTTTTCAGATTTTTTGAAATTTTAAAAATAGATTAAAAAAAATCATGTTTTAAAATTGGTTAGTAAAGTCAGATTTGATTTCAAGGGAAAAATAATTTTTTGTTTTCGCTAAGGCATTAAGAGAGGGCTGATTTAGAACCTTAGCTACTGTTCGAGGTTGATTTTTGAGTCATTTTAATCTTAAAAAATGATTTTATAAAGGTCGATTCAAGGGTGGTCAAGTTCGTGTTTTCAAAGTTAGGAAAATAGAGCCTTTTTCAAGGGGTTTCGGTCTTAGGGCCATTTTCATCCAAAATTTTCAAAATTATTTTCAAACCAATCACAAAGTATTTTTTATTTAGAAAATTTAATTTGATGTCTTTCCTAAGCTAGTCGGATATCTTTTTAGATATATGGATTTCCTTATTTAAAGAAAAAAATACACTTTCATGCATTGCATTTTCCATGTTCATGCATATTATATAATATATGATTTTTTGCTATGAAAATTTCTATGGTAATGTTATTGTTTTGATTTATATTTCATGATGTTATATTGTTTATTAAATAGTTGTGAATACTCTATGCTATCCTATGCTTTTTGCTTAGTCATAAGTTATTTTGCCATATATTTTAGGTTTATTGTTCATGCATTATTTTTATTATTCACATGCATATTTCATGATAATATTATTTTATGTTTCATATCATTTTATGTTATTAATTAGAATTTACCATGTCATTTAAATTATGCCATGTAATTTAGAATATACCATGTCACTTAGATTTTGCCATGTCACTTAGAATATACCATGTCATTTAGATTATATCATGTCATTTAGAATATACTATGTCACTTAGGTTATATCATGTCATTTAGGTTATATTATGTCATCTAGATTTTGTTCTGTCATCTTTATTATGTCACACATGTTCATATTCATCTTTTTAAAAATGTTTTAAAAAGATAATGATTTTCAATAAAAATAAAGATATTCTCGAGTTAAAATAATTCATGAGTTCTTTGCCGGATTTGCTGGGGAGGATATCATCAATTATCATTAATAAAGGAATATCTTTCTTTCAAAAAAATGATTCGGAGATTTTTCAAATAAATAAAAATTTCTATATTTTGCCAATTTTGTAGGGGAATATAGGAAAGTTTTGAATTAATAAATTTCGGATTATTTTCAATTAAAATAGAATAATTTTTCTTTAAATTGAGAATTATTTTAAAATACCAAATTTAAAATCGACTTTTTACCAAGATTTGAGATAACACATGATTAATAAGGTACCGTTTTATACGGACGTTGTGGGGGTGTTAATCCTTCTCCGCACGTAACCGACTCTTGAACCCACTTCTTTGATTTCTTTGGTTTAAAAATGCAGACTTAAAATTGGTTTTAAAAATGTTTTAATTAATTTTAAAATGTTTTACAAAATCGGTTTTGATAGGTGGCCGATCACACCTAGCCATAAAAAGATTGGTGGCGACTCCATTTTTTTTCGAGGTTGTTTCAAAACCCTCATTTTATTTCTAGAGGAATTAAGTCATCTTTTCCTCTATTTTCCCTAATGTCATGCTTAACGAATAAAGTCTCGCTATGAGACTTGTTATTTTTTTAGGTTGCGATAGGGTCATTTATGAATTAAAAGCTCAAGGAAGACATATTCATCATTCAAGTATATGTTCTAGAAAAGTTCAATCATAAATGGATAAATATGTCAACACAAACTTTGACTTAAGGTAAATAGATAAGCACTATATAAATAAATTATTGATTTAAGTCAAGTACAAGATTTAAGGTCAAATTAAACAATGATCATATAAGCATATATCTTAACCGAAGTAATAGATTAATCAAGAATCAATATATTTCATTTAAGTTCAAGAAGCTCATGATAATCTAAATTCATAAGAATAACTCAAGGATTCAATCTTGAAAAAATATTTAAGCATAAAGGTAAAATATATTTCAACACTTTTTCCAAGAAAAGGCATTTTGACCACTTTAAAAATCCAAGCATTCATAAATAATTCTCTTAGTATAAGCACATGATGACTTAAGAAATTATGTCAATAAATCTCAAGTTTGAGAAATTATAAATCAAACATTCAAGACAAACAATAAAAAAGACTTAAGCACATGGGCTTGCTACATAGGATTCTTTCCTATTTGAAAAGAAAAAAAAAAATCACTTCTAGCATGAAAAGCCATGGGGGGATCAATCCTTTTCATTAAGGGATCGATCCTTAATGGGTTTTGTTCCAATTTTTGCAATCTGGTGCAAAAGGGATCGATCCTGTTCATCGGGGGATCGATTCTTTTGTTTGCTGCAACAATAAAATAATGAAAAATGTGAGATTTTGGGTTCCAAATCTAAGATTTAGATGTTTTTAGCGAAAAAAGAGAGATTGGAGCATGTTAAAACATCATTTTAGACTTGTTAGAATAAACTTTTGGGTCAAAAATAATATTTGAGCAAATATGGCATGATTTTGCAATGAGTCCAACTATGCCTTTAGAAAAGCAAGTATGAAAATTTGTTTGGAAAATGTTATTGAGACCACTTCCAACAAGTCTAAGATGTTCAAGTAGACATGACAAAAACAAATGTAGGCATCATAAGAACATATTTTAAATTTTCACTAGTCAAAACCGCATTTATGCAATGAATAGTACTTAATTTATCCTTAAAGAATCAAACTTATGGTTTTTCATTCAAATGGTATTGACACAAGTTAAAAAGTATATTCAATATTCAACAAACTTGTTCAAGTTATGAACATATGATCATATGAGCAAATTTCTTAAGCTATCACTTTAAGCCTCAAACTACACAAATCCATATAGCATTCAAGAGGTATAATATTATTAAAGCCATATTTATAGTACCAAATTTACTCAAACATGTTTATTTATGCACAATAAAATAGGATAGATCAACTTAAGCTCAATATTTTTCAAGATTTTAAATTTATAGCACTTTCAAACCCCATTTTTGCTTAAAATGACTTGAAAAATAGTCAAAACTTGCTAAGCTTATTTTTATCCCCTTGAACTATTTGAACAAATATTAAATAATAAAACAAATTTGATCAAGTGATCATTTGCCTTTAGAAATAAGAAAATCAAAAAGTCAACTATTGAAACCATTATTTCCTTGAAAATGTTGATCTTAAAACCATTTAGAAAAGTCTTATATTACAATTTCAAATTGTCTAAATGGTTTTTATACACATATATGCTCAAAAATAAGAAAGATCTGATGAAATAAAAGCAAAATACCAAGGTTGATTCTTTAGATAATGAAAATGATCTTTTGGTTTGCAACCCTTAAACACATATTCGAGCCTATTTTATCCATTCTTTCATAGACTTTCATCCTAGCCTACATTACGTACCATAAAAGGTCCATTCTGATCAAATATGAATGTTTGAATTGAAAAATCATGTGCTGAATTAGGACATGTTTGTGGTATCATCAAAGGACAATGAAGTTTGAATGTATGTGGAAAACTTCAAAAATGGAGGATGAAAATAAAAGGAGAAAGGAAAAGGCTTACAGCACTTTGATATGCTCAATTGCATTTGAGAAGATTGATCCGAACACATGATGAGAAAAGTTCGTTCTTGATACTTTTTGAAAGAGAACTAGTTTTGAAGAAACTTCTCTTAGGTCATATGATCATTGGAGAGAACGGATACCAAATTGGGAAGGTCTTATGAAGTGAAAAGATTTTTTCAAGTCAAGCATTTATTTTGAAAAAAAAAAAATTGAATAGAGATGATTTGCCATATGTCGCAACCTAAAAAAAAACGAGTCTCATCGCAAGACTTTATTATTCGTTAAGCGTGACATTAAAAGAAACCGAGGAAAAGTCAACTTAATTCCTCTAGAAAAATGAAGGTTTTGAAAATGGCCTTGAAAAAGACATGGAGTCGCCACCAAACTTTTTTAGCTAGGTGTGATCGGCCACCTATTAAAACCGGTTTTATAAAATATTTTAAAAATTAATTAAAACATTTTAAAAACCAATTTCAAGTCTGCGTTTAAACCAGAGAAATCAAAGAAACGGGTTCGGGACTCGGTTACGTGCGGTGAAGGATTAACACCTCCACAACGCCCGTATAAAACGGTACCTTATTAATCGTGTGTTATCTCAAGTCTCGGTGTAAAGTTGGTTTTAAATTTAGTATTTCAAGTTAATTCCTAATTTAAAGAAAATAATTCCATTTTTAATTGAAAATGATCCGAAATTTATAAATTCAAAATTTTCCTATATTCCCCAACAAACGTGGCAAAATATGGAAATTTTTATTAGTTTTGGAAAACTTTCCGAATCATTCTCGTTTTTTGAAAGAAAGATATTCCTTTATTAATGATAATTGATGATATTCCCTCCAGCAAACCCGGTAGAGAACTCATGAATTATTTTAACTCGGGAATATCTTTATTTTTTATTGAAAAATCATTACCTTTTGAAAACATTTTAAAAGATATGAATATGTATATGCATGACATAAATAAAATGACATAACAAAATCTAAATGATATAATGCTTCCTAAATGATATGATATAATTTAAATGCCTTAGCATATTCTAAATGAAATGAAATAAATGCCTTAGCATATTCTAAATGAAATGAAATATCCTAAGTTATATGACATATTATAAATAAAATGAAATGACCTAGGTAACATAGTATATTCTATATGAGATGCAATATCCTAAGTCATATGATATATTCTAAATGAAATAAAATAACCTAAGTAACATAATATATTCTATATGAAATGACATAAATTAAATGACATGGCAAATATGGATGATATGGCATATAATTTAAATGACATAAAATATAAAATAATGCTATCATATAATATACATGAAAATAAAAATGAAAATAATAATGCATGAACATAGTATATGCTAAATAATATGACAAAAAGAATAACTAAATAAAAAGCATAGGATATCATGAAATATTCCAAATCATATAATAAACAATATAACATAACTTAAAATCATAACAGTATCATAGAAATTATCATAGCAAAAATCACATATTATATAAAAATGCATGAATATGAAAATGCAAAGCATGAGAATGTATTTTTTCCTTTAATTAAGGAAATCCGTATATCTAAAAAGATATCCGGCTACCTTAGGAAAATATGTCAAATTAAATATTCTAAAACCAAAATACTTTGTGATTGTTTGAAAACAATTTTGAAAAGCTTAGATTAAAAATAAAAACTGGACTAAACCCTTTTTTAAAATGACTCTAATTGTAACAACCAAGGTTACGTATAATCATGTAAAGTTAAATTCCGAAAATTTTAAGGACAAACTTGGAAATTGGTAAGATGTTATAAGTGAAGGAAATAAAAGAAGAAAGGATCAAAATGAACATATTAAAAAAGTTTAGGGGCTTAATGGTTATTTATAAAAAGTTGAGGGACTAATATGCAATTATCCCAAAAACAAGAAAAATATCTCTTGTCTTCATCTTTTCTCCCGAAAACTCTACACATTTTTCATTCATTCTTCAAGTGCAGCCGGCCTTCCATCATCTCTCTCTCTCAAAAAAAAAAATTCTCTTCAAACAACAACACCAAAAATCTCAACAACAATTACATCCAAGGTTAGTTTCTTGATAAATTCTTCATTTTCTTTAGATATTCTACTTAAGCATGCTAAGATCTTTGCTCCATAAACATGTTAAGGTCTGAAATCCATCTATTAAGTATGAATTTTACTCAACTTGGTAAGAATTAAAAGGATTTGAAAGCATGAACAAGAAAATAGGAAGAAAAAGCAAAACAGGGGAATCTGAGCATGCTTACTGTTCGGATTTTCTGGGTTCGACACAGTTGGGTTTATATTTTTTTGATATTTTTCCTAGAAACTAGACTTCAATATGAGAATTTTGGTTTTTGAATCACCCAAAACCGATCAGCGGTTAAAAAGATAAAATTCGGTGAAGTTGGCTGTTCTGTGTTGATCCCTGTTTCAGCATAGTTTCGGGTTTTATCAAATTTGATCAAAATCTTGTTCTAATTGTATAAGTTAGTTATTTTCTTCATAAATTAGACTTATTGGTGCCAAACTCAAGTTATGATTTTCTAATCTAACTTGATATTAAGGAATTTATTGCTTAAGATTATTATAGTACTATTGATGGTTATGGATTATGAAAATCTCTAAGGCATGGAATACTAGAAAGGAATTTGATAAGGACATGAATATGGAGTTGAATATTTGGAGAAAATGATTATGGAAATGATATTAAAAATTTGGGATATGTTGTTTTGAGTATGAGGAATTAGTATTGACCTTGAGGGAAGATTATGAGACTTAAGTTGCATTCAAAATTGTGTAATGCTTTGAGCATGTATAGATACTAATTATTGTTAATCTCTAGGCCACGTAGATCCGACGTCACCTATGGATCCCGAAGTTTCAGGTCGAGGTGTACAGTGAGATCATCTCAAGGATTGTGAGTAGACAACAACTATAGTTATTTGAAATTTCTTTAATTATAATTATATATATATTTTTAACATAATATTTATTTTGCATATTAAAGGTATATACGATATTTAATCATATGAATTGATTTGTTATTAAAGTATTTTTATTTCAAGAAATATTATATCGAGTAAGTTGGTTGATTTATGAAATATGATTTTACATAGAATTTGACGTACATGGTTTTGGCTCCACCTGACTTAATGTATGAGATTATTTCCTTGACCGGAATACGGGAGCTGCGTGCTACGCCTCTATGGCGGGAGCCACCTTCAGAGTCCCCATTCCGTGATATTAGACCGGAATACGGGAGCTGCGTGCTACGCCTTTGTGGCGGGAGCCACCTCCAGAGTCCCTATTCCGTGATATTATACTGGGGTATGGGAGCTGCGTGCTACGCCTTTGTGGTGGGAGCCACCTCCAGAGTCCCTATCCCATTATATTTGCCTTTTGGGGGCACATCATAGTGACACATATGCCTTTGGGGCGTCCTATGGTGGTATTGGCCTTTGGGGCCGGCTACTAGTATGCCTACATGGATATTGCTTGGTTATTTCATGGATGTACTCTTATGCAGGACAAAAAGTTGGAGCCCAATTATACGGAACTTGATTTACTTTACAGATTTTATTCATTGATTTAATATTATAATATTGTTATACATTTGAAAACTTTGCTACGTCTTTGAATTACTCATTATGATTTTATTATTATTTATTTTGAAAATGTCTATTATGTTTTAAAGGATTATAATCATAGTTTTCAAATGTTTTAAAAGTTGTTTACTCACTGAGATATTCATATATCTCACCTCCTCTTATTTCTCATTTTTAGGACACACTTAGGTGTCGGGATTGCTGCCTTCCTCTACTCTCCGCTTCAAGAATATATTGACGTGGTGGGCATCATATCTAAATTTCTAGAAGATTTGGTCTTTTGATGTTTTTATCTAGTAAACCTTGCTGAGATAGGTTTATTTCTAGATATATTGTATATATTTGAAGATATGAGACAATAGATCAATATGTTTTGATTTGAGCATAAATTGATCATGGAATTTTTTTTTGAATATATATGGATATATGTGATAATAGTATTGAGGAATATTGCTGGTTGAGGATATAAAATTGAGTGTTATTTGCAGGAGGGTTATAGTTGAGATAGAAAGGAAACTCTGCCGGATTTTAGGTAGATTATCCGGACAGGGTGTTACAATTTGGTATCAGAGCAAGGTTATAGGTCCTGTAGACTTAGGAACTGTTTGTTGAAGTATTAAAATATTGTCACCTGTGCAGAAAATCAGACACGATGCCACCACGTCAAAGAGGAAGGCCTAGAATCAATCCCCTACCCCAAAATAGGGATAGGAATAGAAATGTGAATATTGATGAGCAAATTAGAGGACAAGCTTTAGTTGCTGGTTCATATTATGTTGCTGCACCCTTAGCAGCACCCCCAGCAGCTAATCTTAATTTAGTTAAGGCAGTTGCAGCCTTGGGAAGAGTAATTCCCGCTTTGACTGCCCCTACTAAAAAAGGGATAGTTGATTACTGTAAAGTTCTGAAGAACATGGGTTGCAAGATTTTCACGGGGTCTTTGGAATCAGATTTAGCCTGGTCATGGCTAAAAAAAAAAAAATTGAGACTACTTCCATTACTCTTCAGATTCTCGAGCCTATGAGGTTACTATGTGCGGTGCAATTTTTGGAGGATCATGCACACACATGGTGGAAAACTACATTGCAAAAGGCATGCTGGACGTCCTGCCATAACCTGGGCAGATTTTCGAAGAGAGTTTGAAGAAAAATACTATTTTCGGGCCTTGCGGGAAAAGAAATGGACTGAGTTTATGAATTTAAAACAGGGTGGTATGTCAGTAGTAGAGTATGAGCAAAAATTCAGTGAACTATCAGAATTTGCTCCATCGATAGTAGCAAACAATGCAGTAATAGATTGTTTTTTTCCAAAACTGTGACTTTTAAGAAGTCGGGAGACTTAGAGTTTACCTTTCAAGGAGAAATGAAAGTTTTACCTTCTTGCCTTATCTCCAAGATGGCAGCCAATAGATACTTGCAGAAAGGGTATTCAGATACCTTGCTTATGTGATTAACCAGGATATACATGAGGCAAAGTTGGAAACTATATCTGTGGTCAAAGAGTTTCCTGAGATCTTTTAAAAAAAAAAAAATTGGTTGGTTTACCCCCTGACAGGGAATTGGAGTTTACTGTCGACTTAATCCCTGGCAGTGCTCCTATTTCTTAGGCACCCTAAAGAATGGCACCTTCGGAGCTAAAGGAATTGAAAGTGTAGTTGCAAGACCTAGTTGACAGAGGTTTCATTCGGCCTAGTACTTCACGATGGGGAGCACCGGTTTTATTTGTAAAGAAAAAGGATGGATCTTTACGATTGTGTATCGACTACCGGCAACTGAACAAGGCCACCATTAAGAATAAGTATCCTTTGCCAAGGATTGATGACTTGTTTGATCAGTTGCAAGGTGCAAGTGTGTTCTCCAAAATAGACCTAAGATCGGGTTATCATCAATTGAAGATTAAAGAATCTGATATTCCAAAGACTGCTTTTAGAACTCGATATGGTCATTATGAATTCTTAGTTATGCCTTTTGGGCTAACTAATGCACCTGCAGTCTTTATGGATTTGATGAATAGGGTGTTTCGACCCTACTTAAATAAGTTTGTTATTGTTTTCATCGATGACATCCTAGTTTATTCCAGGAATAAGGATGATCATGTAAGCCATTTGAGAACGGTGTTACAGACTATGCGTGAAAAGCAACTTTATGCTAAATTTTCCAAGTGTAAAATCTAAGAAAGGGATTTTTGTGGATCCACAAAAGATAGAAACTGTAGTTGCTTGGGAAAGACCCACTAATGCCACAGAAATTAGGAGCTTTCTCGGATTGGCAGGGTACTATCGAAGATTCGTGGAAGGATTTTCCATGATTGTCTCTCCTTTGTCAAAACTAACAAGGAAGTATGCTAAGTTTGAGTGGACTGACGAATGTGAGTAAGCTTTCCAAGAGCTCAAGCGTAGATTGACCACAGCACCAGTTCTTACACTACCATCAGGGAATGGAAGCTTTGTGGTATACAGTGATGCCTCGAGGCGAGGTTTGGGTTGCGTTTTGGTGCAACATGGGAAGGTGATAGCTTATGCTTCTCGACAACTGAAACAACATGAGCAAAACTATCCCACTCATGATTTAGAGTTAGCGGCAGTGGTGTTTGCACTGAAAATTTGGAGGCATTATTTATTTGGAGAAAAATGTACAATCTACACTGATTATAAGAGTCTGAAATATCTGATGGATCAGAAAGAATTAAATTTGAGGCAAAGGAGATGGTTGGAATTGATAAAAGATTATGACTGTGTAATTGACTACCACCCAGGAAAGGCCAATGTAGTGGCCGATGCTCTTAGTAGAAAGTCTTCTAGTTCTCTTGCTCATATCCGAGCAATTCAGAAACCCTTACAAAATGAGTTGAAGTCTTTACCTTTAGAATTGATGATTGATGAGAATAATCTCCTGATAGCCCACTTGAAGGTTAAACCGATTCATATTGATTGGATACGTGAAGCACAAAATTGACCCTATGTTGGTAAAGTTAAAGCAAGAAGTAAATGATGGTGTGAGGACTGACTTTCAAATAAAAGATGATGATGTACTGATAATGAGAAATAGGCTTTGTGTGCCTCAGGATGAAGAACTCCGGAAGGTGATTTTGGAGGAAGCTCATAATGCACCATATGCGTTACATCCCGGTAGCTTGAAGATGTATCGAACCTTAAGAGAACATTATTGGTGGCAAGGTATGAAACGAGACATAGCTGAGTTTGTTTCTAGATGCTTGGTATGCCAACAAATTAAAGCCGAGCATCAAAAACCTTTTGGGAAATTGAACCCCCTACCTATTCCTCAATGGAAGTGGGAAGATATTGCTATGGATTTCATTTTGGGATTGCCAAGAACACAGTCTGGTTATGATAGTATTTGGGTGATTGTTGATCGTTTGACAAAATCAGCTCACCTTTTGCCAGTCAAGAAGACTTTTTCCATGGAAAGACTGGCTAAACTTTATGTGAACGAAATTGTTAGGTTACATGGTGCCCCAGTATCAATTGTATCTGATCGAGACCCCCGATTCACATCTCGATTTTGGCCAAGTTTGCAGAATGCTATGGGCACTAAACTCAAGTTTAGTATTGCTTTTCATCCCCAGACGGATGGACAATCTGAACGGACAATTCAAATTTTGGAAGATAAGCTCAGATCTTGTATTATGGATTCAAAGGAAATTGGGATGAACACTTGCCTCTAGCAGAGTTTGCGTATAACAATAGTTATCAGTCCAGCATCGACATGGCTCCGTTTGAAGCTTTGTATGGAAGAAAGTGCAGAACTCCAGTGTGTTGGGATGATACAGATGAAAGGAAATTACTAGGTCCAAAAATTGTTATGATGACTGCAGACAAAGTTAAGGTAATTCGAAAAAAAAAAGATAAAAATAGCTCAAGATTGACAAAAGAGCTATGCAGATAATCGGAGAAAAGATTTAGAGTTTGAAGTTGGTGATATGATATTTTTGAAAGTGACTCCTTGGAAGGGAGTAATCCGGTTTGGAAGACGAGGAAAGTTGGGTCCTCGATATATAGGGCCGTATGAGATCATTGAACGGATTGGCCTAGTTGCTTATAGATTGTCCTTACCAGAATAATTGTCATGAATTCATAATATGTTCCATGTTTCTATGCTCCGAAAGTACATTTTCGATTCTTCACATATATTGAAGGACTTACCTATGGAAATTGAGGAAAATTTAACTTATGAAGAGCAGCCGGTTGAGATTTTGGATAGAAAGGACCAAGTTCTAAGGACTAAGACTATTCCATTAGTGAAAGTTCTTTGGAGGAATCATTCATATGAAGAAGCTATATGGAAAAGGGACGAAGATATGCGGACTCAATATTCTCACTTGTTCAATCAAGTTGGTAAGTAAATTTCGAGGACGAAATTTTTCTAAGGGGGGTAAGTTGTAACAACCAAGGTTACGTATAATCATGTAAAGTTAAATTCCGAAAATTTTAAGGACAAACTTGGAAATTGGTAAGAAGTTATAAGTGAAGGAAATAAAAGAAGAAAGGATCAAAATGAACATATTAAAAAAGTTTAGGGGCTTAATGGTTATTTATAAAAAGTTGAGGGACTAATATGCAATTATCCCAAAAACAAGAAAAATATCTCTTGTCTTCATCTTTTCTCCCGAAAACTCTACACATTTTTCATTCATTCTTCAAGTGCAGCCGGCCTTCCATCATCTCTCTCTCTCAAAAAAAAAAAAATTCTCTTCAAACAACAACACCAAAAATCTCAACAACAATTACATCCAAGGTTAGTTTCTTGATAAATTCTTCATTTTCTTTAGATATTCTACTTAAGCATGCTAAGATCTTTGCTCCATAAACATGTTAAGGTCTGAAATCCATATATTAAGTATGAATTTTACTCAACTTGGTAAGAATTAAAAGGATTTGAAAGCATGAACAAGAAAATAGGAAGAAAAAGCAAAACAGGGGAATCTGAGCATGCTTACTGTTCGGATTTTCTGGGTTCGACACAGTTGGGTTTATATTTTTTTGATATTTTTCCTAGCAACTAGACTTCAATATGAGAATTTTGGTTTTTGAATCACCCAAAACCGATCAGCGGTTAAAAAGATAAAATTCGGTGAAGTTGGCTGTTCTGTGTTGATCCCTGTTTCAGCATAGTTTCGGGTTTTATCAAATTTGATCAAAATCTTGTTCTAATTGTATAAGTTAGTTATTTTCTTCATAAATTAGACTTATTTGTGCCAAACTCAAGTTATGATTTTCTAATCTAACTTGATATTAAGGAATTTATTGCTTAAGATTATTATAGTACTATTGATGGTTATGGATTATGAAAATCTCTAAGGCATGGAATACTAGAAAGGAATTTGATAAGGACATGAATATGGAGTTGAATATTTGGAGAAAATGATTATGGAAATGATATTAAAAATTTGGGATATGTTGTTTTGAGTATGAGGAATTAGTATTGACCTTGAGGGAAGATTATGAGACTTAAGTTGCATTCAAAATTGTGTAATGCTTTGAGCATGTATAGATACTAATTATTGTTAATCTCTAGGCCACGTAGATCCGACGTCACCTATGGATCCCGAAGTTTCAGGTCGAGGTGTACAGTGAGATCATCTCAAGGATTGTGAGTAGACAACAACTATAGTTATTTGAAATTTCTTTAATTATAATTATATATATATATATTTTTAACATAATATTTATTTTGCATATTAAAGGTATATACGATATTTAATCATATGAATTGATTTGTTATTAAAGTATTTTTATTTCAAGAAATATTATATCGAGTAAGTTGGTTGATTTATGAAATATGATTTTACATAGAATTTGACGTACATGGTTTTGGCTCCACCTGACTTAATGCATGAGATTATTTCCTTGACCGGAATACGGGAGCTGCGTGCTACGCCTCTATGGCGGGAGCCACCTTCAGAGTCCCCATTCCGTGATATTAGACCGGAATACGGGAGCTGCGTGCTACGCCTTTGTGGCGGGAGCCACCTCCAGAGTCCCTATTCCGTGATATTATACTGGGGTATGGGAGCTGCGTGCTACGCCTTTGTGGTGGGAGCCACCTCCAGAGTCCCTATCCCATTATATTTGCCTTTTGGGGGCACATCATAGTGACACATATGCCTTTGGGGCGTCCTATGGTGGTATTGGCCTTTGGGGCCGGCTACTAGTATGCCTACATGGATATTGCTTGGTTATTTCATGGATGTACTCTTATGCAGGACAAAAAGTTGGAGCCCAATTATACGGAACTTGATTTACTTTACAGATTTTATTCATTGATTTAATATTATAATATTGTTATACATTTGAAAACTTTGCTACGTCTTTGAATTACTCATTATGATTTTATTATTATTTATTTTGAAAATGTCTATTATGTTTTAAAGGATTATAATCATAGTTTTCAAATGTTTTAAAAGTTGTTTACTCACTGAGATATTCATATATCTCACCTCCTCTTATTTCTCATTTTTAGGACACACTTAGGTGTCGGGATTGCTGCCTTCCTCTACTCTCCGCTTCAAGAATATATTGACGTGGTGGGCATCATATCTAAATTTCTAGAAGATTTGGTCTTTTGATGTTTTTATCTAGTAAACCTTGCTGAGATAGGTTTATTTCTAGATATATTGTATATATTTGAAGATATGAGACAATAGATCAATATGTTTTGATTTGAGCATAAATTGATCATGGAAATTTTTTTTGAATATATATGGATATATGTGATAATAGTATTGAGGAATATTGCTGGTTGAGGATATAAAATTGAGTGTTATTTGCAGGAGGGTTATAGTTGAGATAGAAAGGAAACTCTGCCGGATTTTAGGTAGATTATCCGGACAGGGTGTTACACTAATTTCCTAAGTTTAAAATCCCGGACTTGACCACCCTTAACCCGAGAGTTAAAAAATCATTTTTAGAGTTTAAAAAGGCTTAGAAACTACCCTAAGTCAGTAGCTAACCTTCCTAATCAGCACCCTCTAGGTAACTTAACCAAAATAGAAAAATGATTTTCTTTAAATTCAATTGTGACTCTACTGTCCAGTTTTAAGCCACGATTTTTTTTCCATATTTTTATAAGTTCAAAAAATTCTAAAAACAATACTGGAGACTCAGGACATGTAAAACTACTCGAGAAAAAATCCTCTTAATTTTTTGATTAAAGATGAATGCCCAGAAAAATCGGGAAAGTACGAGTACTGGGTGAAAAAAAAGACTGTTTTGCCAAAATACATTTTTGCCTTTGATAAAATCATTTAAAAATCAAAGTAAAAGTATTTAAGACTCATAAAATAGCTCACAAGCAGTAGCTAGGACTTTTTGAAAGTTAGATAAAAATCGGCTAAGTAAAAAAAATCACAAAGGTAGAATAATCAATTTGACTAACTTTAATTTTCCACAAGTGTGCTCAAGAGAGCATGACTTTGAACCATTAATTGGCTCAAGTCATTATTCAAGTGGCATGAACATGAAATGCATGAAACAGTACAGCAAACATAGTGTATGAAATGGATGAATTTAAACCTAAATGTCATGAAAAAATGCATGGCATTCATATAGTGACCTAGACCTAAATGAACTTGCATGGCATTTAATGCAACCTAGACCTAAAATGCATGAACATGCATGGCAAATAAACCTAACTAAATAACTAAAATATGCATGGCATTTTCACAAACACAAAGCATGCTTAAACCAAAACTCAACCAAATATCATGCAAATGCTAACCTATCAACTAATCATAGCAAAAATGTACATAAAATGCAAAAATTCCAAGGGTGACCGAATGGAATAATGTACCTAGCAAACATGGCATTTTCACAAACACTTGGTATATTAGCATGCAAAACTAAATCAAATGTCATGCAAATGCAAAAACCTACCAACTAACATGGCAAAAATGCAACACACAATGCAAAACACATGGAGTAGCCAAATGGCCTCAAGCTCCAACAAGCATGGCATTTTCACAAGCACTTGGTATACTAACACGCTCAACTAAAATATAACACTCAAATCATGCAAAAACCACACAAGCATTTTCACAAACACTTAAGATACTAAATCTAAAACATGCTCAACTAAGATATAAAACTCAAATCATGCAAAGACCACACAAGCATTTTCACAAACACTTGATATACTAAATCTAAAACATGCTCAAATTTAAACATTATGAAAACAGAAAATTAAAAATGCAAAAACATGACATTTAAAACATAAATGGCAACAAACAAAGCAACCAAATTAAAATATAACTCAAGAATATGAAGTAAAATAACATTTAAAACACCAAGATCAAAGAAAATAACATAAACAATATGATAAAATAAACCAAAACAGCAACTTAAATGAATAATGTAGGCCATTCGGCCATGGTGAGTATATTGTAAAAAAAATTGTAAAAAATATATTTAAGAAAGAGATGAAGAAAGAACATAAGAAGAACAATAAAAAAAAAACATTTCTTTAAAATGGAAACTCACCAAATAGTAATCAAAATAGCAAGAATAAGAATGGAAAATCAAGAAATTGCAAGAGTTGGTGCTCAAGAGCAACCTCAAAAAGCTATATTTCAAGCTTTATCTCTTCAAACTTTCCTTTCTTTTCTAAACTTTTTCTTTTTGCCTTCAACCAAAGAGAGAGAAACAAAGTAAAAACCAAGAAAACTCAGCAAAAATAAAGTGTAAATTGCAAATTCTGAACCCCCTCCCTATGCTGGCCGAATGGCCCTTAAAATGCTCCAAGATGTTGTCATTTTTTTTGTAACCAATTTTCCATCAAATGGCTAATAATTCAAGGTGAAAAAATCATGAAATTACCACCTTTAAATTAGCATATCAACTGTCCCAAATTACTGCTGTTCAAGAATAATGTTGACATCTCTCTTGGCCTATGTGGCTTAATCACCATGGCTTGATCAAAGAGAATCTCTAACTAACTCTTATTTTTAGCCATTTGATTGAAAAATCAGAAGCTTCCTCCTTCCTTTGGGCCTGGTCAGGCCAGCACTTCTCTTTTCCAGCCCAGGTCTAATTTTTTGAAAGGCCCAAAGAAGCCCTTTTCGGTTGCTTGGGTGAAATGACCATTTTGCCCTCCGGATGCAAATAAATATCAAACGGACTCCAAATTCAATTTTTATTTCTTTAATACTTCCAAAATAATAAAATATTGGGTTCTGAAAGTTAACAAAATTATCCGAGTCCGTTTGCAATTTATTTGGATTTTTTCTTCCAAAAATGCCCTTTTATGCCCCTACATTTCACCATTTTTTAAACGAGCTCCAAATCAATATTTTTATTCACCAATATCTTCAAAATAATTAAAAAGTGTGATCTAGAAGTTTTCATAATTTTTGGAGCTCATTTGGTATTTTTTTCGGGATTTATTGGCTTGAATTACTGCATAGGAGCTCGAGATTTGGCCATTTTGCAAACGAACTCCTAATCAAGATTTTATTTTGCAAATCTCTTCCAAATAATTTAAAAATGAGATTTGCAAAATTTCAGAATTTTTGGAGCTCATTTGCTATTTTTCTGGGATTTATCTTCTTGAATTATTGCATAGGAGGCCCGGGATTTGGCCATTTTGCAAACGGACTCCGAATCAAGATTTTCTTTCAGAAATCTCTTCCAAATAATTTAAAAATGAGATTTGCAAAATTTCAGAAAATTTGGAGTTCATTTGCTATTTTTTCGGGATTTTGCTTTTTGAATTACTACATAAAAGACCCGGGATTTGGCCATTTTGCAAACGAACTCTGAATCAAGATTTTCATTTTACAATCTCTTTCAAATGGTTTAATAATGAGATTTGCAAATTTTAAAAAATTTTGGAGTTCATTTGCTATTTTTCCTGCATTTTCCAATTTTGCCCTTTTGCTTTCGAAACCCGGTTTTGCTCAAAACAAGTCCGATTTGCAGATTTTCTTCAAGCCGAGCCTTGGGCTATCCCTTTTTAACCATTCGTCATCCATTGGGGGCTTTGCTCTTACCAAGTCGGGCCATTTCTGTGATTCTTCCCGATTTCACCGAAATCCACTAAAAATCCTAATTCTCGGTTTTCTCCCGAATTGACTTTTCTTTCGATTTTTCTTGCAAGTGACTTCTCCATTACCCGTGGTCAGTGCTTATCTTTCATTTGGAACCTTCAATTTTGACCAATTTGATCGTTTAAGCACTTTTCCCCAAATTTCTCGGATTAGGGTTTTTTTTTTTTCTACTGAATCTCCAAATCCCATCTTTCGAACTGCATATCTTTCAATGTAGACCTCGAATTATCAAAATTCTTTCTCCATTTTTCAATTGAGCTTAAAATCTTGATTTTGAAAGTGGGTTGATTTTTTCAGTAGTTGACTTTTTGGGGTTGAGTTTTTCGGGGTTCACTTTTTCCGGGGTTGACTTTTTCAAGTTTGACTTTTTATGCTCACCCCTTTAAACTAAGTCTCGGAGTACCACCTGCAGGATGAAAAAAAATCTTTTTACACTCAAAAACATCAATATAGGAAGAAAACATACCTGTTTTGAACAAAATTAGGTGTCTACACCATACTCTATGGATAAATATTTTCTTTGAAAAGAGAAAAATACAAAGGAAAAAAAAAAGAAGGAATCAAATTGAAAACCCGAAAATGACATTTTGAGTCATGGGGGAATATCTAAGTTGAAAACTTAAAAGGGCGACTTAGGTATAAAGAAAGTTAACATCGTTTAAAGATTTCATTAAGGCTAGGTTTGGTTTGAAAAAATCAAAGATATCGATTGGATTGATTTTTGAAAAAAAAAATCATGAATTAATTTGCTCAAGATTGTCAAAATATTCAGTATTTGGGATGTTGATATCCCATCCAAATATCTCAGTGACAATTCTTTGATTTTTCCATTGTTCTTTGACAAATTTATCATTTTCCCTTCAATGATGAAAACCTTTCTTCTCACTTATTTCGTTTCTTATCATTTTTGTTGCTAGATTTGCATCCCTATAATGAATAGTGGAAATGTATGGTGCATTGCATTTGTTATAAAATTGGAATGATAATTAATAAATTAAAATGATAAACATAAAAGATCCTTGCATTACTTTGAGATGAAATTTAAGAATGATGTTTTGAGGCAAAAGGAAAGAAGGATGAGAACTAGGAAGGGCTTGAAATATAAATACTTTGGGTTTCTGAGCTGAAAAACATACACTTTGGAAAGGGACAAATGCTGCAATTGAGATTGAATAAAATTGGCAAAGGACTAGTCCAGTGGATAAAACTTGTTAGACAGTTCTAAAGTTACATGTTTTTAAATGATAGGGAATGAGAAAATGAGCTTGAGATTCCTTTTTACCACGATTGGAGACACATGATATTGATTTAATTGGAATATTTTTATTTCATGCATTGCATTGCATTCATGACATTCACTTCATCATTATAATACGTGACATTCATGATATTCATGGCATATCTATTTCATGCATTGCATTCATGTTATTTATTGCATGCATTTAACATATAAGAAAAATTGAAGTTTTGAATTTTGAAATCAAACTTTTTCAAAGTGAAATTCTTGAGTCTCGATTGAGGAAATCTTTTTCAAAATAATATTTTATGAACCTCGATTAAAGAAGTCTTTTAAGGTGAAATTTTTAAAACCTCGATTGAGAAAAACTCTTTTAGATTTTGTGCCTCGGTTGAGGAAATGGATTTAAACGATGGAGGAAATAGAAATTTTTAAGATGAGAATCTTAATTTAAGATCTTGAAGATGAATTATTTTTCCAAAAAAAAAATAGAAGATAAGTTTTTTAAGGATGAAATCTTTTTCAAAGATAGGAATTTCAAAGTGAGAATCCTTTTTATGCTTTTCAAAGTGAGAATCCTTTTCATAAATTTCAAATTGAGAATCCTTTTCATGAATTTCAAAGTGAGAATCCTTTTTACGTTTTTCAAAGTGAGCATCCTTTTCATGAATTTCAAAATGAGAATCCTTTTTACATTTTTCAAAGTTGGGATCCTTTTTACGTTCTTTTAAGTGAGAATCCTTTACTTTTTAAGTATATTTTGAAAAG
This sequence comes from Fremontodendron californicum, assembly GCA_030761205.1. Classification (NCBI taxonomy): domain Eukaryota; kingdom Viridiplantae; phylum Streptophyta; class Magnoliopsida; order Malvales; family Malvaceae; genus Fremontodendron; species Fremontodendron californicum. Next base: position 13,069,199 of record JAULJL010000023.1, read on the forward strand.
GTGAAAACCCCTTAAGTGACAATCCCTTATTTCTAAAATTCATTTTGAAAAAGGTAAACCCTTTATTTTTGAAAGTTTGGTTAACATCCCATACTGTTGGTGAGAATCCCTTATTTTGGTAAGAATCCCTTTTTTTTGCGAGAATCCTTTATTTGGTGAAAATCCTTGTTTTTATGAGAATCACTTGCTTTTGGTGAGCATCCCTCGTTTTATTTTTGGTAAGAATTCCTTATTTTGATGAGAATCCTTTTGTTTTTAAGGTTGGTGAGAAATGAGAATCCCCGATTTTTAAAATTAGTATGAATCCTTTAATTTCAAAGTTACTTTTATGATGTGAGTCCTTTATTTCGGAAGCATTTTTAGGTACGAATATTTTATATTTTTAATTTGGTTTTTAAAGCGAAAATATTTTTTTTTTAAAAAAAGTTTGAAAGTTTGTGAGTTTTCTTTGGCCAATAATGGAAGGGTGTCTACATCTTTTGCACACTTCCTGTTTCTCAAAAAATACGCAAAGAGGGGCAGTTGTAGACACCCAATTTTGTTTAGGCATTTAGGTGAATTGATTTCGGACCTTAAATGAGTTATTGGACCTTAAGATATTTTTTGGCTTTTAAAAGTTGAATCTTAATTTTTAAATGGGTCTGAAATTAATTATTGGACTTTGGAACCCAAACTTGGTCCAGCCCATATCTATTTCTTTTTATTTTCATATCTTTTCTTATTCTTTATTTTATTTCTTTTTCCATTATTTTCATTTTCCTTATTATTATTATTATTATTATTATTATTCATTTCTTTTTCTTTTTCCTTTTCCTTTTCCTTTTTCTTATTCTTATATTTACTTTTATTTTGTTTATTCAGTTAAAAATAGAGAAGAAAACATAAAAGAAAGTAAGTAAAATCCAAATCAAATTTTAGAAATCAAATTCGAAAGGCTCCTTTTAAATTTAAGTGCTAGAGTTTGTTTTAAAAGAATTAAAACAAAATTCAAATAAACTTAAAAAATCCATACCACACAAGTGCACGTATCATAACAAGTAATAAAGTGTAGAGTAGAGTATCATTCCCACGAGGAGTTACACTAAATTTGTTAATTACTAAAATTAAAACAACTTAATCTTATCCAAACACTTAATTAAAGGTTGTTATTTAAAAACTAAATTAAAGAAAATAATAAGCAAAAAAAACAAATTAAAACTTACATTAATCAGTTGAGAAAAGCCGAGGATTACAATTTCCCTCAACACTTCGTTTAAACTTCTACTACTCTCTTAACTTGATTAATGACATTGAATCGTTAACCTAGAGTTCTAATTTATTTATAAGTATTTGTCGATGGTCTTATAAAAGTATCCCTCTTAACCAATTAAATATATTCCTATGAAAATTGAATTAAAGAGAAACTCATTAAGTTTAGATTCTAAAATTGGTTACACATTGTTGGTGTATGCCGTACAGCCAATCAGATTGAGCTTGGGATACATAATCAATAAAGCATACCTTCACTATGATTATAGTGATACAACGTTTTCCTTCATGTTAGTACAATAATAAGGAGTTATTAAGTACTATCGGATGAAGCCCATGGAACATAATGGCCTTGCAAAGGAATTATAAAGAGTTATAATTATGAGATCCTTATGCATCAAAGCCTTGTTCCTCAAACTGTTCTTGGTCATCGTATTGCCAAGATGGGGCATTGGCAATTCTCAAAGACTAGTATATGTTAAGCCTTCTTACTTATGAAGTAAGCAACCGATCTCATACAGGTTGAAGTATGGGATACTTGGGATAACATATAAGTGCTTGTCTGTTGAACAAGTTCAATGAACATGGCCCGCCAAGAGAACTTCATTTGGTAATATATCACTCTAGTGTCTATGATAATGTTCTCTTAGTACCAGTCGTGTAAATTAGTCCTTAGACTTGTGATACCAGGTCATCTTGTATGGAGAGTGTCATACTTAGATTTCATCACGAACGGGTCCCAAACACGAGGATGCTTATGGTAGGGTGTTATTGGGTATGACATGAACCATACGAAGATGAATGAGTGGTCCAGAGATCCCTGTGATATTGGAGACATATCTCATTTGTTCTTGACTACGATTAACTTGATTAAGTCTTCGGCCAAAGCATGTTGGATTTAGGAGAAAGTTGTTTCTCTAACTTCATAAGGTTAATCATAAGTTGCGAAGAACTAATATGGATTGATCATGAGTAGGCATTGCATCATGCTCATGCGTTATCCAGGATATATGGTGAAAGGACCGTATTACACCGACAGGCTGGTTGCTGAAAGGTTCTAAAAAGGTCACGCTTACTTCACAATATTTGGGTGGTCATGATGGGTTGCTAAATCCAACTCTTGATCCATGAAAATAAGTTAATAAGATTATCTTATATTCATTGCCAACATATTGGGAACCTAGAGGGTCACACACATAAAAACGGATATGTATGGATTAAACATGGTATTCTATTAAGGTAAAACTTAATGGAATAAAAAATATATATTAAGAACTTAATTGAAGAAGTTCAATTGAGATGAATTAAGACATAATTGATATTGAGAAATCCAAGGACAATGTCTTAGTAAAATAAGAGGAATCAAGAAGTCTTATCTAGTGTAGTAGTCGACTTTGACATATAGATGTTCAAAGTGAATTGCGATTGACTATACTATATTGGAATAATATCATGAGATGATATTAATCGATTAATGACATGAATTGTTTCATGAGGAGAAAGAAAATTTAATTGATAATTACATTAATTTCGTTTAGAAATTAATCTATCCAATATATAAGCATGATAAAATTAGAATAGGTCCAAAGTGACTTAGGACTGTCCACTAAGGATGGTTGGCCCAACTTAAGGCATTAAGATTGTTGGACCATTATTATTATTAGATAATATAATGGCCTATTGATCCATATTAGAATTAAATAGTTTAAGTCCAAGTGGATTAATGAAAGTCTTGTGCAACAAGTAAGACATGGCCGGCCAAGCATAGTAAGATAGGGATTAGGGGGTGCGCCACTATATAATCATATTTAGAGGTTGTAGCCGCCTAAGTGAGTATTATTCTACTTTTGATATTCTGATTTTGCTTAATAAAAAGTTTGGTTTCAAGAAGAGAACTCCTATATAGCAAAACAGTGAAATTGCAACCTCCCTAAGCTTTCTAAGGCTTGCCGCAATTCCTCCTATCTTGGTGTTCTTCATGCTGCTTCTTCACCTAGTTGAGTGAGATTGATTAAGGGAGAAAGATACAAGAATATAGACCTTTTGATTGTGATCTTAGGATCAACTTGCTAGCACAAGTGAATCGCCATACCTTAGAGAATGATCCATCAGCTGTTCGTGTGGACGAGCTCTAGAGGAAGGACAATTGTGCTTCTTGTGGTCTTGGACGAGTTGGAAGCTTTGTAGATCTTGGATTCGAGATTAGGATCTGCAACTTAAGGTTACGATATCTTAAGTAGGTAACTTCTAAATCATATGGGTGATTTAATTGTTTTTGAATGTTATAAACCTATGCAAACACAAGCCTAAGATCCTGGTGTACTTCGGGTGCTTCTTTGTTTTATTTTCGCTGCACTTTGATTATCATGTTTTTGCATGAGCTCGAGGTAGTGTATTCCCAACACACATGGCATGTAAGTATATTTCTACCCTACATGCAACTCAATTCATCACAATAAATGAATCTGAAACATATGTTATTCAATCTATATCTAACATTAAACCCCCTTTTTCAAGTTGTATTTAGGTTACCAAATCAATCTAATTGGTGATCAAGCAATTATAAGATTTAGGCACAATATTGAATAAACAACGTAAATACCATTAAAATCAAGAAAGATAGTAAAATAATTGAAACTACATGTTGAGTTCCATTGCAATCCTAGAAAAAGTAAATTAGTTCATGCTAAACATTGAAAACAATAAACAAATGAGTTTCACCATCATCAATATTACAAAAAAGTAAAAGAAGATTAAGGGAAAAGATAAAACTAAGGTTTGCAGGGTCTTCAGTCTTCAAGTCTCTAAAATCTCTCTTGCTCATTGCAAATTTTGGAGGCTACTCTCCTCTTAAGAAAATAGGTTTATGAAGAGCTAAAAGGTGTACTTAATTAAGTCCTAAAAGCTCCTATTTATAAAGCTCCAAAAGCTAGGAAGGAGAAACTTTGCATACAAGTAAGAGATTGGACTTTCCATATATGCGCTAGTTTTCTACCTACTTGCTGCTACATTCTGATAAGTTCATAAATTACACATTTTATGCCCTTTCTATTCTTAGTTTTTGTTATGTTTTCTATCTTTATTCTAGTTACTTATGTTATGTTTTTGAATTTTAGGTAAATTTAAGAGAATGAATCAAAGACAAGTCAATTATGATGTTAAAGAGCTTACAAAATCACAATCACAACATGGAAGAAGACTTGGGCGTCAAAAAGATCAAATTCTTGGTGCAAAGCAAGAAGGCAGATTTGACCTCTGGATCTTGCTGCTATGAAAACATGATGTTAGTTTCTTTATTCAAAGAAACTTCCTCTTGACTTTTGAAGATGACTTGAGTATCTTTCCAACGGTATATTACAATCCCAAATCGGATAAGAAATGGTCATCCAAATTGGCTGAGAAAGTACGAGAAGAAGCAGTAGAGAAATGCCAATTCGAGAACCCGACGTCGCAGAGCCCAATTCCAGCTCCGCAGCACCCCAAGACCTGCCAAAACCGTAAATTTTGCCCCTAAACATACTTGTACAGCAAGAAGGGTTCTCAGGGTTTGAAAGCTCTATAAATACCATCTTTTGAGCCACAAAGTAGACATGTTTTGGTTTTTATTAATCTTCTTCTTCTTCTCCATTCTTTTATTTTATTTTTAGTTTTATGTTTATGTTAACTATGCCTATGCTAGGCTAAAACTTTCTTTTGGTTAAGATTTCAAAGCCCTAAACATGTTGTGTAATCGATATGCAGATATTATCTTTCATTGATTATCTATCAAGATTGCTTGTGTTCTTCTATAAAAATTGTTCATGATGTTTGTCTTGATTTGTTTAGGTGCGCAACTAAATAGATATTGATAATTATCTATTGCTAGATTAGGAATCTTGATCCGTGTAATTATCTTGATTTCCTATTCATAAATAGAAATTTGTGATTAATGATTATGTTAGAGTTTTTGATAATTGCAAAGTGGAACATAACATAAGTTGAACAACCCAAGCTTATGTGTTTGTTGCTTAGATCAATCTATCTTTCTCATCATAAAGCTGTTGTCAAGTTGAATCTAGAGAGCTTATTCTAGGTTATTTGATGGTTAGAGATTAAATAGAGAGATTGTTCTATTTAACGACGAACTAAGGAAAGATTGGGGTAGCAGAGCTTGTTGTTATCTGCGGTTGATAGTTTTGATAGATAATTGGTGTTGATAATTCTGATATTGATTCTCAATTCTGTTTAGTGGTAGAGAATGACTCCTTAACCATACTTTCTTCTATTTTATTTAATCTTGTTTTTCTTGTTTCTTTACTTTCAAAGCAATCAAAACGCCTTTTTATTCTTTTAGAACTAGAGTTTTAAGTTAGTAACATCTAAATTATGAACAATCTCTCTGGATTCGACCATTGCTTACTATTTTACTAAACAATTGATCATATTAGTGCAAGGTTTAATAAGATACACTATTCTGAATGCATCAAGTTTTTGGTGCCGTTGTTGGGGATTGTTTTCTTTAATTTATTTGTTACTTGATTTTGTTTTTGCTTTAGTTTAGTTCTAATTTTTTTTATTTTGTTTTGTTTTCAGGTTTTCTTTTCTATTCGAGCAAGAGGATATGGCATGTGTTACATCAAATGTGGAGAACCAACTAGCCAATCTCACATCCCTACTTGAACAAATGGTCATGGAATATAATTTTGACCAATCCAATGCTTTAGGAGGATTTCAATGGCATCAAGGTTCCAAAGACAACAGTATAATCCTTTCTCAAACACTTACAATGCGGGATGGTGGGATCATACTAGTTATAGATATTCGGGGAATTATCAATAAGTTGATCCTTATGCCAATTACAATCAACCATCTGGCCTCAATCAACAATGGCCTCAACAACCAGATCTTTTTCAGCCACCACCTATGACTCAAAACTCAGGTACTTTTTTAGAAGATATTATAAATTCCATTGCTACTAATACTTTGCAATTTAAATAGGAAACAAGGGTAAGTATCCAGAGTTTAAAAATGCAAATAAGCTAATTGGCTAGTAGTGTGGCGCGAAGATCTGAAAAACTCCCTTCCCAAATGGTGATTAACTCGAAAGAGAATGCTAGTGTCGTAACCTTGAGGAATGGGGAACAAATTGAAGAAGCGCCAAAAAGAGAAGTGGAGTCAACTCTTGAGGATAAATAAGCCACAATTGAGAGTACTTCGACACCTTAGGTAACTTTTAAGGTTCCTATTTCTACTAATGTTTCTTCTCCACCTTTTCCTAGCAGATTTGCAAAGAATGAGGAACATGAAAAATAGATTCTGGAAACCTTTCACAAAGTACAAGTAAACATACCTCTTTTGGATGCCATTAAACAAGTACCAAGATATGCAAAATTCCTCAAAGAGCTATGCATCACCAAGCACAAATTAAAGGGTGATGAGATAATAAGTGTGGCGGAGAATGCATCTACTATTTTGCAAAGAAAGCTTCCTCAAAAACGCAAAGATCCGGGAAGTTTCACACCTAAGCCAGGAGATCATAAAAAGCCAAGAATGGGTATAGGCTAGGTTGAAGACAATCAGCCAAGTGCTAATTGGGAGGCAGCCCAATTGGTGAAAACTTTGCCTACCTGCCATATTCAGATTTGTTTTCTTTTCCTTTTATTATTTTTATTGTTTATTTAGTGTTTTAGGTTTGTTTAGGTTTTATTATTTTGTTTTGCATTGAATTGTTAATATATATTTTTTATTTGTTTGTGTATTTTTAATTCGTTTCTCTTGCACATAATTCTTTCATGTTGGTGATATTTATACATTGAGGACAATGTAAGAATTAAGTGTGGGGGAAGAATTTAGGATTTCTTTTATTTTAGGTTGTTATTTTGTTTGTTTTGTTTTGAGTCTTTAATTTTATTTTCTTTTAGTGTGTTTTAGTTCCTTTCAATACAATGATGATATATGAATTGTGTAGGTTTAAAACTGGTTTATTAGTGAAAATAATTTTCATGAGAATTAAGCTTGAATATTATTTTTCATGAGCCAATGTTAATATGATATGTTGATTGAGAAAGAAATATGTTTAGACTTGATATTGACTTGTATAAACATCCTTATGAGTTTTGAGCCTATATGATTGATGCATTATACATATCAATCCAATTTCTTTCTTGTGTGCTCTCATGATTACATGTTTCTCTAGCACTTTTTTTAAACCGTTTGAGACTATATTGATACATGTGATAACATGGATATGATAGAGGCATTAGGATTTTTACCACCAAGGCCAAATCAGCCAGTTCCCTATTGATGTTCCAAGAGAACATCCCCCCTAGTAAGCCAATTTGAGCCTACATTGAATAAGTTGTTTCATTGGTAACCACATCTCTCACCTAGCCTAAATATACTTATATCCTTACCCTTGTTCTAAAGATGAATTAGAATGTTTTGAGACATACTGCATAAGCAAGGGATATCTATTGAAAATTTGGGTTAGAAATAAGAGATAAGTGTGGGGAGAGGGGGAAGAAAGGCAAAAGTTAAGAGAAAAAAAGTAAGGGAACATTGTCAAAATACATTCCCATATTGAAAAAAAAAAAAAGAAGAGAAAAAGATAAAGATAAAGATAAATCATCTCTTGAACTTTTGGTTAAAGAAAATATGTTACAAGGTTGGTTAGAATGAATCAAAGGCTCAACATAAAATATTTAGCCTATGTTATTATATGTTTCTAAAAAGTATTGAAAAGTTTTTCTTTGCATAATTTTAGTATGTCTCGAAACTCTATGAAGTCTTTAGAACCTTTGTGATTGTTAGGTTATTTTACTCTCGGGCTCATGCTTAAAAGAAATTATCAAAGTGCAGCGGAAGTAAACAAAGAAGCACCTGAAGTACAACAGGATCTTAGGCTTGTTTTTAGCATAGGTTTATAGCATTCAAAACAAATTAAATCACCCATATGATTTAGAAGTTACCTACTTAAGATATCGCAACCTTAAGTTGCATATCCAAATCGCAATTTGCTCTGAAGTCCAAGATCCAATTCGAATAAGATCACAAGAAGCACAATTGTCCTTCCTCTAGAGCTAGTCCACAGGAACAGTTGATGGATCCTTCTCTAAGGTATGGTTATTCACTTGTGCTAGCAAGTTGATCCTAAGATCACAATCAAAAGATCTATTTCTTGTGTTTGTCTCCCTAAACCAATCTCACTCAACAAGGAAGAGAAACGGCGAGAAAAACACAAGAGGAAAAGGGATTGCGGCAACCCCTTTTCTTGCAAGGAGGTGGCGATATCTCTATTTTGCTAGGGTAGGGTTCTCTTCTTGAAACCAACACTCTCTCAAGAAAAAATCAGAATATCTCAAACAGAATCAATGTCTCAGGGTGTGGCTATAGCTTCTATATCTGATATATATATATATATATATATATATATATATGCAAGCGCAAACCCTGACCCCTCTCCCTAAGGCTTGGCCGACCACTGTAGCTTGTTGCACAAGATTGTCATTAATCCACTTGGACTTAAACAATTTAATTATAAGATGGATCAATAGGCCCATTATATTATCTAATAATAATGGTCCATTAAACTTAATGCCTTTTGTTGGGCCAACCATCCTTAGCAGACAGTCTTAAATTAGAATAGTCACTTTGGACCCATTCTAATTTCTCATGCTTATTTATTGGATAGATTAATTTCTAAACAAAATTAATTTAATTATAAATTAAATTCCTTTCTCCTCATGAACAATTCATGTCATTAATCCATTAATATCATCTTATGACATCAATCCAATATAGCATAGTCATTTGAAATACACCTTGCACATCACTATGTCAAAGTCGACTATACTAGTTTATTTAAGACTTCTTGATTCCTCTTATCTCATTAAGACATTGTCTTTGGATTTCTCAAATCTCAATTATGTCTTAATCTTTCTTAATTGAACTTCTTCAATTAAGTCCTCAATATAGATCTTTTATTCTTTTAAGTTTTACCTTAATAGAATACCATGTTTAATCCATACATATCTGTTCTTATGTGTGTGACCCTCTAGGTTCCCAATATGTTCGCAATAATCATAAGTTAATCTCATTAACTTGTTTTCATAGATCATGAGCGGGATCTAGCAACCCATCATGACCACCCAAAAATTGTGAAATCAGCGTGACCTTTTAGAAACCTTTTAGAAACCAGCCTGTCACTGTAATACGGTCCTTTCACCATATATCCCGGATAGCGCATGAGCATGGTGCAATGTCTACTCATGATCAATCCATATTAGTTCTTCGCAACTTATGATTAACCTTATGAATTTAGAGAAACAGTTTTCTCCCAAATTCATCATGTTTTGGCCAAAGACTTAATAAAGTTAATCATAGTCAAGAACAAACGAGATATGTCTCCATTATCACTGGGAGTGGTGAATCCTCTCTAGATCACTCATTCATCTTCGTATGGTTCATGTCATACCCAATAACACCCTGCCATAAGCATCCCTTTTTGGGACCCATTCATGATGGAATCTAAGTATGACACTCTCCATACAAGATGACCTGTTATCACAAGTCTGAGGACTAATTTACACGACTGGTACTAGAGAACATTATCATAGACACTAGAGTGATATATTACCAAATGAAGTTCTCTTGGTGGGTCATGTTCAGTGAACTTGTTCAACAGACAAGCACCTATATGTTATCCCAAGTATCCCATGCTTCAACCTATATGAGATCGGTTGCTTACTTCATAAGTAGGAAGGCTTAACATATACTAGTCTTTGAGCATTGCCAATGCCCCGTCTTGGCAATACGATGACTAGGAACAGTTTGAGGAACAAAGCTTTGATGCATAAGGATCTCATAATTATAACTCTTTATAATTCCTTTGCAAGGCCATTATGTTCCATGGGCTTCATCCGATTAGTGCTTAATAACTCCTTATTGTACTAACATGGAGGAAAACCTAGTATCACTATCTTCATAGTGAAGGGTATGCTTTATTGACTGTATATCCCATGCTCAATCTGATTGGCTCTAGGGCATATACCAATAGTGATATCCTTTACCTTTTATTCTTTAACCATATTATTACCCCTTGGCTCTATTACAACCTTGAATAAAGACCTCTTGATTCATTAAGTTGCATGTTCTAAATAGTAGAGAATGGGTGGACAATCAAGCATATGGTAGGACAGTTTTCATGAGATTTATTGAGTGTAAACACTTTACCACCACTATATAGAGTGAAAATCATGAGAGTATCCCATGTGAGAAGTTGAGGTTAAGTGTGAATATGCACTATTTTGATTGAGATATGTTATGTTAATGTTGGCTTAATTCAAACCATATACATTCAAGCATGATTTTTTGTGAAATTCTTTAGCTATTGATTAGTTTATAAGACCTATCCACTGATTTTCTGTAATTTATATTGGAAGGATTAGGAGTAAATATTTTTAGTATATTTTAGTTTTTCTTATGTTTTCAATGTTTGTGGGTATCATCCTAGTAAACCCTCACAAGACTAAACTCATCCACTAGGGACACCTAGAGGTTTAAAGGCTTGTGTTACTTGCTAAGTGTCACTGTGATTTCCTACAAAAGTGGATTAGATTAGACTTTCTTATTTTAATTTTATTTTGTTTCGTTCGAGGACTAGCAAAAGCTAAGTTTATAAATTACACATTTTATGCCCTTTTTATTCTTAGTTTTCATTATGCTTTCTATCTTTTTTCTAGTTACTTATGTTATGTTTTTGAATTTTAGGTATATTTAAGATAATGAATCAAAGACATGTCAATTATGATGTTAAAGATCTTACAAAATCACAATCACAAGATGGAAGAAGACTTGGGAGTCAAAAAGATCAAATTTTTGGTGCAAAGCAAGAAGGCAGATTTGACCTCTGGAGCTTGTTGCTAAGAAAACATGATGTCAAATTCTTTATTCAAAGAACCTTCCTACTTGACTTTTGAATCGGACTTGAATATCTTTCTAACGGTATATTACATGCCCAAATTGGATAAGAAATGGTCATCCAAATCGGCTGAGAAAGTACAAGAATAAGCAGCAGAAAAAAATGCCAATTCGAGAGCCCGGTACCGCGGCACCCTATTCTAGCACGGCGCCCCAAGACCTGCCAAAACCGTAAATTTTGCCCCTAAACTTACTTGTGCAGCAAGAAAGGGTTCTCAGGGTTTAAAAGCTCTATAAATACCATCTTTTGAGCCACAAAGTAGACATGTTTTGGTTTTTATTAATCTTCTTTTTCTTCTTCATTCTTTAATTTTCTTTTTAGTTTTGCGTTTATGTAACCACAAATTTTGCCCCTAAACTTACTTGTGCGGCAAGAAAGGGTTCTCAGGGTTTGAAAGCTCTATAAATACCATCTTTTAAGCCACAAAGTAGACATGTTTTGGTTTTTATTAATCTTCTTCTTCTTCTCCATTCTTTTATTTTCTTTTTAGTTTTGTGTTTATGTTATCTATGCCTATGCTAGGCTAAAACTTTCTTTTGGTTAAGATTTCAAAGTCCTAAACATGTTGTGTAATTGATATTCATATATTATTTTTCATTGATTATCTATCAAGATTGCTTGTGTTCTTCTATAAAAATTGTTCATGATGTTGGTCTTGATTTGTTTAGGTGCGCAACTACATAGATTTTGATAATTATCTATTTCTAGATTAGGAGTCTTGATCCGTGTAATTGTCTTGATTTCCTGTTCATAAGTAGCAATTTCTGATTAATGATTATGTTAGAGTTTTCTATAATTGCAAAGTGGAACATAACATAAGTTGAACAATCCGAGCTTATGTGTTTGCTACTTAGATCAACCTATCTTTCTCATCATAAAGCTGTTGTCAAATTGAATCTAGAGAGCTTATGTCATGCCCCGAAATGCAACATAAGTCATACCATTAGACATTAGATCATATACCCAGGATTCAAAACATATAAACTAACCATAATTAAGGTCTTATATTGAACATAGTTGTACAAAGATAGATACTAATAGAGTTCTTAAATTACAAACTTTAACTTATATTATACAAGGCTAAATATAGTATGTTAAACAACCCACACAACTAGGTCATAGATACTTAGCTTACATCCCTAATTTTACTGATTTACAACAAAAATGGAGCTGTTTCAAATGAGGTAATACCTCAAATACACAAGAACAGCACCAAAAGCCAAATGGGGGTCCTATATGTCCACACGAAACACCTCCACGAAAACCTTCTCAAAGAACACCAACATCTCAATCTGAATCTGAAAAAGATGAACAACTTAATAAGCCACAAAGCCCTGCAAGTAATCTAACCATAGTTAAAGAAATAACACCCAAATGAGCACGGATCAAAGGAACGAAACCAAATTTGGGGTATTTCTGACATCCTAATATTGGAATGTCCAAAAGGTTTCTCAACAACTTATATTAGATCAAATGATAACATATATCATTCATATTCATAAAACATACTAGACAATATAAAACTTATTCAAATGGGATTCTTAGTTCAAATGCTTCATTTGGTGATCCAGCAAGTTCAAATATCCTAAAAGACTCCTATTCAATTCCTCCACGACATAATTCAATGAAGTTCAAACTCCAATTGATGCATCTTAAATGGGTCAAACTCCTATAAAGGGTGCTACCTATTGAATCAGAGGTCCATATACATATTCCCCACCTGTGCACTAGATGGGTCCAAACTCCCGTCGATAAATCGTACGGGTCAAACTCTCATTGGTCAAATCCAAATGGGCACATCAAATATAGGCTTCACTGATGTACGAAAGAGGTTAGCTTTCTTAGACAATTCACGTGAGTGAGTATAGTTCAAATAGTTCATAGTAGTTCAAAATCTCATAACTGGATCTAAATTTCACTCCAAAACATTAACTTTCACTAAAACAGGTCATATTAAACATGAAAAGTTAAACCTTTAGTTTACATAGTAAAAGCTTCAACTGATGTTCATAAACCATTTTAAATGATACATATACAACTTAGAACAACAATGGCATATCAAATGAATAAAATTGACAAAAGTGATACTTTGGGGTTCTAAAGGCTCTAAAGAACAAATTTATTTTTAATATATAGATTAGCTTAGTTTGGTAAAGCTAGAACTTAAAGCACACAGAACCAGACCTAAGAGTACAACCAATCATGTTTTATAAGGTTCAAAACTAAATAACAGCCTTAGAGTTCATGGACTCAAAACATTATTCTGACTAAACATGAAATAAGCAACTAAGAATAATAGGCTCAAACTAAGAACAAAAGCTGAAAATCAACAAAACCTAAGGAATTAACTATAGTTAGTTACTTACACTCAACAACAAGTACTAAGAACACCTCAAATCTCCAGAATTCAATTTTCAACTCCAAAGTTTCAAAATGAGCTCCAAAACAGCAAAAACAATACTAAAACACCAAAATCAGTTTGCTGGATTTCTTTATAGCAAGGGAAGTGTTTTGTTTCTGATTCCATCACATTGAGCTGCTTTTGGTGTATTTAAAAACCCTTGAGCTGCTAGCTTAGGAACTCAAGTGGCTTTTGGAGGAGACACATGGCCATGAGGTGTCTCAACTCATGATCTGGTAGTTTTGCATGAGGACACCAGACCATGAGGTGTCAAAACTATTCTAAATTTGCTATTAGACTCTTAAACTTATGCTAACTAAAAGTTAGACCTCTTAGATTTTAAGTCTTATATGTAAGAACCTTAATTTCTATAAGATGTAAGCATCTTAATTTCTATAAGGTATAAGCACCTTAATCTCTACAAGATTTAAGCACCTTAACCTCTACAAGATGTAAGCACCTTAGTTTCTATAAGATGTAAGCTGCTATAAATTTAGGTTATCACATCCTCCCCACCTTAGGAAATTTGGTCGGCTAAATGCCCAATTTAGGACTCAACCTATGCCGGTTGAGTGAATCAAGACTAAACCTTTCAAATCAGTCTATTAAGGATGCAACCTTTTCGATTTGTCACAATTAAGGACTTTTACACTTGTGTTTGAATGTGACGCGCCTAATATGTGACTATTGTTCATAAATAATGCTGACATGTAAATTTTTTTCATGTGGCAATTACCAAAAAAAAAAAGAAGAAGAAAAATCCCCAATTTTTATGAAACATAAAAATCGAGAAAAGGAAAGAAAAAAAAAACTAAACCTTCAACCCTCCCTCTTCTGATCTAGGTTTAGGGTAACGCCATTGTTCTTCAGCTTGGATTTTTTTTCAGTTATTAACTCTTGCCAGCCGATTCCATAAAGTGAATGTCTCAAAAATCTTCAACCCATTCTTCTTCAGCTGGGTATTCAAGGTGGTTTGTTCTTCACCCCATCTCAATTTATTTCAATACCGTCTCCCTCTCTCTTCCAATCGATAATATGCTGGTTATTTTGATTTGTTTATTTATTTTATTGTTATTTTGCAATGAAATTAGTGATGGGTATAGGCTCATAACATCCAGTTACCCAATGGAATGGGATTATGAATGAGATCCCGTTTATTGTGATTGCAATCAGAAGGCACCCAAGTGGACTTCTTGGACAAGCACAAATCCAGAAAGAAGATTTTATGGATGTCCACAATACCTAGTAAATATCCCATGAATTAGTACTAAATTTTGTTATTTTTGGTTATTTAAATTCTGATTAAAACATTTAATTTTTATTTAAATTCTGATTGTAACATGTATTTTATTTGTAGGACCATGTTTGTGGATTTCATGCATGGCATGACCCCAGATTTAGTGAAAGAGCAAGAGAGATTATTTTGGAGTTGAAAAGAAGGGAAAAATTCTTATATGATGAAACTAAGAAATTGCAGAATCAAGTTTCATATTTGAAGGATAATGCAATAGATTGTGTTGAAGCAGAAATCATTGAAGAAAATTTTCAATTAAAGAATGAAGTTTCTGCTTTAAAGTTAAAACTTAAGGAAGCTAATCACTCCAAAAGAGGTAGAGATGGCGGCAACAACTGGAAATGGATTATGGTCATCTCAAGTTTTGTTGTATTTGTTTAGTTTGAATGGTGCAAAATAATGTAGGCTTCATGCTTTACCTTAAATTAAAACACTGGCAGCAACATTGTATGTATTGTGATTTTGATCAATAAAAAACATAACCCATTTGCACAATTTATGTCATCAAACACAGTTTCATTCATAACTTTCATCTTGTACAAAATCCAAAACATTGGAAAAAGACACAGCCATACAAGAAATTACTTATGCCGTCTAACATTAACTGAAAACAAATGTTTCCATGCTAACATAAATAACAGTTTTCAACAGACTATTATAGTAGAAAAAGACAACAGCAATTATCATACATTCTTTCTCTTGCTTCGTTTGGAAGAAGCACTCTGACTTTCTTGAGTACCAGCCACATCATCAATTTTCTTTCTGGCTTTGGAGCATCCAAGATTGTAGGCTGAGGGTTGTCTTTTCTTAGTTGTTGTTGAATTGCAAGTTGTCTTTGACAGTGGACTTGTTCTTCCACCAGCCATGCCATACAATCTTCCATCAGAATCTGTAAAACATCTCCCAGTACTGTTGGGTGCCGGTCTACCAGCAAGGGCATTCAGTTCAGCAGTAGTTGAGGTAGAGGCAGAGGCAGATCCTCATGCTGAAGCAGATGCAGAAGCTAAACTTGAAACAAATGCTGATGTAGAAGCAGATCCACCACCAACAGACGTAGAGGCAGAACCAAATCCTTGTGATGAAGCAGAGGCAAACACATTCCCTGTTTTTTGTTTCTTTTTTGGGTTTATATTTATAACTTCAGCTGGATTCTGACTTGAGCTTCCAGCCATTTCCGTTTAAGATTGTTGCTGACAAAGACATAAGAAAAAAGAGTAATGCTTAGGGTTTTGAAAGTACCCAAAAGATAGAATAAATGAAATTGAATAAGACAAAAAAATTACCTCTCTATCCTTGAATGGACAGCCTCTTTTGGTTGTGGCCTTCTTTATGACATAACTGGCAGGTCATTATCATGCCCTTCCTTGTATGCTTGTATTGGTTCTTGTTTGCTTTTTTGGGCTCATCAGGGTTTTTCCTCCTATTTGTTTTGGGCCTTCCTGGCATCTTCCTAAACTCTGGTGGCAGAACTGGATATTCACCAACTAATATTGGTCAATCCTTCATTCCTGGCATGGGCTCCAATGCATTACCATAAGCCAACATATACACATCCTTATGGTACCAACTAGACACAAAGTCCTCAACATTTCCCCTTAGATCTCTGATTGCACAAATGGAATGAGGGGATACCAGACAAAGTATACATTCTGCAAGTACAAGTTTTGTTAGCCAAATTGACTATGAACTTGTCTTCACCCAAGTCTATTTCATATCCTCCATCTCCATTAAACCTAACAATACAATATGAAGCAATGGCTGCATTTTTTTCAATGATCTTCCATACATTATATCCAAGAGTACCTCTCCATTTAGAACATTCTCTTCTCTTCCTCACAATTCTTAACATCATATTTTCCTAATGTCTTCAAATAAAGAAATCACAGGTGCCTTTCTTGACTCCAACAAAGTCCCATTGAATGCTTCACACAAGTTGTTGTCAATCAATTCACACCTCAAATCTACATTGAAGAATGCTCTGCACCATCTCCTAGGAGGGACTTTAACAATGTCAGTAGCTGCCTCTTCATTCTTCTCATGTAACTTTCTCATATTTTCTTCAAATTTCCTAGGTGTGGAAGATTTAGCATGTCCCCTTTTACGCCAATTAACATAAACATGCCTAGCACATATATGTGCTCTACATCTGGAAATAAGCATTCAATTGCATTCTCAAGGCCCTACATACAATAAAAAACGCAATATAACCATAATTGGTTTTGAAAACATAATAAAAAGGCATAATTATATCCAATATACTTGCTGAAGTTGAATAGTATTAAAGGCTATTAACTTACCTTTTGCTAGTCTGACATCATTGTCTATCCTATGCCACTTCCAATTTTTAAATCTGACTTCAATAGTTCAAGAAACCATTTCCAAGAAGCACTGCATTCAACTTCCACTAATGCCCAAGCCATTGGAAACATTTGATTGTTTCCATCTCTGCCAACAGCACATAGCAGCTCACCTTTAGTCAAACTTTTGAGCCAACATCCATCCAGCCCCAAAAAAAGCCTACAACCATTTTTGAAGCCAAATTTAAGTGCTTCAAAGCATATATAATACCTCTCAAAAACAGGTGGAGATGTTGGCATCTATCTATGAACTTTCATCTTCACTGTGCTTCCAGGATTAGTCTCCATAATTGCTTTTGCATAATTCCTTAAGTGACCAAACTGCTCCTTATAGTTGCTAATAACTTTATCAACCACCTCTTTCTTAGCCCTTCTTATCATACTAATATTGACACTAAGGCCATGATCCTTCCTTACAGCTTCTTGAATCTCAGCATTCTTAATGAAAGGATCCTTCTTAAATTTATTCATGTACAATTCTGCCAAAACAGATTGTGTCAACCTTGGATTTTCAAATACCTTGTTGCAATCATGACTGTCCTTGAAAGTCTTCACTTGAAATTATTGCAATCTTTAATCATATGCCCCGTAAATTACCCAAGGACAATTCTCTGCTCGACACTTCCCTCTCACAAATTTACAATTGTTTTTAGCCCAAGTGATTACCCTATTTGTTTTAAGGGATAATAATGTCACAGCATGTTTAAATTGCTTTGCGTTCTCAAATAACATCCCTAGTTCAATATAGGGGCTAGCTACAGTGGGATCATATGATGAATACGTGCTCTTCCTCCTATTACAATCATCTACCTGTTCTCCTTCATCACTAACAGGATCCCCAAACTCATCATACTCATAATGTTCACTATCATTTCCATTTCCCTCCTCATTACTCTGTTTTTTATCAAATGAGGTTGAATGTGGCTCATCTGGTCTAAGGGTATCAAATTCATCAGCAACCTCATCTACACTGATGTTCACTCCCTTCCTCATTCTCTTTTTCCTACTGTTAGATCTAGCAGTAACTAGTTCTTCATCATCATTATCACATAATTCTTCCTCTTCTATCTCTATCTCAACAGACTCATTCACTTTAGGATGGTTTACTACCCTTTCACTTCCCACTGCCTCATTCACAACCTCATCAGTCCCCATTGCCTCATTCCCTACTTCTTTATTTCCCACTGCCTCATTCACAACCTCATCAATCCCCATTGCCTCATTCCCCACTGCCTCATTCCCCACTTCTTCATTTCCCACTTCCTCATTCACAACCTCATCAGTCCCCATTGCCTCATTCCCCACTTCCTTATTCCCCACTTCCTCATTTCCTACAGCCTCATTGCCTTGAATTAATTCTGTTACAACTACTTGAGGCTCATCTATGCCATGCTTTATATAGACATCAATCTCACCATGATCTACCATATGCCCAATCATGTTTAAAGTTTTATTATCATCACAAACTACCTTAAGCCCTTCACCAAGGCTTTTATCGGGTATTAAATATAATATATTACAAATATTGTGAAAACCAGCTTCCTTGCAAATGTTTAATAACTCAAAATAACTCAACTTATCAGGATCAAAGGTAAGGTCTTCAACTATCTCATTAATATACCTAACATTACGACCCTCACTAATAAATGTCCCAGCATAATGAAACTTAATGATACATAATTCACAACTCATTCTGTCATAAACAAAGAAACAAAAGTAAAATAATTGTCACTATATCAAGATTAAACTCATAAGAACATCCATACACAGAAACTATAACAATATTCAACAAAATAAACTAATAACCCTATCAACAATACTAAATCAATAACCAACATACAACATATTATAACTCACCTGGAAACCACCCTTTTGCATTCAAAATTACGCAGCCACCTTTGAAATTCCAAAACCCTAAACCGTGTTTATAAAATTGGAGGGTTACCGAAGTTAATATTGAGCTATATAATCTTAATCGAAAACAAATTAAAATAATCAATACTTACAAAAATTATGATTTCTGAGTTCGATTTTTAATGATTCCCGAAGATGAATATAATGGTTCTGAAATAGGGATTCTCGATTTCAAAAAAAGAACGAATTTGGGGCTCAAATCATAACAAAGGATTAAACAATAGATTCGGTTTAGATTCAGAACTAGGGTTTTCGATTCAAATGAGGGATTCAAATGAGAACGGGAATGGGAATGGGAATGGTTTCATATTCAAATGAGGGATTTTTCGATTAGGGTATTTTTGGGCAAGTTTCGGGGATTTAGGACATTTGAGTTTTCAGACTTTTTTTTACCGAAATAAATTTGATGTTTAAAGTTAATGGAATTTCAGGCCAAAAAAATTAAAAGAATTTGTTATTGCCACATGGAATTTGTTATTTATTTTTTAGATTTTTATATTGCCACATGGGAAAAACAATTACATGTCAGCATTTATGACTGATACATTAGACGCGTCGCATTCAAACGCAAGTGTAGGATGCCAAAAGTCCTTAATTGTGACAAATTGAAAAGGTTGTATCCTTAATAGACTGATTTGAAAGGTTTAGTCCTGATTCACTCAATCGATCATAGGTTGAGTCCTAAATAGGGCATTTAGCCAAATTTGGTCCTCCAAATTAGATCACTGTAGTATCAAAACAAATATGGGTATTTTTCTCTCATTTCACTTTCTAGTTCCCAAGTAGCCTCTTCAGTAGAGTGATGCTGCCATAATACTTTCACAAGTGGAATCACCTTAGTTCGCAACACATTTTCCTTTCGATCCAAAATCTGTATTGATTTCTCATAATAACTCAAATCACTTCTGAATTCAATAGGCTCGTATTCAATAACATGAGCTGAATTAGGTTTATACTTCCTTAACATAGAAACATGAAATACATTATGAACACCTGAAAGTTTAGGAGGCAAGGCTAACCGGTATGCAACTTCACCAACTCTTTCTAAGATTTCAAAATGACCAATAAACCTCGGACTCAATTTCCCTTTCATTCCAAATCTCATAATGCCCTTGGCAAGAGATACTTTCAAGAATACATGATCTCCAACACAAAACTCCAAATTCCTTCTTCGGTTATCAGCATAGCTCTTTTGTCGACTTTGGGCTGTTTGAAGTCTTTTATGAATGAGCTTCACATTTTTAGTAGCCTTTTCAACTAAATCTGTAGCAAACAACTTTCTTTCACCAACTTTTTCCCACCAAATAGGTGATCTACATTTTCTACCATACAATGCTTCATAAGGTGCCATTTTGATGCTTGGTTGGTAGCTATTATTGTAAGTAAATTCAGCTAAAGACAAATGCTCATCCCAAGAACCTCCAAAATCAATAACACAAGCCCTTAACATATCTTCAAGTGTCTGAATCGTTCTTTCTGATTGGCCATCAGTTTGAGGATGAAACGATGTTCAGAAGTTCAATTTAGATCCTATGGCTTCCTAAAAATGTTTCCAAAAATGAGCAGTGAAACGAGAATCTCTATCAAAAGTTATACTCATTGGTACTCCATGTAATTTTACAATCTCTCTTAGGTAAAGTTCAGCCAAAGAATTCAGTGAATCAGTAACCTTAATGGCTAGAAAATGTGAGGACTTTATTAATCGGTCCACAATCACCCAAATTGCATCATGATTCCTTTTAGTCCTTGGAAATCCCATTACAAAGTCCATTGTGATATCTTCCCATTTCCACTTCGGAATTGGTAAAGGCTTAAGCAATCTAGCAGGTCTTTGATGCTCCAGTTTAACCTGTTGACAAACCAAACATTTGGATACAAATTCAGCAATATCCTTCTTCATACCGTTCCACCAATATACACTTCACAAATTTTGATACATTTTAGTGCTACCAGGATACATAGTATACTTAGAACAATGTGCTTCGTCTAAGATTTCCTTTTCAGGTTCACATCATTAGGAAGATAAAGTCTCCCTCTAAATCTTAATACACCATCATCTTGGACTTCAAAATCTGGCCTTACCCCTTTTTGTACATCTTCCACGATACTAAGCAAATTAGAATCTGCTTGTTGCGCTTTCTTGATTCGTTGAATCAAAATAGGTTCCACCTTTAGACTAGCAAGAAATCCACTGGAATCTTTTAATTACAAATTCAAATTCATGTCTATGACTTCTTCAAGTAATTCCATTCCTTCACCATTATATGAGCTAAAAATCCAAAAAAAAAATCGGCTTAAAGCATTCGCAAGTACATTAGCCTTACCAGGATGATAAAGGATAGTGCAATCATAATCTTTTAGAAGATCCATCCATCCTCTTTGACGCATGTTGAGTTCCTTCTGAGAGAACAAGTACTTGAGGATTTTGTGATCAGTATATATATCAAATCTCTCACCGTATAAGTAGTGACGCCAAATCTTCAAAGCAAAAACAATTGCAGCCAATTCTAAGTCATGTGTCGAATAGTTCTTTTCATGATCTTTCAATTGCCATGATCTATCATAGGCCACCACATTCTCATTTTGCATTAAAACACAACCCAGACCTTGATGTGAAGAATCACTATAGATGCAAAATCCACTAGTACCATATGGAATGGTCAGAATAGATGCTGAAGTCAATCTATTATTCATCTCTTGGAAACTCCGTTCACAATCTTCATTCCAATCAAATTTCACATTCTTTCTGGTGAGGTGGGTTAGAGGTGCTGCAATACGAGAGAACCCCTTTATGAACCTCTGGTAATAACCAGCGAGTCCTAAAAAGCTCCTAATCTCAGTCACACATCTTGGTCTTTCCCACTTTACCACTGCTTCTATCTTAGATGGATCAAGAACACACCATCTTTAGAAATGACATGTCCCAAAAATGCAACCTATTCCAGCCAAAACTCACATTTGCTAAACTTACCGTACAACTTCATTTCTTGAAGAATCTGGAGAACAATTGACAAATGTTGTTCATGCTCAAGTTGAGTTCGAGAATAGATCAAAATATCATCAATGAATACTATGACAAACTTGTCTAAGTAAGGCTTGAAGACACGATTCATCTAATCCATAAAAGCTGCAGGCGCATTAGTCAAACCAAACGGCATAACAAGAAACTCATAATGACCATACCGTGTGAAAAACTGTCTTAGGAATATCATCACACTTAATCTTCAATTGATGGTATCCAGAACAAAGGTCAATCTTCGAGAACACTTGTGCCCCTTGCGACTGATCAAACAAATCATCAATTCCAGTCAACGGATACTTGTTTTTCACCGTCACCCGATTCAATTGTCTATAGTCGATACATAATCTCATTGTGCCATCCTTTTTCTTCACAAACAAAATCGGAGCACCCTACGGGGACACACTAAGACGTATGTATCCTTTGTCCAACAAGTCTTGTATTTGTTTCTTATGCTCTTCTAGTTCAGCAACTCCCATATGATAAGGAGGCTTAGATATCGGTTCAGTTCCCTATATCAAGTCAATGGAAAATTCAATCTCACGATCAAGTGGCAAACAGGTAAGTCATCAGGAAGAACATCGAAAAAATCTTTTACAATAGGAATATCGTTTAGGCATGGCATTTTTTTTCCATTCTCAACAACATAAGCAAGATAACCTTCACAGCCTTTAGAAATGAGCTCATTAGCATGCATGGCAGATATCAAAGATGGACAATCAATTTCCTTATTACCATCGAAATAAAACACAGGTTGATTGGGAATAGAGAAAGTAACAATTTTTCTATGACAATCAACATTTGCATGATAAGTAAACAACCAATCCATGCCCAAAATAACATCAAAATCATGAATTCTTAATAGAATCAGATCTGCAATTCTTTACCTCCA
Organism: Fremontodendron californicum; assembly: GCA_030761205.1. Classification (NCBI taxonomy): domain Eukaryota; kingdom Viridiplantae; phylum Streptophyta; class Magnoliopsida; order Malvales; family Malvaceae; genus Fremontodendron; species Fremontodendron californicum. The sequence continues at coordinate 13,092,282 of JAULJL010000023.1, forward strand.
ATCTTCACCAAACAAGACTTATACACTACATCAGAAATTAAGGAAAGTTTCATAGGAGTACTCGCAGCAAGAAAATATCCAAGTGGTTTAGGCTCAATTTTCATATGGCATGCAAATTCTGGTGACACAAATGAATGACTAGAAGCAGGATCAAAAAGAACTAACGCATCACGATCAGCAACTGGAAGTTTACCTTTGATAACAGAAGTGAAAGCTAGAATTTCTTCCTTGTCTAAAGCAAAGACTCTTCCTCGGACCACTGGTTTCTTACTCTTATCTATAGGCTTCTTCACTTGCTGGTCATGCATCAATGGGCAAGCCTTTATCATATGCCCAATTTTTCCATATCGAAAATAAGCTCCAATCTCCCAGTAACACTGTTTTGATCCATGATTCTTGCCACATCGTTTGCAAGGCTTTGAAGCATCTTATTTGGGTGCTTTGGGCGAAAATTCCCTTGTTTTCTGTTTCTTGTTGGCTTGGTTCACATCTGGTCTCTTTTGCCAATTTCTCGTGTTTCTAGCTCTATCATCACGTTCTTGCTCAATATGGGCATCTTCCATATCTTGCTCTATGAGTTGAGCTCGATCTACCACTTCAGCATAAGTTCTGAGCTTGAAGGGAACTAATCTGCTTCTAGGAGTTGGTCGCAAACCTCGTTGAAACTTTCTTGCCTTCTTTGCCTCATTATCTGCAATATGGGGAACAAACCTTGACAGAATAGTGAATTTGGATTCATAATGATCCACTGTCATATTCCCTTATTTTAAGTTAAGAAACTCTTCTTCCTTCTTTTCTTGCATGACTCGGGAAAATATTGCCTGTTGAAAGCATCAGGAAACCTTCCCCAAGTTATTGGCGCATTTTCTAAACCTATCACCTTTCTTGTAGATTTCCACCAATGTTCAACCTATTCCTCAAGAATAAAGGAGGCTAATGCAGCTTTCTCCTCACTATTACACCTCATGTAATCAAATAACTTCTCAAGTTTCATGATCCATGCTTCAATAGTAGCACGATTTTGAACACCTTTAAAGGTTGGAGGGTTTATCTTCTAAAATTGATCAAGACGAGCCAGATTTTTATCCACTTCAGTTTGTTGATTCTCAAGGTTATTATTCCCAACCCGATGCTCCAGAATAGAGGCAATATTCTCTAGGGCTCTCTTGGCATTCTCTAGACGAGCATTGGGACCACGAGAAAGTGCATGGGTCCTATTCATTTTCGCTTCCTAGACAGGAAATAAACAAAGTTTAAACCAACAAAGTTGGTCTCAAAGTCCAACCAGACACAAAATCAAGTAAAAAGGGATGTAAGACTTATAACACTAATACTTATATATCTAACACTTATACTAATGAGCCATTTACATAGCTCTGATGCCAACAAATGTCACGCATCGAAATGTAACATAAGTCATACCATTGGACATGACATCATATATCCAAGATTCAAAACAAATAAACTAACCATAATTAAGGTCTCATATTGAACATAGTTGTATAAAGATAGATACTCATAGAGTTCTTAAACTACAAACTATAACTTATATTATACAAGGCTAAATATAGTATGTTAGACAACCCACACAACTAGGTCATAGATACTTATCTTACATCCCCAATTTTACTGATTTACAACAAAAACGGAGTTGTTTCAAATGAGGTTATACCTCAAATACACAAGAACAGCACCAAAAGCCAAATGGAGGTCCTATATGTCCACACGAAACACCTCTACGAAAACCTTCATAGAGAACACCAACAGCTCGATCTTAATCTGAAAAAGATGAACAATTTAATGAGCCACAAAGCCCAGCAAGTAATCTAACCATAGTTAAGGAAATAACACCCAAATGAGCACGAATCAAAGGAACAAAACCAAATTTGGGTATTTCCGACATCCTAATATTGGAATGTCCAAAAGGTTTCTCAACAACTTATATTAGATCAAATGAGAACATATATCATTCATATTCATAAAACATACTAGCTAATATAAAACTTATTCAAATGGGATTCTTAGTTCAAATGCTTCATTTAGTGATCCAGCAAGTTCAAATATCCTAAAAGACTCATATCCAATTCTTCCTTGACACAATTCAATGAAGTTCAAACTCTCGTTGATGCATCTTAAACGGGTCAAACTCCCATAAAGGGTGCTACCTACTGAATCGGAGGTCCATATACATATTCCCCACTTGTGCACTAGATGGGTCCAAACTAGAGATTTGCCCATCCAAATCAATCGAGAAAGTGCGAGAATATGACGGAAGCAGCAAACAGCCACCCGAATGGTTTACGCCGCGATGCCCGAAGTCAAAAAGTTGGTGCTGCGGCACTGAAGCGAGGGAAAAAAATTAAAAAAAAAATTGCATTTACTTGATTGCTTGCACGCAAAGTTTCTGACTCCAGGGGTCTAAGGCACTATAAATAGGACTCTTTAAGGTTGAACTAAAGGGGGATTGAGTTCTAAAAACCTAGTTCTCTTGAGAGTAGAGGAGTCATCAAAAGCTTTCAAGGAGATAAGAAGATTTGTGAAGATTGAAGACTCAAGACTTGACACCCCTTAGTTTTCTCTATTTTCTTTTCTCTTCTTTATTTTTCTTGTATTGGTGATGATGGTGAAACTCCTTGGATATTGGTTTTCTTTAATTATCATGAACTAAACTTATTTTACTAGGATTGCAATGGAACTCAACATGTAGTTTGATTTTATTTTCTCTCTCTAGCTTGATTTAATGGTTTTTGAGTTGTTTGTTCAATCTTCTTCTTAATGCTTCTAGTTGACTGGCCATCAATTAGATTGATTTAGTAACCTAAATACAACTTGAAAAAAGGAGTTTAGTGTTAGACATGGATTGAATTACACATGTTTCATATTCATTTACTAGGATGAATTGATCTGCATGTAGGGTAGGAATACACTTTCGTGTCATGTGTAACCGTTATTAGAGCCTAAGCTTAATCAGTTTCTCTTCAATTCAATTATCATAGGAATATAGTTAATTGGTTAAGAGAGATATTTTTATAAGACCATCGAAAGATCCTTATAAATAAATTAGAACTCTAGGTTAACAACTCAAGGTGATTAATCAAGTTAAGAGGGTATGAGAGGTTCAAGCAAAATGTTGAGGGAAGTTGTAATCCTAGGCTTTTATTATTTGATTGAATTCATCTTTTTAATTTACTTGTTTTTATTATTAGTTTCTTTTAATTAGTTTGATTACCATCTTTAATTATTTGTTTAAATAAAATTAGATTATTTTACTTTTAGTACTTAGCGAATCTAGTGACAATTCCTCGTGGGTTCGACTCTTTACTTTAAACTATATTACTTGTTACGATACGTGCAGCAGAGTCAAGGCCAACACTCTATCAAAGGATCCCGAGCCAAACGAATGTAAGGGACCTTGCAACTGCTAATGTTGAGACCCAAATGATGGCCTTCAAAGAAGAAATCCATAGTATGATGAGAGATAAAAATGAAGAAGTAGAATGGATGAGCGACGCCATAGCCCCCTGAACCCAGATATCCGACGAGAGTAGGTGCCCACATCAATGAAGCTACCAAAAGAACCTATGAAGGCACCAAAGACCCCACAGACCACCTGATCTAGTACAAGAACTATATGGACTTACTGGGGGCAAACGACGCACTGAAATGTCGAGTGTTTCCTATAACACTCAGGGTGCACGCCAGGACATGGTATCGCTCACTACCAGCAGGGTCCGTTGACAGTTTCGAGAAGCTAGAGAGATGATTCATAGCCAGTTCTTGACCATTAAGGCGACCTTCAACACCCAGCAAGCCTCCCCGCAATAAGACAGAGGGAGGATGAAACCATGTGAGAGTATATTCATCGCTTTAACTTCGCCACCATAGAGATTAAGGATCTACATGATGACTGGGCCATACAGACATTCATTTCGGGCGTTCTCCATAAGCATTTACAATACGTCTTGATAGATGAGAAGCCAGAAAGTTTGTACAACCTATATGAGAAGGACTAGAGGTACGCCGAAATGGAGGAAATGAAGTTGGTAAAAGGAACAAAAAAAAAGAAAAATAGCCAACAAAACTAGGGAAGATTTTAGAAGAACAGATAGGGGCAGCAGGAGAACAAAAACCACTCTAGATTTGAGCCGCGTCGTCGAGAGTTCCAGGTCACCCAAAAGAACTCCTCGACATAACTAGGATAAGATAAGCCACCAAGGCTATAGTCAGGGGCGTAGAATAGAAAGAGCCCTATATTCAAAGTTTGACGATTACACACCCTTAACACCTCCAGGGCATACATTCTGAATGCAGTTGCCAATAAAGGCATCCTGGGTAAACCATTTCCCATGACGAGTAACTCGGCTAGCCAGAACTCGAAAGAATATGCTAATACCACGGATATGTGGGGCACAACACTGAAGATTGTAGGTCTCTAAAAGATGCAATTGAAAATGCCATTAGAAGAGGGCGGATGAAATAGTTTGTGAAGCAAATGAGTACTCAACAGGGAAAATCATAGGCGGGAAATCAAAAGGGCCAATCCAGAGTAGAAGAAAAGAAGCCCATGCAAGGGGTGATAAAAAAGATAGTGGGGGTAACTGAAGATTGGGCGGCCAGCAATTCCAAGAGAAAGGCACACCTTTGGAGTGTGATAGAGGTCGATGTGGCTCCAAAGAGAGTGAAACAGAGTGAAGACTGGATAATAGACTTCACAGATAATGACGTCGACATCTTGGAGTACAATTGAAATGACCCGATCCTTGTGTCGGCCACTATTAGGAATTTTAAAATAAACAAGTCCTCATCGATAGCGACAACGCAATAAAGGTCATCCAGTTAGAGGCTTTCCAGAAAATGGATCTCCCAAAAGGGGAATTAAATCTTGTCATCCCTATCTTTGGCTTTTCCAACCAGCCCATTAACATCAAGGGCTAGATCACGTTGCCGATTACTATATGGGACGGCGATCACACCCTCCCAATAATGACAGACTTCCTGGTGGTTGACCAACCCTCGGCATACAACATCATCTTTGGGCAACCCATAATGAAGAAGACAAGAATGGTGAAACCTATCTACTACTTGAAAGTGAAATTCCTGACTCCCATGGGAATTGGCTGCATGAAGACAGACCAACAGACAACACGCCAATGCCACATCATGTCAATACAGCTCGCCAAGAAGACACAGGTCTAGCAGCAACCTACTATAGAAATAGGTGCTGAGAGTGTAAAAACTGGGGGCAAACAGGAGACGCCCAGGTCAATCTGATCAAAAAGAGCACCCTCACGCTGGAAAGCCTAGACAACAGGGGAAAAATAGCCAGTATAAAGCAGAACCAGCAGAACAGATGATGGCGATCCCCTTGCACCTTGATGACCCAGAAAGGGTAACCCAAGTCGACTCTTCACTAGAAAACCAAGAGAAACAGCCTTTAGTATGCATGCTGCAAAATAATGCCGACATTTTTGCATGGTTATCTTTCGACATGCTTGGCATCAATGTGGACACCATCACCCACACTCTAAATGTTGACCCAACAGCCAAGCCGGTCAAACAAAATAAATGATGGTTTGCCCCTAAGCGAATTCAGGCGATTAGAGAACAAGTGGAGAAACTGCTGCCGTCGAATTTACAAGAGAGGTGAAATATCCTGACTGGCTAGAAAATATGGTAATGATGAAGAAAGCTAGTGGCAAATGGCAAATGTGCGTAGACTTCACAGATTTAAACAAAGCCTGCCCCAAAGATAGCTTTCCCTTACTCTCCATCGAAAGACTGGTAGATTCTTCAGTCGGGCACAAGTACTTGAGCTTCATGGATGCCTTCTCAGGCTAAAATCAAATAAGAATGAACCCAGGGGATCAGGATAAGACTTTGTTCATCATAGAAGAGGGTTTGTTCTATTACCAAGTAATGCCCTTTTGGCTAAAGAATGCTGGGGTGACCTACCAGAGACTTGTGAACAGGCTGTTCAAGGATCAAATTGGGCAAAACGTGGAGGTATATGTGGATGATATGCTGGTAAAGAGCTCCTCCGTAGAGTAGCACATATCCGACTTGGTCGAAGTATTTGGTGCCTTAGGCGACATAATATGAGCTTGAACCCTGCAAAGTGTGCATTTGCAGTTTGCGTATGGAAATTCTTGGGCTTCATGGTTTCAAGTAGAGGAATTGAAGCCAACCTAGAAAAGATCCAGGCGATCTTAGATATGCAACCCCTGAAAAACACCAAAGAAATGTAGAGGCTCACAGGCAGAGTGTCGCCCTGAATAGATTTGTTTCCAAACTGGTAGACAAGTGCTTGCCCTTCTTCAAGGTATCAATGGGATGAGAACTTCCAAAGGGCAGTGGAAGAATTGAAGAAATACCTATGCTCCCCACCCCTGTTAACCAGCCCCCTACCAGGCGACCCCTTGTACATCTAACTGGCAGCTCAGACGAAACGATGGCAGCTGGATTAGTTAAGGAAGAACAGGCTCACTAAACCCCGATCAACTATGTCAGTAGAACACTGCAAAATGGTGAGATCAACTATACTCGATTGGAAAAAATGGCCTTCGCCCTGATAGTGGCAATAAGACAACTAAGGTAGTACTTCTAGACTCATCTCATTACCGTGTTGACAAACCAATTGCTCAAAGAGGTTTTGCAGAAAGTGGACACATCGGGCAAGATAGTGAAGTGAAGCATAGAGATCAATGAGTTCGGCTTGGAGTATAGACCAATAATGGCTATTAAGGCCCGGGTCTTAGCAGATTTAATAGTTGAATGCTCGTTCACCAACGCCATCACAGTGCCAGTCCAATACCCATAAGAGTCCTCATCAAAAACAGAAGAGAAGAAAGAACCCTCGTCTCCCTCAAAGCCTATATTGATACAAAAACCTTCAATCTTAGAGCCGCCATAGAAAACACTTAGACGCTTTATGTGGATGGATCATCAAGAAAAGAAGGGCCAAGGGCTGGTTCCTGCTGACAGACCCTCAAGGAAATGAATGGCAATACGAATTGTATTTCGGCTTTTCCGCCTCAAACAATGCCACAGAATATGAAACCCTTCTTGCGGGGATAGAACTGGCATTGAAGCTTGGTGCAGCAAGGCTGCTTAGACCCACATTTGCTGTTTATTATTAAAAAATTAAAAAAACATTTTTACATTAATATTTATAATTAAATTTAAAAAATATTTTTTAATGGTTAAACAGTATCTGGGCCGGGCGGGCTGCTAGGCCCATGAGCAGGTCTACTCACAGCTAGTGGCGAGACAAGTAAACGGGGAATATGAAGTTAGGGAACCGACCTTGGTCAAATATCACAAGTTCGTACTCACTTTGGAGGAGCGATTTAATCAATTGATGATAAAATAGATCGCCAGAGAATAAAACACCAGGGCTGACTCACTATCCAAGCTCGCCTCAGCCATCAAAATCAGATAGAGGGGAAAAGTCCTGCTAGAAAATCGTCTCATACCAGGCTATCAAACTGAATAAGAAGCTCTTTGCATCACCAATGGACCTAACTGAATGACACCCATCACTGACTACCTTGATGGGATTTTGTACAATAAGTCATTTAGCTCGCCCTTGCTGAGGTGTTTAGCACTAGAGGAATCCAATTACGTCTTTCGAGAAATCCATGAAAGAGTATATGGGAATAACATAGTGGCAGAGCACTAGCCTAAAAGGCGTTGAGATTGGGATTCTATTGGCCCATCATGAAGAAGGATGCTACGAAGATGGTCAAGAAATATGACAAAAGTCAGAAGTTCGCCACAGTGTCCAGACAGCCGATAGAAATGCTCAACCAGATCACAAGCCCTTCGCCATTCGCCATGTGGGGCAATGATATCTTAGGGCCATTCCCCATAGCAATTGGACAGTTGAAATTCGTGATATTGTGAATACTTCACAAAATGGATCAAAGCGGAGGCTGTAGCGACCATCACGGAAAGGGTTATAGAAAACTTCATCCGGAAGCTTATCGTGTGCAAATATTGGGTCTCAAACACCATAGTGACAGACAATGGCGCACAGTTCCAGGGGGCAAGTTAAAGAAATTCTACGCCAACTTCAAGATCGCACTAACACACAGCTTCGTGAAGCATCCCCAAACAAATGGCCATGTTGAATCAATGAACAAGAAGATCCTCTAGGGTTTAAAGAAGAAGCTAGACGAAGCAAAGGGGGCATAGTTATAAAAAGATGCCAGGGATCCTATGGGCAACCAAGACCACATTTCAGTCGGGCACAGGCGAGACGCCTTTCAATCTGATATATATAGGACGAAGGGTGTCAACCAGCCAAAATTGGTATTAACTCTTTGCGGACAACCCACTATGACCTGGCCTTAAACAAGGAAGCATTAAGGGCGAACTTGGATCTCCTCGAAGAAACCAAAGACTAGGCACAAGTGCAGCAAGCCGTTAGATCACAAGAGGTCGCAAAGTACTACAACTTCAAAGTAAAAAGCAGACAGTTTCAAGTTGGTGACCTCGTCCTCAGGAATTATGTGGCAAGCCGACCAGCAGGCAAGTAGGGAAATATGGCCCCAAATTGTGGAGGCCCATACAGAATAGCAAAGAAGATTGATTGCAGAGTTTACACGCTAGAGTGATTACACGGGAGTCCTATACAAAGAACTTGGAATGCAATTCATTGAAAGAAGTATTTTTTGTAATATTGTATGTATTTCCATCGCAAAACAATACAAGCTCAAATTGCATTTTGCAGGCATCACCTGTCTCACCATCAGAAAAACTTTTCCAGCCTGTCTAACTCTTCAAACTCTCTCTCCTATGCGTTCACGCACGTGTACTCGACTCGCGACACCTTTTAACACACTCAACAGCCTCTAACTAGCTCTCCTATGCATTCACGCACGTGTGCTCGACTCGTGTCACTGTGTAACACGCTCAACAGCCTTTAACTGGCTCTCCTATGCGTTCATGCATGTGTGCTCGACTCGTAACACCGTGTAACACGTTCAACAGCCTCTAACTGGCTCTCCTATGCGTTCACGCACGTTGCTTACCTTATGACACCGTGTAACACACTCAACAGCCTCTAATTGGCTCTCCTATACATTCACGCACATGTGCTAACCTCATGACACCGTGTAACACGCCCAATAAGCCTCTTCAGGCTCTTCTATCTATTCATAACACAATATTTCACAAAACTACACAAGTTCAACACTTCGCCAAACATTAGTCAAATGTAAGGTTACTTGTCACTACACTAGACCTTATAACAATTCGGGCAAGTTGAAAAGCTCGTCAAATATCACTTACAGGATTAAGTTGTCTATAATTGCTCGACCAAGATATTACAAAGGGAAAATCGGTTCGACAAGTTATTAAACATCTTTTAATCCATGTGAACGTCAATTCTAGTTGAAATACAGTTACTCAAAAAGAAAGAACAAAATGACACAACATGAGGAAGATAAAATTTTCATTTCATAGAAAGTATTACAAGGAGAATATCCTAAACAACATAAACTGGATCATCCACTACAGGTCCAGTCTCATTAACTACATCCCTATTTACATTATTATTGTCCCACCAGCAACAACTTGATGGCCTTCAGCAGCAGCAGCATCTTCTGGGGCATCAACAAGCATGGCATCAGCAGTGGCGACACCCTCGTCAACGGGAGTAGCAAGATAAAGATTCTCAATGGGAGTCTGTGGCACAACAGCGACCCCCATCGCCCCCAAAGTTTCCTTCAACTCTTCCATAGAGGCAGCATCAAGGTTATAGGGATCGAACCTCTCAAGCACATCCTTGATAGAGAAGAACTCAATCATGCTGAAGTCAAGAGGCTCGTAGAATAGCTGCACTCTAGTAAGAGCGATCTCCCTAAACTGACGACAGACCCCTAATGCCTCCTCCAACACTTTATCTTTCTCCTCCTCTAGGATGATGTCAAATTTGGCCTTCTTTGCCTCAACAGCTTTGGCCCTTTCTTCAGCAATGGCCTCCTCCCTTTCCACGCCAGCCTCCAACGAGCGCTATCTCAGGTAGCTTACTTCAATCTTCTTCATGGACAGCCTCTCTTGCACCTTTACCAGCTGCCTCCATGCAATACTTGTCTGGCGTTTAGCTTCAGCCACTTTCGTTGTGCAGACTTTCTCTACGAATGCCACCTTTTCATCCGCTGTATTCACCAAGGCCTCCAGTTCAGCAATGCGAGCTGTAAAAGTGCTCGCCACAACGGCCTTGGCCTCCTTCTTAGCATCATGAAGACAGCCATCAACTTCCTTACCCTATTATACAAGGCAACTGCAGCAGCTAGACTCTACAAAAAAGGGAAATAAGGTCAGCACACATTGAAGTTAGCAAGAAAAAAACTAAAGCTAAGCCAGGTAACTACGCATACCTCCACCAAATTGGCGACCAAAGAGCGCTGAGTACTGGGGACAGTACCATCTTCCATCACCCTCACTTCCCGAGCAAGAAGATTATCTACGCTAGCCAAAGTATGACGTTGACCCTTACTAGAGGCACGAAGCTCGCCCCGTCTGGACGTAGGAGCCAAAGGAGAGTGTCTGGCATGCTCCATTTCGTGAGCCTCCACCTAATCACTCCTAGTGGGAGGAGTGGTGGAAACCCTATCCCCACCAGAGGGAGTAACTGTAATACCCAGCCCTAAAATAAAAGCCCAATTTTTTTAAAGACCTTTTGATTAAATCCCATTAGCAAATATTAAAATATTAGGAGTAAAAAAAAACTAATAGAAAACTATCGACAGTTTTCTTTCAAGCAGATAAAAGGAAATTAGGAGAAAAAAAGAACAAACCCTAGAAGAGAAAAGCTCTGGATTTTGAGATTAGGCACAGAATTGAAGGTTTAATGTATGGGTAAGTCTAATTTCATTTAATTTTATATTGCAAATAGTTTTTTTTTCTACAAAATTCATCTTTTAGTTTTAACATTCTTTAACTTTTAAATTATTTCGACGTTATGCCGGTGACTTTTTGGTAACATGTTGGGTACCAATGGAAAGCTTTCATCGATACCTTTATAACGGTTCTTGTGGCAACTCATTCAGATTTGTCTTTTGTGAGAAATCAATTTTTTTGTATTCTGAAAAATGGGTTTTCGACAGTTTCAACGAGTCAACTTTGGATCTTCATAACTCCACTTTTCGGTAACATTTTTGAGCCATCTTTGAGTGATTTTTGTAGTATGAAATGCCATCTTTCCAATGGTCTAAATGGTTCGATCTAAAGCTTTATGTGTTTAGATAATCTAGACTTCAAAGTAAGCCAAATGATTATGAAAATCCATAAATTTTGAACAATCATTGATGATTTTGTCACTTTTGGCCTTTAGAAAATGGTCTTCCGATCAGTTTTGTTACTAAAATGAATTTGGGTTTTGAAGTATGATATGCAAGCTTCGTTTTGGTACCAATTACCCCTCTGGGATTAGATCTATTTTGTTAAATACAAGTGCTCAAAGTAAGCCAAACGATCATAAAAATCTAAAATTTCAGCACTTTGTAAAATTTCGTTTTTAATTATTTTAAAAGTAATTTTTGTTCAATAATTGATCTATTTTGCTATAAACAAAATAAATTTTTAATATTGAATTTTTACGTGAATAATTATAATTTTATGAAATTATCTTCATTTTGTTTGTTTTTGTGAAAAGCTTATTTGATTATTTACAAGCTTATAAATATGATTTTTATTTAAAGTTAAGATTAAGTTTTCGTCAAAATTCATAATTGTTACTGATTTTATATTTTAGTTCCTAATTTCTTACTTTTGGATTTTTTAAATTTTTTGTATGTTATAAAAGAAAATCATTTTGATTTCGAAAAATATTTCAAAATTAATTTTGATTAATGAAAAAGGTTGCCACTCTCTTAATGTCCACCGGAAAGTCATGTCATTGTTTTGATAAGTCATAAACTTAGATTTTGATTTCGAGTATTGTTGGATTAATAGGTTACAAGTGGTTTTGAATGCTTTGTTCTTGGTTTTGATTTCACCGGGTTTAGGTAAGTGACTTGATATCCCTTTGGTGTTTTAACACCCTAAAAATCAGCCTCGACATGCTTAATTTTGTATATATATAATTAGCCTCATCTTGCTTACATTTTATATATAATATATAATGTTTTGTCCTTGATTTGCTAAATCGGGTTAAGCATGCAAAGTATATATATATATATGATATTCTTTGAAATAAATTCAGAATGTGATTTCGTTTTGATTTGATCTTCGAATATGATTTTTGTTCAAGTATATGTATATATATCCAGTTGCGTATCTATAATTATGAATACAGTTTACTACATAAGATATTTTGAAAGAAAATAGGAAACTTGCTTTGTACGAGATGTATTTTGTAAAATGCATGACTATTGATTTGTATAGTTAGATAATCTAAAAATATGTTTTGTTTTGATTTGTCTCCTAGTATGACTATGCTCTGACCCTGTCAACAGGGGTTAAACGTTGGCCATGTCGACATGTACTTTGTAATAGAAATCGATTCCAACCGTGCCACCGGTTTAGAATTGTGGTTTTTGTGATATTCGGTATGCGCAACCATTGGTTGCTTCTGATATACTTCTGACCCATTGCCACTGGGGTTAATTGTGGTTTTTGTTCTAACCTATGCCACAAGGGTTAAGTGTGGTCTTAATATGTTACGGGAGACTAATGAAAATCAATAATTTGTGAAATTTTGTTTAGTTTTGTTATCTGATAATCTGATTTTGGAATAAATATGTTTTTAACTATAAGATTACCCATTATTATTTTCGAATCTTAAGTATTGATAATTTTGGCCTAAACTTTTTGTAGCATGCTTAATCCAACTGAGGGGTTGTCGGTTACTTGCTGAGTATTTGTACTTATTCTTTTAATTTTCCTTACTTTTTCAGATTTTGAGATATGCATCGTCGGAGTTTAGTTTTGACGAGAGCCCTTGTTTGCGAGTTTAGCACCGCCTATAGTCTTATGATACTTTGAACGTGAAGTAGTTTTATATCAGTTTTAGTTGAGTTGTTAGTTAGCTAGAATATCTTGTATTTTCAAGCAAGTGTAATATTGAATTTTTTGGAGACTTGAGTTTTTTGTAAACTATAATTTTGGAGACTCTTTGAGTTGTGATTTTCGATTTAGTAAGATATAAGTTGCCTTACATGCTTGTGGGATTCGTCTCATGAGTATGCGGCATTGTTACGTCTTAAATTCTTGGGTTTGGGGCATGACAGTAACAGCAGGAAAAGCATATTTAGGGGCACTCTTCTCCTTCGCAACCTTGATCTTTAACCTTGGATGTTGCTCCTTCTTTCCATCCTTAGATGGCTCTTTCCTTTTACCCCCGATGGCAACAGGGGGAACAGTGGAGCCTCCAGTGGTAACGCCACCACCAGTCTTCTGCTTCTTCACTATAGGCTCCTTGCCACCAACTGCAGGCCTCTTGGGATTGGCCTTCTCATTGTCCTTGGCCAATATTTTTTGGAGTACATTGTTGCCGCAAAAGAACAAACAATCAAGATGAGTTCGTATCAAAATTCTAATCAGCAAAACAAAATGAAGTATACCAGTCCACCCCATGAACTCTCTGTTAGATGCCTTAACTCTGCCGAGTTAGAACTACCACTCTCCGTACTAACCCTTCGGTACTCTTCATACTAACGCTGCCCTCCTCCTCATCATCATCTATGATAATAACATCTGCTTCCTGACCCCTGCTAACACTACTCCCGCGGGTGTTTGGGGAAGATGGCAGCTCTATCACAGTAAGATCCATGACAAACGAAAGAGAGGCAGAGACCCAGGGTATGATGGCAAGCAAGTCCCAAAGGGCCTCTATATTGTTATTACCTTCATTGCCATCACCTCCTACTAGCTCGACCCAATCGTTGGGGCAGTGCTCGCCCCACTTACTGGAGTTGAAAAACCTGCCTCATCATGAAGGCGGCTAGTCAAATGCTTGGTCAACACGTCATCTCCTCCTTCAGGCCAAAGTTGGGCCTCTTCTTGAATTTGGAGGTATCCAAACTGAGCAGCTACTCTGTTGGGATTGACATTGTTGATGCAATATCTATAAACATTTTTGTCTATCCCAATGTCCTTCTAGTTAATGGTGTTGTGACAGTAATAGTTGTACTGCTCCTTCTCCGCATGACCCATAGGCACTTTGTCCTTCCTAAACTTCTTTGAAGGAATGGACTAGTTCACCTTGAAGGGCCATTTCTCCTCCAACTTCAACTCGACGGCAAATAACTTGGACCTAGAGATGTGGTTGTTGTTAGGGGCATTTGTAAGCACTCGGGTAAGCATATGAGCCCTTCACCTTCACCATGTATAGTTTATGTAGAGAGGCAAAGTAAGAAGGTTGGTCCCTCATGCAATTGATGAAGAACGCCACCATCACAAGCCATGTCAACCCGGTAAATTACGAAGCGACGACCCCATAGCCCTCTAAACAAGTGGCTAAGAAAGGATTCAGAGGCAGGTGGAAACCATCCCAGAACACATGCTCGAAAAAGCATACATTCTTCCTGCCAGCTTCATCCCTACTAGGACGAAGGTCCACCTCGAAAAGGTAAAATTCGTATCGATAGTTGGAGATGTACATGCCATGGCTCCGCAGCAGTGACTGGATCTCCCCATCACTAATAGTGCAAGGAAAGTCGTCGTCCCAATCCTCGCCAGTGGCATCAACGGCCTCATTCCCAGCATCGACACTTTGAACCACCTCTTGTGCACCACCACCAACCTCTCCACTGCCACCACTAAGCCCAGCACCTTCACCATCAGTCACTCTGGCCCCTTCCTCCAACATCTAGTCTATTTTGTTCAGATCCTCATCCCTGATGCCACCTACCTAAGAACGTCCCTCCAACTCCTCCATGGCCTCACTGTCACTCATCACCGTCTTATAAACCCTAGACATCTACACTCACTCACACATAAACAACAAAAACACCAAAAGAAAACCAGAAAATAGTTAAAACACCTCTGATGAAACTGCTCGGAATGACAAACGCCAAATTGAAAAACGCATAGTAAACCGAAGAAGAACATGGCAGCACCTCTATAGTAACTCAAGCAAACAGACCTAATCTTCTTAATAGAGCCCCTATTTATAGCCTCGAGCAGGTGAAGTGTACTCAGGAAGCCATACTATGCCGCACATCCCACTAGTGAATGCTCGACACGTGCCCGTGCCTCGTACAGCACACCCAAAAGTTATGTATGTCATTAATCATAGGCACGTCAAACGTCACCAACAACAGGCTCGTCATAGTGACAGACAAAACCCTAGAACGAGCAGGCTCGTCGTCGACCACTTTATGACCACCACCTCACCTGGAGGGAAATTGTTAAGCCTGCTAGACCCTCCAAGTCCACCAGCCAAATGCAGCAGGCTCAAATCCCAATCCATCAAGCCCAGCAACCCATACCAATATCCAAGAGGGCACGTGGGCGCCCCCGGCTCTTCAGAAGTCATTCACCTGGCACCTCAAGAACCACAATGGCAAGTCTGCCCATTCCATTGACCACCAAATCCTAACCCGATGAAGACACGTGGCACAAGGCAGGTCAGCCAAACATGTATAAATAGCCCTCATAGGGGCTAACCAACGATACACACTCTTAACACTCAAAACAATATTCCTTTCTTTATCCTGCCCTTCCTTTCTCTTCTCGAGACACTAACTTAAGCATCGGCACATCCCGGAGACCAAACTCTGGTGCCCTCTAACCTTTCTCCTCCTCTGCAGGATCTTAGACCACCAAGACAACCACCCCGCCTTCAAAGGACATCAACAACTTTGATAATAGAGATTATCAAGAAAATGTAACCAAGCATATTCTCACAACAATAGTGTATTAATCCTTTGTCCTAATAGAGACAACATTGCTAATCGAAAGAGTTCAGTATTAAATACGTTAGCAATTGCCTTAGTGCAAGTGCGAGATTGTTAGAGTATGCCTTAGAGCCAATTGGATTAAACAAGGATATACTACTAATAATACATACTAATCACTTATAGAATAAGTGATAAAGGTTTTCCTTTATCAAGAAAATGTAACCAAGCATATTCTCACAACAACAGTGTATTAATCCTTTATCCTAATAGAGACAACATTGCTAATCGAAAGAGTTCAGTATTAAATACGTTAGCAATTGCCTTAGTGCAAGTACGAGATTGTTAGAGTATGTCTTAGAGCCAATTGGATTAGACAAGGATATACTACTGATAATACATACTAATCACTTATAGAATAAGTGATAAAGGTTTTCCTTTATCATTTATAAACAAATAAAAAGTTATTAAGTACTTTTTGGATGAAGCCATGGAAAATAAATACCTTACAAAGGAATTATAAAGAGTTATAATTATAAGATCCTTATGTATCAAAGTCATGTTCCTAAAGTTAAACCTGATAATTGTATATTTGAGGCAGGACATCGATAATGCTCAAAGACTGGTACATGTTAAGCCTCTTTACTTATGAAGTAAACAATCTATCTCATAGATTGAAGTAAAAGGATACTTGGGGTTAATATGTAGGTGCTTGTTATGAAAACAAGTTCACTAAACATGGCCTGTAATGAGAACTCCATTTGATAGCTCACAAGTGTCTATGGAAAAAGTTCTCATGTGTGAGTTGTGTAAGTAGTCTTCTGACTTGTGATGTCAAGTTATCTTGTATGTGAATTGTCATATTTTGATTTCATCTGAACAGACAGTAATAAAGAATGCCTAGGTAGGGTGCTTTTGGATATGACATGAAGCCTGATAAGGTAAATGAGTAGTCCAAAGAGGATTCACCAATCCAAGTAATAATGAGGAGACATATCTCATTTATTCTTGGCTTAGGTTAACTTGATAAAATCTTTGGTCAAAGCATGTTGAATGTAAGATATTGAGAACATTCTAGGATTCACAAAGTTAACCAAGAGCTGTAAGAACTAATATGGAAATATGTCATGAGTAGACATTGCACTATGCTCATGATTTTTTCAGGCTATATGGTGAAAGGACTGAATTACACTAATAGACTGATCACTGAAAGGTTAAATTAGAATCACAATGAGACTCTGACATTTGGGTGGCCATGATGCCTTACTAGATACAGCTCATATCACACACATTAAACCATATTGCTAGGTTAAAATTAGGATTCAATTAAGTATGACTTAATTGAACAAAAAACACAAAAGGATAAAAGATTTAATTAAATCTAAGGGGTCAAAATTGAATTTAGAGAAATTTAATTTAGGGTTACGGCTAAGGCATGGGTCTAAAACCCCTTGCTTTGCTGCACCCTCTAAGTAACCCTAAGTGATAAATTTGTTTTCTCATATTAACAAACCCTAGCTGCACACCTTGAGAAGGACGGAAAAGAAATGTTCTCTATACATACATATTCGGCCAAGGGAAGAAAATAGTGAGTACCAATCTTTGTCTTCCATAACCTGTACGCTAAAACCTTAAGAGAGAAGTGTTCTCCAATTAAGTTTCGGCCTAGATAGAAAAGTGGAAGAGCACAAGCTTTTGTTTTAGACCTTTGGTCATCTTACTAACACAAGAGTGTCCCTACCTTGGTGCAGGTCTTGGTTGTGGTTGTGTGGATACCATTAGAGACCAAGCACTTGGAAGCTTTTGTGTTGATTCTTGACAAGACTTTTTGGTGATCAACCATTCAGGCTCTTTGTGGATTTTAACTTAAGATTACGATATCTTGAGTAGGTATGATTCTTGATCATATGGTTGATTTAAAATTTGTTGTTTTAATCACTTGAAAATTTTGTAAGTAAGATCTTTGGAGGATTCAACTACTTTCTTGTTTTAATCTTTATGTTTCCACTGCATAGTTTGATCTTTAATTCATGTTTGAGTATAAAACCGAATCCATCAACATGTTAGTGAACTATTACCAAAAAAAAACAATTACATAGGTCGTTCCTACCACGTTATCCATACGCCCCATCCAAATAATATTATATCATATCATCGTATTTTTTCATGTCAGATTTACCAACTCAAATAGGAAAACTCTTACATAGTTTAAACACAAACAGCCTATCTTCCTATATTTCATCTTCTTCTCAGTCTCTGTTCTTTACCTCTGATTATTCTTCTTCTTCTTTTCCTTCCAATAATACTATATTATTGTTTTTGAAATACGAATACAAAAAAAAAAAAAAATTATAACCTATCTTCCTAAGCATCCGGATTGTATTTAGCAACACTGGTGATGGAGAGCACTAGTGTAATGAAGCAATTTTTTTTTTGGATTTTTGGGTTTCTTTTGAGATTTTGGAGAAAGAAAGAAGAAATAAAATCTTTTTTTTTTATCTCTATTTTTTTGTAAGAATGTTAAGAAAATCTTTTTTTTTTAAATAGTTTTTCAAAATGCAGTCAACTTTTCCTTCTTCTATTTTCCTTCTTCAATATTTCCCTCTTTATTTAAATGAATCCTAATTGACAAAACAAAAGGTTAAGGAAAAAAATAGTTAGTCATTGACAGTAGAAAAAGTGATTTTGTTTTTAATTATGTTGAAGTGAACTTTTTCTTATTTGGGTTGCTAAATCTGATATGGAAAGATATGATAATATGGTATAATATTATTGGATTCACATACAAATATTGTGATAGGAATGACTTATTTAGTATTTAGACGTGTTCAAAAATCGAGTTATTCGTCAGGTTTAAATAAAAATTTTAGTAATTCAAGTTGATCCGGCTCAATTTGAATTACTATTTATTAAATAAAAAAATATTTTTTATTTAAATTTAATTATAAAATATAAAAATATTTTTTTAACATTTTATGAATAATAAAATAAATTTTCAAACTAATTCGACCCGAGTTTAAGTAAAAAAAAATATTTTTAAAATTTTCAGACCACGATCTGATCCGATCTATAAACAAATTTATTAGCAACTATGGTAAAAAAAAAAATGCCAATAATAAGAAAGGCTTTAATTAATCAATTTTATAATTCATAAATGATAAATAAAAGTGTGATATTTTTTAATTTTGCCAACCAATAGTCAATGAGCTCCACCCACAAAAGCACAAAACTTTCCATCTATCTGATCTACTTTTGATCAAATCTGAGACCAACAGAATTGTGCAGAGAGAAATTGGATTGATCCAATGGGAAAGAAAGCAGTGTTGATAGGATGCAACTATCCAGGCACAAAGGCAGAGCTGAAAGGGTGCATAAACGATGTGACAAGAATGTACAAATGCCTGACAGAACGCTATGGATTCTCGGAAGAAGACATAAACATATTGATAGACACGGATGAGTCGTACGTTCAGCCAACAGGGAAGAACATCAGAAAGGCTTTGAGTGATCTAATAAGGTCGGCAGAGCCTGGGGACTTTCTGTTTGTGCACTACAGTGGGCATGGGACCAGGCTTCCTGCTGAGACTGGGGAAGATGATGATACTGGCTACGATGAGTGCATTGTCCCCTGCGATATGAATCTCATCACTGGTTTTTCTTTCTCTTCATTCTTTGCTATAAATATATATATATGCTGCTGATTTATAAAATATGCCATAGATGATAGATCTGTGTGCCTCATCATCAGATTTAGTTTTCTTTTCTAGGGTCTCCTTGTCAGATTTAATTCTACTATTATTAGTACTACTCTTCGGAATAAAAATTTATTGAAATGTTTAATCTCATGGAAGAAAAGGGTAATCTGTCATAACCCATTTAGAATTTTCACAATGATCCATACTTTTTTTGCAATTTTCGCTGAATATCTGTAGATATAGCTATGGTCTTGAATCTTACTGAGAATCTGTCATAATTTTTTGCTAAAGAAACACAAGTGCGTGGATCCTAGGGTCTGAATTCTGGAATTCTCTGTTATCTGACTTAATACTTGAGTTAAAACGTCAACTCTGATTGGCTTGTGAAAGTCCTTGTACTGCTTGATCTAGATAAGTTTTTGGTACTTTTTTTTTTTTAAATGATTTGGATGGTTTCTTTATGGTAGTAGAGATCTGGTTCCTGAAATGTTATTGGGTTGCTAAAAGTCAATGGTGGTGTTTGTGAGCAGATGATGATTTCAGAGAGTTTGTGGATGAAGTCCCAGAAGGTTGCAGCATAACAATCGTATCTGATTCATGCCATAGTGGCGGGTTGATTGATGAGTCCAAAGAGCAAATTGGTGAAAGCCACAAGCAACAAGAATCAGATTCTTCTGGTTTTGGGTTCAAGAGCTTCTTGCACCAAACAGTTCAAGGTGCATTTGAGTCGCGTGGAATTCATGTCCCTTCTGGATTGCGCCACCACCACCGCCATAGGGATGAGGAAGAGGTGGATGACAGAGGAGTGGAGGAAGACTATGATGAGCGTGGTGGCTATGTGAAAAGCAGATCTCTGCCCCTCTCAACTCTAATCGAAATGCTCAAGCAGAAAACTGGCAAAGATGACATTGACGTTGGGAAGCTGAGGCCAACCCTTTTCGATATGTTTGGGGAAGACTCAAGCCCCAAAGTGAAGAAGTTTATGAAGATCATTATGAACAAACTGCAAGGGGGTGAAGGTGAAGGTGAAAGTGGTGGGTTCTTGGGGATGGTTGGAAATCTGGCACAAGAGTTTCTTAAACAAAAGCTGGACAATGACGAAGGATATGGAAAACCTGCCCTGGAGACCCAAGTGGGTAGCAAGCAAGAGGTTTATGCTGGAGCAACTAAGCGCAGTCTTCCTGACAGTGGAATTCTTATCAGCGGCTGCCAGACCAACCAAACTTCTGCAGATGCCAGCCCAGCAGGGAATGCAAGCCAAGCTTATGGAGCTTTTAGCAATGCCATTCAGACCATAATTGCCGACTCAGATGGCACAGTTACTAATCAAGAGCTTGTTATAAAGACTAGGGAGATGCTTAAGAAACAGGGTTTCACTCAGCGCCCCGGCCTTTACTGCAGCGACCATCATGTTGATGCTTCATTTGTTTGCTAACTTAATAGGAACCATTATCCAGTATCCATTATCTGCTACAGATCGAAATAAGTCAATGGTTGCTTAGAAAGATGTGGCTGATGAGATTGTAATTCCTGTCTTTCACTCTTTGTGTTTTCATTTTTTTTTATATGTTTACTGTTTGAGTTTTCTGGACAATGAATGACTTTTGAACAAAAATGATTTATCTATTGCAGCTATAACCTGAATAAACATTTTGATACAAGTTAGCTCAAGTTATTTCAGGTTTTGCTACAATGAAGACAGCCTAGGGATCTATTATTGTCTTTTGCCCCTTGGTGAAAATATTGATATACAAATTATACGAGGAAAAAAATAATCAGTATGAATAAGGCTGCACGATCCCAAAGAATGGTGCAAAGCAAATCTTCCTTTTTCTTCCACTATGAAGCTAGCATTGCTTTCTCTGGTCTCTTGACTATGCTTCTTTTCATGCTTCAAAAAGCTGTCACAAAACTCTCACTTAACAAAGCTGTCTCAAAACTTCCACTTAAGAGAAGAACGACTGCTACTCGCTCTTAATCTTCAATGTCCTGAACCCATGTCAAATCTGCATCCAAAGAGTTCAGGGATCCAAGTAAGGTATATGCATGTCATTTAAAATATGGAGGATCTAGATTCGAAGATTTGTCAACTCAATTCACTTTCTACCAGGAAGGGGAACAAAGAATTTAACAGCTTTCAACAGTTTAAGTAAAAGAATAATGCTCAAATCAAGTCACAAGACTAACACTACAAGAATAAGTTTTCTTCTTAATTGGCTGACTCAAATAAAATCAACAAAATCACAGATTATATAATGTCTCAGAATTTGTAAGCATGCATGTGCCCAAGAATAGAGCATAGGATTAGGAGCATCATGGCCACCCTGGCTTTTATAACGTTGTTGCTTAACCTAGAGCCGGGGGATTGGGAGCATCATGGCTCCCATGGCTTTTACAAGCTTGTTGCTTAACCTGTAAAGTTCTCTTTATTTTTCTTATTAATCCTGTACTTAAATTTCTCAAAAGTAAGTCAACAGACAAGTACTGCAAATATAAATTTTCTTCTTAAATAGGAAGATTCAATGAAATTAACAAAATCACAAAGATTAAACAATGTCCTCAACTTTGTGTGAGTGCATGCCCATCTGCGTGCATGTGTTTGAGTGCAGAGATAAAGCCAGGGGGCATCGGGATCATGATGCCCCCTGGTTTTTCAAATTCGCTGCTTATCCTATTAAGTTTTCTTTAATTTTCTTATTAATCCTTATTTCGGCCCCCATAGCTTTATCAAAAATTTTAATTAGCATTTAAGCTCTTCAATCTCTTTACTTTAATATGCAGTGACTATTGGAAGGAACCCCTCACACACCAATATATATTATTATTCATATCAATCCTCAGTTTTTAACATTTACTTCTCTAGTTGTCTGCATGATCATTTCTTTACTATATAATAATTTCTTTGCAAATAAATTTTAAAATAAATTAATTATTTTTAATAAAAAATTAATTCTTAAAGAGTGATCATCCCCCCTAACTCCAAATCTTGACACCAGCCCTTTGTGCATGAGTGCATGTGTGTACTTTGTGGAAGAGTGTTTATGCTGCATGCACATGCTCATAAGTGTATGAAAAAGATGAGTGATTAAGAAGGAACCTTGGAGTACACTTTCAACTGATGCATTCGGAACAAGAAGACCAACAATTCGCTGTTTATCAGTAGTGGTTTCTAGCCGTACAACACGAAGTCGCCTATGGCTGAGACGGGCCTGAAAAGATAACGTTAAGTTTTAGTTGTTGGAAAAGTAATTAATATAATGAAAAAAAAATTGCATAATTGAACATTAAAAAGTTTCGAGTCTTCCACAAGATCTTAAATATTTTACTATAAATGAGGCAAATATTTTAAACATAAGAAATCCTCTAGTCAGAAAACTAAGACATGAAGAGAAAACAGTTGCACAAAGGAGCAAGCAGATTAAATTTCAATTCTCAAACAAGTACATGGAAGGCCAGGTAAGCCTCAAGATGTATTATCCAATAAATATCTATAAATCCTCAATCCTAACACTAAATTTCTTGAATACTCTTCCTAAATTACAATTACTTTAATATAATAGCCTTAAATGACATTGCCTCCTACATTCCATTGATTGCTAACATTACTGACATTTTTTATGAGCTCAATGTTTTAAACCGTGGGCAGCAGAATTTGCAGATAAAAAGTATGCATGGTTTGCCCTAACACAGCAGATCAGCTGCAGGAAGTGATTTTTACGAATAGAACAAAGAAAGAAAAAGCACGAATGTAATTCGGTAATAACTGAGTTCTTGCACGACTGATGAAGTAACAAAATACAAATACTGCATCTACTTGAAAAGATAAACAAATTCATGTTTATTATTCAAAATGTTCAGATTCAAGATAAAGAAAGTATATAGAATGACAATAAATGAGACGAAAGGGGATAGAAAAAAAAAAGTTCTAGTGTTTAGATTGAGTTGGTACCATTTTGGTATGATTGTGAGAAAAAGGTAAATGAATCATGTCATACGAAGAAAAAGAAGGGTCACAAAACAATGGTGAGAATACATAAACTGTGAGAAGGCTCAACTGACATCAACATGATGAAGGCCATGATTTTAGCAGCGCTGGGTGGGAAAATGTTTATGTAGCAGTCCAATACACTTTTTATTTGAGCAGAGGATTACAAGCAAAGAGGCTTATGGTAAGACAACATTTTAAAGATGTCAGTTTATCTAAACCAAAGATGATGAAAACTTATAATAACACTAAAGGAGACGGTCAAAATTCTAAATTTAGATAACAAGAGCAGCCTGCAAAAGTATGAGGGGAAGGGTTAGGAACACTATATATCATATGCTCTCCCATTCATAGAAATTTACAACAAAGGTTTGGAATACAAAAGCCCATTGCCAAATGTTCGAATGATTGAGCTACTACCCATGGGCTCTCAACCATTATCATTGATTACCAATGAACTTAAAAGTGCACAACTAAACTACCTTTGCAAGCAATGATAGTCACAATATTATCCCAATAATGCAATGCCATGAAACATAAATTGTGAAGTACATACATGCACATTCAAATATGAATTGACAGTCAGAATAAGATGCCTTTTACATCATGTCATAACAAAGGACAAAGAAAATTCAGATGTTACAAGTGAACTTGGATTGGAAAAGAAAGTGTCTTCATTAACACTTTGGTACTACAAATTATGCAACTGCCAAGGAATTATTACTAAAGAGCAGATGACATATAAAGTTACCTGCTTAGAAAGGGCCTTCTCAATCGTGCCCCAAACCGGAAGAATGAGGCCACCCAAAACATTAACTTCCTGGATTCTTCTGCCAACTGTACAGAAATTGCCAAGCTTACAATTGGGGCCATGCATGCACTGCACATAAAAGAGACAGTAATCCATGGGAAAATCATGATATCAGAAAAATTGGGTTTAAAAAATATAACTAAAAGAACAGGTCTGTCAATAAATATGGAGTTATGAAAGATTTTATCCACGAAGGAAAGAAGAAAATTGATATTATCTTAGGAATTCTAAGCGAAAGGTTCAGGAATTGGATACAAAATGAGACCATTTAAAAATAATCGCTCTATCCTTCAAAAGAGACCATCTGGGAAGCACGGACACAGACATGCAATACGGGTAAGGGTACGGCGACATGGCAATAAATATTGGACATGGGTATGGCAAGACATGACAATAAAAAAAAAATTTATATATACTTTTTACATAAAAATATTTAATATAAATGTAAACATTGATACTTTTCATTAACATATAATCAATTTCTTCACAAAAATTTCTTATCATTAAATTTCCTTTACCACCAAAAAGAGGTTCAAAATCCAAAATTCAATTAATCAGCCCTAAAGTGTAAACTAAGAGGTCAAATGCCCAATCCGAAGTAGAGTCCAAATTATCTCAGTCCATATTCACAAGCTTGCATTTCATGTGATATAGCACGTGCCAATGCTTATAAAAGAGGAGCTTTCATATCAGCCAGAGAATAAATTTAAAAAGTTAAAAGGAAAAAAGTGCAAAGAGGAACTTCTAAGCAACTCGCAAAAGAGAGTCAAAATTGATTTAATATGTTCTTGGATTCAAAATATTGATTTTAATGCGGGTTGTCTGGGTTTTTGCTCTGATTTGGATTCTTTTTTTTTTTTTTTTTTTTGCCAAAATTGTAGATTCCATATTTAGAAGACAAAATAAACACCCTCCAGCTGTATCCCTTCCGTGCTGGAGATATATTGACCGTGTCCAATTTGTTTTTCTTATTTTTGCTGTACCCCTGCATGTCAGATTCGTATCCTGCTGTGTCAGACACGAATCCGACACTGGTAAGAAGAGGTAAATGGCATGTCAATGCTTCATAGCAGACCATTTAATTACAATGGTGTTTCTTTGTTCTTATTTTAATTACAATGGTGTTTCAGTGTACCTGTTTAGATGAAACTTCATATTCATCTTCCCATCCACGACAAGCTTTCTCTAGCAATGAAATTTTTCGGTATTTGTTTTTCAGTTCTGCCAAAGTCATTTCCCTGGAAAAAGTTGAAGTCAAAGTGGTTAAGTATACAAATTCTAATACAAAGGTTGATTTGAGGCTCAGTTACGTTTTAACTTTAAAGTAATACCTTACTGACTCCCCAACAGCTGGACGGACTATCTTAAACATTCCAGAAGCAGAACTGAAACAGAATTTAGTGGAAAAACAATAATAGTAACTGAAGTGAGGAAGTTCAATCCATGTTTACAACAAAATACAATTAAAACAACTGTCTAGTGAATAATGATTATACTATTTTTAAACACTCGCACTTTGATATATTTAAGAATGAAAATAAATCCATATGACTTGCATTATTAATAATCATAACACCATATGCTACACGAGTGAGTCTTGCAAGAGGGAAAAGGAATACCTCTCAAATGCTAGAACAAAATGACGCCTTCCCAGCCATTCCCTTTTAGATTCATAGAATCCATCACTGGCTGAACCAAGTCCATCCTTCTTCTTCTCATCGAGCATGGTACTTGCAGACTAACACATACAATTAAATCACAGATCTATGAGCATTATACTTGTCATAATGAAACAAACCATTCATGAAATCAAGTGCAAAAAAAAAGTACCTCCCATGTGATTCCACGATCCAAAGTGAAAGTAAACAGCACTGTTGATGCCCCAGACATTTGATCAACATGGACAGTCTGTTTGAAGGCAATAGTTAGCTTAATCTAATTACGTGAAGCAAGTAACTACATCTGGCAAGAAATTAACCTTTGGGTTTCCCTGTAATTCAATGATGTTAGCTTTCATATCTACAATTCCAGAATCAAGATTTCCTTCAATTCTTGCATTCTGAATCAGGACATCCAAGATACTGATGAACAACTCAAATAGCCTGCATTTCAATTGCATGTAATCAGCATACTAAAATCCAACCTAATGACAACAAGAATGTGCTTTAGCCAACAAGGTACCTGTTCTGAATATCAGGTGGCAGCCCCAATAGACGGTTTAGGAAACGACCAACGTCATGCATGTCTGAATCAACTATTCGGCCAGAGAATTTTCCATTATCCTTCCCATTACCTATAGCAAATAAATGGTAATAAAATGAATAAATATCACATATGAAGTCAATGATTCATGGTATATTTTCAAGAGGTCAACAGAAAGAGAGATAAATGAATAACAAACGTTTTGCTCCTTTCAGTTGCGGAAAGATTATTACCAAGAACCGTATCCCTAACAATTCCGACAGACACAAGAGCAGCTTTTGCCTTTGTGATGAAATCTTGAATTGTGTCCGGTTTTTCCATTGAACATCCAGGAGGCACAACAGGCAGATTATCCTGGAAACCACAACTTCAGTTATTCCCCCCTGATTATTTTTTCTTTGTACATGTAACACTACTGTAAAGAAAATTACAAGAACCTGCTCCATAATCCCTCTATACATCACCATCAATGCCTTTTTACCATAAGAACTATCATAGTTGTAAGCACTCAAAGATGGTCCCGCCCTGCAAAGTATCAGTCACATCATAAGAAAAAAAATCAAGGAGACCATAATTATAAAAATTAACCTGCAATTCATCTCCTAAAGACCAAAGGATGAAGTCAGCAGAAATGTTGAGGTTATAGAATGATGAATGAGCCTCATATCATAAATTTGAGTAGAAAGAACTTAAAAGAAGTGTGTGTTTGATAAACCATTGAAAATGAAAATTTTCAATGGTTTAATGTTTTCAATGTGTTTGATAACTTATTTTTAAAACAAGTAAAGTTCTTCAATAATCTATTCGCAAAAGACTTGAGTCACTGGTACCCAAACCCGTACCCAACGGCATCAGGAAATTAGATCCTCAGAACCGAAAGTCGAAGACTCGCTCCTACATCTCGAACTCTCAAAGGACGTTATTCTGATTGGCCCATTTCGTCCCAAAGAGACTAATCGACACATTAGTACCTGGAGATGATGTCGAATTGCTAGCTTCTATATATAATAATCTGGCGCAACTCGGCATTCAGAGTGAATTTTATCCCTTACTACTCCACACTGTCAATACATTGTGGGGGGGAGGCTAATATAACCAACCTATAATCCTGCCTGGGAAGGAGAGAAGGCGAAGGTGAAGCGTGTATCTTACTCTCATCTCAAAACCCAACCTCAGAAAAACAGCAGGCTTTCCCTTCATTTGTTTGTGCCCTTTGATTGAGTCTTTTTAAAAGACCCAACAGATCCCCCAAGGGGCGTGTCTAACTACCTCATAGATAGCATCCACAAGACACTGAATTAGAAATTTTTCAATGAAAAAGTGTTTAAAATCTTTAGTTAAAAGCTACGTAATAAATTCAGTAATTCTTATTTAAGAAAATTTTTGTCATTTAATTACATTAATCTTATATTCTTTACTCTTTAACTATTTATTTTTACTTTTTAACTTTTATTAATGTAAAAATATTTAATAAAAAATCAACAAAACATCTATTCAGTATTTAATTTTCAGTAGAATACCAAACATTTTTTACAATAACTTTTTTCAAAACTAAAAATTCAATACTTAATTTTTCAGTGTTGAACTTTTCCAATTTATCAAACAGCACCGAAATTAAATCCTCCTACTGAAAATTGAAACCCTAGTTAATTTTTCCATAAGTTCCTTTATTATGTGAAATGAGACTTGTATACAGAAGTGGGTCAATTTGGCGTGTCAATTTATTCAAAGATCAGTTTTTGACCCATGTAGATTAATAAGTGGCAGTGACTCTGGGGCAGCCCAAACCACTGACCCTCTATGCCTATGGCTTAAGTTTTTTTGATGAAAAAAGTCTCCAAGCACACGCGTCTGCAAAAACAAAATTGAACTTACCTGCGATCTCCCTGTGTCAAGGCTCCAAGAGATTCTAACCTCTTGGCAACAATTGATGCAAACCGGCGTTCTCCACCGAGATTGGTAAAAAGTAGCCTGCAAAGCAAATTAGGACAAGCAAATCTGATCAAACAATAAATCACAAAAACATACACGGATAATCTCCATAATGAACTTCGCAACCAACTGCATCTTTGTACCAACTTATGCCTTTTGACTTGTCAAATTTGACAGCATTGAATGTTTGTATTACTCGGTGCTAGAAAAGAAAGAGTGTCATCAAAGATAAATCCAACAGATCAATTCAACTCCTAATGATTTCCAGAAGATATACAAAAATCCCACCAATATAACTGTACTAAATTGCATAGACTAAACAATACCAACCATAGTCAATGAAGTCCTAGCCAGCAATATGAAGCTTAGGTAAACTACCATTTTCACAACATATTTGAGGCCATACATTTACATAACCTGTGATCCACATTCTAATTTGAAACATCTTTGCCCCCAACCCTCAATTACTTGTTTTTAACTCCTCAACACATATCATGCAAACCCTTATATTTATACATTTAAACCTTCGAAACCAACCTTAAATCGTCTTCCTAAGTATGACCCTTAAAATAATCCATGGTCATTCGTATTT
Source organism: Fremontodendron californicum (assembly GCA_030761205.1). NCBI lineage: Eukaryota > Viridiplantae > Streptophyta > Magnoliopsida > Malvales > Malvaceae > Fremontodendron > Fremontodendron californicum. The sequence continues at coordinate 13,121,344 of JAULJL010000023.1, forward strand.
ACATATCTACATTCCTATCATGGCTATAAAGCCAATTTCATGATATCATTTCACATACCTCAATTTAATGATGTGATTCTAGATTGCACAGAAAAGCCATAAAAAATAAAAAAATAAAAAAAAAAAGATGATAATGAAAAGAAAGAATAAATTTGGATTTACATATTAAGAGGGGATAAAAGATTCGACCTACAATGTGAAAGCCAAAATAAACAAGTTGAAACTATTGTAGGCTACTTTTCACATTCGACAGAGGAAACTATTTTTTCCATTTTTATAAAGAAAGGAAAATTCCTAGCCCACCTGTACTCAGGTGCAGAAGCTTGATTGGAACGATGTGTTCTTCCAAACTGTTGAATTGCTCGGTCAGCACTCCAAGGAAGTTCCAAAGTTAAATGAACCCTTCTTTTCTGCAGTAAGATGTCAATTAGCAGCACATAATGGGAAAAGGAGACAACAAACCACATTGTATATAACATTTCTTAAAAGTTCACTCTAGTCTAAAAATCATCTCTCACAAATCAAGTGCATTACAGTATGAAAAACAAGTGAGAAATTTTTTTACGAGCCATACCTGATTCAGTGCTCTTCTATCTGCCTGCAGAGATACACCAGCTGACCCAGCTTCAGATATTATGGCAACCAACTTCTTACCATCCATAAAGAGCTGCTTCTCATGCATATTGACCATTTCCATTGTCACTTCCTTTCTAAAAATATGTGGGCGAAATGGCAACTTAGATAACCTTCAGTATAACGTGAACTAAAGCTGAGAGGTAAACAATACTAAACTCACGTGTTTCGTGCCTGGTAAGTCACACCTTTCCCATTAGAAGCCCTTACAAGCATGCCTCGCCTCCCTGTCATTTCCGCAACTTTATCAGGACCTCCAAGCTGCAAACTCATTGAATGCATAGTTAAAAAGGACAAAATATCAGGAGAAGCGTAGATGCAATAGTTTTATTGATAACAATTTATCATCACTGAACAGATATCATGGCACAAAAGCAGACAACCAGAATAAACAATAACACGCAAAAGCAACAAATGAGACTAAAACTTCTCTCCTGCTCCCTTATTTACTTCTTTTTATTTTTCAAGTGCAAATGATTTGCCAGAGGCTAAGCCTGTAATAAAAAGATCTTCCCTCCATCATCTATTATTTGGCACAAATGGATTCAGTTAATGCCACAGTTTGTTTCAAAACACAAAGACGAATAAAGATGGGTGGACCAATTTATCATTCATTTGGCCGTTTCTTTTTCACCTTAAGTTGAATTTCTCTTAAAGAAATAAGTCAAATGAGTAGAAATTAAAGAATGCAATGGAACATAAAAAACTATGCATGGACCTTGTGTCAACATGTCAGTAGAAATTAATATTTATACTATATATAATGCGGCTGAATGAGTTGGTGTCACGAGTAGGGTTATCGGTACCGTACCGGTACCGGCCGTACCGGCCGGTACGTACCGTTTTTAAGGTAAATCGAAACGGTACGCGTTGTTCTGTTCTGGTTTTGGTACCGGCCCGTACCGATCGTACTGGCCTGTACCGGTCAATACCAGTCAGTACCAATACGTACTGGTCCGTACTGGTTGGTACAAGATTTTGATTTTTTTAATTTTTTTAATTTAAAAATTCACTTATTTGAATTTTTAAACCAATTTTAATATTTTTTATGTCATGATCATTTTTATTTTTTTCATAATTATATTTAAAAATATATATATGTTCATTAAATTAAGTTATTGAACATAATTAATAATAATTTACTATATTTTTTTAACATTTTAATATTTATTTTACCTATTTGATGTTTAAAAATTTTAGATGTTAAATATTTAAAATTTGTATTTGTATAAAAACATATATATACATGTAATGGATGTATATTTGTATGTGTATATAATATATTTTTATTAAAAAACTTGAAAATAGGCTATACATATAGATATATGAAAAAATATTTAAAAAATGCCGGTAAACCCGAAACAGTAAGTCGAAACACACCGGTACCGGTACGTACCAGTACCAAAATAAAAACGGTACGCCCACCAGTACGGTACGCCTACCGGTACGGTACTGACTACCTTGGTCACGAGTCAAGTGATGCCAACTCAGTTAAGAAAAGTACAAAAAAACCAAATTTAAGTTATAATAATAAAATGAAATTAGGAGTATTTAGGTCTTCTAATTTTAAAAAAAATAACAACCCACTAAAAAATTACTCACATTTTTAATATCTTTTATTTTTTTTTTTTTAAGATAACTACTCACTTATATTTTTAACTTATTATTTCTTTTTAAATACTATTTTTTTTAAAATATTTTTTTCACCCACAAAATAAATTCTAGTGATATTATAATTGACAAATTATAGCGCATTCATCTAGTTTTCCTCCCAACAAGATGTTTTAGTCGGACCCTAACTGACAAATCATCCAAATTCAAAATGAATTTCCACTATTTCAACTGATTTAAAAGGAGAAAACAAAAAAAGCGGACTAATCTCTAAAAAATCAAAAGGTTGGCAATAAGACGCCTAAATACATTCCATTGAAGGGACCAAAAACAAAAAAAGAACCTTCAGAAATTTGGCAACACTAGAACCTTTTGACCATATTTTCCTCTGCCTTTTAGTCAATTCTCTTTGGAAGGTAACAATAAATGCTAATGTACCACAATACTTTAAATTGCAATGCAAAGAGATTAAAACTGATTGTCCATGAGATAACTAAAAAAAAACAGCATTCATTCACTAAGTTCTTGGGAAGGAAAGACAAGTATACAATTTCAATGGCTAGCATTACCTAGAATATATTTGACCTGCATGGCTGGCTACAGGAACACTCAATAATTTCTAGATAAATTGATAGGGCACACCAGGCCCATCAAGCAGATGTAAATTTCTTGGCACCAGCTTAATCAGGAAAGTCAACATCCTAAACCTGTTAGAAGATCTTTGAATCATTTCAGGACATTGCTTACTTGTGATTCACTCTCAACTCTACTCCATTGGGGCCATGCAAACCATAAAAACTTGCACCACTTAAAAGTCTAGGTTACTTGACTTTTGAGTAAATGCCTCTCCAGTATCATACTGAAGAGTGATGTAAAAAGTTACAGAATGCACTGTAGTGAAAGTCCCTAATCAAAACTTACCATCCTCCAAGAACTAAAACATATCATGAACGTTTATAAGCATCTAAAGATCACAGCAATTTAGGTAACACCAGTAAAGGCTGACTCAGGTTTAAATTGTTTCACAAAAAGACTCCAGAACATAAATCACTGACTGGTTAAGCAAAACAGGACATTTCATTGAAAAGAGAAAGTACAGGTAGAAAATAAAGCTAACAGAAAATGTTCGATGTATTTTGCTAGCAAAGCCATATATCTTGCAAGGAAGGGAGGCTAGTGCCTTGGCCTTGAACTTTCATCTCACATAATAAATGATGAGCAATGTAAACTAGAATTCTCAAAGGCAACAGACCACCCGAATAAAATACAAATTATTAGCATATCTTAAACACTGTTGTAGACTTTTGAGAAGATAACAAGAATTGTAACCAACCTGGTCAATAATGTCATCCAAGGGATTGTTTGGAAGATCCAAAGAGCGAATTATATCCAAAATTTTTGACTTACGCTGCAAAGCTTGTTCATACCTGAGCTAAAGTTAATAGAAAATTTGTTAATTCATCTCTAAATAAACTTCAAACAACACAAATAGCGCTCATCCCCACTACTGTGAAAATATCACAATGAGAATAAAAAGAAAAGTATTTAAAAAGAAAGAAACATCCAAAATACAAAGACCTCTTTAAAAGTTCTTCTATATAGGCACGCCTTTCTTGCATGTATTCATCTGTTTTCTCCTTGCACGAATAACATGACCACTTCTCAGGGACTAAATCTGTAATAGGTGGAACTAAACAAGCAGGATGCACGAGTTTGCCACAACAGGAACACTGAAGCAATTTCTTCCTCTCCTGGATTAATGCAAATATAACAGATATGAAGAATTGCAGATAGTCAAAGCATAATCAAGTCAAAAGAAATTACCTCTTCACTATTGCATATCTCACAGATCTGAAACTCATCATCAGATTCAGTAGACACATGCCCAGAATCAGCTGCATTGATGAAGCAGAGACTTAGCTATCAAAACACCTACATTAGTAGTTTTTTCATAACGTTGAAGTACAAAAATGTGAACGTTGATGGTGTGGACAAAATTTTACCAAAGCAACGAATAGAGAAACAATTTCAGATGTAGTCACCATACAAGAAAAGAAATCAAAATAACAAATCACATTACAATTTCAAAAAAGTGCATTCAAATTATGCTCTAAAGAACATTAAATAATCTGTACTGTGAGTGCAACTAGAAATGAAATTGAAAGTAATTATTTAAAAAGTGATAGGGATCTAAGTTGCAAGCAAAGATATCAACAACAAAAAAATGTAAATATCCATCGGTAAATCTTCTTCTTCACTTGTTCTTTTCTTTTCTCCTTCGGACCAGCAGAGGTGTTAGTTATTTACAATATACAGTCCCTAAATTGAAGATTCATTACCATTCAGTTTATTCCGGTTTAGAAAAACTTACTATCAGATTCTTCATCGCTTTCACCATCACTAACGGGTTTCCATTTTGCAACTTTCCTAACTCTTCCTTTTAGTGAAACACCAGGTGTTGCAGAGTGCCTCTTTCGTTGAAGCTCCTTTATACTTTCATCTCCTAATAGAAGATTAGCAAATAATCAATGATTCAATCAGCAATGAGTGTGATACAAGCCAACTTAGATACATAGACACATCATACCTTGTAGAGGTTCGGGCTTTTCAGGTAACGGATAGTTTTCTTCCACAAATTTCAGCAACAATTCTCGGGGTCCCGAAACAAAGTCATCAAGTTCAAGACCCTATTTCAGACAAAAAAATGAATAATTAAAGAGTGCTTAACAGAAATAAAAACAGAGAAAAACATAGAGCATTAGATAGAAACTAATTTTGCAGAATACACACATATTTTGTCACAGCTTCCTCAGTTCGTGCCTCCCCAGTACTCTGAAGGCCTATAACCACACACTTATCTTCCCTTAGCGCTTGCTTAGCAAGCCTCACTGTAGCAGGCACCTTAGCTGACATACACATGTGTCTAAAAAAACGCTAAAACAGCAAATGGGGAACAATTGCAACCATATGAATGAAAAAAATAAATATGAAAACTTGTCAATGACAATTAAAAAAGAATAAAGAAAATGAGAAAACACTTAGCAAGGCACAAAAAGCCCAGAAAATTCACATACCTGATGGCCTGACCAATACATTCTCCACAACTGACTGGGATTAGGCTTCTCATTACTATGAAAAGCACTTGCTGACAGCAATTCCACTCGCAGCTCTGCCCAAAGCTCTGCTGCTTTTTTATACATTCCCTAAGAAAAAAAAAAAATATGATCAGAAACTAACGAGATCATAATTCATTTTTTAGACCAAGTGAGTAGGCAAGACTAGGGGGAGGGAGAATTTGAACACTGTCAGCCCATTTCCACCCACTTTTTGTCAGATCCTAAAAGAAAATTAAAGATACAAAATCTAGTAGCAAATAGGTAGGAGATTATAATTGATAGCAGTTGAAGCTTTACTACAATTAATTCATAACAATACCTAGCTCAACAAACAGCAAGAAAAAAGAAAGCAGAAAACATTCAGAACAACATATAAAATGAAAACTAGTAGTTCTGATCTTGCTCATAAACACCTTTAGTCTTTTACCATCAATATTGATGATGTGGCACTTATGTGAATCTTTTCAAAGAAAAAAATTATGACATTGGATGTTCAAAAACTACATTAAGAAAGTTGAATCCAGTTCAATAATATTTTGCAAAAAAAGAACATTTTGACAAGATACGACACTCAAAAAAGGAAAAAATAAATAAAAAGGAGATCATACATAGACTCGTATTTAGATTAAAATCCTGAAAACAAATTAAAAGAATTACAAATAGGTGCCTAAAGATTAAATAAATAAACCAACAAGACATTCATTGTAGTGAGTATAAATGAAATTCAAAGCACTTAGACAACAGCTGTGTGGTCTGTTGGTAGAGTCCTGGACTCTTATTCCAGTGACCAGGGATCAAACCCTGGCAACCTTAAATATCAAAAAAGAAATTCAAAGCACTTAAATAATTATATATATATATATAAAGAAACCACAAAACAACAAAATCTAAGAAACCGATAAAAAGATCCATGAATGATTAGCAACAACTCAAGGTTAAGCTGAGAACCCAGAAAAAAGTTTTTTTTTTTTTTTTCTAAACAAAATAGAAGAAGATGAAGGACAATATTGAAAGCTCACTCATGACACTCAATCCTCTTGAGCAGCATCGTGAGTCAGGGTAAGTTTTATCTTCAAAGGGTTTGGAGTGATATGATCGAGAAGAGGGGGAGATAGATTTGCAAGAAAGAGCAAGAAAAGAATCTGGTTTAAAAAAAGGTGACGACCGGAAAGGTACCAGAAAGTTTCTTTCTTTTGATATTCTAAACATTTTTAACTTGAAGGAAAATATCAAAAAGCTGCTCTTTATGCACACTCTGAGTAAATCTAACGGCCCTGGTGACCATCTTGCAGAAATGGATGTTAACAGAGTTAGAAATCTTTTAGCATGGATCTAACTGGTCTCCTTGCAGGGCCCTTATTTCATTTCTTTTAGTTCTAATATCTATATGCCATTTTATGTCTCTTGTTTTGTCAATCTCTTAGCTGCTTTCATTTTGATTAGTAAAACAAATTCTGTATGTTAAATAAATTGTTCATTAATTGTTTTAAAAAAATTGATCATGCAAAAAGTGACGTGTGGCCACATTGGATGGGTGTAATGCTCCCATACATGAATTTGGCCACTTTGGTCATTAGAACTCCATGTCACATTCTAACTGATAGCAAAACATTCACATAAGCACCAATAATCAGTACTAATGGTTGAAGAAAAAAACATTGTTATTGTTTCTCCTTGATTGCACAAATGTGAAAAGCAGAAATCAATCTGAGCAAATTATAGAGTAGAGACTAAATGCACATTATAGCTTAGCACAGAGATTGCCAGAAGATTTCGACGTAATATACACTATAGTCATGTATAACTGAATATTGATCTATCTCTCTCTGGCATAATCTTTTGGAAAAATGAGGTAGAATTCAATAAACAATTTCATTAGGAAGCAAATGAAAATAAATTTATATACCTCCATTTCAGCTTCTAATGGTGCTTCAATAACCTCAAACTCTGCTCCCTTATAACTCAGGGTACGACATACATACATTCCCCTGAAATTTGGAAGAAGATTGTGTATGAAACAAAGAATATATCCAGTAAGTCTATTTTACAAAGATATTCTAACTATTTTTACCTTGCTTTCATGTCCATTGCAACAAGTTCCAATGCCCCAACACCTCCTTTCTCTAAAGCAACTGTGAAAATATTCATTTTACAAAAAGATTCAGCTAAAATCTAACTAGTGGAGACAATTTAACAAGTGACATAACCAAAAGAGACTAGATCTCAAGAAGACACATATCATGTGACAGATCATCAACTGAGGTTGGAGAAAACTAGAGATTTACAAGGATTAAGGAGTACATCTGCGAGTATTGATTTGTGATCCAGTTGCATCCTATTATCGAGCAATGCCCTAAACTTATTTCTACATGTAAATATGCTACTATTTTCATAGTATGCCTTCTATGTAGGTTACATGGAGCAATAATGACTGTAAATTCAATTTACAGCAGGCAAATATTTTTTTTTTCTTTCATTTCTTTTAGAAGATAAATAGATATCAAAAATAAATAACTAGATAATTAATTATTTAAGATGCCTTAAACTGTTTCCGAAAAAAGGTGCATACAATAGTAGTAAAGCAACTAGTATTCAACAAAGTTTTTCCTCGTTTTGTCTAATTTCAATGTTACATATGGTATTTCTTTAAGTAATTTTCTAGTGCTTAAAACTCGATGGTCAGCAATGTTACATGGACTCTTGACTTTACCTATGAAGCACGGACACACAATACGGGTACGACACGGACACGGCAATTTCTAAAAATTGAGGACATGGATACGGCAAGATACGGCAATAAAAAATATTTTTTATCTAAAAATATTTAATTTAAACATAAATATTAATACTTTATAATATTATTAAAGATTTAAATATATCCATTAGTTTATATGAATTATATAATTAAGAGTCCAAAAATGTAAAAAGCCCAAAAATATGATTTTTTTTTATTGGGCTTTAGCTATATTACTCACTAAACCCAACATAAATATATAAAAGCTCTTTCAAAATATAGTATGGGCTTTAAAATTTGAAGCCCAATTAAACAAAAAAACCATAACTTTTTTTCTTTTTCTTTCTTTTTTTCTTCTTTCTTCTTTCTCTTCATCACCGTCTACTTTTTTTTTCATTTTCATTTTCTTTTCTCTTCTCTCTCTCTCACTTCTCTCCATCTCTCTCTACTTTCAAAAACTGGAACCCAACCCAGAAACCGGCACCGCTCCGCCGCATCAACCGCCGCTCACCGTCGCCGGCCACCGTAAATGGTAGATGAATCATCATACTTCCTCAAACTGATAATAATGGCAAAGCTAAATGCAAGGTCCCAACAAGAACCATAGTCATTCCATATGCCAAGCTAAAGTCATTATTATTACTTGAAATACCTTGATCAAATTTTTCAATGTATCTGCTACACTCAGCAATCAATTTGCTATTATCAAACACAAACTAAAATCAAATCAGACAAAATAAGAAATTAAAAAAAATTAAAAAAACAAAAACAAAAAAAAAAAAGAGAACAGGGATAATTGATTCAAATATCATGAATCAGTTTACCAAGTTCAAAGACACAATAACACAGACATCATCAGGCATTTGCATAGCTTAGATAAAGTCCATAACTTCTATTGCTAAACATAGAAATAAGCATTGGACTTGCAACATTAAAAAAGTATACATCATGTTGCTTGACATTGAATAATATCATTAGAGGTGGAGTGGAGTTTCCATAACGAAACGTATTTGATATCCAACGTTCAATTAGTTTAATAGTTGACATGCCCTCAAGGCTTAAAATCAACAGATTCACTTAAAGTGTAAAGAATCATGAATATCTACTTCTGATTTTAAAAAGTAAAAAACAGTTGGGTTGTTAAATATTTTGAAAACTACAGATGAAATATGAAAAGATAGAGAATAAGAGATGAATTATTTTCCAATCAACAGACATCCTAAACGTAATGTGCAAGCTAGATTATAACCTAAAAACAATTACCTTCCCTAGTCATCATTATAATTTCTCCTCACCATAACCCTTAATTTTCTTTCTTTTTTTTTGACACATCATAACCTTAATTAACTAAACTAATTTTCTTGGTTGCTGTACAAAATATATGAATGGAAGACGAAAAGGTTAAGAACAATGAAAGAGGGGAAAAAAATTGTCGCTAGAGGGATAAAGATCAAACCTAAAAAACTCTGGAAATCAGTGAAACTTGTTCCAGCTCCCCAAAGACCAAGCCTGACCATATAACCCATATTGCGTGGTTCAGATGCACCAGTTGCAGAGCAATAAATAACCCGTGCTTCAGGAAGTCGAGCCTGTAATTTTAGAAAATGGAAACAAACAGTTAAGGAATTTCCAGGAAAACATTCTTCCATTGTTAGATGCTCATGCACATGCGTATAGTCCTGCTAAGGGTACATAAACACTTTTGCCATATAAATGTGGGAAGAATAAAAAAGAAAGGAAGGTGAGTGAGAATAGGAGGATGTCATGTTTAGGAAATCATAATGGTTAGAAGGGATATCATTAAGATTTCTTGATGTCCAATTATAGACCCAGATGTTAAATATTTTAGGAGCTAGAGCTATCCAACATCACAGGATTTCAAAAGCTTTAGCTACTAAGAAACTACTCCACATCACAATCATATACTGATGATATGCACAATGTCCTCTATAGATGTTCATTCCTCAAAATAATCATCCAAATATTAAACTAATTGCTCTTAGTTATGACAATTAAGCATCCAACGTAAAACCAGTTGGAAATATGTAAAGAACCTCAACTTGAAAATAAAGCTACAATAAATCTTAAAATTAGCCGATTAGATAACACCACTTACCACACCCCTTTATGTGCAAACCAAATATGAACAACTAAAACAAACAGGCCTACCATGTTGCCGATGATTATGGGCTACAAGCCTACAAACAACTAATAATAGAAACTAAACTTTAATACCACGTTAACCAAAAATCAATTGGTAATAATGCAAACTAGAGACCTAATCTAAGTATAAGGTCACAACTAACTCTAAACTTAATCGACGTAAGACACACCACTAAGCACCAACCATCACTTTTCAATTCCATCCTCACCTTTATTTTATATATTTTCTTTATCTATGTTTAAAATAGTGGAATTACATTCTGAACATTTGTTTACTCCTACTTAATCAAAAATCTTGTTATATAGTTAGGCATAACTTTGAATATTTCTAGAAGTTTATCCATTAGTAGTATTAAGCAAATATGCAAAATGGATCCTCTGTGTAAACCTATGATCACCAATTCATTGGTGTTGCCACCAATAGTTTTAGATTTGTTCTTTATAACATTCCCTTCCAATAACATGGAGCATAAAACTTCACTAATAGTTGTTTTATAGGAATTTCAATACCCAATGGTGGTCTCCAAGCTTTCCTTTGAGCTTTTCCACTAAGCTTTCCAAACATATGAGGATAACAAAGGAAAGAAAGCATTGGTGGATGGAAACATGCTAGTTGAGGGATTAAGTTATCTAAGACTTTATTTTATATTTTATGGGTTTGATTGTAATATTTACATACATTTGGGCTATTTTAGATTATTTAGGTTATTTTATATTGATTAGTATTTACTTCTTTCCAAGTATTAAGATTTTAGGGTTATTTTGGTATTTTGTGTTTTATAAGGGTTTTGGGTCTAGTTAAAAATAATTATGTTATTTTAGTTCAATTAGCTTTTGGATGATGAATATTTGAGATTTTGAGATGGTCTTGTGATTTTCTCCCTCTACTGATTCTTTCTGGTTTTCTGCCCTGATTTCCTCTATTCTCCCTAATTGCTTCTTCTATCTATGATTTTCCCTCTAAATTTCTATGTTATCTCTTTCCCCTTCTTCTACATCAATTTGGAATTAAAGCTCAGAAGACACTATCAGCCTAACCTTTCTTATCTTAAAAGAAGAAACCAATCAACTTTGTTTAGAGAAAAACAACTTCAATTTTCAGTTCTGTTGGAAAAAGAAATGAAATTTTGATACGTGTTTTCAGTTCATTCCAAGTATGTTCAAGAATGTGATGCAAGTTACCTTATTGAACATATTTGTGCCTCAAGAGAAGTTCAAATTTGACTGTGATATTCATGGATATTGCAGGAAACTTCTGCTACAGTTTTTCAATACTCAAGGTCAAGTGTTCTCCAATCAAGGGAGAACGATGGAGGATGGAAATATGCTAGTTGAGGGAATAAGTTACCTAGGACTTTATTTTATATTTTACGGGTTCAATTGTAATCATTAAATATATTGAGGCTATTTTAAGATCACTTGATGTTATTTTATATTATTATTATTCTACTTCTTCTCCAAGTATTAGGGGTTTTAGGTTATATTTAGTACTTTGCATTTTATTAGGGTTTTGGGTTTAGTTATAGATACTTACTTTAGTTTCAATTAGAATTTGGATGATAAGAATTTGAGAATTTGAGATGTTGAGCATTGTGATTTTCTCCCTCTATTAATTCTTTCTGGTTTTCTCTCCCGAGTTTCTGCTTCTCCCCCGATTTCCTCTATTTCTCGCTAATCGCTTTTGTCTATCTCTGATTTTCCCTCTAAATTTTTATTTTCTATCTCTTTCTTCTACTTGTTCTAAATCAGAAATGTTCCTCCAGTTCACATAAATTATACTAACATGTGAAAGAACCATGATCAAATCTACAATCTACAACAAATAAAGGGGTAGAAAATACCCCCCCCCCAAAAAAAAAAAAAAACACTTAATACTTAAGTAAAAGGACAAACCTGAATTTCTAGAACTGCTTCACCTGTGCGCGTTGGCTGACTTCCAGCTTCAGGCACTAAGTTTTTGGCTTTGTGGCACTACAATGAAGCCATTGACCCTTAGCAATAAAAAATAGGAAAATGTATTGAAACCACAGGACACTATCTCATCATGTAATCAACAAAAGAAAAAAAATTAAAACAGAAACTACTGAAGCAACAAGGGAGATTTCAGAACAGTTCCAAAAGAAATAAAGTGTACCTCATCAAATATGACAAGTCCATCAAATCCTGATCCACACCACTGCACAAGCTGCTGCAGACGAGAACGACCTTTCTCAGAAGACGCAATGAGACTACTATATGTCAAAAACACAACTCCCTGATTGATCCCAACAGATTTCGAATCAAGCTTTGAATAAGGCAACTTGTTCAAAGCATGAACTGCATAAAGAAACAAATATTTAGATACTCTCTCAAAAGGCAAATCCAACCAATATAACCATTTCTTTTTCTCCTCAACAATCAAATTTAGAAACACAACATTGATTTAAGTAGATATTGCTGAATATAATTGTGTTTGCACAGTACTATTGCACTTTCCTGATATAAGAATGACATGCCCTCTCCAAATGATGAATGCACTAAGCTCAACTCATGCAACCCTAAATTACAAACTTCCTAATGCAATTTAACTGAAAGAACTTCAAACCGGCAAGCAGGCAGCCAGAAGAAGGAATGCTCATAAATTGATGCTTGATGAAAAGAGGATAACTTGCTTTATAAAGGGTAAAAAAAAAAATAGCCCTTGGAGACTACAATAATTTCATATACCTATGCTGATATGTTGAGAGAGAGTTGAGCTAAGTCCTTCACCAAGCTAAGGTATAATCTCAGAACTTACCATATACGTCTATAGCATTAATCTTGAGTAGGAATAGCTATAATGACTTTTAAGTAGGAAACATTTAATGATAAAAAGATAATTTTAGTTTCAAATGAGCTCCATATAATCACCTTTTGTGTAGCTATACACGTGTTTCTAAATCTTCCAACTTGATACACCCACAACATTAAAATAACTTGACCATTGTGAGTGGTGCTTTTGTAAAATATATACTCTTTTACAATTCCTTTGCTAAGATCGTGATTACCCCCCATTTTTCGTAATTTTGCATATCAAATTGATAAAGAAGTTACTAGAATAAAAATTAAAAAAAAAATGATATTTTACGGACGCAGCAAGCATACACAGGCTGCCATACAAGCCTAATTAATAGCTAGAATGCAAAAAACAAAACAAATTAAGTAAATTTTCCAAATTCCAAAGGAAGCAAAAATATGGATAACAGTTAAGAAAGCATTTACAGCTGTTCAACCCATTCATCAAATCCCTTCATTTCATATTTATGTCATAAGCTGTAGTACAACAATTTAATGAGCAGTCAAACTTTTTAAAAGATACATCAAGAAAAGAGCAACTGTCACGTGCATTAGCTTCTAATATATCTAAATTTTAAGTATTTACCTTCAATGCATGCTGCTCCAACATCATCCAAGTCTCTTCTTGCATCAAACTTCAAGTCCGAACCAACAGAAATCCATCTGTATAAGATCATCATAGTCAGGACAAGAAAGAAATATGTTATAGAACATGAACTAAATTACAATATATCCAGCAAGCAGTAAAAACTATTGTGGAAGCAGCTCTGCATGCCTACATATGTTGCAACCTAAAACTTACAGTGCTTTCCTCCTCGCATGGTGCCAATTCTCCCATATTAACCCTGCAATTGTTCGGCCTTTACCAACACCAGCTCCATCTCCAACAAAGAATCCTGCCCTAGCACCACTTGGCAGGTGCTGCAGGTGTCTCTGTCAAGGATATCAACACTAGTTTACAACTGAAGAAACAGATTTACAATTGTTAACCATATTTCTGTCATAAAAGAAACCTGGCAAGCATAGACCAACGTCTCAATCTGCAAGCATGACAAGGCCTTTGAACTTTCCATATCATCCTTGATTCTTAGATCATAAGTGGGCTCAGGAGGCTGCACTGCAGATAAGGAAGATGTCTCCACAATAGGATCTGGATGAGGAGAACCAATAGATAGTTTTGGAGGGCGCTGCCACATCAAAGTCATATGAGTTAGTAATTCCAAAAGCTTCAAATGAAAAGACAAGGAAAAAAATTTAAGAATATGGAAAGAAGGTAAAAGAAAACTAGTGAAATGTAGTCCACTAAAATGAAACTCACATAGTCTGTAAAAGTTTCTCCCACTGGCCCACCTTCATCTTCTTCTCGCTCCACTTCAATGGCTACCTGACAAGTTTTAAAACGACATGGAAAATAGAAGCACAGGAATAAGAACAGAAAATATTCTCATAAGTGCAACACATACTGAAAGCAGAACCACTAGCAGGGGAAAGTACTATTGTTTCCTTTTAGGCTGAAGAAATGGGATGGAAAAGGAAGTTGGTATATCCATATCTACAAGCTAAAGGAGATGTTTTGGGCATGGGTGCACCAATCCCACAATTGAGACCAACTAAAAGCTGGTACCTTGGCACTAATAAAAGACATAGTAATCCACCATGGAATCCAATTCTTGCAACAGTGTTCCCTTCATACAGGTCTAATTTTTCCTAAAACATTTAATAGTTCTTTATCTTTCATGAAGGAGCTTTCTTCCTAAGTTACACTCTTTCTACAATATGATTTTGTCTTACTATAAGTAAATGCCTTCAATACGCTTAAAGGAGGGCAATGATGTTGCACTTGCAGTTTTATGGAAGTCAACAAATTCAAAAGAGTAACAACATCCCATCTTATCTTCAGTGACTGCAAGACACCCCTACTTATCCATGCTAAGAGTAGAATGTCAATAACATTACTTCCAACAGGTATTTGGTTGACATGAGACAGCTCATGCTTATGAATTTGCATTAATGCAAAGATTAAAACCTAACAAGACTACGAATGACAATTTGCTGAAGACCAATCAACTGTATATGAAAAGAAAACTTTTGGTTATATACCAGGCAATGAATGTAACTTGTCACCAAGTATCCTAAGAATAGAAGACACTGTATTCGTAACGAAAAACATTTCTGCAATTGTCTAAATTAATAATTCAGCCAATGAAATGGCTCACAATCAAGGGGTGTGTTTACGTGAACTTCAATAACTTGATCATGTTTTCATGTGTCTAATTATAATTAACATTACTTGTTGTAAAAGTAGCAACATATAATAATTATAATTCAGAGCTCACAAACTTACAGTAGCCTGCAAATTCCTCTATAAAAAAGTAAAAGTTAGCATTCAAAAACATATAAAAATGTAAGCATATAAACACACACACAAAAAAAAGTGAATAGCAGTGGAAAACTCAATTCAAACAACTAATTAAACTAACAAACACTATTAATACAGTCATAGGTCACTAAGGTGCCGTTTGGTTGTTGCTTTTGCTGTTTGATTTCGCTTCCTAAAAAATTGCTAAAAAGGCACAAGCAAATACTAAAAAGCAATATCATAACTAACTAAAAACGAAAAAAATGACCAACTTGCTATACTAATTCCAAATTAATTGTTCTAAACAAAAGTACGATCATGCAGTTCAAAATAGAAAATCATAATTTACTTTTTTAAATATTCAAAAGTGTCATTCATTTTTGCATTGAAAAGCACTTTCTGATTTCTACTTCCCCAAGCGAAAATCAAGAAGCAAAAGTAGCAATCAAACTCAATCCAGCTTAAAAGCTTCTACAAGCAACAATGAACAATCATATTAAAACAATTAAAAAAAAAAAAAAAAACCTCGTTGACTTCCTCAGGAGGAAGAGGTGGACGGGACTGCGGAGGCGGAGGCGGAAAGAGTTGTTTCATCTTGTTCAAATCGACAGCCAAATCGACCCCACACTGAGGGCAAGAAAACCTGGCCAGCCCGTATGGCACGTTGAGGATAGCCTTGCAATTGGCGCAGGGGAGTTGGATCTTGGTCGGATCGATTCCATGTGCCGGCACCGACTGGTTAGGCGGCGGATTGTTAATGCGAGCCCTAGTCATGAGCTCCGGCGGCAACATTTGGGGAAGCTGGCAAGTGGGACAAACGAATTCGGTGACGCCAGGGCCCACAGTGAGGATCATTCGACATCCGGCGCAGCGCACTTGAACACCAGGTGCGGCGGGTCCAGCGGCAGGGGGTTGTTGTTGTTGTTGAGTGAGAGGCGGAGGAGGGATTGAAGGTTGGGGCATGATGAGGCGTTTGAGAATTGTTGATAAAACGTTAATTAAGAGTGATTGAAAGTATGGGTTTTGAGAGAGGAAATTGAAATTAGGGCGCCAACAGCCAACAACAGTCGAAGAGCCCAATCACTTTACTCAACACACAGAAGTCAAACAACAACTCGACTGGAATTTTTGGGAATTTAAATCATTTTTTGATGAATTTTTTTAATTTAAATTTAATTTCATTTAAATTTCAAAGCCTCATCGAATCGTCGTCTCGTCTCTTTGTTTGCTTTCTACTTCTCTTCCTTCCAATTTTATTGGTTATATATATGGCGCATAGCATTCACTTTGTTTACAGGCACAGGCAGTTTCGGAATTTGGAAAGGAACTATATGATAATTTTGAATGACATAAATATGATAAAAATTAAAAATATAATATGATATAAAATAAAATAAAATAAAACATAAATATGTGAATATATCAAAAAAATTTATTATTATAATATTATAATATTTTAAATATAATTATAATAAAAAAATAATACGAATATATAAATTATTAAATCTAAACTACCTCCATCTCACGTGAACCCCGGCTTGGCTTTCAATATTGCTATTGCATTTCAAACTTTGGGAGTGATTAAAAAGCACTTGCAAAGTGAAAAATGTATTAAAACTAGAAAAAAATCTCTTTTTGTTGAGATAATTTTAATTTTTAATTAAATAATAACAAATTTTAATTTTATTAAATAATAATTATTTATTTTATTTTTAAATTGTAATAATATTAATATAATTATATTTTATTAATTATGAAAATTAAATTTATGATAATTGTTTATTTATAAATTACGTAATAGAAATATATTTTCAAACGTTATTTATATGTATTTTTTTAAAATATTTAGATCTTATTTTATACTGTATATTTTTATTTATAAGAGGTAAAAAATCATAAATGAAAAATAAGAAAATAAAATTTTGTTTTGTATTTTATTCTCTCGTAAGATCGATTTTGTCACATAGGATAGCAGTAAATTCATTTTTTCCATTTTTTAACTTTTTTCCCGAGCGGGCAGGTACGAATCTTAAACCGACCCGCGAATCAACGTGCGAACTAACCCTTTTAAATACATTATTTAAAAATAAATTAAAAATCTAATTAATAAAATAAATTCCTTTTTTTAACTTTTTTTTCTTGCGGGTCGAGTACGAATCCTAAATCGATCCGCGAGTCAACGTGTGAATCAACCCCTTTAAATATATCATTTAAAAATAAAAAATAAAAAAAACTAAAACTAATTAATAAAATGAATTTCTTTTTTTAACTTTTTCCTCGAGCCACTCAGGTACAGATCCTAAATCGACCTAAGAGTCAACATGCGAACTAACCTTTTAAATATATTATTTTAAATTAAAAAAAAAAAACTAATTAATAAAATAACTTTTTTTCTTACGGGCCATGTACGGATCCTAAATCGACTCGCGAGTCAACGTACGGACCAACCCCTTTAAATACATTATTTAAAAATAAAAGAAAAAAATTAATTAAAAAATAAGTTTCTTTTTTTAACTTTTTTCCGTGTGGGTTGGGTACGAATCCTCAATCGACCCGCGAGTCAACATGCGGACCAACCCCTTTAAATATATTATTTAAAAATAAAATAATAACTAAAAATAATTAATAAAATAAATTTATTTTTAAATTTTTTTGAACAGGTCGGGTACGGACTTAAATCGACTTATGAGTTATCATGCAAACCAACCAGTTTAAATACATCATTTAAAATTAAAAAACTTAAAACAAAATCTAAAAATAAAAATAAAAAGCTCGACACGTGTCAAGCAGGACCATTAAGTTTTTTTTTTATTTTATAGGAAAGGATAAAATTGTCCCTAGCACATTTGAAAAAAAATCTCTTGAGTTCTTAGAACTCAAAAATAATATAGAGTAGATTATAAGTTATCAATTAATCGAACTTGAACGAATAGTTTTTGTTTGTGATGATTGCTAATTTTCGAGTTTGTTTGTGTTTAATTTGTGCTTGTTAAAATATTTTTAAAATAGTATTCGATCTCAGTTCTTTTAAAATTGAATGTAATCAAGTTCGGTTCGAGCTCGATTCATTTAAATTAAATAAACTTATTCAGGAATACTGAACAAATATGTTTATGAACATATAATCGAATATGCTTGCGAATATTTAAAAATCTGTTTATGAACAATAAACAAGTTTAAACAAATAAACAAGTAAAAAGGTAAAATAATAAATAACAATTATTAATAAATATATTGATAAATAAATAAAATTATATTAAATTATATTAATTATATTATATTCGAACAATAAATAATCTTTCAACGAGTTTTAAACGATCTTATAAACGAACTTTTTTATGAACATCAATAAACTGATCAACACACCTCGTTCGAGATCGGCTCATTTAATAAATAAATCTTAAAATCTTGTTCTGAATCTTTCGTTTAGTTTTAAAACAAACAAAAATCGAATATGTTCATAAACTGTTCACCGAACACTTTGTTCGGTTACAACCATACTAAAATTCCATTTGCTACGGAAAAAAAAAAAGAAAAAAAAAAGTAAATTCCACAATTATTTAATTTGTATCAAAATATTTATATCAAATCTAGTCATCCTAACAAATTTCATCAAAAAATTGTCGAAAAAATGACATAGTTACCATGAAAGCCACCACATCAATATTTTTTTGTTGGTCCATAATAGACCTGTTCGAGCCACCATCGAAATACTATTCATCAAAAAATATATTTTTATTTAAATTTAAGTATAATATTAATATAAAAATAATTTTTTAATATTTTAGTATTATTTTGAACAGTAAAATAAATTTTTGGATCGATCTGGACCTGGATAAGAGAAATAAAAAAAAAATTAGACAACGGCCTGGCTCGACCCGGCCCATTAACAGGTCTGGTGCATACCACATCAACATTTTGAGACACAAAAAGTAGAAAGAAAAAATTCACTAATGACTTCTGTAAGTTCTAAATCATCAATCTTGAATGCTTAGTTAATACTTCAATACCTCAAAATAACCACAACCACCACAATTTAAAGACAAAACACAACAAAATAAAGAAAAATAAAAGTCTTGACCTTGTTTAAAAATTGGGGATGTTCCGCCATGGAAAGAAAATTATGAAAGGGAAGAAAGGAAATGAATGAAAATAAAAGAAAATACTAGGTTTGAAATAGTTAATAAAGGTAAGAGAAATAATAGAGAAAGAGGGAAATGGGAGGGAGGAGGGAGGAAATCATATATATATATATATATATATATATATATATTAGAATTTTTGATACCTACTCTGTGAGTGAAAATATATTTTTTAAAAAATTAATAAATTGTGTTTAAAAAATTAAATATAAAAAAATAGGTAATCTTTTTAAGTGTGTAATTTTTTAGAGAAGTGGATAAAATTTTGGTAGTTTTTTTAAGTGGATATTTTTTAGAAGATTGGATAGTTTTTTAAAAGTAAATAGATAACTTTTTTATTAAAAATATTATATAAAATATTAAAAGACATAATTATCTTTATTTATTTTTTTTTTTATAATTTTATTTGATTGTTTTGTAATTTCACTAATTGAGTTTGTGTCACTTGACTCGTGACACCAACTCAATCTCTCTTTTTATAATAGTATAGATATATATATATAACAAAGTACATGATATCATAACGATCTCGCGACCGCTAAATGACGTTAGAGGGAAGAGGAAAAGAAATAATTAGTTCCTCGTAAATAATATTAGGTTTTGAAAAGAAAAAAAAACCTTGAATAGAGTCGCCACCGATCTTTTTGGCTAGGTGTGATGGTCACCTATTAAAACCGATTTTTGTAAAACATTTTAAAATTAATTAAAATATTTTGAAAAAAAAAACCAATTTCGAAGTCTGCGTTTTAAACAAAAAAAAAAAACAAAAGTGGGTTCGGGAATCGGTTACGTCACAGGGAAGGTATTAGCACCCCCACAACGGCCGTATGAAACAGTACCTTATTAATCATGTGTTATCATTAGTCTCGGTCAAAGTCGGTTTTTGCTTCGGTATTTTAAAATAATTCCCCTTTTTAAAAACAATCATATTATGTGAGAATGATCCAGAATTTATTGCCAGAAAATTTTTTATATTTCTCAACAAACCCGGCAAAACATAGAATTTTTTTCTTTATTTTGAAATTCTCGGAATCATCCTAGCTTTGGTGTAAAAGATGTTCTGTTGTTAATGATAATTATTTTTCCTGAATGGGTCGGGTACGAATCATAAATCGACACACGAGTGAACATGTGGGCCAGCCCATTAAATACATCATTCAAAAATAAAATAAAAATCATTAATAAAATAAATTTTTTATTTAACTTTTTTCTCAAGCCAGTCGGGTATGGATCCTAAATAGACCTTTGAGTCAACGTGTGGACCAACCGCTTTAAATACATCATTTAAAAATAAAATAAAAATAAAAAACTAAAAATAATTAATGTAGACACCTAATTTTGTCCGGCCCCCTAAACAAGGTAAGTTCCCCTTCCAACTTTCCAGAATGCAAAGAATCTCCCCTCATTCCATAGATGGGTATCCAAGACTTTGATTCGGAGGTCAGCAAAGAAAAGTCAACCTGAAAAAAGTCAACTACAGCAAAGTCAACCACTGAAAAAGTTAACTTTGAAGGAAAATAAAGATTCAAAGGTGAATTGAACAATGGTGAAGGAATCTTGATAATCTGAGATCTACAATTGAAGATAAAGAGAAAAATTTAAGGTGGAAAGACAAATTGCAAAATTCAATGTAAGGAAAAACATGAAATTTCCAAATTTGAGAAAAAGTACTTAAACGATCAAATTGAATGAAATTGAAACCTCAAATTCAAGAATAATCAATAAAAAGAGATATCTTAATGTCCAATTTCACCAAAAGAGATCAATCGCAAGAGAATTGGACAAAATTGGAAATTGTCATTTTGGGAGAAAATAGGAATTTTTGCAAATTTGGGAAAAATGCACAAATAATCAAATTGGACATAGTGAAGGTTTCAATAGGATAAGATCAATAAATAAGGATATTTGAAGGTCCAATTTGAAGTGGAATTGAAGGAAGAATCAATTTGAAGAGAAAAAAAAAATAAAGATTTAGTGAATAAATGGAAAAATCACAAATTTGGGAAAAACTACGGAGATAGTTCAATTCGGTAAAATTGAAGTCCCTAGTTGATAAATAATAAATAAATAAAGGTAGCCCAAGTTTCAATTTGGAATGGGTCTAAAGGAAAAGCCAATTGAAAGAGAAATTGGAAAATCGAGAAAATTCTCAATTTTGAGGAAAAATGGGAAAACTAAATCGGAAAGGAATTCAGATATAAAAATTGGACAAAACAGGCCCAACTCCAATTCAATATATGACAAAGGTAATGGAAAAAGAAAATCCAGAAAATTGGCCCGATTCGAGTCAAACCGAGGTTTCAAGGGTTAAAGGGCAATTTTGGAAAATTCGAGAAAAACAGAATTCGAGCTCAGAAAATTGTGAAACTTTTCAGAATTAAGTTTTAGGATGGAAAAAAGGAAATGAGAAAGAAAAAAAACCCGAAATTGGGGCTGAAATGCAAATAGGCTAAATTCGGGGGACTATTTCGCAATTTTAGGGAAAAATCAGCGAAAAATGGAAAACGAGCTCAGAAAATTATGAAAACTTCTAGAACTGATTTTTATATTGGATAGGATGGATTGGAAAAGAAAAATCCAAGAAAGGGCTGAAATGAAAATAGCAAAGTTCGGGGGTACTAAATTGCAATTTTAGAGAAAAATCCGGGAAAAATGGAAAACGAGCTCGAAAAATTATGAAAACCTCAAGAACTGAGTTTTATATTGGATATGATGGATTGAAAAAGAAAAATCCAAAATTGAGGTCCATTTGCAAATAGATCAAGTTTGAGGGCCAAAATGCAATTTTATCGAAAAATTGAAAAATGACCAACTTGCAAATAAAAAAAAGGAATGGCCTGGAATATTCCACGCCATTTTCGGCCAGCATGGAGAAAGGGAGGGGAGAGCTTGATCAAATTGATCCAATGGCCAAGATGAAGTAGAAAGATGACATTTTTAAAGAGAGTACAAGATTCTCCACTACTTGCCTATGTGGTATTTTTGGCCAATGGGAGACTTTTTAATTGTAAGGATGGAAGGCCATTGGCCAATGCCATGTGAAGACCATGTGAAGGCTATATGATGATGCCAAGTGGAATAAAAATGCCAACTAAGAAGATATTTTGTTAGTAAACTACATGATCATGACAAGTGGCTTATGATAAATAGGGGACAAGAATAATTGAGGTGACATTCTTGGCCAATAAGAGGTTAGTAGAGCCTTAATTTAAGGAAATGACCATGAGAAAAAAGGACAAGAAATAGGCATGTGGCAAGGATAATGAAGAGCATGCACAATGCATGACTAAGGCAAAGAAAAAGAGAGCATGCACACCACAAGGGGGTGGCCGGCCAAGCATAAGAAGAGGACTCTCTCTTCATTTTTTAATGGGGAACTCACTACATTTTGGAGGAGAAGGCAGCAGCTAAAAATTTTCTAAGGAGAAAAGGAAAGGAAGAGAGAAAAGGGAGAAAGAATGAGGAGTTTAAGAGCTTGTTTGGAAAACTTTGCTAGGTAGTCATCTCATCTCCTCTCCTTTTATTTATTTTCTTTAATTTCATGATCTCTTCTTCTTCTTTTCTCAAAAATAAATGGTTCTTAAAAAGATTTTTAAAGGTTTTTTTTTTTCCTATTTTAAAACAAAAAAAGTTTGCAAATTCTTTTCCTACATGTTTTTACCTTGGCCGAAACCTTGCTTCCTCATTGTACTTATCTTTTGCTTGATTTTCTTGCTTGCGTGTTGGATATGGGTTTCACTATTGTGGTAGGATAGATTTTCTCTTTTGTTTTCTTTTAAAAAAATGAAATAAAAAGTTTTGAAATGCTTGAGGATCTTGGTTTTACCAAGTGATTTTGGTTAGGTAGGACTATGTCCAAGGAACCAATCATTGAGCCAACATTTATTTTTCTTTGTTTGTTTATGTTTCTAGTTCATTTTTCATCATATTCATATGCTTTCTTGCTATAAAAATGAGTTTACAACCTATTTCTAGCTTGATTTTTGGTTAGGATCAACTAATGATCCATAACCAAAGTCTACCTTTCAAAATAGTTGGAAGAAAATAATGTTTACAAGTTGAGTATTCTGGTTTTGGGTAATATTTTCACCATGCATCCTTTGTCAAAATGAAAATATATTTTAACCTCACTTAGTAGACCCTTAGAGGAGTCTCTGGTATTTTTTTTTAGGATTTTTAGTATTTTCTTTTAAGGGTTGAAAAATAGATTTCGGTAAAACAAATTTTAGTTTACTGTGCTGTTTTCGAAGCAACTTTAGCCTAGGCATATTTTGTCAAAATAAAAAACCATTTTTCCCTCACTTAGTTTGGCATGTGATGAGTCTAAAAATGATTTTTCCAGATTTTTTTAATTTTTTAGAAAGGCCTAAACAATAGCTTTGTAAAACCAGTTTTCGGGTAGCTAAAATTAGTTTTAAAGTTAGCAAAAATCTCATTTTTTCACCAAAGGGGGAGGGTCTGGCCTAAACCTTAGGCTAATGTTTTGGGATGTTTTCCATGTCATTCAAAGATAAAAAATCAGTTTTACAAAAATCGGGTCATGGGTAGCTAATCCGAGCTTCAAAAAGTGAGTCAAAGAATTAGGATCTTCACCAAGGCCATTCGGTCACCTTGATTTTACTTCATAGAAATTGCATCTTTTTAACTCATTTTTTGTTTTCAAAATGTGGCATTCAAAGCTTGTTTAAAGATACTCGGATGTCAATTAAGGGCAGTCGAATGCCTCCTAATCCGAGCCAAAATCCATGCCCGAAATCTCTCATTTTTAATACTCAACTTAGGTTTTTTTCAAAGGTAGTCGGATATCTTTTTAGGCATTCGGATATCCTCTCTTCAAGAGAGAAACACATTTCGCTTTCATGAATTGCATATTTTAAAATGTTTTTATTTAATTTAGCTTAAAACGTATTTTTCGGTTTCCTAGACATTTGGCGAGAATTAGTTTTTAATCTTTGCCGGGTTTACCGAGGAGGTTAGGAAATTATTCAACGCACGTGTTTATGGAATCGAAAGGTATGGTTTTCGTTTTACTCAAAATTATGTGAATGTCATATGAAAGAATTATTTTTCAAGCTTTGTCGGGTTTGCTGGGAAGTACGGTAATACTTTTCGACATATGTCATTTATGTGATTCCTCACATGAAAACTCATGAAAATAAATTTCAAAATAATGATGTGAGCATATTCCATGATATCTACATTTGCCATCTTAATCATAATATTTCATGTTCATACATATTCCATGATGATGTCATTTTAGAATTGATGTACATGTTGCTATCTTGATCATATCATTTTGATTGATATGCATATTTTATGATGATGTCATCTCATGAATTTTCCATGCCATGTATGCCATGTCATGAATCATATCTCATGTCATGTATGCCATGTCATGAGTTACTTGCCATGTTATGTATGCCTTGCCATGAATTCTTTGCCATGTCATGTCATAAATTTTCTTGCCATGTCATGAATTATTTGACCATGTCATGCACGCCGTGTCATTAATTCCTTGCCATGTGATAATAAGGTTTACCATGTTATATATGCCATGTCATTAATTTATTTTCCATGACAAAATAAAATGCATGCCATGCCATCATAGTTACACATACTATATGATTATATTTATACCTTAGTGATAATTGATACATTCATGATCATTTAAATTTTTGAAAATTAATGTCTTTTTAATAAATGAGGCAATATTCCCGAGTTAATATAATTCATGGATCCTTCGCCGTGTTGCCGGGGAGTCTTCATCAATTATTATTAATGAAGGAATACCCTTCTAAATGACTAAACCATGCATTAAAAATCAGACAAGAAAAATCTACAAGTTTTTCTGACTCAAATCACCAAATTTGCGCAAAGCAGACAAATACAGTTCTCAATTGTTGCCAAACTTCCGCCAGTTGCATTAATCAGTTTAAAACAATTTTAAACCAATCAATCAACAAGAATTCACCATGATAATCTGCTGCCTTCACCGAAACACTACAAGTGTAATTTCTCATAATTTCGGTTAGTGATAATCGGATAAAAATAACTCAAAGAACAAAACAATTTTGTTAAAGGTAACCATCAAAGCATAGATCGTATAGGAATAACATAAGCGAGGCTCTGATACCACTGTTGGGATTCGACTCATGCTCAAACAGAGATAATGTATAATTTAATCAACAGGTTAAACATACAAAGTAGCTGAATAAAATAAAACATAGAGAATCGAATCCCTCCAAAGGATCTACCTATGAATTCAAAACGATTAGCCTGTCAAGAACAGATAACAATCAAAATCTCATACTGTAGACACCTAATTTTGTCCAGACCACTAAAACAGGTATGTTTTCTTCCTAAATTGATGTTTCAGAATGTAAAAGACTTTTTTCATCCTGCAGGTGGTACTCCGAGACTTAGTCTAAGAAGGCAAACATAAAAAGTCAAACTCGAAAAGTCAACCCTAAAAAGTCAACTACTAAAAAAGTCAACCCATTTTCAAAATCAAGATTTGAAGTTCAATTGAAAAATGGCAAAATAATTTTGATAATTCGAGGTCTACATTGAAAGATATGGAGTTCGGAAATTGGGTTATGGAGATTTAGTGGAAAGAAAACCCTAATCCGAGAAATTTGGGGAAAAGTGCTTAAACGATCAAATTGGTTGAAATTGAAGGTTCCAAATGAAAGATAAGCACTGACTACGGGTAATGGAGAAGCCACTTGAAAGAAAAACTGAAAGAAAAGTCAATCCGGAAGAAAACCGAGAATTAGGGTTTTTGGTGGATCTCGATGAAATTGGGAAAAATTACAGAAATGACCCGATTCGGTAAGACTAAAGCCCTAATGGATGAGGAGTGATTAAAAAAGGATAGTTAATCTTTATTTGGAGTTCGTTTGCAAAATGGCCAAATCCCGAGTCTCCTATGTAGAAATTCAAGAAGATAAATCTCGAAAAATAGAAAATGAACTCCAAAAATTTTGAATATTTTCAAATCTCAATTTTAAATTATTTGGAAGATATTGGCTAAAGAAAATCTGGATTCGGAGTTCGTTTGCAAAATGGTCAAATCCCGGGCCCCTTATGTAGTAATTCAAGCAGATAAATCTCGAAAAAAATACCAAATGAGTTCCAAAAATTATGAAAACTTTTAGATCACACTTTTAAATTATTTGGAAGAGATTGGTGAATAAAAATCTGGATTTGGAGCTCGTTTAAAAAGTGGTAAAGTTTGGGAGCATAAAAGGGCAATTTTGGAAGAAAAAAATCCAAATAAATAGCAAATGGACTCGAAAAATTTTGAAAACTTCCAGAATTCAATTTTTTATTATTTTTAAAGTATTTAAAAAAGAAAATTTGAATTTGGAGTCCGTTTGCCATTTATTTATGTTCAGGGGGCAAAAAGGTTATTTTACCCAAGAAACCGAAAAAGGGCTTTCTTGCCTTTTAAAAAAATGAAACATGGGCTAGAAGAAAAGGGGTTGGCCGGCCAAGGCCCAAGAATGGGTAGACATTTTCTGATTTTTAATCAAAAGGCCAACAATGAAGAGTAAGTTAGTTATTTTTTGATCAAGCCTTTGCAAATAAGCCACATGGACCAATGCATGAAGAGGGAGAGTGTTAACATAATGGCTTAAGATTCTTGAAAAGTTGTAATTGTGGATAGCTGATGGCCTAATCTAAGGGTAATAATTTCATTTTTTAAACATCTTGGATCAATAGCCTTTGGATGAAAATTGGTTGAAGAAAAGATAACAACATCCTAAGGGACAAGGGCCATTCAGCCACTACAAGGAGGGGTCACTCTCTCTTTCATTTTCAGCTATTCACTCTCTATTCTCTCTTGGTTTTGGCTGATTTTTCTCTCCATTGTTGAAAGGCAAAAAAAAAGTTTAGAAAAGAAAGTTAGAAGAGAAAAAGCTTGAAAGATAGTTTCTAGAGGCTGCTTTAAGCACCATACTCTTGCACTTTCTTTGATTTTCCATTCTTGATTTGCTATTTTGATTACTATTTTGGTGAGTTTCTTTTGATTTTCCTTTTTAAATAAGTGTATTTAATATTCTTCTTTAAGTTCCTTCTTGATTCTTTCTTGTAAAAAGCTTTTGAATTTTTTTTCCCTCTTGTTTTTGAGATGGCCGAATAGCCTAGTTTTTTGGGTAGTTGTTGTTTGCATTTTTTATTTCATGTTATTCTTGATATTTAACAAGTTTTGATGCTTTAAATATTCTTCTAATACATAAATATGAAGCTTGTTTTAATTTGGTTGCTTGCTTGTTTCTATTTTTGAGTATATTATCTTGTTATCATGTTTATTTTACTTGTCTTGCATTTTTTATTTTCTATTTTCAAATTGTTTAAGTTTGTTTATGTTTTATATTTTTTAATCCATGTATTTGTGAAAATGCTTATTGGTTTTCATGCCTTTACTTTATATTTGCATGATTTGAGCATTATTCTTTAGCTATGCATGTTAGTATATCACGTGTTTGTGAAAATGACATGCTCATTTTAAGCATGAGACCATTCGGCCACCCTATGTTGTAAGCTTTGTGTGTGCATTTTTGTTATGTTAGTTGATAGGTTTGCATTTTCATGATATTTGGTTGAGTATTTTGTTTAAGCATGCCATATGTTTGTGTTATTGCCATGCATATATTAGGTTTAGGATTGGTTTGTTTTGCCAGGCATATTCATGCATTTTAGACCTAGGTTGCATTAAATGCCATGCAAGTTCATTTAGGTCTAGGTCATTTTATTGATGCCATGCATTTTTCATGTCATTTAGGTTTTAAATCATGCATTTCATGCATCATATTTGCTGTATTTTTCATGCATTTCATGTCCTTGCCACTTGACTTATGACTTAGACCAATCAATGCTTCAAAGTCATGCTCACTTAAGCATACTTGTGGAAAATTAAAGAATTGTCAAATTAATTATTCTACCTTTGTGATTTTTTTTACTTAGCCAATTTTTTTGCCTAACTTTTCAAAAGTGTTAGCTACTGTTTGTGAGTCATTTAGAGAGTCTTTAATATTTTAACTTTGATTTTTAAATGATTTTATCAAAGGCAAAAGAATGTGTTTTGGCAAAACAGTTTTTTCACCCAGTACTCGTACTTTCCCGATTTTTTTGGGCAGTCATCTTTAATCAAAAAATTAACCCGATTTTTCGCCTGTAGTTTTACGTGTCCTGAGTCTCCAGTATTTTTTTAGATTTTTTTGAATTTTTAAAAATAGGGTAAAAAATCGTGCTTTAAAACTGAACAGTGGAGTCAGAATTGAATTTGAAGGAAGATCATTTTTTTTGTTTTGGTTAAGTTACTTAAAGAGGGCTGATTAGGAAGTTTAGCTACTGACTTAGGGTAGTTTCTAAGCCTTTTTAAACTCTAAAAATGATTTTTTAAGTCTCGGGTTAAGGGTGGTCAAGTTCGAGATTTTAAACTTAAGAAATTAGAGCCATTTAAAAAAGGGTTTAGCTAGGTTTTTATTTTTAATCTAAACTTTTCAAAATTATTTTCAAACAATCACAAAGTATTTTGGTTTTAGAATATTTAATTTGATATATTTTTCTAAGGTAGCCAGATATCTTTTTAGATATACGGATTTCCTTAATTAAAGGAAAAAATACATTCTCATGCATTGCATTTTCCATATTCATGCATATTATATAATATGTAATTTTTGCTATGTTTAATTTTCATGATGGTATTATTATCTTGGATTTAAATTTTTGATATTATATTATTTGTTATATGATTTTGAATATTTCATGATATCCTATACTTTTTATTTCAGTTATTTTTGTTATATTATTTAGCATATACTATGTTCATGCATTATTATTTTTATTTTTATTTCCATGCATATTATATGATAGCATTATTTTATGTTTCATGTCATTTAGAATATATGCCATATCATTTATATTTGCCATGTCATTTAAATTATTTCATTTCATATAGAATATATTATGTTACCTAGGTCATTTCATTTCATGTAGAATATATTATGTTACCTAGGTCATTTCATTTCATTTAGAATATATTATGTCACTTAGGATATTTTATTTCATTTAGAATATATCATATGACTTAGGATATTACATTTCATATATAATATATCATGTTATCTATGTCATTTCATTTCATTTAGAATATATCATATAACTTAGGATATTTCATTTCATTTAGAATATGCTAAGACATTTAAATTGTATCATACCATTTAGGTTGCATTGTATTATTTAGACTTTGCGATGTCATTTTATTTATGTCATACATATTCATATTCATATTTTTTAAAAAGTTTTGAAAAAGGTAATGATTTTCAATAAAATAAAGATATTCCCGAGTTAAAATAATTCATGAATTCTCTACCGGGTTTGCTGCGGAAGATATCATCAATTATCATTAATAATGGAATATCTTATTTAAAATAAGAATGATTCGGAAAGTTTTCCAAACTAATAAAAATTTCTATATTTTGCCACGTTTGTTGGGGAATATAGGAAAATTTTGAATTTTTAAATTTCGGATCATTTTCAATTAAAAACGGAATTATTTTTCTTGAAATTGGGAATTAACTTGAAATACTAAATTTAAAATCGATTTTTTACTGAGACTTGAGATAACAAATGATTAATAACGTACAGTTTTATACGGGCGTTATGGGGGTGCTAATCCTTCCCCACATGTAACCGAGTCCCGAACCCGCTTCTTTGATTTCTCTGGTTTAAAACGCAGACTTGAAATTGGTTTTAAAAATGTTTTAATTAATTTTAAAATATTTTATAAAACTGGTTTTAATAGGTGGCTGATTACACCTAGTTAAAAAAGATTGGTGGCAACTCCATATCTTTTTCAAGGTCATTTTCAAAACCTTCATTTTTCAAGAGGAATTAAGTCGACTTTTCCTCGGTTTTTTTTAATGTCACGCTTAACGAATAATAAAGTCTTGCGATGAGACTTGGTATATTTTAGGTTGCTACACATACCTCTGTAATGGAGATTGCCGAAACCTCAAGACAGATTCTTGACGTTCTTGTTCTTGTACACAAAGCTCGCTTGTCGAAAACCAAAGTCGTCCAATTGTCCAACCTCTACCTGTAATCCACACAGGTAATTTGAAAACCTTCACAAGGTTGAGATTATGTTTTGCCAAGACGATGCTAGTAGTCTAGGTTGTGAAAAACCTTCCTCATCTACCTTAGTTAGCCAAAAGAAAACAAGAAGAATTGAATTCTCTCTTCTCTTGTGCTATTCGGCCGAACCTCACTTGGGATAGTGTGAGGCGCCGATTCTAGGTCAACTTCCTTAAGGGGAGGCGGCAACAACATAAAGCATATATAAGAAGGTTTACTGTATGCCAACTATTAGACTAACTGCACTAAAGCCCTTATAAATATTATTAAATATTCACACAAAGCCCACAACGCTTAATGAATATTTAATCTGGCCCAATCTCATTTTAATTTCATTAATCACCTTTTGTGTATGACCCATTAGTGTTGGTCTAAGTCTTGCAAGCCAATCTAGTTGGGCTTGTAAGACATTCTTTATATATTCATGTATTACATATTATAGTTTATTAATTATAATTGAGGTGTTTCTTTATCCATAAGTTTTGTTATAATTGTCATAAATCACTTGTGAAGATAAAGCCCATGAAACACAATGACATTGCAAAGGAATTGTAAGGAGTTACAATTGTGAGGATCATTATGCATCAATGCCGTGTTTCTAAAATTGTTCCTGGTCATTGTATTGTCAAGACAAGGCATTGACAATGATCAAAGACTGGCATATGTTAAGCCTTCATGCACTTGATGCATACAACCGGTCTCATAGGCTGAAAGTAAAGAGATACTTGGGGATAACATATGGGTGCTTGTTAGTTGAACAAGTTCACTGAACATGACCCGCTATGAGAGTTCCATTTGGTATTTCACTCAAGTGTCTATGGTAAATACTCACATGTGCCAATAGTGTAAGTAATCCTTTGACTTGTGACACCAGGTCATCTTGTATGTGAACTGTCATACTTAGATTTCATCACGAACGAGTCCCAATCACAAGGATGCTTAAAGTAGGGTGTTATTGGGTATGACATGAAGCATACGAAGATGAATGAGTGGCCCAGAGAGGATTCATCACCCCAAGTGATTAAGGGGACATATCTCACATGTATCTGGCTTATATTAACTTATTGAAGTCCTTGGCCAAGGCAATACTTAAGGAGTTAATATTAAAGCTGCAAATCTAATATGGAATGGGTTAAGAGTAGACACTGAACCATGCTCTTTCCTATCTCGGGATATTTGATGAAGGGATCGAATTACACAGACATATTGTACATGAAAGGCTAGTCGAAGCTTGATGACTCTCTTGGCATTTGGGTGGCCATGATGCATTGCTAGATGCCGCTCATGATCTATAAATATAAATAGTAAATTCTTAATTGAATTAATTATATTTATTGCCAACATGTTAAGGGTCTAATGGGTCACAACAAAAGGTGATTAAAGAAATTAAAATGGGATTGAGCCATATTAAATATTCATTAAGTATTGTGGGCTTAAAGTGAATATTTAATAATATGTATAAGTGCTTTAGGCAGTTAGTCCAATAGTTGGCATACACTAAACCTACTTATATATATGCTAATATTGTTGCCGCCTCCCCCCTAAGTGAATACCTAAAATCGGCGCCTCACCTCCCAAAAGAGAGTGGTTCGGCCGAATAGCTATAGAGAGGATAGAATACGATTCTTTCGTTTTCTTTAGGCTAATTAAGGTAGAGGATGAAGGTTTTTCACAACCTAGACTACTATCATCGTCTTGGAAAAACATAATCTCAACCTTGTGAAGGCTTTCAGATCACCTTTGTGGATTATTGTTAGAGGTCGGACAATTGGACGACTTTGGTTTTCGACAAGCGAGCTTTGTGTACAAGAACAAGAACATCAAGAATATGTCTTGAGGATTCGACAATCTTCAAAATAGAGCTATGAGATTTTGATTGTTATCTGTTCTTGACAGCCTGATCGTTTTGAATTCATAGGCAGATCCATGGAGGGATTCGGTATCTCTATGTTTTATTTTAATTCCGCTGCGTTGTATGTTTAACTTGTTGATTAAATTATACATTATCTCTGTTTGAGCATGAGCCGAATCCCAACAATTAGGCCCTTAACATGTTGGCAATAAATATAATTAATTCAATTAAAAATTTCCTATTTATATTTATAGATCATGAGCGGCATCTAGCAATGCATCATGACCATCCAAATGCCAAGAGAGTCATCAAGCTTCACCTAGCCTTTCGTGTACAATATGTATGTGTAATTCGATCCTTTCATCAAATAACTCGGGATAGGAAAGAGCTTGGTTCAGTGTCTACGCTTAATCCCATTCCATATTAGATCTGCAGCTTTAATATTAACTCCTTAAGTATTGCCTTGGCCAAGAACTTCTATAAGTTAGTATAAGCCAAATACATGTGAGATATGTCCCCTCATATCACTTGGGGTGATGAATCCTCTCTGAACAACTCATTCATCTTCGTATGCTTCATGTCATACCCAATAACACCCTACCATAAGCATCCTCGTGATTGGGACCCGTTCGTGAGGAAATCTAAGTATGACAGTTCACATACAAGATGACTTGGTGTCACAAGTCAAATGATTGCTTACACTATTGACACATGAGAGTATTTTCCATAGACACTTGTGTGAAATACCAAATGGAACTCTCATAGCAGGTCATGTTCAGTGAACTTGTTCAAGTAACAAGCACCCATATGTTATCCCCAAATATCTCTATACTTTCAACCTATGAAACCGGTTGCATGCATCAAGTGCATGAAGCCTTTACATATGCTAGTCTTTGAGCATTGTCAATGCCCCGTCTTGACAATACAATGACCAAGAACAGTTTTAGAAACACGGCATTGATGCATAAGGATCATCACAATTGTAACTCCTTACAATTCCTTTGCAATGCCTTTGTGTTTCATGGGCTTTATCTTCACAAGTCATTTATAACAATTATAACAATACTTATGGATAAAGAAATACCTCAATTTATAATTAATAAATTATAATGTGCAATACATGAATAGTGTTTTACAAGCCCAACCAGATTGGCTTGCAGGGCTTACACCAACATTAAGTCATCTTTTCCTCTTCTTCTCCCCACACTTTTTATTTTTTTTTATTTTAAGCGTCCTCTGACGGATCCCACGACGGATACGTTACGACAACACTGTTCTTAAATTACCCAGTTTTTGACGTCAAAAAATTCAACTAATGCCGAAAAATTCAAATTTTTTAGTTTTCGATGGTCGAAATCTTCATAAAAAGAAAATTAAAATTTTCATATTCTCGCCTGTCACACGGGTGACTCGGGTTCGATCCCCGACAACGGCGCCAAAAGCTTGATGCACTCAAAAGAGTATATCTTGTTTAACTTTGCACTAAAAAGATCAATTGTAAGTATAGTAGTTAGCAAGGGTCGAGTCCACAAGGATTAGGTTTTAATTTATAAGTTATTAGTTCATCAATTAAGTTCAAAGATAAGAAAAGAAAAAGGGGTTTTGAAGTAGTTTTTAAAAGTAATGAAAAGAAGAATAATAAAAAGTAAGCAAGTAAGCAAATAAGTAAGAAATCAACTATGAGAAAAATATGGTTAAGGTTCCATTCTCCACCACTAGACATCATTGAGAATCAATAATCAGATCTATCAACATCAATTAACTATCAAAATTATCAACCATAGATAACAACAAGCTCTGCTACCCCAATCTTTCCTTAGTTTGTCGTTAAATAGAACAAGCTCTCTATTTAATCTCTAACTATCAGACAACCTAGAATAAGGCCTCTAAATTCAATTTAATAGCAGCTTTATGATGAGAAAGATAGGTTGATCTAAGCAACAAACACATAAGCTCGGATTGTTCAACTAGGTTATGTTTCACTTTGCAATTAGAGAAAACTCTAACATAATCATTAATCACAAATTGCCACTTATGAATAGGAAATCAAGACAATTACGAATCAAGACTCCTAAACTAGCATTAGATAATTATCAAGATCTATCTAGTTGTACACTTAAACAATCAAGACAAATATCATAAAAAATTCTTATAGAAGAACATAAACAACTTTGATAGAAAATCAATGATAGAAGAATTTAGGATTTCCTTTATTTAGTTTGTTTTGTTTTGAGTCTTTTAATTTGTTTTTAGTATGTTTTAGTTACTTTCAATACTATGATGAGATATGAATTGCATAAGTCTAAAATTGGTTAATTAGTGAGAAGATTTTTCATGAGAATTGAGCTTGATATCATTTTTTTATGAGCCAATGTTAATATGATATGTCGATTGAGAAAGAAGCATGTTTAGACTTGATATTGACTTGTATAATCATCCTTGTGAGTTTTTGAGCCCATATGATTGATGCATTATACATATCAATCCAATTTCTTTCTTGTGTGCTCTTATGTTTACAAGTTTTTCTAGAACTTGCTTTAAACCGTTTGAGACTATATTGATACATATGACAACATGGATATGATAGAGGAATTAGTATTTTTACCAAGGCCAAATCAGCCATCCCTTATTGATGTTCCAAGAGAACATCCCCCCTAGTGAACCAATTTGAGCCTACATTGAATAAGCTATTTCTTTGGTAACCATATCTTACACCTAACCTAAATATACTTATATCTTTACCCTTGTTCTAAAGATGGATCGAATGTTTTGAGACATATTACAAAAACAAGGGATACTTTTTGAAATTTTGGGTTAGATACAAAAGATAAGTGTGGGGGAGGAGAAAGGCAAAAGTCAAGAGAAAAAGAAAAGGAACATTGTAAAAATACATTCCCATAGAAAGAAAAAGAAAAGGAAAAAAAATCATCTCTTGAACTTTTGGTTAAAAAAAAAAAGAAAAAAGAATGTTACAAAGTTGGTTAGAATGAAGCAAAGGCTCAACATGAAATATTCAGCCTATGTGATTATGTACTTCTAAGGAATATTGAGAAAGTTCTATTTGCACAATTTTATTTGTCTCTAAATTCTATGAAGTCTTTGGAACCTTTGTAATATCCTTTATCTTTTATTCTTTAACCACATTATAACCCCTTGGCCCCATTACAACCTTGATTAAAGACCTTTTGATTCATGAAGTTGTATGATCTAAATAGTTGAGAATAGGTGGACAAGCAAGCATATGGTAGAACTGTTTTCATGAGATTCATTGAGTGTAAACACTTTACCACTACTTTAAAGAGTGAAAATCATGAGAGTATCCCATATGAGAAGTTGAGATTAAGTTTGAATATGCACTTTGTCACAACCTAAAAAATAACAAGTCTCATCGCAAGACTTTATTATTCGTTAAGCGTGACATTAAAAAAAAGAGAAAAAGTCGACTTAATTCCTCTAGAAAAATGAAGGTTTTGAAAATGACCTTGAAAAAGACATGGAGTCGCCACCAATCTGTTTTAGCTAGGTGTGATCGGCCACCTATTAAAACCGGTTTTGTAAAATATTTTAAAATTAATTAAAACATTTTTAAAACCAATTTCAAGTCTGTGTTTTAAATCAGAGAAATCAAATAAGCGGGTTCGGGACTCGGTTACGTATGGGGAAGGATTAGCACCCCCACAACGTCCATATAAAACGGTACCTTATTAATCGTGTGTTATCTCAAGTCTCGGTAAAAGGCAATTTTTTAATTTAGTATTTCAAGTTAATTCCCAATTTAAAGAAAAATAATTCTATTTTTAATTGAAAATGATCCGAAATTTATTAATTCAAATTTTTTTGACAAACGTGGCAAAATATAGAAATTTTTATTTATTTGGAAAATTTTCCAAATCATTCTCGTTTTAAAGAAAATATTTCGTTATTAATAATAATTGATGATATCCTCCCCAGCAAACCCGACAGAGAACTCATGAATTATTTTAACTCGGGAATATCTTTATTTTATTGAAAATCATTATCTTTTTCAAAATATTTAAATAAATGAATATGAACATGTGTGACATAAATAAAATGACATAGCAAAGTCTAGATAATATAATGCAACCTAAATGATATGATATAATTTAAATGG
This sequence comes from Fremontodendron californicum, assembly GCA_030761205.1. Classification (NCBI taxonomy): domain Eukaryota; kingdom Viridiplantae; phylum Streptophyta; class Magnoliopsida; order Malvales; family Malvaceae; genus Fremontodendron; species Fremontodendron californicum. The sequence goes on from JAULJL010000023.1 coordinate 13,158,045, forward strand.
CATAGTATATTCTAGATGAAATGAAAAATCCTAAGTATCATGGTATATTCTAAGTGAAATGAAATATCCTAAATGAAATAATATATTCTATATGAAATGAAATGACCTAGGTAACATGATATTATTTAAATGAAATAAAATGATTTAAATGACATGGCAAATTTAAATATCATAGCATATTTTAAATGACATTGCATGCTTAGATGATATGGCATATTTTAAATGACATGGCATATTCTAAAAAATATAATCTAAACGACATGAAATATAATCTAAGTGACATGGAATGACATGAAACATAAAATAATGCTATCATGTAATATGCATGAAGAAAAAAAATAATAATAATGCATGAACATAGTATATGTTAAATAATGTGACAAAAATAAATAACTGAATAAAAAACATAGTATAGCATGTAATATTCAAAACCATATAACAAACAACATAACACCATAAAATAAAGCAAAATAGTAATAATATCATAGAATTTATCATAGCAAAAATCACATATTATATAGTACGCATGAACATGGAAAATGCAATGCATGAAAATGTATTTTTTCCTTTAATTAAGGAAATCCGTATATCTAAAAAGATATCTGGCTACCTTAGAAAAATATATCAAATTAAATTTCTTAAAATCAAAATACTTTATGATTGTTTGAAAACAATTTTGAAAATCTTGGATTATAAATAAAACCCTAGCCAAACCCTTTTAAAATGGCTCTAATTTCCTAAGTTTAAAATCCCGGACTTGACCACCCTTAACCCGAGGTTTATAAAATCGTTTTTAAAATTTTAAAAAAAGACTTAGAAACTATCCTAAGACAGTAGATAAAGTTTCTAACCAACCCCCTCTAAATGCCTTAGCCAAATTCAACAATTGTTTTTCTTTTGAATTCAAATCTGCCTCTACTGTCCGGTTTTAAAACACAATTTTTTAACCTATTTTTAAAAATTCCAAAAATCTAAAAAAACATATCGGAGACTCAAAACATGTAAAAAGACACAATAAAAAATTGGCTTAATTTTTTGATTAAAGATGACTTCCCAGAAAAATCGGGAAAGTCTGAGTACTGGGTGAAAAAACTGTTTTGCCAAAACACATTTTTTTGCCTTTGATAAAATCATTTAAAAATCAAAGTAAAAATGTTGGAGACTCTCCTAAGGACCCACAAACAGTAGCTAACACTTTTAAAAAGTTAGACAAAAATTGGCTAAGTAAAAAAAATCACAAAGGTCAAATAATCAATTTGACAACTCTTTAATTTTCCACAAGTATGCTCAAGTGAGCATGACTTTGAGCCATTGTTTGGCCTAATCATAAATCATGTGGCATGACATGAAATGCATGAAAATACAACAAATTGTATGCATGAAATGCATGATTTAAAACCTAAATGACATAAAAAATGCATGCCATAGAGAATATGGCCTAGATCTAAAATGAACTTGCATGGCATTTAATGCAACCTAGGTCTAAAATGCATGAAATGCATGGTAATACAAGCACAACCTAAACCTAAAGAATGCATGGCAATAACACAAACATATAGCATGCTAAAACAAAATACACAAAAACATATCATGGAAATGCAAACCTATCAACTAACATGATAAAAATGCACATACAAAGCATGCAACATGAGGTGGCCGAATGGTCCTAAATGCAAAATGGTCATGGCTTTTTCACAAACACATTACATACTAAATCAAAACACATAAAATCATAGCCAGGAAATTCAAACCTATCAACTAGCATGATGAAAATGCACATACAAAGCATGCAACATGAAGAAGCCGAATGGTCCTAAACACAAAATGGTCATGGCATTTTCACAAACACATTACATACTAACATGCAAGGCTAAAAAAGAAACATGCAAATATGAAATAAAAGCATGAACACAACTAGACATTTTCACAAACACATGAAATAGTAAAATGCAAATCATGAGCAAACTCAAATATTCTGATAACAGAAAATTAAAAATGCAAGACAAGGAAAATAAACATGAAAACAAGATAGTAAACTCAACAATGGAGGTAAGTAAGCAACAAAATCAAAACAAGCTTCATATTTTTGTATTTGAAGAAGATATAAAGCATCAAAAACTTGTTAAACATCACTAATAACATGAAATAAAAAAGAAAACAGCATCAACCATAAAAAAGGGGCCATTCGGCCACTTCAAAAACAAAAGGAAAAAAAATATTTTTTCAAGGTTTTTTTAAAGAAAGTATAAAGAAGAACTTCAAGAAGAATCTTAAAAACACTTATTTTAAACCCAAAATCAAAAGAAACTCACCAAAATATCAATGAAAATAGCAAATCAAGAATGGAAATGCAAGGAAAGTGCAAGAGTATGGTGCTTTAAGCAACCTCAAAGCTATATTGCAAGCTTTTCTTCCTCTTACTTTCTTTGCCCTTTCTAAACTTTTCTTTTTGATTTTCAAAAATGGAGAGAAATCAGCCAAACATGATTGAATGAAATGAAGAAGAGACCCATCTCTATAGCCTTGGCCTGTTGGCATTCCATCTAGAAGCTAGGTGGTTATTTTTCATCCAATGGCTATCACTTCAAGATGCTTTCTATGTAAAATTTTCACCATTAGATTAGAATGATTAGCCCTTGAATTATGATGTCATGAAGATGATGTCATAAATAGGGTGATAAATATGACATCAGCCCCCTCTATCCATTGGTCCATTTGTTACAAATTCAAAGGCTTGATCACAAAAATAATTACCTTCCTCTTCACTCTGGCCCTTTGATTAAAAAATCAAAAAATATCTTCCCTCCTTTGGGCCTTGGCCGGCTGCCTCTTCACCTTCAAGCCCATGCTTCATTTTTTTAAATGCAAGAAAAGGCTCTTTTCGATTTCTTTGGTAAAATAACCTTTTTGACCCCCGAACCTAAATAAATAGAAAACATAATCCAAATTCAAATTTTATTTTTTCAATACTTTCAAAATGATAAAAAATTGAATTTTGGAAGTTTTCAAAAAATTTCGAGCCCATTTGCTATTTTTTAGATTTTTCGTCCAAAATTACCCTTTTGTGCACCCGAACTTTTACCATTTCGTAACGAGCTCAAAATCCAGATTTTTCTTCACCAATATCTTTCAAATAATTTAAAAGTGAGATCTACAAATTTTCATAATTTTTGGAGCTCATTTGCTATTTTTTCAGGATTTATCTGCTTGAATTTCTGCATAATGAGCTCGGGATTTGGCCATTTTGCAAACGCCGAATCCAGATTTTCTTTTTCCAATCTCTTCAAAATGATTTAAGAATGAGATTTGCAAATTTTCAAAATTTTTGGAACTCATTTGCTATTTTTTCGGGATTTATCCTTTTGAATTTTTGCATAGTAGGTCCGGGATTTGGCCATTTTGCAAACGAACTCCGAATCCAGATTTTCTTTCGCTCTTTGAAATGATTTAAGAATGAGATCTGCAAATTTTTAGAATTTTTGGAGTTCATTTGCTATTTTTCCAAAAATTTCCAATTTTGCCCTTTTGCCTCCGAAGCCCGGTTTTGCTCAAAACAAGTTCGATTTTTAGATTTTCTTTTCTTGGGCCTTTTTCATATATTGAATTGGAGTTGGTCCAAAAACGCCCAATTTTTACGAATAAATTCCCTTCCTATTTGATTTTTCCTTTTTTCACTGTCGGAATTTCCTCGTTTTTTCGTTTTTCCTCCAATCGGCTCTTTTCTCAGATTGTCTTCAAACTAAGCCATGGGCTATCCTTGTTTACTCATTCCACATCAATTAGGGGCTTCAGTTTTACCGAATTGGGTCATTTCTGCAAAATTTCCCCAATTTCACCAAAATTCACCAAAAACCCTAATTCTCAATTTTCTTTCGAATTGGCATTTCCTTCAGTTTTTCTTCCAAGTGGCTTCTCCATTACCTGTAGTCAGTGCTTATCTTTCATTTGGAACCTTCAATACTTTTCCCTAAATTTTTTGAATTAGGGTTTCCTTTCTACTGAATCTCTGTAACCCAACTTCCGAACTCCATATCATTCAATGTAGACCTCAGATTATCAAAATTCTTTCACCATTGTTTCAATTGAACTTCAAATCTTGATTTTAAAAGTGAGTTGACTTTTTTAGTAGTTGACTTTTTGGGATTGACTTTTTCGGGGTTGACTTTTTCAAGTTTGACTTTTTATGCTTGCCTTATTAGTCTAAGTCTCGGAGTACCACCTGTAGGATGAGAAAAGCCTTTTTGCATTCTGAAACATCAATTTAGGAAGAAAACATATATGATTTAGTGGTCCGGACAAAATTAGGTGTCTACACACTATTTTGATTGAGATATGTTACGTTAATATTGGCTTAACTCAAACTATTTACATTCAAGCATGATTCTTTATGAAATTCTTTGAACTATTGATTTGTTTATAAGACTTATCCAATGATTTTCTTTAATTTATATTGAAAGGATTAGGAGTAAATATTTTTAGTATATGTTAGTTTTAGTTATGTTTTCAATGTTTGTGGGTATCGTCCTGGTAAACCCTCATGAGACTAAACTCGTCCACTGGGGACACCTAGGGGTTTAAAGTCTTGTGTCACATGCTAAGTGCCACCGTGATTTCCTATGAAAGTGGATTAGATTAGATTAGTTTTTTTTTCATATTTTGGTTTTGTTTTGCTCGAGGACTAGCAACAAGCTAAGTATGGGGGTATTTGATAAGCTCATAAAATAAACATTTTAAGCCTTTTCTATTATTAGTTTTAGTCATTTTTTTATCTTTATTTTGATTACTTATATTATGTTTTTGAATTTTAGGTATATTTAGAAGAATGAAGTGAAAAGATGTCACTAATGATGGTAAAGAGCTTACAAAATCACAATCACAAGATGGAAGAAGACTTGGGAGTTAAAAAGATCAATTTCAGGTTGCAAAGCAAGAAGGCAGATTTGACCTCCGAAGCTTGTTGCAAGGAAAACATGATGATAAAATATTTATTTAAAGAAACTTCCCTCTTAACTTTTGAATCTGATTTGAATACCTTTCCAACGGTATTTTATACACCCCAATCGGACAAGAAACGGTCATCCAAATCACCCGAGGAAGTGAAAAAAGATGCATCAGAAAAATCAGAGACCAACGCCGCAGCACCGGAGTCTGGCGTCGCGCCTCCAAAACATTCGAGAACCAGCACAGGAAAGCTGGCGCTGCAGAGCTGGCCGAGCCTTCCAAAAATTTAAAAAAAATAGCAAATTTGACCCTCTAAACTTCCTTGTGCGGCAATAAAGGGTTCTTAGGGTTTTGAAGCTCTATAAATACCATCTTTTGAGCCACAAACTAGACATCTTTTGAGGAGACTCAAGGATCATCATCATTCTTCTTCTTTTTTCTTCATTCTTTTAGTTTTCTTTTTAATCTTATGTTTATGATAACAATGCCTATGCTAGGCTAAACTTCTTTTTGGTTGAAGGTGATTTCAAAGCCTTAGACATATTGTGTAATTGATATTCAGAATTTATTTATCATTGATTTTCTATCAAAGTTGCTTATGTTCTTCTATAAGAATTGTTTATGATATTTGTCTTGATTTGTTTAGGTGGACAACTAGATAGATCTTGATAATTATCTAATGCTAGTTTAGGAGTCTTGATCCGTAATTGTCTTGATTTCCTATTCATAAGTGGCAATTTGTGATTAATGATTAAGTTAGAGTTTTCGCTAATTGCAAAGTGGAACATAACCTAAGTTGAACAATCTGAGCTTATGTGTTTGTTGCTTAGATCAACCTATCTTTCTCATCATAAAGCTGCTATCAAATTGAATTTAGAGACCTTATTCTAGGTTGTTTGATAGTTAAGATTAAATAGAGAGCTTGTTCTATTTAACGACAAACTAAGGAAATATTTGGGTAGCAGAGCTTGTTGTTATCTATGGTTGATAATTTTGATAGTTAATTGATGTTGATAGATCTGATTATTGATTCTCAATGATGTCTAGTGGTGGAGAATGAAACCTTAACCATATTTTTCTCATATTTGATTTCTTACTTATTTGCTTACTTGCTTGCTTTTTACTCTTCTTGTTCTCTTTACTTTTAAAAACTACTTCAAAACCTCATTTTCTTTTCTTTTTTTTTTCTTTTCTTTTATTTGAACTTAAGATATAAACTAATAACTTATAAATTAAAACCCAATCCCTGTGGACTCGACCCTTTCTAACTACTATACTCACAATTAATATTTTTAGTGCAAGGTTAAATAAGATACACTAATTTGAGTGTATCAAGTTTTTGGCACCGTTGCTGGGAAAACATTGGCCATGGGTACTGTTCAACAATCGAAGAAGTATGGAGTATGCTTTATGTTGGATCATCTAACCAATTTGTGCCCATACTTTCGAGATATAATTTTGAACAAGCCTATGATTTAGAAGGATGTCAATGCCATCAAGGGTTCCAAGGACAACAGTATGATGCTTTCTCAAACACTTACAATGCGGGATGGTGGGATCATACCAATTATAGCTACTCAAGAAATTATCAAGAAGTTGATCCTTATGCCAATTACAATCATCCATCTAGGTTCAATCAATCATGGTCTCAAGAACCAGATCTTTTTCAGCCCCCACCTCAAAAGTCAAGTATTTCTTTAGAAGATCTTGTCAATTCCTTTGCTACTAATACTTTGCAATTTCAACAGGAAACAAGGGCAAGTATTCATGAAACAAGGGCAAGTATCCAAGAAACAAGGGCAAGTATCAAGAGTTTAGAAACTCAAATGGGCCATTTGGCTAGTAGTGTGGTGAGATTGGTAGAGCAAAGATCTGGAAAACTTGATGAAGTTAATGCTAGTGCTATGACCTTGAGAAGTGGGGAACAAATTGAGAAAGCACCAAAAAGAGAAAGAGATTCAACCCTTGAGGATCATGAAGCTATAATTGAGAGTACTTCGGCACTTGAGGTAACTTTTAAAGTTCCTATTTATACTAATGTTCCTTCTCCACCTTTTCCTAGTAGATTTACAAATTCTAAGAAGGAGGAACATGAAAAACAAACTCTGGAAACCTTCCACAAAGTACAAGTAAATATACCTCTTTTGGATGCCATTAACCAAGTACCAAAATATGCACCATTCCTCGATGAGCTATGCACCACCGAAAGCAAATTAAAGTGTGATGAGATAATATTTGTGGTGGAAAATGCATCTACTGTTGTGCAAAGAAAGCTTCCTAAACGCAAAGATCCAGGAAGTCTCATGTCTGAGCTGGAAGATCCCAAAAAGCCAAGAAGGGGTATTGGTTAGGTTGAAGACATTAAATCAAATGTTAATTGGGAGGCAGCCCAATTGATGAAAGTTTAACCAACCTGCCATATCAGATTTGCTTTTTCTTCATTTCTCTCTTTGTTTTGTTATTAATTTTTTTTTTTTAGTTTTTTTAGGTTTATTTAAGTTTCATTAGTTTTGTTTTGTTTTGTTTTGAGTTTTTAATATTTTTGTTTGTTTGTGTGTTTTAGTAAGTCAGGTTAAGGACACTAAACCAAGCGCTTGTTGGGAGGCAACCCAAAAAGATGGAGAGCACACATCATAATCAGATTTGCTATTTCTTACTCTCCATCTTTCTATCTTTTATAGTTTTCTTTAGTTATTTTTTTTTTAGTTCTTTTCTCTTACACATGATTCTTCCATTTGGGATAATAGCCTTACATTGAGGACAATGTAAGAATTAAGTGTAAGAGAAAAAAACTAAAAAAAAAAACAAAAGAAGAAAAATAACTAAAGAAAACTATAAAAGATAGAAGGATGGAGAGTAAAAAATAGCAAATCTGATTATGATGTATGCTCTCCATCCTTTTGTGTTGCCTCCTAACAAGCGCTTGATTTAGTGTCCTTAGCCTGACTTACTAAAACACACAAAGAAACAAAAATATTAAAAACTCAAAACAAAACAAAACTAATGAAACTTAAATAAACCTAAAAAACTAAAAAAAATTAATAACAAAACAAAGAGAGAAAGGAAGAAAAAGCAAATCTGATATGGCAGGTTGATTAAACTTTCATCAATTGGGCTGCTTCCCAATTAACATTTGATTTAATATCTTCAACCTAACCAATACCCCTTCTTGGCTTTTTGGGATCTTCCAGCTCAGACATGAGACTTTCGGATCTTTGTGTTTAGGAAGCTTTCTTTGCACAATTGTATGCATTTTCCACCACAAATATTATCTCATCACACTTTAATTTGCTTTCGGTGGTGCATAGCTCATCGAGGAATGGTGCATATTTTGGTACTTGGTTAATGGCATCCAAAAGAGGTATATTTACTTGTACTTTGTGGAAGGTTTTCAGAATTTGTTTTTAATGTTCCTCTTTCTTAGAATTTGTAAATCTACTAGGAAAAGGTGGAGAAAGAACATTAGTAGAAATATGAACCTTAAAAGTTACCTCAAGTGCCGAAGTACTCTCAATTATAGTTTCATGATCCTCAAGGGTTGAATCTCTTTCTCTTTTTGGTGCTTCCTCAATTTGTTCCCCACTTCTCAAGGTCATAGCACTAGCATTAGCTTCATCAAGTTTTCCAGATCTTTGCTCTACCATTCTCACCACACTACTAGCCAATTGGCCTATTTGAGTTTCTAAACTCTTGATACTTGCCCTTGTTTCTTAGATACTTGCCCTTGTTTCCTGTTGAAATTGCAAAGTATTAGTAACAAAGGAATTGAATTCCAATGAACGAAAAATTCATACTAAACCCAGATTTTTAATTCCCAAAAAAACTCTTTTTTTTATGTCTTCTTTTCTGTCTAAACAACCCTTCAAAAGAAAAAAAAACATTATACCAAAAAGAAAAAAAATCTAAAAGTTACCTCCAATTTCCAAAAAAAAAATCATGTTTCCCAAGAATATTTGCTACTGTTTTTCTTGTGTCCCTGTGTTTGCCTGTCTATTGTGTGTTTTTGTGTGTGGTGATTTTGTTGCTGGCTCATAGTTTATATAGGGATTTTTATGCAAATTGTTTTTTATTTTCATTCAATTGGAAGAGATTGATTTTTTTTTTTAATTTTTCTTTGATTTTTTTTTATTTTTCAGATTTGATTCTTTGACCCCATTATTTTTCAAACTTGATTTCCACACGTTTTTCAATTTGATTTTTTAGTTTTTGATTTTTAGATTTTTTTTCCTAATTTTTAGTTTTGATTCTGAATTTTTATTTTAGTTTCAAGAAACTTTCCAACTTTATTTATTTATTTTCTTTTTTTTTTGGAGTTTTATTTTCGAAATAAAATAATAAAAAATAAGAAAATAAGAAAAATCAAAACAAAATCAAATAAAATTAACTAAGTATGGGTTGGCCCAAATTTGGGTCCAAAAACCCTATAAAACAAATCTTATATAAATATATAAAAGCCAAAGCCTTTGGCAAAAAAAAGCCTATGTGGACAGTCTATTCTTTTGACACATGGACTACCTAAATTGATGCTATGTCATATACTCATTAAACAATTAAAACTTTTACATTAATTGACTATCAAATTAAATCTATCATTTACTTTATACTTTGACAAGTTGACTAATTTAAATTAATTTACTTTAAGATACAATTTTTAATTAATCACCCACCAATTACGTTAAAAAAAAGTATAACTTTATGTGTCTAAATCTATAGTATATAAAAATCTATTTTGATTTGTATTATCTTCTTTTTATTTAAATCAAGAAAAGAGAATTACAATGAATCTTATTTAGATTTAAAATTGATTTTATTTTCCATATTAATAGGTAGATTTTAGGATTTTTTTGAATCTTATATATTAATATAAAAGCCAAAGCTTTTGGCAAAAAAGAAAAATATTTAATGTGGATAGTCTATTCTTTTGACACGTGTACAGTCTTAAATAAATGCCATGTGTCTTGCATTTAATTATTTTGATGTAATTTAATTTGATTTGAATTTCAAATTATTTCATTTCATATAATAAATTACTTTTATTTATTTTTATATTTTTAATTGACTTATTTTTTTTATATATAGATAAAAACAAATAAAAAATTAATTTTCTTTCTATATATTTTTAAGAAGACAATAATTTAAATTATAGGGTAAATTCTGATTTTTTTAAGTGATATGCAAGCTTTTCATGTCATGATTTAAGCATGTTTTAAAATATTAAATATCCTTTCGTATTTAAATACTTTCAAAATTAAATTTATATTTTAATTGCCATATTACTTTGAGTCAATGTCTCTTTTCCTAAAATTATTTCAAAAGATAATAATTGTCCTTATTAATTGTATTTATTATTATGTCTATTGAACATATTATAAATACATAACTTTAGAATATTGCATAGTAATTCCACTTATATGCAATTCATTTTGTGCATGTTTTGTTTCTACGTTTCTTTTGAATTTTTTTTGGTATCATCTGGTGATATTTTTTAATTTTATTATGAAATAATCCATTTTTTTCATGAAATATAGGTTTCACAAAGACTTTAATTAAGGAGACACATTAGGGATTATCAAGCAAATTATTCGAAAACTCCAAATCTCTCATTGGTTGGACACTTAGTGAAAGAAACTAAAATGCAAAAGAAAACCTTTCAATAATGTAACTTAAAATGAACTTGGAAAAATTGGTGAACGTGATTCACTACAACAATTACTAGTTTTAAGGGCAATAAATTAATGGGGGTTTGAGGAAGTGCCTGTGATTCTTTATTTTTATTTGGTTTTTGCTGACCAAACAAAACTGCCGACAATAGTTAAACTTTTAAATGCATTTTATTTGTTTTTTATCACCCTACCGCATCACCTAGTCAAATTCTCATTCCTTCCTCTCCATTTTTTCCCTATTTCTTTCTCAAATTTCTCTCTCACCATTTTCGCATCTTCAAATTTCTCTCCCTAATGAAAAAACAAATCCCTAATTTTTGAAAATATGCTTACTCTCGGCAATCTCCAGCGCCATTGTCATTGCCACCAAATGTTTGAAAATATCCCTAATTTTCTATATAACTGCATGCATTTTGTTAAGATAAGATATCGTTTTTCAATCTGATCGTTGCGTTGTGGGAGTCGTTCAGAACTCACTTCAGTCTACCTTTGATTTGATGGCTTATGTCATGAGAATAAAAATCTCCAATCCACAAGTAATTATTCTTAGAATTTTAGCTTAAAAGTAGAAGCATTGATCCCTGCTTTGCTAATTTATTAATTGCCTCATATCTAAAACGAATTGTCATACTTCTTGAAAGCTCTTCATTTTATGCATAATTATCGTAATAGCAGTGTCAGACCTATAGCAACTTGAACGAATATAGATGATGATTGAATAGAAAATTGAGATTTTTTCCCTTTTTTTTTATTATATAAACCGATATCTGATACGGGCTTTGCCTTTTGTTTCTGAATATGCTTTATTTTTAGAGTTTTTGAATGAATGCTTCAGCCAATTTTTGATTGAATAGCTGAAACATAATAGTACTAGTACTTTTTATGAATCTGTTGGGTTACTGTTCTAAAAGGTATATTGTCTTTCTTGAGCAGTGGATTGAAATGTTTTTGCTTTTTGTGTGTAAATTTCTATATGTTTCTTGTTGCATGTTTTGTTTTTATTGTTTTGACTCATTGTTTGACTCCTATAGGGATGTCGGTACGAAGCCTATGGCTATGTCTTCTGCTTCAACTGTTGAGTGGTTTTCCTGTAAGCATCTCAGCAAATATGCATCCTTTGCTCCATATAATAAGTGACTTGATTACTTTTGAAACTTGGTGGTGTTATATTTCTATTGTTTTAATAATAAAGAAGTAATCATTAGAAATAGTATCTGTTTTCATTATCTACATTGATTACATGAGATATTTTTCCTATTAAACTTAATTTTAGCTAAATAATACTAGTAAGTAAGGTTTATGTTAAACCTGTATTCACATTAATCATTAATTAAATTTGATGCTTGCTAACTTTTTATTGTTGTCTCTTTCTTCCTTCTTAGTTTTCTTTTCCCCAGCTTGTTTCTGCAATTCTTTCAGTTTACTCACATGATTTGTGTATATATGCAGCTAACCATGTGTTTCTGAAATTGTTATTTAATTTATAAAAACGTGCTTAGAGTTGAATTGGAATGACAATAATTTTATCCGCGTTCAAAATTACTCCCGTGCTATTATTACTGTAATTCCAATGTCATAGCACCATAAGTATGTTATTATTCCCGTGCTAGGACCAAAGTTTATGACATGCTTCATTGGGGTCAATACGTGCAAATAACTAAAGAAAGATGGAAGCTTTGTGAATGAAGTTACTGTATTAGATTTATTTTCTAATTTGATCAATTTCTTAAGGTTGTTCTCTTATGAAAATAGGATGTTATACTTTCTTATGAGGTTATTTTTGTTAACTTTGATTACATGATGGTAGTTTCTTTGTTGGTTTTGGATACTTTAAAATGACCTTATATAAATAAAATCATTTTAGGTTGGCAACCAAAAGCTTAAACTTCAATTTATTGTGCTCTTTAAATTTAATTTGTAAAAAGAAAGAAAAAAAAAAAGATATAATACTTTCAAGAGCAGTTTAAAATGTTAAAAAAGACTTTTATCGGCACTTTAAATTGCTTTTAAAGGTTAAACTTGTAAGGGTGGTTATAAGTGTCAACATAATTCATTCAACAAATATGTAAATTAATATGTAAATTCAATGAAAATAAGACTTTTGTCGGCACTTTAAAATATCTGGAAAAGCTTTTAATTATAACGGCATTTTAAAGCGCTGAAAAAAAACATGTCGGCAAATACAGACACTATTCCGACATTGATGGTCAGGCTCGTCGAAAATTTTCCATCGGCACTCGCCTAGTCGGTGGTCAACCGACAGTCAACAAACTGCTGACAATATCAATAGGGGCATTTTTTTGGGTCTTTTACCGACACTTATAAAAGCCGATAAAAGTAAGTTTTTTTTGTAGTGATTGAAGATAGGTATTGATAGAAGACTACCCAGATAATATTGTATGCAACATATTATTGATTCTTATTGTAACTTCCAATAATTTCATTAATGAAAGTTTGATCTCTACTTCAAAAACATTCCAAAAACAATATATATGTGTGTGTGTGGAGAATTTTCCTAAAATTATTTATTTTGTGTTTTAGAATTCTTTCTATATTTTTTAGAAGTATACTTTTATATATTATTTTTCGTTACAGTTGATTGACATTTCTCTTTAAAATTATAATTTTAATATTCGAATAAAAATTCAACTAATAAATAGTAATAATACTAATTTTCTTACTTTAATTTTGTCTCAAATTGTTCTTCATTTCTTACTATAATTAACCTTAATATTTTTTTATGGATTGATCATAACTGTAAATTTATAAATTTTCGTCAAAAAAAAAATTTGATTTCTTAAGAATTATTACTATTTATCTTTCCTTTCTTTCTCTATATTTGTTATGATAATTAAAAAGACCACTAATGATATTGACATGATATGCTGATGAAAAGGAAACAAAAATTTGTATCTCAACATTTGGTTCAAATATATATATATATATATATATATATATATATATGTTTGTGTGTGTATGCATTTTATTGGTTCAATGAGTAATTGGTTTGAATTTTTCCTTCCAAATGAAAAAACAAAAATAAGTATATATGTTGAAAAGTTTATCTTTCTTTTTTACATTTTAATGCTTCATCAGTGAAAAAAGATTCAAAAGCTTTCTTGGGCTTAAATAGAATTAATTTTATAAATTAAATTTTTTTTTTTGCTTTTATACATAATTGTGACAAAAAAAGCACAATTAATGTTGAAAAGTTTATCTTGACAAATACAGAATTTCGTGCTTAAGTTAGGCAAAATTTTGAAGTCGAGATTTAAGCATTTGTCATCTAAGACTTTGGTTATATATATTTATATAAATAAAATCTTTAAATTCAAATCAACATGTATACTTAAAAAAAAATCAACAAGTGTACAAATTTAGTTTATTGAAGCATAAGTAAGTTAAAATTATATTTTTATTCAAAAAATATTATTAAATTTGAAATTCATAGTGACTCTTAAAACTCAACAATAAAACTATTAGAGAAAAAGTGAAGCAACTGAAAATTTCAATAAGTTTGACATTATTTGATGATTAAATCAACTTGAAATTATTTGATATAATTACTAAAAACTATATTTTTTTTAGAGAGACAAATTACGAATTTAAATTTTTTATGATATGTTCAATTTTATCAATTTTGTAATACTTTTGCCTAAAAATAGAATAACAAAATTATAAAAATTTGATCTTAATGAGATAAACAAACAGAATAAACAAAAAATATTTATTGTTAAATAATAAAATTTTGAATAAAAGAAACTATAACAAAACAATACATCAATTTAATATTATTGTAAATATCAAAAATTCGTGCGATTTAATAAGAAGTCCAAAAATAAAATTCAAGTTCAAAGCTTAATTTAAATGGGCAAAAAAGCAGTTTGAGGTTCAAATTCATTTAAAGCCCAAAAAAGAGATCGTAGACTAGTGTCCAATTCAAGGATTCAAAATTTGGACTAGAAATTTATTTTATACAAACTTGACCGTAAATTCAAAAATCAAGAAAATTGAATTAAATTGTGTTTAAATTAAATTATCCCGAAAGAAAATAATCAAACACAATTAAATTCAAATGACATTTCAAACAGCCAGATAAAATTGGGTGTCTACAATCTCTTACCGTTATATTTGTTCATGTTATTTTAGGGTAAATGTATTGTTTTTAATTTAAATGTATAATCTTGTAAGTCTTATCATGTGATTTTCTAAAAGTATATAAAATAGGTTATTGAGATGTGTATGTTATTATAATAATTTGTATATAATAATACATTTACAAATATGTAAATGAATTGGGATATTGCTTTCAGGTATACGATAATACTCGTTTAAGTAAAATAGATACTCGAATTCGAAAAATTACCCGATTATGCTCGAATTCGAAAATCGAGTCAGATAGATATTTATTTTTGTTAAAAATTATAATTTTTATATTTATTTTTACATTTTAATAAAATTCTAATTAAATCTGACTCGATCAAATAATTTATTTAAATTTGATCTGATTTGATTATAAATTAATAAATCAAACCCGAATGATCCGAACGTGAATAACCTGAGTGTCAAATGCGATTGAACTAAACCCAAAATGACTTGAACCCGGAATGATTCAAATCTGAAATGACCCAAAGATTTGAATGCTCAAATTGATACAATCCGAAATCAACTCAACTCGTCCAATTAACAGGTTTAATTCTGTCAAATGACAAAGCATGGTTGTTTATGCTTCCAAAAACATTTTCGAAACTCAATTTAATAGCCAACATTTTGTGAAACAAGAGAAGTAAATGAATCAATTGAAAGCTGAAGTTAAATTGAAGTTCATGATTTCAACATGTAAATCAATTAAAAACTGATTGGAAGGATTTTATTATCAAAACTAGAATGTCCCCCCCACTTCGCTAGGGATTCAATTTTTTTTATATATAATTTTAATTATATTAAATAATAATGATTTATTTAAATATTAAAATAATTTTATTTTTTAATATAAAAATTAAATATTTTAAATTACATCGTTTTCACAAATAAAAAAAAATATTACTAAATCAATTTTAAATAAAATGCATAAAAGATTTAAATAGAAAAATGGCTTCTATACTATATCACTTTTTTCACTTTGATATTTAAAGAATTTTTTGTCTTAATCGGATACCTGTACTATAATTCCGTCAAACAAGTTAGTACTTCACCCTAACACTGTTAAATAAATACTGATATGGCAAATAACACCAAATTAGGTAGTGTCACATGGCAAAAATGCCACGTTACTGTCAACTCTATGATGCCACGTCATCACTAAATTAAAAAAAATAAAAATAGAAAAAATTCAAAATAAAATTCAAAAAATTTAAAAAATATATAAAAAATAAAAAAATATGAAAATTTTAAAAGTATATATAAAAAATCAAAATATTTAAAAAAATAAAAAAATTTAAAAAATGAATAGTTATATATATTTAAAAATTTATAAAAAAGAAAATTGAAAATAAAAAAAGGAAAAAAAAAAAAAAGAAGAGGAAGAGAAAGGAAAGGAAAGGAAAGAAAAGGAAGAAGGGAAAAGAAGAAGAGAAAAAAGAGAGAGGAAAGAAAGGCGAAAGGGGCGGCCGACGAGAGAGAGGAAGAATCGGGAGAGAGAGAGAAAGGGGAATTGGGGGGGAGAGAGGGAAAGAGAGAGAAGAGTAGGGGGAGGTCGACCGGCCCGAGGCAGATCCGACTCTGATTTGCCCTAAGCCGACTAGGCTGCGGCCGGCTGGTGTCTCACTCTCCCCTCCTCTCCCCTTTTCCCTCTCTCACTCCCCTCCCTTCTCTCTCTCTATTTTTTTTTCAATTTTTTTCTTCAAATTTTTAGAAAAATTCAAAAAAAATAAAATAAAAATCTTTTTTATTTTATAAACATTTCATTTTTTCATTATATATTTAAAAATTTCAAAAAATGTTTAAAAAATGAATTTTAAAAAATTATTTTTTATTTTTTTTATAATTTTTTTTGAAATTTTTGAAATTTTTTTGAAAATTTTTAAAAAATATATAATTTTTTTTGTGTGAATTTTTTCTATTTTTTTATGTTAATAATGACGTGGCTAGCATTGATGTGGCATTTTTTCTATGTGTCATTACCTAATTGAATGTTAATGCCACATAATCTATTTATTTACCAGTGTTATGGTGAAGTACCAACTTGTTTGACAAAATTATAGTATAGTACCCGATCAATAACAAAAAAAATTTAAGTACCAAAGTGAGAAAAGTAGTATAGTTCAAGGGTCAAATTTTTTTTTTTTTTTATTTAAGCAAACATAAAACTATAGAATTTAACCTTTTTTTTTTAAATCAAGTGACAAATTCATCAAAAAATAAAATTTAAGTCGATTATTTTACCAATCAAATTTCACTTTCTTCAGTTATGAGAGTCCAAATCGACTAGTTACTCCTGCTAATATTTCTTTTTTTTCTACTCAAAAGATAAAAAATAATTGCAAAATCTAATTTTCACATATTTTTTTTCCTTATTAGTTAATTGGTTAATTTTTTTTTTTCTATTTCCTTATTAATAATTAATTTTCTATTTCCTTATTAATAATTATTTATTGTAATAATAGTATATAATAAATATTTTTTGTTAATTGGTTCATTTTGTAATTCTTCCAAAATATTTTGGTCACAAATAAAGATGGTAGCGGATCGGACATCCGCAATTTTTTAAATATCCAAATTCGAATACGCATCCGATTTAAAGAGTAATCTCCGTCGGATATCCGCATCCGCTAAATATCCGAATTTATGAAATCATTTTCTTAAAAAATATATATAAAATTAAATAAGAACTAAATATGTAAATGGAGCGGATAACGGATTCGGATATCCGACACTATCAGAATCAAAATTAAAACGGATTCGAATAACGGATATCCAAGGGTTCATATCCGAATTCACTGCGGATAGTAAATTCAATATCCGAATCCGTAAATTATCTGAATCCGTAATATCCAAATCAGAAAAAAATATTGTCATGTAAATATGTAAATGGAACGGATAACGGATTCAAATTTCTGACACTATCCGAACTAAAATTAAAGTGAATTCAGATAACGAATATTCAAAAGTTTATATCTGAATCTGTTCTGAATTCATAATATCCGAATCTAAAAAAAATCGATTACAGAAGCTAAAATAATTTATTTTGTTATTAATAATTATTTATTATAATGACTATAATTGTAAATATTTTTAATTCATCAACTCATTTTATAATTTTTCTAAAAACTGAGAAAAAAAAAATAAAAGAAAATAGATGTCAGCTGTCAGCTATCTGGACTTTCTTTGCTACAATATCTCCTCATGGGATACTTTTAATACATAGTTATAGTTATAGATATAGATTATAAATTATAGATATCTAACATTTTCCCCTCCGTATTGATCATAAAATTGAAGATTGAAAAAATAGGGCAAAGATAGATTGTCATGCATAACAAAGATAGCAATGCCTTGAACCTTTACTTAATAAGTCAGCAAATCTTACTCCAGAGCCAGTAGAGAACTATCATTGATTTCTCTTTCTCTACATGTTTAATGGTTCTAATTAAGAGCTGCACCAATATATGTCTAGAGTTTAGTGTTATCATTGAGTCCTAAGGGACCCAAGAAGTATTTTTTCAATTCTTCAAAACTTTTGTATCCTAATTTGTCTTTTAGTAGAGAAAAAGAAAAGAAAAAGAAAAAGAATTTTTTTTGTTATTATTATTTTAATTATTTATAATTTATTATTTCCAAAAAATTTAATAAATATAATTTTGATCATTTTTTAATTTTTTGTGTATTAAAAATTATAAATATTTTTCATTATTTTTTAAGGAAAAATCATTGTTTAAAAATAATTATAAAAATTGATTTATCACTTTGAATTTTTAAAATTAAATAAAAAT
Organism: Fremontodendron californicum; assembly: GCA_030761205.1. Classification (NCBI taxonomy): domain Eukaryota; kingdom Viridiplantae; phylum Streptophyta; class Magnoliopsida; order Malvales; family Malvaceae; genus Fremontodendron; species Fremontodendron californicum. Next base: position 13,176,580 of record JAULJL010000023.1, read on the forward strand.
ATTTATATAATTTATTAATTATTTTTTGTTTTTTATTTTATTTTATATTTAAATAATGTATTTAAAGGAGTTGGTCCGTATGTTGACTCGTGGGTCGATTTAGGATCCGTACCTAACTCGTCCGGGAAAAAAAGTTTTAAAAATGAAAAAAATGAACTTGATGCTAACCTATGTGAGAAAATTGATCGTACGAGAGAATAAAATGCAAACCACAATTTTATTTTTTATTTCTCATTTATTATTTTTTACCTCCTATAAATAAAAATATACAATATACAATAAGGTCTAAATATTTTTCAAAAATACATATAAATAAAATTTGAAAATACATTTGTATTATGTAATCTATAAATAAATAATTATCATAAATTTAATTTTTAAAATTAAAAAATAATTATATTAATATTATTATAATTTAAAAAAAATATTTAAATAAATGATTATTATTTTTTAAAATATAAATTAATTTATTATTATTAATTAATTAAAAAATTATAAAAAAATTTAAAAGTACCCCCGTTAAAGCGGGGTCTTTTTTTCTAGAATAAATGTAAGCTTCAGTTTTACTCTTGTAGTCGCTTGCATTGCATATATCATTAGTTGATGCTATCTGCAACATTAATCAAGAATAATTGCATATGAACAAGTTTACAAAAGTAAATTTATAAAGTAGTAAAGTAATAGTACAATAAAAGGAAAACCAAGGGACAAATTAAAAACTTTGACAAGATTATATTAATTCTTATTTTTATATTACCCTTGGATTGGGCAAATAATAATCCAAAGGAATTGGTATATATTCTTACGATTAAGGCCTTAATTAATTTATTATTAACCCAATACTTATTAATTTATTCCAATTGGGTTGGACTTAATTGTTAGGCCCACCTTATGAATTATTTGTTGGCTATCATGATGGTCAGATTAACATAGACAAACTAACAGATTAGAAAATTATGTCCCAAAGGATAGATATATAAACAGATTAGCCTCCGATGTCTAGTTTAATTAGCTCGGTTTTCCCTTGATCTCTTTTAAAATTGCAAAAAACTTGCATTTACTATGAATATTTTGTTTATAATTATAACCCAAAGAAAGACCAGTGTAGTAAACTTCAATTCGCATGGGAACTGGGAAAAGATTAATTAAGAAAGTCAAAAAGAAATTCAATGCATGCATTGCATGTGAACATTAAGAAATTAATTAAGCCAACTAATACAACAAATTCATTGTGCATGGTGCTACCTGCAAAGGAGTTAGGATAAGTTATGCTTTTAATGATTCTTATAGCTTGAAAATGTTGTGCGGAACTAGATCGAGATTACTAAAACCGATTTAAATACACTGAAAAAACACAGAGTTTTACGTGGTTCAGCAAGTGTGCTTACATCCATAGGAGGAGGAGCTTGAAGCTTTGTATTAATGGAGATGGAGTACAAACAAATACAGAATTCAAGGTGCTATACTAGCACTGAACTCACAACTCAATAATACCAGAAAACTCTAATAAAATCAGAGTAAATGCTTCAACTCTTAAACTCACACACACTCTTCTCTCTTACTCTACATGGCTATTTATAGCCAAAATATCAAGGTGTGAACATACATCAAGTGGCAGCCACCATAGCCACCATCCACCACCTATCTTGGTGGGAACACATTGCAAGTGGTGGCTAAAGTAGCCACCATCCATTTGCAAGTGGTAGCTTCCATTATTGGTGGTGCAAGTGGTAGCTTCCATTATTGGTGGTAAGCCACCTATGGTGAATTTGAGCCATATTCAACAATCTCCACCTTGGCGAGAATCCACAGAGAGAATTCACAGATCAGAGCTTCCTCCATTCTCCTTCAGGTGCTTTAAACTCGAGAGACATTGATCAAGTCCAAACAATGTTGAAACTTGATTCCAGAAACTATTTTTGTTAGCATATCTGCGGGATTATCTGCAGTCCCGATCTTCTGTAGTAGAATGTTTCCTTCATCTACTATTTCTCGGATAAAGTGGTAGCGAACATCAATATGCCTGGTCCGACTGTGATGAACTTGGTTCTTAGCTAGGCAAATGGCACTCTGACTATCGCAGAAAACATCTACCTTTTCCTGTGCTATCCCGAAATCATCAATCAATCCTTGAAGCCAAATTGCTTCCTTGAAAGCTTCAGTTACAGCCATGTACTCTGCTTCGGTTGTAGACAGAGCTACCGTTGACTGTAAAGTTGATCTCCAACTTACTGGTCCTCCTGTTATGGTGAACACATAACCAGTAGTTGAACGACGCTTATCAAGATCTCCAGCATAGTCTGAATCCACATATCCAACAAGATGCTTATCAATAGTTTTTCTTCTCTCAAATTTTAAGCCCGTTTCCACAGTACCATGAATGTACCGTAGAATCCACTTCACATCTTGCCAATGGCCTTTACCAGGATTATGCATGTACCGGCTTACCATACTGACAGCATGTGAAATATCAGGTCTCGTACACACCATTGCATACATTAGGGCACCTACTGCATTGGCATATGGAACATGATCCATCTGTCTCTTCTCACCTTCTGTACTTGGTGACATCAATGCACTGAGTTTGAAATGTGCCGCTAAAGGAGTACTTACAGATTTGGTCTTATCATTAATGCCAAATCTCTGAAGTACTTTGCTCAGATACTGAGCCTGGGTCAATTTGATCACACCATTTTTTCTATCTCTGCTGATTTCCATCCCAAGAATTTTCTTAGCTTCTCCAAGATCCTTCATCTCGAACTCTGAGCTCAGTTGAGCCTTCAGCCTGTCGATCTCCACCTTGCTTATAGATGCGATTAACATATCATCAACATATAAAAGCAAGTAGATAAATGATTCATTTTGGAGTTTCCGGAAATAAACACAGTGATCAAATTGACTGCGTGTGTACTTCTGATCTAACATAAAGGTGTCAAACCGCTTGTACCACTGTCGCGGTGACTGCTTCAGACCGTATAGAGATCTCTTCAACTTACATGTCCAATCTTCATGACCGGGGACTCCAAAACCATCTGGTTGAGTCATATAAATTTCCTCCTCTAATGAACCATGGAGGAATGCAGTTTTTACATCAAGTTGAACTAACTCTAGGTCATACTGTGCTACTAAAGCCAATAATATCCGAATAGATGCATGCTTAACAACAGGTGAAAATACCTCATTATAGTCTATTCCTTCTTTTTGAGCGTAACCTTTGGCTACCAGTCTGGCTTTGTATCTGATGCTGTCTTTGCCGGTAGCACCCTCCTTTTTGGCAAAGACCCATTTGCACCCAATTGATCTTTTGAGTGTTGGAAGTGGAACCAACTTCCAAGTCTGATTCTGATGAAGTGATGTCATCTCTTCATCCATCGCCTCCTTCCACTGGGCATGCTCTGGGCTGTTTACAGCTTCTTTGTAATTGATCGGGACATCATCATCAATTACTGGAAGGGCGTATGCCACTATGTCTGTGTACCGAGCAGGTTTCCGAATATGTCTTTTCGGTCTGCTGGTGGCAATAGATTCAGGTTGCTGAAAGGTTTCCGGTGATGACTCCTCTACTTCAGTTAAGGTGTCATCAGATTCTGGTTCAGATTCATCAGAATTTTGACCAGCATCATCTGATTCAAACTCCACCTGCTTTAGAGAATCATGGTTCTGATTCTCTGGAGTTGACAGTTTCAGCATTACAGATTCGTCAAAGGTAACATCTCGGCTTACGATGACTTTCTTTGACTCAGGGTTCCACAGTCGGAATGCCTTTACTCCTTCACTAAAGCCCAAAAAGACAGCTTTCTTGGCTCTAGGATCCAGTTTTGATTCACTTACGTGAAAATATGCTGGGCATCCGAAAATACGAAGCCGATCATAATCAGTGGCAGAATGTCCGGACCACACCTCTATGGGAGTTTTCCCATCAATTGCGGTGGAGGGTAGTCTGTTGATAATGTGGGAGGCTTACAATAAAGCCTCCGACCAAAATGCTTTGCTCAAGCCTGACTGGGATAACATGCAGCGAACTTTATCAACCAAAGTTCGGTTCATCCTTTCTGCAACTCCATTCTGCTGGGGAGTGCCAGGAACTGTGAAGTGTCGGATTATCCCATCATTCTGACAGATTTCCTTCAGTGGATCTGATTTGTATTCTCCACCGTTGTCAGATCTTAGTCTCTTGAGCTTTCTCCCGCTCTGGGTTTCGATCATCTTCTTCCATTTTACGAAGATATCTAGAACTTCATCTTTGTGCTTCATAGTATAAACCCAGACATATCTAGAGTAATCATCAATAAAGGTCACAAAATAGTGTTTACCTCCTAATGAAGCATTTTTGGAAGGCCCCCAGACATCAGTGTGAATGTAGTCCAATGTTGCTCTCGTACGATGAATTGCAGTGCCAAACTTGACTCTTGTTTGCTTGCCTAGGACGCAATGCTCACAGAAATCAAGCTTTCCAGTTTTGGCATTCTTCAGTACACCTTGCTTTATCAGGTTTTGCAAGGCCTTCTCTCCAACATGCCCTAAGCGCATGTGCCAAAGTCGAGAAGTGTCAGATTCATTGTCTTCTTTGTTGTGGGAGACTGCTGCTCTACCTGTCATAGTTTCTCCGTCAAGGAGATACAGATTTCCCTTCATAGAACCCTTCATGGCTAAGAATGCTCCACGTACAACCTTCAAGACTCCGTTCTGAATGGTCATCTTGTAACCATTTGAGTCTAAGACCCCCAGTGATATGAGGTTCTTCTTGAGATCAGGGACATACCTTACATCTGTAAGTTGTCTGATTGTACCGTCATGCATTTTTAGTCGGATCGTTCCGATGCCTCTAGTGTGACAAGTATTGTCATTGCCCATAAGGACAATCCCTCCATCAAACTCCTTGAAGTTTGAGAATCACTCCCGGTTCGGACACATGTGGTAGGAACATCCGGAATCCAGAATCCATTGATTTGAAGAGTGTGTTGTTGTGGAAATCGTAAATGCAGAGTCTTCCTCTCCCTCAGATTCTTGAGCTACATTCACAGTCGACTTCTTCATGTTAGGACAGTTTCTCCTCCAGTGCCCTTTCTCATGGCAATAGGCACACTCGTCCTTTGAGAGTCGTGTTTTTGATGATCCCCTCTTTGAACGGGATTTACCTCGCTTGTTTTCTCCGGCTCCTTGGTTGCTCGTCCTGCCTCTGTACACTGTTAAAGCTTCTGGTGCAGTATTCTGGTGATCATGTTGATCCTTTTTCCGATACTCATTATTCACCAGAGCATTACTAACATTAACATATTCTATCTCATTTTTACCATACAACAGTGTAGTGGTTAAATGATCATAGCTATCGGGCAAGGAATTTAACAGAGTAAGAGCCTTATCTTCATCAGAAATATTTGCATCTAGATTTTCAAGATCAGCGAGGATTTTGTTAAAACTTACTAGATGCTCCTGCATGGTGATACCTTGCTTATACTGGAAGCGGAACAGCTTTTTCTTCAAATAGAGTCTGTTCTCCATGCTTTTTGTCATGTACTTGTCCTCGAGTTGTTTCCAGAGAGTTTTTGCATTATTCTCTCTCATGACAAAGTACTTCTGGTCCTTGGCTAGGCATAACCGGATTGTGCCACAAGCCTGACGGTTGACAAACTTCCAGTCATCTTCCGAAATATCTCTGGGCCTGTCTTCCAGAGCGATATGTGAACCCTCTCGGAATAACAGATCCTGTACTTCGCACTGCCACATGCCAAAGTTGTTGGTGCCATCAAATTTCTCCACCTCGAACTTTGCAGTGGTCATCGAGTTCTTTCTGATGTAAGAACTTGATGGTGCGCTGCTGGTTGTTTCATGTGTCTCTAATGATTCTGCCATGGTAATAAAACAAAATTACCAACTCAGAGTTTTTCCGTTACCTGTATGGAAAAACGGATGCCGCAGTTGAGTCCGGAATAGTCGAAATAGCCAGGAACGGGTCCAACTGTGTAAATTTTGGACACACGGTGAATATTCTGCTGCAGGTGGCTCGAAATAGACTCGGTTTAGCTCAACCGGCTCGGAAAAGTCTCGGAATAGTGTTCTGAAACGGCTCAAAAAATAGCCCGAAAAAGTTGGTCGGAGCTGCGGCGGCGCGTGGGGCGCGTACGGCGGCGCGTGGGGAGGCGCGTGGGGCGCGTGGAGGCTGCTGGCTGACCGGCGCGTGCGGCGCGTGTGGCGCGTGACTTCCACGCGTCTTCAACCTCTGGATGGCGCGTAGGCGCGTGTGGCGCGTGGGATTCACGCGTCTTCAACCTCTGGAGGCGCGTGCGGCGCGTGGGCGAGTGAGGACCACTCGCGGTCCTTCTGGCGGCGCGTGTGTGCGCGTGCTGCGGCTTCTGGCTCTCCGATTGATTCTATTGCACTCCTCTTGACGACCTCTTCAACCTGGTATTTTCAAAACACAAATTGGAGCACTTTTGAAAAATGGACAGAATCGAACAAACTCGGTTTTACGTAAAAATTGGCTCTGATACCAATTTGTTGTACGGAACTAGATCGAGATTACTAAAACCGATTTAAATACACTGAAAAAACACAGAGTTTTACGTGGTTCAGCAAGTGTGCTTACATCCACGGGAGGAGGAGCTTGAAGCTTTGTATTAATGGAGATGGAGTACAAACAAATACAGAATTCAAGGTGCTATACTAGCACTGAACTCACAACTCAATAATACCAGAAAACTCTAATAAAATCAGAGTAAATGCTTCAACTCTTAAACTCACACACACTCTTCTCTCTTACTCTACATGGCTATTTATAGCCAAAATATCAAGGTGTGAACATACATCAAGTGGCAGCCACCATAGCCACCATCCACCACCTATCTTGGTGGGAACACATTGCAAGTGGTGGCTAAAGTAGCCACCATCCATTTGCAAGTGGTAGCTTCCATTATTGGTGGTGCAAGTGGTAGCTTCCATTATTGGTGGTAAGCCACCTATGGTGAATTTGAGCCATATTCAAGCCATATTCAACAGAAAAAATCAAGTGGGGTATTTGTAGGATACTCTTAATAAGCAATCACTTATTATGAGTAAGAAACGTGACCATTTTCTATGAGAATTGATTAGGCTGAATTCTCTAGAGTACTCATAGAAACTAGGAAGTGTTTGTGGCCAAAATGGACACAACCGTGAGAACCGAAGATGTTCGAAGGGGAATTGTGTGATACCTATTGTCTTGGTTTACACGAAAGGCTGAATAGTTCAAGACATCATGTTCACTAGTTAGCCGAGTAAATCCGATAGTTGTCACTATGGAAGTTTCAAAGCCAAAAGCTACCTATCCTGATGCAATAACTCTTCAAAGTTATTCTCTCTCATATTCTAAGTGAGTTCGTCCTTTTAATCAGATAATTTTCATTCATGTGGGGGAGGATATCAATGATTATTGAATGTCCTTGTCTGATTGAGACATGTCTGTTCGGACCAGACCGAATTGTTTGGTTCTTTTCCTAATGTCACAACTTTTAACTTAACGGTTTTTTCCAACAGTTGTGTCTTGTCCGAACAGGCTTCTGGTTTCTTATATATTTCAGAGACCTGTATCTGTTTTAAAGAGATTGAAATAATTCTGAAATGTTTTCTTCTTTGCATGAGAGAGACCAACATCTTTTCTGGTTTGCTGTGTTGCATCCGAGTGTGCTCTCGACTGCAACGTTATCAAGGAGGCCTGCGAGATGAATTGCAATAGACTGTAAGCACCGTTAAGACAGGCAATAATCATCTTAAGGTCAGAGGTCCAACCTTGACTCAATATTCTATTTTATGGTTCTATCGAAATTGTGAGTATGTCTTTTAATATATGTTTAGTAGTAATGAAATATTACTAAATGCTTACAAGATTGCCAACAAATTCTTGATGGAATTCTATAACATTGGCAAACTTGAGAAAGGTCTAAACACCTCGTTCATGATGCTCATTCTGAAGGTTGTTAAGGATATTAGGCCAATAAACTTAATTAACTCCCTCTATAAAATCCTCGCTAAAATTTTGGCTAGAAGGCTCAAATCTGTAATTAGTGATCTTGTTAGTGATACACAATCGGCTTTTGTAAATGGGAGACTGGAGACTGATCCTTGATGGTGTATTACTAGCTAGTGAAGTGATATATGTAATGAGACAAAATCAAAAGAAAAAAGGTACGGTTATTCTTAAGCTGGACTTTGAGAAAGCTTTCAACTATATGAACTGAGATTTCCTTGACCATGTTTTGGCGTGCATGAATTTTGGTGTGCGTTGAAGAAGATGGATTTCTGAGTGTATGTCAACTGCATGGATCTCCATTTTGGTAAATGGGTCTCCCAGACCTACTTTTTATATGGAAAAGGTTCTTAGACAAAGAGATCCCTATCCCCTTTCTTATTTATTCTTGTGACTCTTTTCTTCATCTTTTCTTAACCAAGGCCGAAAGCTTTGAGACTCTCACATCTTCGCGGATGACACAATCCTGTTCTTGGAGGTTGAAGAAAATGGATAATAAATGTTAAACATATCTTGACTATCTTCGAACTGTGTTTTGGTCTTAAGATCAATTTCAGTAAATCATCTATCTTCACTTTTGGAGTGGAGGACCAGTCCACGAAGAATTAAGCAAGGCTTTGTGGTTGTCAAATCGGATTGTTGCCATTCAAATACCTGGGTATTCCTTTAGGTGCTAATCCGAGGCGCATCTCTGTTTGAGAGCTAGTCATAAAAAGAATTGAAGCTAGGTTAGGTTCGTGGAAGTGGAAGAGGAAGAGGAAATATCTGTCATTTGGGGAGAGAGTCACTTTAATTAACTCCGTCTTCTCCAGTTTGCCAATTTTCTATATGCCTATCTTCAAGGCTCCCATGGATGTTATCTACAAGATTGATAAACTCCGTAGATCTTTCTTATGTGGTGTTAGTGACTGCCATAATAAAATGGCAAATGTGAAGTGGCTAAATGTTTGTAAACCAAAATGATTGGGTGGTTTAGGCATTATTGATCTCAAGTTAAAGAACTCGACTCTTCTTGCGAAATGGTGGAGATACGCGTCAGAATCTCTCTTTCTTTGGCACAAAGTGATAGTAGCAAAATATGGTTCCAAACTTCCAATCCTCAAGTTTGGCTTCCTTTTGTCAAAAAAACGAATAATATTTCTGTGATTTGGAGAGCCGTCATTGACGTAGGTGAAGATCAATCGATGAGAAAATTTATTGGAATGGAAGGGTGTTGTTGGGAATGACGTTGATAAACTATTTTGGTTCGAAAAATGAACTGGAAATAAACCACTGCGTGATCTCTTCCCTAGACTTTTCGTTGTGGCTATCAATAAATATGCTATATATAGCCTTTGAATATGCGGTTGATGGAACTTTCAGACATGATTATCGGCATAACTTCTTCTCTAGGCTCCTTTTGGACAGAGAAAAGGTTTTGGTCCAGAGCTTGATAAATCTTCTTGGGAATTCTTTGTTACTTTCTTCGAAGAAGGATCGCATTTTCTGGGTCTCTTCTCTATCAAAAAAACTTTCTGATCTCCTTATACGGTCGAACAATCTTCTGGATTTTCCTAAATTCTGTCACCTGTGGAAATTCAGAATTCCTCCTAAGGTACATTAATTAATTGCTTCCTTTGGTTGCCTATCCTCGGACTGAATTCCTTTGGTTGCTTTTCCTAAATATATATTTCAAATACATCAACGTAGCATGGATTATCAAGACTATGAGTCCAATAATGCAGCAGTGGCATGCATCAATGGCTTGCCAATTGTAATGAACTTAATTTGAGAAGCTAAAAGAAATGGAAATCCATCTAGAAAACGCTACAAACCTTTCCTTCTGCTTGGTACTGGTAGAGAGAGAAGTTACTTCACACTTATTATCAGATTCAGACATGCATGAAATCAACTAAAAAGACAGCAACAGATGGTGCAACAATCAAAAATCATTCACATTTTTTGTGTGAAACCACTTTAAAAAAATCACGATCCCATGAAACTTAATTTTAAATTTTCAAAAGCAAATGAAAAATTAGAAATGGCTTGCATTCGCATACTAATTCATCATAGGAATGGATTAGAGCGTTTAACTCTTTTAGTGCTCAAACTAAGTTAACATAACTCGGTTGTCCCTTTGAACCTAGATCTTGGGATCTCCAGTCAGATAGGTTGGGTTATCATTATGTAATTTTAATTTATAGGCTTAAGACCCATTCCCCTTGATGATTTATTTACTTGCTCTCTTATTAAAACTTTTTGTAAGCGCGCTACATTATCCTTTGATTTTTTCATAATCAATTGAGATAATTTCATTTGAGAGCAACTGTCTAACGATATTATGTCTTCGACGAATGTGTCGAGATTTACCGTTATACAAACTACTCTGTGCCCTACCAATTGCAGATTGGCTATCTCAATGAAAAAAATTACAGGCACAAGTTTCGGCCAACATGGAATATCTTTTAACATTCTGAAGCCATTCCGCTTCTTCTCTAGCTTTATCTTAAGCTATACATGTTTATTTAGAAGATTTCCAAGACACTGCAGCTCCTCTAATAGTAAAGATAAATCCGCTAGTGGATTTCGAATCTTTAGTATCAGATATCCAGTTTGCATCTGGATATCTTGTGTAGTGCAGTCCATAACTTGAGGTGTATCTTAAACATCTAAGTACCTTCTATGGCCTTCTAGTGATCTTTTCCAGGATTATTTGTAAATCTATTTAGTTTGCTAACTTAATATGTTATGTCTTTACATTAATTTACAACCTAATGGTTTGCTTCCAGGGTCCATGCCACTCTTGGCACCATTTGGGATCACCGATCCCATGGACGAGGTCTCATCCTCCGCTTCACAACGGGGTAGTCATGGTAGCACCAAAGCATGCCGATACCATACCATGAAACTCTTCCCCACTTACTATGTCGATACGCTCATTGACGACAATGATCACACCCGAGTACCCTTGTTGCATAAAGTTGACATTTTCTCACATATCCTTCTCTTGCCCTCAAGGACTAGGTAATGATCCCTTCGAATGAGGCACCGAACATAGTTTTAGGTCCTATCATGACCTTTTAAGCTGGAGAAATCAATACCTTCGCAAGACACCCCCACACTTTCGTGTATTTGTAGGATGGTCTTTGACCCTTCCATAATTCATATGGTGTCTTGTCTGATTTCTTGTGGGGTATTTTATTTAAAATATAATTAGCTATTAAGATAGCCTCCCCCCCACAAGTTCTGAGGTAACCCCGAACTTATCAACAAAGCGTTCATATTCTTTCAACGTTTGATTCTTGCGATCTGCAATATCATTTTGTTGAGGTGAATAAGGAGCAGTGGTCTTATGGAATATACCATATTCTGAATATGATTCATTAAACAATGAATCGTATTCACCACCCCTATCACTCCTTATTATCTTAATTTTCTTGCTTAGTTGATTTTCGACCTCATTTTTTTAAAGAGCTTAAAAAATTTCCAAGCCTCGTCTTTGCTTCTTAGCAAATATACATAACAATATCTTGTGCAATCATCAATAAAAGTAATGAGATACTTTTTACCGTCTCTAGTTTGCACAAATTTTAAGTCACAATTATCAGTGTGAGTTAAATCTAGAGGTTCACTACTTTTTTCTATCGAATAGAAAAGAGTCTTAGCCAATTTGGATTCCAAACAATTTTCGAAAAGCAAATCCAATTTGCTGATTCTTTGCAAAGTCTTGTGATTCACATGACCTAATCTACCATGCCATAAACTAGAGGACACACACAAACAAACAAACAGAAGAAATAATCTTATTATTATTCTTTGTTCTTTGGCACAACAGCCATTACATTGAGCTTAAAAAGCCCATCACATAAGTATCCTCTACCCACAAACATGCCACTTTTGGTGAGTACAAATTTATCAGACTCAAATACCAGTCTGAACCAGTTCTTTGCTCAATAGAGAGCCAGAAACCAAATTCTTACGAATTTCAGGAGCATGAACCACATTGTTCAAAGTTAGTTCTTTCCCGATGTCATCTTGAGTACCACCTTCCCATGGCCTCGTACCTTGCAGACCGAAGAGTTCCCCATAAATAGTTGCTAATCAATAGCATATTCTTTATACTCGGAGAAACTCTTTCTATTAGAACAAACATGACAAGTGACACCGGTATCAACCCACCATGTTCTTAGGGTTTTTTATCATGTTCACTTGTGTCACAACAGCAACGAGCTCAATCTCATTATCATCAACTAAGTTGGCTTGAGCTCTTTTCTTGTTCTGACGCCAGTCCTTTGCTCGATGATCGGGCTTGTTACATACGAAACAAGTTCCCATGAACTTCTTGAAATTCATTCCCTTATAAGCTTGGGAAGAACTAGAACCAACAAATTTCCTCTTGTTGTTCTTCTTCAAATGTTCAACAATATTCGCCTTGGCTTCCATGGTCTGAGCTTTAATCCTCTTTTCTGAACCACAGTTATCCTCTTCGATTCTTAACCGGATAATCAAGTCCTCTAAGGTCATCTCCTTTCTCTTATGCTTTAGATAGTTCTTGAAATCCTTCCACGAAGGAGGCAATTTCTCTATTAAAGTCGCCGTTTCAAATGATTCCCTAAGAATCATTCCTTCGGAAGTAATCTCATGGAGGATCAACTGATACTCTTAGACTTGACTGATCACGATTTTTGAGTCCACAATTTTGAAATCTAGAAATCGGCCAACCACAAATTTTTTTGTGCCGGCATCCTCGGTTTTGTATTTTCTCTCTAAGGACTTCCACAGCTCTCTCGCTGTCTTGATCGGGCTATACACGTTGTATAACGTGTTGTCCAATCCGTTGAGGATATAGTTCTTCCATAGGAAGTTAGAATGCTTCCATGCTTGCACCAAAGCTACAACCGTAGTATCGGTCTCTCTCTTGTTCAGAGTCGGGGCCTCCTCCTATAAAAACCTGGCTAGGTTGAGGGTGGTCAGATAGAATAGCATATTTTGTTGCCATCGTTTGAAGTCCATACCACTGAACTTCTCAGGTCTCTCGCCATGTGTGACATGTAAAGGTTGTGGCATTACAAACGCACTAACATAACATTATCGGTAAATGTTTCGGCCATCTGTTATTTCAAAAATAACAGGATCAACTTAGTGCAATTTATTAAAATTGACAACCAATTTGTTCACAATAAATATATATATATATATATATTATCACAATAAATATATATATGCTCACAAAATATATATTACACAACAGAATCAATATATATTTATATAATAAACATACATCTAATCAACTTAGATATATAGAATATAACACGTAACAATATATATCGGTATATATATATATATTACAAATATATATGTTCACAAAATATATATTACTAAACAGTAAGCAATATATATTTATATAAAAAAAATGTTATAACAACATAAATTATTATAACAAATTCAATGTGACTTAAGATACGACTACGTCAAAATAAACGCAGAAAACACAACATAAAAGACATTGTTGATGGAAAGTCACATTGTTTGCATGGAAAGTCACATTGTCCTGCTCAGGTTCATTATGTAAAACAACAATGCATTCATAATTTCAAATTCAATAAAAACTGCTTTTCCAAAAACAATGTGACTATATTATGCACAAAACAATTCATAAAAACAAGGGCAGAGCCTCACCGATCCTGTTACAGTGTCAAAAATTGCACCATGTCTTAGTTTTTTCTAAATTTTCATTAACAGGAAAACCAGAAAAGGGGCTAAAAAATTCGTCTTAATCGTAATGAAACAGTTTAACAAAATAAGAAAACATAATATTCTTAAGATTGTTGGCTATCTTGTAAGCATTTAGTAATATTTCATTATTACTAAACATATATTAAAAGACATACTCACAGTTTCGGTAGAACAAAAAAATAGAATATCGAGTCAAAGTTGGACCTCTAACCTTAAGACGGTTATTGCCTGTCTTAACGGTGCTTACAGTCTATTGTAATTCGTCTCCCAGACCTCCTCGATAACGTTGCAGTCGAGAGCACACTCGAATACAACACAACAAACCAAAAAAGATGTTGGTCTCTCTCACGCAAAGAAGAAGACATTTCAGAATTATTTCAATCTCTTTAAAACAGATACAGGTCTCCGGAATATATAGAAAACCAGAAGCCTGTTTGGACAAGACACAATTGTTGGAAAAAACCGTTCGGTTAAAAGTTGTGACAATAGGAAAAGAACCAAACGGTTCAATCTGGTCTGAACAGACATGTATCAATCAGACAAAAACATTCAATAATCATTGATATCCAACAGAATTTCAGTAGCTCCTTCTTAATAAACTTCTAGGCCCTCCTGTAAAAGTTAAAATTAAGATCGTGGGGACCAAGGGCTTTAGAGCCTTCCCCGACCCCATTGCTGCACCTTGACTGAGTGCAAGAATCATTCATAAGAAAAGAATATTGGCCATGATCACCTTTAAGAATAGTTGACTAAGGATACTCTAATAGGGACATTTTTATCACGACACTTAATACTGATAACTTCATCGATTGTACCAAGATGATTTGTTCTAATTCAGATAGCACCACAACTAAAATAAGAAAACTTGAAAGTCTTACCCTCAATTGAGAGTAAATCTCTCCAAAGACTTGCAATGTTTTGGAAGGTCTCAGTATTCTAGACGTGGATTGGAATCCCAAAATAGAGAAGCCATGTATCTCTTCCATGAGTTTTAAGATCCACAGACCAAGACTCAGTATCAATAAGCCATTCCTTTAACCAATTCCAATCGTTCTTCTTAATAAGTAGAAAATTTTCTTTATCATCAAATTGAATAAGGAATTGACTACTTGAGACTTTCATTACATTCAAATCAAACACACCTTGTCTCCTAAAATTTTCTTGGAGCCATTTACAATCGAAGGAACCTCTGGTTGAGCCCACTACACAAAAATCAAGAGAGTGTAGAACTTCGTGCTCAACCACAAAACATGATTTTCTTTTTTCTTGAGTAACATCTTCTTTGATTGGATCGTTTGCTTTTACTTCCTCCAAACTTGTGTTGTTAACAGTAATCTCATTCAAGAGAGCCCGTTTAAAAGTTTTTTGGGTAGTAGGTTTTTGAAGAGTAACATTAGGCTCAGCATAGTTATTTCTTTGAGAAACTATGCCTAGGAATTTTGTCTGTTTTCATTAGATGTTGAACCATGGACATTGCGTTCCCTAGAGCTAGGGCGAACCTTTCTCCAGAATAAGCTTCCACCATTAAATGTAGCCATATTAACACTTTTGTTTTTGCTAAGCCAAAAAGTATTTCATTAAATAGAGGAAAAGGAGTCGGAAAGACTCAAAGATACATCAAGGATGCAGACCAAAACACAGTTTTGGTAACAATAACCAAATCCAAAATGAACCAACACCGGAAAACGAGAAGAAACAAAGACAAACTAGACAAAACAACCCCAAAGAGTTACCACCATAAGTTGAGCATCTCATTTCTTGAAGCTCTTGACTTTGCAAGTGAATCCTCCAAGCCATTAGGTAAACTACCCCTACAGAAAATCCGCATCAAAACAAGATAACTTCATTTTGTTTACTGTCTTCAATTTCCTCGGATTTGAGCTTCCTATGATTTCCAATAGAATCATAAAAGTTAACCATTTCTTCTAAAGAGACAATATTCTCATTAGCATAGCCCAAAAAAAAAAAAAAAATCCTTTTTCCACCTTTTTAAAGGGATTTTAGTCAACCCAATTTAACTTTTAGAGTGAAATCAGCTCTTCCAAGATGAGACACCAAACCCTACTCATCCTCCATCAATTTTAAGATATCTTTATTTGTGAACCAGCACTCAATTTTTTCAACATTTTCAGACGAAAATAGCAGGGGATAGTGATAAAAAATTGACCTTTTAAGCTTCTTTGAAACAAACCTTTTAGGCTATCAAATCATCCTACTGAGATTAATAATCTGTCCATCCTACACCTTTTACTACCATTACCAAACCATGTGAACTTTTCCATTGAGTGTAATGTCAATGAATTCACAACCATTTGATAAAGTGATTAAAATAATTGATGCCCACACCACCATGAGAGCAATAGTATCTTTTTGAAGTATTTCTCACAATGTTGAAAATGCCAGCACCGTACCAATTTTCAATAACTTCAGCCTTTGCCACACTTAATTCATTCCATAATTTTTCCCCTTCATTGTTACAAGGAACATAGAAATTAGCAATTACACACTCAAAATTAAATCTCCAAATAAACACCTTATATCTGATTATACTCTTTTTGCAATCAAATTAGTTTTTGCTCCAAATAGTAAGTAGCCCCTATGAGCAGGGGAAAAAACCCGATCGTAGTTCCCGTTATGCCATAGGTTAGAGACCTATTGCTTTAGCACTGAGTTCAACAAGACTTCTTGTAGCAACACCATGTTAGCCTTATGAGAACAAATTAATCTTAAAGCCCCTTTAGGTTCCTTCGGCCTTCACGCTTTGCGTCTTCTGTCTCTTTCTTCTAAGGCCTCCAATTTGCTGAAGATAATTTCCTCATCACAATTTGCTGTTAAGCCCAACAATTTCCCCATGTTCCATGTTCCATGTTCCAAGTTTTAACAACTTTTTTCCTTAGAAAAATCTTGTTTCCATTTAGAAAATCCGGTTTAAGTACCCATATAGTCCGTAGTGAAAAAAGTAAATCAATCACTGTAATGTAAAAGTGAGTAATTTAGTCCCTGTACAATTGAAATAGGTGATTATAAGTAAAACTGATAACAGTTTTAATAAAAAACCGTTAAAATGCTGACATGGACTCGTAAAATCTAACAGATTTAGATATATTTCAAGTCATATTTTATTCCAAGTCTTTAATTCTATTAGATTTTACGAGTCCACATCAGCATTTTAACGATTTTTCACTAACATCGTTATTAATTTTACTTATTTGCACCTATTTCAATTGTACATGGACTAAATTACTCATTTTTACAATATAAAAACTAAATTATTTTTTTCACTATAGTACAGGGACTATGTGGATACTTAAACCAGAAAATCCCCATCAGATACAGACTCATTCACAACTTTCACACGAAGGCTTGTTCCTTGTCTCCTTAGTCTCATCTTCGCAAGTTTACCCTTATGGTTTTTCCTTTTTTTTTTTTTTATTATAAAATTTTCTTGGATAATTCCTCTTCGATGTCTACAACGAGTCTAGAAATTTTCTTTGTTTTGACAACATTGGTAGGGCTGTAAATGAACAGAGCGTTCGACAAACCGTTCATGAACAGTTCGATATCTGTTCGTTTATGTTCGTTTATTAAGCTAAATAAACGATTATGAACACAATTTTAATATTCGTTTATTAAACGAACCGAGTTCGAACAGATGTGTGTTCGATTCGTTTATGTTCACGAACAAGCTCGTTTATGGTTCGTTTAAAGCTCATTTATTAATTTGTTTAAGGCTCGTTTATGTTCGTCTATAATTTAATAATAATATTATTATTTTGTCTTTTATTTATATAATTAATAATTTTATTTTATTATTTTATTTACTTATAATATAATTAATATTATTTAATAACTTAAATTTAATAATTTAATAATAAATTTAATTTAATTACATTTGTATTTTATTACTTTATATTTAATATTAATAATTTAAAATTGATTTATTTATTTATTTATTTGTTTGTTAAAATTGTTTAGATTTGTTTGTTTATTGTTTATGAACATAATTTTAATTGTTCGCGAATATATTCAATTATATGTTCATGAACATGTTCATTTAATGTTCATGAACAAGTTCATTTAATTTAAATGAACTTGTTCGTGAACATTAAATAAACGAACACGAACACACTCAATTTTAAACGAACAGAGCTTGAACACAATTTTAAAATCCTTAACCAACACGAACACGAACCGAATACAAACAAACTCAAAAATAAATAAACGAACATGAACATAAATCTATTCGTTCAAGCTCGATTCATTTACAGCCCTAAGCATTGAAAGGAACAAAGTGAGCAGTGTCATTTTTGTCTGAGAGCTTATTTGGTACACCATTTTCAAAATGAGACCCAGATTCCTTATGTCCAAAGTCATTATGCTCGAGAGCTTCAGTAATGTGGGTAACATTAATTGGAGCCTGAGAGCAATGGGCTTGGGTGGGAGCATATGTGTTTTCAAGGCCCAGAAGGTTGCCCTCTTGTTCCAACTTTTTAACAACGGCCACATTACTCCCATCATTGACCAAAGCAATGGGTTGGTGAACTGAGTAGACGTTATGGTTTGATAAATCCTCTAACAATATGTTTTTATCAGTTCCCAGACCATCATTATCAATTGCAGCAGTATCCAAATTAGTCCTATTTTCAAGACCCATGCAGACGTCCTCTGTTTCAACAACCACCTCTTTCACCAACTCAATTGTCTCCTCAATAATCCCGAGACAGATCTGAAGAGAATTTGGCTGTTCATCTTCAGTCTTCTCACCAAATCAGCTATCACCATTGACACTTTTTGCAATAGGGTTACCACCAATCTCCAAGTAATTTTTCACAGGAAAAATATTGCTACTAGAGTTGTAGCAGCAGCAAGAATAAGAGAAATTTGGCTCAAAGTCCAATTCTAAGATTTTGATCAGATAGAGCCTATCACCGCAATCAAGCTCGATCATTTCTTCAATTCGCTCCATCTGATCAGTCAAGATACATAAAGCATCCCTACTAAAATCGTTCAAAAGCATAATTTTTCGTTCCATATAATTTAAGTTGCCCCAAAGATTTGCAATGTTATTGAATGTTTTAACGTTCCAGCAATGGATTGGGACACTAGAACATGAAATCCAAGTGCTTCTATATTTTACCTGGAAATCCTCAGTCCAAGGGACAATGAAAATAAAACATTCCTTCAACCACTTCCACTTGTCGTCCTTCATTGACAGAAAATCATCATCTTCGAAGACCAGCAGAAAATATCTATCAGATATCATTTTAACTGATATATCATACACACCCTCCTCTTTGAAAAATTCCATGAAAGTATCTGCTTCTAATAAGTTCTTTGCTTCCCCAACAACACATTTTTTTTATCTGTCACAGAGCCTTAACTTCTATTTCACCCTTGCAAACTTTTCTCGAATGAAATTTTGTTTCCCGTTGCTTGAGGTGGACTTAGGACCCATGTTTCCCAATAAAGCCTGCAAATATGATTTCCTTTTCTCTTTTTCCAAGTCTTGATTCAACGAAGACTCCTTTTGAATAGCAACATTGCTACACTGGTCCTTATTGATCCATCAAAAGACGATTTTCCAAGGTTGTTCCTGCCATATGACGTATCTAGATCTGTCAGTGATTGAAGAAGAGAAGTTGCAGCCTTGTAGGTGAAACATAGAGAATTAGTGTGAAGAAGAAGGGAAAGAAAGATAGAGAGAGAAAAGAGAGAATTAGCAAGAAGGAGAATTCAATGTATTTTCATATATTTCCTACAATGATCAGGCAGGTCTTTTATAACAACCAGAGTCACCATTTCAAAGATAGCAACCAGCAGCTGAAGGCAAAGAAAATAACAAGAATGTCACTTAACAGAATAAAACTAGTAACAAACTAATAACTCAAAATGCATCACTTCACTTTTAATCCTTAAAACGCATCGTCTCCTTAACCTTCTCGAATAAGCCTAGATCAATACCCCCTTGTTGAAACAATCCTTGTCCTCAAGGATTGAAAGTAGGGAACCTCTGTTGTAAATGAAGAACTGCCAAAGTATGCATTAAAGAGTTCCTCAACCATGACCAGACAACCTGCAGAACTAAAAACACCCTTGACAAGCATTGAGCCGATGACTTCATATGCCACCTCCAGTATTATAGCAACAATAACTCCTTTTCCAGCTGCCAATTCCTCTGTTTTGATAACAATAGGAGTTCCTTTCTCTTTAATATATTGCTTTGCAATTGATGCATCTGAACCACTAAGAACCATCTTCAATATTTCTGGTTTACTCCAAGGCTCCTTGTCAGACCGAAGACAAACTCCCTGATTTGCACAAGTACAACTACCACCCAGAAATTCTGGTAACTCATTGACATCAATAATCTCAAGCAGTTTGCTCTGGTATTTGTTTCCAATGGTATTTGTAGACACCTAATTTGTTCGAGCCTCCTAAACAAAGTGATTTTTTTTTTCAACTTCTTGGAATGCAAATAAACTTCCCCCATTCCATAGATGAATCTTCAAGACTTTGATTTGGAAGTCAACACAAAAAGTCAACTCAAAAAAAGTCAACTCAAAAAAATCAACTCCAAAAAGTCAACCACTAAAAAAGTCAACTTTCAGTCAAAATCAAGATTCGAAGTTGAATTGAACAATGGTGAAGAAATTTTGATAATCGGAGATCTACAATTGAAGATAGAGAGGTTGGAAGACAAATTGCAAAATTCAGCGTAGGAAAATGGGAAATTTTGCAAATTTGGGAAAAAAATACGTAAACGATTAAATTGGATAAAATTGGAGGCCCAATTGTGAAGTAGAGTTGAAGGAAGATGTGGTATGAAGAGAAAAAGAAAAATAAGGATTTAATGAATAAATAAAAAATTCAAAAATTTGGGAAAAACTATAGAGATGGTCCGATTCGGTGAAATGGAAGCCCCAGTTGACGAATAATAAATAATTAAAATTATTCCAAGTCCCAATTTGAATGGATCCCAAGGAAGAGACGATTGGAGGAGAAACGGGAAAAATGACAAAATTCCCAATTTTGAGGAAAAAGGGAAAAACTAAATCGGAGAGGAATTCGGATGTAAAAATTGGGCCTTTATGGTCAAACTCCAATTCAATATGTAACAAAAGCAGTGGAAAAAGAAAATCCGAAAATTTGGCCTGTTTCAAGTAAAATCGAGGTTTCAAAGGTTAAAGGGCAATTTTGAAAAATCCGGAAAAAATAGAATTTGAGCTCAGAAAATTGCGAAACTTTCCAGAACAGAGTTTTAAGATGGAAAGAAGGAAAAGAGAAGAAGAAAATTCAAAAATGGGGCTAAAACGCAAATATGTTAAATTCGGGAGACTAAACCGAAATTTTAGAGAAAAATCTGGGAAAAATAGAAAACGAGCTCGAAAAATTATGAAAACTTTCATAACTGAGTTTTATATTTGATGGAAGGGATTGGAGAAGAAAAATCCAGAATCGGAGCTTAAATGGAAAAAGACAAAGTTCGGGGCCACTAAACTGAAATTTTAAAGAAAAATCCGGGAAAAATAGAAAACGAGCTCGGAAAATTATGAAAACTTACAGAATTGAGTTTTATATTTGATGGAAGGGATTGGAGAAGAAAAAAAATCCGGAATTGGAGCTCAAATGGAAATAGACAAAGTTTGGAAGGCATTAAACCGAAACTTTAGAGAAAAATTCGGGAAAAATGGAAAGCAAGCTCGAAAAATTATGAAAATCTCCATAACTGAGTTTTATATTCGATGGGATGGATTAAAAAAGAAAAATTCGAAATTGGGGTCTATTTGCAAATAAATTAATTTTGAGGGCCAGAATACAATTTTATCGAAAATATCGAAAAGGGCCTTTTGCAAATAAAAAAAGAGGATGGCCTGAAAAATTCCAGGCCATTTTCGGCCAGCTCTTGGATGGATAAGGAGGTGTGATCATCTTAAATCAAATGACCAAGATTGAATAGCAAGATGACATTTTTAAGAAATGGCAAAATTCTTCACTACTTGCCTACATGGCATTTTTGGCTAATGAGAGGCCTCCAAATTACAAAGCCATGTGAAGAGCATGTGAAGGCTATGAGATGATGCCAAATAGGATTAAAAATGCCACCTAGGACGATATTTTGGTAGTAAGCCATATGATCATAACAAGTGGCTTAGATATTTTGTAGAGATAGGAGACAAGAATAATCTAGGTGGCATTATTGGCCAATGAGAGGTTATAAAACCCTTAATTTAAGGAAAGTATCATGCAAAAAGGGGACAAGAACACCTAATTTAAGGAAAGCATCACGCAAAAAGGGGACAAGAATTAGCCAGGTGGCAAGGATGTTGGGAGAGCATGCAAAGCAGGACAAAAGGCTTAAAAAATAAGCAACTTCACACCAATATTAGGGGAGGCCGACCAAGCAAAAAGAAAAGGAGGATTTCATTTTTTTTCAAGAATCCATTCACTACACTCTTGAGAAAAGAAAAAGAAGAGCAAAGAATAAAACCTCTCAAGGAGAAAAAAGAGAGAAAAAGAGAATGAGCTTGGAAGGAAAGCTTAGCTAGGTAGTTATTTCTTCTTTTCTTTTTCAATTATTTACTAGGATTTCATATTCTTTTTCTCTTCTTTTTATGTGATTGTTAACTTTCCTTGTTGAATAAAAAGTTTTCAAAATAAATTTCTAAAGATTTTCTTTCCTTTATTCTTTAGTCTTTACAAAATAACAAAGTTGATAAAATTTTTCAACATATTTTTCACCATGGCCGAAACTTAGAGGGTTTCATTGTGCTTGTCTATACTTGATTTTCTTGCTTGTATGTTGTTTGTTGGATTCATCATTGTGGTAGGATAAGCTATTTCTTTTATTTTATTTTTTTTAAAAAAAATGAAACAAAAGGTTTGAGAAGCTTGAGGATCTTGATTTTTATCAAGTTATTTTGGTTAGGTGAGACTATGTCCAAGGAATCAACCATTGAGCCAACATTGATTTTCCTTTGCTTTATTTTTTTTTAGCTCATGATTGATCATTTTCATATGTTTGTTGGCTGTAAAATCATGCATTCATACCCTCTCAACTTGATTTTTGGCTAAGATCAATCAATGATCTCTAGCCAAAATCTCTTGTGTATTATTAGTTGAAAGAGTGATAGTTAAAGTTGGATATTCTGACTTTAAGCAGTTTTTTTTCCACTAAGTTACTTTGTCAAAATAAAAGATTTTTATTGGGAGTATTGATTGACACTATCTCAGCTTGAGTTTATTTTTTGATCGACCAAGAGTATATATATATATATATATATATATATATATATATATATATATATATATTCCAATCAGTTGACATTTGAGGGGTTGATTAATCGTAACTTTTATCGAAGCTTTAAATTCTATGTCAACAAATTGTAATGTGTAGTATAGTGTCGGAACGAATCGTCGGTAAAGCTACAACAAAATCGTCGTTAAATTATAAACTTAATAATTAGGTTTATATTGACGAACGACATTGTCAATAGAGCTATACCATCAGATGCATCGTCAATATAAATAAAATAAAATTAACTAATACAATAGATTAGATACCGACCATCATAAAATTTGTGACACATAAAATTCGTCGGTATAGATAATAAACCCTATTTCAACAGTCAAGTTTTTGTTGTTATAGATCTATACTAACAAAGGTTATACCAACGCTTAAAATTTTGTCGGAATAATTATCTTCATCGTCGGTATATAATTTTCCGACTTATAATGATGAATTTTTTAATTTTATCAATGATTTTTTAGCCATCCATATATGATAATTTGTTTATAACGTAGGTAGTTGGGATATCAATACAAAGTTTGAAAAGCGTTAAGATTCATACTTATCTAAAAATCTACCGAATCAATCAACAATATTATGGAGTGTAGATCGACCCTAGAAAGTTGTGTTGAAGATGAAATTAAAGGTCAAAGATATGTTCAACTTCGGATAAACTTTAGCGTTGATTAACATTTTGAGGTGTTCATCAATTCTTTCCAGCTTCACAGGTTTAACTTCAAACCTTTATAATTTTTTGGTCTAATGTCGAAACTGTGATTTTATTTTATCAGAAAGCCAAAAACTATGCTTTCCAAGGAAACTATTTTCATTAAAAATTTCAAATTATTTTTTAAGATATGCTATGTCATATTTTAGAACAAGCTTTTTATTTCAATCGTCTAAATGTTTATTATATTTGAGCTTATAATATATAAAGGTATTCGAATGTTCCTTTCAATCATATAAAACATGTATAATAGTGCTTTACAATTGAAAAATTATGAAGCTTATAATCAATCTCTAAAGTATTTTTAAAAATAATTTTAATACATGATTATTACATTAATTTTAATTCGTGAAGTTACAAAGATAGAACAATGATTTTAAAATTTTAAAATCATTTAATTGATCTTTAATTATTTGCAAATCAAAGTTATCAAAGTAAATGTTTGTGTACTATATTGAAACTTAATTACTAAAACGACACACACACATATTTTAAGGTATTAATTTATATTGGTGTAAAATTAGTTAATTTTATATGTTTTTATAATTTTATATACTATTGATATTTTAATAAATTGATCGCTGAATTTAGCAAATATAATTGCACTCATCGTGCATGTAAAATTTTGAATCGATTCGTCGATTAAGAATACGTCTTTTAATTTTATATATATTTAACTGTTATAATTTTTTACATAAAAAAATAATTAGATATATTTAATTTACTCAAATTTGACATATACGATCTATATAAATAAAATATAAAATACAACGATCGAATTAAATAATATAAATTATATAAAAAATTATAAAAATATATAAAATTAAATTTATTTTATATTTATGTAAATGAATCTCTCTTTTTATATATATATATATATAATCATAAAAGATCCAAATACTAAAGCACTAAGCAATATTAATTTAAATAAAAAATATTTGAGGATGCGTGCAAGATATATAATCGTTGATAAGATATGAATAATAATAAAAAGATGTACTGAATGTCTTAGGAATTGAAATATTCGTTAAGTCTGCGAATTTGGCCCCACTTGTATTCAGCTTTGTACATAGTTTTTTAGGTTCGAATTCCACCGAAATATTTAAACAATAATAAATTAATTATTATTTTTGTTTAATTTTAATTTAAACTATGTTTAATATAATATATTTAAAATATTTTAATATTGTAGAGGGTGTTTTTGATTGGGTGAGGAAACGTTACAAACCAGTAAAACGAAATGTCGTAGGGAGATGGCGGAGAGAAAGATTGAAGCAGACCCTGGAGAACAAGTGCGGTGACAGGTGGTGGTGATGAAGGTTGTAAGTGGCTGAGGATGGTGGAAAGTATGGTTGTTGTAGAAATTGCAGAGAAAATGTTTCAGAGAATTCTTAACGTCAGAAAGTTTGTCAAATGGCCAAAAGATCACAAATGAAGCATTTGAGCTTCTATTTATAGCCTCTTCAAAGAGGTTATCAGGAGAAGTCATTAACAAAGTGGGAAGTTATTTTATATAAACGTGATCTCGATCATGGGTGGTGGAGAGGTTATTTATGATAGTGGGAGAAGTGCCAGTTATGGGAGGTTACATTAGGAGAAGTGTTTCAGTCACATGTAGTGAAGGAAGGCTACTGACAGCACGCTTGAGAATGCACTGTCTGTTCAGCAGGATAGGGAAGCACTTGTGTTCCAGGGAAAGGTTAAGAAGCGAAATTCTTAACAATCTCCATATCTGAGCCTCCAAGCCATGCTCTCCAAGACATCCAAGAGTGGAGCAAACTCAAGAATCCTGCCAACCTTCCCGGGTTAGCTCCACAGTCTTAATGTAGTTGTGTATTACTGCAGGAAGTCCTACTGCCAAGAAGCGACGTGCCAAGCGAAGTGCCAGGAAGCAACGTGCCAAGTGACGTGCCAAGCGACGTGCCAAGAGACGTGCCAAGCGACGTGTCACGCGACGTGCCAAGAGACGTGCCAAGCGACGTGCCAAGCGATGTGCCAAGAGACGTGCCAAGAGCGCTGCTGACAGGGAGACTATTACTAAGGCCCGCTGCATATAAGATTTGTTCCTGCATAAAATGTTATTGACCAAAAACGAGTGTCTACATTTTGCCCCCTGCATGAGAATTTTTTATTGTAAAAAATTCTTATGCACTGTAAATAACATCAAGTATGAAAATATATAATTTTGAAAATTGATATGATTGTCCCACATTTTTTTTTTAAGAAAATATAAAATTAATGATACATGATATCATGCATGTGATACTAGAACAATAAGAACATATGATGGTTTGGCATTGGGTTCTTGAAGATTTTAAACCTTTAAATGACCCAATTGCAATGTAATAAAAATAAATAAAAATAAAATAAAATAAAATGGGTCTTCATGATATCATGTTTACGTTCAATATTTATAGGCGCGAAAGTGTGTTAAAGCTAGATGATTTTGTAGAGTATTTGTTTAGAAGTGAAAGGGATGCTAAAAATAATAATGCTAATAATAATAAAATAAAAAGATTAAAGGAATAGATGAACAAAAAGTATAGGCAAACCGCCTGCATGCATCCCGGTCATGCCCCTTTTTTTTTGAATAAATAAATAAATAATAATAAATAAATAAATAAATCTAACGAGATAAATAAAGATAAATATCTTTTTAGAGTTCAAATAGCACAAGGACACTACATGTTGTCTATAAATACGAAGGTCACTTGAAAATTTATTTTCAATAATCTCAAAAGCTCTTCCCAAGCACAAAGATTTCAATTCTTCTCCTCAATTTTTTTTTTTTTTTTTGTTGAGAAAAGGTAAGTTCTCATCCATGTATCTCTAATTTTTTTTTATTAAGACATGAGATGAAAATTTTCATATGAGAATTGATTTTGATTTTGTTTCTTTTAAATCAAGAATAAACTAAGGTTTTGGATTTTTAAAAATATTGCCCCCAATTTTTTTTCAAATCAATTTGTATGGAAAAAATTTAAAACGCTATATGAGATTGGCTTAAAAGAAAAACGCGTAGGTTGGTGGGGGTTCCTGCAAGTATATTTTTGTTAAAAGCAACTTCATATATATATATATATATATATATATTTTAAACGCACAGGTTGGGGGAAATATTTTTTAAATATATGAAATTGGGACATATGTATAGCAGCTTGGGGGTTTATCAGTCGCTTGCAGCTTGGGGTTGTTTAAACAACCATCTTGATATATTTAAAAAATATTCATATTCATATGTGTGTAGCCTTTAGAAGCTTGTGGGGGTTTGTTTTTGCATGAAGGCGTGGCTTATTGCTTTTGCATGCAGGCGGGGCCCTCAAATAATCTTAGTACTGTAACATACCCCATTTATTTGGGGAGAATTGTTTTGCATGCAAACCTGCAGGCGGGGCCTGCGGGCGGGACCTGCAAGGGAGTTTTTTTTTTTTGTGAAAAGAATAATAAATAAATATATATTTTTAAAATCAAGCATGCTTTATTAAAAGCAATAAATATTTTTTTTTAAACATGCTTTATTAAAAAGAAAATTTTAATTAATAAATAAATAAAATATATGAAATTCTGATTTTGGCTTTTCTTTAATTTTTTATGCTACTTGAATAAGAATACTTACTTGACCTTTTGTTGTTGTTTTGCAGAATTTTCACACTCACAATGGTGAAAACTATGAACATACACCAGCCAAGTTATGGTCAGCCCTCCAGAGATGCTATTCCACCTCCAAAGAAAAGGAAACAGATTGCTGGCAAAATTTCCACTCAAAAGATTACTCTTAGAACGAACAAAGATGGTTTAGTCCCTGCTGTGCCCAGGCATTGGGAGGATTAAATCATCAAGGCGGACGGGGCTAATCGTTTTTGGGAATATGTAAATGAGAATGAGTTTGGTCAACATCCACCTGCGCCAGCTGGATACACCTTCAAATATATCAATCCTGAGTCACGTGAGAGAGAATATATCCCAGGCAATTCTGTCTTGAAGTTCAGATTTGAGCAAGGACAATTTCCACTTTCCATTACCAAACTTGCCAATACCTGTTCAGTTCAAGGATGGGATGAGTGGATAAATAAAATCTTGGCGAAACCTGCTAATGTGAGCATCCTTTCGAAGGCAGGAGTACTTCATGCTGTCCGAATTAGTTCCAAGCTCCTCCAAATAAAGAAGGAGAAGAAATTAGAGGTGTGGCGTGCTATTCTTGCTAGATGGAGCACTTTCTCTCATACCATGATTACAGCTTGGGGTGAGTTCACATTTATTCTAGAAGATGTGCATATCTTACTCGAGCTTCCCTGTTATGGCGGTTATGAAATTTATTCTATTAGGCTTGCTGAAGAAGAGAGAGACATTTACAGGTTCTTTTGTAATTTGCTCCAGAGTCAAACTAACAGTTCTAAGGTTGCACGATTTTCCAACTGGGTAGGTTTTTTCTCCTAGAAATATAATTCTAAAGGGGATAAAACTGCAGATCCTACTTATCCAGATCATAAGTGGGAACTGATAGCACTATTGATTCTGTGGTTGGCACGACACATGTTTCCAGGCTGTCAAGACGACGAGATTTCTCCAGGTGTAATTTCTCTGGCCATCAAGATTTCTAAGGGATTTGACTTTCCTCTTGCTCCATACTACCTGGGATCCTTGTATAAACGACTGGACTTGTACCAATCTAAAACTAAAGATTCAGCTGGTCGGTACAAAATCATGACTTTTGTGGATGCCATTTTTATTGAGATGTGTCTATGGGAGAGATTCGGCTCTTGCGCTCCTGAGCCTAATGTATACAACTCATCTAGGACTTCTAATTCAACGACTGTTCTCAGGAATGACTACAGAGCTTGGGCATGGCTTGCTCGAACATCAAAAAAGAGTGTTCTTGAAGTAATGGACGTGGCAGATGAATTCGAACCTAGGCCATATGTTAACTCGCTCAATGGGTATGGAAGTCCTACTCTTTATTATAACTTGTCTGATTCCGTGAGTGTACAAAGAATGCATTTTTATTTGTGGGTTCAATGTTCGTGCGCTACCTTGCATGATTGAAAATTCTAGCTCAGGAGTTACTAGGGACTTGATGGAAACTCAATTAAGAGTTGTAAACCCAAGTGCAGGTTATGTTCAAGTAATAAATTCTCGGGTGTCCGAGGTCGAACCACAGGGAAGCGTATTAGTAAGTATAAGTTTATAAATATATAAGAAAAAGAAAATAAACAAGATATTAGGGAATCAATAACAAAGAAAGTAAACAAGATATTAGAGAACAAAATAAACAAAATAACATAAAAGCAATTAAACAAGATATAAAAAAAAACAATAAGAAAAGATGTTGAGGTTAGAGAATCCACTCTTGGTGTTATGCTAAGATTAATCTTGTTTTATTACACAATTGAAATCCACACATAAGGGAGGTTCCAACCGGAAGGTTTAGCAATTCAGTCCAAATTGTCCAACGTCCATAGCATATGATATTATGTTCATTTGGTGTCCTCAAAACTCACAAAAGGAGTCCAAGCATTCCTTATGCCAAGGTATATGTCTACAACAAATCAAGGTTATGAAACCAAGCATTTACTGTGCCATTTTCATTGTCAATAATGAATCAAGATCTCTACTTTGCAAGTATGATTTTAAACCAAAAGAAAATATTATCTACACTAGTGTTTATAAATGATGATTCATTTTAGCTCATGTTGAAGAGACTAACCTTAGCATTTACCAAGAGCTTCACCTCATCACCTCAACAATATGATTAGCAACACATACTAGATATGAATAAAATGAAAAGAAATGTAAGAAACATAAGTAAAGAAAAAGAAAACTAGAGAAAGGAAAGAAGAAGAAAACTTAGAGAATTTTATTACAATGGCAAATATCCTACCAATGTATAATGTATCCCAATACTCATCCAAGGCCCTCTATTTATACACATTTTGGAGGGCTAAATGACAAGAGACAAGCTTTACAAATTTCAAAGGTAGGTATAATAGGTGGGTGCATTTTTCTAACAATTTTCGTCATATTGTATGACAATTCTGATCAGCCAGCTTGATGGTCGATTTTGTCAATGTTGGAGGCTCAATCTGATAAAATGGTCTTCTAGAAAAATATACCCCTATCCGTTACGGATCCATAGCCGTTGGAATCAGATCATTTGCGCACGTGGATCGGAAGATATGGTCAAAATACCAAAACGGTGCAGAACAGACGTCATTGCACATCAGCCAACTTGATGGTCGATTTCGCTAGGGAAAACGACTCCGTTTCAAGAAGTGTAAAACATGAAAAAGATAGATATGCCTCTTAGCTTTGCAGGGATACAAAGTTCAGCCTTATTGCTTCAGTGAAACTCGAGATATAGCTGATATGGCAAAAGGTGTCGGAACTGGAACTGAACTGGATTTGCCCTTAATTCTAGTAATCTGAAATCACTCAAAGAAACTTGTGAAAAACACCAAATTACATAAAAATATAAAAGATCATAAACACAATTAGACTAAACAATAATAACTCGTATTTGACACAAAACAATAATAAAACATAACTAAAAACTATATAATTATACGAGTTATCACACCCCCATACTTAGATTGTTGCTAGTCCCTAGCAACGACTCAATAAAAATAAAATAAGAAAATCTAATCTAATCCATTTTCGTAGGAAATCACGGTGGCACTTAGCATGTGACACAAGCCTTTAAACCCCTAGGTGTCCCTAGTGGACGAGTTTAGTCTCGTGAGGGTTTACTAGGACGATACCCACAAACATTGAAGACATAAGAAAAACTAAAAATAATAATTATAACTAATCCTTCCAATATAAATTAGAGATAATCATTGGACGAGTCTTAAAAACTAATCAATAGCTTAAAGAAATTCACAAAAAATCTTGCTTGAATGTAAATAGTTTGAGTTAAGCCAATAATAACATAACATATTTCAATCAAAATAGTGTATATTCAAACTTAATCTCAACTTCTCACATGGGATACTCTCTTGATTTTCACTCTTTAAAGTAGTGGTAAAGTGTTTACACTCAATCAATCTCATGAAAACACTTCTACCATATGCTTGCTTGTCCACCTATTCTCCACTATTTAGATCATACAACTTCATAAATCAAGAGGTCTTTATTCAAGGTTGTAATGGGGCCAAAGGGTTATAATGTGGTTAAAGAACAAAAGGATAAAGATATCACAAAGGTTCCAAAGAGTTCATAGATTTTAGAGACATAATAAGATCATACAAATAAAACTTCTCAAAACTCTTATAAAGCACATAATAACATAGGCTAAATATTCATGTTGAGCCTTTGCATCATTCTAACCAACTTTGTAACATCTTTTTCTAGAAGTTCAAGAGAAGATTTTTTTTTTTTTTTTTTTTTTTTTTTAATATGGGAATGTATTTGACAATGATCCCTTTCTTTTTCTCTTGACTTTTTCTTTTCTTTTCTTCCCCCACACTTATCTTTTGTTTCTAACCCAAATTTTCAAATAAAAATATCCCTTGTTTTTTTGCAATATGTCTCAAAATATAAAATTCATCTTTAGAACAAGGGTAAGGATATAAGTATATTTAGGCTAGGTGTAAGTTGTGGTTACCAATAAAACATCATATTTAATGTAGGCTCAAATTGGCTCACTAGTGGGGATGTTCTCGTAGAACATTAATAATGGATGGCTGTTTGGCTCTGGTTATAATCCTAATGCCTCTATCATATTCATGTTGTCACATGTATCAATATAGTCTCAAACGGTTTAAAGCAAGTTCTAGAGAATCATGTAATCATAAGAGCACTCAAGAAAGAAATTAGATTGATTTGTATAATGCATCAATCATTATAGGCTCAAAAACTCACAAAGATGATTATACAAGTCAGATTAAGTCTAAACATGCTTCTTTCTCAATCAACATATCATATTAACATTGGCTCATAAAAAGGTTGACATCAAGCTCAATTCTCATGAAAATCTTCTCACTAATAAATCTGTTTTAGACTTATGCAATTCATATCTCATCATTGTATTGAAAGTAACTAAAAAAAAACACACTAAGTCTAAACATGCTTTTTTTTTTTTTTTTTTTTTTTGTTTTTTTGAAGAAGAAGATTAAATCAAACTGACAAGGTATGTCTCAAGTCTCCCTTACTCAGACCTTGTTCAGAATGAATACTTCTAAATGTCTTAAAACACAACAAAAATTTTTTTTTTTTTTTTTAGCAAAATATGTCCCTTACCCCCTACTAAAATATGACATTGTCCCCAATGTCAAATTTTAAAGGTAGAATTTAGGAGATATTACCTGCAGAGGTTGCTAACCACTTATTATAACTGAGACACAACAAGCAAAATGTTAGATAATGTCACAAAGACAAAGTGCAATCCACTCCTTGCTCGTCCATATCTCTTTTTCTTTTTCCGAGCGTTTGCGAAACAACCGTAGCAGATAAACACTCATAAGCTTGTAGCTTTTTGAGTAAATCTTCAATGGTTGTAGCAGAAATTATGGTTCTCCTTGCCTCTGAAAACATGAATCCGTTATCCACAGCATTATCTAAATATGAAAGTAAATTACTAAAATAACCATTAATATTAAGCAAACCAATGGGTTTCTTATTTGTGACCAAAGATGACCAAGAAGCCACGCAAGCTATTTCTTCCAATGTACCCAGACCTCCTGGTAAAGCAATGAATGCATCGGCAGAATGGTACATGATTGTTATCCGTTCAGGGATACTCCAGACTTGTATTTCCTTACCCACGGTAGGTCCACAAAAATCTGTGAATAGTTTTGGCACGATTCCTAGAACTGGACTTCCTCCGGCGTGTGCTGCTGTAGCGACTGCTCCCATTAAACCCGTACTACCGCCTCCATAAATCAAGTGGATCTTTTGTTGGGCAAGTATTACTCCAACTCTTATGGCTTCATCAGCGAATATGTTATTTTTCCCTGGATAAGCACCTCCAAAGACACAAATTTTTTTAATGCGCTGGGACGAAGTGCTTTCCATTTTTTTTTTCTTTTTCGAGTGCCTGAAAGAGAATGAGTACATGGTGTAATATATAGAGGACTGAGTAGTGAATCAGACAAGAGTAATAATGTCGCCGAAAGTGTATTTGACCTGTCAGAAGAAAATGTTAACCTAACAAAAGATTTTTGCGTGATTTCAGGAAGAAAATCAAAAAGAGAAGAAAAATCAATCGTAAAAGACCAATGCAAAAAAAAAACGAGAATAATTACACAAATCGAACAACACGTAAATTAAACTGAAATAAAGTTATTGCAAATCAAACCAAAAGCTGAGAAGTCATTTATTGTAGTTGTGATTGTGGCTCACATCTTCCTCTGGTTTTACGTCCAGAAACGGCTTAAACGCCTTCTATGAGTCGAGGATATGCTTCCCATCCAGTTTTCTTACAAGCTGGCAAACAGGGTCTTTTAACATCAGATTCCCAAGATGTTGCCATTCCCTTTGGAATTGCGGCCATAAATCAAGAATTTCTCTTTGTACGTCTCCACTAGGATGCGTCTCAAGAGAAAGTTGGATATTACCCAAATTCTCCTTACTCAGTCCATCCTTAATGAATTCAATTTTATCATCTCGATTAGAGGACGGAATCCCAATAGAACGACATTTACCGTTACACGTCCATCGTGCACACTTGTGGCAATTTGAACTCATGCGCTTTGCTCGTCGCTTCTTTGCATAAGTGCTTCTACCTGTACCTGGTAAATGCAAAACAGGAAGATATTCATCTTCACGTACCTTGGCTTCAATTATCCAACGTATGTCTTCAGGAATCCCTTTGTTCATAAGCATTCTTAATCTTTCTAATCGAACTTGGTAAAGCTTCAGTAAAATATTCCGAGGAAAAGGAGGAAATCGTTTCTGCAATCTTTTGAGAATATCATCCATCCTGAAAAAAAAATGAAATAAAATAAAATGAAAGAGAAATTTATATACAATATCAGTTTTGTGGGTAGCTGATGGAACCGACTTAAATAATCACGGAGTACCGTTATCCGCCATTTAACCGGGAAAAAAATGAATTTTTTTTTTTTTTTTTTTTTGAAGATTAGTAAAAGTTATATTTACATCTAGTTATTTTCAAAACAAGGATCAGAAAGAAAAACAACCTCTTCTTGAGTAACATGATTTTCCAAAAAGAGTTTGAGTCTTTGTCCATTTACCTTGAATACGTTACCATTTTGAGGATTCTCAATGTCAACTGCTCCATAATGATACACATGCTTAACCACAAATGGGCCAGTCCATCTTGATCTCAACTTACCAGGAAATATGTGAAGTCTAGAATTATAAAGTAGAACTTTTTGCCCAACATCAAATATTTTTCTTGAAATTAACTTGTCATGAAAGGCTTTAGTTCTTTCTTTATGAATTTTAGAATTCTCATATGCATCATTTCTGAGTTCCTCAAGTTCATTTATGACTGAAAAAGTTTCATTCTCACCCAAAAAGGAATATTTTAGTTCGGATGGCAATGGTTTTAAATCCAGCTTGGGTGGTTCAATAGTTGATGGTACAGTGACATTTGTGAGTGATGGAAGTTCCTCAAACTTTTGTTTCCAACAATGCTTAACCTGAAAAGAATTTAACAAAGAATCAGTGTGTGAAATTTCTGAAGCATTATCAAACTCACATTCAATTAAATAAGCTTCTAAAGAATCATGGAATGTGGTAGTGGTGAGATGTTCATGAACAAGTTCTTCAATGAAATCCACTTCATGTACTTCTGAATCATCACCAGGTTGCTTGCAAGTGTTGAACACATTTAATTCTAAAGTCATATTTCCAAAAGAAATGTTCAACATACCATTCCTGCAATTTATCAGAGCATTAGAAGTTGCAAGAAATGGACGGCCTAATATAACAGGAATTTGAACATTTGGATTTGAAACAGGATGTGTGTCCAAAACAATAAAATCAACAGGGAAGTAAAAATTTTCAATTTGAACCAAAACATCTTCAACTATCCCTCGAGGAATTTTTACAGAACGATCAGCTAGTTGAAGTGTAACAGGTGTTTCCTTGAGTTCACCTAAACCTAACTGTTGATAAACAGAAAAAGGCAAAAGATTAACACTAGCACCAAGATCAAGCAATGCACGTTCTATTCTAGTGTTTCCAATGATGCATGAGATTGTTGGACATCCAGGATCTTTGAATTTTGGTGGAGTAAGGTGCTGAATGATTGAGCTCACACTTTCCGTCAAAAATGCTTTCTTTTGTACATTATGTTTCCTTTTAACTGTGCACATGTCCTTCAAAAATTTAGCATAAGATGGAACTTGTTTGATTGCATCCAATAAAGGAATGTTAATCTTAACTTGTTTGAAAAGTTCATAAATTTCTGCATTTTGATTCAAATTCTTTATTGTTTGCAACCTTTGAGGAAAAGGAGCAGGATGCATACCTTTTTCTTTGTCCAAATTTTCAAGAAGTTCAGACTTACCATCATCCTTACCATTACTTTTCGGAGGGGAAAGAGGATCTTGGTCTTTTGATGGAATCTTTTTGTCAATTGCCTTTCCACTTCGAAGAGTTGTGATAGAACTGGCATTTTCCTGTTGAGTTTCATTGGAGCAAGAAACAAGACATTGAGTAGAAGGGTTAGGCTGAGGTTGAGCAGGAAACTTACCTTTTTCTTGAGTGCGTAATGAAGCTGTCAATGTGGACAAGGTGTTTTTGATCTCATTGATGTCCTGTGAAGTCCGGCTATTCACATTTGCTTGTGTTTGCATGAATGCTTGCAATGTTTCTTCCAAGGTTTGTACACGTGAAGGTTGATAGGAAAAAGTGTTGCCCGGCTTTTGAGATTGTGGTACCTGAACATGATTATTATTCCGCCAACTGAAGTTGGGATGATTTCTCCATTCAGGGTTATACGTTTCAGAGTAAGGAGAAGGAAAAGGCTTTTTAAATGTGTTTATGGAATTTACTTGATCATGCAACGCTTCTTTAAGAATGGGAATGTTTGGACATTCAGAAGTGGGGTGTCCCATGATTTCACAAATTCCACAACTTTCTTCATTTTTAACCGTTTTGACTTCTTTTACTTCTCTAAGTTCCATGGCTTCAATCTTTCTAGCCAAATTAGCTACTTTAGCTTTTATCTCATCTTCTTGACTAAAATGATATTTACCTCTGTTAGAAACAAGATTAGATCTATTGAAACTTTCAGAGGAATTATCTGTGTGCCAGGCTTGAGAGTTATCTGCCAAATGGTCTAAGTAGTCAAAGGCTTCTTCAGGTTCTTTTTCTAGAAACTCACCGTTACACATTGTTTCAACAAATTGTTTAGTTTCGGGAGTTAAAATTTCATAAAAGAAACTAATAAGACGCCATTTTTCAAAACCATGATGTGGACAAGAACTTAACAAATCTTTAAAACGATCCCAGCACTGAAAAAATGCTTCATTTTGATTTTGATTGAAATTTTGAATCTGTCTTTTCAAAGCAGTAGTTTTATGTGCTGGGAAAAATTTCTTTAGAAACTCAGTTTGTAATTCTTGCCATGTGCCAATTGACCTTGGTTTTAAATTATGAAGCCAAATTTTTGCTTTATCTTTTAAAGAAAAAGGAAATAATTTTAGCTTGACAATTTCATTTGTACATTGTTGGTCATTAAAGGTGACACATACATCTTCGAAGTCTTTTAGAAACGAGTAAGCACTTTCCGATTCCAACCCATAGAAATTTGGAAGCAAAGCTATCATACCTGGTTTAAAACGAAAGTTGTTTGCATTGAGAGGAAAAATAAAACAAGAGGGTGATGAGCTTCGAGTTGGTTGCAAGTAGTCACGCATGGTGCGTACTTGTCTGTTCTCATCTTCAGCATGAACACTTTCATTGTCAGCCATGGTAGGAGTTGTATTAGAAAGATTACCTGAAAAAGTTTCACAATAAAATCTAACTAAACGACGAGATCTAAAATCACGTC
Organism: Fremontodendron californicum; assembly: GCA_030761205.1. Lineage (NCBI taxonomy): Eukaryota > Viridiplantae > Streptophyta > Magnoliopsida > Malvales > Malvaceae > Fremontodendron > Fremontodendron californicum. The sequence goes on from JAULJL010000023.1 coordinate 13,213,271, forward strand.
GCCAAACAAGCATAAAACAAAGTTAATATACAAATTAGGCGGTATAACCAGCCAAACAAAATAAATATACTAAATTAGGCGGTATAACCAGCCAATAAAAATAAAACAAAGTTAATATACAATATAAATATAAATATATAGAAAATTAGGCGGTATAACCAGCCAATAAAAATAAAAATAGGCGGTATAACCAGCCAATAAAAATAAATATACTTATAAACTTATATACTTAGTATTGCCTCCCCGGCAACGGCGCCAAAAACTTGATGGAAACTCAATTAAGAGTTGTAAACCCAAGTGCAGGTTATGTTCAAGTAATAAATTCTCGGGTGTCCGAGGTCGAACCACAGGGAAGCGTATTAGTAAGTATAAGTTTATAAATATATAAGAAAAAGAAAATAAACAAGATATTAGGGAATCAATAACAAAGAAAGTAAACAAGATATTAGAGAACAAAATAAACAAAATAACATAAAAGCAATTAAACAAGATATAAAAAAAAACAATAAGAAAAGATGTTGAGGTTAGAGAATCCACTCTTGGTGTTATGCTAAGATTAATCTTGTTTTATTACACAATTGAAATCCACACATAAGGGAGGTTCCAACCGGAAGGTTTAGCAATTCAGTCCAAATTGTCCAACGTCCATAGCATATGATATTATGTTCATTTGGTGTCCTCAAAACTCACAAAAGGAGTCCAAGCATTCCTTATGCCAAGGTATATGTCTACAACAAATCAAGGTTATGAAACCAAGCATTTACTGTGCCATTTTCATTGTCAATAATGAATCAAGATCTCTACTTTGCAAGTATGATTTTAAACCAAAAGAAAATATTATCTACACTAGTGTTTATAAATGATGATTCATTTTAGCTCATGTTGAAGAGACTAACCTTAGCATTTACCAAGAGCTTCACCTCATCACCTCAACAATATGATTAGCAACACATACTAGATATGAATAAAATGAAAAGAAATGTAAGAAACATAAGTAAAGAAAAAGAAAACTAGAGAAAGGAAAGAAGAAGAAAACTTAGAGAATTTTATTACAATGGCAAATATCCTACCAATGTATAATGTATCCCAATACTCATCCAAGGCCCTCTATTTATACACATTTTGGAGGGCTAAATGACAAGAGACAAGCTTTACAAATTTCAAAGGTAGGTATAATAGGTGGGTGCATTTTTCTAACAATTTTCGTCATATTGTATGACAATTCTGATCAGCCAGCTTGATGGTCGATTTTGTCAATGTTGGAGGCTCAATCTGATAAAATGGTCTTCTAGAAAAATATACCCCTATCCGTTACGGATCCATAGCCGTTGGAATCAGATCATTTGCGCACGTGGATCGGAAGATATGGTCAAAATACCAAAACGGTGCAGAACAGACATCATTGCACATCAGCCAACTTGATGGTCGATTTCGCTAGGGAAAACGACTCCGTTTCAAGAAGTGTAAAACATGAAAAAGATAGATATGCCTCTTAGCTTTGCAGGGATACAAAGTTCAGCCTTATTGCTTCAGTGAAACTCGAGATATAGCTGATATGGCAAAAGGTGTCGGAACTGGAACTGAACTGGATTTGCCCTTAATTCTAGTAATCTGAAATCACTCAAAGAAACTTGTGAAAAACACCAAATTACATAAAAATATAAAAGATCATAAACACAATTAGACTAAACAATAATAACTCGTATTTGACACAAAACAATAATAAAACATAACTAAAAACTATATAATTATACGAGTTATCAGGACTCATATTCAGCAGCAGTATATTCGGCCTCTAGGGTAACACGTCAATTTGGGTATGATCAAGGAGTTCCACCTGGCCCTTCTATGTCCCGTGAAACATTTGCTACTAGTGCTAAATGGTTTCTCAAAGATTTAGTCAGGGGTCTTCCAGTTAAGAGTGTATCTTCCCCAGCACTTGATAGAGTTGGCATGTGTTCATCTGGCTGGCGGGCCTATTGGGGTGTATGCCTTGATGAGTGGAAGGTTTTTGTGAGGCCCTTAGCTAATCTTAGAGCTGAACTTAAGCCCCTAAATATTACTACTAGCGACATATCCTTGCCTATGCCCGACAAACCAAGACGAAAAACTTCTGCAGTTGTAGATATTGATGATGGAGAAGAAGATGATGTTCTGATCTTTCATCGACGAAAAAAGAGTCGTGCTTCATCTCATGCATCTCAAGAAGTAAGTTTCCTCTTTTTTTATTTTTTTATTTTATTTATATACTCACTCTTTACCCTTCACTTATCACTTTTCTACTTGTGTTTCTTGTAGGGTGTATCAACTTTTGAAGCTAGTGATCCTCGAGTAGAAGAGGTAGATAAGCAGGTTGATACTGATAGTGATGATGATGACGATGACGATGATAACGATGATGATGATGCATCAAATCGTTCTGAGCAGAAACCGATGCTGCTTCTTCCAGGTCAAGGAATTGTGCTTCTGAAATTGATGCTCTCTTTTCTCCACAAGACATAGAGACTGTTCAAAGTCAAGAGAGGGAACATACTAGGGATACCACTTAGCCTGAACTTGGTGATGCTACTGCTCAAAGTCAGGAGAGGGAACATACCAGGGATACCACTCAGCCTGAACTTGGTGATGCTATTGTTCAAAGTCAGGAGAGGGAACATACCAGGGATACCGCTCAGCCTGAATTTGGTGATGCTATGGTTTCTACTACCGCTCTAGGTGTTCCTCCTGTTCCTTCCTCCCCAGCACTAGGAGTTAGAGATTCTAACCTAGCTACAAGTTCTGGAACAGTCACCTTTGCAACAGGATCTGCTTTTGGGACAATCACTTCCTTCGGAACAGTTGCCTTTGGACCGAGTATCCTTGGGTCAACTCCATCTCAGACTATTGGAGTCAATACTTCTCTTGGTACTTCAAAAGTGGATTTCCATGGTTTCTCCGTTGACTCACAATATCAGCGGTATTTGGAAGACATTTATAAAATAGAGGGTGAATTCTGGACTACTTGCACATTTCAGATTGAAGGATTTATTTCATTTTTTCTGGGACAATTTGGTAAGGCTTTAGTAATTGTTGATGCTCGATGGTCGGATATCCCTCCAGCAAAGTTGCAAGAGATGTTTGCACTCATGGATGCGGTTACCAAAACTGGGTTCAGACTGGGATGTCTTACTTCTTGTATGGCTAAGGCCAAAGCTATTCTTAACATAGAGGTAGACAAAGCTCAGGTAGAGGCGAGTCTGAACGAAGTTAGATCAGAAGCTTGATTCTCTTAAGCAAGAAACAGAGACATATCAGCGCAAGAACCTAGAGTTGCAGAACCAGCTAGATAATATTCATCATCTTCGTAGCTCTAATTCTTCTCCATGGGACAACATAAGGGAGTAGACTTGTTTTCATTTTGATTTTTGATTTTTTTTGAACTGAGTTGTCTTTGAACTTTTATATCATAATAAAACATATATATATTATGCTAAATTTTTCATAACAATTGTGTACTTATGTGAATGTCATACGTTTTTCACACACACTTTTTAATTTTGATAGAGTCGTGCGGCCAAGGGGAACTATTCACTTTCATTAGGGAGATTGAATCTCAACCTTAAATAAAGTAAACTATTCAACCCTTTAAAATAAGCGTTAGAGCTGCAGCCAAGGGGAACTATCTACTTTCATTAGTGTAGACACCGGATTTTATCCGGGTATAATTTTTTATTTTTTTAAACAAAAAAAAAACAAAAAAAGGAAAAATCAAAAAAAAAATTGGATAATTTCGAAAATTAAAGGAAAAATCAAAGAAATTCGAAATTAATAAAAAAATGAAAAAAAAATTTTGATTGAAATAAACCTCTTTTTGGATTGAAGTGGGACTCTAAAAATGTGATTGAAATAAAATACCTCTCTTGATCAGATTGAAGACTTTTAGCTAGATTAAAACTTAATTTCTTCTCTATAAAAAAGAACCCAAGCAACAAACACAAGACATCAGAAAAACATCAGAAATAAGGAAAAAACACAGGAGCAGAAAAAAAAGAGAACTTGCAAGTTGTGAAAATCAGAATTGAAGAAGGGCGCGATAGAGATAGAACAGGCAGTGAGATTGGAAGAAATCATTGGTTGTTCTTTGAATGCCATTACACCATCCTGCTTAGGTACTTCTATTTTATATTGGTTTTTTTTGTTCCTTTGCTTTTCTGTTTTACATTTGTTTTCATATGCCTAGAATTCTTCAAATCATATTCACGTGACTATTGTTTTGATTTTAACATTATTTTTTCCCCCTCAATTTCCCGTACTTTGTTTTTTTTTTAAAAAAAAAGGGGTAAAAGAAAAATATAAAAGCATGCATTAGTCGACTTCCTGAGAATGGATATGGTGCAAATGTTGTTCCTCGGCCTGAGAGCTGGCTTTGAAGGATTTGCAGCAGCATTAGTTGACAATCAACTTGATGTTTGGGTTCTAAATGTGGTCCCTGTTAGTGGGCCCAATACCTTGCCTGTTATATATGATTGTGGACTAATAGGGGTCATGCATGATTAGTGTGAACCATTTGATACATACCCAAGGACCTATGAATTTTTCGGATTTCATTTTTTTTTTTGCTTTGTTTATTTGTTTGCTATTTATTTTTTTTTTTTTACTAACTGGTTTTAAGTTTTTTTTTGCAGGTTTTATATTTTATATTATATTATTATTTATATATTAGTATTGCTATTATTATTTATTATTTTATTAACCATATATATTTTTTAAGAAAACTATTATTATAATATTATTTTATTATATTATATTATTATATTATTATATTAGATTATATATTTTATATTATATTAGTATATCATATTACATATTATATTTCATATTTTATATGTTATAATAATTGTATATTTTTAATATTGCTAATTGTTAATTTATTTTTTAGATTAAATTAATTTAATTGAAGAATAGTTATTTTTAAAATTAATAAATTGAGATTTTTTCCAATGATGAAATTCAAAGAAATTACGAATGGTTAATTTCTGAGAAATTTCTAGGTGAGAAATTTCTCTTAAAAATTCTCCAGAATGAATGGAAGGATATTTTAAGAGATTAATTTCAATATCAACAAAAATCAAAAATTTATTTTTTTAAGAATAATTAATTTTCAACCTCTTTTTCTCAAATTAATTTTCCATAATAAATGCTTAATTAAAATTGAAAGATAAATTAAGATTTTTTCCGATGATGAAATTCAAGAAAGTTGCGAATGGATGACTTTTAAGAAATTTCTAGGTGAGAAAAATTCTTTTAAAAATTCTCCAGAACGAATGGAAGGATATTTTAAGAGATGATTTTCGATATTAAAAATCACAATTTATTTTTCAAAACAAACATTAATAAAATGTGGATAATTTTTGGAAGATTAATTTAAGAGAAATAACTTGGCTAAATAATTCTAACTTTTCCGACGACGGAGCCTCTTCAATTGAACGAATGGTTTCTTTTGAATACTCTCGAGGTGAGGAAACATTTTTTAGTAATTTCTCCAGAATGAATGGAAGGAAGACCTAAAAAATAATCTCCGATATTTCTAACTTTTATAATTAAAATGAAAATAGGATAGACAAGACCAGTTAATTAAGACTTTTTAGGTATCACAAGACTAATTACGTACTATCTCTTAGATAGGCGTTGTGAGGGTGCTAATCCTTCCTCACACGTAACCGTACTCCCGAACCTAGTTCTGATAAGTAGACCAGAACCTATTCTTTTTAAGGTACCTTAGTCAAGCTTAGGATTACTTTAAATAGGATAGATTCATAAAGGTGACTAATCACACCTAGATTAGATGATTAGTGGCGACTCCATTGATTTGCGTCTAGCATGCTGAATTCGTATTTGGCACGTTATGACAGTTTGGCGACTCCGCTGGGGACACTCGAGAGTCGAGCCATAGATTAGTCTTGTGATACTTTAGGTTTGAAATTTGGTCTTTAAGTGTTTAATTTTTTATGTATTTGTTGATTTATTTATTTATTTGTTTATTTATTTATTTGTATTTTTGATTTTGATTTTTTAACAACTTTTGTTTCATTGTACATTTATGGGTAAAGCAAGGTTTGAATGTCCCTTCGCACACACGACACATTGCATATCATAAAGTCCTATACCCGGACTCGTCCCTTTTAGGAGGGGGTAAAGTACCTACGTCTCGAGAGGTGAAAACCTCCGCAACGGCTAGCGAAACACCTTCAGAGTGTAAAGTACCAAAGTCTTTGAGAGATGATAAATCTCCGCCATAACTTTGGAAAATACTCTCACCCGAATTGAACCCTTCCGGTTGGAGCCTGTAATGGGTGAGGAATGGGGTGCCTTACTCATCCTACATGGATGATGTTAAGGAGCAATTTGGGGACCTTTTTAGCTTGGTCAAGTATCCTAACCCAGCATATAAATAATACTTAAGTGGCCAAACTTTAAGATAGAGCCATATCCAACCTTATATAGAGGAGAACCCGAATTTAGGACACATGAAGGGACACTTCTTACCCTATACTTTTATCATTAACATGATGCTTTGTTCACCTAACACGTTTGTTTTGTTGATATGCTTACCATGATGATGTAATGCTTACACATGTTGTCGTATTTTTATCTTTTCATAAGTTTGTTGACATAACATCTAACTGTTTGTTTCTTTCTTTTCATACATCATGCATCTTCATAAAGTCATCTTGCCACATAACGGTCTAGATAGAAAGAATGTCTACTGAATCCATGGAAAACCTGACAGTCGCCAAGCGTGAGTCTGCCAATAGTTTGAAGCTTAGGTCTGAAGCAATCCAGCAAAGTACAGGAGATTGTCTTCCAGTCGGGTATGTATCTACTCTTCCCGAGAGAGTTCACATGGATCTGGCACAGAACAACCTTGAAGATTTGATCAGCATTTGGCATTCCTGGAATGGAACTCGACAAGAAACATTCAGACGAAAGTATGGGGATCTGGCCTTGCTCCTATCTGTTGAAGTTGATAATAACCTGGTAAGAGCCATGATGCAGTTTTGGGACCCATCATACAGGTGCTTTGTGTTCAACGAAGTAGATATGGTTCCAACTATAGAAGAATATTCAGCACTGCTTCGTTTGGATCCTCCTAATCCAGACAAAGTCTACTGGAAGAACAAGACAGGTTATCGGAAGAAAGTAGCAAAGATCATGGGAATCAGCTTGACAGAAGTTGACAAGATTGTGAAGACAAAGGGTAAAAGCACTGGTATTCCATGGAATATTCTCCGAAACTTCATTGTCAAACACCCGAATGATGATACAGGTTTGGAGGTGATGGCTTTGGCTATTTACGGACTTATGGTTTTCCCAAAGATATTGGGACATATTGAAACAACTGTGGTGAATTTCATGGACCAAGTTCGGCATCAGATCAATACAGCTCCAGCTATATTAGCCGAGTCTATCAGGTCACTGAATCACTGCAGGAGAAATGGAAAAGGGCGTTTCATCGGATGTTTACAGTTGCTCTACATCTGGATGAAAAGTCATTTTGAGTGCCAAGAGTCGAAGTTCCGAAAGCCGTACTTCACCACTAGCATCCCTATCAAGGAATTCTGTGAAAGCACATGGCCTGAGTCAAGGTCAAAAGAAGAATGAATAGTGATGTTACGAGAACTTACAAGCCGACAAGTGATCTGGAAAGCACCATGGATGCCTCATGGACCTATGTTATTTAGCTGTGGTGATCAACCTTGGGTTCCTCTCTTGGGACTTTGGGGTGCCGTTAGTTACTCTCCCATCATGGTACGGAGACAGGCAGGGTATAAGCAGTTCATACCGATGACCCATGGACTTAACCAGGTGGACTTCTCCTATTCAGACAATGGGGTTATCACCAGGATAGAAGAACTCACAAAGGCTTGGAAATTAACGGTTAGAGTCGAAGGGGGTAGTATCTCATGGAACACTACTCCTGAATACTCTGTGTGGCAAGCCAGGAGAACCAAAGATATTGTGATTCCTTGCAAAAGAAGTTCAGACGGTTTGGCCAAGGTTATAGCTTCGGATCCTATGCTAAGGATAGAAAAGGCTAAAAGAAAGCTACAAGAAGAGAAAGATGGATTGGGAGAAGAAAACCGAAAGCTGCAATCAAGGGTAGAAGAGTTAGAAAAAGGATTGAACAAAGAAAAAAGCAAGGCCAAGAAGCTTCGATTGAAGGTTCGAAAGTTGGGGGATAGTTTAGTGGAAAGAGATGGTATTGTTCAGAAGCTCACCGAGGATGGCGACATTTTGAAAGAATCCTTGACAGTTATGGAAAATAAATATTCACTTTTGATTACTGAGGTCGGACGCCTAAAAGATGAGAATGGGGAGTTATTGTTTGATCAAGAAAGAAGAATAGCTGATTGCCAGGAATTAGTTACCGAATTAATAAACTTGAAGGAAGAATGTTCCAAACTCCGAGATACGGACTCTAAAAAGCAGAATCTTTTGGAAAATATGTTTGACCATTTCGATGTGGCATCCCGTAAGGCAGAAGACATGTATGATAGGATCATGGAGGTTAAGGCGAAAGTACATCCATTCCATGAAAACGGCCATCTCATATACGAACTTTTGGATGAAGCTCAGTCTCACTACCGTCAGATTGTCAAGTTCCTTTGGAGGCGTTAGGATTTTTCTTTTTTAGATTTATGATTTTAGGATTCTTTGTAAGAACTTTTCATTTTTTAGGACCAGTTGAAGTTGTTATTTTATTTTTTATGTTTTTAGGATCGCTTTGGTTTTTAGGATTTCTATGGATTTGGTAATTTTATTTATAAAATTCTTTTTATCTACATTTGTTATGTGGCTGGTGTTCTTTCATAGCATTTCATCCATATGTGCATAAACATCATCAATTTAGATTTAAAGTTTTAAGCATATCATCCTAATTTAAGAAACTTTGCTAAAGGTTCAAGGATAGCTCGACAATCAGAATCTTCGAGACAGTATTCTCGTCACTCTTACAACACCAGATCAAGAGTTAGAGAAATGGCCGAAGAGCAATCTTCAAGGATAGATAAGGTAGAACAAGCTCAGGATGAGATTAGAGAGCAGTTAAGCTCTTTGCTGGAAATGATGAGAAGTCTGAAAGGGAAGAATAAGGATGATGAATCTGGTTCTCAGGGGAAAGAGCAGAATGTAGGTGAATCCTTATGTCCGCCCGGTTTTCGACCTCAAGCACAACATGAACAATTGCAGCAGATGCCCTACATGGAAGGATTCACTTATCCACACGACCAACCTCAAATCCCGGGGTTCACTTTTCCTGTACCTGGAACAAAGATAGACCCAGTCCAAGTTCCAGAGTTGGAAGATCCTAAAGAGTTAGAGAAGCTGAAAGTGGCAGAAGAGATCGAGTCTCGTAAAATGAAGATGATTGAAGAAAGGCTTCAAGCTGTTGAGGGGCTAGATTGCTATGGTTCTATGGATGCTGAGGGGCTTTGTTTAGTGCCGGATGTAGTAATCCCGCCTAAGTTCAAGACTCCTGACTTTGAAAAATTTGATGGGTCCAAGTGTCCCATATCTCATGTCACCATGTACTGCCGGAAAATGGCAGCTCACACCAGAAATGACAAGCTGCTGGTCCATGTCTTTCAGGATAGTCTTACGGGGTCCGCCGCTAGATGGTATGTTCAACTAGACAGGAATCGGGTTCGTACTTGGAAAGAATTGGCCAAGGCATTCATCAGCCAATATAAGCATATCGTGGATATGGCTCCTGACCGTTTGTCTCTACAAAATATGGAGAAGAAGTCTACCGAAAGTTTTAAGGACTATGCCCAGAGATGGAGAGATATTGCTGCCCAGATCCAGCCACCTCTGACTGAGAAAGAGACTACGGTACTGTTCGTTAGTACTCTCAAGGCTCCGTACTACGACAGGATGATTGGGAACGCCACAAAGAACTTTGCTGATATGGTGCTTTCTGGCGAAATCATAGAAAATGCCATCAAAAGTGGCAAGATTGAAGGGGGAGAATCTATTGTGAAGAGGAATAATGTGACAAAGAAGAAGGAAGCTGATGTCCAGACTGTTGCATATGGGGGGCAACAAACGGGAGGTTACGTCCCACACTTCCCGCAGTCCATGTACCAGCCATACTACCCGACTACCAATGCCATCAATCCGATTTCATATGCTTATCCACCTGCACCTCCGCAGATATTCCAACCTAATTTCCGTCCAAGACCATTGGCTCCTCCAGTTGGGCCATCCGTACAAGCTAATCAACTCACGAGTAATCCGAGAGGACCACGAGCCAACCAGGAAAGAATATCGTTTGATCCGATTCCCATGGCTTATGCAGATTTGCTTCCAGATCTTATCAAGAACCATCTGGTTGCACCTGTACACTTGGAACCTTTGAAACCTCCATACCCTAGGTGGTATGATCCTAATGCCCGATGTGACTACCATTCGGGAAACGTGGGACACTCCACCGAAAATTGTACAGCTCTGAAGTACAAAGTACAAGGTTTGATTAAGGCCGGGTTGATAAATTTTGAGGAGAAAGGTGGCCCGAACGTCAACGGTAATCCGCTACCAAACCATGCAAGGCCGGCGGTAAATGCTTTGGGAGATGGCAAGGTTACCGTGGTCAAGCGTAAAGTGGATGAGGTTACGACATCAATGGATTACATCTTCGATGTCCTGGTTAAAGCTAGCATGATTAGTCCTATACAGGCTAATTTAGGTAGCTATCTTGGTGAATATGATCCAGGCAAGATTTGCAAGTATCACCAAGGTATATTTGGCCATTCGTTGGAAGGTTGTGTTGAATTCCGGCAGGACTTACAGAAACTGATGGATCTCTCCCGGATCGAGTTTTACACAGAATTTGGGGCATATGAAATTGATATGGTGATTGGAGAATCTTCGGTGCCTGTTGTGAAACCGATCACATTATTTTATGAGAAAAGGGCGAGTCAGTTCGAAGATGAGAAGCCAATGGGGATCAAAAATCCCGTTATTACGATCAGTGTCCCTAGTCCATTCCCATACCAAAATGATAAAGTAGTACCATGGAGATATGGATGTGATGTCATGATCAATCCTGAGGCTGCCAATTTAACTGGAGTAGGAGGAGTGACTCGGAGTGGGCGTTGTTATTCGCCTGAAATACTTGATAGAGACAAGAAGGGAAAAGCAGCGGAAGAAGAAAAGAGTGAAGATCCAGGAAGCAAGACGAACCCATTGTTGGTTCAGGATACGGAATATAAAAAGCCTGTAACTGAGAGAGAGGCTTGTGAATTTTTGAAGCTGATCAAACACAGTGAATACAGTGTGGTTGAACAGTTGAATAAGATGCCAGCTCGGATTTCGCTGTTGTCACTATTGTTGAATTTCGAGCCTCACAGAGAAGCTTTGCTAAATGTCTTGAATAAGGCACATGTGCCTCACAATATTTCCGTGGAAAATGTGGGTCATATTGCAGAAAATCTGGTGGCTACTAATTTCATAACCTTTAATGACGATGAAATTCCTCCCGAAGGCAGGGGCAGTACTAAAGCCCTCCACATCACGGTCAAGTGCAAAAGTCATGTCATGGCTAAAGTACTTATTGATAATGGTTCTTCCATTAATGTTATGCCAATGACTACATTGTCCAAGCTTCCGATAGATGTGTCTCATATTCAACCTAGTCACATGATTGTGAGAGCCTTTGATGGGACCCGTCGAGCAGTCTTGGGAGATATCGAGATGCCTCTGCAGATTGGGCCTTGTACTTTCAAGATAAAGTTTCAGGTTATGGAGATTTCACCATCCTACAGTTGTCTATTGGGAAGGCCGTGGATTCATATGGCAGGGGCAGTTCCCTCATCGTTGCACCAAAAAATCAAATTTGTTATGGAGGATTATCTGGTATGTATCAACGGGGAAGATGATTTATTGGTAACCCAGTCCCCAACTACGCCTTATGTCGAGGCAGCTGATGAAGCATTGGAGTGTTCTTTCAGATCGTTTGAGTTCATCAATGCGACATATGTTGGTGAAGGGTCAAAAGTGCCTGCTCCTCGTTTTTCTCGAACTGTTGGCATGTTGTTTAAACAGACTATTGGAATGGGTTGGCGAATTGGTTCTGGATTAGGGAAGCATCTTCAAGGGATCAGGGAGATGCCAGAGATCCAAGTAAACAGAGAAAGGTTTGAGTTAGGCTACAAGCCAACTAGGAGGGATTGGGAGATGGTCGAGTTCGAGAAGAGAAAGAAGAGATTAGCTCGTGTGAAAGGGTATGAGTGGGAGCCGAAGAAAATGGTCTTTCCTCATCTTTATTCCACTTTTCATTTAGGGGGATGTATTTATCCCGACACACTTCCGCCAAATTTAGAAGAAGCGTTTTCCGAGCTTTCTATTCAGATGGTGGAGAAAGCAGGAATGAAATCTGATGTCAAGGAAGAGTTGTTGGTGTACCCGTGCTCACCTGAAATGGAGCTGGATAATTGGAAAGTGACAAAACTGCCGGTTATCCTTGAATCTCATAAAATGTAATGCAGTGAGTCAAATCCCTATTTGCTCATGCCCAAGGGCACTAGGGATGGTCTTTTATGTATGGGCTATTTTATTTCTCATTATTTTAATAAATTAGGAACAAGATGCATTTTCATTCCCTCTTTCATTCATGGTTGTCATTTTTCTTTTTTTCATTGTTGCCATTATCTTTCTTCGTATACCAATATATATTCTTTCAATTCCATTCAATTTCAGGGTTCCAAATAATGAATACAAAGACAATCTTAATAATAATTTGGGATTCGATTTTGAAAACACAGTTCATGTTGATGAATTTGATAATGAAGAGGAATCAGATGATTATACTTTGTCTCCAGATTTATTGAGATTAATGGAACAAGAAAAGAAACCGATTGAACCACATCAAGAGGTTACTGAGATGATCAATTTGGGAGATGAGGAAAATAAAAAAGAAGTAAAGATCGGCACGTCATTGCCACCTGTTCAAAAGAAGAGATTAGAAGATTTGCTCAAAGAATTTGTGGATGTGTTCGCATGGTCATATAGAGACATGCCCGGTTTGGATACTGAGATTGTGGAGCACAAACTGCCTTTGCGGCCAGAATGCAAGCCGGTACAGCAAAAGCTAAGACGGATGAAACCAGAGATGCTGTTAAAGATCAAAGAAGAAGTAAAAAAGCAATTTGATGCAGGATTTCTGGAAGTAGCTAAGTATCCAGAGTGGGTAGCCAACATCGTCCCAGTTCCTAAGAAAGATGGGAAAGTGAGAATGTGTGTTGATTACCGAGATCTAAACAAGGCAAGTCCCAAGGATAATTTTCCTTTGCCTCATATTGACACCCTTGTGGATAACACTGCTAGACATTCCACGTTTTAGTTCATGGACGGTTTTTCAGGGTATAATCAGATCAAGATGGCTTCGGATGATATGGAGAAGACCACCTTTGTTACAATGTGGGGGACCTTCTGTTATAAAGTCATGCCTTTTGGGTTGAAAAATGCCGGAGCTATTTACCAACGGGCAATGGTAACTCTGTTTCACGACATGATGCATAAAGAGATTGAAGTTTATGTGGATGACATGATAGCAAAATCCCGTGAAGATGAAGATCATTTGGTCAACCTCAGGAAGCTGTTTGAAAGATTGAGAAAATTTCAGCTGAGATTGAATCCGGCCAAGTGTACGTTTGGCGTCAAATCCGGCAAATTGCTGGGTTTTGTGGTTAGTGATAGAGGAATTGAAGTGGATCCAGACAAAATAAAAGCGATTCAGAATCTGTCTCCCCCTCGCACGCAAAAAGAAGTGAGAGGTTTCTTGGGAAGGCTGAATTACATATCACGCTTCATTTCTCAACTCACCCTCAAATGTGATCCTATCTTTAAGCTTCTTCGTAAACAGGATACTGGTGAATGGAACGAAGAATGTAGAAAGCTTTTGATAAAGTTAAAGAGTACCTGTCGAATCCACCGGTGTTAGTTCCTCCAATTTCGGGAAAGCCATTGATTTTGTATTTGACGGTGTTCGAGAAATCTATGGGATGTGTTCTGGGGCAACAAGATGAGACAGGAAAGAAAGAGCATGCCATCTACTATCTGAGTAAAAAGTTTACTGACTATGAATCTAGATACTCAATGCTGGAAAAGATGTGTTGCGCTCTAGCATGGACAGCTCACAGACTCAGACAGTACATGTTGTACAACACAACGTGGCTCATAGCAAGGTTGGATCCTCTGAAGTACATTTTTGAGAAGCCTTCATTATCGGGAAGAATTGCAAGATGGCAAGTCACTTTATCCGAGTATGACATTGTTTACGTGACTCAGAAAGCAATAAAAGGAAGTGTGATAGCCGAATTCCTGGCGGATCGGGCTTCTGAAGAATATGAGCCAATGCAATTTGATTTCCCGGATGAGGATTTGATGGCTATTTCAAAAGGAGATGATGAAGAAGGTGAAGAAAAAACCTGGAAGATGTTCTTTGATGGGGCTTCTAATGCTTTTGGGCATGGAATTGGGGTAGTCTTGATATCCCCGGATGGTCAATATTATCCGATTACTGCACGATTGGATTTTAATTGCACCAACAACATGGCTGAATATGAGGCGTGCATCATGGGATTACAAGCGGCAATTGAAAGAAAGATTGATGTGTTGGAGGTATATGGTGATTCAGCTTTGGTCATTTATCAGTTGAAAGGAGAATGGGAAACAAGAGATTCGAAGTTGATCCTGTACCAGAAATACACAACTGAATTGATCAAACATTTTGAGAAGATTCAGTTTCAACACTTGCCCCGGGAAGAAAATCAGATGGCTGATGCTTTAGCCACTTTAGCTGCGATGTTTAAGTTGGATGCAAAAGCTGAGATTCAACCAATCAAGTTGGGTGTGAAAGGATCTCCGGCACATTGTTTAGATATCGAAGAAGAAGTTGACGGTCAGCCTTGGTATTTTGACATCATGCAATACGTCAAATATCAGCGATACCCGGAATACGCCTCGGACAATGATAAATGGCTCATCCGAAGATTAGCTATGGGTTTCTTCCTTGACGGAGAAATATTGTATAAGAGGGGTCGAGATATGGTGCTTTTGAGGTGTGTTGACGCCAGAGAAGCAAAGAGGATATTGGAGGAAGTGCATGATGGAATTTGCGGGGCACATGCGAATGGTCACATGATGGCTAGGCAGATAATGAGGGCTGGTTATTATTGGATGACGATGGAGAAAGACTGTATTGACTATGCTCGAAAATGTCATAAATGCCAGATCTATGCAGATAAGATCAACGCTCCTCCGAATGAATTGCATGTTTTGGCACCTCCGTGGCCGTTCTCAATGTGGGGCATGGACGTGATTAGACCTATCACCCCAAAGGCGACGAATGGGCACCGGTTCATTTTTGTGATGATCGATTACTTCACAAAGTGGGTAGAGGCAGCCTCATATGCGAGTGTAACACGGGCAGTGGTCTGTAAGTTCATAAAGAAAGAGATAATTTGTCAATATGGACTACCAGAGAGAATTATTTCTGATAATGCTCGTAATCTGAATAGCAAGATGTTGAAAGAGGTTT
The DNA here is from genome assembly GCA_030761205.1 of Fremontodendron californicum. Taxonomy (NCBI): domain Eukaryota; kingdom Viridiplantae; phylum Streptophyta; class Magnoliopsida; order Malvales; family Malvaceae; genus Fremontodendron; species Fremontodendron californicum. Next base: position 13,228,848 of record JAULJL010000023.1, read on the forward strand.
GTGAACAATTTAAGATCAAGCATCACAATTCAGCGCCGTATCGTCCGAAGATGAACGGAGCAGTGGAAGCAGCCAATAAGAATATCAAAAAGATTGTAGAAAAGATGACTGATGTCTACAAAGATTGGCATGAAAAGTTGCCTTTCGCCTTGCACGCTTATAGAACTTCGGTTCGCACATCCACAGGGGCGACCCCGTTTTCATTGGTGTATGGGATGGAGGCTGTGTTACCAGTCGAGGTAGAAATCCCTTCTTTAAGGGTACTGAAAGAGGTCGATCTGGAAGAGACAGAATGGGTACGGGATCATTTTGAGCAGCTGAATCTCATTGAGGAAAAGAGACTTGCAGCGTTGTGCCATGGTCAGTTGTACCAGAAGAGAATGATGCGAGCGCATGATAAGAAAGTCCGTCCCAGACATTTCAAGGAAGGGGAGTTAGTCTTGAAAAAGATTCTTCCGTATCAGCATGATCATCGAGGGAAGTGGACGCCGAATTGGGAAGGTCCTTATGTAGTGAAAAAAGCTTTCTCAGGTGGAGCCTTAATTTTGACTGAGATGGATGGGGATGTTTTGCCAAACCCAATTAATTCGGATGCTGTGAAGAAATATTTTGCTTAAAAAAAATGAAAAAAAAATGAAAAAAAAAAAAGAGAAAAAAGAAAGAAAAAAAGAGAAAAAAGAAAAAGGAGGACTCAAATTGAAAACCCGAAAAGGGCGGTTTGGGTCAATGGGGGTTGTCTAGGTTGAAAACCCGAAAGGGCGGCTTAGATATGAGGAGGATCAGCGTCGTCCAGAAAATTTCATGAAGATGGGGACAATGTCTAGTTTGATGAACTCTGAAGGATTGAAGACATCGATTGGAATTGGTTTTTAGATGAGAATTTTGAATGAACTGTTAAGATTGTCTAAGTATTCATTGTTTGGATATTGTTTTGTTATCCTAACACCTTGTTGATAAACTTTTTGAGATATTCCTTTATTCCTTGAGATGAATTCTTTTCCTTATTTTGATAATAAAGATATTTCTTTCCAACTTATCCAGTCTATCTTTTTGCCTTCCATTTGTTATTCCATTTGTTATTCTCAACTTTATACCTTTGCATTGAATAGAGGGAATGCATCATGCATTGCGTTTGCTATGAAATTAGAATAATGATTGATAAATTAGAATATGATCTTAAGAGATACCTGCATTTATTTTATGAGAAATCTATGGATAATTGAACAGAAAAGTCAGGATATGAGATGAGATCTGATTTTTAAAAAATGAGAATCCGTGAAGATGAGAATTTCCGGGATGGAATGTGAAGCCCAGTTAAGCTGGCATAAGATGAGATATAGAATGTTTGGCGTTTTGAAATTTTTGAAGAAAGAAATTTATATTCAGCAGATTTTGAAAAATGAAAGAGATAATAAGATTCGTTCTACCAGCTTGAAGCCAAGTGCGAACAGAGATAAATGATGAGCTTGAGAACCTTTTATTTTCAGGGAGTTGATATTAGAGCATTCATGACATCCATTTGCACGATATGCATCGGCATTCATGGCATTCATGTACTGCATTGCATTTAATTGCACACAAGAAAGCTTATTTCAGGTATTCAGTATGATTCGGACATGAGCTCGGAATGCTAATTTGCGTTAGCGTTTTCTTTCAGGACTCAAGGTAAGATTTTTGAAGTCTGCATTTACGTTTGAGAATTTTGCAAATTTCTTTATTTTCTTTTAAAGTTGAAGCCTCGGTGGAGGAGTTTTTATTTAAAGTCGAAGCCTCGGTGGAGGAGTATTTTCTTTTAAAGTTGAAGCCTCGGTGGAGGAGTATTTTCTTTTAAAGTTGAAGCCTCGGTGGAGGAGTTTTTATTTAAAGTTGAAGCCTCGGTGGAGGAGTTTTTATTTAAAGTTGAAGCCTCGATGGAGGAGTTTTTATTTAAAGTTGAAGCCTCGGTGGAGGAGTATTTTATTTAAAGTTGAAGCCTCGGTGGAGGAGTATTTTATTTAAAGTTGAAGCCTCAGTGGAGGAGTATTTTATTTAAAGTTGAAGCCTCGGTGGAGGAGTATTTTATTTAAAGTTGAAGCCTCGATGGAGGAGTATTTTCATTTAAAGTTGATGCCTCGGTGGAGGAGTATGTTTTTACGGTGAGTTTATTTAAAGTTTATGCCTCGTTTAGAGGAGCTTTTCTACGATAGGATTTTCTTTAAGTGCATAGGACTTAGTACGGTGTCTACGTCTTTGCACATCCCCTGTTTCTCAGGGAATGCACAAAGAGGGGCAACTGTAGACACCGGATTTTATCCGGGTATAATTTTTTATTTTTTTAAACAAAAAAAAAAAACAAAAAAAGGAAAAATAAAAAAAAATTGGATAATTTCGAAAATTAAAGGAAAAATCAAAGAAATTCGAAATTAATAAAAAAATAAAAAAAACAAAATTTGATTGAAATAAACCTCTTTTTGGATTGAAGTGGGACTCTAAAAATGTGATTGAAATAAAATACCTCTCTTGATCAGATTGAAGACTTTTAGCTAGATTAAAACTTAATTTCTTCTCTATAAAAAAGAACCCAAGCAACAAACACAAGACATCAGAAAAACATCAGAAATAAGGAAAAAACACAGGAGCAGAAAAAAAAGAGAACTTGCAAGTTGTGAAAATCAGAATTGAAGAAGGGCGCGATAGAGATAGAACAGGCAGTGAGATTGGAAGAAATCATTGGTTGTTCTTTGAATGCCATTACACCATCCTGCTTAGGTACTTCTATTTTATATTGGTTTTTTTTGTTCCTTTGCTTTTCTGTTTTACATTTGTTTTCATATGCCTAGAATTCTTCAAATCATATTCACGTGACTATTGTTTTGATTTTAACATTATTTTTTCCCCCTCAATTTCCCGTACTTTGTTTTTTTTTTTTAAAAAAAAGGGGGTAAAAGAAAAATATAAAAGCATGCATTAGTCGACTTCCTGAGAATGGATATGGTGCAAATGTTGTTCCTCGGCCTGAGAGCTGGCTTTGAAGGATTTGCAGCAGCATTAGTTGACAATCAACTTGATGTTTGGGTTCTAAATGTGGTCCCTGTTAGTGGGCCCAATACCTTGCCTGTTATATATGATTGTGGACTAATAGGGGTCATGCATGATTAGTGTGAACCATTTGATACATACCCAATGACCTATGAATTTTTCGGATTTCATTTTTTTTTTTTTTGCTTTTTTTATTTGTTTGCTATTTATTTTATTTTTTTACTAACTGGGTTTTAAGTTTTTTTTTGCAGGTTTTATATTTTATATTATATTATTATTTATATATTAGTATTGCTATTATTATTTATTATTTTATTAACCATATATATTTTTTAAGAAAACTATTATTATAATATTATTTTATTATATTATATTATTATATTATATTATATTATATTATATATTTTATATTATATTAGTATATCATATTACATATTATATTTCATATTTTATATGTTATAATAATTGTATATTTTTAATATTGCTAATTGTTAATTTATTTTTTAGATTAAATTAATTTAATTGAAGAATAGTTATTTTTAAAATTAATAAATTGAGATTTTTTCCAATGATGAAATTCAAAGAAATTACGAATGGTTAATTTCTGAGAAATTTCTAGGTGAGAAATTTCTCTTAAAAATTCTCCAGAATGAATGGAAGGATATTTTAAGAGATTAATTTCAATATCAACAAAAATCAAAAATTTATTTTTTTAAGAATAATTAATTTTCAACCTCTTTTTCTCAAATTAATTTTCCATAATAAACGCTTAATTAAAATTGAAAGATAAATTAAGATTTTTTCCGATGATGAAATTCAAGAAAGTTGCGAATGGATGACTTTTAAGAAATTTCTAGGTGAGAAAAATTCTTTTAAAAATTCTCCAGAACGAATGGAAGGATATTTTAAGAGATGATTTTCGATATTAAAAATCACAATTTATTTTTCAAAACAAACATTAATAAAATGTGGATAATTTTTGGAAGATTAATTTAAGAGAAATAACTTGGCTAAATAATTCTAACTTTTCCGACGACGGAGCCTCTTCAATTGAACGAATGGTTTCTTTTGAATACTCTCGAGGTGAGGAAACATTTTTTAGTAATTTCTCCAGAATGAATGGAAGGAAGACCTAAAAAATAATCTCCGATATTTCTAACTTTAATAATTAAAATGAAAATAGGATAGACAAGACCAGTTAATTAAGACTTTTTAGGTATCACAAGACTAATTAGGTACTATCTCTTAGATAGGCGTTGTAAGGGTGCTAATCCTTCCTCACACGTAACCGTACTCCCGAACCTAGTTCTGATAAGTAGACCAGAACCTATTCTTTTTAAGGTACCTTAGTCAAGCTTAGGATTACTTTAAATAGGATAGATTCATAAAGGTGACTAATCACACCTAGATTAGATGATTAGTGGCGACTCCATTGATTTGCGTCTAGCATGCTGAATTCGTATTTGGCACGTTATGACAATTAGGGAGATTGTATCTCAACCTTAAATGAAGTAAATCATTCAACCCAATAAGCGACTTGTGGCCAAGGTATGAGCGATTATAGCGGCGGCCAAAGTATAATTATCACATTCCAGCCAAAATTTAAGCATGAAGCTGCGGCTGGTTTATAATCAATGTCATAGTCAAAGTAAGCGTTAAAGCTGCGTTATGACAGGAGCAATAGAGTACAGCCAGATTTTAAGCGATAAAGCTGCGACTGGAATTCATCATTTTTCATACATGTCATAGTTCTTTACAGATGGACATAGTTGTCAACTGACGATGAAAGATAAGTATGGACATGCAATTAACTTCTATTTACAAAAAGTAATATGAAGAATTAAAGATAGAGTCCAGATTTCATACATGGAATTTCTTGATATATTGAAAGTTAATAGGCGTAGTAACCACATTATTCTTTGGGTTGATCAACTTGCAGTAACCACTATCATTCACTTCATGGTCAATGTAAGGTCTTTCCTATTTTCATTGTTCGCAGGTTAGACTTGGGAGATAGTGGCATTAGAGGAAGGTGTAAACTGAGAGATGGTTTCCATCATCTTTTTATTGTTTTCTTCTAGCCTTTGTATTTTTTTTCTCGTTAGCCTTCATCACCTTCATCCTATCCTGGATGTAAGATGGAACTGGTGCACTTTGGTTTTCAGTAGAGTCTTCCATTTTTTTCCGGCGAAAGTGTTTCACTCAATGCAATCGCTCATCCCAGTGGAGTCGCCAAAATGTAGAGGGTGTTTTTGATCGGGTGAGGAAAGGTTGCAAACCAGTAAAACGAGATGTCGTAGGGAGATGGCGGAGAGGAAGATTGAAGCAGACCCTGGAGAACAAGTGCGGTGGCAGGTGGTGGTGATGAAGGCTGTAAGTGGCTGAGGATGGTGGAAAGTATGGTTGTTGTAGAAATTGCAGAGAAAATGTTTCAGAGAATTCTTAACGTCAGAAAGTTTGTCAAATGGCCAAAAGATCACAAATGAAGCATTTGAGCTTCTATTTATAGCCTCTTCAAAGAGGTTATCAGGAGAAGTCATTAACAGAGTGGGAAGTTATTTTATATAAACGTGATCTCGATCATTGGTGGTGGAGAGGTTATTTATGATAGTGGGAGAAGTGCCAGTTATGGGAGGTTACATTAGGAGAAGTGTTTCAGTCACATGTAGTGAAGGAAGGCTACTGACAGCACGCTTGAGAATGCATTGTCCGTTCAGCAGGATAGGGAAGCACTTGTGTTCCAGGAAAAGGTTAAGAAGCGAGCTTCTTAACAATCTCCATATCTGAGTCTCCAAGCCATGCTCTCCAAGACATCCCAAGAGTGGAGCAAACAAGAATCCTGCCAACCTTCTCGGGTTAGCTTCACAGTCTTAATGTAGTTGTGTATTACTGCAGGAAGTCCTGCTGCTAAGAAGCGACGTGCCAGGAAGCAACGTGCCAAGTGACGTGCCAAGCGACGTGCCAAGAGACGTGTCAAGCGACGTTTCAAGCGACGTGCCAAGTGACGTGCCAAGCGACGTGCCAAGAGACGTGTCAAGCGACGTTTCAAGCGACGTGCCAAGTGACGTGCCAAGCGACGTGCCAAGAGACGTGCCAAGCGACGTGCCAAGAGCGCTGCTGACAGGGAGACTATTACTAAGACCCGCTGCATATAAGATTTGTTCCTGCATAAAATGTTATTGACCAAAAACGAGTGTCCACAAATATAAATATAATTTAAATAAACATGCTAGATCTGATTGCAAAAAGAAAAAAAAAATTAAATCGAGTCTAACTTAAAATTTTAAAAATATCAATGCTCGAATCTATATATATATATAAATATATATATATATTGTATCTCTAGTAAATTGTATAATTCATCTTTATATTTAGGTGAAATGATGAATTTAATCTTTTATTTTAATATGTTAAAATTGAATCCTACGTTTTAATGAAAATTATTAAATCATTAATAACGAAATTAAATTTCTAGGGTTATCCTTGATGAATAGAAAAAGGGTAAACAAGTAAAACATGATAAAGTTTATTCAGAAGCATATTGTTGGTTTGAAGAAAAGAATTTTATAAAATTCTTTTCGCCTCTCTTAAGGCTGCTACAACAAATATTTGGCTTTGCTTTATAAAACAAATTAAAAGATGAAATGAGGTAAGCATCTGCATATATATTTATTCTCTTTGATTCCTATTCCTATTCCTACCCCTCTCTCTCTATATATATGCTAGCTTTACCAAATTATCTCTTGTAAACGCAACTTCTTGTTCTGAAATTAAAAAGAAGATGAGATGGGTAATTTTCTATCTAATCAGACGCGCAAGCAGCTGTCATTTTTGAACCGATCATCAAGAGGAAGAAGATCAGTCGATTACTCTAATATGCCACCACCTGCAATGGCCGCACCATCGCAAGCTTCTTCTTTCGGAGAGGGAGAGGGAGGGAGGCCAAGCACTGCTCAAATTAATAATAATCATAATCATAAGGTTTCCAAGCTACATAGAAAGCAATCTGCAAAGCAGAAGTATGGATTTATTCGTGATAATTTCTCAACCCTTGACCAGGTTCCTTCTTTTCTTCTTTTTACTTTAATTTCTAATTCAAAAATTTTATTTTATTTTTCTTGTTGGTATATTTTTGAAGGGTGCAATTAGCTAGCTAGTAATCATTTTTTTTTCTTCTAATTAACATACAAAGAAAAGATAATGTCTTATTAGCTCTTATAATATTGTAAAAGTTTTAATATCAAAATGTTTAATTAGGTATTTGAATCCATTTATTATGTAAGCCCAAATCTTAATAAGATCTGAACTTTCGTGATTTTCGGCTTTGGGCCGTTTTCGGTGTTTCTAGAGACCGACATCATTTAAATTTTTTTTTATCTTTATTTATTATTTATTTTTTAAAAATATATACCTGTCAAAATGTCAAATTTTTAGTTTAGTAATAGATGGTTATGATATTTATTAATAATGTTAAAGATTGGGTTAATTGATAAATTATTGAAATTTTTTATATTTGATCGAATATTTTTTAATATAGTTATCACATTAAAAGTTTTCAACATTTTAAGGAATGCAGAAGACATTAGCCCTAAAAAATAGTGTTTTTAGCTTGCAAAAGGCACATAATGACAGAAATGATTGAAGTCTTAGGCTCCATTTGGATTGGATTGGTAGTGAGATTGATTTCGGTAAGATTAAAAATAGTGGTGGAAGTAAGATTAATTATTATAGCAGTGAAATTAGGTACTGTAACAGTGGTGGGATATATGTTTGGGCAATAGTGTGATATATATTTTGATGGAAAAATAACGGTGACGATGAGATAAATTATAATGAAAAAGTAATTAAAGATATTAAATTAATATATATAATAAAAATTTTAAATTATTTAATATTTATGAAATTAATAAATAATTAAAAATGATCATATTATATTTTTTAAATAATTATTTTATTAATAGATAAATAAAAATAAATAATATATAAATAATATTTTATATTTATTTTATTATTTATATATTTTTAATTATTTTTTATCATTATATAATATATTTATTAATTTATTATATAATAAAAATATAATAATAAAAAAAAACTTGGAGCTTGTAAAAGACCCTTCAGTGTGAGGGTTTTTTTTCCATTGGAGCTTCAAGCTCCCATGGAAAAACAAGGCACCAGCATGGTCACTGTGCTGTTGCCATGTTATCCAAAGAATAGTTGCGATTAAAAAGTTTCCCAATCGAATCTCATCGGTTCCGTTTATTTTCAAATGAAGCTTTAGTCAAAGTGTTTTTGTTTTTGGGTAAGTGAGGTGATTTTAAGTTTTAGATAAGATCTCAGGTTTAGCTTATTGTTCAGTCAACCATATCTCTCTCAGTCTTGCCCCCAAAAAAATATCTTTCAAAAATATATATAATTTCAAAATTTGAGATTATCTAATAATAATAATAAGTGGGATTGCAAGTTGCAACTTGCGGAATTGAGTATTTTTTTAAATTTAAATTAATGATAAGAATAAGCATTTTTTATTAAGAAAAAATCCGATTCAAGTTTATTTTTTATTTTTTATGCATAACTTTCAAGACAAGTAAAATAATAAGGATTATTTCACTAGCAGTGAAGTTTAAAAGTTCAGAGATGATACATATCTTTAAAAATATATTTAAAAAATAAATAAATATGTGATAGTTTTTAATTATGTTTGTGAATACTTTTATGTATCAAAAGACTAACTCAAATAAGGATTCAACTTATATATTTAATTGGATGCTGCTGACATTGTAAACACTACTTTTTAACCTAATCATTTGTCTGAAAACTGTCAATCTATAGCCTAACGAGGTTTTGTCTCAATACCAACCAATCAAAGAGTGGAATAGGTTTCGTTTAATTAAACATTGATTCATTGATTGTTTGTTTCTTATATATCATTGGTCTAATTTACAAATAATCTTAAAAATTGTTATGCGTATTTTTAAAAAAAATTTAATTTTAATTATTGCCAATAAAGTTTTTAAACACATATCTTTTAATATATATTAAAAAATTAAAAAATAATATATATATAAGTTTTTTTAACTCACTTGTAAAATTAAAAAATGTATATATAAAAAATTGAACTATTTTTTTTTTATTTAAAATTTTACTAAGTGTTTGAGTTTTGTTGGTGAAGAGGACAACACGCTTTGTTCAGATTTGCATCAAGCAACGTGACCTTGTTGACAAAGTTAGATAAGAAAGAATTGTAAAAAAGAAAAAGAAAAAAAAAGAAAAGGTTAGATATATAGTTTAGAAAGGAATAAAAATAAAAGGTAATTTGGGATAAAGAATAGATGCCTTAGAAGAATGGAGTTGAGTGGAGTGGGGGCTTTGTGAGTAGGTAGTGGTGGGGTCCCAACTGCTTTACAATTTGTGGAGTGCTGTCCAATAATGTCAATACTATTTCTCCCACTAACATATAATATTGTTGTCTGTCTTGTCACTTCTGACTCTACTAAATTGCACTTCATGCGTGTGCATCACATTTTCACGTAAATCATACGTTTGATAATTTGTATATTTGTATTGTGTTTATATTATTATTTTTGTCGTGTTTGTATCGTATAATCATATCATGTTCAAAGTTATCAAATCTACTTCAATCAGAGTTATTAGTACTATTTTGATACTGTTGGTGTCGGCCTGTACATCTCGTTTCTTCCTTTCATTGTTTCTTTCCGACTTAGATACCGAATTGTATCGGACTATACTGTCTGTATTGACTAGTTTCCGAGTATTTCGATGAAATATGTTGTCTTGATCGGTACATGAAAATTAACCATCATAAATTGTGAGGGTAAAAATAAGATATATAAAATTTGAGGTCAAATGAAAATTTTAATTTATCAAGAAGGTGAAATACCATCCTTGAAAATTTTTAAATAAAAAAACTCTATTTTTTTTCTTCTGAAAATCCACTTCAAAGATCCTGATGATTTAGTCTTGGATTGAACAAATTTGATATTTTCTTTTTTGGTTGGACAAGATTGGAAAGCAATATACTTCAGAATTTTGTGCCTGATTTCTTGAAATTCTTGGAATGTTCGAGACTTCAATTCTTTGATATTAGTGTCTTGAAACACTAAAAAGGCATTGATTCTTCAAAGACTTATATATTTTGGATTCATTTTGCAACTCTTGAGACCAAATTCTTCATATCTTTTTCTTTGGATTTGCTTGTTGAAATTTTAGAGATTCTGTTTTTTAAATGATGCTTCTTGGATTTGTTGGGGGAGCTCTATAGATTTTGTTCTTCAAAATCTTATTTTTTTTACCAATTGTGTGTCAAATCATTGGGAAGAGCATTGTATTTATAATGCATTAATGATAAGTGAGAGAGTTTAATAAGGAACTAATCTTTTGATTTTATTTGTAAATTATTTTAATTTAGTTAGAGATAATTAGAGTACTCGATGATGAAATTTTATTGGATGATCCACGAATTTTTGAAATTTGATTGGTCAAGTCATGTGTGTTTTTATTTTTAATTGTCTAATGACATATTTTGATTGGTCCAGACTTGATAATTTCATAATTTAGTGGATGACGTGAATTTTATATGTTTTAATGATGTCATCAATTTCACAGGATAATACATGATTTGTCATTTTGAAAATCTTTAATTAATTTATTTAGCAACACTTGAAAAGATTTAATTTGTCAATAAATAAAATTTTTAAAAAATTTCATAAGACGTGTCAATCAGTAATTGTTCCAAAATTTTGCCATCTAAAAATGTCCTCTCAAGACTTGTTTGTTTACATCAACCATTTTTTAGTGTAGTAAGTAGCCAAATCTTTAAATTTAATTTGCTTTTGACACCAAATTTGGTTTGCAGCTTTGAACTTGGGTTAGCTCAAATGATTCACCACCTTCCTTAAGAGATAGATTCCAGTAAAATTAGGATTCGATCCCTAACACTTTCAAAATCCCCTTCTCCAGTTCCACAAAATTAATCTCCTAATACTTTTAGGAGTTTTGGAAGAATTTAACAAAATCTTAATTTAAAGTTTTTTTTTTGGTGGGTTACTTGAGCTTGACTATAAAACCAAATTGCCTACATACCCTCGTATGTGAACGATCAACACACAATGTAGTTTATTTTAGTTTTTAGCCGTAATTTTTGCGAAGGTTGCTCTTTACATGGTTTTCAATGTAGCAGATTCTTTGTTTTTTATTTTAAATAACTATTTTTTGCCTAATTTCTTTCTAAATAAAAATCTTTTGCCTAATTTGTTTTTCACATGATTTTCAATGTATTAGACTTTTTTTTCCCATTTGTATGCGTAGTATAGGATCTTGCTTAAGAACGAACATAGCTCCTCTGCCTTACTTACATCCTCACTTAGAGTTAGCATGACTTTTACTTCCATAACTTCAAAGTAAAAATTAATTCGATCATGACATACACTATGCCTATAATGAAAGTATGTTTTTCTCAAGTCATCAATAAGATAATTTACTTTTGGAATTGATAATTGCAAGCAATTGAATCAACTCCTATTGTACACCAATTATGCGCATGAATCATGTATGAATATATAAGTAGTAGCTAATTCGTATATAATTATATATCTTTTGAACAATTTATTTTTTGTGCAAGTGAGCACAATTCATTGTAGCATATATATATATATAATAATGAAACTTGTTTTATGTGTATACTATTGGAGCCAAAGAAATCAAACTTGTTACGATGATCAGAATAGATCCAATGTCATGCAAATAATTTGCTCCTTTCATATTTGATCTTGAGATTTCTAAGTTCTGAATAAGCTCCTTCTCTTTTACTGCAGGTTACAAAAGCTTTAAGAGAATCTGGTCTAGAATCATCTAATCTCATAGTTGGAATCGATTTCACGAAAAGCAATGAATGGACAGGTATGCTAAGTTCAGGAAACGATTTTCATCTCTAATTTTGCCACAAAATTTCTCTTGATTGACATAAAAGCATTGACCAAACGGCTTTTTTACAATGTCTAGTAGCATACCACCTAACCAACATAAGAAAATTTGTCCAATACTTACTTTTAACATGCAGTTTCCACCAATTTAATGAACAGTTCCTGCAATCCTGGTCTAGTGAAGCAATTCAAAAGCCAGGCATTACTATAGCTCGAATTTGAAGAAAGATATTTATTTGCAATTTTTTTTTTTTTTTTACTTCTTCGAATTGGTTTGTCTCTGATTCGTACCTTGGAAACCAATACGTCAATGTTTTTATTGAAGGCAAAGTATCATTCAATAACCGGAGTCTACATGCAATTGGTGGTACACCAAATCCGTATGAGAAAGCCATCTTGATAATTGGAAAGACTCTGGCTCCATTCGACGAAGACAACTTGATACCTTGTTTTGGCTTTGGTGATGGTATGGTGTCAGCTCTAGTAGTTAATCTTTCCACCTTTACCTTTTATTTATTGATCTAATCAAGTTGTTGGTTGGAAATGTCATAGCTACCACGCATGATACGGAGGTGTTTAGCTTTCACACTGATCGTTCATCTTGCCATGGCTTTGAAGAAGTCTTAGCTTGTTACAAAAAGATTGTTCCAAACTTGAGACTAGCTGGTTGGCAATTTTAACTTGTCCATTTGGTCATTATATCATGAATGCTTCATTTATGCCAAATCCTAATACATTGAGCATGTATGCTGTGCCATAGGACCAACTTCTTATGCACCCGTAATTGATGCTGCAATTGACATTGTGGAAAATAGCGGAGGCCAATTCCATGTGTTAGTTATCATTGCAGATGGCCAGGTCCAATTTCATGACTGCTTTTTCTCCTTGTATGAGCAAAGTTGCCTTTATTTTTTGTTCATTCCCTCTCTCACACAATGTATCTCCAAATTTGTTTTCTTTTTTGTGTCAATTATGAAGGTCACACGAAGTGTTAATACAAGCGACAGAGAGCTGAGTCCACAAGAAGAGAAAACAATCAATTCAATTGTCAATGCAAGGTAGGACCTTATACATGTATCGATTTGCTCTTATTACTTTAGGCTTCAGTTATGATTTTAGAATATATGCGGCGGTGTATTGATGCAGAATGTATCTAAACTAGTGTCATAAGTGATTTTAACCATTAAATGCCACATTCATTTTCTGATGTTAGACCATGCAATTTGAGATTTAGTACACCGACCAGAGCAGTTTGGCTCACACTTGCAGAGGAGTAATGAGCATAGTCATGATAGTATATATTGGGATTTTATTCGTTAACATTTTTTTTCCCCTTTTCCGTGCCTGCCTTGTATAATAGGATCCTTATTACCTGTATTAATTACAATTTTCAAGTTTAGGCCCTTGTTGTCTCCTTTAAAAGGAGTAAAGTGCCTTCAGTCCTTTACCTGTTTTAGTGTTGATTTCTTTGTCAAGTGTCAACCATTAAAGCAGTTGGTTGGTTGCATTACATCAAATGTGACCATTAAAGCAGTACTTGGAAGAAACCATTTTTCAAAGCAACGATATACAATCTTTTATCCCTGCAAATATCATATCATAAAGAAGATAAGAAAGATTGTTTAGTGTCAATAAGTATGCTTGTTGAACAAGGCATGAATAGAAATGCATAGATTCAGTTTTCTTTTTTCCTTTTCAAATTGCAGCTCATACCCACTGTCGATTATTCTGGTTGGTGTGGGTGATGGACCTTGGGAAGATATGAAGAAATTCGATGATAAGATTCCCGCGCGTGACTTTGACAACTTCCAGGTTTCGTGCTAGCTAGATGCAAAAAACTTGACAGAATAATACCAAACCAATTATTTGGATGAAATGTAACTTGGTTTTCTCTCTAATACTGTGCAGTTTGTTAACTTCACTGAGATTATGTCCAAAAATAGAAGTCAAGATGAGAAGGAAACTGCTTTTGCTCTTGCTGCCCTCATGGAGATCCCTTTACAGTACAAAGCAGTCATGGAACTTGGCATTCTTGGGTGAGTTAATCAATCTGCAATAAATAATTAACTTAGTTTGTTCTGAAATTACTATGAAACTTGTAATTTACTCATTGTTTATGAATTGCATTGAATTGAACAAATTAAGACAACGAACTGGAAAAGCAAAGAAAGTAGTTCCACGTCCTCCTCCAGTTTCCTACAGTAGACCTGCTCAGCCTGAGCGTATACCAAGCAATAATGTCTCATCATCACCTGCGCATGCATTAGATGATCCGACCCAGGTATGACCAAATCAAATGTTGCATGCATGCATGCATGCTTTTTACTAATTTTATTCTTCTATTAAAGCTTGATTGGTCTAATTTCCTGACTATATATATAATTGTTTCATTGATGGATGAATCAAATCACTTATATAAGCAATTTATAACGTACATAAATGGGTTTTGCTAACGTGTGCCCTTAGGTATTTTTCAAGGTTAGTTAATATACCATTTATAACAATAACATTGTGTTAAATGTAATTGTTGACTACTTTATTCATCATTTTCAATGTATTGGATGAAGATATTACTATATATAGTAATCTTAAAGAGTGTTTTTAGAGTACTCGTTAATAAAATCCTATATAAATTTTACTAGTATTTTTCACTTAAAGACCCTGAAATAAGAAATAAATGTGTAAAATGAATATATATTATATGAGCGCATGTAGCAGTGTCCTAAATAAAAAGACACGCATTAATATTAACAACGTTGGAAATGTATAGAGTTATTATTTTGAATCCTTTTTGTGATATTTTGTGTTGTAAATTTTCCCCATGACTAATTTTGCTTGCAATATAAATGTAGGCATGCCCAATCTGCCTTACGAGTGCAAAGGACTTGGCCTTTGGTTGTGGGCATATGGTGAGTTATTCCATGTTTTTTAATCCTTGGACTTTAATTCCTTTAATTTTCTCAACAAAAAAAAAAAACTTTTAATTCTGAAACAGTTAAAATTATATGATGGCAGACATGCAGGGAATGTGGGTCAAGAGTGTCCAATTGTCCAATATGCCGCCAAAGGATTACTAATCGTATTAGGCTGTTTACTTGATTTCCATATTTATGTACAGCCAAGGGTTGAGTCTAAGTTTTTTAAATAAAATCAAGTATGTTATTTAAGAATATTAATAATTTATACAAAATGTTAAAAAATATTAGTGGTGTTATTGATTTCCAGAATTTATTAATAAATTATTTACTAGTATCTTCCCTTGGAATGTTTGAAGAATCTCATTGCTTTTCTAATTTTCAGAATTTGGATCACGCCTATCAACTATCTTGTATCTATTCATCCATCTATACCAGTAGAATCATCAGGATTTAAGGATTGTGTAGTTTATCCGGTCCGACAAACTCGACCCATATTTGGTTGAGTTTAGGGTAGAATTTTTTTTTATTCGGGCCTGCTCAAAGCCGAGTTTGGATAAGAAAATTAGAAAAGTTTCGGGTCATAGTTCGGTCCGGTCTATGAGCAAATTTAATTAGGATTATGAAGGAATTAATAATAATAAAAAAAAATTTGAAAACTAAAATTTGTTTCTCATCAAAATTTTGAAAAAAACAATAAAAAAAAAAAAAAACTAATTCAGAATTTTCAAGGAAAACGTAGTGTGAGATTCTAGAACTCCTACCTTAAATATGGAATGAAATTTCTTTATATAAAAAGGGTTTTCATTTACATTTTGTATTTAAATTTATATTTCATTTGTGTTTGTATTGAATTTATTTTCCATTTGCATTTGTATTTCATTTGAGTAAAATTCTCTAAGTTATTTCGTGTTTCTTTCTTCAGCTTTTGTCCCTGTGATTTTTTCAACTTTTGTCATGTCAAGAGATCTCTAGCTTTTAGTCATTTCAATTTTCGATTTTCTTCAACTTTGGTCATTTCAATCTTGAGCTTTCCTCACTTCAATCTTTAATTTTCTTAAGCTTTGATCATATCATTAAGCAACTTCATTTTATCTTGTTATTCAATTTTTGAATTGATAGGAAAATTCCATAATAGTCAACATCATTGTCTTGGGCTAGATCAACTGAATGGAAAGTTTTATGGGTGTGTTTGATAAAGTAAAAAAGTGAAAAGAAAATGAATTTTTGGTGTGTTTTGTAAGGGAAAAAAAAGTGAGAGGAAAGAAAATAGAAAAAATTATCATTTTCTACACATATTTACCAAACTAAATTACTCCAAATTGGAAAGAAAAGATAAAAGAAAATGAGAGTGGTGCGAGTCAAATGTATATATTTATAAGATTATTCATCATTTTTAAAATTTTATTTTTTAATCTTAACTTATAATGGGTATAATAGTAAAATAATATATTTTTCATTTTTTTTCTTCTCATTTTTCAATCATACCAAACATGGGTGAAAAGAAAATTATTTTTTCTTTCCACTTTTTCATCTTTGCTACCAAGTACACCAATAGAAAGAAAAATATATTTTCTATCTTTTCACTTTTCTTCTCTTTCAATTTTTCATCTTTCCAATTTTTTTTTCACCCTACCAAGCAAAGCTTTAGGTTGTGTTGGGTAGAGTGGAAAAGTGGAAGGATAGAAAGAGGAGTGTGGAAAAGTGAAAAGAAAATGAATTTTGAGTGTGCTTGATAGAAAAAAAAAAGTGAAAGGAAAGAAAATAAGAAAGATTATCATTTTTCACATCTATTAACAAAAACAAATCACTCCAAATTGGAAAAAAAATAGGAAAGAAAATGAGAGTGGTATGAGTCTAACTTACAATGAGTATAATGCTAAAACAATGTACTTTTCATTTTTTTCCTTTCATTTTTCAACTCTACCAAGCAATGGATGGAAAGAAAATTACATTTTCTTTCTACTTTTCCATCTTTCCTATCAAGCACACAAATGAAAAGAAAAAAATAAGTTTTCCATCTTTTCACTTTTCTCTTCCTCCAATTTTACATCTTTTCAATTTTCTTTTCACCCTACCAAGCAAAGCCTTAGAGTGTGCTTGGTAGAGTGAAAAAAGTGGAAGGATGAATAGAGGATAGTGGAAAAGTGGAAAGAAAATGGATTTTGAGTGTGCTTGATAAGAAAGAAAAGTGAGAGGAAAGAAAATAGGAAAGATCCTCATTTCTCACACCTATTAACAAAAACAAATCACTCCAAATTGAAAAAAAAAAAGAGAAAAGAAAATGAGAGTGGTGTGAGTCAAGTGTCTATATTTACAATATTATCTATTATTTTTAAAATTTTAGTTTTTCATCTTAACTTATAATGATTATAATGGTAAAACAATATACTTTTTATTTTCTTTCATCTCATTTTTCAATCATACCAAGCAATGGGTGAAAAGAAAATTATTTTTTCTTTCCACTTTTCTACCTTTCCTATCAAACATACTATGGAAAGAAATTTTTTTTCTTTCTTTTCATTTTTCTTTCCTTCGAATTTTCTATTTTTCCATTATTCTATCCACCCTACCAAGTAAAGTCTTAGGATCAACTCTTTAGCTCATAACATGACGTAATAAAAAAGACCATGAAAGGTTAATAAACCTCAAAATTGATTGTCGATTTTAACATTTTGAATTAAATGTTGTTTTTACAATTTTTATTACCAGTTAAATATCAAATATTACTATAATTACATAAATTTATTACAAGTAACATAAATTTTTATGGTTAGTAAGAAAAAAAAATCAAAATTACAGTTTGTTATTATAGTTACATAAATTATATGATCAATTATATAATTTATCAAGATAGATAATAGAAGAGAGTATTACAAGTTTTATTACCATTACAATTGTTTTATTAAGAAATTATATTTTTAAAACTTTTATTAGAAAGTATAAAATACAACTTTTATTACGTCATGTCTGTAGACACCTAATTTTGTCCGGACCACTAAAACAAGTATGTTTTCTCCCTAAATTGATGTTTCAGAATGTAAAAAAACTTTTTTCATCCTGCAGGTGCTACTTCGAGACTTAGTTTAAGAGAGCGAGCATAAAAAGTCAAACTTGAAAAAGTCAACCCCAAAAAGTCAACCTCAAAAAGTCAACTTTGAAAAGTCAACTACTGAAAAAAGTCAACCCACTTTCAAAATCAAGATTTGAAGTTCAATTGAAAAATCGAGAAATAATTTTGATAATCTAAGGTCTACATCGAAAGATATGGAGTTCGGAAGTTGGGTTATGGAGATTCAATAGAAAGGAAACCCTAATCCGGGAAATTTGGGGAAAAGTGCTTAAACGATCGAATTGGTCGAAATTGAAGGTTCCAAATGAAAGATAAGCACTGACTATGGGTAATGGAGAAGCCACTTGAAAGAAAAACTGAAAGAAAAGTCAATCCGGGAGAAAATCGAGAATTAGGGTTTTTGGTGGATTTCGATGAAATTGGGAAGAATTACAGAAATGGCCCGATTCGGTAGGACTAAAACCCCTAATGGATGAGGAGTGATTAAAAAGGATAGCCCAAGGCTCAGTTTGAAGAAAATCTGAAAATCGGACTTGTTTTGAGCAAAACCGGGTTTCGGAGGCAAAAGGGCAAAATGGGAAAATTTGGGAAAAATAGCAAATGGACTTCAAAAATTTTGAAATTTTGCAAATATCATTTTTAAATTATTTGGAAGAGATTGGCGAAATAAAATCTTGATTCGGAGTTCGTTTGCAAAATGGCTAGATCCCGGGCCTCCTATGTAGTAATTCAAGCAAATAAATCCCGAAAAAATACCAAATGAGTTCCAAAAATTATGAAAACTTCCAGATCACACTTTTAAATTATTTGGAAGATATTGGTGAAGAAAAATCTTGATTTGGAGCTTGTTTAAAAAATGGTAAAATATGGGGGGCATAACAGGGCAATTTTGGAAGAAAAAATCCAAATAAATATCAAACGGACTCGAAAAATTTTGAAAACTTCCAGAATTAAAATTTGTTTATTATTTTGAAAGTATTGAAAAAATAAAATTTGAATATGGAGTCCGTTTGCCATTTATTTGCATCTGGGAGGCAAAAAAGTCATTTTACCCAAGAAACCGAAAAGGGCTTCTCTTGCCTTTAAAAAAAATCAGACTTGGGCTGGAAGAGGGAGTGGTGGCCGGCCAAGGCCCAAGGAAGGAAAGGAGTTTCTGATTTTTCAATCAAAAGACCAAAAATGAAGAGTTAGTTAGTGATTTTTTTATCAAGCCTTTGCCAATAAGCCACATGGGCCAATGCATGGAGAGGGAGAGTGTCAACATAATTCTTGAACAGCTGTAATTATGGACAGCTGATGGCCTAATCTAAGGTTGATAATTTCATGTTTTAAACATCTTAGATTAATGGCCCTTGGATGGAAATTGGTTGGAGTAAAAATGGCAACATTCTAGTCTAGGAGAGTGGCAAGTTTCGGCCACTATTGGGAGGGGGCTCTTTCATTTTCAGAGAACTCTCATTTTTTTCATATTCTCTCTTATTTTTACTGAGTTTTCTCTCCATTGTTGCAAAGCAAAACGAAAATTTTAGAAAAGAAAAAGAAAGTTTGAAAAGAAAAAGCTTAAAAGATAGCTTCTTGAGGTTGCTTTTAGCACCAACTCTTGCACTTTCTTTGATTTTTCATTCTTGTTTTTGCTGTTTTGATTATTATTTTGGTGAGTTTTCTTTTGATTTTTATTTTTAAATAAGTGCTTTTTAATGTCGTTTTAAGTTCTTTCTTCATCTCTTCTTAAAAAAAAAGTTCTTACAATTTTTTTTTCTTGATTCATTGGTATGGCCGAATGGCCCAAAATTTTGTTGTTGCTTTCTTGCTTTAATTTGTCATGTTATTTTTGTTATTTTTTTAGTCTTGATGCTTTAAATCTTCTTCTACTATGTATACTTGAAGTTTGTTTTAATTTGGTTGCTTGTTTATTGCCATTTATGAGTTTATTATCATGTTCTTGCATTTTTAATTTTCTGTTTTCAAAATGTTTAAATTTGTTTATATTTTATATTTTGTAATCCATGTGTTTGTGAAAATGTTTGTTGGTTTTAATACCTCTACTTTATATTTGCATGGTTTGAGTGTTATATTTTAGTTAAGTATGTTAGTATATCAAGTGTTTGTGAAAATGCTATGCTTGCTTGGAGCTTGAGGCCATTCGGCCACCTCACCTCACCTCACCTCACTTCCTTTGCTTTGTGTGTGCATTTTTGCTATGTTAGTTGATAGGTTTGCATTTGCATGACATTTGATTGAGTATTTAGTTTAAGTATATCAAGTGTTTGTGAAAATGCCATGCTTACTTTAGACTTGAGGCCATTCGGCCACTTCATGTATTTTGCTTTGTGTGTGTATTTTTGTTATGTTAGTTGATAGGTTGGCATTTGCATGACATTTGATTGAGTATTTGGTTTAAGCATGCCTTGTGTTTGTGTTATTGCCATGCATATTTTAGATGTTAGGTTTGGTTTATTTTGCCATGCATGTCCATGCATTTTAGACCTAGGTTGCATTAAATGCCATGCAAGTTCATTTAGGTCTAGGTCATTTTATTGATGCCATGCATTTTTCATGACATTTAGGTTTAAATTCATGCATTTCATGCATCATATTTGCTGTATTTTTTCATGCATTTCATGTCCATGCCACTTGACTAATGACTTAGGCCAATTAATGGTTCAAAGTCATACTCTCTTGAGTATATTTGTGGAAAATTAAAGAGTTGTCAAATTGATTATTCTACCTTTGTGATTTTTTTTTTTTTTACTTTAGCCAATTTTTGTCTAACTTTTCAAAAGTTCTAGCTACTGTTTGTGAGTCATTTTGTGAGTCTTAAATATTTTTACTTTGATTTTTAAATGATTTTATCAAAGGAAAAAATGTGTTTTGGTAAAACAGTTTTTTTTCACCCAGTACTCGTACTTTCCTAATTTTTATGGGCGTTCATCTTTAATAAAAAAATTAAGCCAATTTTTTCCCTTGTAGTTTTACATGTCCTGAGTCTCCAGTATTGTTTTTAGATTTTTTTGAAATTTTAAAAATAGGGTAAAAAATCGTGGCTTAAAACTGGACAGTGGAGTCAAAATTGAATTTGAAGGAAAATCATTTTTCTGTTTTGGCTAAGTTACTTAGAGGGGGATGATTAGGAAGTTTAGCTACTGACTTAGGGTAGTTTCTATGCCTTTTTAAACTCTAAAGATGATTTTTTAAGTCTCGGGTTAAGGGTGGTCAAGTTCGGGATTTTAAACTTAGGAAATTAGAGCCATTTAAAAAAGGGTTTAGCTAAGTTTTTATTTTTAATCTAAGCTTTTCTAAATTGTTTTCAAACAATCACAAAGTATTTTGGTTTTAGAATATTTAATTTGATATATTTTCTTAAGGTAGCCGGATATTCTTTTTAGTTATACGGATTTCCTTAATTAAAGGAAAAAATACATTTTCATGCATTGCATTTTCCATATTCATGCATTTTATATAATATGTGATTTTTGCTATGATAATTTCTATGATATTGTTATGATTTTGAGTTATGTTATATTGTTTATTATATGATTTTGAATATTTCATGATATCCTATGCTTTTTATTTAGTTATTTTTTTTATATTCTTTAGTATATACTATGTTCATGCATTATTATTTGTATTTTTATTTTTCATGCATATTATATGATAGCATTATTTTATATTTCATGTCATTTAAATTATATGCCATATAATTCATATTTTCCATGCCATTTAAATTATTTCATTTCATATAGAATATGTTATGTTACTTAGGTCATTTCATTTCATGTAGAATATATAATGTTACCTAGGTCATTTCATTTCATTTAGGATATATTATGTCATTTAGGATATTTTATTTCATTTAGAATATATCATATGACTTAGGACATTTCATTTCATATAGAATATATTATGTTACCTAGGTCATTTCATTTCATTTAGAATATATCATATAACTTAGGATATTTCATTTCATTTAGAATATACTAAGAAATTTAAATTATATCATATCATTTAGGTTACATTATATTATTTAGACTTTGCTATGTCATTTTATTTATGTCATACATATTTATATTCATATTTTTTAAAATGTTTTCAAAAAGGTAATGATTTTCAATAAAATAAAGATATTCCCGAGTTAAAATAATTCATAAGTTCTCTGTCGGGTTTGCTGGGGAGGATATCATCAATTATCATTAATAACGGAATATCTTATTTAAAATAAGAATGATTCGGAAAGTTTTCCAAACTAATAAAAATTTTTATATTTTGCCACGTTTGTTTGGGAATATAGAAAAATTTTGAATTTATAAATTCCGGATCATTTTCAATTAAAAATGGAATTATTTTTCTTTAAATTGGGAATTAACTTGAAATACTAAATTTAAAACTGACTTTTTTACCGAGACTTGAGATAACACATGATTAATAAGGTACCGTTTTATACGGGCGTTGTGGGGGTTCTAACCCTTCCCCACACGTAACCGAGTCCCGAACTCGTTTCTTTGATTTCTCTGGTTTAAAACGCAGACTTGGAATTGGTTTTAAAAATGTTTTAATTAATTTTAAAATATTTTTATAAAACCGGTTTTAATAGGTGGCCGATCACACCTAGCTAAAAAAGATTGGTGGCAACTCCATGTCTTTTTCAAGGTCATTTTCAAAACCTTCATTTTTCTAGAGGAATTAAGTTGACTTTTCCTCGGTTTTTTTTTTAATGTCACACTTAACGAATAATAAAGTCTTGCGATGAGACTTGTTATTTTTTAGGTTGCGACATCTTGGCGACTCTACTGGAGACTATTAGAGAGTCAGGCCTAGAATTAGTCGTGTGTTATCAAGTCTCGGTTTTGTTGGTTTATTTGGTTTTTAATTTTAATTCCTACATAGTTTAATAAGGAGAATTTTGAAAATAATAAAATGTTTTTAAATATATTCATACTCATGTGCATCCATTTTATTATTGTTCTCTAGTTATTTAAGGTTGTATATTACAATTGCTTGTTGGTTAGTGCATTACACTATTCTTGATTATTCTTTTAATAAATTGTTAGGGCATTTATAATAAGGTTTGTAGAATAGATGGTGAAAGGTTTGTTGTTCCTGCACACACACTACACGTGCATTTGCATTTGCATATCATGAGCCCTATACCCGAGTTTCGTCATTTTAGGTGGGAGCAAAGTAACTAAGCCTTCATGATTAACAATCCGCATGGGCTAGGGAAATAGACTCTAACGAATTGAACCCGCTTTTATCGGGGTGCCTTACTAGCCTTCACCGGCGACAGTGAGGAGCAATTCGGGGCCTTTAGAACCTATTCACCTTCATATAGTGAACCTAGGCGAAGCCATTTCCGATTAGATACCGAAGATAGGAACACATGGAGGGACATTTCTAAACCTTTTATTACCTATTTTACACTCTAAATAAGTGTGGTAGATCGGGCAACGATGTACGTACATCGCCCGTAATAAAGGTGATAATCCGCCCTAAAGGCACTGTGATACCTTTATAAGAAGATATGGTTGGGGCAAGTGTTCATTATCTTTTTGAATTTCAAAATACAAACATTCTTTTTCAAGCATTTTTTGCATTTTGCACATTTCATGCATGTGTTAATAGAGCATGTACATTTTTGGTTGTATTATTGATTTCATTTTTTGTTGTTGTAATAAACGGATGTTGATAATAATCTCATTTGATGATTTCATAAAAACGATAGTGTTGCATGAACATTTGCATATTGTACCATAGTAAGATCCACTACTCCAAAATTCTTTTGAAAATAATATGATTGGTTTTTCATAGAAAAAAACATGTTTAAAAAAAATCATAAATTTGGAGGCAAATCTTGCATAAGGAGATTTTTGAATAATCAAGATATAGGTCCCATCAATTTCATGTAATCATTGGATAATTTATTTGTATCATTTTGACATCATGTTACAGTCCTAACATGCATGGTTATTCATTGTAGAATACATTTGTGATATACATGGTCATTCTTTGTACCTACCTTTGTATTAATTCATTTATTCTTCGTATGTATCATTTATGACATGCATGGTCATTATTTGTATATACCTGTGCATCAATTTATTCATCATGTTGGCATTAGATTGCATCCATAGCATACATAGTCATCATAATTTCTCTGTATAGGTTCATGCATTAATCATCACTATATTCATGCACATAGGATAAGCATGTACATTCATAATTGTATTATTAATCTCAAGACATTTTCATTTGCACGAAAGGGGTTCGAGATATAAGGAAAGAATCGGAGGAACGATTGGGTGCTTTGGAACGAAATCAAAAGGAATTTGGACATGAACTCCGGGAGTTGAAGGAATAGCTGGTCAAATTGCTGAAAATGTTTGAGGAAATGGGTAAGAATAAAGGGAAACTTTCTTAGGGCTCTGCATCGCCTTCGGATCAACCAAAACCATTAGGTCCAGAAAATATAATCCTTGCTGGATATTGAGCTTGTCAATGCCACAAAGGTTGCAATCCTGATAAAATTATGGACAAAATCGTGAAAATGATTAAACCTGAGAGCCTGATACCAAAGATAGAAACCTCAGATCTTGTACCATACCTGCAAACTATTCTAGGTCCAAACCAGTGTCCCCACCCTACTATGGTCCAATCGTCCATTGGGATGATCACTACGGGACCCATTAATCCCACTCCATTACCATCAATTGGCAGCTCATATTGCTTCCCTCATCAATCACCTTATCCAACATCTGGGATAGGAACCTCGAGCTATGTACAACCTCCAAAGGCCCCGTGTCCAAATCCATACCCTTACCATGCTGTTCCGCCACATCTTCATGTAAACACTCTGGTTCGGACCTTAGTGCCACCACCAAGTGCCCCAACTCCTAGGCCATGTGTGACTAAGAAACGACCCCAGGATAAGACCCAAAGGCATTTTGATCCCTTTCCAATCAGCTATCGAGAGCTTCTCCCTATACTGATCCAAAATCACATGGTTGCATATGTCCCATTGAAACCCCTATTACCACCATATCCAAAGTGGTATCACTGTGGAATTGTTGGCCATAGCATTGAAGACTGTATAGCATTCAAAAAGAAAGTACAATCTCTTATAGATGCCAAGTGGTTGGATCCAACGACACTGATTGATAGAGGGCTGGGAAAGCGTCATTAGGATTAGGAGATTTACGGCATTGAGGTGGAAAGACTTCAGTCTTATATGATGTATTAGCATTTCACTTTTTCAGTAGCCAGCTCTTATAGCCTTAGGATGCTAGGAAGAATAAAATACTTGTAAATACAGTTTTAACTACTGCTCAGATTTTGTAAACATGGTTTATACCATTGTGAACGTTGATATGGGAATGACTTGACTATGCTTCAAATTTATGAGA
Source organism: Fremontodendron californicum (assembly GCA_030761205.1). Lineage (NCBI taxonomy): Eukaryota > Viridiplantae > Streptophyta > Magnoliopsida > Malvales > Malvaceae > Fremontodendron > Fremontodendron californicum. The sequence continues at coordinate 13,254,193 of JAULJL010000023.1, forward strand.
TGTTGATGAATAAGTTCCTTCGATTCTTATTTCCTCCGTGATATCTTCCCCTTTGTATTTTGAATCCGATCAATTATTTGTCATACCATACATTCATAAATGTATCATGTTAGCTTAGGTTGCATTCATGCATCCATAATCAGCATGATTTTCTGTATATATCCATGCATTAATTTGCTTATTCTTTACATGCATCATGTTGACTTTGGATTGTATTCATGACAAACATAGTCAGCATGATTTCTCTGTATATGCTCATGCATTAATTTGTCATATTAACATCAGAATGCATTCATGGCACACATGGTCAGCATGATTTTCTTTGTATATACTCTGTATCAATCATTTATTGTTTGCATGTGTCATAATTGACATCGTGTTGCATTCATAGTGTAAATGATCATTCATTGGGAAATACGCTAAAATGTACATGATCAGTCATTGTATATATCCATGTGTTGATTTGTTTATTCTTTGCTTGCAACATGGTGGCATCGTGATTGCATTTATTACATATATGGTCAGCATGTTTCCACTGTACATGTCCATACATCATATTGTTTAGGCTTCACGTGCATCAAATTGCATTCATAGCTCCTTCATCATGACACGCACTTTGGGGAATAAAACAAAAGTTGGCTTGGCTTTAAGAGTCTTTGAAAGAATTTCCATTTCAAATCAAAGGTATAAGAAGTACTGAGTACCCTTTTAATACAGGCTAGTGCTATGGAGAATAAACAAGTTGCCCGAATGGAAAGAATGGAAAGGGTACACGAAGAATTGCTAGAACAGTTGGCAAAGTCTCAAGCAGAATCTAAAGATCAGATGATTAAATTGATGGAGCTAATGGCCACTGTAATCAAGGGATACACTGAAAACTTGGCCACCAGAGAAGGGTTAAAGGCACGAAAGGGTCAGAATGAGGTTGTAATGATGGATGCCCCGAACACAGTTAACCCCATCAATGTCTTAAATTCAGATGATCCAGCTGAACATGCAAAGTTGAAAATGGTTAATGGGGTAGAGTTGGCAGATTCCCAAGGGAAATATCAGTTGCTAGATGAAAGGCTTCTGGCAGTGGAAAATACAGATGTATTCGGGAGTGTGGAGGCGAAGGAATGATGCTTGGTCTTCGATTTAGTCATCCCTCCTAAATTCAAGGTCCCTGACTTTGTGAAATATGACGGGACGACTGATCCGTCAGCCCACATCACTATGTTCTGCCGAAAGTTGATAAGTCATATAGATAATGATAAGCTTCTGATTCACTATTTTTAGAATAGCCTCAGCGGGTCTGCAATTAGATGGTATAGTCAGTTGAGCAAGGATTAGATTCGCTCTTGGAATGATTTGGCTAGGGCTTTTCTAAACCAATATAAGCATATGATCAACAGGACACCTGATCGTCTCACTTTGCAAAATATGGAGATAAAAGCTACTGAGAGCTTCAAAGAGTATGCTCAGAGGTGGAGGAACATGTCTACCCAAGTACAACCACCTTTGACACAAAAGTAAATCACCGTCCTTTTTGTGAATACACTGCAGGCCTCGTACTATGATAGACTCGTCGGCAATGCCTCAAAGAATTTTGCGGATATAGTAATCTCAGGGGAGATGATTGAGAATGCTATCAAGAATGGAAAACTTGAAAGAGAAGGAACATCTAATGCCGAGAGAAATAAGACACCTAGAAAGAAAGAGGAAGATATCCAAGCTACGAGAGATTTTGTCGCATATACCCAATTTCCCTCATACCGATCGTGTTACCCTACTAAGGTATCTCCAAGCCTTTATCCTTACCTACCAACCCATACCAAAACCTATACCAGTCTTTGTAACAATGCCTACTTCCAGAAAACGACCGCGGGAAAACCAAGAAAGAATTCCAATCCCCATCCCTGACCTGCTGCCATACTAATAAAGAATCAGTACCTTACCCCGGTACCTTTGAAAATAGCTTTGAATCCATCAGCGAGGAGTTATGACCCTGATAGCAAGTGTGATTATCATTTGGGGGTAGTTAGGCATTCAACTGAAAAATGCAGACAACTGAAGGAAAAGATTGAAATTCTTATTCGTGATGGTATTTTGACGCCAGAGCTTATCAATCAGTGGAAGGCCGCTTTGCCTTAAATCAGTTCTTTCAGGTTTTAGGGGGAGAATTACTACCTTTGAAGGATGTCAATAGGAGTATTTTGATGCATGTAGTTTCAGACCTTATGATGAAAACACTTATCTCATGTCGACATTCATAAGAATTAAATGAATTTTGAATTTTAAATGCGTTGTGTTTGTTGTGTTTTAACAATAATCTGAATTTGCAAAAACAAGCATTAAGTAAGTTTTAATAATGGATAGTCTCAAGAATATTGATGATCATTGTTACAAATGACCCAATACCTTCTCCCCTCTCTTTTAGGCTTTCCTAGGCCTAAACCCCTTGAATCAAGAACACTTGAAAGACCTAATGCTTCAAGGAATATGAATGATTGAACTCCATAAAACCATCGTCATCATAGAATAAGCAAAGATGTAGATCCTAGTCTAGGTTATGAACAAAGGAACGAACTTTTCAAAAAAATTTCGAACTCCTTGAAATTCAAACAAATGAGACTTTCTTTCAAGAATTTAGATCATGGTAATTTGGTGTGTGTCAAGGTTGTGCCAAAACCATTCATGTCATTTCAATAACCACAAAACACTAATTGCCCAAACATCACTTCATGGTTGACACCCTGGGGCACAATGATTAAACTAGAATATCCCGACACCCTGGGGCACAATGATTAAACTAGATTATCCCATGTCCCAGAGAAAACCCGTTTTTGGGTCATATTTTCCTTGCCTCTTCAAAGAACTCAGATTTGAAACTCAGCCTTTTCAAGATAGACATAGACTTGCTATGTTCCTTGTTGATACAAACTCTCATGGTTAATCAAATTGGGGCATCATATGTGGAAATGATGGATACATGGTGAATAAGGATGGACTAACGCATGAATCATTGGGGTATGCGATAAAAAAAAAACAAAAAACAAAACTTGTGGTATCATGCATATGAGAATTCGGATGATTTCAAAGTGCAAAATGGAATTTTGATTATCTATTTCCCCTGGGGATTGCTTTTCAATGAAAATATTTGTGCTTGATATGAGAAATGGCCATCTTTCATATTTCTTTTTTTTTAAAAAAAATTATCCATAGTCATCAATCTTGAGCCAAAAGAATTATTTCTTCTTTGAACCCTGATCAAGGATCACCCTCTACACTGGGGAGAAAATGCGAGGAAAGATTTTTTTTAAAGATCATGGAGGAATGAGTCCTGGCTCAAAGACAGATACAAAGCAAATGGAGCCCCAAATGAATATGGGTTCACTCTGTCAAAAGAAAAAGGAAAAGATGGCGAAATGGAAGCTAAAAAGAAAAAGTGTGTGAAAAAGTAAGCAAATGAAAGCCAAAAGCAAAGAAGAAAAAGAGAAAAGTAAAAAGGAAAGAAATGTCCAAGTAGGGACAAACGCTTCAAAAAGAATTCTCCTCAAGAAATGATCCTTTGATCTGATTACCCTCAAACACATATTTTGGGCCAATTTATCCTTTCTTTTTGAACCCCAAACCATGGCCTACATTACGTGCTTTAAAAGTCCATTTTGATCAAGCATGAATATTTAATTTGAAGGGTTTTTCCTCGGATTTTATACCATCTCATCGAATTATCATTTCACTAAGGAAGAATTTAGAATTCTCAAGTGCATGGTAAAACAATGAAAAACCAAAAAAAAAAAGAGAAAGAAAATGGAAAGAATGAGACTCTAGGGCGAAAACCCAAAAATGAGCGGTCTAGAGTAAAATGGGAATTTTCGATACCATTTATGTTAGTACCAATACCACAAAAGAGAAGGTCATCTTGGAAAAGTGGTAATCAAGGAACATCTAGGAATTTTTGAACCTCCCAAATTATTAGCTCTATTCGGAGGATTAACTTCAAAAACTAAAATTCTTTTTCTTCAAAATTAACTTTCCAGTTTAAACATACCAGCCAATCTTGATGCTTGTCAAAATGCTTTGATATAAAAACTACAAGAATGTTGAATTTGTTCGATTTTCAATGAATTCATGATTTATAAAACCTGTTCCATTTGTGAGCCTAGAAAGGATATACATTTTTGTTATGAAATTTCCTTTGATCAACCAAAATCTTGTTATACCAAGCATTGCCAATTCAAATTGAAAAACCCAGATTGACACTTAGAGAAGTTTTTAACAATGATCATCAGTCTTCAAAAGATTTGTACATCACACATTGTGGGGTTAATATTTTTGTTCAAAAGTTTTCAAAATGAGAAAACAAATAAAAATATTTTTTTAAGCACCAATTCTTGATGTTGACTTTATTATTCGTTATGTGTGACATTAAAAAAATCGAGGAAAAGTCGACTTAATTCCTCTAGAAAAATGAAGGTTTTGGAAGTGACCTTGAAAAAGACATGGAGTCGCCACCAATCTTTTTTAGCTAGGTGTGATTGGCCACCTATTAAAACCGATTTTATAAAATATTTTAAAAATTAATTGAAATATTTTTAAAACCAATTTCAAGTCTGCGTTTTAAACCAGAGAAATCAAAGAAACGAGTTTGGGACTCGGTTACGTGCGGGGAAGGATTAGCACCCCCACAACGCCCGTATAAAACGGTACCTTATTAATCGTGTGTTATCTCAAGTCTTGGTGAAAAAGTCAGTTTTAAATTTAGTATTTCAAGTTAATTCCCAATTTAAAGAAAAATAATTCCATTTTTGATTGGAAATGATCCGGAATTTATAAATTCAAAATTTTCCTATATTCCCCAACAAACGTGTCAAAATATAGAAATTTTTATTAGTTTTGGAAAACTTTCCGAATCATTCATTTATTAATGATAATTGATGATATTCCCTATAGCAAACCCGATAGAGAACTCATGAATTATTTTAACTCGGGAATATCTTTATTTTTTATTGAAAAATCATTATCTTTTTGAAAACATTTAAAAGAAATGAATATGTATATACATGACATAAATAAAATGACATAGAAAAATCTAAATAATATAATGCACCCTAAATGATATGATATGATTTAAATGCCTTAGCATATTCTAAATGAAATAAAATGTCCTAAGTTATATGACATATTCTAAATGAAATGAAATGACCTAGGTAACATAATATATTCTATATGAAATGTAATATCCTAAATCATATGATATATTTTAAATGAAATAAAATATCCTAAATGACATAATATATATCCTAAATGAAGTGAAATGACCTAGGTAACATAATATATTCTATATGAGATGAAATAATTTAAATGACATGGCAAATATGAATGATATGGCATATAATTTAAATGACATGGAATATAAAATAATGCTATCATATAATATGCATGGAAATAAAAATGCAAATAATAATGCATGAACATAGTATATGCTAAATAATATAACAAAAAATTATTAAATAAAAAGCATAGGATATCATGAAATATTCCAAATCATATAATAAACAATATAACATAACTCAAAATCATAACAATATCATAGAAATTAACATAGCAAAAATCACATATTATATAAAATGTGTGAATATGGAAAATGCAATGCATGAAAATGTATTTTTTCCTTTAATTGAGGAAATCTGTATATCTAAAAAAACATTCGGCTACCTTAGGAAAATATGTCAAATTAAATATTCTAAAACAAAAATACTTTGTGATTGTTTGAAAACAATTTTGAATAAGCTTAGATTAAGAATAAAAACTCGGCTAAACCTTTTTTAAATGACTATAATTTCCTAAGTTTAAAAAAATCTCGGACTTGACCACCCTTAACCCGAGACTTAAAAAATTATTTTTAGAGTTTTAAAAGGCTTAGAAACTACCCTAAGTCAGTAGCTAAACTTCCTAATCAGCCCCCACTAAGTAATTTAACCAAAACAAAAAAATGGTTTATCTTTAGATTCAATTCTGACTCCACTGTCCAGTTTTAAGCCACAATTTTTTACCCTATTTTTAAAAATTCAAAAAATTCTAAAACAAATACTGGAGACTAAGGACATGTAAAACTATACGTGAAAAAATCAGCTTAATTTTCTGATTAAAGATGAATGCCCAGAAAAATCGGGAAAGTACGAGTATTGGGTGAAAAAACTGTTTTGCCAAAACACACTTTTTGCCTTTGATAAAATCATTTAAAAATCAAAGTAAAAATATTTAAGACTCATAAAATAACTCACAAACAGTAGCTAAGACTTTTTAAAAGTTAGATAAAAATTGGCTAAGTAAAAAAAATCACAAAGGTAGAATAATCAATTTGACAAAACTTAATTTTCCACAAGTGTGCTCAAGAGAGCATGACTTTGAACCATTAATTGGCCTAAGTCATTATTCAAATGGCATGAACATGAAATGCATGAAAAATTACAGCAAATATGATGCATGAGTTTAAACCTAAATGTAATGAAAAAATGCATGGCATCCATATAGTGACCTAGACCTAAATGAACTTACATGGCATTTAATGCAACCCAGGTCTAAAATGCATGGCAAGATAAACCTAACCTAACATCTAAAATATGCATGGCAATATCACAAACACAAGGCATGCTTAAACCAAAAAACTCAACCAAATATCATGCAAATGCCAACCTATCAACTAACATAGCAAAAATGCACACATAATGCTAGAATACATGGAATGGCCGAATGGCCTATGGTTCCTAACAAACATGGCATTTTCACAAACACTTGGTATACTTAAACTAAAACTCAATCAAATGTCATGCAAATGCAAAACCTACCAACTAACATGGCAAAAATGCACATAAAATGTAAAACACATGGAGTAGCCGAATGGCCTCAAGCTCCAACAAGCATGGCATTTTCACAAACACTTGATATGCTAACATGCTCAACTAAAATATAACACTTTGCAAACACAAAGTAGAGATACTCACAAGCATTTTCACAAACACTTGATATACTAACATGCTCAACTAAAATATAACACTCAAATCATGCAAACACAAGGTAGAGATACTCACAAGCATTTTCACAAACACTTGATATACTAAATATAAAACATCAACAAATTTAAACATTATGAAAACAGAAAATTAAAAATGCAAGAACATGATATTTAAATCATAAATGGCAACAAACAAAGCAACCAAATTAAAATATGACTCAAGTATATGAAGTAGAATAACACTTAAAACATCAAGATTAAATAAAATAACATGAATAACATGATAAATTAAAGCAAAAAACTGCATCAATAATAAAATGTAGGCCATTCGGCCATGGTGAGGAAGTAAAAAAAAAATGTAAAAAAAACTTGTTTAAGAAAAAGATGAAGAAACAACTTAAAATGAATGTAAAAAAAAAAACACTTATTTAAAAAAGAAAACTCACCAAATGATAACCAAAATAGTAAAAATAAGAAAGAAAAATCAAGAAAGTGCAAGAGTTGGTGCTCAAGAGCAACCTCAAGAAGCTATACTTCAAGCTTTATCTTTTCAAACTTTCCTTTCTTTTCTAAACTTTTTCTTTTTGCTTTGAATCAAGGAGAGAAAAACTAAGAAGAAATCTGAAAAATGAAGTGTGAAAATAAAAATTCTGGCTTCCTCTTAGTGCTGGCCGAACCCCCCTAAAATGAGCTAGGATGTTGTCATTTTGGTTCCAACCAACTTCCCATCCAATGGCTAGTAATTCAAGGTAAAAAATCATGAAATTATCACCCTTAGATTAGCATATCAGCTGTCCATAATTACAGCTATTCAAGAATAATGTTGACACTCTCTCTTGGCCTATGTGGCTTAATCACAATGGCTTGATCAAAAAGAATCTCTAACTAACTCTTAATCCTTGGCCATTTGATTGAAAAATCAGAAGATTCCTCCTTCCTTTGGGCCTTGGCAGGCCAACACTTCTCTTTTCAGCCCAAGTCTGATTTTTTGAAAGGCCAAAAGAAGCCCTTTTCGGTTGCTTGGGTGAAATGACCGTTTTGCCCCCTGGATGCAAATAAATGGCAAACGGACTCCAAATTCGAATTTTCTTTTTTTAATACTTTCAAAATAATAAAATATTGAATTCTGGAAGTTTTCAAAATTTTTCGAGTTCATTTTCTATTTATTTGGATTTTTTCTTCTAGAAATGCCCTTTCATGCCCCCATATTTTACCATTTTTTAAACGAGCTCTAAATCAAGATTTTTCTTCACTAATCTCTTTCGAATAATTTAAAAGTGTGATCTGGAAGTTTTAATAATTTTTGGGGATTTATCTTCTTGAATTATTGCATAGGGGCTCGGGATTTAGCCATTTTGCAAACGAACTCCGAATCAAGATTTTATTTCTCCAATCTCTTAAAAATAATTTAAAAATGATATTTGCAAAATTTCAGAATTTTTGGAGCTCATTCGCTATTTTTCTAGGATTTTCCTTCTTGAATAATTGCATTAGAGGCCCGGGATTTGGCAATTTTGCAAACGAACTCCGAATCAAGATTTTCTTTCGCCAATCTCGTCCAAAGGATTTAAGAATGAGATTTGCAAATTTTTAGAATTTTCGGAGTCCATTTGCTATTTTTCCCAAATTTTCTAATTTTGCCATTTTGCTTTCGAAACCCGATTTTGCTCAAAACAAGTCCGATTTTCAGATTTTCTTCAAGCTGAGCCTTAGGCTATCCCTTTTTAATCATTCCTCATCCATTGGGGGCTTTGGTCTTACCAAGTCGGGCCATTTCTGTAATTCGTCCCGATTTCACTGAAATCCACCAAAAACCCTAATTCTCGATTTTCTCCCGGATTGACTTTTCTTTTAGTTTTTCATTCAAGTGGCTTCTCCATTACCCGTAGTCAGGGCTTATCTTTCATTTGGAACCTTCAATTTTGACCAATTTGATCGTTTAAGCACTTTTCCCCAAATTTCCCTGATTAGGGTTTCCTTTCTATTGAATCTCCATAACACAACTTCCGAACTCCATATCTTTCGATGTAGACCTCGGATTATCAAAATTCTTTTGCCATTTTTCAATTGAACTTCAAATCTTGATTTTAAAAGTGGGTTGACTTTTTCAGGAGTTGACTTTCTAGGGTTGACTTTTTTGGGGTTGACTTTTTTTGCGGTTGATTTTTTTTTTTTTGAGTTTGACTTTTTATGCTCACCCTCTTAAACTAAGTCTCGGAGTACCACATGCAGGATGAAAAAAGTCTTTTTACATTGTGAAACATCAATTTAGGAAGAAAACATACCTGTTTTAGTGGTCCGGACAAAATTAGGTGTCTACAGCTGCCCCTATTTGGCTATTGCTGAGAATCAGGAATCAGGCAAAGATAAACCGACACTAATTTTGTTCGGTTAATGAAGTCACATATGATGGAAAGGGAAAGGGGTTTTCTTTTTCTTTGTTCATTTGTTCATTTTTTCGTTTTTCATTTTTTTTTGTTTTTTGAAAAAGCTGTAAACTGAAGATTTTGTCCTTAAATTAAATTCCCTGACTAATCAAGGCTCGACATGTCTTAAGAAAATGAATTCGATTTGCAAGAAAAGAATTGACCTCGACGATGGTCTCAGGGTCTTAACCTGTCTTGTTCTCAGCTGTGTTTAAAATTCTAGGTATCTCCTCAAGAAGCTTCGGCTATCACCACCAAAGTCTTGCTCATTTTTAAAACTGTAAAACTCTGAATATCTCCACCAGAGGCTTCGGCTATCACTTCCAAAGACTTTCTCCCTGTTCAAAAAATTTTAAACTCTGGATATCTCCACAGAGGCTTCGGCTATCACTACCAAAGACTTTCTCACTGTTCAAAATTTGTAAAATTCTGGGTATCTTTTTGAAAAGCTTCAGCTGTCACCACCGAAGACTTTCTCACTATTTAAAATTTGTAAAAATTCTGGGTATCACCTCCAGAAACTTCAGCTATCACCATCGAAGACTTTCTCACTGTTTAAAATTTGTAAAATTCTGGGTATCACCTCCAGAAGCTTCAGCTATCAATACCGAAAACTTTCTCACTGTTTAAAATTTGTGAAAATTCTGGGTATCACCTCCAGAAGCTTCAGCTATCACCATCAAAGACTTGTTCATTTTTTAAAACGTGTTAAAATTCAAGGTTCGGCAAGTTCAAAATAAAAGAAAGTACCTCGACGGTGGTCTCGGGGCTCGACTTATTTGAGAAGCAGAACGAGTTCGATTATACCTGAAAGCTTTAAGAGATGATGCAAATGCTTCATGATGCAAATGCAAATGTCTTTAGTTGATGCAAATGCTTCTTGATGTAGATGCAAATGACTTAGACTGGTGCAAATTTTCTTGATGCAGATTCAAATAAGTTAGATTGATGCAAATGCTTCTTGATGTAGATGCAGATGTTGAATAGAATTCTGGGTATCTCCTCCAGAAGCTTCGGCTATCACCACCAAAGACTTGCTCATTTTCAAAACTGTAAAACCCTGGATATCTCCACAGAGGAAAATTTATCATTGGTCAAAAACCCTGGATATCTCCACCAGAGGCTTCAGCTATCAAAATCGAAGACTTATTCACTTTTAAAATTTGTAAAATTCTGGATATCCCCTCGAGAAGCTTTGGCTATCACCACCAAAGGTTTGCTCATTGTAAAATTCTGGGTAACTCCACCAGACGCTTCGGCTATCACCACCAAAGGTTTGCTCATTGTAAAATTCTGGGTAACTCCTCCAAAAGAAGATTTCTCATTGTTCAAAATTATAAAACCCTGGATTTCTTCACCAGAGGCTTCAGCTATCACCACCGAAGACTTGTTCACTTTTAAAGTTTGTAAAATTCTGGATATCCCCTCCAGAAGCTTTGGCTATCACCACCAAAGGTTTGTTCATTGTAAAATTCTGGGTAACTCCTCCAAAAGCTTTGGCTATCACCACCAAAGGTTTACTCATTGTAAAATTCTGGGTAACTCCACCAGAAGCTTTGGCTATCACCACCAAAGGTTTGCTCATTGTAAAATTCGTGTTGAAAATTATACCCAAAAGCTTTGAGAAATGATGCAGATGCACATGTCTTTAACAAGGTGCTCATGCTTCATGGTGCAAATGTAAATGGCTTGGATTGATGTAAATGTTTCTTGGTGCAAATGCAAATGGCCTGGATTGATGCCCATGTTTCATGATGCAGATGCCCCTACTAATTGTGTTCATGTAACTGGTTTATGAATGGTGTAACTACACTTACCACACAATAATGAAAATACAATGATTCTAGAAATGGTGCAAGTGCTTGAGATGACACAAATGCGAATTCCATGAAGAATGTAAATGTAAAGGTAAAATACAGATGCTTATGGAATAATGGCAATGCAAATACCCATGAATGATGCAAATGCTTGCCGATACTGTGCAGATGCAAAAGCTCGATAAAGAGATGAGTGCTCATGAGTGTGCCCCCGGTTGTTTTTCTAGACTTTGGCTTAGCCTTTCAAATTCATTTTTCCTTTTCAAATCAGAGTATATCTTCAATTCATTTTGGCTATTCTCTTTGCCCCAACAGTTTTCAAACTTTAATCAACAGAGATCTGAACTGGGTTCTATTTCTTCTTCTCATATCTGGAAGTCAGGACCTATCCTGGCAGTTCTATACCTTTGGGTTAGAAAAATCCTTGTCTCATGTCAACATCAAAATGGGTATTTCAAAAAATATATATCTTTATTTGTTTTCTCATTTTGAAAATTTCTGAACAAAAAATATTAACCCCACAATGTGTGATATGAAAATCTTTTGAAGACTGATGATCATTGTTAGAAATTTCTCTAAGTGTCAATCTGGGTTTTTTAACTGGGATTGGCAAGGCTTGGTATAACAAGATTCTGGCTTTTTCAGGAAAACTTCATGACAAAAATGTATATCCCTACTAGTCTCACAAATGGAACAGGTTTTATAAATCATGAATTCATTGAGAACCAAACAAATTCAACATTCTTTTAGTTTCCATATCAAGGCATTTTGACAAGCGTCAAGATTGGTCGAGATGTTTAAATCGAAAAGTTTAATCTTGGAGAAAAAAGTTTCAGTTTTGAAGACAATCCTCTGAATGAGAGCTGTCAATTTAAGAGATTCAGGAATTCCAAGATGTTCCTCGATGACCATTTTTTTAAGATGATCTTTTCTTTTGTGGTATCGGCACTAACATAAATGGCATAAAAAATTCATCTTACTCTAGACCGCCCATTTTTGGGTTTTCGCCCTAGAGTCCCATTCTTTCCAATTTTTCTCTTTTTTTTTTGTTCTACCATACACTTGAGAATTCTAAATTCTTCTTTAATGAAATGATAATTCGATGAGATGGGATAAAATATGAGGAAAAACCTTTCAAATTAAATATTCATGCTTGATCAAAATGGACTTTTAAAGCACGTAATGTAGGCCATGGCTCAGGGTTCAGAAAGAAAGGATAAATAGGCCCAAAATATGTGTTTGAGGGTAATCAGATCAAGGATCATTTCTTGAGGAGGATTCTCTTTGAATCATTTGTCCCTTTTGGACTTTTCATTCTTTTTGACTTTTGCATCTTTTCTTCTTCGTTCTTGGCTTTCAATTTGCCATGTCTTTCACATATTTTTGCTTTCATTTTGCCGCCTTTTTTCGACAGAGTGAGCCCGTATTTATTCGGGGCTCCATTTGCTTTGCATCTGTCTTTGAGCTAGGATTCATTCCTCCATGTTCTCTAAAAGATCTTTCCTCGCATTTGCCTTCCAGTGTAGAGGGTGATCCTTGATCAGGGTTCACAGAAGAAAGAATTCTTTTGGCTCAAAAGGGGTAACTATGGATAATAATTTTTCTCTTGTGAAAGGGATATGAGAAAAAAAGAAGAAGCCATTTCTCATATCAAGCACAAATATCCTTATTGAAAAGCAATCCTCAGGGGGAATAGATAATCAAAATTCCATTTGCATTTTGGGATCATCCGAATTCTCATATGCATGATATCGCAATTTTTTTTTATATCGCATGCCCTAATACTTCATGCGTTAGTCTATCATTTTTCACCATGTATCCATCATTCCACATATGATGCCCCAATTTTATTAACCATGAGAATTTGTATCAATGAGGAACATAGCAAGTCTAGGTCTATTTTGAAAAGGCTGAGTTTCCAATCTGAGTTCTTTGAAGAGACAAGGAAAATATGACCTAAAAATGGGTTTTCTCTGGGATATGGGATAATCTGGTTTGGTCATTGTGCTCCAAGGTATTAATCATGAAGTGATGTTTGGGTAATTGAAGTTTTATGGTCATTGGAAAAGGTCATGAATGGTTTTAGCACAATCTTGACACACATCAAATTATCAAAATCTAGATTCTTGAAAGAATGTCTCATTTGTTTGAATTTCAAGGAATTCGAAAAATTTCAAAAAGTTCGTTCCTTTGTTCATAGCCTAGACTAGGATTTACATATTCTGCAATGACAATGTTTTTTTTTTTTTTTGTGAAGTTCAATCATTCATATTCCTTGAAGCATTAGGTCTTTCAAGTGCTCTTGATTCAAGGTTTAGGCATAGAGAAGCCCAAAAAATAGGGGGGAGGGTATTGGGTCATGTCTAACAATGATCAACAATATTCTCGAGACTGTCCATTATTAAAAATTCCTTAATGCTTGTTTTTGCAAATTCAAATGATTGTTAAAACACAACAAACACAAAGAATTCAAAATTCATTTAATTCATGTAGATGTTAACATGAGACAAGTGCTTTCATCATCACAATGTATAGAACTACATGTGTCAAAAACCTAATATGATCATGCACCATGTTTCTTATGACACTTGGCTTTCCCATCTTCAAAACTTATCGAACCAGCCTTGATGAGATCCCTGACCTTGTACTTCAAAACGGGGCAGTTTTCTGTTGAGTGACCTTGATTGCCAGAATGATAACCACAACACTCATTAGCATCATACCAGCTCGGATAAGGGGGCTTCAGAGGCTTTAATTGCATGGGTGTCACAAGGTGATTCTGGATGAATTGAGGTAATAGCTCACTGTATGTCACAGGAATCGGGTCATCCTGATTTCTTTTTCGCTTTTTATGCCCCCTTCGATTATTCCCAAGGGTGTTCGATGGATAAACAGATGTAAATTCTGGTGTAGTTGCAGTCGTTGGTTGGTAGGGATAAAAAACTTGAGAGACATTGTTCAAGGTAGAGTAAAATGGCTGATACGAGGAGAATTGGGGAGGTGGGGCAAAGCCTTCCACGACTTGGGTATCTTCCTTTTTCTTTTCAGATGCCCCATTTTTCTTGGTATTGGATGTTCTTTCTCCTTCAATTTTCCCATCCTTGATAGCATTCTCAATCATCTCCCCTGAAATTACCATGTCTGAAAAATTCTTCGTGGTGTTGCCGACAAGTATATCATAGTACGGGGCCTGCAGTGTATGCACAAAAATGATAGTGATTTCTTTCTGAGTTAGGGCGATTGTACTTGGCGGCCAGGCTGATCCACCGTTGCGCATATTCTTTGAAGCTCTCAGTAGCTCTTTTCTTCATATTTTGCAAGGTAAGACGGTCAGGCGCCATGTTGGTCATATGCTTGTACTGGTTTAGAAAAACCTTAGCCAGGTCATTCCAAGAGCGAATCTGATCCTTTCTCAACTGACTATACCACCTAATTGCAGATCCGCTGAGGCTATCCTGAAAGCAGTGAATCAAAAGCTTATCATTATCTATATGACTTGTCATCTTTCGACAGAACATAATGATGTGGGCTGACGGATCGGCTATCCCGTCATATTTCACAAAGTCAGGGATCTTGAACTTAGGAGGAATGACTAAATCGAGGACCAAACATCGTTCTTTCGCATCTAAACTCCCAAATACATATGTACTTTCTACTGCCCGAAGCCTTTCATCTAACAACTGATATTTCCCTTGGGAATCTACCAACTCAACCTTATTTACTGCAACCATTTTCAACTTTGCCTGTTCAGCTGGATCATCTAAGTTTAGGAGATTGACGGGGTTAACAGTGTTCTGGGCATCAATCTTTACGACCTCATTCTGACCCTTTTGTGCCTCTAACCCTTTCCTAGAGACAAAGTTTTCAGTGTATCCTTTTCCCTTTATTACAGCGGACATCAGCTCCATCAATTTAGTCATCTGATCCTTAGATTCTGCTTCAGACTTTGCTAGCTGTTCTCTTAATTCTTTCTGTTCCCTTTCCATTTTTTCTATTCGGGCAACTTGTTTATCCTCCATAGCACTAGCCTGTATTAAAAGGGTACTCAGTACTTCTTATTCCTCTGATTTGAAATGAAAATTCTTTCAAAGACTCCTAAAGCTAAGCCAACTACTGTTTTATTTCCCCCAAATGTATGTCATGATGAATGAGCCATGATTGTCATTTGATGCATGTGAAGAATAAAAAAAATGATGTATGGACATATATAGTGGAAACATGCTGACCATGTATGTAATACATGCAATCACGATGCCAACATGTTGCAAGTAAAGAATAAACAGATAAACGCTTGGATATATGCAATGAATAATCATGTACATTTTAGCGTATTTCTCAATGAATAATCAAATATCCTATGAATGCAACACGATGTCAATTATGATACATGAAAACAATGAATGATTGATACAGAGTATATACAAAGAAAATCATGCTGACCATGTGTGTCATGAATGCATCCTAATGCTAACATAATGTATGTAATAAGAAAATTAATACATGGATATATACAAAAAAATCATGCTGATTATGAATGCATAAATGCAACCTGATGCTAACATGATACATGTATGAATGTATGGTATGACCAATAATTGATCAGATGCAAAATGAAAAAGGGGAAGATATCATGGAGGAAATAAGAATCGGAGGAACTTAATCATCAACATCTCATAAATTTGAAGCATAGTCAATTCATTCCCATATCAATGTTCACAATGGTATAAACCATGTTTTACAAAATCTGAGAAATAGTTAAAACTGTCTTTACAAGCACTTTATTCTTCCTAACATCCTAAGGCTATAAGAGCCGGCTACTGAATAAGTGAAATCCTATTACATCATATAAGACCGAAGTCTTTCCACCTCAATGCTGTAAATCTCCCAATTCTAATGACGCTTTCCCAGTCCTCTATCAATCAGTGTCGTTGGATCCAACCACTTGGCATCTATAAGAGTTTGCACTTTCTTTTTGAATGCTATACAGTCTTCGATGCTATGGCCAACAATTCCACAGTGATAATCACATCTTGCATTTGGATTATACCACCTTGGATATAGTGGTAACAGGGACTTCAATGGGACACAGGCAACCATGTATTTTGGATCAGTATAGGGAGAAGCTCTCGGTAGCTGATTGGAAGGGGGTCAAAATACCTTTGGGTCTTATCCCGGGGTGGTTTCTTAGTCACACATGGACTAGGAGTTGGGGCACTTGGTGGTGGCACTAAGGTCCGAACCGGAGTGGTTACATAGGGAGATGGAGGAACAACAAGGTAAGGGTATGGATTTGGACACGGGGCCTTTGGAGGTTGTACATAGCTTGAGGTTCCTATCCCAGATGCTAGATAAGGTGATTGATGAGGGAAATAGTATGAACTGGAAGTTGGTGGTGATGGAGTGGGATTCAGGAATCCCATAGTGGTCATCCCAATGGACGATTGGACCATAGTAGGGTGGGGATATTGGCTTGGACCTAGAACAGTTTGCAGGTATGGTACAGGATCCGAGGTTTCTATCTTTGGTATCAGGCTCTCAGGTTTAATCATTTTCACAATTTTGTCCATAATTTCATCAGGATTGCAACCTTTGTGGTATTGACAAGTGCAGGATCCAGCAAGGATTGGATGTTCGGGACTTAATGGTTTTGGTTGATCCGAAGGCGATGCAGAGCCCTGAGAAAGTTCCCCTTTACTCTTACCCATATCCTCAAATATTTTCAACAATTTGGCGAGTTGTTCTTTCATTTCTCGGATTTCATGTCTATATTCCTCTTGGTTGCGTTCCAAAGCACCCAATCGTTCCTTCGATTCATTCCTCATATCTCGAACCCCTTTCATGCAAATGAAAATGTCATGAGATTAAGAATACAATTGTGAATGTACATGCTCTATTCCTATGTGCATGAATATACTGATGATTAATGCATGACCATATACAGAGAAATTATGATGACTATGTATGCTATGGATGCAATCTAATGCCAACATGATGCATTAAAAAAATGAATAAATTGATGCACAGGTATATAAAAATAATGACTATGCATGTCATAAACGTATTTTACAATGAATGACCATGTATGCTATGATGTCAAAATGATACATGCTAAGACTAAATGAATTAATACAAAAGTATGACCAATTATTACACGAAATTGGTAAGACCTAAATCTTATTTATTCAAAAATCTCATTATGCAAGATTTGCCTCCAAATTTATGATTTTTTTGAAACATGTTTTTTCTATGAAAAACCAATCATATTATTTTCAAAAGAATTTCGGAGTAGTGGATCCTACTATGGTACAATATACAAATGTTCATGTAACACTACCGGTTTTATGAAATCATCAAATGAAATTATTATCACCATCCGTTTATTGCAAAAAACGAGATCAATAATACAACAAAAAATGTACATGCTTTATTCACACATGTATGAAATATGCAAAAAAGCAAAAATGCTTGAAAAAGGATTTTTATTTTTTATTTCAAACAGTTAATGAATATTTGCCCCGACAAATATCTACTTATATAGGCATCACGATGCCTTCGAGGCGGAGTATCACATTTATTAAGGGCGATGTACATACATCGTTGCTCGGTTTACGAAACTTATTTGAGAATGTAAAATAGGTAACAAAAGGTTTAGAAATGTCCCTCCATGTATTCCTATTTTCGGTATATCTAACGGAAACCCGGCATGGCTTCGCCTAGGTTCACTATATGAGAGTGAATTGATTCTAAAATCCCCGAATTGTTCCTCACTATCGCCAGTGAAGGCTAGTAAGGTACCCCGATAAAAGCGGGTTCAATTCGTTAGAGTATATTTTTCTATGCCCGTACGGAGGATTATCACGAAGGCATTAGGTACTTTATACTTTGAAAGTGTTTCACTAGCCCATACGGAGGATCAATCACGAAGGCGTAGTTACTTTACTCCCACTTAAAAGGACGAAACCCGGGTAGAGGATTTATTTTATGCAAATGCAAATACAGTGTGTGCGGAGGAACAAAACAAACCTGTCACCACCTATTCTACAACCCTTATTCTAAATACCCCAAGCAATCATATAAATATACGCGACAAAATAACCAGAGAACAAGTAATAATATGAATGCACATGAATATGGATATATTAAAACATTTTTTTATTTTCAAAATTCTTTTTTATTTTAAAAATATGGGAATTAAAATTAAATACCAATTAAACCAACAAAACCGAAACTTTGATAACACACGACTAATTCTAGGCCTGACTCTCTATCCGTCTCCAGTGGAGTCGCGAAGCTGTCGCAACCTAAAAGATAACAAGTCTCATCGCAAGACTTTATTATTCGTTAAGTGTGAAATTAAAAAAACTGAGGAAAAGTCGACTTAATTCCTCTAGAAAAATGAAGGTTTTGAAAGTGACCTTGAAAAAGACATGGAGTCGCCACCAATTAAAAATGGCTAAATCCCGGGCCTCCTATGTAGTAATTCAAGCAAATAAATCCCGAAAAAAATACCAAATGAGTTCCAAAAATTATGAAAACTTCCATATCACACTTTTAAATTATTTGGAAGATATTGGTGAATATAAATCTTGATTTGGAGCTCGTTTAAAAAATGGTAAAATATTGGGCATAAAAGGGCAATTTTGGAAGAAAAATCCAAATAAATAGCAAACGGACTCGAAAATTTTTGAAAACTTCTAGAATTCAATTTTTTATTATTTTTAAAGTATTGAAAAAATAAAATTTGAATTTGGAGTCCGTTTTCCATTTATTTGCATCCGAGGGGCAAAAAGGTCATTTTACCCAAGAAACCGAAAAGGGCTTCTCTTGCCTTTCAAAAAAATTAGACTTGGGCTAGAAGAGGGAGTGCTAGCCGGCCAAGGCCCAAGGAAGGGAAGGAGTTTATGATTTTTCAATCAAAAGGCCAAAAATGAAGAGTTAGTTTGATCAAGCCTTTGCAAATAAGCCACATAGGCCAATGCATGAAGAGTGAGAGTGTCAACATAATTATTGAACAGCTATAATTATGGACAGATGATGGCCTAATCTAAGGGTGATAATTTCATGTTTTAAACATCTTAGATTAATGGCCCTTGGATGGAAATTGGTTGGAGTAAAAATGACAACATTCTAGTCTAAGAGAGAGGCAAGTTTCGGCCACTATAGGGAGGGGGCTCTTTCATTTTCAGAGCACTCTCATTTTTTCATATTCTCTCTTTTTTTTGTTGAGTTTTCTCTCCATTGTTGCAAAGCAAAAAGAAAAGTTTAGAAAAGAAAAAGAAAGTTTGAAGAGAAAAAGCTTGAAAGATAGCTTCTTGAGGTTGCTTTTAGCACCAACTCTTGCACTTTCTTTGATTTTCCATTCTTGTTTTTGCTATTTTGATTATTATTTTGGTGAGTTTTCTTTTGATTTTTCTTTTTAAATAAGTTCTTTTTAATGTTCTTTTTAAGTTTTTTCTTCATCTCTTCTTAAAAAAAAAAAAAGTTCTTACAATTTTTTTCTTGACTCCTTGGTATAGCCGAATGGCGCAGAATTTTGTTGTTGCTGTCTTGTTTTAATTTGTCATGTTATTTTTGTTATTTTTTTAGTCTTGATGCTTTGAATCTTCTTCTACTACATATACTTGAAGCTTATTTTAATTTGGTTGCTTGTTTTAATTTGGTTGCTTGTTTATTGCCATTTATGAGTTTATTATCATGTTCTTGCATTTTTAATTTTCTGTTTTCAAAATGTGTAAATTTGTTTATATTTTATATTTTGTAATCCATGTGTTTGTGAAAATGTTTGTTAGTTTTAATACCTCTACTTTATATTTGCATGGTTTGAGTGTTATATTTTAGTTAAGTATGTTAGTATATCAAGTGTTCGTGAAAATAGCATGCCTGCTTGGAGCTTGAGGCTATTCGGCCACCTCACTTCCTTTGCTTTGTGTGTGCATTTTTTCTATGTTAGTTGATAGGTTTGTATTTGCATGACATTTTATTGAGTATTTAGTTTAAGTATATCAAGTATTTGTGAAAATGCCATGCTTACTTTAGACTTAAGGCCATTCGGCCACTTCATGTATTTTGCTTTGTGTGTGCATTTTTGTTATGTTAGTTGATAGGTTGGCATTTGCATGACATTTGATTGAGTATTTGGTTTAAGCATGCCTTGTGTTTGTGTTATTATCATTCATATTTTAGATGTTAGGTTTGGTTTATTTTGCCATGCATGTCCATGCATTTTAGACCTAGGTTGCATTAAATGCCATGCAAGTTCATTTAGGTCCTGGTCATTTTATTGATGTCATGCATTTTTCATGACATTCAGGTTTAAATTCATGCATTTCATACATCATATTTGCTGTATTTTTTTTCATGCATTTCATGTCCATGCCACTTGACTAATGACTTAGGCCAATTAATGGTTCAAAGTCATACTCTCTTGAGTATACTTGTGGAAAATTAAAGAGTTGTCAAATTGATTATTCTACCTTTGTGATTTTTTTTACTTAGCCAATTTTTGTCTAACTTTTCAAAAGTCCTAGCTACTGTTTGTGAGTCATTTTGTGAGTCTTAAATATTTTTATTTTGATTTTTAAATGATTTTATCAAAGGCAAAAATGTGTTTTTGCAAAACAGTTTTTTTCACCCAGTACTCGTAATTTTCCGATTTTTATGGGCATTCATATTTAATCAGAAAATTAAGCCGATTTTTTCCAATGTAGTGTTACATGTTTTGAGTCTCCATTATTGTTTTTAGAGTTTTTTGAATTTTTAAAAATAGGGTAAAAAATCGTGGCTTAAAACTGGACAGTGGAGTCAAAATTGAATTTAAAGGAAAATCATTTTTCTGTTTTGGTTAAGTTACTTAGAGGGGGCTGATTAGGAAGTTTCGTTACTTACTTAGGGTAGTTTCTAAGCCTTTTTAAACTCTAAAACTGATTTTTTAAGTCTCGGGTTAAGGGTGGTCAAGTCCGGGATTTTAAACTTAGGAAATTAGAGCCATTTAAAAAGGGTTTAGCTAAGTTTTTATTTTTAATCTAAGCTTTTCTAAATTGTTTTCAAACAATCACAAAGTACTTTGGTTTTAGAATATTTAATTTGATATAATTTCCTAAGGTAGCCGGATATTTTTTTTAGATATACGGATTTCCTTAATTAAAGGAAAAATACATTTTCATGCATTGCATTTTCCACATTCATGCATTTTATATAATATGTGATTTTTGCTATGATAATTTCTATGATATTGTTATGATTTCGAGTTATGTTATATTGTTTATTATATGATTTTGAATATTGCATGATATCCTATACTTTTTATTTAGTTATTTTTTTTTATATTCTTTAGCATATAATATGTTCATGCATTATTATTTTTATTTTTCATGCATATTATATGATAGCATTATTTTATATTTCATGTCATTTAAATTATATGCCATATCATTCATATTTGCCATGCCATTTAAATTATTTCATATCATATAGAATATGTTATGTTACATAGATCATTTCGTTTTATGTAGAATATATAATGTTACCTAGGTCATTTCATTTAGGATATATTATGTCATTTAGGATATTTTATTTCATTTAGAATATATAATATGAATTAGGACATTTCATTTCATATAGAATATATTATGTTACCTAGGTCATTTCATTTCATTTAGAATATATCATATAACTTAGGATATTTCATTTCATTTAGAATATACTAAGATATTTAAATTATATCATATCATTTAGGTTACATTATATTATTTAGACTTTGCTATGTCATTTTATTTATGTCATACATATTTATATTCATATTTTTTAAAATGTTTTCAAAAAGGTAATGATTTTCAATAAAATAAAGATATTCCCGAGTTAAAATAATTCATGAGTTCTCTGCCGGGTTTGCTGGGAAGGATATCATCAATTATCATTAATAACGGAATATCTTATTTAAAATAAGAATGATTCGGAAAGTTTTTCAAACTAATAAAAATTTCTATATTTTGCCACGTTTTTTGGGGAATATAGGAAAATTTTGAATTTATAAATTCCGGATCATTTTCAATTAAAAATGGAATTATTTTTTCTTTAAATTGGGAATTAACTTGAAATACTAAATTTAAAACTGACTTTTTTACCGAGACTTGAGATAAACATGATTAATAAGGTACCGTTTTATACGGGCGTTGTGGGGGTGCTAATCCTTTCGCACACGTAACCGAGTCCCGAACCCGTTTCTTTGATTTCTCTGGTTTAAAACGCAGACTTGAAATTGGTTTTAAAAATATTTTAATTAATCTTAAAATATTTTTATAAAATCGGTTTTAATAGGTGGTCGATCACATCTAGCTAAAAAAGATTGGTGGCAACTCCATGTCTTTTTCAAGGTCATTTTCAAAACTTTCATTTTCCAGAGGAATTAAGTTGACTTTTTCTCGATTTTTTTTAATGTCACACTTAACGAATAATAAAGTCTTGCGATGAGACTTGTTATTTTTTAGGTTGCGACAATGTCATGAGCTAAAATACAACTTTTATTACATGTTTTCATTATCTGAAACATAATTCATACGATAAATTTTGTAGATTAGGAAGCTCAAAGAGGGTGTCCACGTGGCACCGTCTTTGGCTCCCTCTTTTTCTTTTCTTATTTGGTAGCTTAAAGGACATGTGTTTGGTGTCCTGATTAAAAAAAGAAAAAAAAAATGAAAGAAAGAGGGATTGGGGAGAGACAGAGAGATAGGTAAAGAGTTAAAAAAAAAGGAAATAGATTAGTAGAGAAAAACAAGGAGATGGGAGGAAGAAAAGATTGAAACATTTGAGAGTAAAAATGAAGTCAATTTTGATCATTTGTTGGTTGTCGGGGAAGATTGAGAGGAAAAGATGGGAAAAAAAATGAGACATGCAAGGCAAGTAATACATGATGAGAGAGATCGAAAAAAAATTTAGATTTTTGCACAGATCTTCTAAGATCCGAAGTCTTTTAAGTCATTCCTTGCCAAATCAATGCCAGGTCTAACAGTCGTTCGCTAGATCCGACCAAAAAAAATATCTTTTAATTTACTTTTTTAACATTTCTTTTCAAAAAGTATAATATGTTTTTACGAATTTGTCATTGTTATTCTTTTAAAGAAAATAAGTATTGTTATTGTTACAATTTTTTTTTAATTTTTTACTAATTTTCTATAATAAATTTTTTTAAAAGAAAAAAGACTTTTTCTTTTGTTTCTTTTAAGACATACAGTTTTGTTATTCTTATTCTTTAAAAAAATCAATTAAAAGAATTATTATTTTCAATTTTGTTCTTTATTATTATTTTTTTAAAAATATCCTATTTATTTTAGATAAATTTTATTTTGACTAAAAAAACTTTTTGGATTTTGTTTCATTTCTCTATCACGATTTTTTTTCCTTTTCTTTATAAAATTTAACTTTCAATTTTTTTGTACATATTTTTATTGATTTTTTTTCATGTTATGGTTTTGCTGATACATTTTTTATTGTTGTGATTTTGCACAGGTGTGAGATGGATTTTGAATATGTTATTTGAGGTAATTTTGATTTATTTACCTTATTTTATTATTTTTCTCATTATATTTATATCCATTCCATAAAATAAATATATGAAAATTTCTAACCCAATTAAGGTGTCCACGTGTCACCAATTTTTTTTACTTTTACTTTTACTTTTATTTTTTCTTTTATTTTTGCTTTTCTTTTTGCCAAGGTTTATTGTTCTTGGCTTCTATAACTTGTAAGAAAAAAGATAAAGGCAGAAGGAAGGAAGGATGGAAGAAGATAAAGTGAAACTGATGTGATGGGAGGAAAAATGTTGATCAAAGGAGATGAAAAAGATTAAGAGTATAAACACTCCAACTTACAAAAGTAAAAAGTTATGACTCCTCCCATACTCCATCATTTCCTTTACTTTCTGCTATCTTTTTTCGACTTTTTCAGTCTTCCTCATTTTAGTTCACATGCTCTCCATCTCTTTCACTAACCTATGAATTTGATTGTTTATTTTTTGGGTGAAATTGTTTGGACTAGTTGGCTAGAGAATCGGGCAAAGAAGGAAAAAAAAGAAAGAGTGTCTGACAAAAAAAATCTACCGTGCAAGAAAAAAAAATCCCTGTTTGTCTACTAGATTTCGTCTGACCAAATCTCCACAATTCTCAATCTCTAAATCAATATAGATTTCCATCCCTCTTCCATTATTTCCATTTCTTTCCTTTCAACCTTTTTTTCAAAAAAGAAAAAATGATCATGAGAGAAGATAAAGAGCAAGATCTATAGAAAAGAGAGAGCAAAAGGGATACGATGGCCTAATCTGGCTCCACTCGATGGCATGGTCTTTCTTCGAGCTAAAAGTGAACAAATATGAGATTTGAATGGAATTTTTTAAGAGATTATCATCTGAAATCAAGATGATGGGTTTGAATGGTAAGATATTTGTGTACATAATAATTTTTTCTGATTTTGAGTTCCCCCCCTTTAATTTTGCATGTTTTTCTGTTTAAATTAGTAATCCTTCTTAGTTGTTAAATCAGTTGTTTCATGTCAAGGGAAAGAGAAGCATGGCGGTAGAATAGCGGGGTAGAAAGAGAGCAATAAGCATTGCAAGGATCAAATTTGGTCCATCGCCAGGCTGACTCCTTACCGATCGAACAACATGAAAAGGTAGTCCTATTGCTTAGTTGTGAGTTTTTTTTAAAAAATAAACTTTATTTTTGAGGTTTTAATTTTTTTCAGTAATTATTTGTAAAAATTAAATTAATGTCATTATTCTCTATAATTGTTTCTTTTAAGAGGTGAAGTTCTTATAGCTCTTGAAGTTCATGTTGTCATTTTTTTTCCTTTTATTTGGTATGCTTATGCAACTTTAAACTGATTATCTATTTTTTGTTGTTATTTTATTTTTTTTTATGTAGATTTTCTAGAGTACTCTCCTTCCAGCTTACTTAATATATGAAGAATGTTGTTTACAAGTAGTAATTTGTAAGAATTAGCATTATGTTTATTTTAGTGATTAATTCATATGCATTTTATTTGACTTGATGTGTTAGATATAGTTATGCAATGCTAATTTTGTGGTTTTTTGCTACAGCGTCTAAGTTCCACCTCTACAAATTTTGGGAGTATGCTTCTTGTTTCAGTCTCTTGCATTTGTATCTCACTGGTATATAAACATTTTTTTTTATCTTGCCTTCTTTATTCATTTGTATAAAACATTTGTATCTCCCTGGTATATAAACTTTTTTTAGTGAATTTTGCACGTAGAGGGTCAATTGTTTAGAGATATGCATATTTAGTTTGTTTTCAAAAGATTAGTTTTTATGATATTGTTATGCAGAATGATATTGACAGATATTGACATAGTTTTTAAGAACTCTTATGTTTTGCAAATAGAATATGGTTAATCAAATTAGTAAAATAAGAGTTTATTCCCATAGTTTATGTAGTCTATAACTAGGAGAATTAAAAATTTGAAACTTGCTATCATTAGTTCTGCTTTGACTTGGTGTGATTGAAAGTTTAGCATTGAAGGTTAAATTTGTAATTTGAAATGTATGGGAGATGAAGTAAGCTTGGACAGCCATAGGTTAATTTGATGCTAATTGGTAAATTTTGTTCACTTTTAGAGTCTGGAACCTACTTGATTTCTAACTGAGGTCATACTGTTAACTTTGAGAGAAGTGCTAATGCCAAACTGATTTCTAACTGAGGTCATAATTGGTAAATTTTGTTTATTTTTAGATTTTGAAACCTACTTGATTTCTAATTGAGGTCATAATGTTAACTTTGAGGGAAGTGTTGATGCAAAACAAATTTCAGATATACAAACAATACCATATAATGAAAGCAATAACGATTTCGTACATATTTAATATGTATATTTGTGATTAGCATTAACCAACGTCTTTGCTTTATGATCCAGTTCCTTGAATTACAAGGCTATTAGTTAGTTTTGCTTTATCCCTTATGTTTCATATGAAACTCGCAATGCAAACTAAATATAGTTGTTTTTTTAATTTCACTTGTTGTTTAGTTCTCTAATTATATTAGAAATTTTGAGAACCGAATAGTCTATTTTCTTCAATGAGTGTTGAGGGTTAACTTTTAGTTTTGATTTAACAATTTGTCATCATGATTCATGCATTTTCAGCATTAGTAGCATGTATCAGTTTTTGGTGTTGATTATGAGGTAAGTCATAATAATTCATGTGTAGGGAGTAGAAATTAAAATGTGTGTTTACTTCAAAATTGAATTAAATAGCTTTCTCTTTTTAATGCTTTATTCCTTGGTATCTTATATTTGTGAGTCTTACTTTCAGAGTTAGCATTGTAGTTTTAGATGTTTCCATTTGAAAAGCTTTGAAGTGGATGGTATGGAATTTTGGAGTCAGCTTTTACTCCCCATTAATTAGTTGTTTTTCATTTTTCATTTAAAATTTGAAATTGAGTTTTTGAAAGATAAAATTTCTTTGATAAGGTTACAATAATTTTTTCTATCTTTTAGATGCTAAAATAAATAAATTAATATGTTATTATTTTAATACTATTTGCATATTTTATCTTTATTAATGGATATAGAGGTGTTTCAGGTAAATACTAAGAGTGATTTTTGAAATGGATTTTGACCAAGATAAACTAATGCACCAAAAAGTTCATTTTTTTCAATAATTGAACTTCTTAACAGCTAGTCCTCTTGGTGAGATTGTTTGGTTTTTAACTTTAATTACTCATATTCTAGATTTGTGTTTATTGTGTTATTAAGCAAGCATTTTAGGTTCTTGAATTTCATTGCAAGTCTTTAAATTTCTGAAATGAATCCTATTGCATGTCTAATTATGCTTTTCATATTTCTTTTTTTCATTTTCTTTCTCTTGGTTCCTATATATTACACATTGTTGTTGATCTTAATTAAATTGTCATTAATCTTTTGTTTTTATATGTAGGAATCTTGAGTTTTTGGTGTTATACACTTTGTAGGCGAGTTTTTATGTACTTATCTTTTAACTAATTAGAGATTTTCCTTATATTTGTTACCTTTTTCTTTTGCTCTGATATACAAATGCCAATTTTTATTTATTTATTTATGATTGAAATGTTGCTAATATATTATTTTGAATGCTTTAAAGTTTTATGTAAATCTTTATTAATGTCTATAATTCGTTGACAGTGTTTGCAGTCCTTTTGTTCTCTTTAATATTCAACCAGAAAGTTAATTTAGCTTGGATTTTATATTAATTAGTGATCTATAGTTAATTAATTTTGCAAGTTATTTGGATAATTTTATCTAGGTTGTTTTGTCTTTTGTATTTTCATTTGATAATATTATTTCGTTTTGTTTTTATTTTTCTCTTTGTTCTAATATCTACTTGCTTTTATTTAAATTGTTTTTTAGAGTCCAGTTGATAATGGACTAAATCCAAGGAGTATCACAGATATTGGAAGAGGAATGACTTCTTTTAAAGGAGGATTTGAACGTGGTATTAAAATTATAGACTGCACAAACAATTACATTAAAATTGTATAGAAGTTTAAACTTTTCATCTTACCTTTTTTTTTATCTTACATTAAATTTCCATCTTTTGAATTATTTTCTGTTGCCTCTATCGCATATTTCTAATGTTTCTTATTGCTATTATTCTGCAGACTAATATTTTTGCTCTACAATTTGTTCTTCTAGAGGATTTCAAGGTTATTAAGCTAAAGGTATAATGAGTCAATTGATCATTTTAGTTGTTAGTAATGTAGTATTTGTTATCTTGTCATTGTGAGTTTGCAACTATTTGATTGTTTGAATGGATTAAATATCTTAGGTACTCCTCTCATATTTAATAACTTTTTCTTAAAGATAAGCTATATATAATCTAGCATATCCTTTGTTAGTTTCATAGCTTTTAACCATTGAATTATGTTAATAGCTCCAAAAAAAGTAAGGTTATTTGATCCATTTTTGTTCAATTTTTTTTCTTTTCAAAAGGTTACTTTGTTTAAACCTATGTATACAATATGTCAATACTTTATGATTTTATATGATCATGAAATAAAGAAAGAAATCATTGCAAGAGTAAAAAAAGTGCTAAATAATTTACTTTAAGTTCATGTGTTGAGTTATATGTTGTTCAAATATGATTAGTTTTACATTTATGAATTGAAGATGATAGTTCATATTAGAAATTGCATGCCTTTTTTATTTCTTCAAAATTTTAGACGTCAAATGTGTGTTTGGAACAAAGTTTTGGATTGAGAGTATTGGTGGAATACAGTTGGATGACAGTTGAGTTAAAGTAATTATTTAACTTTCGAATAACATTTACTTTTGAATACAAATGATAGCAATATATATATTGTTAATCAATTTTTGTACTTTTGATTGTAGGAAGTGAAGTTTATGTGTTAGCTTATTTTGTGATTATTGATATAATGGTCTGTGATTGAGATGTTTTGATGTATTTTTAAAATGAAAAATGTCTTATTAAATTGTTGTATTTTCAATCAAGAATGCTATGATAAGTGCATGCTATATAGATTCGTTGAGAACATATCATCTTTTTTGAGTCTTTTT
Source organism: Fremontodendron californicum (assembly GCA_030761205.1). Lineage (NCBI taxonomy): Eukaryota > Viridiplantae > Streptophyta > Magnoliopsida > Malvales > Malvaceae > Fremontodendron > Fremontodendron californicum. The sequence continues at coordinate 13,282,993 of JAULJL010000023.1, forward strand.
TTATTCTTTTTCATGCAATATGAACATTGGTGTTGTCATGCCTAAAATCTTTCTTTTTTCTTTAATTGCATGATGCGTAAGATGAAACCATTTGTTTAAAAGAGTAATTTTGGGGACAAGCATATTTTTCATGTTCTTACTACTTATTACATAAGATTTAATGTTTAATTATTTATTATATTGTTATTATTTTGTCTATGAATGCACTGGTTCATGTCTTCATGTTTATCTCTTATTTCATGTTTAGGATCAAGATCTGCAACACCTGCCACCATGCTATGCCAAGAAGTCTATGCGAACCCTCCAAACTCCTACGACTGTTTAGGTGAAAGGACTATTAGAAAATTCGCAAAAGATGAAAATAATTAAGAAAAATAACAACTTATGTTTAAATAGTGGCTGGATGAGTATTGTATGAACTCATCATCTTAAGTTTGGAGATTTTGCCACATTCAAATACAACCTCGACAAAACGTTTAAGCTATATGTTTATGGCAGATGTGCAACCTTATTGACAACAATCAAATTGTTAAATAGGATGTGTATGTATTATTTGTTTCACCAATATTATGATCAGTTATGATTTCAAACTATCTTTAATTTATTTGTCTTTAAAATAGCAACCATTCTACTAAAGGGTGATTGACGTTTTCTCATTGATGACTGATTTGTTGAAATAGATCAAATAGATAATTAGAAATCAAAGATATACATCAAAGATAGTTAAAAATCATAACTGATCATAATATTGTTGAAACAAATAATACATAAGCATTCTATTTAACAGATTGATTGTTGTTAATAAAGTTGCACATCTAACATAAACATATATATCAAACGTTTTGTCGAGATTGTATTTGAATGTGGCAAAATCTAAAAACTTAAGATGATGAGTTTGTACATCTAGCCATTGGTTAAACATAACTTGTTATTTCTTTTAATTATTTTCATCTTTTGCGGATTTCCTAATGGTCTTTTCTCATAAACAGTTGTAGGAGTTTGGAGGGTTCGCATAAACTTCTTGGCAGGCAGGAGCTGCAATCGAATATAAATTTATGTCAGACTGAATATAACCATTAAGTCAAAGGTGCAATGCAAGTAAAAAAAAAAAAAGTAAGAAATATTTTTACAATGAATTATATTTTAACTGTATTAACAATTTTTTGATGGTTTAGGCTATAGGTTTATTTATAAGTTATTCACAGATATTACAAAATCGCTAAAATCTTTTCAATAACAATTACACTATTTGGTAATATCACTGGAAGACATTTTCCCTATAGTAGCATCGATTTTGAAACAAAACATAACACCGGCCAAAAAAAATTAAGCAGCATTACAAATCAGAAATGAGATTACCTTCAATCTGTATAAAACTCGTAAACAACCAATGACAAAGAACAACTCGTGAAACTGAAGCATGCATATATATATATATATATATATATATATATATATGATTAAATCATAGCAAGTACAAAAGAATTTGCTTCATCAAGGAATAGGTTTTCTTGCATCTTCCCTTATTAAATTTTAGGTTTTTTAATCTAAGTATAAATGTCATAAGTGTAAATAAGGGGTACATATAATAGAAGACAAATCATCAAAAACAGAAGCATAAATTCGTAAAAGATTTTTTTTTACTAGCAAATCTGTTTCGATAGCAGAGTGAAGCAATACTTTGAAGAACTGAGGAACATGATCGGGTACATCGTCTGTTGCCGCTAGGCTCTTGTGGTTGCGATTCATGTTGAATGCAAAGCAAATCGATTTCTTGTGTTCATACTTTAAATGATTTCCAACACAAGTGTTTTGACAGAAATAAGGAGTTTGGAAGGCAGAAGGGTGAAAGGCTTGTGAATTGAAGGGTCAGATGTTAAAAACATCAGTTGTTGAATTGAAGAGTAAAATATGACTCGGCTAATTGGTCTGGATATTAAGAGTCGGGTATGGGTTAATGACAAAAAATTGGGCTTATTGCTTGTGGTTTTGATAAGTGCTTAATTTCATACATTTTCATATCTAGTTTCCTTATATTTTATACTTTGATCCTTGAGTTTATTGATAGTTTACTATGGTTTTGTGTTTTGTAGGTGTTTTGGAAGACAGTGGATGCTTTGGAGTTAAAAAGAATGAATTTGGACAAGAAATGAAGCTTCAAGCATAAAGGAAAGTTGTCTGCCCATCAAGGAGACATTATGTGACTAAACCTAGTCCAAACTTTCCAAAAATAAACTAGCGGCTATCTACTTTTCTCTCTGTCCTTAAAACACTAGTTGAAAAACCTATTCCCATGCTTAAATAATGGCTAACGGCAAGATTAAATTCGTCATCTACTAACCCTAGTTGAAACCAACCTAAACATATCCATGCAGCTGCCTTACCCTTCCTAAAAAACCCTAGCTGAAAATACACTTTTCCTAGTCAAAATAGGAGTTGTTGCTGCCCACTTTCCTTCTCTAAATACACCTTGCCAAAAACAAACCAATCATAGTCAAATAAGGACTAACGACAATATTTATTTCCTTTTAAAACTTTACTTTAGCCGCAAGCTTGTAACCTTGCCTTCTAGACTTTCCTTTAGCCGCAAGGTTTTAATATTTCCTTATTTATGTTTCCTATTCAACTCAACCTTTCTTTATTGAATGAGTTTAGTCGCAAGTCAGCTTGTTGGATGCCCTAGCCGCTAGCTTTCTTTCCTTACTCAAGGAGGCACACACAAATCTTTAAATGCAAGACCTAGGTGCTGCATATAAATAAATACACAAGGGGGAGCCAAAATACTACATTCTATGCTTTGTAATATGATTTTTCTTGCTTTGTTTTAGAGAGTTTGAGAGAGTTAGAGGCTGAATAATTAATACTCTTCTTCTTTTTCTCCATTCTCATAGTTTTCTTCTTAGTTTCTTTTTAATTTCATGTTTATGTTAACTATGCCTATGCTAGGCTAAACTTCTTTTTGGTTAAGGGTGATTTCAAAACCCTAGACATGTTGTGTAATTGATATTCAGATTTTATCTATCATTGGTTTTCTATCAAAATTGCTTATGTTCTTCCATTAAAATTGTTTATGATCTTTGTCTTGATTTGTTTAGGTGTACAACTAGATAGAGCTTGATAATTATCCAATGCTAATTTAGGAGTCTTGATCCGTAATTGTCTTGATTTCCTATTCATAAGTGGCAATTTGTGATTAATGATTATGGTCAAGTTTTCAATAATTGCAAAGTGAAACATAACATAAGTTGAACAATCCATGTTTATGTGTTTGTTGCTTAGATCAATCTATCTTTCTCATCATAAAGCTACTGTCACTTTGAATCTAGAGATGTTTATCCTAGGTTATTTGATATTAAAGATTAAGTAGTGGTGTTTATCCTATTTAACGACGAACTAAGGAAGGATTAGGGTAACACGGGTTGTTGTTATCTACGGTTGATAGTTTTGATAGTTAATTGATGTTGATAAGTCTGATATTGATTTCTAATAATGTTTAGTGGTGGCGAATGACCTCTTAACCATACTTCTCATTTCTGATTTCATCTTATTTCTTTACTTCTTATTTTTCTTGTTTGCTTACTTTTTAAACATCTTAAAACCCCATTTTCTTTTCTTGTCTTTGAACTTAAGTGATAAACTAATAACTTATAAATTAAAACCCAATCCCTGTGGAATTGACCCTTGCTTATTGCTTTACTTAACAATTGACTATTCTAAGTGCAAGGTTAAATAAGATACACTATTTTGAGTGCATCAAGTTTTTGGCGCCGTTGCCGGGGATTGCTTTCTTTTATTTATTTGTTACTTGGTTTATTGTTACTTTTAGTTCTAATTAGTTTATTTTCTTGTTTTTCTTTTTTAGTGAATGTTCCAAGCTCCCGGAGAAGACGAAAACCACATAAGACATAGGAGAATCTTGGAGTTCAAATCTTCTTACTACAAATCAAATGAGGAGTTGATCCAAATAGTTCAAGTTGAGCAAGGAGAGATGGCCTTAAACACCCGAACTCTTAAGGAATTGGCAGCTCTGGATTTGGATCAACAACCTTTGTGTATAGAGTATCCACACCTTGAGGTAGCTTTTGAACTCAAATCTGGTTTGATTCATCTTCTCCCAATTTTTCATGGTTTTTCAGGAGAGGATCCAAATAAGCACCTTAAGGAGTTCCATGTAGTTTGCTCTAGTATGAAACCAACTGGGATCTCTGAAGAACAAATTAAGTTAAGAGCCTTTCCATTCTCTCTAGCTGATTCGGCAAAGGAATAGCTTTACTACTTACCATTCGGAACCATCACTACATGGAATGCAATGAAGAGAGCATTATTGGAAAGATATTTCCCAGTATCTAAGTCTGCCAGCATTAGAAAAGAGATATGTGGGATTCAGCAATACAATGGAGAGTCCTTGTATGATTATTGGGAGAGGTTCAAGAAACTTTGTGCATCATGCCCACACCATCAGATAAGTGAACAACTTCTCATCCAATACTTCTATGAAGGTCTTATGCCCATGGAGAGAAGCATGATAGATGTCGTAAGTGGATGAGCTTTGGTTGATAAGACTCCCAAAGCTGCTAGACTTCTCATCTCCAACATGGCAGCCAACTCCGAACAATTCACAATGAGACATGAACCACCACCACCACAACCTAAGAAAGTAAATGAGATAAGTATATCATCCATTGAACAACAAATTTCTCAACTTACTTCTTTTGTACAACAATTGGCTGTAGATAATATACAGCAAATTAAAGCTTGTGGTATATGTTCTACAATAGGGCACCAAACCGATATGTGCCCAATACTTCAAGATGAGTCCAATGAACATGTGAATGCTATGGGTGGATTTAAAAATCAACAACGAAGGTATGATCCATACTCAAGTACATATAATCAAGGATGAAGGGATCATCCAAACTTTAGTTATGGGGGACATCAACCACAAGCTGCTCCTCCACCCATTGACAATCGACCATCGGGTTTTCAGCAAAGAATGCAACAATCATACCAAACCCGACAATACGTGTCACCACCCCAAAATTCAGGTACTTCTCTTGAAGATTTTGTTAAATCCCTTACTACTAATGCAATTCAATTTCGACAGGAAACAAAGATAATTATCCACAATTTAGAAACTCAAATAGGACAAATGGCAACAATAATAATTCAATTACAAGCAAGGGATTCATGGAAATTACCTTCTCAAACTATAGTGAATCCTAGAGAAAATGTGAATGCCATAATTCTAAGAAATGGGAAACAACTTGAGACAAAACATAAAGATAGTGCTAAAAGGGAAGAGAACACCAACGCATCATCTTCACAAACCAATGAGCCACTTGCTAAGGTAAGCCCTAAACCATCTTTTCCTTCTTATATAACTCCTCCATCTTTTCCAAGCAGGTTAGCAAAGTCCAAAAAGGAGGAACAAGAGAAGGAGATTTTGGAGACCTTCCGAAAAGTAAAGATAAACATTCCTCTACTAGATGTAATAAAGCAAGTGCCTCGTTATGCAAAGTTTTTGAAAGAATTGTGCACATCTAAATGGAAGCTCAAGGGGAATTGCCTTTCATTGAGCTGCATCATTTGGTTCAGTAGCCAAAACTTGAATGGCAGGATTGATAGACTTGGCAGCCAATGCCACCCCTGATATCAAGCCGCCTCCTGCAAATTTTCAAATTTCATTTTAGTTGAGAAAAAAACCCCAAAAAATGACAAAAGATGATTATGCAAGAATAATAACCATAAAATTGACAGAGAAAGCTATGATGCAAACCACTTATGAGAACAATTATAATGTCTATCAGAGGGGCTTGCTCTAAAAGCTCCAGGTATATGGTACCCTACCAATTGAAAAATATTTTCATGTCATTCAATTCACCGATATAGCATTACATTATAACATTCACAACTTAGAAATGTTCAGTCTACTACCTTATAATGCGCCCATTATAATATGGATGTATAAGAACAGCCCCAGTTTCTTGCAACACCGTAGTTTCAGTTTCTCGTTTGACTGAATTGTTGCCTTACTCCATATAACCTGATCACCCATAATGCACAAAATTCTGAACTTTGCATTACGGAGGATTTTTTGGTATAAGTATATATGCAGTGATCCCGCGCAGCTTTGTAGCCAATGCCAATGCTGCAACATGGTTACCACTAATTTTGAAGGATGTGATCAGTTATATTCCAATAAAATAGTAAGGGGAAGAAACAAATGAAGATTAGTGATGAAGGGTATAGACCATAGATGGACTTAAAGTAAACTTGTTATGAATTACAACTCCTCTAGCAGCATGAGGGTCACCAAGTAAAAATATAGCATTGCAAGCACCTTCGGATTTGAATGCTCCCCTGTTAAGCAACATATAGGAATGTCTTAATTTGCAGAGTAAGATTAAAACATGTAACACATGATTACCATGTACCATTAACTACTAGTTTCTCACCCCTTTTGGAAACATTCAAACTTAAATAATAACCTCCTTCCAGAAATATCGTCTAGAGACTTCGAGGTCAAAACTAGAGTTTTGTGTATGAAAGAATTGATGCGTGCTCGTGCTTCTCTATTGGAGGAGAGATCAACAACATATTTCTCCTTGTTTATTTCTTAGGGATTTAAATTGCGGTTGCGAATGCATTTTCGATCGCTTCGTGTTTATCGTGGTTGCAGATGTAATAAATGCTATCGCAGTCAATTGCGATAAATATCGGTGAGTTGAAGGAGCTGAAACTGTAAAATAGTGGCCATAGCGTTGGAATACGTACGAAATACTCTCAGACATGGCAAAAAAATTGATAGGGTCTCGACACGGGAGGGACACGGGATTTTTTGTTTAAATTTATCTTCAAAATATAATTCTAAAGCCCACACAAAAAATAATCAAACCCATCTTCAATTAAAACAATACCCAACCATAATAAAATCATAGAACCAAACAACAAAGAAGTAATTACTTATTAGTTTGTTAAAGGTAAAGGCCATAAGATAAGATTTCTCTTCCGGTGAAGAGGAATGTATTTGTTAGAAACCTAGAATATTTGAAGCCCTTCGTTTTGCTAATAAAACAAAACCAAGAGGAGTGAAGTCTGCAGACTAAAGAGAAGATGAGGATAGTAAAATAAAAATAGGTAAATTTTAAAAACATGTTCTCAACAGTAGAATAATTGTTAAATAGTCTAATACCTTAAAATTATATGTAAAAAGGAAATGAAGAAATAATAAATTGTTGTTAAGGAAATTGTAAAGACCAAAATATCCTATTAAACTTTTCCCTCCCCTTCCCTCTTCCCCCTTACCCCTTCCCCTTCCCCATCCCCATCCTTTTATCCCTCCCTCATTCCCGACCTTTCCCCCATTCTATCTTCCCTTTGTTTTCTGTCTACAAATTTCTCTTCTGCCATTCCCTCTCTCTTTTCCTACTGTTCCTTCATTCTATATTCTTTTTCTTTTTTTGTTTATAAATTTCTTCAGAACATTATTGGTGATTTGGGTAAGTATTCTCTTCTCTTCTCTTCTGTTTTCTTCTCTACTGTTTGCATATGTGCTGTGTTCTTTGGTTTTCTCCAAATTTTGTTGTTTGCATAGTGATTCGGGAATTGGGTATTATATGGGTAAGGATGGTAATTTTTAGGGGTTAGTAAGTTGTATGAATCATTATAAATTTTACAACCTTGGTAATTTTAAGGAGGGGAGAGCATACAATATCTTAATTGATTGTATAAAAATAGCAAAAGGGAGAAACTAGGTAGAATTAGAGCTTTTGATTTTAGTTTTTGTTATCAGAATTTGTGGTTATTTGTGAGAAAGGAAAGAGAAAAAGAAAGAAAATGAGCAATGCACATGAAGAATTTATCAAGAAATTTCTGTCTTTCATGGAAAATGGTGAGATTTAAGAATAAAAAAATATTTTTTGATATTTTCTTTTGATTTGCAAATCACTAACATTTTTTTTTACTAATTTTCTTCTTGGAAAATTTGATTTATAGTTGATGAGAGGATGAAGAGCACATTTTAGGTCAGTTTCTTTCTTTTTTTTATTTTTTATTTTTAGTTTATTGGATTTTGTTTTTAAATTTTTTACTTGGATGCTAATATAAAAAGCTGAAAATAAGAAATAGGTAATTATTTATTTTTTAAAATATAATTCAAGGACATGTGATAGTTTTTTAATCCCGCTTGTAAAGTTAAAAAAACTTCACTGTCAGTGTATAGGATAATAATCCAATTTTTAAACCTTCTTTTTTGGTAAAACTAACGAGTTCTTTGTTGGATATCAATGATTAATTTATGTGTATAAATAGGAAATACGTATACCAATACGTAGGTTGTCAAAAGTAGATACACGATGTATAATTAATGTACACAATCGATATCAATATTGAATGAGAAACTGGTCTCATTAATACCCATTTGAAGACGAAGAAAAATTGGTTGATGTTGTGCGTGGTGTAGAATCCCACATTGGTTACATAAAGGCTTAATGTTGTTGTTTATAAAGGCTTATGTTCAATATTGGGTTGGCCTCAAGGGGTATCCAAGTTTTTGTGAAGGGTGAGGACCTACACGAACTTGGGCTACCATACATACACTCACCGCCGAGCCGAGCCGGGCCGGGCTGGGTCGGGTTTGGGTCAATAATTATCTTTTACTGCCCAACTGACCTGTTTTTTGGATCCAAACCGAACCAACCAGACCAACCTGTCCGTTCGGATCGAACTGAACCGCCAACCTTTCAAGTGACTTGTCTGATTGAGACATGTTTGTTCGGACTAGACCGAACCGTTTGGTTCTTTTTCTAATGACACAATTTTTTCTCGAACGATTTTTTCAATAGATGTGTGTTGTCCGAACAGGATTTTGGTTTCCTATAAAATCAGAGATCAGTGTCTGTTTTAAACACATTAAAAAATCCGAAACGTTTTCTCCTTGGTCTCGATACATACTGTTTTCCTGAGAGAGATTAAAATCATCTTTTCTGCTTCGCTGTGTTGCTTCAAGTGTGCTATAGACTGCAACGTAATCAAGGAGGTCTGGGAGACGATTTGCACACATTCTGCAAGCACCCTAGAGGCAGAGCAAAATTCGTCTTAAGGTCAGAGGTTCTATCTTGACTCGATTTTCATTTTTTGGTTCTACCGAAACTGTAACTGTTCTTTATGATATTCGTATTTGAATATATTTTATATATTCTATTTCATATATATATATATATTTGTTTATGTATGCAGTAATGAAATAATACTAAATGCTTATAAGATTTCTAACAATCTTAAGACAAATTTTCTATTATTTTGTTATAGTTTCATTGCTACATTTTATGATATAAATACTTTGAAATATATATAGTTTCTTTTGTTATAATATATATATATATATATATTGATACTGTTTCATTATATAAATTTTTGTTGTGAACATTTTTGTTAGTTACACTACTTTATATTAGTAGTGTAATTATTCTGTTTTTGTTTCATTACAGTTGTTGAATATATATATATATATATATATATATATATATATAACTATTGGCAACATATATATACATTTGTTATCATACATAGTTACGTTTGTATAAAATATATATATAGTGTTTGTAATATATATTGTGTTTGTATGTATATATATGTTTGTAATATATATATTCTATATATATATATATATATATATATATATATATATATAGTTGATCCTGTTATTTTAAATAACAAATGGCAAAACGGTCTACCGTAAATATGAGTGCGCCTGTAGCGCCAATGCCACCACATGTTACACATGGTGAGAAACCCGAGAAGTCCAGTGGTTTGGACTTCAAACGTTGGCAGCAACAGATGCTGTTTTATTTGACCACCCTTAACCTAGTGTTAGCAAACTCTAGGCTCATGTTTAAACATAAATTGTCAAAATAGTGCAACGGAAGTAAACAAATAAGCACTCGAAGTACAACAGGATCTTGTTGGTGTATGCCCTAGAGCCAATCAGATTGAGCATGGGATACACAGTCAATAAAGAATACCATTCACTATGAAGATAGATACAAGGTTTTCTTTCATGTTAGTACAATAATAAAGAGTTATTATGTACTAATCGGATGAAGCCCATGGAACATAATGGCCTTGTAAAGGAATTATAAAGAGTTATAATTATGAGATCCTTATGCATCAAAGCCCTGTTCCTCAAACTGTTCCTGGTCATCATATTGCCAAGACGGGGCATTGGCAATGCTCAAGGACTAGTATATGTTAAGCCTTCTTACTTATGAAGTAAACAACTGATCTCATATAGGTTGAAGTATGGGATACTTGGGATAACATATAGGTGCTTGTCTGTTGAACAAGTTCACTGAACATGGCCCGCCAAGAGAACTTCATTTGGTAATATCACTCCAGTGTCTATGATAATGTTCTCTTAGTACCAGTCGTGTAAATTAGTCCTTAAACTTGTGATACCAGGTTATCTTGTATGGATACTGTCATACTTAGATTCCATCACGAACGGGTCCCAACAAGAGGATGCTTATGGTAGGGTGTTATTGGGTAGGACATGAACCATACGAAGATAAATGGGTGATCCAGAGAGAATTCACCACTCCCTGTGATAATGGAGACATATCTCGTTTGTTCTTGACTACGATTAACTTGATTAAGTCTTTGGCCAAAGCATGATGGATTTAGGAGAAAGTTGTTTCTCTAAATTCATAAGGTTAATCATAAATTGCAAAGAACTAATATGGATTGATCATGATTAGACACTATACCATGCTCATGAGCTATCCGGGATATATGGTGAAAGGACCGAATTACATTGACAGGCTGGTTGCTGAAAGGTTTCTAAAAGGTCATGCTGACTTCACAATATTTGGGTGGTCATGATGGGTTGCTAGATCCCGCTCATGATCTATAAAACAATTTAATGAGATTAACTTATGTTCATTGCCAACACATTGGGAACCTAGAGGGTCACACACATAAGAACATATATGTTTGGATTAAACATGGTATTCTATTAAGGTAAAACTTAATGGAATAAAATATCTATATTGAGGACTTAATTGAAGAAGTTCAATTAAGAAAGATTAAGACATGATTGAGATTTGAGAAATCCAAAGACAATGTCTTAATGAGATAAGAGGAATCAAGAAGTATTATATAAACTAGTATAGTCGACTTTGACATAGTGATGTGCAAGGTGAATTTCGAATGACTATGCTATATTGGATTAATGTCTTGAGATGATATTAATAGATTAATGACATGAATTGTTCATGAGGAGAAAGAAATTTAATTGAGAATTAAATTACTTTCGTTTGGAAATTAATCTATCCAATAAATAAGCATGATAAATTAGAATGGGTCCATAAAGACTATTCTAATTTGAGACTGTCTGCTAAGGATGGTTGGCCCAACTTAAGGCATTAAGATTGTTGGACCATTATTATTAGATAATATAATGGGCCTATTAATCCATCTTAGAATTAAATAGTTTAAGTCCAAGTGGATTAATGAAAATCTTGTGCAACAAGTTACACTAGCCGGCCAAGCTTAGGGAGAGAGGGTTAGGGTTTGCGCTTACATATATATCAGATATAGAGGCTGTAGCCGCAACCTAAGCTTGTAATTCTACTTGAGATATTCTGATTTTGCTTGAGATAAAGTTTGGTTTCAAGAAGAGAAGCCTACCCTTATGCTTGCTGCAATTCCTCTTCCTCTTGGTGTTTTTCTCGCCGCTTCTCTTTCTTTTTGAGTGAGATTGATTTAGGGAGACAAACACAAGAAATAGATCTTTTGATTGTGATCTTAGGATCAACTTGCTAGCACAAGTGAATCACCATACCTTAGAGAAGGATCTATCAGTTGTTCATGTGGACTAGCCCTAGAGGAAGGACAATTGTGCTTCTTGTGATCTTGTTCGAATTGGATCTTAGACTTGAGAGCAATTTGCGACTTGGATTTGCAACTTAAGGTTATGATATCTTAAGTAGGTAACTTCTAAATCATATGGGTGATTTAATTTGTTTTGAATGCTATAAACCTATGCTAAACACAAGCCTAAGATCCTGTTGTACTTCAGGTGCTTCTTTGTTTACTTCCACAGCACTTTGATAATTTTGTTTAAACATGAGCCCGAAAGTAGCATAACCCAACAGATATATGGTTAGCAATAAAAACATTTAAATCATTTAAATCACCCATATGATTTAGAAGTTACCTACTTAAGATCTCGTAACCTTAAGTTGCAGATCCAAACAACAAGTGTCTTTTGACTCCAAGAGCTACAAGGCTTCGAATCCAGCAAGATTACTAGAAGCATAGTTGTCCTTCCTCTAAAGCTACTCCACACGAACAGCTAATGGATCCTTCTCCAAGGTATGGTGATTCACTTGTGCTAGCAAGTTGATCCTAAGATCACAATCAAAAGATCTACCTATGGTGTTTTTCTCTCAATGTCGATTTCACTTAACAAGTATGAAAAGTGGCAAAACACACACCAAAAACAGAGGTTGCGAGGCAACAAGGGAATCCTGCGGGGAGGTGACGATTTGGTGTTTTTGCTAGGGAAAGTTTCTTCTTGAAACAAATTTTCTCTCAAAGCAAAATCAGAATATACCAACTCTAATGGCTCTTCTCCTACACGGCTACAACAAGAATATATCATATATATTCAAGTGCAAACCCTGACTACTCTCCCTAAGGGTTGGTCAGCCAGGTGTAGCTTCTTGTATAAGGCTTTCATTAATCCACTTGGACTTAAATAGTTTAATTCTAAGTTGGATCAATAAGCCCAATATTCTACCAAGTAGTAATAATGGTCCAATAACTTTAATGCCTTAAGTTGGGCCAACCATCCTTAGCAGGCAGTCCTAAATTAGAATAGTCTTCTTGGACCTATTCTAATTTTGCATTCATACTACTGGATAGATCAATGACTAAACAAAAGTAATTTAATTCTCAATTAAAATTCTTTCTCCTCTTGAACAATTCATGACATTGATCTATTAATACCATCACATGACATTAACCCAATATAGCATAGCCATTCGAACACCACTTTGCATATCTCAATATCAAAGTCGCCAATACTTGTCTTCATAAGACTAGTTGATTTTTCTTGTTTCATTAAGACATCATCTTTAGATTTCTCAAATCTCATTATGTCTTAATCAATCTTAATTGAACTCTTCAATTAAGTCCTCAACATAGATCTTTTATTCCATTAAGTTTTACTTCAATAGAATACCATGTTTAATCCATACATTACTGTCTTTATGTGTGTGACCCTCTAGGTTCCCAATATGTTGGCAATGAACATAAGTTAGTCTAATTAACTTATCTTCATAGATCAAGAGTGGGATCTAGCAACCCATCATGACCACCCAAATATTGTGAAGTCAGCGTGACCTTTTAGAAACCTTAGCAACCAGCCTATCAGTGTAATACGGTTCTTTCACCAAATATCCCGGATAGTGCATGAGCATGGTTCAATGTCTACTCATGATCAATCCATATTAGTTCTTTGCAACTTATGATTAACCTTATGAATTTAGAGAAACAGTTTTCTCCTAAATCCATCATGCTTTGGACAAAGACTTAATCAAGTTAACCGAAGTCAAGAACAAACGAGATATGTCTCTATTATCACTGGGAGTGGTGAATCTTCTCTAGATCACTCATTCATCTTCGTATGGTTCATGTCATGCCCAATACTACCCTACCATAAGCATCCCTTCTTGGGACCCTTCGTGATGGAATTAAAGCATAACAATCTCCATACAAGATGACCTAATATCACAAGTCTGAGGACTAATTTACACGACTGGTACTAGAGAACATTACCATAGACACTAGAGTGATATTACCAAATGTAGTTCTCATAGCGGGCCATGTTCAGTGAACTTGTTCAACAACAAGCACCTATATGTTATCCCAAGTATCCCATACTTCAACCTATGAGATCGGTTGCTTACTTCATAAGTAAGAAGGCTTAACATATACTAGTCCTTGAGCTTGCTAATGCCCCGTCTTGGCAATACAATAACCAGAAATAGTTTAGGAACAAGGCTTTGATGCATCATAATTATAACTCTTTATAATTCCATTGCAAGGCCATTATGTTTCATGGGCTTCATTCGATTAGTACTTAATAACTTCTTATTGTCGTATTAACATGAAGGAAAACCTAGTAGCACTATCTTCATAGTTTAAGAGTTTGCTTTATTAACTATATATCCCATGTCCAATCCGAATGGCTCTAGGGCATATACCATCACCTAGCTCGATTCTTATGAGAGGTGGCCCTGACTCTCAACGAGGGAGAGATCGATACTACGGTGGTAGCTTCGATGGAAGCATGGAAGTATTTTGACTTCCTATGCAAGAACTATATCCTTAACGGATTGGACAACACGTTATACAACGTATATAGCCTAATCAAAACAGCGAGAAAGCTGTAGGAGTCCTTAGAAAGAAAGTACAAAACTGAGGATGCTGGCACGTAGAAATTTATGGTTGGCAGGTTTTTAGAATTCAAAATGGTAGACTCAAAAACCATGATCAGCCAAGTCCAAGAGTATAAGTTGATCCTCCATGAAATTACTGCCGAAGGAATGATTCTTAGTGAGTCATTTGAGACGGCGGCTTTGATAGAGAAATTGCCACCTTCGTGGAAGGATTTGAAGAACTATCTAAAGCACAAGAGAAAGGAGATGATCTTAGAGGACTTGATTATCTAGTTAAGCATCGAAGAGGATAATCGTGGTTCAGAAAAAGGGTTAAAGCTCAGACCATGGAAGCCAAGGCAAATGTTGTTGAACATTCGCACAAGACCAACAAAAGGAAATATGTTGGTTCTAGTTCTTCCCAAGGTAATAAGGAAATGAATTTCAAGAAGTTCACGGGAACTTGTTTCGTTTGCAACAAGCCTGGTCATCGAGCAAATGACTACCTTAAGAACAAGAAGAAGAAAGCTCAAGCCAACTTAGTTGATGATTATGAGATTGAGCTCGCAGCTATAGTGACACAAGTAAACATGGTAGAAAACCCTAAGACATGGTGGGTTGATACCGGTGCCACTTGTCACGTTTGTTCTGATAGAAAGAGTTTCTCCGAGTATAAAAAAGCTGCTGTTGATGAGCAACTGTTTATGGGAAACTCTACGATCTGTAAGGTACGAGGCCATGGAAAGGTGGTGCTCAAGATGACATCCAGGAAAGAACTAACTTTGAACAATGTGATTCATGCTCCTGAAATTCGTAAGAATTTGGTTTCCAGCTCTTTGTTGAGCAAGAACAGGTTTAGGCTAGTATTTGAATCTGATAAATTTATACTCACCAAAAGTGAAATGTTTGTGGGTAGAGGATATTTATGTGATGGGCTTTTTAAGCTCAATGTAATGGCTATTGTTCCAAAGAACAAAGAATAATAATAAGATTATTTCTTCTGTTTATTTGGTTATATCCTCTAAACGCATGGCATGGTAGATTAGGTCATGTAAATTACAAGACCTTGCGAAGAACTAGCAATTTGGATTTGCTTTAAAAAATTGTTTGGAATTCAAATTGGCTAAGACTCCTTTCTATTCGATAGAAAGAAGTAGTAAACCTCTAGACTTAATTCACATTGATATTTGTGATTTAAAATTATGCAAACTAGAGGTGGTAAAAAGTATCGAATTACTTTTATTTGATGATTGCACAAGATATTGTTATGTCTATTTGCTAAGAAGCAAAGACGAGGCCTTGAAAGCTTTTAAGCTCTTTAAAAAATGAGGTCAAAAATCAACTAAGCAAGAAGATTAAGATAATAAGAAGTTATAGAGATGGTGAATATAATTCATTATTTAATGAATTCTGTTCAGAAAATGGTATCATCCATTAAACCATTGCTCCTTATTCACCTCAACAAAATGGTATTGCATAACGCAAGAACCGAACGTTGAAAGAAATGATGAACGCTTTGTTGATAAGTTCAGGGTTATCTCAGAACTTGTGGGGGAAAGCTAATTATATTTTTAAAAAAAATACCCCACAAGAAATCAGATAAGACACCGTATGAATTATGGAAGGGTCGAAGACCATCCTATAAATACATGAAAGTGTGGGGTGTCTTGCTAAGGTAGAGGTTCCTCCGAGCCTAAAAAAGGTTATGATAGGACCTAAAACTATGTTTGGTGCCTCATTTGAAGGGATCATGACCCAGTCCTTGAGGACAAGAGAAGGACGTGAGAAATGTCAACTTTATGCAACAAGGGTACTTGGGTGTGATCTTGGCGTCGATGAGGGTATCAACATAGTAAGTAGGGAAGAGTGTCATGGTTTGGTATCGGCATGCCTTGGTGCTACCATGACTACCACGTTATAGAGCGGAGGATGAGACCTTGTCCATGGGATCGGTGATCCCTGATGGTACCAAGAGTGGCATGGACCCTGGAAGCAAACCATTAGGTTGTAAGTGAATGTAAAGATATAGCATACTTAGTTAGCAAACTGAGTAGATTTACAAGTAATCCTAGAAAGGATCACTAGAAGGCCATAGTAAGGGTACTCAGATATTTGAGATACACCTCAAGTTATGAACGGCACTATACAAGATATCCAACTGTGCTTGAAGGGTACAGTGATGCAAAAAGGATATCCTATACTAAAGATTCAAAATCCACTAGCGGATTTATCTTTACTATTGCTAGAGCTGCAGTATCTTGGAAATCTTCTAAACAAATGTGTATTGTCAGATCTACTATGGAATCTGAATTTATAGCTTTAGATAAAGCTGGAGAAGAAGTAGAATGGCTTCAAAATTTTTTAGAAGATATTCCAAGTTGGCCAAAACCTGTGCCTGCAATTTGTATAAAGCACAGAGTAGTTTGTATAACAGTAAATCTTGACACATTCGTCGAAGACACAATACCGGTAAATCTTCTCAAATGGAATTATCTTTATTGATTATTTAAAATCAAAGAATAATATTGCGCGCTTACAAAAGGTTTAACAAGAGAGCAAATAAATAAATCATCGAGGGGAATAGGTCTTAAGCCTATAAATTAAAGTTACATAACTGCAACCCAACCTAGTTGACTGAAGATCCCAAGATCTAGGTTCAAAGGGACAACCAAATTATGTTAACTTAGTGTGAGAACTAGAAGAGTTAAACACTCTTATCCATTCTTATGATGAAATAGTGCTGCCTGCATAGGAGTTAGGATAAGCTATGCTTTCAATGATTCTTATAGCTTGATAAAATCAAGTGGGGTATTGCAGGATACTCTTGATAAGAAATCACCTATATGAGTATAAAATGTGACCATTTCTATGAGAATTGATCGGGATAAATTCTCTAGAGTACTTATAGAAACCAACACGTTTTCGGGGCGAAAATGAACACAACCATGAGAATCAAAGATGTTCGAAGAGGAATTGCATGATACCTATTGTCTTGGTTTACACGAAAGCCTGAATAGTTCAAGACATCATGTTCACTAGTTAACCGAGTAAATTATACTGATACAATAACTCTTCAAAGTTATTCTCTCTCATATTCCGAGTCAATTCGTCATTTTAATTAGACAATTTCCATTCATGTGGGGGATTGTTGGATATCAATGATTAATTAATATGTATAAATACGAAATACGTATACCAATACGTAGGTTGTCGTAAGTAGATACACGGTGTATAATTAATATGCATAATTGATATCAATATTGAATGAGAAATTGGTCTCATTAACACCCACTTGAAGAGGAAGAAAAATTGGTAGATGTTGTGCATGGTGTAGAATCCCACATTGGTTACATAAAGGCTTATTGTTGTTGTTTATAAAGGCTTATTATGTTCAATGTTGGGTTGGGCTCCAAGGGGCACCCAAGTTTTTGTGAAGGGTGAGGACCTACACAAACTTAGGCTACCACACACACGCGCGAACCGTCGAGCTGGGCCGAACTTGGGCTAGGCTGGATCGGGTTTGGTTCAGTAATTAATTTTTTACTGCCCAACCGACTTGTTTTTTTTGGTCCTAACCAAACCAACCAGACCAACCTGTCTGTTCGGACTAAATCGAACCGCCAATCGTTCAAGTGACTTGTCTGATTGAGACATGTCTGTTCGGACCAGACCGAACCGTTTGGTTGTTTTTCTAATGACACAACTTTTGCCCAAACGATTTTTTCAACTTATGTGTCTTGTTCGAACAGGTTTTGGTTTCCTATGAAATCAGAGATCAGTGTCTGTTTTTAAACACATTAAAAAATCTGAAATGTTTTCTCCTTGGTCTCGATACATACTGTTTTCCTGAGAGAGATTAAAATCATCTTTTCTAGTTCGCTGTGTTGCTTCGAGTGTGCTATCGACTACAACGCAATCGAGGAGGCCTGGGAGACGATTTGCACATATTCTGCAAGCACCCTAGAGGCAAGCAAAATTCGTCTTAAGGTCAAAGGTCTACCTTGACTCGATTTTTATTTTTTGGTTCCACCGAAACTGTAAGTGTTCTTTATGATATTTGTATTTGAATATATTTCATATATTCTATTATATATATATATATTTGTTTTTGTATGCAGTAATGAAATAATACTCAATGCTTATAAGATTTCTAACAATCTTCGTGTGTTAATTTCTCATAACGAATTATTCTTTTATTTGCTTTTTTAATTTTCTAACCTTTTCTCCTAATAATATAGGAAGTCCTGCCAAAAACTTTTCTTTCCAAAATGGTTGGTTATTTTATGTTCTTTGTATGATTTTTTTTTTGTATAAAAGAGGTTGCAGTCTGGAGATAGGGGAAGGGTTGCAGATGCTAAGTTTCGAACCCTAGATCTGCTAGATGTCACCTCTTAAGGGTGACTGCATGAACCAACTGGGACTACCCAGGCACTACGCCAAAACTAGTCTTAGACAGCATTTTATTATAGTATTTCTCAAATGTTGTTATAGCAAAGGCAACACTTTGACAGCATTTTGCATATTGCTGTTATATATTATAATGGCCAATAATTACAGCATTTTTACAATTTTTAGAAGCATTTGACATGTGCTGTTATATATGTTATCATATAAAAATGCTTTTGGTAGCACTTATACTTGCTATTATTGAGATCTTTTGCAGCAATTTAAAAATGCATGCAAAAGGTCATGAGAAGCTGTTATAAAGTAGAAATAGCAGCATTTTGATAACTGTTATTTTACATATGTAAAAATGCTACTAAAGACATAAGGCTGTGGCCACATATACAATACATGAAAAAATGCTATCTTATCTTGCAACAGCAGTTTTTTTAGTTTTCGCAAACACTTCAAAATGCTGTTATATGACAAATTTGGCGTAGTGAAGGTTTTTCTTTGTATGAGTTTAGTCATGAAAGTATCATTATACCATTTAAAACCAATTAATTTTTACATTTTAAATTTGAAAGTAAATCTAAAATTTTATGTTTTAAATGGGAATTAAGTATATCCTATGAAATGTTTTCAAATAGAGAAAATCAAGGAAGCTACATCATCTTGAATTATTTATTTTGAAAATCTAATATGGGTTTTCCTTTAACATGCCATTTGGTTTATTAAGTATGTTGTATTCAAATATTTCATCTATATACCATTTATATACAATGTTTGCATTATATTTGTTTTGAAATATTGATTTTTCTTCTAATGTAATATCTGGAGCAGTGGCTTATGGATAGTATAGTTTTTTGGGTTGTTTCCATTCAATTTTGTTAATATGGAGTTCATTTTCTATTAAAGATTCTGATTGATGAAGAGACAGAAGCCCTGGTTGATTGAGAATCTGCTCTTTCAGATTAAGCTAGTCTTCCAGAAATATTTAAACTTTGAGATGGTACAAGTATTGGAGGATTTGTAGAACTAGAAGATGTTTAAACTTCCAAAAATACTTATTTATAGGGAAAAAAATTCCAACTCTCCCATCATTGTTTTGTTCTATTGTTTCTAATTCTATACTTCTAATTGGTATTGGTTAGGTTTTCTCTTTCATGCTCCTAATTTGATGGAAGGAAACTTCATGTCACTTGATGGGTTTAGGAGTCGATATATTTTAATCTGGTCATATCTGTTTTGAAAAGAATTGTCTGTCCTAGAAACGGTTTTGGGGTTAGGCAATTTGGATGTACTAGATGGTTCTAAATATGCCTACCAAGAGTTGGTTAAGGCTTTGCCTACATGAAGATTTAATGGATTTACAGCCAGCCAACGGTTTTACTACCACCACCTTAAGAACTCAACAAAACTTAACCAGTTGATAGGTTCATAAATTACACATTTTATATATTTTTTTATTCTTAGTTTTTCTTATATTTTTAATTTTATTTTGGTTACCTATGTTATTTTTTTTTTTCAATTCAGATTTATTTGAGGTAACGAAGCAAAAGCTTGTCAATAAGGATGTTAAAGAGCTTATAAATCACAATCATAAGATGGAAGAAGATATTGGAGTCAAAAAGACCAAATTGTTTGAAACAAAGAGTGATTCTTGGAGTTAAAGAAATAGCTAGATTTGATCTTTGGAGCTTGTTGTTAGGAAAACGTAATTTTAGAGTCCTTAATCAAGGGAACTTCCTTCTTGACTTTTGAAGCTGATTTAAACCTTTCCAATCGCATATTACTTGCCCAATACAGATAAGATTTGGTTATCCAAAAATCTTTGAGAAAGTGGACTACCAGAAATCTTACTTTGACTAGGATTCTTCTTTAGTCTTTCCTAGTCCTATTTGGAGTTATTGTAGACACCCAATTTTGTCCAAGAATTTAGGTAAATTGATTTTTGAACCTAAATGAATTATTGGACCTTAAGTTGTTTTTGGGCTTTTAAAATTAATTATTGAAACTTAAATGGTTCTCAATTTAATTATTGGGCTTTGGAAACCAAACTTGGACCAACCCATTTTTATTTTCCTTATTATTGTTATTATTATTTTTATTTCCTTTTCCTTTTTCATTTTTCCTTTTCATCTTTCTTGTTCTTTTTTTTATTTTCATTTTAATTTTTTTATTCTTTAAAAAAGAATAAGAAAAATATAAAATAATAATAAGAAAACAGAAAAGAAAGGAAGTAGAATTCAACTCCAATTGCAAAAATCAAATCCGAAAGACTCATTTTCAATCTCAATGTTAGAGTTTGTTGAAACCAAATTTAAATAAAAAAAACACTTTTCTGGAAATTAATTATATAAACACAGTGAATCAAACAACAAACACACACACTAATAAACAATTATGATCGAAAGCAAAAAAAAAAATTCAGAAGAAAGTTTTTGGGTTGGAAGGTTTGATTCAGATTTTTGGTATTTTCGATTTGGGTTGTTATTTCAAAAATCTAAATGGTGAAAACCTAGGGAGGGTTTAGAGGAAAGTCTGGTCAGAATTTGGAGGTCATCTAACGATTGTCGGAGGAGATTTGTGGGTTAGAGTTCTAGGCTTCAAACCTAGATCTAGGGCTTTAGGGTAAGATTTCCAAAAATCTAACTTTGTTTTGTAGTTTGGGAGGTTGAAAGGAAGATTATGGAGGATTTTTTAGAATTTCTGGGTTCACTGGCAGAGGGAGCGACGGCTCACAACAGAAGTGCTGGAATTTGGAAAAAAAAGGCAAAGGGAAAGAAAATTGTTTTTTTTTTTCTTATTTTGGAAAGAAATAAGAAAAAAAATTTAAGTTTTATAAATGCACCGATCGTCGCAGGTAGACCTGTCCACGGGCCGGGTAGCCTGCCCTGCCTGATAGGCCCGGCCCGTATTGGGCTTGTCTTGGACAATATATTTTGTAATTCGAGCCGACCCAGCCCGAATTACTATTTATTAAATAATAAAAAATTTTATTTAAATTTAATTATAATATATATAAATATTAATATAAAAATTATTTTAATATTTTAATATTTTTGAATAATGAAATGGGCTTATATGAGTTGGCCCGGGTCTGGCCTGAATGGGCTTGGGCGGGGAAAAAATAATTTTTTTGGGCTGTGGCTTGACCCAGCCTGGCCCATGGACAGGTCTAGTCGCATGATCCGAACCTTATGTTTGATTTCTTTTTTTTTTTAGTTTCATTTTTATTTATATTTTACTTCTTTTATTATTTTTTAATTATTTTTATGGAATTTATTTATTTTTAATGATCTATTGTTAATTTATTTATATGATCAAGCATTGTATTATTTTATTTATTGTGTTTTCTTAGTTTGATTTATTTGTTTTTATTCTTGTGTATTTTATTTATCATGATTAATTGTTAATTATTCATTTGAATGATTATTTTTAAATTGTTTTATTATTGATATCACATTTTTGTATCCATATATTCCACTCTTACATAAATAATGATTAAGTAAGAAATAAATTGAAATTTTTTCGAGGATGAAATTCTAAGTGGGTGACGATTAAATAGTTTTCTAAGAAATTTCTAGGTAAGAAATTTTTTTAAAAATTTTACCAGCTTGATGGATGGTTTGGAAAAGAGTTTCAATATGAAAAGATTGATAATTATTTTTAAATAATTTTAATAAAAGTTTATGTGTGTAGAATATTTGTATAAGAGCCCTAATATAAAATTGGTTAAAATAAGTTGAAAATCTTTGCGATTATGAAATTCTGAAGGGATCAGAAATGGGTAGTTTGTTCAAAAAAATTTAGGTGAGAATATTTTTCAAAATTTTGCTAGCTTGATGGAAGGTTTAGAAAAAGAATTCAATACTTAAAGGTTGATGCTTATTTCCAAATACAAATTTCTTATGGAAATCTAAAAAACAAAGATAAAATTAAGAGGTTAAGACCATTTAGACTTCAGATAACATAAGATTAATTAGGTACTATCCTTACATAAGCGTGTTGGGGGTGCTAATCCTTCCCCACACGTAATTGAACTCTCGAACCTAGTTCTAAAACATAGACCAGAACCTATCTCTTTTAAGGATGCCTTAGTCAAGCTTAGGTTTACATTAAAAATGATAGATTCATATAGATAAACTAATCACACCTAATAAAAGATTAGTGGCGACTCTTTTTTTGTGTCTAGCAGTCGAATTTTAGGATTTGGCACGTTATGACAATTTTTCGACTCCACTGGGGACTTCGAGAGTCAAGCCATTAGTTAGTCTTGTGATTTTCTTAGGTCTTCATAAGTAGTCTTAGAATGTTTGTTTTTTCTTTAATTGTTTTAATAGATTTCCTTTTATTGTTATCTTCTTTTGTTTTATTAACATCTTTTATTTCTTGTTTACAGTTTATTTTTGGGCAATCAATGTTGGGAGATAAAAAATGTTCATGCACACACATTGCATAAGAATATCATAAGCCATATATCCTTGCTCGTCCTTTTTAGGAGACGGTAAAGTAACTATGCTCTCGTGAGCTGATAACCTACATATGAACTAGCGAAACACTCTCAGGGTGTAAACTGAAACCTTTTCACTTAGAGCCTGTGATGGGTGAGAATTGGAGTGCCTTACTAATCCATTATGGATGACAATGAGGAGCAACTTGGGGACCTTTTTAGCTTGGTCAAATAATCCTGAACCTAACATATAGACAACACTTAAGTGACCAACCTTAGGATAGAGCCATGCCAACCTTGTGTAGAGAAGGATCCGGAATAGGACACATGAAATAAGGTCTTTGTCTTTACATTTCTTTTTTCAAAATTTTGTGAATATCAGTTGTGTTTTTACTTTGTTTTAATTTATATTTTCTCTAATTTTTTTGAATTAAATTTTGTGAAATTCTGTGACTATTATTCGAGTTAACTTTACTCGTTATTTGTTTTCCTGCATTCGCATCATTTAAGTACTTCATTGCAAATCCATCATGCATACATGTGCATTTCATAAAAATATGATACCTAAATTTTAAAAACTTGTGATAACATGGGTTCAAGGATAGATCAAGCAATTAAAGATCTTGGGCCATCCCTACAACACTCGTTCACAGGCTAAAGCGACGAGGGAGGAACTGGCTGCTAAGATGAACAAAATAGAAAAGGCATAGGAAAAATGAAGGAACAGTTGGCCAAGATGATGGACTTGGTGATGAATTGAACAAGGGGGAGGAGTAGCAGAAGAAGTCACTACTCATGGAAAGAATCAGTCACCGAATGTTGAAAATCCCATGTATCCACCTGGTTCTGGTCTATTTAGAGCTCAGACATCCCAAACAGTGCAATCATAACAAGCATCGCTCATGGGAGAATTTTCTTATCCATATTCTAGGATGCTACCAACATCAGTAGCAACTCAACCCTAGTTTTCGGGATACACTAGTCCTGCACTAGGGAAAAATTATCAGATCCTATCCAAGTCCTTGATTTGGATAATCCCAAGGAACAAGAAAAGCTTAAGGCAAATGCTCTTGAAACAAAAGAGGATGCTGGTTCTCAAAAAATGGATCTTATAGAGGAAAAACTTCAAGCTGTTGAGGAGATGGACCTCTATGGCTCTATGGATGTAGCTGGGCTTTTTTTGGTGCTTGATGTAGTCATTCTTTCCAAGTTCAAGACCCCGAATTTTGAGAAGTATGACGGGACTAAATGTCCTATAACTCATGTCACCACGTACTATAGAAAAATGACTGCTCATACACATGATGACAAGTTGCTGATACATGTCTTTCAAGACAGTCTCACTGGGTCTACTAAAAGATGGTATGTCCAGCTAGATAAAACTCGCATCCGTTCTTAGAAGGATCTAGCAAGGGCCATTAACCAATACAAGCATATTGTTAACATGGCTCCAGACTGCTTGACCTTGCATAATATTAAGAAAAAAGCTACTGACAGCTTCAAAGATTATGCCTAGAGATGGAAGGATGTTGCTACTCAAGTCCATCCACCCCCCATTGAAAAGAAAACTGCAGTCTTGTTTGTCAGTACCCTCAAAGCACCATGTTATGAATGGATGATTGGGAATGCCACCAAGAATTTTGCAGACATGATAATCTTCGAGAAGATAATAGAAAATGCTATAAATAGTGGAAAACTTGAAGTCAAAGAGAAATCCAGTGCGAAAAAATGGGGCACCTAAAAAGAGGGAAGGATATGTCCAAGTTGTGACTCATGAAGGTTTACACCCATATCATCCATACCCCATGTACCAGCATTATTACCCCACCATAAATAATGTTGCACCAAACCCTTATCTACCAGTACCACAACCAACCTTCCAGCCAAACTTTTACTCACTAACACATATCCCTATGCTTGGCCCTACATCAATATGTCAAGTTAAAACGTCTACTCAGCCAAATAATCCAGTGAGTAATCAGAGGAGACCACGAAACATTCGGGATAGAACTCCCATAGATCCAATCCTAATGTCATACATAGAATTATTCCCTCGGCTTATTCATGATCATCTAGTTGAATCAATCTATTCAGAGCCTCTAAAGCCTCCTTACTTTCAAGGCCATGATGCCAATGTTACTTGTGTTTATCACCTTGGGAGCTCAAGCCACTCAACGAAAAATTACAGAGCCTTAAAGAGAAAGTGCGAGGTTTGATCCAAGTAGGTCTGCAGAATTTTGAAAGGAAGATAGAGCCAAGTGTTTATGGAAACCCTTTGCTTGATCACACAGGGGCATGATGGAAATAAGACTTCTATGGAAAAAGGGTTGTGATGAGAGATTTGAGTTATTTTCCTTGAATTTTTTATTTTTGTGCCCAAAAGCATTAAAAGGAGATTTTTTATGTTTAGGCTTAATTTATCTTTTATCATTTCAATAAATTGACAAGTATGATGCATTTTTATTTCCTCTTTCATTTTTTTCTTTCTTCTTTTTCTATGCCTACCTTTTTAAGTTCACTCATTTCAAGTTTCCAAATAATGAATATGAAGACAATCAAGGCAATAATCTAGGATTCAATTTTGAAAGTTATATCCATATTGATGAACTTGAACATAGATGACCATACTTTGTCATTTTATTTGTCAAGATTAATGTGGCGAGAAGGAAGACGAAAGTTGGCATGCAGTTTTGGCTAAACTAAAATTTTTAGAATTGTTTCACAAATATGTAGATCCTTATGGTGAAGTTCAGCAAGCTTGTTTTTTTCAATAAATGTTCTATGTTCACATTTGAGATGATAAATAACCATCTTTATTTTTTCCTTCACATAAATAAAATCATTCGTTTGCTATTCCTTTTGAACCATTGAAAATTTTTCAAAAAGAAATCCAACCAAGGATCACCCCTCCACCTTGAGGGGTAAAGTTTGGGAAGAAATCTATTTACAAAAAGAGAAAGTAAAAGTGGTATAAAATTTTACGGGCAAAGAAAAGTTCCCCTTTTTGTGAAATAAAGAAAAAAGAAAAAAGCGAAACAAAAGAAAAGAAAAGAAAAGAAGTGATGAAATAGATGATGAAAAATGTGAAAAACAGTAAAGCAAAATGTAAAGGTTGATGCTTCAAAGAAACGATAATTTGTTTGCAACCCTTAAACATATATTTGAGCCTATTTTATCCATTCTTTCACGATTCCTAAACCCGGGGCTACGTTATGTAACTTTTAAAGTCCATTTTGGTCAAATGTGAATGTTTGAATTGGAGAATCATATATTGAGTTAAGACATGCCAGTGGTATCATCAGAAGACAATAAAGCTTAGATGCATGAGACAGCTCTAAAGAAAAAAGGAAAAAAGCTTGTAGCACTTTGATACGCTCAATTGCCTTCAAGAGAACTTATGCGAACACATATGAGAAAAGTTCATTCTTGATACTTTGAGAAAGAGAACTAGTTTTGTAAAAAATTCTCTTGAATCACATGGCCGTTAAAAATGATGGATAACCAAGTAGAGAGGATCTTATGAAGTTAAAGGATTTTCCTAAGTGAAGCATTATTTTGAAAATGATGACTGAAGATGGTTTTGGCAGGTATAAGGAGAATATTTTGAAAAAGGGTGACTCAAATTGAAAACCCAAAAATGACAATTTGAGTCATAGGAGAATATTTAAGTCGAAAACCTGAAAAGGTGGCTTAGGTATAAGGAAAGTTATTGTTGTTTGAATTTTTCATTGGGGCAAGGTTTGGTTTAATATAACTCAAAAATATAAAGAATATCGATTAGATTTATTTTTGAAAATGAATCATGGATTAATTTGCTTGAGATTGTCAAAATATTCATTATTTGGGATGTTGATATCCCATCCAAATATCCATGCGGTCATACTTTGATTTGTCCATTTCTCCTGAGAAATTTGTCATTTTTTCGTCAAAGATAAAAACTTTTTTTCTCCTATTTTGTCTCCTACTATTCTTTGTTACAAACTTTGCACCCCTATAATGAATGGAGGATATGTGTGATGCATTGCATTTTTTTATGTAATTGGTATGATGATTTATAAATTAAAATGATAAACATAAAGCATTCTTGCATTACTTGGAAAAAAAAATATTTTAAGGATGACGTTTTGGCGCAAAAAGAGAAAGAAGAATGAGAACCATGAAGGTTCAAAATATAGAACTCGAGACTTCTAAGCTGAAAAAAATGCACTTTGGAAAGGGAAAATGCTGCAATTGAAGATTGAAT
This sequence comes from Fremontodendron californicum, assembly GCA_030761205.1. Taxonomy (NCBI): domain Eukaryota; kingdom Viridiplantae; phylum Streptophyta; class Magnoliopsida; order Malvales; family Malvaceae; genus Fremontodendron; species Fremontodendron californicum. The sequence continues at coordinate 13,310,516 of JAULJL010000023.1, forward strand.
AAAATTGGTAAAGGACTAGTCCAGTAGATAGAACTTGTTAGCCACTTCTGAAGTTACATGTTTTGAAATGATAAAAAGATGAAATAATGAGCTTGAGAATTTTTTTTACCACTATTGGAGACACATGATATTGATTTCATGCATTGCATTACATGGCATTCATGACATCTGTATTTCATGCATTGCATTCATGTCATTCATTACATGCATTTAACATATAAAAAAGATTTTAATTTGGATTTTTGAATTTTGAAATCAAATTCATTTAGGTAAAAATTTTGAACTTCGGTTGAGGATGTTTCTTTTCAAGGTAAAATTTTTAAACCTCGATTAAGGACATTTTTAAGATAAATTTTTGAATCTCGGTTGGAAAATTTTTGCAAGATAAACATTTTTGAAGATTATATGTGATTTTAAAACCTCTCTTGAGGAGTATTTTTTTAAAAGGAATGTGATTTTAAAACCTCTCTTGAGAAGTATTTTTCAAAGTGAATGAGTTTTTTAAACCACTCTTGAGGATACTTTGTTAAGCCTTTCTCAAGGATTTATTTCTAATTAAGCCTCTTTTGAGTTTGAGAATATTTTTAAAGCCTCTCACGAGGATATATTTTTTTAAGCGTCACTTGAGGATGTTATTTTTAAAGCCTCTTGAGGATGCAATTTTTAAAGCCTCTCTTGAGGATGTTAAAGCCTTTCTCGAGGATGTTTCTAAAGCCTCTCTCGAGGATGTTTTCCAATATTTTGTTAAGTCTCTCTCGAGGACATTTTGTTAAGTCTATCTTGATGTAGTTTTAAAGCCTCTCTCAAGGAATTTTGATATTTTAAAACCTCTCACGAGGATGGATGTTATTTTTAAAGCCTCTTGAGGATGCAATTTTTAAAGCCTCTCTTGAGGATGTTAAAGCCTTTCTCGAGGATGTTTCTAAAGCCTCTCTCGAGGATGTTTTCCAATATTTTGTTAAGTCTCTCTCGAGGACATTTTGTTAAGTCTATCTTGATGTAGTTTTAAAGCCTCTCTCAAGGAATTTTGATATTTTAAAACCTCTCACGAGGATGTTTGTAGAGCCTCTCTTGAGGATATTTTTAGAGCCTCAAACAAGGAACGCTTTTCAATTTTTAAATCCTCTCTCGATGAATATTTTTAGAGCCTCTCTTGAGGATTATTTTGTTTATATCAAACCTCTCTTGAGGATTATTTTGTTAATACCAAACCTCTTTTGAAGAAGTTTTTTTTTTTATCAAAACCTCTCTTGAGGATTATTTTATTTTTAGTCAAGCCTCTCTCGAGGAGCATATATATTTTTAAAGATAATATTTTTTAGAAAAATATCAAGTCTCTCTTGAAGGACGTTTTTCATATTTGAGATTTTCAAAGTTTATGCCTCGTTTGGAGAAGTATTTTTAAAAATGAGTGTTCAACATTTAAATTGTTTGGAGCTGAATGTAGGGGTGTTTATATCTTTGCACACTTCCCGTTTATCAGAAAATGCGCAAAGAGAGGCAATTCCAAACACCTAATTTTATTCGGGTATTTAGGTTAATTGATTTTTGGACCTAAAAGAACTATTGGACCTTAAGTTATTTATGGGCTTTTAAAATTAATTATTAAAGCTTAAATGGGTCTGAGGTTAATTATTGGTCTTTGGAATCAAAACTTGGACCAGTCCATTTTTATTTTTTTATTTTTATTTTCCTTGTTATTGTTATTGTTATTTTTTTTTATTTCTTATTTCTTTTTCATCTTTCTTGTTTTTGTTCTTATTTTTACTTTTTTTATTCGGTTAAAAAAATGAAATAATAATAAGGAAACAAAAAGGCAAGGAAGTAGAATTCAAATCCAATTGCAGCAATCAAATCCGAAAGACTCTTTTTTTAGTTTCAGTGTTAGAGTTTGTTAAAACCAAATTTAAATAAACTTAAAACTCTTTGCTGGAAATTCATTATATAACATAGTGAATCAAACAATAAACACACACAATAATCACAATGCCAATCGACAACAAAAAAAAAAAAATCAGAAGAAAGTTTTTGGGTTGAAGGGTTTGATTTGAATTTCGGGTATTTTGGGTTCGGGTTGTTATTTCGAAAATCTAAAAAGTGAAAACCTAGGGAGGTTTAGAGGAAAGTTCGGTAAGAATTTAGAGGCCATTTGACAAATTTCAAAAGAGATTTATGGGCTATAGGTTGCGGGTTTCAAACTTAGATCTAGGATTTTTGGGTAAGATTTCCAAAAATCTAACTTAATTTTGAAGTTTAGGGGGTTGAAATGAAGATTTTGGAGGATTTTCGAGAATTCCTAAGTTCAACGACGGAGGCAGTGGTGGCTCACAATGGCGGAAGTGTCGAAATCTGGAAAAAACATAAATTTTCTAGCGTCGTTTGAATTTTTTGACGCTGGAATTTGGGATTGTGATTGTCGACAGCAGACAAAAAAGGGCAGAGAGAAACAACCGTGTTTTTTTTTTTTTTTTTACTTTGGTAAGAAATAAGAAACAAAAAGATTTGTAAGTTTTAGAGATACACGGGTCCGGTCGGGTTGCGAGATTCGTGCACCAATCGACACGTAGACTCGTGAACAGGCCTGACCCGTATGGTTGATTTCTTTTTTTTTAGTTTTTTTTTTTACTTGTTCTTTTATTATTATTATTAATTATTTTTATGTGTTTATTTAGTTATTTGTTTATTTTTTTCTTTTTTTATATATATTTTGATTAATTTATTTTTAATGATTTATTGTTAATTTATTTATTTGATCAAACATTGTATTATTTTATTTATTGTGTTTTTAATTGGATTTGATTTGTTTTTATTCTTGTGTATTTTATTTATCATGATTAATTGTTAATTCATTCATTTCATTGATTAATTTTTTTAAACTGTGTTATTATTGATATAGCATATTTTGTAGCCATTTTGTTTATTTTGAAATTTAATAAATTGGAAATTTAAAATAAGGAAAAATTAACTTGTATAATATATTCCACTCTTACATAAATAATGATTAATTAAGAAATAAGTTGAAATCTTTGTGATGATGAAATTTTAAGGGGGCTACGATTGAGCAGTCTTTTAAGAAATTTTTAGGTGAAAAAAACTTTTCTAAATTTTGCTAACTTGATGGAAGGTTTAGAAAAGAGTTCCAATACAAAAAAAAAAAAAATTGATGCTTTTTTTAAATAATTTTAATAAAAGTTGATGTGTGTAGAATATTTGTATAAGAGTCCTAATAAGAAAATAGGCTAAAATAAGTTGAAAATATTCCCGATGATGAAATTCTGAGGGGATCTCAAATGGGTAGTCTGTTCAGAAAGTTCTAGGTGAGAAGCTTGATGGAAGGTTTAGAAAAGGAATTCAATACACAAAAATTGATGCTTATTTTTAAATAAATTTTTCTTAGAGAATTCTAAATAATAAAGATAAAATTAAGAGGTTAAGACCATTTAGGCTTGAGATAACATAAGATTAATTAGGTACTATCCTTAGATAAACGTTGTGTGGATGCTAACCCTTCCCCACACGTAACCGAACTCCCGGACTTAATTTTGAAACATAGACCATAACATAATTCTTTTTAGGGTGTCTTAGTCAACTTAGCATTACTTTAAAAATGATAGATTCAAATAGGTGAACTGAACACAACTAATAAAAGATTAGTGGAAACTCTCTTTTTGTGTTTAGCGGCCGAATCCTATGATTTGGCATGTTATGACAGTTGTTATTTCAAGAACACCTAGAATTCTTCTTCAGCCACTATAAATAAAGCTTAAACCTTGACATTCAAGAGGAAGAGATTAAGAGGAAAGTGAAAGAAAAGGAGAAAGACTAAGAGATGAGAAGGAGATTGCAATCAGCCACCATAACAGAGTTTCATATTTCTTTTTTTCTTTTTTTTTTTGTTATTGCTTTTTTTTATATATAAATCTATTAATGAAACATAATAACATGTAACTGAATTATTCTTTTGATTAATGATTTTTTCAAAGCCCTAGACATTATTATTAGTTAATAAATTTCAGAATCTATTTCTTTTGAATTTGTTATGTTTTACTGATTACATGTCAAGAATCGCTATCTTGTTTATTTAGGAGTGCAACTAGATGAATACTATAGTGATTTGATTGCTAGTTTAGTGTTTTGATATATAATTGTGAAGATTTCTAAACATAAGTAGCAAATTGTCATCGATGATTATGAGATATTTTCGTTTGTACAATGTAGAGTATGACTCAAGTTAAATAAACTGAGCTTGTGTGTTTATTGCTTGATATAATCTATCTTTTTAGATTGAATGCTTTCATTAAACTAAAATTGGGGTGCTTGTTTTGAGTTTTTCAATGAAAAGAGATTGGGTAACAGCGCTTGTTCATTTTCACAACGATAAAGTATGGAAAAATTGAGACAATCGAGCTTGTGATTGTTTTCGAATTATTATTTTTAAAAGAAAGTGAAAGATAATTTTGCTTTTTGGCTAAATTTCATGTTTAGAGGTGGGCAATAATTGCTTAACCATACTTTTCATCATTATTCTTACTTGTTATATCTAAAATTTTGTTTCTTTAGATCTTAACTTTACTATTACCTTTTCTTTTATTTTATTTACATCTTAATGCAATTCAAACCCCCCAAAGTTTAGTGTGTGTCTTTTGTGAAGTTTTTAATATGTCTGGTGATATTAGATTAGAGTTTTGCATCAATAACTTATAAATTAAGAATAATCTCTATGAAAATAACCCTTGCTTAGTACTATACGCAATAATGATCATAACCAAGTGCAAGGATTTAAGTTATACACTATTTAGTGTTGTTGTCTCTAATTTATTACTTGATTTTGTTTTCTGTTTTTAGTATTAGTTCTAATTAGTTTTTTTTTTTTTAGTTTATTAGGTTTTCTATGAATGAATATCTGAATCTACCAAAGAGAAGGTAGATCAACAACAACTTAAAAAGATTTTGGAATTCACATTGTCTTATCATAAATTAAATGAGGAGTTAGCACATACGGTTCAACCCGAGCAAGGAGAGATGGCACAGAACAATCAAACACTTAAGGAGTTGGCGACAACAATTTTGGACTAGCAGCCTCTTTGCATTGGTTTCCTCAACTTGAAGTTTCTTTTGAGTTCAAATCGGGAATGATACATCTTTTACCAATTTCCATGGTTTTGCGGGTGAAGATCCAAATAAGCACCTCAAGGAGTTTCATGTAGTATGCTCAAGCATGAAACCAACGGACATCTCTAAAAAGCAAGTTATGCTAAGAGCTTTTTCATTCTCTTTAGCGGACATCATAAAGGAATGGCTTTATTATCTACAATCCAGTACCATTACTACATAGAATGAGATGAATAACTCTTCCTTGAGAAGTATTTCCCTAGATATAAGACCATAACAATTGGAAGAAAAAAAAAATGTGTCACTTAGTAGGGAAAAAAAAAACTTTGTTTTACACTATCAAAAACCAAAAACCAAAAAAAAAAAAAAAATTGACCAAATCTTTTTTTCAGCTCGTTAGAAAACTTACTCAAAAACATTAAAATAATTTTCCCAAAACCTAGGCTAACTTATTATGCTTGCTGTGTTTTTTTTTTTTTTTTTTTGCTCTCTCTCTCACTCTCAATAACCCTAGTAACCATAAACCAAAACCTCAATCTCAAAAAAGAAAAAGAAAAATTCCAAAAACCCTTCATTGTACTGCTTTTGTTGCTCTATAATTGTTGTGCATTTTTTTATTTGAATTGTGCGATTGTGGCTGCTGGATGGTTGTTTTTTTTACGAACCTAAACAAAAGAGCTTCATTTTTCTTTGGACTCGATTTTAGATATCCTAAACAAATTTCAACTCTTAAATCTAAAACGAGTCATTTGATTTCGGATTTGGTGTTTGCTTCAAATATGTTTTTTTTTTCTTTTTTCGAAAAGAAATAAAGTAATATATATATATAAAAGAAATAAAAATACAAAAAAAAAAGAAATATGGGTTTACCCAATTCAAAGTCCAAAGCAAAAATTGAACACTAGATCCAAAAGTCAATTAGGGTCCAAGATCCAGAGTAAAAATTGGGCTCAAAAGCAAAACATCCAAAAAATTACAGTTCAATTTTCGAAATAAGAAAGGTTTTATACAAATTTGGTTATAAAATCAAAATTCAATTTTATCAAAATTAGGTTAAACTATATTTGATTTAAATAAATTATCCTAAAAGAAATGAATTTAAAAAAACAAAGATAATTTAATTCAAATGACACTTCAAAAATCTCCAACAAAATTGAATGTCTACAATTTATTTTAACACACAAGCTATGCATTGATGAGTAGACCTGCTTATAGGTCGAACAGCCCGGCAGGCTCGACCCATACTGGATCGGGCCTAGGCAGGTGTTTTTGTGTTCTAGGTCGACCCGGCCCGGATACTGTTCATAGAATAAAAAATTATTTTTTATTTAAATTTAATTATAAAAATATATTAATATTAATATAAAAATAAAAATAATTTTTATTTTTTAATAATAAATTGAACTACAACCCAAGCCGAGCCTAAGCAAACAAAAAAAAAATTCGAGCATGGCCTAGCCCTGCCATAAGCAGATCTACATTGATCTATTGAGAGATGATATCGACATTGTATTTATGGTAATTATTTCATTTCTCAAGCACATTACAAATTTAATTATACAACTCCTAGTTAGAAGTTAGAAGTCTTTGAATCCAAGTAAACTTTTGTTTGGATCCGATTGGAGGAAAAGAAAAGAAGAGCTAGGTTTGGAATCTCTTTATGCAAAATCAAATAAGGTTGATGAACGGGGAGTTCTAGGGTAAGCTCTTTTATAGTGAGTTTAAAATAGACTTTATTATATATAAATATGATAAAATTACATAAAATTATCATTTTTATATGTAATTTTTTTTATATATATAAACATGACAAATTACATATAAATATGATAAATTACATATAAACATGACAAATTACATATAAACATGTCATATTTGTCATGTTTATATGTAATTTTTTAAATAGTGTAATTTTTTTTTTTTTTTTTTGCATATGTAATTTCATTTTTACATATAAATATGATAAAAATTACATATAAACATAATAAATTACATATATAATAAAATCTACGAAAAGCTCATAGAGCTTTCCTTGTATTTTTCTTTGATTTTGAAGCTATCTCTATTTTGTGTTAAACATTGTGCAGGACGGTTGGCAAAGAAAATAATAATAAATAAATAAATAAATAAAACTTCAAACTCTGATCCGATCTTATCACTCTCCAAAACAATGTAATTGGTTAGCAGTGCTGCACAAACTCAGCCTCATGTCATACTCCTAGCTCAAGGTGTAAGCACTGCAAAAGCCATATATGTAAAGGGAAACTTATTGCTGAATATACTGGTTTTTGCGGTGATCAAACTTAATAAAATATAATATAATCTGAAAAGTCAGATACTATATATTTGATTTATGGGACAACCTGCAATGACAAGCCAAGCCAGACCTCACTTTCAGTTATTCTACTCTACACTTCCTTGATGGTTTTTTTTCTATCTTAATATAGTCTCTTTTTTTTTTTCTTTTTAAAATATTGATATTTTATTTTTAAGTATCAAAATCATTTTTTTAACCAATTCAAAAATCGTCATGACTCAAAGCGATTTTTCAATAAAAAAATTTAATTTTTTTATTAAATGAAATTAGAAAATTGTCATGAGCCATGGCAATTTCTCAATTGTAATGTAAAAAAATTTAAATTTTACAGTTAAAAAATCGTCATGGCTCATGACGATTTCCCAACATAGTTTAAAAAAATAATAATTTTATGTTGAGAAATCGCCATGGACCATGGTGATTTTCCAACCATTTTTATTTTAAAATTAAATTAATTCAAAATTATGCCACCAATTGTAAAAAAAAAAAAATCAAATTTGAAGGCAAACAGTCAAGTGACTGTTTGTCTTCAAATTTCTCCCCACAAAACACCCCAAATACTCTTATAAATACCCTCTCTATTCCACTTACTCTTACAACTTAGTTCATAAACTCAAGTTTCTTCCTTTTATTTCCTACACACAAAAAAAATCTCAAATCTTCTTGATTTTTCATTCTTCTATACAAAATCTCTTCAGGTTGATTTAAAAATAGCTTCATCATCATTATTGAGGTTGCAAGAGAATCACATATCCTCGGTTATATTTCAAAAGGTAAGTAAATTTTTATAATATTATCTGTATTATATTATCAAAATTTTATAATATTATAATATTATAATTATTTAATTATTATAGTTTTGTAATTTTATAATTTTATTATTATTATAATTTTATAATTATTTAATTATTATAATTTTATAATTATTTAATTTAATTTAACTAATTATCAACAGGATACTCGTCGCGTTTTACGTTCGAGAAAATTTTCTTTAAAGGATCCGCATCCATATACTATTGACCACTTAAAGAGAGCCAAATTTTATTATGCAACTCAAATTCGACAATTTCTACTTCAACCCGACTTAATTAGTGCGTTGATTGAACGATAGAGACCCGAGACGCACACTTTTCATTTTTCGTTTGGTGAATGCACAGTAACTCTAGAAGATGTTGCGCTTCAACTTGGACTTTCGGTACATGGCGATGCAGTTACAGGCGCAAGCTTACTAAATTGGAATGAAGAGTGTCAAAATTTATTAGGCATTGTACCTCCAGAAGAGTATGTATATGGCTCAACCGTGAGACTAACTTGGTTGAAATCCTTTCAAAATCTTCCATTACATGCAAGTGAAGAAGAGATAAAATATGTTGCTAGAGCATATATTTTACGTTTGATTGGAGGATTGTTAATGCCTGACAAATCGAACAGTCGGATACATTTAATGCATCTTCCATTACTTCGTGATTTAGAGCATGTAGTAAATTATAGTTAGGGTTCTACGTGTTTGGGGGTTTTGTATAGAGAACTGTGTCGGGCTACAGTTCCAAAGAGCCATGCCATAGGTGGATGTTTAGTGCTTCTACAATCATGGGCTTGGTATCGGTTGCCATTTCTTGCTCCGCACGTGGATGTTCCACTTGTATACCCCCTTGCAAGCAGGTAATAATTTTTACTCTTTTATTAATTTTTGTACGAACTTGTATCGTTATAGGTCTTTTAAGATTTTATAAGCATTTTAACAGGTGGAGTCATCATAGAGATCTTACCGATACTCCGACCTACCTTGCAAGTATAAGATTACGCCTAAATCGAGTAGGATATGATAAGGTAAATGTTTCAATTGTTACATTCAAGTATTTTTGTATTTAATCCATATGAAACTAATAATTTGTAATAATTATTCGCAGTTTGTGTGGATGCCATATTCTTTAAATGAAATTATGGCATGAACTCCCATCGGATTCCTACAGTAATTGTCATATATGGAAAGCAAATACAGCAATGATATGCTTTGCATATATGGAGTGGCACCACACTGACAGGGTGTTGCGACAATTTGGGATGCAACAACCAATTTCGCAACCACCGGTGAACCTTGATAAGGTTCACAAGATTGACATGCGTGGGCATCATGAAGAATTCAGGCCTACGAAGCATCAAGAATGGATCAAGTGGTGGGATATACGTTCTGAACGAATTCCGACAGGTTATCCCATTGTTGGTAATAATTTTAACCCATCTGATGATTACATAAGATGGTAATAAAATGAAGGTCAACCTTTTGTTTGTCCACTGTCGGAGTTTGAGGATCTTAGGAGTTTGCCATTTCCCGGGCGAACTTCAAATCCAGTCCCTCCTATACAGGAAATGGAAGCTCCTAGACCTAGCCGACAACGTCGGCGAACGCGTCAACCGGCCTCACACATGCAACAGAGTTCATTGCACCGAGGATATCATTTAGTCATCTTGAACCTGAACGGGATCATGGAGTACTATCCAGTCATCGTTATTCCATCAGTCACCCCGGATTTGATGTTGATGAGTGTTACAGACCATCACCGCCAGTGACGAGATTAGATGACCAGCTCCTCACCCCAAGTCCAAGTTCAGTATATCTAATTACAATGTATCAGTTTGGAACCCCTGTATCAGCATTTGATGCTACATCACTTGTGGGTCCATCTAGTAGTCAGGTTCCCTTTATGGGTAGACTGGGTGTTGGCTCCTCCAGCAGTGGGTTTCAAATTTTTGATACAGAAGAAATGGGTCCCTCTAGTAGTGCTTTTTCATCGACTGATGTGGGTCATTATAGCACCGTCCATGAGCGTGCGCATGACATACAACTAGAACCAGTAACGGTTACAGCAAGAGGTCGTAGTCAACCGCGAATACGTGCCACTGACGAGGTTGAACTACGGGTGCTACCACCATGCAATAGGAGAGCTCCACACAGTTGCTCAACACCACGCGATACGAGAGCTCCTCCATAAATAATTAGAATAAATGCACTTTTATAGAATATAACGAGAATAGTGTATTTTAAATTCGTAATGTATAAATTTATATGTTTTGCATTTCATGTTATGCAAGTTTCTTTTTTATTTATCATTACATGTTATATAATTATATTTTTTATAAATTGTTTTTTTTGTTATTTAAAATTTATTACATTATTATTTTTTAAATTATATAATTTTTAATTTTGTTATTTTTTTTTTTAAAGAAATAAATAAAAAGAAAAAAAAACTGTTGGGAAATTAATTTTCATTTTTAATCTTGTTATTTATTCTTTTAAAGAAAAAATAAAATGAGAAACAATTGTTGGGAAATTAATTTTTAATTTTAATTTTGTTATGTTTTTTTTTAAAGAAAAAATATAAGGAGAAAAAAATGTTAGGAAATTAATTTTTAATTTTAATTTTGTTATTTATTTTTTAAAAGAGAAAATAAATTGAAAAAAAATGTTGGGAAATTAATTTTTAATTTTGTTATTTATTTTTTTAAAGAAAAAATAAAAGGAAAAAAATTGTTGATAAATTAATTTTTATTTTTATTATTAAATTTTGTTATTTATTTTTGTAAAGAAAAAATAAAATGAAAAAAAATTGTTGGGCAATTAATTTTTTATTTAATTTTTAAAGAAAAAAATAAAAAGAAAAAAAATTGGGAAATTAATTATCTCAATAATTTTTTTTTTCTTTTTACCGGTACAATTTAATTTAATTTTAAAATAAAATAAAAATGGTTGGGAAATCGCCTTGACCTATGGCAATTTTCCAATATAAAATTTAATTTTCTTTTGTAAAACTATGTTTGGAAATCGCCATGGACCATGGCGATTTCCCAACTGTAAAATTTAAATTTTTTTTTTTAAATTTCAATTGGGAAATTTTCATGACCCATGGCGATTTCCCAACTTTGTTTAAAAAAAATTAAATTTTTGTGTTGGGAAATCGCCATGGGCCATGGCGATTTCACAACTGGTTAAAAAAATAACGGATTTTGATACTTAAAAACAAAGTATCGGTATTTTGAGAATTTAAAAGTTAAAAAAAAAATTGGCTATACTAAGATTTTAAAATAAAAAAATAATAAAAAAAAAAAAACCCTTCCTTAATTCTAGTTTTTCATAAATAAATAAATAAAAAAAACCTTCAACCAAATCTTAGAGGCCTTTAATTGGTAATTTTGAATACAACATGAACATGATATATTTAATAAACACGAAAATAATTTAATAAACACGACACTACATATTATGGTTAATACGATAATTTAACATATCATATTTGTGTCTAAAAATTTGACACAATTAACAATTTATATCGTATTTAAATTTATACAATTGACTTGATAAAAACCACAAGGCAAACACGTGTGCACAAATTATCAAGTTTACCTTTAATCCATTTCACTGCCGTTCCATTCCGTTCCATTTTGCAAGGCCTCAAAGAATTTGGAATAGTGGGTTCTTGTTCATGGAGGGCGGCGGCAACATGTTCTTTTCTGATCTTTTTTCTTTTCTTTTTTTTTTCTTACATATTTTTAAGGGAAATTAAGAAAAAATTATTATTAAAATTTTAGTCAATATTTTTAATTAAATTTTATTTATATTTATTTATAAGTTCTTTGGGACTTTTTATTTTCTTAACAAAGAGCTGTCAACATATTATTATTTGATAGTGTATAAATTTTATACACGATCAATGTTTCAAATATAAATCTTTTAATATAAATTTTATGTTGGTTTCTTTTATTTATTTTTTCTATGAATGTACTATTTAATATATAGTGAAAGTTATTTGATTGTTATTATAATTTTTATTTGTAATATGTAACCTTTTATATATATATATCTATATATATATATATATATATATATAAAAGGAACAGTCAATTTTGATTAAATATATAATGCAGTAGTTTTATTGATTTTATTAATCATTAATCCATATATACTTGTATTTTTTTACTTTAAAATTTTAAAACATAAGTTCCAAACTCAAATGATTTTTTTAATAGAGAATAAACATAATACTTATTATGAACTTGGGTTTAGTCTAAATGTTTCACTCACCACTTTTAAGAGAAAAAGAGGTGGATTCTAACAAACCTAAAATTCAATCCCTAACATTTGTAAATTTTTCTTCCCTAATTCTTCTTAAACTTTGACCTTCCTTGTACCGAAAACATAATACTTATTATTCAATCAAATGTTTGAATGTTATCCACTTAATATCTCTAATCTTTCTTCTTAATTATTACTTCCATTTATCTCTATTATTATAAAACCTCTGATTGGGTTTGTGTTAGTATATGTCCTAGTGCCAATCAGATTGGACAAGGGATATACAGTTAATAAAGCAAATCCATCACCATACCTTAGTGATACAAGGTTTTCCTTCATCTTAGTACGATAATAAAGAGTTATTAAGTACTAATCGGATGAAATCCATGGAACATAAAGGTCTTGCAAAGAAATTATAAAGAGTTATAATTGTGAGATCCTTATGCATCAAAGTCATGTTTCTCAAACTGTTCCAGGTCATCGTATTGCCAAGACGGGGCATTGGCAATGCTCAAAAACTAGTACATGTTACGCCTTCTTACTTATGAAGTAAGCAACTGATCTCATAGGTTGAAGTATGAGGGATACTTGGGATAACATGTAGGTGCTTGTCTATTGAACAAGTTCATTGAACATGGCCCGCTGTGAGAACTCCATTTGGTATTGTCATTCTAGTGTCTATGAAAATGCTCTCACGTGCCAGTCATGTAAATTAGTCCTCGGACTTGTGATACCAGGTCATCTTGTATGGAGAGTGTCATACTTTGATTCCATCACGAACGAGTCCCAAAAAGGGGATGCTTATGGTAGGGTGATTTTGGGTATGACATGAACCATGCGAAGATGGATGAGTGGTCCAGAGAGGATTCACCACTCCAAGTGACATAGGAGGTATATCTCATCTGTTCTTGGCTTCGGTTAACTTGATGAAGTCTATAGCAAGAGCATGATGGATTTAGGAGAAATCGTTTCTCTAAATTCATAAGGTTATTCATAAGCTGCAAGAACTAATATGGATTGAACATGAGTAGACACTGCACCATGCTCATGGGCTTTCCGAGATATCTAGTGAAAAGACTGAATTACATTGATAGGCTGGTTACTGAAAGGTTTCAATGAGTCACATTGATTTTTCAATATTTGGGTGATCATGATGGGTTGTTAGATCTTGCTCTTGATCTATGAGTACATGTTAATGAGATTAATTATACGTATAGCCAACATGTTGGACACCTAATGTGTCATACACAATAGGACAGAATTGTTGGCTTAAACTTGGGATTTGATTAAGTAAGGACTTAATTGAATAAAAGGTTTATATGGAGGACCTAATTGCATAAGATTCAAATTAGGAAGGTTAAGACATAATTTGAATTTGAGACATCCAAATAAGGTTCTCTTAACAAGCCAATATGGATAAGCTTGTCTACAATGTCTAAATGTAGACATTCTTAAGATAAAGTTGTCCTGGCCGAAAATAAGGAGTTGTCTGAAATGAGAAAAAGTTTCTCGTTTTCGAGGAGTTTGATTACGAATCAAATTCTATCAACTTGTATTTCACTAAACCGAATATTGCTTTGATTATGTCCAAGTCCGAGTCCAACACTAAAAATTAGTGTTTGACTATGACTCTAACACTTGCAGGGTGAAAGAGTTTCGCTTGAACAATGACTCTGTTAAATACGAGCTAGTTGAGTCCAACTAGGAGAGTTCTCGCAGTGGGCCATGTTAAATAAACTTGTTCAATAGATAAGCGCCTACATGTTATCCTAAATATCTATCATACTTCAACCTATGAGATCAGTTGCTTACTTCACAAGTAAGAAGGCTTAACATGTACTAGTTTTTGAGCATTGCCAATGCCCCGTCTTGGCAATACAATGACCAGGAACAACTTTAGGAACATGGCTTTGATGCATAAGGATCTCACAATTATAACTCCTTATAATTCCTTTATAATGTCTTTATGGTCCATGGGCTTCGTCCAATTAGTACTTAAATACTATTATTTTTATCTTACTAACATGAAGGAAAACCTTGTATCACTAAGGAATAGTGATTGGTTTGTATTATTAACTGTATATTTCTTATCCAATCTAATTGGCTCTAGTGCATATACTAATATCATAAACTTGTAATAACTTGAATTTAATACTAAAAATAAGAATGATTAAATGGTAATTAAATAATTTTTTATAAAACAAAAACTTTAATTATCTATTTTATTCTAATATGTTTTTACTTTTTTATCAAAAGTTAAAATTATATATAAGGTAAAATAATAATTTTATCAAAAAGTCAATTGTATTTTATACTTGTAACTTGTAAGGATATTTTAATTATATGAGTACAAAACAATTTGAATTGTATAAATAAATCACCTAATGTTTTTTAAAAAGTTTGAATATATGTCAAGATAAAATATTAAATATGATGAAAATGAAAGTGAACAATCAAACAAATGGTTGCCATTAGCATGACAAAGTTAAAATTAACTCCATTCTACTAATTGAGATAGAATTATCCAATATGGACAGCCAACAAAAACCAAAATTCTATCTCACAAATCATATGTCATAAAAATGCTAGCTAATGTATTCAGCAGGTAGGGAAGTAAATGATATGGGCTTGAACGAACAGACATCTGTTGGTGTTCGTTTGTTTATTTTTAAGGTTGTTTGTGTTCGGTTCGTGTTCATTAAAGATTTTAAAATTGTGTTCGAACTCAATTTGTTTAAAATTCAGTGTGTTCAAATTCATTCATTTAAATTAAATGAAATTGTTCTCGAACATTAAACGAACATGTTCATAAACATATAATCGAGCATGTTTGCGAACAATTAAAAATTTGTTCATGAACAATAAACAAACAAACAAATGAACAAATAAGTCAATTTTAAGTTATTATTAAATATAAAATAATTAAATAAAAATATAATTAAATTTATGTTATTATTAATTATAATCAATAAAACACAAATATTATTAAATTATTAAATTAAAATTATTATTAAATATAAAATAATAAAACACGAATAATATTAATTATATTGTAAATAAATAAAATATAAATAATAATAATATATTAATTATATTATAATTGAATAGTAAATGAGTTTTAAACGATTCATAAATGAATTGGACATACATTGTTCGAGTTCGGTTTGTTTAATAAACAAACCTTAAAATCATGTTCATAAATGTTTATTTAACTTGATAAATGAACATAAATTGAACTGTTCACAAACCGTTCGTCGAACGCTCCGTATATTTACAAGCCTTATCAGTAGGTTAAAAGGTTTAGCCAAAGATCATGAGAACATCAAAAAAATTTCCATGATTTTACAATTGCCTTTTCTAGTACATCTAATCTGAATTTCAGGAGAGATAAACATTTTACTCAAAATAAAGTTCAATTAGTTGATTTTGACATAAGTTTTACATTTTATATTTTTCTTGTCTAAAATGGAATTCCAAGATAAATTAAATATTTACAAATTTTAATATATAATAAATTATTAAATCTTCATCTTTACTTTATCTTCAGTTAAATAAATAAACAGACATACAGATCGTAAACAAGATAAAAGATAACTTGTTTGCTTCTAAAAATTCAATCAAAAGGGAAAATTTTGATCTTTCCATTGTAATATAAATAAAAAATAGCGCAAAACTTATCTGAACTTGAACTCGAAAAAATCGAACCGAAAATGATCAAAACTCAAAATGATCCGAATTCATTAAGTTAAAATTAAATCCGTAATAACTCAAATTTAATACTAAAAATAAGAATGATCGAATTGTAATTAAATAATTTTTTTTAAAACAAAAAATTTAATTATCAATTTTATTCTAATCTCATTTTTACATTTTTAATTAAAAGTTAAAATTATATATATATATAATAAAAGAATAATTTTATCAAAAATTCAATTTTATTTTGTACTTGTAACTTTTAAGGATATTGAAATAATATAAGTATAAAACAATTTGAATTGTGTAAATAAATCTCTAAAATCACTTCAAACATTTTAAAAGGTTTAAATTTATGTCAAGATAAATATTAAATATGGTGAAAATGAAAGTGAAAAATCAAATAAATGGCTGCCATTAATCATGACAAAGTTAAAATTAACTTCATTCTACTAATTATCCAATGTGGATAGCCAACAAAAGCAGAATTCTATTTCACAAATCACATGCCATAAAATTGTTAGCTAATGTATTCAGCAGGTTAAAAGATTCGGTAAGAGATCATGAGAACATAAAAAAAATTTGCCATTATTTTACAATGATCTTTTCTAGCACATCTAATCTGCATTTCATCAGAGACAAACTTTTTACTCAAAATAAGTTCAATTAGTTGATTTTGGCATAAATTTTATATTTTATATTTCTCTTGTCTAGCATAGGATTCTAGGATAAATTAAATATTTACAAATTTTAATATATAATAAAATCATTAAATTTTCATCTTTACTTTATCTTCAGTTTTATCCAAAAGTAGATAAACAGACATACAAGTCGCGAACAAGATAAAAGGCAACTTGCTTGCTTCTAAAAATTCAATCAAAAGGAAAAAAATTTGATCTTTCAATTATAATATAAAATAAAAAATGACGTAAAACTTGTCTGAATCCAATCCCGAGATAGCCCAAACTCGAAGAAAAAATCTGAACAAAAAATGATCTAAATTCAAAATTATCCGAATTAAAAAAAAAACTAAATCCAATATAATTCAGATCCGAAATGATCTAACCCGAATTCGTCCAATTATCACCTTTAATTTTTAGTATGTAATTAAGGGCCCCTTTGAATGCCCAGTGGGCTGGAAGTCCGGTACGATTGGATCCCTTTTTAGCGTCCAATCACATTGGTTACCCATTTTTTTATTTTTTTGTTTTAAGATTTTTTTTATTTATTCAAAATAATAAAAAAATTATATAATTATATATAAAAAAAATAAGCAAGTACATTTAATAAAATTTTATTATTAAATATATAATAAAATTTTATAAAAAATATATATATCAATATTTTTAAGTGCATAAAATTTTTAAAATTTTATAATATCAAATTAAATTATATAAGAGATAATAAAAATTAAATATTATTTGGTTATGTTTTAATTTATGTAAATAAATTATTTGTAATTATAAACAAATTTTAATATAATGTCTTTAATTGTTATTTTCTCTTCTTATTAAAATTTATCTCACTAACATTGTTGTTTTTACATCCAAACACATATCCCATTATTGATTTTAATCTCATTATTATAATACTTTATCTCACTATTTCAATAATTA
Organism: Fremontodendron californicum; assembly: GCA_030761205.1. Classification (NCBI taxonomy): domain Eukaryota; kingdom Viridiplantae; phylum Streptophyta; class Magnoliopsida; order Malvales; family Malvaceae; genus Fremontodendron; species Fremontodendron californicum. The sequence goes on from JAULJL010000023.1 coordinate 13,328,325, forward strand.
AACTCATCTCTATCACTATTTTTAATTTCATCGAAGTTAATTTTATTGTTTATCTAAATGGATCCTAAGTCTTAACAAATTGTACACCGATCGGACGAGTATGAGAGAGAAAGGGAGAGAGAGCAGTAATGATTAAAGCGGTTAGGATGTCTTTACCCAAATGAAAATGATATTTTAAGAAAAGAAACTAAAGGACACAAATATTGAACAAAAACAAACAGTAAAGAAAAAGTAGTAAGCAATGGCATGCACCAGAATGTTAATAAAACAAAATAAAAAGTAGAAAAAAACAACATATATAAAAGAAAAAAAGAAAAAGCAGAGTGTGACGGTGTGCCAGGTAGATTTATTTGTTCAGATGGCTGGTGGGTCCTTCCTTTAAGTCATCACCTGTTGAATGATAAAAGTGTTCTTTCTTCCTTTGACATATATATATATATATATATATATATATATATATATATATAAAGAAGTGGGACGAAAAATTATCATGCAGAAGAACATATAACGCAGATGATATCTGTATATAATAATAGTAAATTTAAGTATTTTAATTAGAACTTTTACATTCAACATTTAATTTAAATGATTGATGCATGTATTTCGTTATTAAAAAAAAAAATCAAATAAAAAAAAACTTATAAATCTTATAAATTCATGCGAATATTTTTCAAATTTTCTTGCATTTTTATATGCATAAGAAGTTATTTTTGAAGTGTAGGGGGAATTTTTCTACAATCTTAAATTCGGTAAAGATTAATTATACCATTTGGGTTTCCTTTTGTTTGGGAGATGTATCTTTTCAAATTTTCTTCTGTTTAATTTGTAGGTTTTTCTAGGGTAAAACTTTTATTCTTTTATCAATTGAGACGGAAATTTGGACTTGTTGATCCTTTGAACTACTTTGGGAAGAATTTATGGAGTTTAGAGCTTCAAAACCCTTTCCTTTTAAGTCATAAGACAACTTATCATCTTTATACCATTCTTTTTTATTATTATTATTATTATTATTATTAAATAATACAAATATAAGATTTAATGTCTATGGACCACCAGATTAATTAGGAAACTATATATTATTTCCAAAAAGAAAAGAAAAGAATTTGGTCCCCTAATAATCCAAGTCTTAGAATGTAGGAAGAAGGATAGTAGGGGCACATGCTATACGCCAGCAAAACATCATAAGTTCTAAAAGTATAATTCCATGCATTGTCTAGGCCATTAAAGATTATAATCTTCTCTTCTAACATAATTGAATAATATTTGTTTATGTTTTAATTAATTAATTAATTGTTACTCAATACTTTGTTATTCTTTACTCCTCCATTGTTAATACATTTGCTATTCTTGAAGTATACAAGTTCGCTTTATTAATACCCCTGACAAGGTTTATATTAGAATATATATCTCTTATAACTTGAGCCAGCAGATTAATCTCATGTACTCATCACTTTGTTCTTTTTTTTAAAGGTTAAAGTAGTAACGATACCTAACTGCAATGTCATTAGTATCATGTGTCTAGCATAAATTTAAAGGTTAAAGTAGTAGTCACATTAAAATCTTGTTGTAAAGATTGTTAGAAATTAAACTTAAATTTATTTTATGTATTCATGTGTTTAGCTATCCATGAATATATATATATATATATGAATTTAGTAATTCATGAACCTAATTAATGATAGATAAATGTATTTAGTGGAATTTACCTAGTTTCAAGAGTCATTTGTAATTAATTTTCAAGTTTAGTTAGAATTATCTTTTGAGTAGTGTAAATAAGTAAGTTTAAGCAAGTCGATTAAAATCAAGTTCTATCAATTTTAAATGACTTCATCTTCTCTTTTCTTATGAACGAATTTTGCAAGTTCTCATCACATTTCCAACAAAGTGGTATCATAGCTTAGGATGGCATACAAAGGAGTTTTTTTTTTTTTTTTTCAATATCCACTACTCACCAGACTCAACTATGAGAACTAGGTACTTAGAATTAAGACCATACTTGGTTTTGCAAGTAAGAGCAAATAGAACATGTTTTGCAAGAAAAGATGACTTTGAAGTCCAAAGGAGATGCTTCCGATAGAGATCATGGCCAAGGACTTGGAAGAGGTTAAGGTTGTGGTTGTGGTCGTAGTCAGAGAAGAGGAAGTCACTTAGACTTTATAGGACTTGATTTCAACTGACTTGCTTAAACTTATTGAATTACATAAGTATCTATACTACTCAAAAGATAGTTCTAGACTCAACACATTAAATACAATGACTATGGAAATTAACTAGGTATATTCCACTAGATACATTCAAGTATCATTAAATACTTTCATGAATAACTAGATTCATATATAGCTAGATTCAGACATAAATACATAAAATAAATGCAAGTTTAATTTCTAATACTCCCCCTTAAACTTGAACCTATTTGATGTATTCTTGTATCTAGCTATCAATGAATCTAGCTATATATGAATCTAGTTATCCACGAACCTAATTAATGATAGATAAATGTATCTAGTGGAATGTACATAATTTCAAGAGTCATTTGTGTTTAATTTTTCAAGTCTAGAATTAACTTTTGAGCAGTATAAATATATATGTAATTCAGCAAGTGTTTAAGCAAGTTATTTGAAATCAAGTTCCATCAATTCTAAGAGACTTCCTCTTTCCTTTTCTTCTTTAGTTGAACGCTTCCAAAAATAATGACCAAACTTATTTCAAGAATAACATTCAATTTGAGATTTATCAAATCTTTAATTGTACCTTTCATAGGTACCTCTTCCTTTTCCATAATCTCTTGTGAAGTTTTTTTTTTTTTTTTTTCAAATTGTGAAGATTGCTAAATTATACGTCATTAAAATGTCATCAATAAAACATGAAGTGTAGTGAGTCTAGTTCTATGTTTTTGTTTCAATATAAACAACAGCACATGTTGATAAAACCAAATTTAATAGGCCTTCAAAAAGCGCATGATTATTGATTAAAGTTTAATGAGTTGTAAAGTGCTTTAATTATAAGAAGGTGTATAAACTAATGTCTTATGTATGTATATATGTATGTAGGTACTATGTAGGATAATCTTGGATTCTTTGAGTATTTGCAATAATGAATGATATGCCAAGAGTACAAGGATGGAATTGTACAATACACATTAGAATTTAAAAATTAGAATGATTATTTTATTTTATTCATGTCATTAAAATTTGAATAATGTTTTTAATGATAAAATTAATAATAATAATATAAATATAATATAAGAGGCCTAGGCCTAGTATTGCGTGTTGTAGGGTATGGAGGGCTTAGTGGCCCACCCTATGACCTTTTTGAGAGGAATTCTGATTTTTTGTTAGTTTGTGAGCAGACAGACAAAAGCAGGGAAGCTTCTTAATTCTTATGATCCTCCATATCCCTAAGGCTTTTCTTTTCACTCTTCCCACAGAATCTGCCAAACCCGAACTCCTTATTTTTTTAAACACCGAAGCTGCCTGGTCCTGGCATGGCAACCATGTAATATAAGGGAATATCTAAGGCCTAATTGTTTTGCTATTCTTTCTTTATATTTCTAACAGTGGCCTGCCTATATATAGTTCAATATCGTACAAGATAGTTAATTAATAGTGCATCTTCTGTTTCTAAATCTGTCTGATTTTATTTTGCTGTCTCGGAACAGAACCGCCATGGCTCCCATGAGTCTCCCTCCTGGATTCAGGTTTCATCCAACTGATGAAGAGCTTGTCGCATACTATTTGGATAGGAAAATCACTGGTCGCACAATCGAGCTTGAAATTATCCCAGAGGTTGATCTCTACAAATGTGAGCCTTGGGATTTACCAGGTAAGATTAAGATTAATTATTATTATAATTATATAATTCATTCATCACTTGTTTGTTTTAGTATTTTAAACCTTAATTAATGTTTGTATGTAATTATTAACAGATAAGTCATTTTTGCCAAGCAAAGACATGGAGTGGTACTTCTACAGCCCAAGGGACAAGAAATACCCGAATGGGTCAAGAACCAACAGGGCAACACGTGGCGGATACTGGAAAGCCACCGGAAAAGATAGGGCAGTTCTCTCTCAGAAGAGGGCGGTTGGTATGAAGAAGACATTGGTTTATTACAAAGGAAGGGCTCCCCACGGCATCAGAACTAATTGGGTAATGCATGAGTATCGCTTACTTGACTCCGCTTCTCCCACTGCTCCTTCCAGTTTAAAGGTACACACTACACTACTGCTGCATGTGCCAATCCATCCATATAATTAATTACTATTCTTCATTAGGTTTTAGCTAGGTCGGTCCATATGGTTATATAATTATGCATGGGATTCAGTCTAAGCCAGCTATATGAACTTACTTCCAATGGGTCATTTCTAAACCTAATAATTCGTGTATCCGTTATATTCTCTTGTATCATAATCATGATTAAGGTGTTTTATATTAACATAAAATTTGACGTATGAATAATATGTGTTATATAAATTTTAATACATTCATGTATTCGTATTATCTTCGTGTTTTTTTTTCATATCGCGTGTCATATTTCATATCATGCTTTAGTTAGTTTTCCGTATCTTATTGTGTCCAATATTATCAAATCTATCCGCTGAAGTCAAGAGAGATCTACACTTCTGAACCTGTCAAGTCTATTAATTTGTTTTGAAGTTCTTTAACTTTGTTAAAACAAAACAAAATTAAATATTAATAAACTTATGTTCAAGGGAAAGATAAATTAAGTACTAGGGTTTAGAGAAACTATAATATGATATATGCATGATTTTCTTTTATACTAAATTATTATGAACATTTCTATACAACTTGTCACTAAATACTGATTAAACACACCTACATAGGGTAAGTAGTAACCTAAAAGCAATATATAATTCCTGAAATTTAATTTCTCGAGTTGAGTGTATCGAAATTACTAAGCATTGTTTGATAAATTGAAAAAATTAAACATCATAAAAGATAAAAATTTGTGATGTCTCCTAATTTATATTCTTTCCATTTCCATTTTCTTTTGAAAAGAGTATAGCATATATATCAAAATAGATTTTGTGAAAGACTCTTTGGTTCTAAGTTTCCACACTTTATAGGTGTACTAGCTAATGATCTTTCTTTCTTTTAATTTATTCCTGTTTCTTTTTACCTCTTTCTAATATTCTTTAAACACTTTGCATTTTACTCTTTTTCTACAAATCTATCTATATTCAATTGATTGAAAAAAATGATTGATGTTAATAATCTATTGCAAAGCAGGACTGTTATGCTTTATGTCGCATCTTCAAGAAAAACATACAAATTCCTAAAACAAAAGAAGAAGCTGTTGAGAATAATAATAATAATAATGTAGACAAGGAAGTGGGTTGGGTTTCAGAGGATCAATTATTTAGTGATGGAATTTCAAGAGGGAGAGAAGTTGAAGTTGAAGATGAGAATTTCAATACTTCCTCTTCGGATGTCACTCAAGGAACACCCAATGAAACTGGCATAGCAGATGATTTTCAAGCTCCATTCACCTCAGATGAAGCAAATAGTTCAGCTAATTTGTGTTCTCTTGGCCTCCATTTCTCCTCCAACCTGATTCAGGTACGATATAACAAGAATACATATATTATTATTTCAAATTAATACTATTAAAAATCGTCTCGAAAGAGAATGAAACTCAAACAAAACTTCTAGATATCTCTAATCGTATTATAAAAAAATACTATTGAAGATGACGTGAGATTAGAAAATCATAAGTCATGATGTGCATGCCTTAGGTCATTGCAAATTTATAATGGGCCATCCCCATGATTCTTATAATAATAAATCTGCTTTAGACATCTTTTTATGTTGAAGACATGATTATCTCCTTTGCCAACACTAGATTTTTACAGCAATATTCTGCTTTATTGCCTGCTTTATCACCAAAGGCTTCAAAATCACTCCAGTCTTCCCCATCCAACACTTGAAAGTAGAATCAGCTGATCAATATGTGGGTTGGAAATTGGCCCACCAAACAACCACTTTGAGTTGGCTTGCTTTTGATCCTAAAGTAACAAAAGTTGGAAGCAATGAAACTCACTCTCTTTTCCTAAAGCTAGCTCTCAACCCCCTCCAAAGATCTCTTAAACTTGACTCAAATGCAAGGCTTTCTTCACTATCTTCCATAACTTCTTTTGACTGACTCAAACATTTTTCTCCCTCATTTTCCACATATATAATTTCTCTAACATCTCCAATGTCACCAACCTCGATGACATGTTTCTCTTTCTTCTCATCTTAGTCAGAATTTGCACAATTTTTCCATTCAAAAACCACTTTGCTTCTTTTGTCTTTCTTATCAACATCTACTTTGGACCCTTCAAACTCTTTTCCATTTGGATTTGAATCATTTCATAAATACTCAACATTTACTCCTTCCTAGCTAATTCATTAGCAAAGTTACATAATTAGATAAATTAATATTTGGAGCTCCCACTTAGTTTATCCCCTTAATGCTATAGTATCTAGCTAACTTCGAAGCAAAATCTAAAAAATGGCCTTAATTTCTTCAACAAAAAAAAAATGGCCTTAATTTGTGTTATTAAAAATTGCAATTCACATTTGTGTGTTTATGAATGAAGGAAATGCAAATTCCAGGCTACACAAATCTTCATTATCAAGTTCCATATCCACCATTAGAGCTAGAAGACTTCCCACAGATAAATATATCAGAGACAAAGGCGTCCAAGGCAGAGATAATTGATGAATACATGATGTATGACAAGTACAAGGACTACATGAACGGATCGTTAGAAGAAATTTTCTCTCTTTGTTCTTCTCAGGACAATTCCATGCCCCTCTCCATGCAAGATTGAACTCACTAACAAACATCACTTAGCAACATTATACTTATTTCTCTCTTTTTAACTTATATTGTAATAATATAATTTTTTTTTTTCATTTTTAACACAAAGGTAAAAGGTCGTGTTAGGGAAAGTAATCAAAATTAGAAGATTATTTTGCCAAGCACAAGATGATAAGGCTACATATTCTTGGTTTTCTTTTTTACCATTTTTTTCATATTGTGGTTGAAAAGTTGTGGGTCAATTTTGAAAGGGAAGTGGATAAATCATTTTATTTCTTTTGATAAATCAATGCATCAACTTCTTATATATATTTATATATGTTATTAGCTTGTGATTAAAAGTTTTCTTATTGATGATATCGATATTGATGATAGTGACAATATTGATGCTACACGTGATAGTGTTAGTGTTACTTATTTAAAAACCATCTCCGCCTTATATGCCTTATATAGCTTGTGACATTTGCGATGCATCAACTTCCTATATATTTTTATAAAGATTTAGCACTTGTTGGTCTTTAATCAATTCCAGCATGGTTTCTTGAACTAGCAAGTTGCAACATCTCCACCTTATATAAATTCAGCATTCTCTTTAAAATTCTACATTTAGCCGCACTACCCATCCCCTTATATTCTAACACAAAATTCTCATTATTCACTTAAAAAACAGACACCCAATTGAGCTAGAAAAAAATCAAAAAATAAGGAAAAAAGAAGAACCTGAAGCTATTGAAAGCGCCTCTAGTCCCTAGCGTTCAAATATTTCAACCTTTCTACAGTTAACTCCTCATCACAATTTGCAAAGAAACCCAACATCTTTTCCATATTCCATGTTTCTTGTGCTTCCTCTAGTAAAATTCTATTTTTGCTAATGAATCATTAGATACCAGCTTCCAACGATGAGTCTTCACAACTTTCAACAAGTTTTTCCTCAATTTCCTTCCTTTCTTCCTTTCTTTTTGAGATAACTTATAAATTAAAACTTCCTCAATCTCATACAAGCTATGCTTATGGTTCAAAAAAATTGGATCGAACTGATCGATTTAATAAAAAACCGAAAACATATCTGATCCAATATAGTACCTAAAATCGGGCAATTACTAAACCGGTAAAAATCAATTAAAAAAAGATAAAATCGATAAAAAAAACCGGTTTTAGGTTTTTTCATTAATTTTTTCATAAACGTTTTTTTTGTAAATGATGAAATTTAAACATTTAATTTTTTAATTTTATATTAAAAATCATACTATTAAATTAAATGCATATTTTTATTAATTATTTATTATTTATTTAATAATATTTTTTAAATTAAACCAATCGATCTAATTGATCGAATCGATTAAACTGGTGATAAAAATCTTACCTATTTAACTTTCGATTTGATTTTTTTTTTTGTGGCTATTTTTCTGTATTTTACCACTTATTACAAGCAAAATACAAGAGATTGGGGCTTTCCCTCCATTATTCTGCCCATCATCATTAGCCCAGTTAGGAGTCAGTAGATCAAGAATTTATCCACGAATTTCGGGTAACAATCTTCAGCAATAAGGCCCATTTCTGCTCATTTAAATCTTTACGCCCTATCACTATTTCCAAGTTGTCATTCTTAATTAGGGGTGTAAACGAGACATCTCGCAAGCTATTCGGGTTCGACTCGAAAAAAACTCGAATTCGGCTCGGTCATTGTCGAGTCGAGCTCGAGTTCGAGCTATCGAGCGAGCCGAATTCGAGTATCCTAATGCTTAACTCGAGTAGCTCACGAGCCTAATCTAGTTTTTTTTTTTTAATATATATCTTTTTTTTTAATTAGTATTGAAAAATCTCAATTCGAACTCGAGCTCGAGCTCGAGCACAAATAATCGAGTTTGAACTCGAGCATGGGAATCGAGCTCATTTTTACTAGGTAAACGAGCCTAATCGAGCCTAATTGAGCAAGCTCGAGCAGTTCGATTTTTTTCTCGAATCGAACTCGAGCTTTAAAAGTGAAACTCTATCGAGCTCGAACCCAAGCACCACAAACAAAGACATCAGAAATCAAGGAGAATCTAAAGCAAGAAAAAGCCTAGTAGTTTCGAAATAAAAAAAAAAAAAATTGGTGTGAGAAAAAAATTCGAAATTTCAAGAGGAGTGCTAGGATTTGTTTCGAGAGGATTTTTGAGAAAGAAAAGTTAGGTTTTAGTTAGACGAAGCATATACTAGAAGTTGGTGGCCATTCGGCGGTCAACGGAGTAGATCGGAGGGGGTGAAGTTTCGAACTTTGATTTCAGATCTAGGAAATTCCAAAGAGATTCGGCTGAAACTAATTTGATTTTTGAAACGAGGAGATCGAGAGGAATTTTTTAAGATTTTTTTCGGATTTTTTTTATCACCGACGGTGGCAGCGGCGACGGTGGCAGCAGATGGACGGATTCTGGGCAGTGAAGAACATTCAACAGTGTTCTTAGGATTTTTTTTCAGAGAAAAAGAGGATTTTTTGTTGAAAAGAGGTAAAAAATGGAAAAAAAAAAGGCTGTTTTAAAGCAGCTACAGGCAGGTCAGGCCAGCCGACCCGCGAGCGGCCCGCGCGCCGGCCCAACACGCTTGTAGCTGTGCTGTGCTGTTTGTTTGTTTTTTTTTTTGCTTGGTTTTTATTGTTTTGTTTAATTGTTTGTTTATTATTACTAATTGGTTTTTTTTTTTTTAGTTTTTTTTGCAGGTTTATTATTTGTTTATTATTATTATTATTATTAAATATTTTACTAACCATTGTTTTCTTCATAAAAAAAACTATTATTTTTATTACTATTATTATTTTATATTTTATCTTTTATTTTATATTAATAATTGTATATTTTTAATATTATTAACTATTAATTTATTTTTAAGATTAGATTAATTATTAATTGAAGAATAATTATATTTAAATTAATAAATTGAGATTTTTTCCAATGATGAAATCCAAAGAAATTATGAATGGTTAATTTCTGAGAAATTTCTAGGTGAGAAATTTCTCTTAAAAATTCTTCATAATGAATGGAAGGATTTTTTAAGAGATAATTTTCAATACCAAAAAAAATCAATTTTTTTTTTTAGAATAATTAATTTTCAATATCTTTTTTTTTCAAAAATTGATTTTCCATAATAAATGCTTAATTTAAATTGAAGGATAAATTCAGATTTTTTTTCGATGATGAAATTCAAGAAAGTTGCGAATGGATGACTTTTAAGAAATTTCTAGGTGAGAAAATTCTCTTAAAAATTCTCCAGAACGAATGGAAGAATATTTTAAGAGATAATTTTCAATATTAAGATCAGAATTTATTTTTCAAACAAACATTAATAAAATGTGTATTAATTTTGGAAGATTAATTTAAGAGAAATAATTTGGTTAAATAATCTAATTTTTTCGAAGACGGAGCCTTTTCAATAGAACGAATGGTTTCTTTTGAATACTCTCGAGGTGAGGAAACATTTTTTAGTTATTTCTCCAGAATGAATGGAAGGAAGACCTAAAAAATGATTTCCGAGATTTCTAATTTTAATAATTAAAATGAAGATAGGATAGATAAGACCATTTAATTAAGACTTTTTAAGTATCACAAGACTAATTAGGTACTATCTTTTAGATAGGCGTCGTGAGGGTGCTAATCCTTCCTCACACATAACCGTACTCCCGAGCCTAGTTCTGATAAAGTAGACCAGAACCTATTCTTTTTAAGGTGCCTTAGTCAAGCTTATGATTACTTTAAATAGGATAGATTAGTATAGGTGAATAATCACACCTAGATTAGATGATTAGTGGCGACTCCATTGATTTGTGTCTAGCATGCTGAATTCGTATTTGGCACGTTATGACAGTTTGGAGACTCCGCTGGGGACATTAGAGAGTCAAGCCATAAATTAGTCTTGTGATACTTTAGGTTTGAAATATTGGTCTTTAAGTGTTTAATTTTTATGTATTTATTTATTTGTTTATTTATTTTTATTTTTATTTGTGATTTTGTTATTTGTACTAACAACTTTTGTTTCTTGTACATTTGTGGATAAAAGAAGGTTTGAATGTCCCTTCGCACACATGACACATTGCATATCATAAAATCCTATACCCGGACTCGTCCCTTTTAGGAGGGGGTAAAGTACCTACGCCTCGAGAGGTGAAAACCTTCGCAACGGCTAGCACAACACCTTCAGAGTGTAAAATACCAAAGTTTTTGAGAGGTGATAACCTCCGCCATAACTTTGGAAAATACTCTCACCCGAATTGAACCCTTCCGGTTGGAGCCTGTAATGGGTGAGGAATGGGGTGCCTTACTCATTCTACATGGATGATGTTAAGGAGCAATTTGGGGACCTTTTTAGCTTGGTCAAGTATCCTAAAACCAGCATATAAACAATACTTAGGTGGCCAAACTTTAAGATAGAGTCATGTCCAACCTTATATAGAGGAGAACCCGAATTTAGGACACATGAAGGGACACTTCTTACCCTATACTTTAACATGATTTTGTTTACCTGACACATTTGTTTTGCTGATATGCTTACCATGATGATGTAGTGCTTACACATGTTGTTGTATTTTTTTATCTTTTCATAAGTTTGTTGATATAATATCTAACTGTTTGTTTCTTTCTTTTCATACATCATGCATCTTCATAAAGTCATCTTGCCACATAACGGTCTAGATAAAAAGAATGTCTACTAAATCCATGGAAAACCTGACAGTCGCCAAGCGTGAGTTTGCCAGTAGTTTGAAGCTTAGTCTGAAGCAATCCAGCAAAGTACAGGAGATTGCCTTCCAGTCGGGTATGTCTCTACTCTTCCCGAGAAAGTTCACATGGATCTGGCACAGAACAACCTTGAAGATCTGATCAGCATTTAGCATTCTTGGAATGGAACTCCACAAGAAATGTTCAGACGAAAGTATGGGGACCTGGCTTTGCTCCTATCTGTCGAAATCGATAATAACTTGGTAAGAGCCATGATGCAGTTTTGGGACCCATCATACAGGTGCTTCGTGTTCAATGAAGTGGATATGGTTCCAACTATAGAAGAATATTCAGCCTTGCTTTGTTTGGACCCTCCTAATCTAGACAAAGTCTACTGGAAGAACAAGACAGGTTATCGAAAGAAGATAGCAAAGATCATGGGAATCAGCTTGACAGAAGTTAACAAGATTGTGAAAACAAAGGGTAAAAGCACTGGTATTCCATGGAATGTTCTCCGAAACTTCATTGTCAAACACCCGGATGATAATAAAGGTTTGGAGGTGATGGCTTTGGCTATTTACGGACTTGTGGTTTTCCTGAAGATATTGGGACATATTGAAACAACTGTGGTGAATTTCATGGACCAAGTTCAACACCAGATCAATATAGCTCCAGCTATATTAGCCGAGTCTATCAAGTCACTGAATCACTGCAGGAGAAATGGAAAGGGGCATTTCATCGGATGTTTACAGTTGCTCTAAATCTGGATGAAAAGTCATTTCGAATGCCAAGAGTCGAAGTTCCTAAAACCATACTTCACCACTAGCATCCCTATCAGGGAATTCTTTGAAAGCACATGGCCTGAATCAAGGTCGAAAGAAGAATGGGTAGCAATGTTGCGAGAACTTACAAGCCGACAAGTGATCTGGAAAGCACCATGGATGCCTCATGGACTTATGTTATTTAGTTGTGGTGATCAACCTTGGGTTCCTCTCTTGGGACTATGGGGTGTTGTTAGCTACTCTCCCATCATGGTACGGAGACAGGTGGGGTATAAGCAGTTCATACCGATGACTCACAGACTTAACCAGGTGGATTTCTCTTATTCAGACAAAGGGGTTATCAACAGGATAGAAGAACTCACAAAGGCTTGGAAATTAACGGTTAGAGTTGAAAGGGGTAGTATCTCATGGAACACTACTCCTGAATACTCTGTATGGCAGACCAGGAGAGCAAAAGATGTTGTGATTCCTTGCAAAAAAAGTTCAGACGGTTCAACCAAGGTTATAGCCTCGAATCCTATGCTGAAGATAGAAAAGGCTAAAAGAAAGCTATTAGAAGAGAAAGATGGATTGGGAGAAGAAAACCAGAAGCTGCAAGCAAGAGTATAAGAGTTAGAAAAGGGCTTGAACAAAGAGAAAAGCAAGGCCAAAAAGCTTCGATTAAAGGTTTGAAATTTGGGGAATGGTTTAGTGGAAAGGGATGACATTGTTCAGAAACTTACCGAAGATGCCAACACTTTGAAAGAATCCTTGACAGGTATGGAAAAGAAATATTCTCTTTTGACTACTGAGGTCGGACGCCTAAAGGAAGAAAATGGGGAGTTATTGTTTGATCAAGAAAGAAAGGTAGCCGATTGCCAAGAATTGGTTACCGAATTAATGAATTTGAAGGAAGAATGTTCCAAACTCCAAGATACGGACTCTAAAAAGCAGAATCTTCTGGAGAATATGTTTGACCATTTCGATGTGGCATCCCGCAAGGCAGAAGACATGTATGACAGAATCATGGAGGTTAAAGCGAAAATACATCCGTTCCATGAAAACGGCCAGCTCATATACGAACTTTTGAATGAAGCTCAGTCTCACTACCGTCAGATTGTCAAATTCCTTTGGAGGCGTTAGATTTTTAGATTTATGTTTTTAGGATTCTTTGTAAGAATTTTTTATTTTTTATGCTTTAGGACCAGTTGAAGTTTTATTCTATATGTTTTTAGGATCGCTTTGGTTTTTAAGATTTCTATGGATTTGGTAATTTTATTTATAAAATTCTTTTTATCTACATTTGTTATGTGGCTGGTGTTCTTTCATAAACATTTCATCCATATGTGCATAAGCATCATCAATTTAGTTTTAATTTTTAAACATATCATACTGATTTAAGAAACTTTGCTAAAGGTTCAAGGATAGCTCGACAGTCAGAATCTTTGAGACAGTCTTCTCGTCACTCTTACAACACCAGATCAAGAGTTAGAGAAATGGCCGAAAAGCAATCTTCAAGGATAGATAAGGTAGAACAAGCTCAGGATGAGATTAGAGAGCAGTTAAGTTCTTTGCTGGAAATGATGAGAAGTCTGAAAGGGAAGAATAAGGAAGATGAATCTGGTTCTCAAGGGAAAGAGCAGAATGTGGGCGAATCTTTATGTCCACCCGATTTTCGACCTCAAGCGCAACATGAACAATTACACAAGATGCCCTACATGGAAGGATTCACTTATCCACACGACCAACCTCAAATCCCGGGGTTCACTTTTCCTGTTCCTGGAACAAAGATAGACCCAGTCCAAGTTCCAGATTTGGACGATCCCAAAGAGTTAGAGAAGCTGAAAGTGGCAAAAGAGATCGAGTCTCGAAAAATGAAGATGATTGAAGAAAGGCTTCAAGCTGTTGAGGGGTTAGACTACTATGGTTCTATGGATGTTGAGGGGCTTTGTTTAGTGCCAGATGTAGTGATCCCGCCTAAGTTCAAGACTCCTGACTTCGAAAAGTTTGATGGGTCCAAGTATCCCATATCCCATATCACCATGTACTGTCGGAAAATGGCAGCCCACACTAGAGATGACAAGCTGCTTGTCCATGTCTTTCAAGACAGTCTTACAGGGTCCGCTGCTAGGTGGTATGTTCAACTCGACAGGAATCTGGTTCGTACTTGGAAAGAATTGGCCAAGGCATTCATCAGCCAGTATAAGCACATTGTTGATATGGCTCCGGACCGTTTGTCTCTACAAAATATGGAGAAGAAGTCCACCAAAAGTTTTAAGGACTATGCCCAGAGATGGAGGGATATTGCTGCCCAGATCCAGCCGCCTCTGACTGAGAAAGAGACTACAATGTTGTTTGTTAGTACTCTTAAGGCTCCATACTACGACAGGATGATTGGGAATGCCACAAAGAACTTTGCTGATATGGTGATTTTCGGTGAAATCATAGAAAATGCCATCAAGAATGGCAAGATTAAGGAAGGATAATCTGTTGTTAAGAGAAATAGTATAACAAAAAAGAAAGAAGTTGATGTCCAGACTATTGCATATGGAGGGCAACAAACAGGAGGTTACGTCCCGCACTTCCCACAATCTGTGTACCAGCCATATTACCCGAATACCAATGCCATCAATCCGGTTTCATATGCTTATCCACCTGCACCTCCGCAGACATTCCAACCTAATTTCCACCCAAGACCATTGGTTCCTCCAGCTGGGCCATCTCTACAAGCCAATCAACCCCCAATTAATCCAAGGGGACCATGAGCCGGCCAGGAAATAATGTCTTTTGATCCGATTCCCATGGCCTATGCAGACTTGCTTCCAGATCTTATCAAGAACCATCTGGTTGCGCCGGTACACCTGGAACCCTTGAAACCTCCATACCTTAAGTGGTATGATCCTAATGCCCGATGTGACTACCATTCGGGAAACGTCGAACACTCCATCGAAAATTGCACTGCTTTGAAGTACAAAGTGCAAGGTTTGATTAAGGCCGGGTTGATAAATTTTGAAGAGAAAGATGGTCCGAACGTCAACGGTAATCCTTTACCAAACCATGCAAGACCGACGGTAAATGCTTTGGGAGACGGCAAGATTACCGTAATCAAACGAAAAGTAGATGAGGTTACGACATCAATGGATTACATTTTCGATGTCCTGGTTAAAGCTAACATGATTGATAACTCGTATAATTATATAGTTTTTAGTTATGTTTTATTATTGTTTTGTGTCAAATACGAGTTATTATTGCTTAGTCTAATTGTATTTATGATCTTTTATATTTTTATGTAATTTGGTGTTTTTTACGAGTTTTTTTGAGTGATTTCAGATTACTAGGTTAAATCAAGAATTAAGGGCAAATCCAGTTCAGTTCTAATTCCGACACCTTTTGCCATATCAGCTATATCTAGAGTTTCACTGAAGCATTAAGGCTGAAATTTTTACAGTACAAAGTTAAGAGGCATATCTATCTTTTTCATGCTTTACACTTCTTGAAACGGAGTCGTTTTCCCTAGCGAAATGTGGTATCAAATTGGCTGATGTGCAATGTCATATGTTCTGACCAGTTTTGGTATTTTGACCATATCTTCTGATCCACATGAGCAAATGAGCTGATTCCAACGGCTATGGATCACAAACTGATAGGGGAATATTGTTCTAGAAGATAATTTGATCATATCAAAACTCCAACATTGACAAAATCAACCATCAAGCTGGCTGATCAGAATTGTCATACAATATGACAAAAATTGTTAGAAAAATGCACCCACCTATTATACCTACCTTTGAAATTTATAAAGCTTGTCTCTTGTCATTTAGCTCTCCAAAATGTGTATAAATAGAGGGCCTTGGATGATTGTAAGAGTATTATTGTACATTGGTAGGATATTAGCCATTGTAATAAAATTCTCTAAGTTTTCTTCTTCTTTCCTTTCTCTAGTTTTTTTTTTCTTTATTTACTTATGCTTCTTACATTTCTTTTCATTTTATTCATATCTAGTATGTGTTGCTAATCATATTGTTGAGGTGATGAGGTGAAGCTTTTGGTAAATGCTAAGGTTAGTCTCTTAAACATGAGCTAAAATGAATCATCATTTATAAACACTAGTATAGATAATATTTTCTTTTGGTTTAAAATCATACTTGCAAAGTAGGGATCTTGATTCATTATTGACAATGAAAATGGCATAGTAAATGCTTGGTTTCATAACCTTGATTTGTTGTAGACATATACCTTGGCATAAGGAATGCTTGGACTGTTTTTATGAGTTTTGAGGACACCAAATGAACATAATATCATATGCTATGGACGTTTGACAATTTGGACTGAATTGCTAAACCTTCCGATTGGAACCTCCCTTATGTGTGAATTTCAATTGTGTAATAAAACAAGATTAATCTTAGCATAACACCAAGAGTGGATTCTCTAACCTCAACATCTTTTCTTATTGTTTTTTATATCTTGTTTAATTTTTTTTATGTTATTTTGTTTATTTTGTTCTCTAATATCTTGTTTATCTTGTTTTGTTGTTGATTCCCTAATATCTTATTTATTTTCTTTTTCTTATATATTTATAAACTTATACTTACTAATACGCTTCCCTGTGGTTCGACCTCGGACACCCGAGAATTTATTACTTGAACATAACCTGCACTTGGGTTTACAACTCTTAATTGAGTCTCCATCAAGTTTTTCGCGCCGTTGCCATATCTTCTGATCCACATGATAAAATGAGCTGATTCCAACGGCTATGGATCAAAAACAGATAGAGGAAAATGTTTATAGAAGACCATTTGATCAGATCAAGCCTCCAACATTGACAAAATCAACCATCAAGCTGGCTGATCAGAATTGTCATATGCAATGACGTCTGTTCTGACCAGTTTTGGTATTTTGACCATATCTTCTGATCCACATGATAAAATGAGCTGATTCCAACGGCTATGGATCACAAACAGATAGGGAAATATTTTTCTAGAAGACCATTTGATCAGATCAAGCCTCCAACATTGACAAAATCAACCATCAAGCTGGCTGATCAGAATTGTCATACAATATGACGAAAATTGTTAGAAAAATGCACCCACCTATTATACCTACCTTTGAAATTTATAAAGCTTGTCTCTTGTCATTTAGCTCTCCAAAATGTGTATAAATAGAGGGCCTTGGATGATTGTAAGAGACATTGTACATTGGTAGGATATTAGCCATTGTAATAAAATTCTCTAAGTTTTCTTCTTCTTTCTTTTCTCTAGTTTTCTTTTTCTTTAGAGAGAGCAAGATGCTGGATAATTAATATTCTTCTTCTTTTTTTCTTTTATTTTCTTCTTAGATTCTCTTTAATTTTATGTTTATGTTTACAATACCTATGCTGGGCTAAACTTCTATTTGGTTAAGGGTGATTTCAAAGCCCTACACATGTTTTGTGATTGATTTTCAGATTCTATCTATCATTAATTTTCTATCAAAGTTGCTTATGTTCTTCTACAAGAATTGTTCATGATGTTGTCTTGATTTGTTTAGGTGTACAACTAGATAGATCTTGATAATTATCTATTGCTAGTTTAGGAGTCTTGATCCGTGTAATTGTCTTGATTTCCTATTCATAAGTGGCAATTTGTGATTAATGATTATGGTCAAGTTTTCAATAATTGCAAAGTGGAACATAACCTAAGTTGAACAATCCGAGCTTATGTGTTTGTTGCTTAGATCAACCTATCTTTCTCATCATAAAGCTGCCATTAAATTGAATTTAGAGAGCTTATTCTAGGTTGTTTGATGGTTAGAGATTAAATAGAGAGCTTGTTCTATTTAACGACAAACTAAGGAAAGATTGGGATAACAGAGCTTGTTGTTATCTACGGTTGTTAACTTTGATAGTTGGTTAATGTTGATAGATATGAAATTGATTCTTAATGATGTCTAGTGGTGGAGAATGAAACCTTAACCATATTTTTCATATTTGATTCTTCTTACTTACTTGTTTTCTTACTTTTCTTGTTTGCTTATTTTTAAAACTATTTCAAAACCCCCTTTTCTTTTGTTCTCTTTGAACGTAAGTTATAAACTAATAACTCATAGATTAAAACCCAATCCCTGAGGACTCGACCCTTGCTAATCATTATACTCTACAATTGATTCTTTTTAAGTGCAAGGTTAAATAAGATACACTCTTTTGGGTGCATCAAATTTTTGGCGCCGTTGCCGGGGATTGCTTTCTTTAGTTTATTAGTTTATTGGTTTATTCTTATTTTCTGCTCTAATTATTTACTTTCTTATTTTTTTTTATTAGTGAATGTTCCAAGCTCCTGAAGAAGACTTAAGACTTAGGAGAATTCGGGAATTTATAACTTCTCACCAACAACCAATCGAGGAGTTGATCCAAAACATCCAAGAGGAGCAAGGAGAGATGGCAGCAGCTGACAACCGAACTCTCAAGGAGCTTGCCGCTCCGGACTTGGGTCAACAACCATTATGCATTGAATATGCTAATCTTGAGGTAGCTTTTGAATTAAAATCTGGTTTGATTCATCTTCTCCCAACTTTTCATGGTTTTGCAGGAGAGGATCCAAATAAGCACCTCAAGGAATTCCATGTAGTTTGCTCAAGCATGAGACCAACAGGGGTCACGGAAGAGCAAGTTAAGTTGAGAGCCTTCCCATTCTCTCTAGCTGATTCAGCAAAGGAATTGCTCTACTATCTACCATCCGGGACCATCACTACATGGAATGATTTGAAGAAAGCATTCTTGGAAAGGTATTTCCCAGCATCTAAGGTTGCCAACATTAGGAAAGAGATATGTGGGATTCAGCAATACAACGGAGAGTCCTTATATGAATATTGGGAGAGGTTCAAGAAACTTTGTGCATCATGTCCACACCATCAGATAAGTGAACAACTTCTCATCCAATACTTCTATGAAGGTCTCATGCCCATGGAGAGAAGTATGATAGATGCCGCTAGTGGGGGAGCTCTAGTTGATAAGACTCCCGGGGCTGCTAGAACATTAATCTCCAACATGGCAGCCAATTCTCAACAGTTCTCAATGAGACAAGATCCACCACCACAACCCAAGAGAGTTAATGAGGTAAGTATATCATCCCTTGAACAAAAATTTGATAAACTGACTTCTCTTGTTCAACAATTGGCTGTAGGTAATATACAACAAATAAAGGCTTGTGGCATATGTTCAAACATAGGGCACCAAACTGATATGTGTCCAACACTTCAAGAGGACACCAATGAACATGTGAATGCCATGGGTGGATTTCAGAACCAATCAAGGAAATATGATCCCTACTCAAACACTTACAATCCAGGATGGAGGGATCATCCAAACTTCAATTATGGAGGGAACCAATCACAAACTATTCCTCCACCATTTGACAACAGGCCACTGGGTTTTCAGCAAAGAGTGCAACAACCATACCAAACCCGACAACAACTGCCACCCACCCAAAATTCAGGTACTTCTCTTGAAGATCTTGTTAAAGCTCTTTCTACTAATACAATTCAATTTCAACAGGAAACAAAGACAAGTATTCGAAATTTGGAGACTCAAATAGGGCAATTGGCAACAACCATGAGTCAAATGCAAGCAAGGGATTCTGGGAAATTACCTTCCCAAACCATAGTGAATCCAAGAGAGAATGCCAATGCTATAACTTTAAGAAGTGGGAAACAGCTAGAGACACCACAAAATGATAGTGCTCAAGGGGAGAACAATACCATGGCATCCTCTTCACATCCCAACGAGCCACTAAAAAAGGTAATTCCTAAACCATCCTTTCCTTCTTATATAACTCCTCCACCTTTTCCTAGCAGGTTAGCAAAGTCCAAGAAGGAGGAGCAAGAGAAGGAAATTTTGGAAACCTTCCGGAAAGTAGAGGTGAACATTCCTTTACTAGATGCTATCAAGCAAGTGCCAAGATATGCCAAGTTCCTAAAAGAGTTGTGCACATCTAAACGGAAGTTGAAATGGAATGAAAAGGTAAGTGTGGGGGAGAATGTGTCAGCTGTTCTTCAAAAGAAACTCCCACCTAAATGCAAGGATCCAGGTATGTTTACCATTCCTTGTAAGATAGGCAACACCAGGTTTGAGCGTGCTATGCTAGATCTAGGGGCATCTATTAATGTCATGCCATATTCAATTTATGCTTCATTGAATCTAGGACCATTAGAGGAAACCGGTGTTATAATACAACTTGCTGACCGTTCTAACACTTATCCAAGAGGAGTTATAGAAGACGTTCTTGTATAGGTTAATGAATTGGTTTTTCCCGCTGACTTTTATGTTATTGAGATGGAAGATGAGATGTCTTCTAATCCCACACCTATTCTATTAGGGAGACCATTCTTGAAAAGAACAAGAACTAAAATAGATGTACATGAGGGCACTTTAACTATGGAATTTGATGGTGAAATAATTCGCTTTAACATTTCTGAGGCCATGAGATATCCTAGTGATGTGCATTCTATTTTTAATATTGATATAATTGACTCACTTGTGCAGCAAGCTTATGAGCTAGATGGTGAAGATAGTGTGGAGATAGTCCTTAGCAAACATCTCGGAATGTGGAATGCTAAAGGGAAACTAGCCTTGAGTGACCATGTGGAAGGGGCACTAGAATCTTTACACTCACTGCCACCTAAAGATGCAAGGTTTGATGTTTCATTTATTGATTTGCAATTATCTAATGAGAAACTTCTACCTTCCATTTTGCAGGCACCAACTTTAGAGTTGAAACCACTACCGAACCACTTGAAATATGTGTTCTTAGGTGAAAAGGACACACTACCTGTCATCATTGCCAAAGAGCTCACACCTTTGCAAGAAGAGCGACTTATCCGGGTGCTTAGAGAGCATAAAACAGCAATTGGTTGGACAATTGCCGATATCAAGGGAATAAGCCCATCCATGTGCATGCACCGGATTTTGTTAGAGGAGGGGTCCAAACCAACAAGAGAAGCACAAAGAAGATTGAACCCTCCTATGATGGAGGTTGTGAAAAAGGAGATACTGAAGCTCCTAGATGTTGGAGTGATCTATCCTATCTCGGATAGCAAATGGGTGAGCCCAGTCCAAGTGGTTCCAAAGAAATCAGGTGTAACGGTGGTAACAAATAATGAAAATGAACTTGTTCCTACTAGGATTCAAATAGGATGGCGAGTTTGTATTGATTATCGTAAACTTAATTCCACAACTCGCAAAGACCACTTTCCTTTACCTTTTATTGATCAAATGCTTGAAAGGTTAGCTGGCCATTCTCATTATTGTTTTCTTGATGGTTTTTCAGGTTATAATCAGATAGCCATTGCTCCGGAGGACCAAGAGAAAACAACATTCACATGTCCATTTGGTACTTTTGCATACCGACGTATGCCATTTGGTCTTTGTAATGCACCAGCTACATTCCAAAGGTGTATGGTTAGCATATTTTCAGATTATGTAGAGAACATCATAGAAGTGTTTATGGATGATTTTAGTGTCTATGGTGATTCTTTTGATAGAGGTCTAGAGAACCTTACACTTGTACTTGAAAGATGCATGGAAACTAACCTTGTTTTGAATTGGGAAAAATGTCACTTTATGGTAGAACAAGGAATAGTTTTGGGCCATGTTATTTCTTCTAGAGGGATAGAGGTTGATAAGTCTAAAATAGATATTATGCATTCTTTACCACCTCCCACAAATGTGAGAGAGGTTCGTTCTTTTCTTGGACATGCAGGTTTCTATAGGAGATTTATCAAAGACTTCTCAAAGATCACATTACCTCTTTGCAAGCTACTACAAAAAGATGTGGTTTTCCACTTTGATGACAAATGCAAAGAGGCGTTTGAAACATTGAAGGGACTCTTGACATCAGCTCCTATCATCCAACCACCAGATTGGAATGTACCTTTTGAAATCATGTGTGATGCTAGTGACTATGCCATTGGAGCTGTTTTGGGCCAACGGGTTGGCAAAGCCTCACATGCCATTTATTATGCCTCCCGAACTCTTAATGATGCTCAATTGGACTATTCCACTACTGAAAAAGAACTTTTGGCTGTTGTATTTGCTTTAGAAAAATTTCGATCTTATTTAATTGGTACTAAAGTAATTGTATATTCTGACCATGCAGCCCTTAAGTACTTACTCACTAAGAAGGAGGCCAAACCAAGGTTGATTAGATGGATACTTCTCTTACAAGAGTTTGATTTGGAGATAAAAGATAAGAGAGGTAGTGACAACCTGTTTGCGGACCATCTTAGCCGTTTAGTTCATGAAGAGGATGCACTACCCTTGAATGAGAACTTTCCGGATGAGCAACTTTTTTTTATAAGTACAACAACTCCTTGGTATGCCGATATTGTTAATTACTTAGTTACCAAGAAGTTGCCACAAAAGTTGACACAAGCTCAAAGAAATAAGATCAAGAGTGATGCCAAATATTACATATGGGATGATCCTTACCTTTGGAAGCATTGCTCCGATCAGATTATAAGAAGGTGTGTACTCGAATCTGAATTTCAATCTATTCTCACTTTTTGTCACTCTTATGCATGTGGAGGACACTTTGGATCCAAAAGAACAGCCATGAAAATTCTTGATTCTGGATTTTATTGGCCTACTATATTCAAAGATGCATACCTCTTTTGCAAGTCATGTGATCGTTGCCAAAGAACAGGTAGCTTAGGTGCTAAAAATCAAATGCCTCAAACTCCAATACTTATTGTTGAAATTTTTGATGTATGGGGCATGGATTTCATAGGACCTTTTCCTTCTTCTTTTGGTAATCTTTATATTTTACTTGCCGTTGATTATGTTTCAAAGTGGGTGGAAGCAAAATCCACTAGGACTAATGACTCTAAAGTGGTTTCAGATTTTGTCAAGACTAACATCTTTGCTAGGTTTGGAACGCCAAAGGCCATAATCAGCGATAAAGGTACTCACTTTTTCAATAGGACTATGGAAACACTTTTGAGGAAGTATAACATCACACACAAGGTCTCCACCTCATATCATCCTCAAACTAGTGGGCAAGCTGAAGTGTCAAACCGAGAAGTTAAGTCCATCCTTGAAAAGACAGTTAATCCAAATAGGAAGGATTGGAGTTCACGACTTGATGATGCACTTTGGGCTTATAGGACAGCATATAAGACACCCATTGGTATGTCTCCTTATCGACTTGTTTATGGTAGGCCTTGTCATCTTCCGATTGAATTGGAACATAAATCATATTGGGCTATCAAACAATGCAACATGGAGATGGATGAGACAGGAAAGAAAAGAAAACTTGACCTACAAGAATTAGAGGAGATAAGGAATGATGCCTATCAGAATTCTAGGATTTACAAGGAAAAGACTAGGGCATTCCATGACAAGATGATATCAAGAAAGGAATTTGTTGTTGGACAAAAAGTTCTTCTCTTCCATTCACGCCTTAAGTTATTTCCACGTAAGTTACGATCTCGTTGGGTTGGACCTTTTGTTATTACTAATGTATTTACTCATGGTGCAGTTGAAATCCAAAGCCCAAAAACAGATAAGGCATTCAAAGTGAATGGTCATAGATTGAAGCCTTACTATGAGAACTTTCCAATACAAGATGTGGAGGAGTTTCCACTTTTTGAGCCAAATTATGTTGAATAATAATGGCATGGGTCTAAGTCAAGCTGAGGACAATAAACCAAGCGCTTCTTGGGAGGCAACCCAAAAGGATGGAGAGCATCTATTATATCAGATTTGCATATTCCTTACTCTCCATCATTCTATCTTTTATTGTTTTTCTTTTCTTTTGTTTAATAGTTCTTTTCTCTTACATATAATTCTTGCATTGGGGGATAATAGCATTACATTGAGGACAATGTAAAAATTATGTGTGGGGGGAAGAATTTAGGATTTTATTTAAAGTGTTTTATTTTTGAGTCTTTTTATGTTGTTTTTAGTGTGTTTTAGTTACTTTCAATACTATGATGAGATATGAATTGCATAAGTCTAAAACAGATTTATTAGTGTTGCATAAGTCTAAAACAGATTTATTAGTGAGAAGATTTTCATGAGAATTGAGCTTGATATCAACCTTTTTATGAGCCAATGTTAATATGATATGTTGATTGACAAAGAAGCATGTTTAGACTTAATCTGACTTGTATAATCATCCTTGTGAGTTTTTGAGCCTATAATGATTGATGCATTATACAAATCAATCTAATTTCTTTCTTGAGTGCTCTTATGATTACATGATTCTCTAGAACTTGCTTTAGACCTTGTTGAGACTATATTGATGCATGTGACAACATGAATATGATAGAGGCATTAGGATTTTTAGCCAGGGCCAAACAGCCATCCCTTATTGATGTTCCAAGAGAACACACCCTTAGTGAACCAATTTGAGCCTACATTGAATATGCTATCTCTTTGGTAACCATAACTTGTCCCTAACCTAAATATACTTAT
Source organism: Fremontodendron californicum (assembly GCA_030761205.1). Lineage (NCBI taxonomy): Eukaryota > Viridiplantae > Streptophyta > Magnoliopsida > Malvales > Malvaceae > Fremontodendron > Fremontodendron californicum. Next base: position 13,353,039 of record JAULJL010000023.1, read on the forward strand.
TTATATCTTTACCTTTGTTCCAAAGATGAATTAGCATGTTTTGAGACAAGTTGCAAAGACAAGGAAGATCTATTGAAAATTTGGGTTAGAAACAAGAAATAAGTGTGGGGGGGAAAGAAAAGAAAAGTCAAGAGAAAAAGAAATGGAATACTGGCAATTACATTCCTATGTAAAAAAAAATATATATGAATCATCTCTTGAATTTGTGGAAAAATAAAAAGATGTTACAAAGTTGTTTAGAATGAAGAAAAGGCCCAACATGAATATCCGGCCTAGGTGACTATGTACTTGTAAAGTGTTTTGAGAAGTTTCTTTGTATGATCTTATTATGTCTCTAAACTTTATGAACTCTTTGGAACCTTTGTGATATTTTTATCCTTTTGTTCTTCAACCACATTACAAACCCCTTGGCCCCATTACAACCTTGATTAAAGACCTCTTGATTCATGAAGTTGTATGATCTAAATAGTGGAGAATAGGTGGACAAGCAAGAATATGGTAGAACTGTTTTCATGAGATTGATTGAGTGTAAACACTTCACCACTACTTTAAAGAGTGAAAATCATGAAGGTATCCCATGTGAGAAGTTGAGATTAAATTTGAACATGCACTATTTTGATAGAGATATGTTATGTTAATTTTAGCTTAACTCAAACCATTTACTATCAAGCATGATTTTTTGTGAAACTCTTTAAGCTATTGATTAGTTTATAAGACTTGTTCAATGATTGTCTCTAATTTGTATTGAAAGAGGATTAGATTAGGTTTTATTATTTTGTCGCTATTTGATTTTGCTCGAGGACTAGCAAAAGATTACATGTTACTCAAGAAGATGTTGTTTTTCTTTCTGGTCCTTGTTTTGAAAATAACTAGATGTAAATATAATTTTAATTTTTTTTGACCCTGGTTAAATGGCGGATAACGGTACTCCGTGATTATTTAAGTCGGTTCCATCAGCTACCCACAAAACTGATATTGTATATAAATTTCTCTTTCAATTTCTCTTTCATTTTTTTTTCAGGATGGATGATATTCTCACAAGATTGCAGAAACGGTTTCCTCCTTTTCCTCGAAATATTTTACTGAAGCTTTACCAAGTTCGATTTGAAAGATTAAGAACGCTTATGCACAAAGGGATTCCTGAAGACATACGTTGGATAATTGAAGCCAAGGTACGTGAAGATGAATATCTTTCTGTTTTGCATTTACCAGGTACAGGTAGAAGCACTTTTGCAAAGAAGCGACGAGCAAAGCGCATGAGTTCAAATTGCCACAAATGTGCACGATGGACGTGTAACGGTAAATGTCGTTCTATTGGGATTCCGTCCTCTAATCGAGATGATAAAATTGAATTCATTAAGGATGGACTGAGTAAGGAGAATTTGGGTAATATCCAACTTTCTCTTGAGACGCATCCTAGTGGAGACGTACAAAGAGAAATTCTTGATTTATGGCCGCAATTCCAAAGGGAATGGCAACATCTTGGGAATCTGATGTTAAAAGACCCTGTTTGCCAGCTTGTAAGAAAACTGGATGGGAAGCATATCCTCGACTCATAGAAGGCGTTTAAGGCGTTTCTGGACGTAAAACCAGAGGAATATGTGAGCCACAATCACAACTACAATAAATGACTTCTCAGTGATAACTCGTATAATTATATAGTTTTTAGTTATGTTTTATTATTGTTTTGTGTCAAATACGAGTTATTATTGCTTAGTCTAATTGTATTTATGATCTTTTATATTTTTATGTAATTTGGTGTTTTTTACGAGTTTTTTTGAGTGATTTCAGATTACTAGGTTAAATCAAGAATTAAGGGCAAATCCAGTTCAGTTCTAATTCCGACACCTTTTTCCATATCAGCTATATCTGAAGTTTCACTGAAGCATTAAGGCTGAAATTTTTACAGTACAAAGTTAAGAGGCATATCTATCTTTTTCATGCTTTACACTTCTTGAAACGGAGTCGTTTTCCCTAGCGAAATATGGTATCAAATTGGCTGATGTGCAATGTCATCTGTTCTGACCAGTTTTGGTATTTTGACCATATCTTCTGATCCACATGAGCAAATGAGCTGATTCAAACGGCTATGGATCACAAACTGATAGGGGAATATTGTTCTAGAAGATAATTTGATCAGATCAAGACTCCAACATTGACAAAATCAACCATCAAGCTGGCTGATCAGAATTGTCATACAATATGACAAAAATTGTTAGAAAAATGCACCCACCTATTATACCTACCTTTGAAATTTATAAAGCTTGTCTCTTGTCATTTAGCTCTCCAAAATGTGTATAAATAGAGGGCCTTGGATGATTGTAAGAGTATTATTGTACATTGGTAGGATATTAGCCATTGTAATAAAATTCTCTAAGTTTTCTTCTTCTCTCCTTTCTCTAGTTTTCTTTTTCTTTATTTACTTATGCTTCTTACATTTCTTTTCATTTTATTCATATCTAGTATGTGTTGCTAATCATATTGTTGAGGTGATGAGGTGAAGCTTTTGGTAAATGCTAAGGTTAGTCTCTTAAACATGAGCTAAAATGAATCATCATTTATAAACACTAGTATAGATAATATTTTCTTTTGGTTTAAAATCATACTTGCAAAGTAGGGATCTTGATTCATTATTGACAATGAAAATGGCATAGTAAATGCTTGGTTTCATAACCTTGATTTGTTGTAGACATATACCTTGGCATAAGGAATGCTTGGACTGTTTTTATGAGTTTTGAGGACACCAAATGAACATAATATCATATGCTATGGACGTTTGACAATTTGGACTGAATTGCTAAACCTTCCGATTGGAACCTCCCTTATGTGTGAATTTCAATTGTGTAATAAAACAAGATTAATCTTAGCATAACACCAAGAGTGGATTCTCTAACCTCAACATCTTTTCTTATTGTTTTTTATATCTTGTTTAATTTCTTTTATGTTATTTTGTTTATTTTGTTCTCTAATATCTTGTTTATCTTGTTTTGTTGTTGATTCCCTAATATCTTATTTATTTTCTTTTTCTTATATATTTATAAACTTATACTTACTAATACGCTTCCCTGTGGTTCGACCTCGGACACCCGAGAATTTATTACTTGAACATAACCTGCACTTGGGTTTACAACTCTTAATTGAGTCTCCATCAAGTTTTTGGCGCCGTTGCCGAGGAGGCAATACTAAGTATATAAGTTTATAAGTATATTTATTTTTATTGGCTGGTTGTACCGCCTAATTTTCTATATATTTATATTTATATTGTAAAGTTTATATTTATATAAATATATTATCTGTATATTAACTTTGTTTTATGCTTGTTTGGTGACGTGATTTTAGATCTCGTCGTTTAGTTAGATTTTATTGTGAAACTTTTTCAGGTAATCTTTCTAATACAACTCCTACCATGGCTGACAATGAAAGTGTTCATGCTGAAGATGAGAACAGACAAGTATGCACCATGCGTGACTACTTGCAACCAACTCGAAGCTCATCACCCTCTTGTTTTATTTTTCCTCTCAATGCAAACAACTTTCGTTTTAAACCAGGTATGATAGCTTTGCTTCCAAATTTCCATGGGTTAGAATCAGAAAGTGCTTACTCGTTTCTAAAAGACTTCGAAGATGTATGTGTCACCTTTAATGACCAACAATGTATAAATGAAATTGTCAAGCTAAAATTATTTCCTTTTTCTTTAAAAGATAAAGCAAAAATTTAGCTTCATAATTTAAAACCAAGGTCAATTGGCACATGGCAAGAATTACAAACTGAGTTTCTAAAGAAATTTTTCCCAGCACATAAAACTACTGCTTTGAAAAGACAGATTCAAAATTTCAATCAAAATCAAAATGAAGCATTTTTTCAGTGTTGGGAGCGTTTTAAAGATTTGTTAAGTTCTTGTCCACATCATGGTTTTGAAAAATGGCATCTTATTAGTTTCTTTTATGAAAGTTTAACTCCCGAAACTAAACAATTTGTTGAAACAATGTGTAACGGTGAGTTTCTAGAAAAAGAACCTGAAGAAGCCTTTGACTACCTAGACCATTTGGCAGATAACTCTCAAGCCTGGCACACAGATAATTCCTCTGAAAGTTCCAATAGATCTAATCTTGTTTCTAACAGAGGTAAATATCATTTTTGTCAAGAAGATGAGATAAAAGCTAAAGTAGCTAATTTGGTTAGAAAGATTGAAGCCATGGAACTTAGAGAAGTAAAAGAAGTCAAAACGGTTAAAAATGAAGAAAGTTGTGGAATTTGTGAAATCATGGGACACCCCACTTCTGAATGTCCAAACATTCCCATTCTTAAAGAAGCGTTGCATGATCAAGTAAATTCCATAAACACATTTAAAAAGCCTTTTCCTTCTCCTTACTCTGAAACATATAACCCTGAATGGAGAAATCATCCCAACTTCAGTTGGCGGAATAATAATCATGTTCAGGTACCACAATCTCAAAAGCCGGGCAACACTTTTTCCTATCAACCTTCACGTGTACAAACCTTGGAAGAGACATTGCAAGCATTCATGCAATCACAAGCAAATGTGAATAACCAAACTTCACAGTACATCAATGAGATCAAAAACACCTTGTCCACATTGACAGCTTCATTTGCACTCAAGAAAAAGGTAAGTTTCCTGCTCAACCTCAGCCTAACCCTTCTACTCAATGTCTTGTTTCTTGCTCCAATGAAACTCAACAGGAAAATGCCAGTTCTATCACAACTCTTCGAAGTGGAAAGGCAATTGACAAAAACATTCCATCAAAAGATCAAGATCCTCCTTTCCCTCCGAAAAGTAATGGTAAGGATGATAGTAAGTCTGAACTTCTTGAAAATTTGGACAAAGAAAAAGGTATGCATCCTGCTCCTTTTCCTCAAAGGTTGCAAACAATAAAGAATTTGAATCAAAATGAAGAAATTTATGAACTTTTCAAACAAGTTAAGATTAACATTCCTTTATTGGATGCAATCAAACAAGTTCCATCTTATGCTAAATTTTTGAAGGACATGTGCACAGTTAAAAGGAAACATAATGTACAAAAGAAAGCATTTCTGACGGAAAGTGTGAGCTCAATCATTCAGCACCTTACTCCACCAAAATTCAAAGATCCTGGATGTCCAACAATCTCATGCATCATTGGAAACACTAGAATAGAACGTGCATTGCTTGATCTTGGTGCTAGTGTTAATCTTTTGCCTTTTTCTGTTTATCAACAGTTAGGTTTAAGTGAAATTAAGGAAACACCTATTACACTTCAACTAGCTGATCGTTCTGTAAAAATTCCTCGAGGGATAGTGATGGAGACTCAATTAAGAGTTGTAAAACCAAGTGCAGGTTATGTTCAAGTAATAAATTCTCGAGTGTCCGAGGTCGAACCACAGGGAAGCGTATTAGTAAGTATAAGTTTATAAATATATAAGACAAAGAAAGTAAACAAGATATTAGGGAATCAACAACAAAATAAGATAAACAAGATATTAGAGAACAAAATAAACAAAATATAAAAGAAATTAAACAAGATATAAAAAACAATAAGAAAAGATGTTGAGGTTAGAGAATCCACTCTTGGTGTTATGCTAAGATTAATCTTGTTTTATTACACAATTGAAATCCACACATAAAGGAGGTTCCAATCGGAAGGTTTAGCAATTCAGTCCAAATTGTCCAACGTCCATAGCATATGATATTATGTTCATTTGGTGTCCTCAAAACTCATAAAAAGAGTCCAAGCATTCCTTATGCCAAGGTATATGTCTACAACAAATCAAGGTTATGAAACCAAGCATTTACTGTGCCATTTTCCTTGTCAATAATGAATCAAGATCCCTACTTTGCAAGTATGATTTTAAACCAAAAGAAAATATTATCTATACTAGTGTTTATAAATGATGATTCATTTTAGGTCATGTTTAAGAGACTAACCTTAGCATTTACCAAAAAGCTTCACCTCATCACCTCAACAATATGATTAGCAACACATACTAGATATGAATGAAATGAAAAGAAATGTAAGAAACATAAGTAAATAAAGAAAAAGAAAACTAGAGAAAGGAAAGAAGAAGAAAACTTAGAGAATTTTATTACAATAGCTAATATCCTACCAATGTCCAATCATCCTCATCCAAGGCCCTCCATTTATACACATTTTGGAGAGCTAAATGACAAGAGACAAGCTTTATAAATTTCAAAGGTAGGTATAGTAGGTGGGTGCATTTTTCTAACAATTTTCGTCATATTGTATGACAATTCTGATCAGCCAGCATTATGGTTGATTTTGTCAATGTTGGAGGCTTGATCTGATCAAATGGTATTCTAGAAACATATTCCCCTATCAGTTTGTGATCTATAGCCGTTAAAATCAGCTCATTTGCTCATGTGGATCAGAAGATATGGTCAAAATACCACAACTGGTCAGAACATACGTCATTGCACATCAGCCAACTTGATACCACATTTCGCTAGGGAAAACGACTCCGTTTCAAGAAGTGTAAAACATGAAAAAGATAGATATGCCTCTTAACTTTGCACTATAAAAATTTCAGCCTTAATGCTTCAGTAAAACTCCAGATATAGCTGATATGGAAAAAGGTGTCGGAACTGGAACTGAACTGGATTTGCCCTTAATTCTTGATTTAACCTAGTAATCTGAAATCACTCAAAAAAACTCGTGAAAAACACCAAATTACATAAAAATATAAAAGATCATAAACACAATTAGACTAAGCAATAATAACTCGTATTTGACACAAAACAATAATAAAACATAACTAAAAACTATATAATTATACGAGTTATCACACCCCCACACTTAGATTGTTGCTAGTCCCTAGCAACGACTCAATCCTAGAAAAAAAAATAAACAGGAAAACAAGTTAAAGGGATCTCAAACAAACAAGCAAGATCAAGCGTAAGAATTGGCAAGGCATCTAATTAAGTATCATTGGCATATTAAGTTCGAGTAAAGGGTCAATGAGATTAAAATTGAAGGCATTACCGTACGATTGAGGAACTTCCTTCTTGGCGAGACTTTAGCTAGCCATGGAGGACTAGGCAAACTATAGCTTCATAAGTACACATGCTAAGATCCTTGTCACCGCAGTTCACAAGTGAACTTGACAAATCTGATCGGTACAGAGATGAATCTGAGGCTTATGGACAAGTGAGGGGTGGAATGTTCAAACATAATCTGAGGTTTATCACAAGTTAGGCTCAAGAAATATAATAATAATGTGATCAATCCTCTCAAAATATTTCCATTCTCACTCATCCTTAGTCCTATGTTCAACATTAATATTTTGAAAAGAAAACAAAAAGCAAGAAAAGACTCGATCCAAAGAAAATAGAAAAGTAAAAACCTCTCTATAATGAAGAACCTCGAATCTTGAATTCTGATTTTTTTTTTAAGCACAAGTGATTTTCTTTTGATTTGTGCCCTCATTGGGACATCTTTTATGCACAATCACATCTACTCATAATCATCATTCTTGTGTTTTTTTTTTTTTCAGAAATCACATTGGATTCCATACTTTGTTTTTCTTTCTTTTCATTCAATTGATCAAACAAGATAGATTTTCATCAACTCTTTTTTTCACCATCTTTTTCTCAACTCATCACAACATTGTTTTGGCATCAATAAGTTCGAAGTTCACGACTCTAAAAACAGTCACTCATTCTAACTACCCTCTTTTGCATTATTCCCATTTTTTTTTCAGATTTCAAAAGATAACAAAATAAACAAGAAAGGAAACACACAATCCCAAACCCAATGATCACAAATATTATCATAAAAGTATAAAGAGGGAATGGGGGTCGGAATCGTATCCGTTCACTTTGGCATAATTTCTAGAGTTCATATCTAGGTATCCAACCCGAAGGTTTACAACCTATGGGCTCCTAATGTAAGAGGGGCAAAGATAAGGGGCTTTCTGGATAGTGACTTTGTTCTAAGATCAGATCATGCATAGATGCAAGCATCTATGTGATGACTTAAATCTGCATGTGGAATGAAGAGAAAAAGTAAACTTACTATGTCTTCCCAGTTTTCCGTGGCTTTCCAAAGGCTCACCATGAATTCACATTCCAACAAAAATCGAACCGATCTGCCAAAAACAATCTCAAAGACATTTGATCATCAAAAATATTCAATTTTCAGAAAACCAAATTGAAAATAACCTAGATAACTTAATCAAAGCCTTTGTAACTCTATTGCTTTATCCACATGCTTGCCAAGATTATACTAATACTCAAAAAAAAAATTAAATCAAACTGACAAGGTATGTCTCAAGTCTCCCTTACTCAGACCTTGTTCAGAATGAATACTTCTAAATGGCTTAAAACACAACAATTTTTTTTTTTTTTTACAAATTAGCAAAATATGTCCCTTACCCCCTACTAAAATATGACATTGTCCCCAATGTCAAATTTTAAAGGTAGAATTTAGGAGATATTACCTACAGAGGTTGCTAACCACTTATTATAACTGAGACACAACAAACAAAATGTTAGATAATGTTACAAAGACAAAGTGCAATCCACTTCTTGCTTGTCCATATCTCTTTCTCTTTTTCCGAGCATTTGCGAAACAACCGTAGCAGGTAAATACTCATAAGCTTGGAGCTTTTTGAGTAAATCTTCAATGGTTGTAGCAGAAATTATGGTTCTCCTTGCCTCTGAAAACATGAATCCATTTTCCACAGCATTATCTAAATATGAAAGCAAATTACTAAAATAACCATTAATATTAAGCAAACCAATGGGTTTCTTATTTGTGACCAAAGATGACCAAGAAGCCACGCAAGCTATTTCTTCCAATGTACCCAGACCTCATGGTAAAGCAATGAATGCATCGGCAGAATGGTACATGATTGTCATCCGTTCAGGGATACTCCGATTCCTAGAACTGAACTTCCTCCGGCGTGTGCTGCTGTAGCGACTGCTCCCATTAAACCCGTACTACCGCCTCCATAAATCAACTGGATCTTTTGTTGGGCAAGTATTACTCCAACTCTTATGGGTTCATCAGCGAATATTTTATTTTTCCCTGGATAAGCACCTCCAAAGAAACAAATTTTTTCAATGCGCTGGGACGAAGTACTTTCCATTTTTTTTCGAGTGCCTGAAAGAGAATGAGTACATGGTGTAATATATAGAGGACTGAGTAGTGAATCAGACAAGAGTAATAATGTCGCCGAAAGTGTATTTGACCTGTCAGAAGAAAATGTTAACCTAACAAAAGATTTTTGCGTGATTTCAGGAAGAAAATCAAAAAGAGAAGAAAAATCAACCGTAAAAGACCAATGCAAAAAAAATGAGAATAATTACACAAATCGAACAACACGTAAATTAAACCGAAATGAAGTTATTGCAAATCAAACCAAAAGCTGAGAAGTCATTTATTGTAGTTGTGATTGTGGCTCACATCTTCCTCTGGTTTTACGTCCAGAAACGGCTTAAACGCCTTCTATGAGTCGAGGATATGCTTCCCATCCAGTTTTCTTACAAGCTGGCAAACAGGGTCTTTTAACATCAGATTCCCAAGATGTTGCCATTCCCTTTGGAATTGCGGCCATAAATCAAGAATTTCTCTTTGTACGTCTCCACTAGGATGCGTCTCAAGAGAAAGTTGGATATTACCCAAATTCTCCTTACTCAGTCCATCCTTAATGAATTTAATTTTATCATCTCGATTAGAGGACGGAATCCCAATAGAACGACATTTACCGTTACACGTCCATCGTGCACATTTGTGGCAATTTGAACTCATGCGCTTTGCTCGTCGCTTCTTTGCAAAAGTGCTTCTACCTGTATCTGGTAAATGCAAAACAGGAAGATATTCATCTTCACGTACCTTGGCTTCAATTATCCAACGTATGTCTTCAGGAATCCCTTTGTGCATAAGCATTCTTAATCTTTCAAATCGAACTTGGTAAAGCTTCCATAAAATATTTCGAGGAAAAGGAGGAAATCGTTTCTGCAATCTTGTGAGAATATCATCCATCCTGAAAAGAAAAAAATGAAAGAGAAATTGAAAGAGAAATTTATATACAATATCAGTTTTGTGGGTAGCTGATGGAACCGACTTAAATAATCACGGAGTATCGTTATCCGCCATTTAACCGGGGTGGCCAGTAAAATCCACACTGTAAAATTTTTGCAGCAGTTTTCTTTGATGAAAAATGACCACCACATGCCTCGGAATGACAAAACTTAATTACACTACTTACCTCATTGTCGGGAATGTATCTTCGAAAAATCTGATCAGGACAATATTTGAACAAGTAAGGGTCATCCCAGTAGAACTTTTTTACCTCATTCAGAAACTTCCTTTTATCTTGGGGGCTCCATTGAGAAGGAATTTTTCCTTCTTGTAGTTCATCAAGATGTGAAGAAATTATGACTGGAAAAGTTTCATTCTCACCCAAAAAGGAATATTTTAGCTCGGATGGCAATGGTTTTAAATCCAGCTTGGGTGGTTCAATAGTTGATGGTACAATGACATTTGTGAGTGATGGAAGTTCCTCAAACTTTTGTTTCCAACAATGCTTATCCTGAAAAGAATTTAACAAAGAATCAGTGTGTGAAATTTTTGAAGCATTATCAAACTCACATTCAATTAAATAAGCTTCTAAAGGATCATGGAATGTGGTAGTGGTGAGATGTTCATGAACAAGTTCTTCAATGAAATCCACTTCATGTACTTCTGAATCATCACCAGGTTGCTTGCAAATGTTGAACACATTTAATTCTAAAGTCATATTTCCAAAAGAAATGTTCAAAATACCATTCCTGCAATTTATCAGAGCATTAGAAGTTGCAAGAAATGGACGACCTAATATAACAGGAATTTGAACATTTGGATTTGAAACAGGATGTGTGTCCAAAACAATAAAATCAACAGGGAAGTAAAAATTATCAATTTGAACCAAAACATCTTCAACTATCCCTCGAGGAATTTTTACAGAACGATCAGCTAGTTGAAGTGTAACAGGTGTTTCCTTGAGTTCACCTAAACCTAACTGTTGATAAACAGAAAAAGGCAAAAGATTAACACTAGCACCAAGATCAAGCAATGCACGTTCTATTCTAGTATTTCCAATGATGCATGAGATTGTTGGACATCCAGGATCTTTGAATTTTGGTGGAGTAAGGTGCTGAATGATTGAGCTTACACTTTCCGTCAGAAATGCTTTCTTTTGTACATTATGTTTCCTTTTAACTGTGCACATGTCCTTCAAAAATCTAGCATAAGATGGAACTTGTTTGATTGCATCCAATAAAGGAATGTTAATCTTAACTTGTTTGAAAAGTTCATAAATTTCTGCATTTTGATTCAAATTCTTTATTGTTTGCAACCTTTGAGGAAAAGGAGCAGGATGCATACCTTTTTCTTTGTCCAAATTTTCAAGAAGTTCAGACTTACCATCATCCTTACCATTACTTTTCGAAGGGAAAGGAGGATCTTGGTCTTTTGATGGAATGTTTTTGTCAATTGCCTTTCCACTTCGAAGAGTTGTGATAGAACTGGCATTTTCCTGTTGAGTTTCATTGGAGCAAGAAACAAGACATTGAGTAGAAGGGTTAGGCTGAGGTTGAGCAGGAAACTTACCTTTTTCTTGAGTGCATAATGAAGCTGTCAATGTGGACAAGGTGTTTTTGATCTCATTGATGTCCTGTGAAGTTTGGTTATACACATTTGCTTGTGTTTGCATGAATGCTTGCAATGTCTCTTCCAAGGTTTGTACACGTGAAGGTTGATAGGAAAAAGTGTTGCCCGGCTTTTGAGATTGTGGTACCTGAACATGATTATTATTCCGCCAACTGAAGTTGGGATGATTTCTCCATTCAGGGTTATACGTTTCAGAGTAAGGAGAAGGAAAAGGCTTTTTAAATGTGTTTATGGAATTTACTTGATCATGCAACGCTTCTTTAAGAATGGGAATGTTTGGACATTCAGAAGTGGGGTGTCCCATGATTTCACAAATTCCACAACTTTCTTCATTTTTAACCGTTTTGACTTCTTTGACTTCTCTAAGTTCCATGGCTTCAATCTTTCTAGGCAAATTAGCTACTTTAGCTTTTATCTCATTTTCTTGACTAAAATGATATTTACCTCTGTTAGAAACAAGATTAGATCTATTGGAACTTTCAGAGGAATTATCTGTGTGCCAGGCTTGAGAGTTATCTGCCAAATGGTCTAGGTAGTCAAAGGCTTCTTCAGGTTCTTTTTCTAGAAACTCACCGTTACACATTGTTTCAACAAATTGTTTAGTTTCGGGAGTTAAACTTTCATAAAAGAAACTAATAAGACGCCATTTTTCAAAACCATGATGTGGACAAGAACTTAACAAATCTTTAAAACGCTCCCAGCACTGAAAAAATGCTTCATTTTGATTTTGATTGAAATTTTGAATCTGTCTTTTCAAAGCAGTAGTTTTATGTGCTGGAAAAAATTTCTTTAGAAACTCAGTTTGTAATTCTTGCCATGTGCCAATTGACCTTGGTTTTAAATTATGAAGCCAAATTTTTGCTTTATCTTTTAAAGAAAAAGGAAATAATTTTAGCTTGACAATTTCATTTGTACATTGTTGGTCATTAAAGGTGAGACATACATCTTCGAAGTCTTTTAGAAACGAGTAAGCACTTTCCGATTCTAACCCATGGAAATTTGGAAGCAAAGCTATCATACCTGGTTTAAAACGAAAGTTGTTTGCATTGAGAGGAAAAATAAAACAAGAGGGTGATGAGCTTCGAGTTGGTTGCAAGTAGTCACGCATGGTGCGTACTTGTCTGTTCTCATCTTCAGCATGAACACTTTCATTGTCAGCCATGGTAGGAGTTGTATTAAAAAGATTACCTGAAAAAGTTTCACAATAAAATCTAACTAAACGACGAGATCTAAAATCACGTCGCCAAACAAGCATAAAACAAAGTTAATATACAGATTAGGCGGTATAACCAGCCAATAAAAATAAAACAAAGTTAATATACAATATAAATATAAATATATAGAAAATTAGGCGGTATAACCAGCCAATAAAAATAAATATACTTATAAACTTATATACTTAGTATTGCCTCCCCGGCAACGGCGCCAAAAACTTGATGGAGACTCAATTAAGAGTTGTAAACCCAAGTGCAGGTTATGTTCAAGTAATAAATTCTCGGGTGTCCGAGGTCGAACCACAGGGAAGCGTATTAGTAAGTATAAGTTTATAAATATATAAGACAAAGAAAGTAAACAAGATATTAGGGAATCAACAACAAAATAAGATAAACAAGATATTAGAGAACAAAATAAACAAAATATAAAAGAAATTAAACAAGATATAAAAAACAATAAGAAAAGATGTTGAGGTTAGAGAATCCACTCTTGGTGTTATGCTAAGATTAATCTTGTTTTATTACACAATTGAAATCCACACATAAAGGAGGTTCCAATCGGAAGGTTTAGCAATTCAGTCCAAATTGTCCAACGTCCATAGCATATGATATTATGTTCATTTGGTTTCCTCAAAACTCATAAAAATCAAGCATTTACTGTGCCATTTTCCTTGTCAATAATGAATCAAGATCCCTACTTTGCAAGTATGATTTTAAACCAAAAGAAAATATTATCTATACTAGTGTTTATAAATGATGATTCATTTTAGCTCATGTTTAAGAGACTAACCTAAGCATTTACCAAAAGCTTCACCTCATCACCTCAACAATATGATTAGCAACACATACTAGATATGAATAAAATGAAAAGAAATGTAAGAAACATAAGTAAATAAAGAAAAAGGAAACTAGAGAAAGGAAAGAAGAAGAAAACTTAGAGAATTTTATTACAATGGCTAATATCCTACCAATGTCCAATCATCCTCATCCAAGGCCCTCTATTTATACACATTTTGGAGAGCTAAATGACAAGAGACAAGCTTTATAAATTTCAAAGGTAGGTATAATAGGTGGGTGCATTTTTCTAACAATTTTCGTCATATTGTATGACAATTCGGATCAGCCAGCTTGATGGTTGATTTTGTCAATGTTGGAGGCTTGATCTGATCAAATTGTCTTCTAGAAGAATATACCCCTATCCGTTTGTGATCCATAGCCGTTGGAATCAGCTTATTTTCTCATGTGGATCAGAAGATATGGTCAAAATACCAAAACTGGTCAGAACAGATGTCATTGCACATCAGCCAACTTGATACCACATTTCGCTAGGGAAAACGACTCTGTTTCAAGAAGTTTAAAACATGAAAAAGATAGATATGCCTCTTAACTTTGTACTGTAAAAATTTCAGCCTTAATTCTTCAGTAAAACTCCAGATATAGCTGATATGGCAAAAGGTGTCGGAACTGGAACTGAATTGGATTTGCCCTTAATTCTTGATTTAACCTAGTAATCTGAAATCACTCAAAGAAACTCGTGAAAAACACCAAATTACATAAAAATATAAAAGATCATAAACACAATTAGACTAAGCAATAATAACTCGTATTTGACACAAAACAATAATAAAACATAACTAAAAACTATATAATTATACGAGTTATCAGATAGTTGAAGATGTTTTGGTTTAAATTGATAATTTTTACTTCCCTGTTGATTTTATTGTTTTGGACACACATCCTGTTTCAAATCCAAATGTTCAAATTCCTGTTATATTAGGCCGTCCATTTCTTGCAACTTCTAATGCTCTGATAAATTGCAGGAATGGTATTTTGAACATTTCTTTTGGAAATATGACTTTAGAATTAAATGTGTTCAACATTTGCAAGCAACCTGGTGATGATTCAGAAGTACATGAAGTGGATTTCATTGAAGAACTTGTTCATGAACATCTCACCACTACCACATTCCATGATCCTTTAGAAGCTTATTTAATTGAATGTGAGTTTGATAATGCTTCAGAAATTTCACACACTGATTCTTTGTTAAATTCTTTTCAGGATAAGCATTGTTGGAAACAAAAGTTTGAGGAACTTCCATCACTCACAAATGTCACTGTACCATCAACTATTGAACCACCCAAGCTGGATTTAAAACCATTGCCATCCGAGCTAAAATATTCCTTTTTGGGAGAGAATGAAACTTTTCCAGTCATAATTTCTTCACATCTTGATGAACTACAAGAAGGTAAGTTGTTACAACTTTTGAAAATGCACAAAAATGCATTAGGATGGACCTTAGCTGACATAAAGGGAATAAGCCCATTAATCTGCACACATAATATTTATTTAGAGGAAAATGCTAAACCCTCTAGACAAATGCAACGAAGGCTTAATCCTAATGTGAAAGAAGTAGTGAGAAATGAAGTCATTAAACTTCTAGATAATGGAATCATTTATCCTATCTCTGATAGCAAATGGGTAAGTCCTACTCAAGTCGTACCTAAGAAATCTGGAGTTACTGTAGTTAAAAATGAAAACAATGAATTAATTCCAACTAGGACTGTTACTGGTTGGCGCATGTGCATTGACTACAGGAAACTTAACTCAGTGACGAGGAAAGATCATTTCCCTTTGCCTTTCATGGATCAAATCTTAGAAAGAGTTGTAGGGCATGAGTTTTATTGTTTTCTAGATGGATATTCTGGGTATAATCAAATTGCCATTGCACTTGAGGACCAAGAGAAAACCACTTTTACATGTCCTTTTGGTACTTTTGCATATCGTAGAATGTCATTTGGATTATGTAACGCCCCTGCCACATTTCAAAGATGCATGCTTAGTATTTTTAGTGACATGATTGAACGTAATCTTGAGATTTTCATGGATGATTTTTCTGTTTCTGGTGATTCATTTGATGATTGCTTAGCCAATTTGAAAAATGTATTGATTAGGTGTGAAGAAAAAAATCTTGTTCTTAATTGGGAAAAATGTCATTTCATGGTCACTAAAGGTATTGTACTAGGTCACATTGTTTTCTGCAAAAGGGATTGAGGTAGACAAGTCAAAAATTGAATTGATTGCTAATCTACCCACACCAAAGACAGTAAAGGACATTAGGTCATTCTTGGGACATGCAGGTTTTTATAGAAGATTCATAAAAGATTTTAGCACGATATCTAAACCTCTATGTAATCTTTTAATGAAAGACATTGCATTTGAATGGACTAAAGATTGTGAAGATGCTTTTGAAAAACTCAAAAATATGCTCATTACTGCTCCTATTATGAGATCTCCTGATTGGTCTTTACCATTTGAAATAATGTGTGATGCTAGTGACTATGCTGTTGGTGCTGTATTAGGACAAAAGAAAGATAATAAACCACATGTAATTTACTATGCAAGTAAAACTTTAAATAGAGCCCAAATGAATTATTCCACTACAGAAAATGAATTACTTGCAGTTGTTTTTGCATTGGATAAATCCAGATCTTACCTTGTTGGATCATCAATTGTTGTCTTTAGTGATCACGCAGCTTTAAAATATCTTCTCTCTAAGAAGGATGCAAAACCTAGGTTGCTGAGGTGGATCCTTTTGCTGCAAGAATTTGACATCACCATTCGAGATAAAAAAGGAGTAGAAAATGTGGTGGCTGATCATTTATCAAGACTTGTTTGTGATGAATCTTTTGGAACCTCACCAATAAATGATACTTTTCCTGATGAACAACTTCTAATTGTCTCCACGACACCTTGGTTTGCTGACATTGCTAATTTTCTTGCTACAGGAAAAATTCCTTCTCAATGGAGCCCCCAAGACAAAAGGAAGTTTCTGAATGAGGTAAAGAAGTTCTACTGGGATGACCCTTACTTGTTCAAATATTGTCCTGATCAGATTTTTCGAAGATGCATTCCCGACAATGAGGTAAGTAGTGTAATTAAGTTTTGTCATTCCGAGGCATGTGGTGGTCATTTTTCATCAAAGAAAACTGCTGCAAAAATTTTACAGTGTGGATTTTACTGGCCAACTTTATTCAAAGATGCATATAATTTTTGCAAGTCATGTGAAAGTTGTCAAAAATTAGGTTCCATTTCGAAAAGAAACATGATTCCTTTGAACCCAATTCTTGTAATTGAAATTTTTGACTGTTGGGGTATTGATTTCATGGGACCATTTCCACCATCTTTTGGTTTCTTATACATTTTAGTTGCAATAGATTATGTTTCAAAGTGGATAGAGGCAATTCCATGTCGAAATAATGATCACAAAACAGTGATTAAATTTTTAAAAGAAAATATTTTGAGTCGATTTGGAATTCCTCGATCTATCATAAGTGATGGGGGAACACATTTTTGCAACAAGGTTTTTGAAACATTAATGAAGAAATATGCCATTACACACAAAGTTGCAACCCCTTATCACCCGCAGACAAATGGACAGGTAGAATTAGCAAATAGGGAGATTAAACAAATTTTGGAAAAGACGGTTAATCCAAATCGCAAAGATTGGTCTCTTAGACTTAACGATGCATTATGGGCCTATCGAACAGCTTTTAAAACAGCATTGGGCATGTCTCCTTATAGGCTAGTTTATGGAAAACCTTGTCATTTACCTGTGGAACTTGAGCATAAAGCATATTGGGCCATTAAAATGTTCAACTCAAACCTTGATGACGCTTCTAATTTACGAAAATTACAAATAAATGAACTTAAGGAACTCAGAAATGATGCATATGAGAATTCTAAAATTCATAAAGAAAGAACTAAAGCCTTTCATGACAAGTTAATTTCAAGAAAAACATTTGATGTTGGGCAAAAAGTTCTACTTTATAATTCTAGACTTCACATATTTCCTGGTAAGTTGAGATCAAGATGGACTGGCCCATTTGTGGTTAAGCATGTGTATCATTATGGAACAGTTGACATTGAGAATCCTCAAAATGGTAACGTATTCAAGGTAAATGGACAAAGACTCAAACTCTTTTTGGAAAATCATGTTACTCAAGAAGAGGTTGTTTTTCTTTCTGATCCTTGTTTTGAAAATAACTAGATGTAAATATAATTTTTTTTACCCCGGTTAAATGGCGGATAACGGTACTCCGTGATTATTTAAGTCGGTTCCATCAGCTACCCACAAAACTGATATTGTATATAAATTTCTCTTTCAATTTCTCTTTCATTTTTTTTTTCAGGATGGATGATATTCTCACAAGATTGCAGAAACGATTTCCTCCTTTTCCTCGAAATATTTTACTAAAGCTTTACCAAGTTCGATTTGAAAGATTAAGAATGCTTATGCACAAAGGGATTCCTGAAGACATACGTTGGATAATTGAAGCCAAGGTACGTGAAGATGAATATCTTCCTGTTTTGCATTTACCAGGTACAGGTAGAAGCACTTTTGCAAAGAAGCGACGAGAAAAGCGCATGAGTTCAAATTGCCACAAATGTGCACGATGGACGTGTAACGGTAAATGTCGTTCTATTGGGATTCCGTCCTCTAATCGAGATGATAAAATTGAATTCATTAAGGATGGACTGAGTAAGGATAATTTGGGTAATATCCAACTTTCTCTTGAGACGCATCCTAGTGGAGACGTACAAAGAGAAATTCTTGATTTATGGCCGCAATTCCAAAGGGAATGGCAACATCTTGGGAATCTGATGTTAAAAGACCCTGTTTGCCAGCTTGTAAGAAAACTGGATGGGAAGCATATCCTCGACTCATAGAAGGCGTTTAAGCCATTTCTGGACGTAAAACCAGAGGAAGATGTGAGCCACAATTACAACTACAATAAATGACTTCTCAGCTTTTGGTTTGATTTGCAATAACTTCATTTCAGTTTAATTTACGTGTTGTTCGATTTGTGTAATTATTCTCGTTTTTTTTTTTTTTTTGCATTGGTCTTTTACGGTTGATTTTTCTTCTCTTTTTAATTTTCTTCCTGAAATCACGCAAAAATCTTTTGTTAGGTTAACATTTTCTTCTGACAGGTCAAATACACTTTCGGCGACATTATTACTCTTGTCTGATTCACTACTCAGTCCTCTATATATTACACCATGTACTCATTCTCTTTCAGGCACTCGAAAAAAAAAATGGAAAGTACTTCGTCCCAGCGCATTGAAAAAATTTGTGTCTTTGGAGGTGCTTATCCAGGGAAAAATAAAATATTAGCTGATGAAGCCATAAGAGTTGGAGTAATACTAGCCCAACAAAAGATCCAGTTAATTTATGGAGGCGGTAGTACGGGTCTAATAGGAGCAGTCGCTACAGCAGCACACGCCGGAGGAAGTCCAGTTCTAGGAATCGTGCTAAAACTATTCACAGGTTTTTGTGGACCTACCGTGGGTAAGGAAATACAAGTCTGGAGTATCCCTGAACGGATGACAATCATGTACCATTCTGCCGATGCATTCATTGCTTTACCAGGAGGTCTGGGTACATTGGAAGAAATAGCTTGCGTGGCTTCTTGGTCATCTTTGGTCACAAATAAGAAACCCATTGGTTTGCTTAATATTAATGGTTATTTTAGTAATTTGCTTTCATATTTAGATAATGCTGTGGGAAATGGATTCATGTTTTCAGAGGCAAGGAGAACCATAATTTCTGCTACAACCATTGAAGATTTACTCAAAAAGCTCCAAGCTTATGAGTATTTACCTGCTACGGTTGTTTCGCAAACGCTCGAAAAAAGAAAAAGAGATATAGACAAGCAAGGAGTGGATTGCACTTTGTCTTTGTGACATTATCTAACATTTTGTTTGTTGTGTCTCAGTTATAATAAGTGGTTAGCAACCTCCGCAGGTAATATCTCCTAAATTCTACCTTTAAAATTTGACATTGGGGACAATGTCATATTTTAGTAGGGGGTAAGGGACATATTTTGCTAATTTGTAAAAAAAAAAAAAAAAAAAAAAAAAAAAAAAAAAAAAAAAATTGTTGTGTTTTAATCCATTTAGAAGTATTCATTCTGAACAAGGTCTGAGTAAGGGAGACTTGAGACATACCTTGTCAGTTTGATTTAATCTTTTCAAAAAAAAAACTATCTGGTCCGTTTATTATCTGCATGTGTTTTACTATTTTTATGTATGTATTTTTTTTTTTTGAATATTAGTATAATCTTGGCAAGCATGTGGATAAAGCAAAAGAGTTACAAAGGCTTTGATTAAGTTATCTAGGTTATTTTCAATTTGGTTTTCTGAAAATTGAATATTTTTGATGATCAAATGTCTTTGAGATTGTTTTTGGCAGATCGGTTCGATTTTTGTTGGAATGTGAATTCATGGTGAGCCTTTGGAAAGCCACGGAAAACTGGGAAGACATAGTAAGTTTACTTTTTCTCTTCATTCCACATGCAGATTTAGGTCATCACATAGATGCTTGCATCTATACATGATCTGATCTTAGAACAAAGTCACTATCCAGAAAGCCCCTTATCTTTGCCCCCTTACATTAGGAGCCCATAGGTTGTAAACCTTCGGGTTGGATCCCTAGATATGAACTCCAGAAATTATGCCAAAGTGAATGGATACGATTCCGACCCCCATTCCCTCTTTATACTTTTATGATAATATTTGTGATCATTGGGTTTGGGATTGTGTGTTTCCTTTTTGTTTATTTTGTTATCTTTTGAAATCTGAAAAAAAAAATGGGAATAATGCAAAAGAGGGTAGTTAGAATGAATGACTGTTTTTAGAGTCGTGAACTTCGAACTTAATTATGCCAAAACAATGTTGTGATGAGTTGAGAAAAAGATGCTAAAAAAAAAAAAGAGTTGATGAAAATCTGTCTTGTTTGATCAATTGAATGAAAAGAAAGAAAAAGAAAGTATGGAATCCAATGTGATTTCTGAAAAAAAAAAAAAAAAAAAAAAAAAAAAAAAAAAACACAAGAATGATGATTATGAATAGATGTGATTGTGCATAAAAGGTGTCCCAATGAGGGCACAAATCAAAAGAAAATCACTTGTGCTTAAAAAAAATCAGAATTCAAGATTCGAGTTTCTTCATTATAGAGAGGTTTTTACTTTTCTATTTTCTTTGGATCGAGTCTTTTCTTGCTTTTTGTTTTCTTTTCAAAATATTAATGTTGAACATAGGACTAAGGATGAGTGAGAATGGAAATATTTTGAGAGGATTGATCACATTATTATTATATTTCTTGAGCCTAACTTGTGATAAACCTCAGATTATGTTTGAACATTCCACCCTTCACTTGTCCATAAGCCTCATATTCATCTCTGTACCGATCAGATTTGTCAAGTTCACTTGTGAACTACGGTGACAAGAATCTTAGCATGTGTACTTATAAAGCTATAGTTTGCCTAGTCCTCCATGGCTAGCTAAAGTCTCGCCAAGAAGGAAGTTCCTCAATCGTACGGTAATGCCTTCAATTTTAATCTCATTGACCCTTTACTCGAACTTAATATGCCAATGATACTTAATTAGATGCCTTGCCAATTCTTACGCTTGATCTTGCTTGTTTGTTTGAGATCCCTTTAACTTGTTTTCCTGTTTATTATTTTTTTTCTCTAGGATTGAGTCGTTGCTAGGGACTAGCAACAATCTAAGTGTGGGGGTGTGATAACTCGTATAATTATATAGTTTTTAGTTATGTTTTATTATTGTTTTGTGTCAAATACGAGTTATTATTGCTTAGTCTAATTGTGTTTATGATCTTTTATATTTTTATGTAATTTGGTGTTTTTCACGAGTTTCTTTGAGTGATTTCAGATTACTAGGTTAAATCAAGAATTAAGGGCAAATCCAGTTCAGTTCTAGTTCCGACACCTTTTGCCATATCAGCTATATCTGGAGTTTCAATGAAGCATTAAGGCTGAAATTTTTACAGTACAAAGTTAAGAGGCATATCTATCTTTTTCATGCTTTACACTTCTTGAAACGGAGTCGTTTTCCCTAGAGAAATGTGGTATCAAGTTGGCTGATGTGCAATGCCGTCTGTTACTGACCAGTTTTGGTATTGTGACCATATCTTCTGATCCACATGAGAAAATGAGCTGATTCCAACGGCTATGGATCACAAACTGATAGGGGAATATTTTTCTAGAAGACTATTTGATCAGATCAAGCCTCCAACATTGACAAAATCAACCATCCAGTTGGCTGATCAGAATTGTCATACAATATGACGAAAATTGTTAGAAAAATGCACCCACCTATTATACCTACCTTTGAAATTTATAAAGCTTGTCTCTTGTCATTTAGCTCTCCAAAATGTGTATAAATAGAGGGCCTTGGATGATTGTAAGAGTATTATTGTACATTGGTAAGATATTAGCCATTGTAATAAAATTCTCTAAGTTTTCTTCTTCTTTCCTTTCTCTAGTTTTCTTTTTCTTTATTTACTTATGCTTTTTACATTTCTTTTCATTTTATTCATATCTAGTATGTGTTGCTAATCATATTGTTGAGGTGATGAGGTGAAGCTTTTGGTAAATGCTAAGGTTAGTCTCTTAAACATGAGCTAAAATGAATCATCATTTATAAACACTAGTATAGATAATATTTTCTTTTGGTTTAAAATCATACTTGCAAAGTAGGGATCTTGATTCATTATTGACAATGAAAATGGCACAGTAAATGCTTGGTTTCAAAGCTTGATTTGTTGTAGACATATACCTTGGCATAAGGAATGCTTGGACTCTTTTTATGAGTTTTGAGGACACCAAATGAACATAATATCATATGCTATGGACGTTGGACAATTTGGACTGAATTGCTAAACCTTCCGATTGGAACCTCCCTTATGTGTGAATTTCAATTGTGTAATAAAACAAGATTAATCTTAGCATAGCACCAAGAGTGGATTCTCTAACCTCAACATCTTTTCTTATTGTTTTTTATATCTTGTTTAATTTCTTTTATGTTATTTTGTTTATTTTGTTCTTTAATATCTTGTTTATCTTGTTTTGTTGTTGATTCCCTAATATCTTGTTTATTTTCTTTTTCTTATATATTTATAAACTTATACTTACTAATACGCTTCCCTGTGGTTCGACCTCGGACACCCGAGAATTTATTACTTCAACATAACCTGCACTTGGGTTTACAACTCTTAATTGAGTCTCCATCACTCAGCTTTTGGTTTGATTTGCAATAACTTCATTTCGGTTTAATTTACGTGTTGTTCGATTTGTGTAATTATTCTCGTTTTTTTTTTTTTTTGCATTGGTCTTTTACGGTTGATTTTTCTTCTCTTTTTGATTTTCTTCCTGAAATCACGCAAAAATCTTTTGTTAGGTTAACATTTTCTTCTGACAGGTCAAATACAGTTTCGGCGACATTATTACTCTTGTCTGATTCACTACTCAGTCCTCTATATATTACACCATGTACTCATTCTCTTTCAGGCACTCGAAAAAAAAAATGGAAAGTACTTCGTCCCAACGCATTGAAAAAATTTGTGTCTTTGGAGGTGCTTATCCAGGGAAAAATAAAATTTTAGCTGATAAAGCCATAAGAGTTGGAGTAATACTTGCCCAACAAAAGATCCAGTTGATTTATGGAGGCGGTAGTACGGGTTTAATGGGAGCAGTCGCTACATCAGCACACGCCGGAGGAAGTCCAGTTCTAGGAATCGTGCCAAAACTATTCACAGGTTTTTGTGGACCTACCGTGGGTAAGGAAATACAAGTCTGGAGTATCCCTAAACGGATGACAATCATGTACCATTCTGCCGATGCATTCATTGCTTTACCAGGAGGTCTGGGTACATTGGAAGAAATAGCTTGCGTGGCTTCTTGGTCATCTTTGGTCACAAAAAAGAAACCCATTGGTTTGCTTAATATTAATGGTTATTTTAGTAATTTGCTTTCATATTTAGATAATGCTGTGGAAAATGGATTCATGTTTTCAGAGGCAAGGAGAACCATAATTTCTGCTACAACCTTTGAAGATTTACTCAAAAAGCTCCAAGCTTATGAGTATTTACCTGCTACGGTTGTTTCGCAAACGCTCGGAAAAAGAAAAAGAGATATAGACAAGCAAGGAGTGGATTGCACTTTGTCTTTGTGACATTATCTAACATTTTGTTTGTTGTGTCTCAGTTATAATAAGTGGTTAGCAACCTCTGCAGGTAATATCTCCTAAATTCTACCTTTAAAATTTGACATTGGGGACAATGTCATATTTTAGTAGGGGGTAAGGGACATATTTTAATAATTTGTAAAAAAAAAAAAAAAAAAAAAAAAAAAAAAAAAAAAAAAAATTTGTTGTGTTTTAAGCCATTTAGAAGTATATATTCTGAACAAGGTCTGAGTAAGGGAGACTTGAGACATACCTTGTCAGTTTGATTTAATCTTTTCAAAAAAAAAAATATCTGGTCCGTTTATTGTCTGCATGTGTTTTACTATTTTTATGTATGTATTTTTTTTTTGAATATTAGTATAATCTTGGCAAGCATGTGGATAAAGCAAAAGAGTTACAAAGGCTTTGATTAAGTTATCTAGGTTATTTTCAATTTGGTTTTCTGAAAATTGAATATTTTTGATGATCAAATGTCTTTGAGATTGTTTTTGGCAGATCGGTTCGATTTTTGTTGGAATGTGAATTCATGGTGAGCCTTTGGAAAGCCACGGAAAACTGGGAAGACATAGTAAGTTTACTTTTTCTCTTCATTCCACATGCAGATTTAGGTCATCACATAGATGCTTGCATCTATACATGATCTGATCTTAGAACAAAGTCACTATCCAGAAATCCCCTTATCTTTGCCCCCTTACATTAGTAGCCCATAGGTTGTAAACTATGAACTCCAGAAATCCCTAGATATGAACTCCAGAAATTATGCCAAAGTGAACGGATACGATTCCGAGCCCCATTCCCTCTTTATACTTTTATGATAATATTTGTGATCATTGGGTTTGGGATTGTGTGTTTCCTTCTTGTTTATTTTGTTATCTTTTGAAATCTAAAAAAAAAAAAAAAAAAAAAAAAAAAAAAAAAAAAGGGAATAATGCAAAAGAGGGTAGTTAGAATGAGTGACTGTTGTTAGAGTCGTGAACTTCGAACTTATTGATGCCAAAACAATGTTGTGATGAGTTGAGAAAAAGTTGCTGAAAAAAAAAAGAGCTGATGAAAATCTGTCTTGTTTGATCAATTGAATGAAAAGAAAGAAAAAGAAAGTATGGAATCCAATGTGATTTCTGAAAAAAAAAAAAAAAAAAAAAAAAAAAAAACAAGAATGATGATTATGAATAGATGTGATTGTGCATAAAAGATGTCCCAATGAGGGCACAAATCAAAAGAAAATCACTTGTGCTTAAAAAAAAAAATTCAGAATTCAAGATTCGAGGTTCTTCATTATAGAAAGGTTTTTACTTTTCTATTTTCTTTGGATCGAGTCTTTTCTTGCTTTTTGTTTTCTTTTCAAAATATTAATGTTGAACATAGGACTAAGGATGAGTGAGAATGGAAATATTTTGAGAGGATTGATCACATTATTATTATATTTCTTGAGCCTAACTTGTGATAAACCTCAGATTATGTTTGAACATTCCACCCCTCACTTATCCATAAGCCTCAGATTCATCTCTGTACCGATCAGATTTGTCGAGTTCACTTGTGAACTGCGGTGACAAGGATCTTAGCATGTGTACTTATGAAGCTATAGTTTGCCTAGTCCTCCATGGCTAGCTAAAGTCTCGCCAAGAAAGAAGTTCCTCAATCATACGGTAATGCCTTCAGTTTTAATCTCATTGACCATTTACTCGAACTTAATATGCCAATGATACTTAATTAGATGCCTTGCCAATTCTTACGCTTGATCTTGCTTGTTTGTTTGAGATCCCTTTAACTTGTTTTCCTGTTTATTTTTTTTTTCTAGGATTGAGTCGTTGCTAGGGACTAGCAACAATCTAAGTGTGGGGGTGTGATAACTCGTATAATTATATAGTTTTTAGTTATGTTTTATTATTGTTTTGTGTCAAATACGAGTTATTATTGCTTAGTCTAATTGTGTTTATGATCTTTTATATTTTTATGTAATTTGGTGTTTTTCACGAGTTTCTTTAAGTGATTTCAGATTACTAGGTTAAATCAAGAATTAAGGGCAAATCCAGTTCAGTTCCAGTTCCGACACCTTTTGCCATATCAGCTATATCTGGAGGTTCACTGAAGAATTAAGGCTAAATTTTTACAGTGCAAAGTTAAGAGGCATATCTATCTTTTTCATGCTTTACAATTCTTGAAACGGAGTCGTTTTCCCTAGCAAAATGTGGTATCAAGTTGGCTGATGTGCAATGACGTCTGTTCTGACCAGTTTTGGTATTTTGACCATATCCTCTGATCCACATGATAAAATGGGCTGATTCCAACGGCTATGGATCAAAACCAGATAAAGGAATATTTTTCTAGAAGACCATTTGATCAGATCAAGCCTCCAACATTGACAAAATCAACCATCAATCTGGCTGATCAGAATTGTCATATGCAATGACGTCTGTTCTGACCAGTTTTGGTATTTTGACCATATCTTCTGATCCACATGATAAAATGAGCTGATTCCAACGGCTATGGATCACAAACAGATAGGGGAATAGTTGTCTAGAAGACCATTTGATCAGATCAAGCCTCCAACATTGACAAAATCAACCATCAAGCTGGCTGATCAGAATTGTCATACAATATGACGAAAATTGTTAGAAAAATGCACCCACCTATTATACCTACCTTTGAAATTTATAAAGCTTGTCTCTTGTCATTTAGCTCTCCAAAATGTGTATAAATAGAGGGCCTTGGATGATTGTAAGAGTATTATTGTACATTGGTAGGATATTAGCCATTGTAATAAAATTCTCTAAGTTTTCTTCTTCTTTCTTTTCTCTAGTTTTCTTTTTCTTTAGAGAGAGCAAGAGGCTGGATAATTAATATTCTTCTTCTTCTTCTTTCTTTCTTTTATTTTCTTCTTAGATTCTCTTTAATTTTATGTTTATGTTTACAATACCTATGCTGGGCTAAACTTCTATTTGGTTAAGGGTGATTTCAAAGCCCTAGACATGTTTTGTGATTGATTTTCAGATTCTATCTATCATTAATTTTCTATCAAAGTTGCTTATGTTCTTCTACAAGAATTGTTCATGATGTTGTCTTGATTTGTTTAGGTGTACAACTAGATAGATCTTGATAATTATCTATTGCTAGTTTAGGAGTCTTGATCCGTGTAATTGTCTTGATTTCCTATTCATAAGTGGCAATTTGTGATTAATGATTATGGTCAAGTTTTCAATAATTGCAAAGTGGAACATAACCTAAGTTGAACAATCCGAGCTTATGTGTTTGTTGCTTAGATCAACCTATCTTTCTCATCATAAAGCTGCCATTAAATTGAATTTAGAGAGCTTATTCTAGGTTGTTTGATGGTTAGAGATTAAATAGAGAGCTTGTTCTATTTAACGACAAACTAAGGAAAGATTGGGATAACAGAGCTTGTTGTTATCTACGGTTGTTAACTTTGATAGTTGGTTAATGTTGATAGATATGAAATTGATTCTTAATGATGTCTAGTGGTGGAGAATGAAACCTTAACCATATTTTTCATATTTGATTCTTCTTACTTACTTGTTTTCTTACTTTTCTTGTTTGCTTATTTTTAAAACTATTTCAAAACCCCCTTTTCTTTTGTTCTCTTTGAACGTAAGTTATAAACTAATAACTCATAGATTAAAACCCAATCCCTGAGGACTCGACCCTTGCTAATCATTATACTCTACAATTGATTCTTTTTAAGTGCAAGGTTAAATAAGATACACTCTTTTGGGTGCATCAATGATTAGTCCTATACAGGCTAATTTAGATAGCTATCTTGGTGAATACGATCCAAGCAAGATTTGCAAATATCACCAAGGTATAGTTGGCCATTCGGTGCAAGGTTGTGTTGAATTCTGGCAGGAGTTAAAAAAACTGATAGATCTCTCCCGGATTGAGTTTTACACGGAGTTTGGGGCAGATGAAATCGATGTGGTGATTGGAGAATCTTCGGTGGCTGTTGTGAAACCAATCACATTCTTTTATGAGAAAAAGACGAGTCAGTTCGAGGATGAGAAGCCAATGGGGATCAAAAATCCTGTTATTACGATCAATGTCCCTAGTCCATTTTCATATCAAAACGATAAAGCAGTACCGTGGAGATATGGATGTGACGTCATGATTAACCCTGAAGCTGCCAATTTAACTGGAGTAGGGGGAGTGACTCGGAGTGGGCGTTGTTATTCGCCTGATATACTTGATAGGGACAGGAAAGGAAAAACAGTGGAAAAGGAAAAGAATGAAGAGCCAGGAAGCAAGACGAACCCATTGGTGGTTCGGGATATGGAATACAAGAAGCCTGTGACTGAGAGAGAGGCTTGTGAATTTTTGAAGCTGATCAAACACAGTGAATACAGTGTGGTTGAACAGTTGAATAAGATGCTAGCTCGGATTTCGCTGTTGTCACTATTGTCGAATTCCGAACCTCACAGAGAAGCTTTGCTGAAGGTCTTGAACAAGGCACATGTGCCTCACAATATTTTCGTGGAGAATGTGGGTCATATTGCAGGAAATCTGGTGGCTCCCAATTTCATAACCTTTAATGATGATGAAATTCCTCCGGAAGGTAGGGGCAGTACTAAGGCCCTTCATATCACGGTCAAGTGCAAAAGTCATGTTATGGCTAAGGTGCTTATTGATAATGGTTCTTCCATTAATGTTATGCCGATGACTACATTGTCCAAGCTTCTGATAGATGTGTCTCATATTCAACCTAGTCACATGATTGTGAGAGCCTTTGATGGGACCCGTCAGGCGGTCTTGGGAGATATTGAAATGCCTCTGTAGATTAGGCCTTGTACTTTCAAGATAAAGTTTCAGGTTATGGAGATTTCACCATCTTACAGTTGTCTGTTGGGAAGGCCATGGATTCACATGGCAGGAGCAGTTCCCTCATCATTGCACCAAAAAAATCAAGTTTGTTATGGAGGATTACCTGGTATGTGTCAACGGGGAAGAAGATTTGTTGGTAACCCATTCCCCAACCACGCCTTATGTCGAGGCAGCTGATGAAGCATTGGAGTGTTCTTTCAGATCGTTTGAATTCATCAATGCAACATATGTTGGTGAAGGGTCAAAAGTGCCTGCTCAGCGTTTTTCTCGAACTATTAGCATGTTGTTCAAGCAGACTATTGGGATGGGTTGACGAGTTGGTTCTGGATTGGGAAGCATCTTCAAGGGATCAGGGAGATGCCAAAGATTCAAGTAAATAGAGAAAGGTTTGGGTTAGGCTACAGGCCAACCAGGAGGGATTGGGAGATGGTTGAGTTCGAGAAGAGGAAGAAAAGATTGGCTCGTGTGAAAGGGTACGAGTGAGAACCGAGGAAGATGGTTTTTCCTCATCTTTATTCCACTTTTCGTTTGGGGGGATGATAACTCGTATAATTATATAGTTTTTAGTTATGTTTTATTATTGTTTTGTGTCAAATACGAGTTATTATTGCTTAGTCTAATTGTGTTTATGATCTTTTATATTTTTATGTAATTTGGTGTTTTTCACGAGTTTTTTTGAGTGATTTCAGATTACTAGGTTAAATCAAGAATTAAGGGCAAATCCAGTTCAGTTCCAGTTCCAACACCTTTTGCCATATCAGCTATATCTGGAGTTTCACTGAAGCATTAAGGCTGAAATTTTTACAGTACAAAGTTAAGAGGCATATCTATCTTTTTGATGCTTTACACTTCTTGAAACGGAGTCGTTTTCCCTAGCGAAATGTGGTATCAAGTTGGCTGATGTGCAATGCCGTCTGTTCTGACTAGTTTTGGTATTTTGACCATATCTTCTGATCCACATGAGAAAATGAGCTGCTTCCAACGGCTACGGATCACAAACTGATAGGGGAATATTTTTCTAGAAGACCATTTGATCAGATCAAGCCTCCAACATTGACAAAATCAACCATCCAGCTGGCTGATCAGAATTGTCATACAATATGACGAAAATTGTTAGAAAAATACACCCACCTACTATACCTACCTTTGAAATTTATAAAGCTTGTCTCTTGTCATTTAGCTCTCCAAAATATGTATAAATAGAGGGCCTTGGATGATTGTAAGAGTATTATTGTACATTGGTAGGATATTAGCCATTGTAATAAAATTCTCTAAGTTTTCTTCTTCTTTCCTTTCTCTAGTTTTCTTTTTCTTTATTTACTTATGCTTTTTACATTTCTTTTCATTTTATTCATATCTAGTATGTGTTGCTAATCATATTGTTGAGGTGATGAGGTGAAGCTTTTGGTAAATGCTAAGGTTAGTCTCTTAAACATGAGCTAAAATGAATCATCATTTATAAACACTAGTATCGATAATATTTTCTTTTGGTTTAAAATCATACTTGCAAAGTATGGATCTTGATTCATTATTGACAATGAAAATGGCACAGTAAATGCTTGGTTTCATAACCTTGATTTGTTGTAGACATATACCTTGGCATAAGGAATGCTTGGACTCTTTTTATGAGTTTTGAGGACACCAAATGAACATAATATCATATGCTATGGACGTTGGACAATTTGGACTGAATTGCTAAACCTTCCGATTGGAACCTCCCTTATGTGTGAATTTCAATTGTGTAATAAAACAAGATTAATCTTAGCATAACACCAAGAGTGGATTCTCTAACCTCAACATCTTTTCTTATTGTTTTTTATATCTTGTTTAATTTCTTTTATGTTATTTTGTTTATTTTGTTCTCTAATATCTTGTTTATCTTGTTTTGTTGTTGATTCCCTAATATCTTGTTTACTTTTTTTTCTTATATATTTATAAACTTATACTTACTAATACGCTTCCCTGTGGTTCGACCTCGGATACCCGAGAATTTATTACTTGAACATAACCTGCACTTGGGTTTACAACTCTTAATTGAGTCTCCATCAGGGGATGTATTTATCCCGATGCACCTCCACCAAATCTAAAAACAGCATTTTCTAAGCTTTCTGATCAAATGGTGGAGAAAGCAGGAATGAAATATAATGTTGAGGAAGAGTTGTTGGTGTACCCGTGCCTACCTGAAATGGAGCTGGGTAATTGGAAAATGACAAAACTGCAGGTTATCCTTGAATCTCATAAAATGTAATGCAGTGAGTCAAGTCCCTAGTTGCTCATGCCCAAGAGCATTAGGGATGGTCATTTATGTATGGGCTAGTTTATTTCTCATTATTTTAATAAATTAGGAACAAGATGCATTTTCATTCCCTCTTTCATTCATGGTTGTCATTTTTCCTTTCTTTCATTGTTGCCTTTTTTTCTCGTATACCAATATATATTCTTTCGATTCCATTCAATTTCAGGATTCCAAGTAATGAATACAAAGACAATCTTAATAATAATTTGGGATTCAATTTTGAAAACACAGCTCATGTTGATGAATTTGATAATGAAGAGGAATCAGATGATTATACTTTGTCTCCAGATTTATTGAGATTAATGGAACAGGAAAAGAAATCGATTGAACCACATCAAGAGGTTACTGAGATGATCAATTTGGGAGATGAGGAAAATAAGAAAGAAGTAAAAATTGGCGCGTCATTGCCACCTGCTCAAAAGAAGAGATTAGAAGATTTGCTCAGAGAATTTGTGGATGTGTTCGCATGGTCATACAGAGACATGTTGGGTTTGGATACAGATATTGTGGAGCACAAATTGCCTTTGAGACCAGAATGCAAGACGGTGCAACAAAAGTTAAGACGAATGAAACCAGAGATGCTGTTGAAGATTAAAGAAGAAGTAAAAAAGCAGTTTGATGCAGAATTTCTGGAGGTAGATAAGTATCTGGAGTGGGTAGCCAACATCATCCCAGTTCCTAAGAAAGATGGGAAGGTGAGAATGTGCGTTGATTACCGAGATCTGAACAAGGCAAGTCCAAAGGATAATTTTCCTTTGCCTCATATTGACACCCTCGTGGATAACGCTGCTAGACATTCCACGTTTTCGTTCATGGACGGTTTTTTAGGGTACAACCAGATCAAGATGGCTTCGGATGATATGGAGAAAACCATATTTGTTACAATGTGAGGAACCTTCTGTTATAAAGTCATGCCTTTTGGGTTGAAAAATGCCGGAGCTACTTACCAAAGGGCAATGGTAACTCTGTTTCATGACATGATGCATAAAGAGATTGAAGTTTATGTGGATGACATGATAACAAAATCCCGTGAAGGTGAAGATCATTTGGTCAACCTCAGGAAGTTGTTTGAAAGATTGAGAAAGTTTCAGCTGAGATTGAATCCTGCCAAGTGTACGTTTGGCATCAAATCTGGCAAATTGTTGGGTTTTGTGGTTAGTGATAGAGGAATTGAAGTGGATCCAGATAAAATAAAGGTGATTCAGAATCTGTCTCCCTCTTGCACGCAAAGAGAAGTGAGAGGTTTCTTGGGAAGGCTAAATTACATATCACGTTTCATTTCCCAACTCACCCTCAAATGTGATCCTATCTTCAAGCTTCTTCGCAAACAGGATATTGGTGAATGGACTGGAGAATGTCAAGAAGCTTTTGATAGAGTTAAAAAAGTACCTGTCGAATCCACCGGTGTTAGTTCTTTCGATTCTGGGGAAGCCATTGATTTTGTATTTGACGGTGTCCGAGAAATCCATGGGATGTGTTCTGGGGCAACAAGATGAGACAGGAAAAAAAGAGCATGCCATCTACTATCTAAGTAAAAAGTTTACTGACTATGAATCTAGATACTCATAGCTGGAAAAGATGTGTTGCGCTCTAGCATGGACAGCTCATAGACTCAGACAGTACATGTTGTACAACACAACGTGGCTCATAGCAAGGTTGGATCCTCTGAAGTACATTTTTGAGAAGCCGTCGTTATTAGGAAGAATTGCAAGATGGCAAGTCACTTTATCCGAGTATGACATCGTTTATGTGCCTCAGAAAACAATAAAAGGAAGTGTGATAGCCGAATTCCTGGCGGATCGGGCTTTTGAAGAATATGAGCCAATGCAATTTGATTTCCCAGATGAGGATTTGATGGCTATTTCAAGAGCAGATGATGAAGAATGTGAAGAAAAACCCTGGAAGATGTTCTTTGATGGAGCTTCTAGTGCTTTTGGGCATGGAATTGGAGTAGTCTTGATATCTCCAGATGGTCAATATTATCCGATTACTGCACGATTGGATTTTAATTGCACCAACAACATGGCTGAATATGAGGCATGTGTCATGGGCTTACAAGCAGCGATTGAAAGAAAGATTGATGTGTTGGAGGTATATGGTGATTCAGCTTTGGTCATTTATCAGTTGAAAGAAGAATGGGAAACAAGGGATTCGAAGTTGATCCTGTACCAGAAATACACAACTGAATTAATCAAGTATCTTGAGAAGATTCAGTTTCAACACTTGCCCCGGGAAGAAAATCAGATGGCTGATGCTTTAGCCACTTTAACTGCGATGTTTAAGCTGGATGCAAAAGCTGAGATTCAACCAATCAAGTTGGGTGTGAAAGGATCTCCGGCACATTGTTTAGATGTTGAAGAAGAAGTTGACGGTCAGCCTTGGTATTTTGACATTATGCAATACGTCAAATACCAGCGATACCCGGAATACGCCTCGAATAATGATAAACGACTCATCCGAAGATTAGCTATGGCTTTCTTCCTTGACAGAGAAATATTGTATAAGAGGGGCCAAGATATGGTGTTTTTGAGGTGTGTTGACGCCATAGAAGCAAAGAGGATACTGGAGGAAGTGCATGATGGAATATGTGGGGCACATGCGAATGGTCACATGATGGCTAGGCAGATAATGAGGGCTGGCTATTATTGGCTGACGATGGAGAAAGACTGTATTGACTATACACAGAAATGTCATAAATGCCAGATCTATGCGGATAAGATCAACGCTCCTCCGAGTAAGTTGCATGTTTTGGCACCTCCGTGGCCGTTCTTAATGTGGGGCATGGATGTGATTGGACCTATCACCCCAAAGGCGACGAATGGGCATCGGTTCATTTTCGTGATGATCGATTACTTCACAAAGTGGGTAGAGGAGGCCTCGTATGCAAGTGTAACACGGGCAGTGGTCTGTAAGTTCATAAAGAAAGAGATAATTTGTCGATATGGACTACCAAAAAGAATCATTTCTGATAATGGTCGTAATCTGAATAGTAAGATGTTGAAAGAGGTTTGTGAACAGTTCAAGATCAAGCATCACAATTCAGCGCCGTATCGTCCGAAGATGAACGGAGCAGTGGAAGTGGCCAATAAGAACATCAAAAAGATTGTAGAAAAGATGACTGACGTCTACAAAGATTGACATGAAAAGTTGCCTTTCGCCCTGCATGCTTATAGAACTTCGGTTCGCACATCCACAGGGGCAACCCCGTTTTCATTGGTATATGGAGTGGAGGCTGTGTTACCAGTCGAAGTGGAAATCCCTTCTTTAAGAGTACTGAAAGAGGTTGATCTGGAAGAAGCAGAGTGGGTACGGGATCGTTTTGAGCAGTTGAATCTCATTGAGGAAAAGAGACTTGCAGCGTTGTGCCATGGTCAGTTGTACCAGAAGTGAATGATGCGAGCGCATGATAAGAAAGTTCGTCCCAAACATTTCAGGGAAGGGGAGTTAGTCTTGAAAAAGATTCTTCCATATCAGCATGATCATCGAGGAAAGTGGACACCGAATTGGGAAGGTCCTTATGTGGTGAAAAAAGCTTTTTTAGATGGAGCTTTGATTTTGACTGAGATGGATGGGGATGTTTTGCCAAACCCAATTAATTCGGACACTGTGAAGAAATATTTTGCTTAAAAAAGAAAGAAAAAAAGAAAGAAAAAAAAAAGAAAATTTAGGACTCAAATTGAAAACCCGAAAAGGGCGGTTTGGGTCAATGGGGGTTGTCTAAGTTGAAAACCCGAAAAAGCGGCTTAGATATGAGGAGAATCAACGTCGTCCAGAAAATTTCATGAAGATGGAGACAATGTCTAGTTTGACGAACTCCGAAGGATTAAAGACATCGATTGGAATTGGTTTTTAGATGAGAATTTTGAATGAACTATTAAGATTGTCTAAGTATTCATTGTTTGGATACTGTTTTGTTATCCTAATACCTTTGTGATAAACCTTTTGGGATGCTCTTTTATTCCTTGAGATGAATTCTATTCCTTATTTTGATAATAAAGATCTTTCTTTCCAGCTTATTTTGCCTTTCATTTGTTATTCCATTTGTTATTCTCAATCTTATACCTTTGCATTGAATAGAGGGAATGCATCATGCATTGCGTTTACTATGAAATTAGAATAATGATTGATAAATTGGAATATAATCTTAAGAGATCCCTACGTTTATTTTTATGAGAAATCTATGGATAACTGAACAAAAAAAATCAGGAGATGAGATGAGATCTGATTTTTTTAAAAAAAGTGAGGATCCTTGAAGATGAAAATTTCCCGGATGGAATGTTAAAGCCCAGTTAAGCTGGCATAAGATGAGATATAGAATGGTTAGTGTTTTGAAATTTTCAAAGAAAAAAAATTTGTTCATATTCAGAAGATTTTGAAAAAGGGAAAGAGATAATAAGATTCGTTCTACCACTTTGAAGCCAAGTGCGAACAGAGATGAATGATGAGCTTGAGAACCTTTTATTCTGATCAAGAAACTCAGGAAATTGATTTATAGAGCATTCATGACATCCATTTGCACGATATGCATCGGCATTCATGGCATTCATGGCATTCATGTACTGCATTGCATTTATGTATTTGCACACAAGAAAGTTTATTTCAGGTATTCAGTATGATTTGGACATGAGTTTGGTATGCTAATTTGCGAGGTTAGCGATTTCTTTTGGGATTCAAGGTAAGATTTTTGAAGTTTACATTTACATTTGAGAATTTGCAAATTTCTTTATTTTCTTTTAAAGTTGAAGCCTCGGTGGAGGAGTTTTATTTTCTTTTAAAGTTGAAGCCTCGGTGGAGGATTCTTATTTTAAAGTTGAAGCCTCGGTGGAGGAGTTTTATTTTAAAGTTGAAGCCTCGGTGGAGGAGTTTTATTTTAAAGTTGAAGCCTCGGTAGAGGAGTTTTATTTTATTTTAAAGTTGAAGCCTCGGTGGAGGAGTTTTTCTTTTAAAGTTGAAGCCTCGGTGGAGGAGTATTTATTTTCTTTTAAAGTTGAAGCCTCGGTGGAGGAGTTTTATTTTCTTTTAAAGTTGAAGCCTCGGTGGAGGAGTTTTTTTTTTAAAGTTGAAGCCTCGGTGGAGGAGTATTTATTTTCATTTAAAATTGAAGCCTCGATGGAGGAGTTTTATTTAAAGTTGAAGCCTCGGTGGAGGAGTTTTATTTTCATTTAAAGTTGATGCCTCGGTGGAGGAGTATGTTTTTACGGTGAGTTTTATTTAAAGTTTACGCCTCGCTTAGAGAAGCTTTTCTACAATAGGATTTTCTTTAAGTACGTAGGACTTAGTAGGGTGTCTATGTCTTTACACATCCCCTGTTTCTCAGGGAATGCACAAAGAGGGGCAACTGTAGACACCAGATTTTATCCACGTTAAAATTTTATTTTTTTTATTAAATAAAAAAAATCAGAAAAATCAGAAAAGAAAAAGAAATCAGAGAAAAAAAAGAGAGGATAATTTCAAAAATTAAAAGAAAAATCAAAGAACTCAAATTTGGGTTGAAACAAACCTCTTTTTGGATTGAAATGGGACTGTAAAAAAATGTGATTAAATTGAAACTCCTAGTTCTAGTGGAACTAAAATTCTTCTCTATAAAAAATAACCCAAGCACCATAATCAAAGACATCAAAAATCAAGGAGAATCTGAAGCAAGAAAAAGCCTCTTAGTTTCGAAATC
Source organism: Fremontodendron californicum (assembly GCA_030761205.1). Lineage (NCBI taxonomy): Eukaryota > Viridiplantae > Streptophyta > Magnoliopsida > Malvales > Malvaceae > Fremontodendron > Fremontodendron californicum. The sequence goes on from JAULJL010000023.1 coordinate 13,389,759, forward strand.
AAAAATTATATATATATTTTTGGTGTGAGAAAAAAAATTCGAAATTTCAAGAGGAGTGCTAGGATTTGTTTCGAGAGGATTCTTGAGAAAGAAAAGTTAGGTTTTAATTAGAGGAAGCATATACTAGAAGTTGGTGGCCATTCGACGGTCAATGGAGTAGATCGGAGGGGGTGAAGTTTCGAACTTTGATTTCAGATCTAGGAAATTCCAAAGAGATTCGGCTGAAACTAATTTGATTTTTGAAACGAGGAGATCGAGAGGAATTTTTTAAGATTTGTTTTGGATTTTTTTGATCACCAACGTCGACAGCTGCGACGGCAGTGGCAGCGGCGACAGTCGACGACAGCGACGACATCATGTGGCCAGATTCTGGGCAGTGAAGAACATTCAATAGTGTTCTTGGGATTTTTTTTTAGAGAAAAAAAGGATTTTTTGTTGAAAAGAGGTAAAAAAAAAGGGTTGTTTTAAAACAGCTACATGCGGGTCGGGCCAGCCGACCCGCGTGTAGCTGTGCTGTTTTTTTTTTTTGCTTGGTTTAATTGTTTGTTTATTTGGTTTATTTTATTTATTATTTTTTTATTGTTACTAATTGGTTTTTTTTAGTTTTTTTTGCAGGTTTATTATTTGTTTATTTATCATTTGTTTATTTGTTTATTTTTATTATTATTATTATTAAATATTTTACTAACCATTGTTTTCTTCATAAAAAAACTATTATTTTTATTACTATTATTATTTTATATTTTATTTTATATTAATAATTGTATATTTTTAATATTATTAACTATTAATTTATTTTTAAGATTAGATTAATTATTAATTGAAGAATAATTATTTTTAAATTAATAAATTGAGATTTTTTTCAATGATAAAATTCAAAGAAATTACAAATGGTTAATTTCTGAGAAATTTCTAGGTGAGAAATTTCTCTTAAAAATTCTCCATAATGAATGGAAAGATTTTTTAAGAGATAATTTTCAATACCAACAAAAATCAAAAATTTATTTTTTTTAGAATAATTAATTTTCAATATCTTTTTTTCAAAAATTGATTTTCCATAATAAATGCTTAATTTAAATTGAAGGATAAATTCAGATTTTTTTCGATGATGAAATTTAAGACAGTTGCGAATGGATGACTTTTAAGAAATTTCTAGGTGAGAAAAATTCTCTTAAAAATTATCCAGAATGAATGAAAGAATATTTTAAGGGATAATTTTCAATATTAAGATCAGAATTTATTTTTCAAACAAACATTAATAAAATGTGGATTAATTTTGGAAGATTAATTTAAGAGAAATAATTTGGTTAAATAATCTAATTTTTTCGACGACGGAGCCTTTTTAATAGAACGAATGGTTTCTTTTGAATACTCTCGAGGTGAGGAAATATTTTTTAGTAATTTTTCCAGAATGAATAGAAGGAAGACCTAAAAAATGATTTATGAGATTTCTAACTTTAACAATTAAAATGAAGATAGGATAGATAATACCATTTAATTAAAACTTTTTAAGTATCACAAGACTAATTAGGTACTATCTTTTAGATAGGCGTCGTGAGGGTGCTAATCCTTCCTCACACGTAACTGTACTCCCGAACCTAGTTCTGATAAAGTAGACCAGAACCTATTCTTTTTAAGGTGCCTTAGTCAAGCTTAGGATTACTTTAAATAGGATAGATTAGTATAGGTGACTAATCACACCTAGATTAGATGATTAGTGGCGACTCCATTGATTTGTGTCTAGCATGCTGAATTCGTATTTGGCACGTTATGACAATTAGCAATTACTAGACCTGCTCATGGATCAGGCCGCAGCCTGAAAAAATTTTAACTTCTTTGCTCAGGCCCGGTTCTGGACGGGCCCGAATACATTGTTCACATAAATAAAAAAATATTTTTTTATTTTTATAATTAATTTTAAAAAAATAATTTTTTTTATTATATGAACAGTGATCCGGACTGGACCTGCCAGGCCGGACGGGCTGTCCGGCCCGTGAGCAGGTCTAGCAGTTACCAAGCGGTTGTACATTTTGTGCTAAAGAAAATTTAGAACAATGAAAGTGGCGAAGCTAACAAGAAAAAGTTAGAACAAGTATTTGGAACTCTAAAAGTTTCATCCAAGAAAACACACAAGCATCAAGCAAAAAACATGGTAGATATTTGAATCTCAAAACGATTATAACTCTTTAGCTATTTGGCATGATCAGATTTGTAATGCTTGAATCTTAAATATTGACTTAAGATCATGGTATTGGGAAATCAGCGTTAAGGAGGAAGACATACCAAAATAACTTTCAAAACTCACCAAAGACACTATGAGTTCAAGGTATTGCCCTTTGGACTCACTAATGCCCCTACAGCTTTCCAATCTTTGATGAATGATATACTCTCTTCATACTTAAGGAAGTTTTGTCCTTGCATTTTTTATGACAATTTGGTCTATAGTACTAACTTACAAAAACATATGGACATCTTCATATTGTTTTTGAAGTACTTAGAAGAAAAAGGCTCTATGCTAAGAGGAGTAAGTGATTTTTTGGCCAAAATCAAGTGGAGTACTTAGGTCACATCATCTCTTCAACTGGGGTATCCACAGATCCTTCTAAGGTGGAGGCTATGGTGAATTGGCCACAACCTAAGTCTCTGAAGTCTCTGAGGGGCTTTTTAGGGTTAACTAGTTACTATAGGATGTTTGTGAGGAATTATGGGGTCATCAGCAGGCTATTGAGTGGTATGCTAAAAAAGGATAAGTTCAGCTAGAGTCGAGAAGCTATTGTTGCTTTCCAGTAGCTTAAGGAAGCAATTAGTTCTACTCTTGTCCTAGCCCTACCTGATTTTACCAAGCCATTTTGCCTTGAAACTTATGCCAGCTCTACTGGATTGGGGCTATTTTAGCTCAAGAAGGTAGACCAGTGGCATACTTGAGTAAGGCTCTTGGTCCAAGGCATTTTGACCTCTCAATATATGAGAAGGAATACCTAGCCATTCTAATGAGTGTGACTAAATGGAGACACTTTTGGAGGGTGTCTAGTTTGTTATCAAGGCGGATCATGAAGCTCTTAAATACTTGCTTAAACAGAAGCTAACCAATACAACTAAAAAAAAAAAGGGTTGACCAAGCTGCTTGGTTTGGACTATGTCATTCAGTATAGGAAGGGGAAGACGAATAGAGCTGCTATTGCATTATCTAGATAGCATGAGTAGGACGCTACCTGCCAGGCTCTTATTTCAACCACTGTTGTTCTAAATGGGTTGTGGATGTTGAGAGTAGTTATGAAGAAGATAAGGTAGCTCGGGAGAAAATTACAACTTTAGCTGTTGATCCAACTGTTGTTCCTCAATTCTCCTATTCTAATGGCATTCTCAGATTCAAGGGCAGGGTGTATATTAGAGATAATGGCCAGTTAAGGGAACAATTACTACAAGCTTTGCTTGATTCCATGGCGGCATTATGGTGTGCAAGCTACCTATTACAAACTTAAGATGTATTTCTTTTGGCCCCAGATGATGAAGTAGGTTCAAGACTATATTCCACAGTATGATGTCTACCAGAGGAACAAGTCTGAACATGTATCCTATCTAGGGTTGCTTCAACCCATTCCAGTTCCCAAACAAAGTTGGGAGGTGATTACCATGGATTTTATTGAGAGGTTGCCTCATTCCCAAAACTACAGTTGTATTTTGGTGATTATTGATAAGTTCATCAAGTACGACCACTTCTTACCCCGTACACACCCATATATAGCTACTGATGTAGCCAAGCTTTACTTAAGAGAATAAACTACATGGAGCTCCCCAAGTCATCATCTTTGATAGAGATAGGGTTTTCACCAGCCTGATATGGCAAGAGTTAATGTAGCTATTAGGCTCCAATGTCCATCTCGCTATAGCCTATCATCTTGAAGCTAATGGACAATCAGAGAGACTCAACCAATGCTTGGAGTAGTATTTGAGGTGCATGTGTTTTCTAAAATCCAAAACTTGGGTTAAATGGCGTTCACTAGCTGAATGGTAGTACAACACCAGTCATCACACAGCTTTGAACATGACCTCGTTCCAGGCATTGTATGGATACTAGCCACCAAGATTCTCTTGGGATGCAAGTTCAAAGGCTAAGGTTTCTACTGTTGAAGATTTCCTCAAGGAAATGGAAAGTTTGAGCAAACTGTTGGTTGATCAATCAACTAAGGCTCAACAAAGAATGAAGTTTTTGCTGATAAGAAAAGGAGTGAGGGAATTCGCTGTTGGAGATGAAGTCTACCTCAAGATTCAAACATACAGACAAATAACCTTAGCCTTTAGGAGGAACCTCAAGCTCTCTTCCAAATACTTTAGACCCTATTCTGTTATAGCAAAGGTTAGGAAAGTAGCCTATAAACTTCAACTACCGCAGACTGCCAAGATACATCCAATGTTTCATGTTAGCCTCTTTAAGAAGAAAATTGGATCAAAAATAATTCCTAGTATTAATCCCCCTAAAGTATCTGAGGATGGTCAACCCTTAGTCTATCCTGCTGTTGTTCTTGACAAGAGAATTGTTAAGAGAGGAAGTCAAGCAGCCACTCAGTTATTGATTGAATGGCACAATCTAGGTCTTGATAATGCTACCTGGGAAGATTATTTTGTTCTTAAGTTTCAATTTCCACAGTTTGATCCTTGAGGACAATGAGTTCCTAAAGGGTGAGCAATGTAATGACTACAGCATCTAGGAGCATGGGTACAATGGACACATCAACTTCTAGACATGCAAGTACAAGGATCATACATCAAGAAAAGCTAGGGAGCAGCAGCAGGGTGGTTACAGTTGATGCGTTGGATGGGAGCTCTACACTAAGAAGCTAATGAGTAGAGTCAAGGACGAGAAGCTAGCTGACAGACTATAATTACTTAGTTATTTTGGAAATAATGAAACAGTTAGTTGTTATGCAGCTGTCAGTTGCTAAATTCTTATTGCTTCCTTGTATTGAGAAGATTCTAAGCTCATATATATATTGGGATGTAACCAATTCCTTATTATGAAATAAAATATCAACTTCTCTTTTCTATCTTTTATTCCTTTCTGGCCTTTCTCTCAATTTCATAGCACCTATTTTATTGATGAAACCAAAAATAATAATAATAAAAAAAATCAAAGCATTGTGCTAATATACCCAACCAATAAAAAATATCATAAGGTTGTGTTATGTGCTAACTTACCAGTATTCAGTAAGACCAAGACCTCTAGTAAGCACACAAATGACAATTAGCCATTTGGTTCATTAGAAAATAAAAAACAAAATGAGGAGAAAGATTGATTTCTGCGAGAGTACCTTGCTAAAGAAACGACGGTGATGGAGATGACGGGGTTCGATCAAGAAACTAGAAAGGAAAAAATTAGGGATTTAAGAGAGAAATCTGAGAAAATGAAGGTTGATGTCTGTTTACTTTGCTGAAAAATTAGAGATTTGAAGCATTGAAGAAAGAGTGATTTGAGGACTGATTTTGAATTTGAATTAGCAAAGAAGATGTGAGAGAAAAGAAGTTGGTTTAGAGAGAAAAAGAGAGCAGAATTCGATCTAGAGAGAAAAGAGAATGAGAACAAAAGGGGAGAGAGAAAAAACATCTTGAGAAAAAAAATATTGAGAAAGGATTGTGTTTTTTTTTGGGGGGGGGACGGCTAAAAGTGCCCTTAAAACATTAGTCATTAAGTAGGTACATTTTTGCCAAGAAAGGTAAAATAAAATAGAGAATCGCCGACGCTTTTTCAAACTCCTAAAAAAAAATGTCCTTAAAATTAAGTTTTTTTTTTTGTACAAATGAGGCCGCAACCTAGGGATAAGGGAAGATGCTGCAGATGTTGGGATTCGAATCCCAGAACTGCTAGATGCCACCTTTTAAGGGTGGTTGAATGAACTAACTGAGCTAATTTTCGGGTTCAAAATTAAGTTCTTTTGTAATGACGTAGTGACCTATTCTTTGTATGTCCTACCAACTTTCAATGCTTGCAAGTTGGATGATATTTTGATAAACCTTTGAACCACCAGAACTAGAGGATTATATCTGATTGGAGTTTGAATGAGAGACAAGAAAAACAGCTCTATCAAAGTTCATATATGGAGTAGCAGCAACCTCTCGTTGCTTTTCTTCTTGGAGGAGCATAGAATAGGCACGTTTCACATTAGGCAAAGGATTCATAAGTAGAATTTATCCTCGAACAGAACCATAAGATTCATTTAGTCTCATGTTCTCTCCTTGTTGATAATCTATAAGACCTTGGAAGATCCACAAGTGCAAGGTGGCAAAGTTAAACAATTCTTGAACTCATCCATAAAAGATTTTAGCTCTGTGTAATAATCACTAATGGAAGCATTTTCTTGCACAGTAAGAGCAATATTACGACACAATTCATAAGCATGCGGTGCATATGATTGGCCATACCTTTCTTTGAGATTAGCCCACATATTAGAAGCAGAAGATTCAAATATGATGCTAGAAGCAATTTCCTTTGACACGACATTGAGTAACTAGGATTTAACCATGTCATTGAAATGTGCCCAAAGTGGATATAGAGATGAAGAAATTTTTGGCTGTTTCAAAGAACCCAATTTATTTTTGGCACTTAAAGCATCTATCATGGCTTGATTCCCTGAGTAGTTATCTCCAGTCAATATGGTGGCGTGCCATGATTATCAGAATGGTAAAGAAAAAATGGATTCTTAAAATCTAAAACTTGCGAGTTCGGAGAATCAGTTTGGATGAATTGCCAAAAGAGGTTTTGGTTTGACACATTGGTAGAGTTTAAAAAAAATAAATAGAAAGTGGAAAAAGAATAAAATTGGTTCATAGAAGCCGCGAGACCATGTCAAGTTGTCAAGATATTTTGTGATTCGAGTCGTTCCAGTTCGACCCAGATCACTATTCAAATAATAAAAATAATTTTTTATTTGAATTTAATTATAAAAATTAATATAAAAAATATTTTTAATATTATATGAACAGTAACTTAGACCAAGCTTGAGTAAGGTGAAAAAATATCCGAGCCGTGGCTCGGTCTGATTCATGAGCAAGTCTATATGCAAGTGATCACTGATGGTAGATCGAAATTGAGAAAATTACAAAGCAAATCAAGGAGGAAAATTAGAGGGATTACAAAGTGAAGGCAAAAGGCGGGGTAAAACAAATTCTTAACTCTGTCAATGATTTGACTGAAGTGTATAGATTATACATTAACAGTGCAAGCAGCATAATGTCATTTGCTAAAAGTTAGGTTTAGGGTTTAGTTTTAAGGTTTAAGATTTAGCATTTTTTTTAATGAGATGTCAACGTAGAATTCAGTATCAATGTATAGAATTATACACTGATAATACATCAAATACAAATCCAAAATAAAAAAACCTTTCCATCTCTTTGTCGTAGGCCAAAAATAATCTTTATGAAAAAATGAGTTATTAAAATTTAATATAATTCTAAATTAGTAAATGATATTTATTGTTTTTATCCTTTTATATGAATTAATAATTTAAAAAAAAAACTATCTAGGCTACAAGTTGATTACATAAAACATTGAATAATTTAATTAAGGTTAATTAAAATTGGCTCAATGAGAATGACGAACCTTAACCATCCAATTTAGCTTTAAAAGTCAATAACTCAAATTCAAATAACTTGAATTGAAAATGATTTAAATTTTAAAATGATTTAAACTTGAAATCAATTAATATAAAAAATAATTAAGAGTCGAAATAACTTGAATCCAAATTATTCTAAATCTAAAATGAACTAACCTCTTATAATTCAAATAATAAAATACGACTGTCATCTCTATCCAAATATGTCAAATCGATCCAAAATCCCAAGATTATGATCCAAACTCTGAACTTACGTGAAACACCCAAAAAAAGGTTCAAGATGGAGACCTTGCAAATGCATATCTAAAGTTGGCAAAACTTTTCCAAACCCTAAAAATCAGTTCAATTCACCCTAACCTAATTTAATAAAGTGAACAATTTAAACTCGCGTAATTCAAATTTAAATTAATTTTTTTTAAAAGTCAATAATTTTACTCGAAATTATTCAAATCTAAATAATTTGAGTATCAAACTCAAAAACAATATAAATTTTCTTGGATCCCAAATAATTTGACCTAAAATGACTGGACCCGACCCGTTGCCGTCCGTTCGTGAGGTGAACTAAAATCATCTGGTTATCCGACCCGGTAATAGGAAAATAACCTGTAAGATTATTTGCGGAACGAAGCATTGAGCAGGTTGAAAGCAGCTGGCCTTATGAAGTGGCTCTCTTATTCTCGACTGCCACTGCCACTGCCATGGCCAGCAGCCTTCTGCGCCTCTACCCTTGAACGTATTGCTTCTTCTCAACCCAAAGGTAGGCGGGTTTCTTCATAAACCAAACTTTCTGTAACGCCTTTCTCTCATGCTTGCTTCCTCACTATATTAAAGCTGCCTACAATGCATTTCTTTTTCTTTTTCTCACTTCAGGGTCTGCCAGGTTTTGCATTCATTATTCTTTTTTGTTTGCTGCTGTTTCTGTTTCATTCTTAGTTTTGCTGTATTTTCTAATTTCTTTATGTCACTGTTTGTGAAGCTATTATTATATTTGGTTTCATTTTAAAGGGAAATTTTCCAGTAATAAAAGGTTGTTTAGATTGGGTTATAGGAGATTGATTAAAATTTGAGTGCATTGTTATTGCTTTTATTTATTTAGGTTCTGTTTCATTGTTAGTTTTGCTATTTGCTTCTTTGTCTCAAAGTCAAAACAAAAATTGAGAATAATAATTTTGAACATTGACAATTAAAGATTTAACTTGTGGGAAAAAACAAAATGCAAAACTTTAGTTAGGTATGGATCAATGATGTGTTAGATTTTTACCAATTTGCTCGTATTTAATGAAATACTCTATAATTTTTGCTTTTTACTATTTATACTTTTTAGCAACTTTTGAAGGAAAAAAAGGCAAGTAGCAAAAACAACAACAAAATTTGCAGATCAGATATTAAATGTAGGGGTGAGCAAAATTTTGGTTAACAGAACAAACCATTGAAAATGACCGAATGCGGTTCATTCGGTTCGGTTTGTTAGGTTTCGATTTTATTCGATTATTTAATTCGGTTTATTCGGTCGGGACTGAACCGACCGAATGCTCACCCCTGATTAAATGCTTAAATCTCCATCACCTCATCCATATTTGCAATTGATTTGCTTTGCTTTGCTTTTTGGTCCTGAGTCCGGACTTTCTAACATTTCCTTTCAAGTTTGCATATGCTTTTCAGTTATTGAGAATACATTTCGTTGGATGTTGGTACAGACTGCCATAAGAAATGAGGGGAAATAGATATATCAGTGCGTTTGGTTGTATGGCATTCTTCACTAATGTATTTTTAACTTTTTTTTTTCTTTTTTTTTTTTTTCTGGGAGAAAGAAAAGAGTAAGGGCTGATTTCTGCGAGTCCAAAACCATATTGGGATGTTTAGGTGTAATGTGGAGATCGACTTGCCTCATTCTTGCTTCTTTGCATTAACTTGTAACAAATCCATCATATTTATTAGGGTACTTTGTGGGGGAATGGCCATTGTTATCAACACGTCAGTTCCAACCATACATTTCTTTTGACAATATAGGATGGTCATTGAGGTTTGTTCAATCAGGTTCTAATTGCTTGTAAGAGATATGAAACGCCACAGCAAAATTGTAAAGCAGGCTATAAGTCATCACACATTCTTTTCTTAACCTTTATTATAATATTATCATCTTACTTCGTGATTCTTGAAGGTGGTTAGATTAAATTGTGTTAGTTTGTCATCAATACATTTTTATTCTGAATCCATCATTTTAGGACGATGGAAATGGAAACCAAAATGGAGCAATTTAATCACAATTAAACATTTCAGGATTTCCCCATCGGACCTTTCTCTGTTCCTCTTAGGCCTTTAAAATTTACTCAAAGAATGTCTTAGTATATACAAATATCAGAAAATCGTTGATGTAGCTTAAAGAGATTAGAAAGGCTGGTTAGTCTATTGTCATCCCCCTTTTTTTATATTTAAGCTTATTAAATGTTAGCGTTTCGATTATTCTTCAATGAAGTCCAATCTGCACTAGATTACCGTGTCTTGTGCTGGATTGTTGTCTCATTGTTTATGCTCTGCCTTACTTGAGAAAACTCACACATAAAGAACTCGTACTTAGGGCTATCAATTGATTTAAATTTCTTAATGTCTTTGTAATTGGTTTGGCTTTGATAGGTGTTGCAAAGGTTATTCTGAAGAAGGGGAAGACACAACTGTTTAAGGATGGAAGCCCAATGGTTTACAGTGGAGCAGTTGATAGAATAATCGGTAGACCACCACCTAAGACTGGAGATATTGTGCTGGTAGCAGATGGGACAGAAAAACCTATTGGATGGGGCTTGTATAATTCGGTTTCCATGTTCTGCGTTCGGCTCATGCAGCTAGAGGAGGAAGCAACAAGGTGGTTATTCAAAGAAGGGCAGGGTATTGCAGTTAGGTTTATTTACTCCACAAGGCAATTAACTTCCTTAAATTATGTCATGCAGAGATCCTTCTTGTGCACTGGACATAGAGAAGCTGCTTGAAACAAGAATCAATGCAGCTATACAGTTACGTCGAGGATTAGGACTTCCTTCAGCCACTACAAATGCATATCGTCTTGTCAATAGTGAAGGAGACAGGTAACTGTAACTATGAATTATACTTGTTGCTTCAAGATTTAGAATGGAATGGCATTTGATCAAATGCTGTTCGTAACAAACAGACATATGCATGCACAACAGATGCACAGATAAAGTTTATCTTAAAGTTGGATTTGCAAAATGGTTAGTTGGATAGATAGTACAATGGCATTTGCAAGCAGGTTATGGGGCTTATAAGTAAATCAATGTTTGTAGACAGCTATATTGTTGATTTCTTTTTTAGATAGTCTTTAATAAGGGAAATTTGATATCCCAGTGGTATCAAGACTATGAACTGAACCACTGTATAAGAAACAAGAAACAGAACAGAAAATAGAAAGAAAAAGATAAAAGACATTAAGCAGTCTACAATTTGTTACTCTGCATATATGAGCGCCTACCACCATTTCTGATTCTCACCAAACTGTTTATGGAGGCTTATTATTTTATTTGCAAATTGGATGTCACTGCTTCACTGTAGATTGTCAGGATTAATCGTCGATGTCTTCGGAGATTTAGCAGTAGTAGCATCATCTGCTGCTTGGGTTGAGAAGTACAAATCACAAGTAGAAGCATGCATCAGTAGCATTGATGAAATTAATCATATACACTGGAGACCATCTGTTGAAATTTTAAAAGAAGAAGGAATGGATGCATCATATCTGAAAGAGTTGCAACCATCCACTTGTCCCCAAAGAACAAAGGTAGGAATCCCTTGAAATGTCGCACACTGCATGTTTTAATAAGTTTCTGATGCACATTCTTCATCCATATTGATTGAAAGCGTATAAAGTCTGAGCTTGAAGTTACACTTTCTCACCATGGAAATTCTCCATGTTGTACTTCTGTCCATGCTAATTAAATATATACACTTCATTCAATTATGACTGACAACATGATAGATTGATATAGTGGAAGGATTCTTCCCACTGCATATTCGAATTGACTGCTACTGCCATACAGAGATTGCAAGCACAAATTGCTGGCGTGTTATGCCACAGAGTTCGCTCCTTGATGCCTTTGCTGATGTTATATACTTTATACAACAGAAGCTGCCAACTTTTGGGAGACACATGCTATGCATAAGAACCATAGCTGGAGGCTGGAGGCAATATCAAGAATATTGTTTAGAGAATTATTTATTCATGCTAGATCGCTACAGGCTTAATTCTTTGTTTTTCCTCCATTACAACTATGGCACCTAATGAAATTTCAATATAGTTTTTACTACTTATTCAATATATGGTTTCTCCGTTATTTAAACCTTTTATTGGCATAAAATCTGCATTTGTAGATTTTCCAGAAACATTCTCATTTGAGGTTCTCCTTCCAGGATTGTATATCTCGTTATAAAAGGCTAAAATACTAAAAAAGTTCTTGAACTATTTCACTTTTTTAAGTAAGCCTTTATACTTTTATTATACCCAAATAAAACCTTATCCTTTGATTTGTACCCAAATAAACACTTATTTCAAACGAAATATTAGTTAAGGGCTTATTTGGGTACAAATTAAAGATTAAGGGCTTATTTGGGTGCATATTAAAGGTTAAAGACTTATTTGGGTGCAATAAAAGTATAGGAGCTTACCTAGGTAAAGTAGCAAAGTTTAGGGGCTTTTTTGTTATTTCAGCCTTTGTAAAATGAAGAGCAATATTAGATTTCATTCTCTCCCATTAGATGAAATGCCATTTTGCTTGATAAGTGACTCTGATCAGCCTTTTACTTTGGGTTTTTGAAGTGCTTCATACAGTGGCTGCTCTGTGTTTGTGAAATTTTGCTTTTATGCCATAATTTAACACGAGTCTTATAAGTCGTCATGCAACTTTATTATGACAGGTTATAGAAAATGGAATTTCGTATGCAATCTCATTGGAGGGTCAAAAGACAGGATTTTATGCTGATCAGCGTGAAAATCGAATGTTCTTATCAACAATTTCACATGGTCAGAAAGTTCTAGATGTTTGCTGCTACAGTGGTGGTTTTGCCCTAAATGCTGCAAAAGGAGGTGCTATGAGTATTACGGGTACTTATCTGCTAAAACTTTTGTTTATTGTTTGCAAAATGCCTACTTGTACTGCTAATAATATTGGCTAATTAAGAGCTGTCATGGATGCCTTGTGCGAAGGCATATTTAAAATTAAAATAACCTGATTAAAGGTGCAATTTTGAGTTATGCATGATCAAACATACATATATTTTGAAATTAATTTCTCAAGGAGTTTCTAGAAAAATTGCAACCGACTAATAATAGCCAAAAGTCAATTTATTTGGAAATTTGTAAAGTAGAACTATCAGAACCTAGTATTAGTGGAATCATTGCTGGTGGGGATGTAATTTCTTATCCAGATTTGGTCATTTCCCCTATCTGCTTGAAATTATATATTTGATGTTTCCTTTAGTATCAAATTTTGGCCATAGACCTAGCTTTGCCTCTTTTCTTTGTCAAATAGCTGAATTTCATAAAATGTTGAAGAATGTGGCCGTAAGCTAGGAGTTGATGAAGAATATACTTGTAGCAGAACCCAACTTGTTAGGAATTAATGTTTAGCTAAGTTGAATTGAGTTGCGTAATTCCTTATTGAGATCAAAATTTGTGGTTGACCATTTTTATGACAAGCTGGTTAGATCTTTCATCTTTTGAAATTTTAGAATGAGCCAGCAGATACTTTAGGACTTTTTACCTTAAGTTGCATCCAGTATTAACCACCCCCACATACCTTCTCATAAAGCACAGATAAACGAGGATACTTAGAAGTTATGTTATTCAAACTCGGGTGTGAGTGTAGGACACAAATATGTTCAATTTTTTCTAAGATTTTCATGTATTTAGAGCGTCCTAGGAGGATCATATCTCCATACCCATGTCCGGATATACGTTGGACACAGGTACTTCAAGAAAAATGAAGAGTCGGATCAACATAGCTTAAAAGCTTTTTCTCAATGATTGCAGATATTTTCAGGGACTATTTATGTGATTCGGTCTGATATTCTATCAGGTGTTGATACATCATTGGCCGCACTAGAGCTAGCCAGAGAAAATATTGCTCTTAACAATCTGGACCCTGGACAAACATTATTTTTAAGAGAAGATGCAAACGCATTTATGAAGGGTGCCCTTTCTAGAAATGAATCATGGGATATAGTTATTCTTGATCCTCCAAAACTAGCACCAAGCAGAAAGGTATTAGTAATATTTTATTTTTTAGCACAATCTGAACTCCCTTTGGATAACATTGGACGCTGACTTGAGTTCTGATTCTGATGTGAAGAAACAATACATGGTCTGCATCTGCAAGCACATTCATGCAGACAGACTAATCCGTATGCTTTATTATCGGGTTGATTGAACTACTATGTAGTAATGCTATTCCTGGTTTTGATATTATACAGAAATCATCGAGTGTATGAGTAGTTTAAGGCAGCTTACATTAGTCGAAACGAATTTTGTATTGTTAATTTCAAGAGAAAAGTTTATCATTTTTCTTTGTTGTTTTTCTCATGAATAAGAATATGCTATACTTTCATGTAAAACTTCCCATGCATCCGATTCTGGAAAAACTCTCGAGTCATATATGAAAATTATGGTGAATGTAATAATGCCTTTTTCTTTTCTCACTTTGATATTTGTGTGTTGGATACTAATAAAACCCAGGTTCTCCAAAGTGCATCAGGCATGTACAGAAACTTAAACTCAGTAGCAATGCAAATAACTAGAAGAGGTGGCCTTCTCATGACCTGTTCTTGTTCAGGAGCTATGACTCAAAGTGGGATGTTTTTGCCTACTCTTCAGGCAAGTTATTTTCTTCTGTATCCTCTACCACTACAAACCATCCTGACAAAGCGTCGAAGATGGATATAAAGATTTCTTTGTTACACAAGTAGGTTGCATGCATGCATGCATGCGAATTTTATCCAATTAAGTAGCCAGATTCTTCTCCTTGAGTTGAGATCAAGAGCTCCTAAAATCCAAATTTGTTTTTATCTTAAATCAGGGTGCCGCATCAATGGCAGGGAGAAAAATCACAGTTCTAAGACAGAGTGGAGCAGCTTGTGATCATCCTATTGATCCATCCTACCCAGAGGGTGCATACCTCTCAAATATCCTGCTTCGGATACTGTGACATTACATAAGCAATGCATGATTCTGTTCTGTTAGCTGATGAAAATTTCTTGCAACTTTGTATTCAACTGTTTGCTGAAATTATACATACAATTTACTGATCCCAAACTGTCATAATATTACTTGAGAATATTTGGCAATCCAAAATCCACATAATAGCCATTTAAAAAAAAAAAATTTAACACAAAATTACATCAACCATCTTGATGAGGTTCCAAGTTCTTGCTTAGTGCCCTCCTGGATTTCTGTTCCATGACAAATAAGTCGGGTCTCCAAGTCGCCTGAAATAGTAAGAGTAGAACTCATCAGTTGTATGTTCCTGACATAGTACAGCCCTATTTCCAGCATCTTAAAAGAAAAATGCATATACAGATAAGTAGAGGCCTAAAGGGCTCTTCTATAGATAACATAAGGGCAGATTTGGCGATTATGAAACCTAACTATTATCTAAGAAGATTGAAACTAACCCCCCAAAAAAAAAGATTAAGTGTAATCCATCCTCGACCATAAATATAATTAGATTCATTAGCTGCCCCCAGATCAACCACTTTTTTACTCAGTTTTCCCAGTGGCTTTGGAGATTCAAGGTACACCACCATGGGACACAAATGACCACCATAACTTCCTAACATATAGTTTTCATTTATGTATCGCTAACCCTTGTGGTACCGTTAACGGAAGAAAGGAGAAAAAAGAGTTGGAGACAAATTAGGAAACGTAGATTTGAAAATGCAACTTAAAAGAGGGGGGAGACAAAGTTAAAAAGCCAAAAACAAATTAAATATGAAACCCTATCCTATTTTGTAGAGAGAAAATGACTAAAACATCTTATTTTTATTTGATCCCACAGGTTTCCAAGTTAAAACCTGATGTAACCTACTTTCAGAAGTTACCCTAACCCTAAGGCCAACCTCACATAATGTTAACAGAGGAAACTAAACAGAAAATCCAAGAAAAAGTGTACATATACAATTGACATTGCACTAAATCACATATTCACCTCTTCAGCCAGTGGGGAGCCAAATTAGCACCGAATAATTCACGGCTGAATACAGATGTGAATCATGGGGATTTAAAGGTAATTTTCCTTTATACCAGCCCAATTTATCTACATCTGACCTTTACATGTGGTCTAAGACAGCAGAATGTGGAATTTTGATTTACCTAGTTACATCTCCCTCGAGACAAGTATGTAAATATAAAAGCAAGCTTCATATTATGTAAGAGCTCAGTCTAGATGCCCTGTTTGAGTATGGGTAGCATGAATGTAATCAAAGAAGTTACCTTGGCTTGACCAGATACACAACCGTGAAAGACAAAGCCAAAAAGAAGCACAGTCCGCCAACAGTAAGATAAGCAATGCCAAGGAAGTCATTCTTTCCACCAAGCCAGCTAGTAGTCGAAAGGACAAGTTTTTTCTTGCCATTGAAACTATATGTGTTGTAATTGTTCTCCAATGTCACATGTATGGTTTCATTTGCTTGGAGATCACGTTCTATCTTCCCATACAACTTTCTAAAAGTTGGCAGAGCTGCAGTTCGCATCCAAACAATGAGGTCTTCCTGCTCACTCAACTGTTATACAAATCAAACTGGATAAGTTAGCCAATAGTTCAATGTTGGAAGGAATTTCAAAGAAAAAAACAAACGCTCCTTCAATGAAAAAAATAAAGGCTTTTAGAGACTTTGACGTTTGCAACAGGAGATTTTAGGAGAGGGCTGACATGTCATTTTTTTTAGTGCAAAGGAGCAATAGATGCTATTAGACTAGAGCTGCTCATGAGCTGGGCCGGGCCGCGGCCCGGTTTTTTTTATTTTCTCTGCCCAGGCCCGGCCCTGGGTCGGCCCGGCCCGCCCGTTTAGGCCCGAAACACTGTTCATTGGAATAAAAAAATAATTTTTTATTTTATTTTTATTTTTTTATAATTAAAATTAAATAAAATAATATTATTATAATAAAAATTACTGTTCCGGGTCAGGCTGGTCCGGAACACAAAATATCCTGCCCAGGCCCGGCCCAATACGGGCCGGGCCTGCCGGGCGGGCTGCCCGGCCCGTGAGCAGGTCTATGTTAGACTAATGTGAACTGGAGCAAAATTGTCAAATCAATACACTAAGTATGCAGGAATATTGTGATGGAAGCCAAAATTATCTTCTTTCCAAGTGCACCCAAATACCCAGTTGATGGAAGCCATTGTATACATTTGAGGACTTACTTTGGACAGACATTTAGGAAAGAGGATCTTGGTTATTTGTGCATATATTGTAGGACTTCATTTCGTTTGTTTTTGTGGGCTTAATTTAAAGTTTATGAAGCTCATATAAATAAGTTTTTGTCAAACTTCTGAGGTATTTTTTGTTAATTGAGATATTGAGATTTGTGACATCTTAAATTTATCTTATCTTATGCAAACATACATACATTGAAAACCGTGTCCCAACCACACCAGGCCCATCACCTGTCATGGGACTAAAGGCAGCAAAATGACCCCGACCAAAAAAACCCGCTCGAAAAAACCCGAATCCGTCCAAATCCGATTTGACAAAAAAGTCAAAAACCCGAACCCGAGAAAACCCGAAACCGAAATGACCTGAAACCGAAACAATCCAAACCCGAAAGATCCAAACCCAAAACGATCCAAACCCGAAACCAACCCGATTATAAACCCATAATAACCTGAATTTAATACTAAAAATAAAAATGATCGAAATGTAATTAAATATTTTTTTATAAAACAAAAACTTTAAATATCAATTTTATTCTAATTACTTTTTTACTTTTTTAATCAAAAGTTAAAAAGTTAAATATATATATATATATATATTATATATGAGGAGGGATCCACTTACACTAATGTAAAACTAAAGTTGTTTTACACAGTTTCATAATTTTTTATTCGATTTATATTTGTACAAACCGACCGTTGGATTTAATAATATAATTGTACTCGTTATGCACGTAAAGTTTCGAATCGATCCGATATCTCTATCATATCGATCGAGAATACTATCTTTTTCAATATATATTTAACGGTTGAAAGTTTTTTACTTAGAACAAATAGTTAGACATTTTTAATTTACTCGAAACTCAACGTGCATGATCTACGTGAATAGAACATGAAATAAGACGGACGGATTAAACAAATATAAATCGTATAAATAGTTATGAAAGTCTGTAAAACAACTTTAGTTTTAAACTAGGGTAAGTGGATCCCTCCTCATTATATATATATATATAAGGTAAAATAATAATTTTATAAATAAATCAATTGTATTTTGTACTTATAACTTGTAAGAATATTGAAACTATATGAACATAAAACAATTTGGATTGTATAAACAAATCACTAAAATCACTTCAAAGTTCAAACATTTTAAAAAGCTTAAATTTATATCAAAATAAATATTAAATACGACGAAAAGGAAAGTAAACAATCAAATGAACGACTATCATTAGTCATGATAAAGTTGAAATTGACTTCATTCTACTAATTCAGCTAGAATTATCCAATGTGGCAGCCAACAAAAATAATAATTATTTCTCACAAATCACATGTCATGAAAATGACAACTAATTTATTCAACGGGTTAAAAGGTTCAGCAAGAGATCAAGGGAACATCAATAATTTTGCCATGATTTTACAATGATCCTTTCTAGTACATCTAATCTCAATTCTATCAAAGATAAACCTTCTACTCAAAACAAAGTTCAGTTAGTTGATTTTAACATAAGTTTTATGTTTTATATTTTATATTTCTCTTGTCCAACATAGGATCTCAAGATGAATTAAATATTTACAAATTTTAATATATAATAAATCATTAAATCATCATCCCTGCTCTATCTTCAATTTTATCCAAGAGTAAATAAGCAGACATATAGGTTAGAAACAAGATATAAGGAAACTTGCTTCTAAAAATTCAAATCAAAAGAAAAAAATCTGATATTTTCATTGTAACATAAAAGTAAAAATTACGTAAAACATGCCCGAACCCGAAATGACCCAAACTCGAAAGAACCCAAACTGAAATGGCTCAAATCCGAAATGATCAGAACCCGTAAAAACCCAAACCTAATATGACCCGAACCCAAAATTACCTGAACCCCAAAAGACCGAACCTAATATGACTCGAAACCGAAATGACCCGAACCCACTCGAACCCGCCCAATTGCCACCTCTGCATGGGGACACATCCAGAGTTCGAAAATTAATTTCGCAATTAATTTCACAACCAAATTTAGGGCTAAATGGGCATTTTGAGGATTATTTTTTTTTTTAGGGAAAGAGGGCATGAAAGGGAGAGAGCATGGAGATGGGAGAGGTTGAGATATCACAGATGGAGGAAGGGACTGTGATGGCTTGCCATATAGAGGGTGAAGGAGAGAAAGGGAGAGGAACAAAAGAGAGAAGAAAAAGTTGATCACCCGACTCCCCTACACCCGAAGCTGCTCTAGCTTTGAAAAGGGCTATATTTAGCTCCTTGCAGGCTGGCAAGAAGATAAAAGAACAGAAAAGAAAAAGAGAAAAGAATGACAATTAAATAGAAAAAAAAAAAAAAAAGAGATGGAGGAGAAAATAAAATGAAAATGTTGAGGGATAAGGAAAAAATGAAACGGATAAATGATAAATTGAATATTGAGTTACATAAAAGTAGTATCATCATCTTATAGAATAACAATAATTATATAAAGAAAAGATCAATATTGAAATTAATTTGAAAACTAACATTTTTATTTGTTTAAACGTTAATTTTCAAACTACGTGAATTGCTATTACTTTCTATTCAAATAAAATCATATAATCCACTGATAATCGTTCTTTAAAGATTGCATCCTTATAGATTGTTTGATTTTCCATTCCCATTGCCATCTCTAACAAAATTTATGTATATGATTTTATTCTATAGAGATAAACGCAAATTTGAAGCCCTCAAGGAAGATTTATTTAAAACTTAATGAGAATGCTTCCCTATTTTGGTAAGGATTAAGGGGGGGAAAAAAAAGATATTTCACCCACAGCAACGTGTGCGGTCTTTTACTGTTGACCTTGAGACTTGTGTTCGGGAATTTGAAAATTGAAAGTTCATAGTATTTCCTGAGTGCTTATTCTGAGAATTTTTTTTATTCTACATCACCATTTGATTAAGAAATTATATAGTGCAGAGAATAAAATGGTAAACTGAATTATAACAGATGAGAAGTGAAAGCTTACTGGGACAGATGGATCAAGATGCGCACCACCTACAAGACTTCTATTCTGAAAATTTTTAGGAAATACGTCTTTCCCAAACTTACTGTCCCTATCACTCTTCCAGGAGATACCCTTCTTGTTCACTGGCAATTGCTGGTTGTTGAGGGAGAAATTGTAGGTATCGTTAAATAAACTCCAAGCTATAAGACCACAGGGGACAATCGGCCTGTCACCAACCATACCTTCAGGCTTACAAGAATCAACATCAGCCTCACTTTTAGGATCTTTCAACTGTGAGTCACTTCGGCTCTTCACATACCTGAATTATGAAATACATTACCAAACTTGACGCCAAAGAATCATCATAAATAAATGCATTTCCATTCATATTGTCATTTCAACCACAAAGCCTCCATCCATTGACAAAATTAATCGAGAAGCATACAAAGTTAAAAGGAAACATTTAAGGCATGCTAATTCATTTTAGAAAATTGTAATATACCATATTATTAAGTATCAATCTATACGTGCAATGTAATCACTATAGTAAGAATTAACAAAATGGCATCTGCAGAACTAAACTCCTTAGTAACATGTGAAAAGGGGGACAAATAAGATCAGGCAAAAACGAAAAGAAAAAAGTGCAAGATTTTGAAATGGACTAAGCAAAATATGATAAATACAAGGTTGAAGACCCGTGGATTGTCATCAAACCAATGGAAAAGAGAAATAAAGCGTAACCTAAATTCAAAAGCTTCAAAATAAACAGCTTGAGAATTGTTTACAATAAAAATATAACTCTTATTGTGCCCCAAAAAGAACATCTGGAACCAACAAAAGAATCTACCACTGCATAGAATTTTGTAGAAGTGCGTCTAAACTACCATGGTTTCCCCTATGTAACTCCTAGATCCCACCATTCCTTTAAGGATCTAAAAATTTGAAAATACAGGTTGAGAAAATCTGAAGAATGTTCATTCATTGAATATATAATTATACATTTAGACAAACTACCTACTGCTCCATAGGTAGTCAATATATTTCGTGATGTCTGCTAATGAAAAAAGATATCCTTTAAATCATTTTAAAGATTGACCAGCTTGCAATAGAGTTTACAATGGAGTGAAGAACTTATAGTAAAGGTACACAGGATATACCTCCGATGATTCTGGTAGAAGTTGTCAAGGTGGTAGTAGACATAGATAGGCTGCTTCATGAGCTTCTTAACCTAGTAAAAGAAACAATAGAATATAAGAAGATATTTACTTTTCATCTAATCATAGGAGTTAATTCTGATCAGTGATATCTTAATATTATATGACACTGAAGGCCAAGGTTGGGGGAATGGGCCCTACTGGACTGGGCCAGACCTTACTAGGATTTGATTTCTTTAATATGTGCTTGCTTGCGTATATTATACACGCATTAGACAAGGGGACTCGAACTTTTGCCTTGCCTGAGGTGCAAGGTGCAGAGAAGTACTGGCCCAAGTCAGGCAATGCACTATTTTCTAAACATTGTGCCTAAACAATATACTATTTATTCTCCTGTAAAAGAAACATGTATTATCCTTTCTTGTCAATTAAAGATACAACAATAAAAAAAAATTAAAAAAAAAAACTAAACTAAGGCATGCATTTTTGCCTCTTTCATTTCAAGGATTATGCCTTGGTGTAGAAGGTATGCTCCCCAACTTGAGGTGCAAGGTGCTTTGGCTAGATTGCATTGTTCCTTAGTGCTTAGACTACAATGCCTAAGCATATACATGGGGAGGGTCTAATATTAAATAAATATTAATTTGGCAGAAGGAAAGAAAATAGAAATTAGAGAATTTTGGTTAAACCATAGGAAATAATCGCAAATTTAGAGTTTTGACAACAGGAACTTGGATAGAAAAGAGTTCAGGGTTCCATGGTTGCATGGTTGCATGAGAAGGCAAGCACGTGTATTTTAGACAGGGGAAGAAAGGGGAGAAATGATTATTGCCTTTGACCCCCCTCGTCTCTGCCCCCCACCCTAATTGTCATCATCAATATGATAAAAATAAATATATAAATAAATAAACAAAAACTGTATAAGAAACTTACTCTCAATGTTCTGGTGCATGTTTTATTAGCATCACTTTGTATGAATGAGACCTTATCATTTCTGAGGTTTAGTGGTACGCAAGCAGTTTCATAATGATCAATGATTTCAACGACCTGATAAAAAAAAAAAGAATAAAATCAATGCATGAAAAAAGAAAAATGCAATATATTTTTGTTTTAGCATTGGAGGGCTTGATTCATACATCTCGAGAGGCAAAGAGAGAAACAACTCCAATAGGAATGAAGACAATGCTAACAAGCATAAAGGCTGATATGACCTGCATAACAAGCATAAACACAAAATTAACTAAACAATTTTCCTGAAATACCAATGGAATTCTAACAGAAGCATAGAAATAATTAGAAACCCACCCATCGTGGCGTCAGGATTGGCTTGCAGGCAGGAAGCTCCTGCTGAGTAAACTTTGAATCTGAGAACAAAACCAAAAAGAACCCAAAAAAAAAAAAGAGATTATTACATTCAAAAGTTGTGAAAACAAAAGATTCGAAAAAACATTCATCATTTCTAATATTTACAATTAAAAGTAATATTAGGGTAAGCAGTTAGCTTTGACTAATTATTCCAGGTTTATCCAACAAGCCCTAATTAAAATTCTAAGGATTTGCAACCTAATTTGTATCAAATAATAAAATCCAAGAAAAAAAAAAAAAAAAACAAGTAAACAACATCATGCAGCAAAATGAGTGGAAATACAAGAATAATAAAAATAGAAAAATCAAAAAGTTAATCAACTAAAAGAAACAAGTAAAGCAAAGTAAAGCAAAGCAAAGCAAAGGCAGGTCAAACAACATAGCACATAAGAAAACAAGGAGATTACATTTGGGTCGCTTGGAATTCCTTCTAGGAGCAGCAGAATCAGCGGATCCACCACCTCCAACGCTTGACGACGGCGTATTAGAACTCATCGGAGCAATCTTTTTTTTTTCTTTTCTAGAGAAGACAAAAGAAAACAAAGAAGAATTACAGGGTTGGGTTGGATGAAGAATACGATGTTGTAGTAGTAATAATAATGATAATTAAATTAAAGATGAAAAAGGGGGCAGGAAAAGAAAGAAAATTCAAAAAATCAAAGTTTATTTATTTGACTTTACTAGGAAAAGGTAAAGAAACCGAGTTGTGCAATGCCCAAGGCCAACGGGGTCGGGTGGGGAGGGCCGAGGCGGCACCAAAATTTGTGCAATGCTCAAGGGAAGGCAGTACAGTACAAGTACACGTTTATTACAACTTAGATCCGGTTTTTCAAGTTTGCGTTCCATTACGACGACGTTTAATACGATGAAAATGATATTTTTTATAAAAAGTAATTAATAAAAATGTGATTTTCATATTTGATATGTTAAAAAATATTTATTTTTTTGAAATATATTTTTTTATAGAGTTACTTTTCTACAAATATTAGAATATAATTTCAGTAACTTTTTCATGTAATTATAAAGTTAAAAAAATATTAAGACAAAATTATTCTCTTTCTATTTAATTTAAAATTATCAATTAAAATATTATTTTTAAATATTTAGTATAAATGTTTATTAATAATAAATATCATTAAAATATTTAATTTGCATCTAGTCTTTTAATTTTTCAATTACATGATAATAATTTAAAATTTTTATTATTAAAAAAAATCCTAAAAGTAACTCAAATTATAAATTGAAATATTATTTTTAAATATGTAGTACAAATGTTTGATAATAATAAATATCATTAAAATATTTAAATAATATTTAATTTGCAGTTAATCTTTTAATTTTTCAACTACATGAGAATAATTTCAAAATTTGTGTCATATTTATATTATTTTTAGTATTATAATCGTGTTTCAAGTATTATAAATGTTTACACACTAATAATTTGTATTATATATTTTTTAATATATTTGTTTATTCATGTCATGTTCATGCTATTTTTTCGTATTATATCATATTTTATTTTTTGTTTTAGTTTTAGTTTTTTTGTAATGTCCAAAATTATCAGGTCTTGAACCCGTGTTCAACCACGAAATTTTCATATGAAATACTAAAATAAAATATGATTAGAATAATAAATTAATATATATTCACAGTTGAAAATTTCAGTTTTTTTTTTATAGGTTTTGCACTCTAATTAATTAAATGACTAAAGGTAGGATTGATAATAATTTAAAACAAGAATTAAAATATATTATAATTTAATATTAAGTGTCCTTAAAATGATAAAAAAAAAAAAGTGTTTTAAGATGAAAAACCAAACTTTTTCTACGGATGCAAAATGTTGATATTTTTTACAATAAAAAATGTTTAGTTGGTCGTTAAATAAGAAAAATGTTGCATCCTACTTTGTCGGAAAAAAATTAGAAAAAAAGGAAATTTTTTTTTTAAATATTTATAAAATTTTAAAATTGAACTAAATATCACAAATAACTAAAAAATTAATTCAAATTAATTTTTTTTATTTATTTAAACACTTTTTATTTTTATATGTTTTAATAATATTAAGATAAATATAATCATATTATGAAAATTAAATATGTGAGTATTAATAATTTATAAATTTATAATACAAGTCTTTATATCTAAAAATATAAATAAATAATCTATTAATATTTAATAATAAAACATCTTGACAGCAATTCAATCATCTAGGAGGTGTGCAATCGGTCGATTCGGCATTAAGAACCCGATTATCGATTAAACCGAATGTATTATTGACACTGACCGAATCGATCGACCATGAAACTCTATACTGAACTAATCGAACCGACTATAATCGGTTCGGTCGGTCTATTCTATTTAGCGCATGAAAAGATTGCAGTAAACAAAATACTCTGTTTTAGAAAGAAGAGAAACGACACTTTTTTATTCGCATAAACTTCTATGAACAGAAAAGGCTAAAAGAAGAAACTGAAGTACAGTTTTATTTAGCAAAAGTGCAATTTTATTCATCAAGAAAACCCTAAACCTAGTAAAATAATTTGGTCTAATCCATTTGCTCACCCTTAGCAGCAGCAGAAATAATCTAAGCTAATAACTTTAATTATTAATCTAAAACATATAGTATATAAGACAGTAAGACCAACAAAATTTACAATAGAAAAGAAAATATAGGATTCCTTGAGGGTGAGGGAGATTGGCTGTGGCGGACCAGCGGTGGCGGTTGAAGACTGAAGTGAAGAGCCACCGAGACTGAGGCAGGCGACAACGACAGGAACTCAGGGAGAGAAAGGAGGCGATAGGAATAATGAAAGAGTGAAAGGGAAGGGTAGCAGAAAGGGTATCGATTTATTGAAAGGGAAGGGTTTCGACTATTGAATTTGGGGTTTAGGGTCAGGGAAGGCAGTAGAAAGGGAAAGGGACAAAAGGTTTCTATTATGATGGTTTACTGGTTTAGGGTGTTTAATCGTTTAGGGAATTAGGGTTAGGGATGGGTTGGGATTAGGATATTGGATAATGAATTGGATGGACATGAATTAGGTATGGTCAAACACAAAGGGATTTGGGCTTGGACCAAATAACAACGGGTATAAGTTTTGGATTATGGGTTTGGTTTAAATAAAAATATATATTTTTTAAATTAATGGTCGATTTATTCGGTCGATTCGGTTTGAAAAAAAATACCGCATATCAACCGAATATACATGTTTAAATCGAACTAGAAAACCGATTAGAATCGCAACAGAATAAATTGAACCGAACCAACCGAATAGGGTCGATTTCGATCGATATAGTCGGTAACCCGACTATTTGACCCCTACAATCATCTACAATTTATTTAAAATTTTATGGGCATTCAAATAAAAAACTAAAATAAGTAAATATATATATATAGATAACTAAAATTTGAAATTATAGAAATAATATCTAAAGGTATCTAAAGTTCAAAAACCTAAAGTGCGCCTTGGGTTTTAATCAAAGTAGTTAGTACCGTACCCGTGGACATATCATTTTTTTTTTATTGGTACGTACTGATATCGGTATGTTTCGACGTACCGTTTCAGGTTTATCGATATTTTTTATATATATTTTCATATATATATTTATAAAGCTCATTTTTAAGTTTTTTAATAATATATATATACTATATACATGTACAAATATATTTCAATTACATACATATATATATATATATGTTTATATGAAAATACAAAATTTTAAAATTTTAAATATTTAATATCTAAAATTTATAATCTTAAATAAATAAAATAAGTATTAAAAAATATAATAAATTATTATTAATTAGATTCAATAACCTAATTTAATAAATATATATATTTGAATGAAATTATGAAAAAGTAAAAATTATTATGAGTATTATGAATTGGTTAAAAAGATCAAGTGAAAAAAAATTAAAAAAAAAAAAATCAAAATCAAAATCTTATACCAACCGCTACGGGTCGGTACGTATCGGTACAAACCGGTACAGGTCGATATAGGTTGGTATGGACCGATACAAAAATCGAAACAGTACGATGTTGGTATAATTTCGTTTTTCTTCAAAACCTATACGTACCGACCAATACCGATACGGTACCGACTATCATGATTTTAATAGCAAGTCTGGCTTCTTTTTCCTTTTTCTTCTCTTCCTTTTTTTTTTCGAAATCAACTCAGGCGTACAGATCCCGGGTCAGGCCGTAGGTCCACGCATGGACCCTGCCCTAGTCAAACCACTACGTTCGAAGCGGCTATAAATAGCCATTTTTTTAAATTTCTTCTGCCTCTCTCTACCTCTCCGGATATCTCAAAGTTCTCACCGGAAAAACCATCTAAACCCAATTTTTGATGAAAAACCAAGATTCCGATAAAAATTCAGAATTCGACGACAGTGCCGCCATCCATCGTCGTTCGTCGGTAGCCTTTTCAATCCAAATTATGCCCATAAATCCCTTTTAGTGCCTCATTTCATATTTTCTAATTAGTTTTCCTAAAAAAAATCTAAAAAAGCTTAGATCTAAAACATGAATCTTAAACTATAATCGTCTTTTTGGCCGATGTTCATCATCCGTTCACTTCCAAAATTTCACCCTACACTTCTCTCCCCCTATCATTCCTTTTCACCGTCAAAAATTTCATAAATTATAATAAATCTCTTAGAGCCGAAACCCTACAAGAGAAAATCCCTTTTAATGTGTTTTGATGCATGTTTTTTGTTATATTTGTTTTTTTTTTTCTTTGTTGTGTTTTCATTGGCACTATCACCGTGGTGGTCGAAGACAGCGGAGTGCCGGCCATGGCTGTAGGCAGATCCTTCTTATGTTGCCTCTGTTTTTTTTTTTTTTCAAAAATTAATTTTTGCTTTTTTCAATTAATTTATTGATTGTTTGTTGTCTAAAAAAACAAAAAGTTAAACGAAAGAACAAATTGGAGACTGTCACATGGCATTAATGAAAAAACGACACAAGTCGTACAAAACAAGCTTCATACAAACTTACTATTATCCATAGGGGTGAGTTCCATTCGTTTCGGATCGATTTTTTTGAGTTTTAAAAATCGAATCGAGAAATTCGGTTTTTTCATATTCGTAACCGAAATCGAATCGAAAAAATTTAATAATCGGTTATAACCGAACCGCGATAGCTCATTTTGGTTCGGTTCGATTATCGATTTTTCATATCATTTTGGGCTTTTGAATTTTTGGGCTTTATTACATGCTATTTTAACTGATTATTTATGCTTAACATGTTATTTTCACAGCCAAAATATCTTAGTTTTTAAAAATTTTAAAAATTGTATTTTTTTTATAGTATTTTTAAGTTTTTTTTTCACTAATTTAGAAATAAAATATTTATTTTTATATTATAAAAATAAAAAAAAATAATTAAAAAATAGAATTCGGTTCGGATAATTGTGATTTTTTTACTTATGAATTAAAAATCGAACCGAATCGAATAAATCAAACTAATAACTGAACCAAAACCGAACCGAATTTAATAAAATCGAATTGAACACTACGGTTCAGATCGGTTTTAATTTTCTCGATTTTTTTTGCTTAGCCCTAATTATCCATAGTAAGATTATATTTTAAAAAAAGAGTGAAAGCTTTCATTCATTAAGTTTGCATCAACAAAAATTATATCTAGAAGGGATAACATAATATTTGACTCCAATATTTCGTTACATTTTTTAAAATGGTACCTCTATTTTTAAAATATGTAATGTGATACATGTAAATGGTTTGATCTATTAATGTGGTATTCAGATTTAACACCATTAAATAAGGTGAATAACATAGTTGTCATTAAATCATATGATTATACGTGACACATTTTTTTCAAATCAACAACGAAATCATTCAAAATCATATTAAAAATGCACACATGGTGCTGACATGACACCCATGTGTCATTCTAAAAAATTTTAAAAACAATTTTTAAAAAAATAAAAAAAAATAGTTCTAACCAAAAAAAATAAAAAATTTAATTATTTTTTTCTTTCTCTCTCCCCTTCTCCTCTCTCCTTTGTTCTCCCTTCTTTTAAGTCAAATCTGACTAATCACATACCGAATTTAGTCAAGAGAGGCTGGACCTAAGTTGGGGGGAGGGCCTGAAATCAGGCAAGAATCAACCTAAAATAGGCCAAAACCAACTTAACACCGCACATTAATCTGGCCTAAGTCAAACAAATTTCAGTCTACCAGCATTGGATCTGACCTCCTCTATCCAACCAGATTTGACTAGTGATTAACTGGATTCAACCTGAAAAAAGAGAGAGAGGGGAGATGCACATAGAGAAAAAAATAAAGAAGGAATTTTTTTTAAAAAATATATTATTTAAAGTTTATTAATTTTATTTTAAAATAAAATATTTCATTTTTATTCTTAATTTATTTTTTTCAAAAATAAAATGTAAATTTTTTAAAAAAAATTGATTTTAAAAATCATTTTTTAAAAGTTTTTTCTTTTTCAATAAAAGATTTT
This sequence comes from Fremontodendron californicum, assembly GCA_030761205.1. Classification (NCBI taxonomy): domain Eukaryota; kingdom Viridiplantae; phylum Streptophyta; class Magnoliopsida; order Malvales; family Malvaceae; genus Fremontodendron; species Fremontodendron californicum. The sequence goes on from JAULJL010000023.1 coordinate 13,418,759, forward strand.
TTTTTTATATTTTTTAAAACTTTGACATGTGACATTTGCATGTATATCACATGATAAGATGAAGTGACAAAATATGTAATGTTTCATGATATGATTGGATGGCAACCACATAACGATTCTAAATTAATGGTGTTAAGTATATATACCATATTGATAGATGAAATTATAATACAAATACCATATTTTAAATTTTAACATTAAAGGTACTACGTAAATTGTTTTAACAAAATATAGTAAAAACTCGATAAATGATGTTCGATAAATTAATAATCTCGATTAATTAATAAAATCTTGCAGTCCCAACTCAAGTCAGTGTATTAAATTAATAATCTCACTAAATGCATAAGATAATAATTTTTTATAATTCTTTAGGGCTCAACAAATATTTAAATGCATAATTCCTAAAAAATAAATAAAAATACATAAAAGTTCATATAATAATACTATAAAAAATTTCTACTTAAGAACTTTTACCTTATCATTTAAACACTTTTTCAAAATATGCATATAAACTTGTTTGTTTTTTCTTTATACCTAAACCAAATTGAATTTCATCCTTAATTTTTTACAATGCACATACGAAATTCGGTACATTTTTTTTCATGTTGTAGCAAGTAGTTATTTAATGTGACTATTACTTAAAATGCCACTTTTAGATAAACATTTAGTAAAACACAACTATCATATGGATCTTGATCATCACCATTATCTATAGGTGATTCTATCACTGTATCTAGTATTTTTCATTTATAAGTCATTCATATATCTTAGTAAAAAAAAATACATGTATAAGGATTGAAAACATAAATTTTTTTATAAATTAATAAATATTAATTTACCGATAAATGAATAATTTATTCATTTATCGATGATTAAATAACTTTTTTAAAATAATATTTTTCTTAGTTCCAATAATATTATTTTATAGAAGTTTTACCCTACAATGACCAAATATGATATTAACCTTATGTGGAAGAACAAAGGGATGATACTCTACCCATCCAACATACTTAGGTGCAAAGGCGAAGTCAAAAATATTGATGAGGGGGGCGAAATATACATATAAATATTTAAAGTAAAAATAAAAATCGTGTATAAAATAAATCTGTCCAAGGATAGGGTTATTCGTCGGCTCGAATCGGGTCGAGCCTTGAACAAGTAAATTTTTTTGCTATGTGAGCTTGACTCAACCCAGTTCATGAACAACTTTAGTATAAAAATATTATATATGATATTAAATTTGTTAACAATATATAAATTCCTTATAATAAAATATATATATTTTTAATTTTTAAATATTATAATTCATGTTGCATATGAAAAAGATTTAATAAGAAATAAAATCTCAACGTCAAGAAATTTTATTGTCTAATTAAATATGCATAAAATTATTTCATATTATAAAATAAAATCATAAGATTACATATATTTAAGAAAAGTAAAATACGTTAAATGCACAATCATATTAGAAATTGTAATTGTTTAACTTAATTTTACTTTTATTTCATAAAAATTAAAAGGCACCCCTCCCTTCGCCCCTGCTCAGGTGGTGTGTTGTGTCACGAGCCGAGACCCCAGCTCTAAGCCTGTGAGGCACTTGAATCCGGGAATGCACCCTTCCAAGTCCAAGCTCAGCCTTCACCATCACAAGGTGCTCAGCACTTAGTGCAACAGGGCCTAGTAAGCTCTAGTGCTGCACACTAACTCTACTAGCACACTAGGAGTCTTGGGAGATAGCTAGGAAGGAGAAAGTTAAGGCAAGAGTACTTGTGTTACTCAATGGTTATATGTACACTTCTGTAGTACACTTAAGGTCCTAAGCTCTCTAGCTCTTCTAAGTTTTAGCATCTCATGCGTCTCTACACAAATGAGGGGTGGGGGGTATTTATAGGCAAGACCCCCTTACAAGGTGTAGCTTCATTCAGCCAAGTGTGTGGCCAGCAGCCATACTTCAGAACCTTCCAGGTCCTCCAGCCCTCTACTGCCTTCCAGGCTGCCTGCAGGCATTCTAGTGATTAAGCCTTCTAGAGACTTTCGGAGCTCTCCAGGCAATGCTTACCCTGGCCTGGGTGTCCAGCAGCTTCTAGGCCCTTACTCCCAAACCTTCCAGCATCATCTGGGCACTCTGCCCCTGTGCTTGCTACAGTACCCACTACAATGCCAGAACCTTCTGGACTGTCTGCTTGGCTGGCCTGCTGATGCCCTAAAACCTTCTGGCTAGCTCCAACACACTCAGCACCCTGTCTTAGACCCTGGGCCTCCTTCAGCACATACTCCAGCCCCTTACACCTGGACAGGCACCCTTGCTGGACTTAGATAGCAAACTTGGGCACAGATCATCGCGCGGAGTGTGACATTCTCCCCCACTCATTCTAGTAGTGCCCTCATTGCTAGGGGAATGTCGCGCTCGCTCCACACGCGTACGCCGGTTAAGTCTCCTACATGCGGACCAGTCTTCCCTCGTTCAGGCGTCGTTGCCTCGCGCGTATTCTCTTGGTCTCCACGGATGCTCTCAATGTGAGGATCGATGGAACTCTCCCCTATGGTTCCTTTCGCCCTTTCGCGCTGCCGATGCGTCCTCTGCCTCTTCTTTCGAGTTGCCTGTTGCACACTCGCTCGAGAGGGGTCAGGCTGCATTCCAGGACTCACGCTGTGGCACTCCGCTGCCACCTTCGCGTCCCCCTCATCCGGTGCCCTAGGTCCCCACCTCACGGCACACTCGCACAACACCTAGTCGTAACACTCTCTGGTGCTGTTCTCACTCGCTATTCTCGCCTTCGGACTGCTCTTCAGCCTTCACAATGGCTAACAGCTTCTTACGCAAGGGGCACTCCCTGACCCTGTGCGGACCATCGCACATGAAGCAACTCAAGGGCTTATCCTCCTTGCTCTTGTCCTTGGCAGCCCCTTCGATCTTAGCCTTGCGATAGCGAGGCTTCTCCTCAGCCTCCTCCTCGGTTGAGGAACTGTTACCCTCGTTTCCCCCACTCTTTTCCTTGTCTTTACACTTGGAAGACTCAGTGCGCTCAAACTCGACCAACGATTCAGCCACCGCAATAGCCTGACTCAAGTCTTGCATGCCTCGCCACTGCAGCTCGATCTTCACCCATGGCTTCAGCCCATCCATTAAGGAGAATAAAGCCTCCCTCTCGCTCATATCGGGGATCATAAGCAACAGTTCCGAGAACTCCCTACAATAGTCTCGCACTCTACCCCTTTGAGTGAGCCGACGGAGCTTCCCTCGAGCTTCTTCTTTCGCATATTTCGGTTTGAACTGTTGGCTTAGTTCCCTCACAAACTCATCCCACGTGGTGACCGGACGCTCCCCTCATCGCACACCGTCACACCTACGATGCCACCATAATAGAGCAAGATCGCTTAAGTACATCGCAGCGGTGCTTACCTTAGCATCCTCCGCTGTCCCGACCACTCAGAAGTATTGCTCCAATTCCCACACGAAGTTATCCAAGTCCTTCGCGGAGCGACTTCCCACGAATGGCTTTGGCTTGGGTACCTCCACCCTAGGACCCAAAATCGGACTAATAACCATGGAAGCTCGCAACGCAGCAAGCTCAGCCCTGAGCTGTTCGAGCTCCCCTCCCATAGCCACCACATGGCCTCTAGAGCCTTGTTTCGTTGCGTGAGCACGTCCATTGCCTCGTTCAAGGCACCTTGCATATCTCCCGTGAGCTCATCCCGTATGGACTTGAGCTTCTTGATGCGTCCCTCGGTGTCCTCAAACCTATCCCGCAACTCTCCCATGGTCACCTCACACTTACCCAAGCGAGTTTCCATAGATGTCAACATATCCCTCGAACTAGCCTTCCTCCATTTGCTCGTAGGGGTGCAACTCTCCAGCACGTCACTCGTGCCTTCCGGCTGATGCTCACTAGCCATGCCTATCACACACCAGCAATCACGATTGTAAAGTCTAGGGACTCACCTCTACCCTCTGACCAGCACTCAAGTGACTAAGGCACCCAGCACAACACATACACCAGCACTGATAGCTACCAAGCACAGCACGATCGCACACCAACTACACACCAACAGCATGAACCCTGGCACAAACAACACTCAACACTAAGGAGCACACTCGAAGTCTCCGCTCTCAAGACAACTGTGGCTAACCTGCTCTAATACCAACTGTCACGGGCTGAGACTCAAGCTCTAAGCTTGTGCGGCACTTGAACTCAGGAATGCACTTTTCCAAGTCCAAGCTCAGCCTTCACCACCACAAGGTGCTCAGCACTTAGTACAACAGGGCCTAGTAAGCTCTAATGCTGCACACTAACTCTACTAGCACACTAGGAGTCTTGGGAGATAGCTAGGAAGGAGAGAGTTAAGGCAAGAGTAATTGTATTACTCAATGGTTATATGTACACTTCTCTAGTACACTTAAGGTCCTAAGCTCTATGGCTCTTTTAAGTTTTCAGCATCTCATGCATCCCTACACAAATGAGGGGTGGGGGTATTTATAGGTAAGACCCCCTTACAAGGTGTGGCCAGCAACCACACTCTAGAACCTTCTAAGGCCTCCAGCCTTCTAGTGCCTTCCGGGGCTGCTTGCAGCCTTTCTAGTGCTTAAGCCTTCTAGACACTTTCGGAGCTCTCCAGGCAGTGCCTACCCTGGCCTGGATGTCTAGCAGATTCCAGGCTTTTGCTCCAGATCCTTACAGCATCATCAGGGCACTCTTCCCCTGTGCCTGCTACAGTACCCGCTACAGTGCCAGAACCTTCTGGACTGTCTGCTTGGCTGGCCTGCTGATGCCCTAGAACCTTCTGGCCAGCTCCAGCGCACTCAACACCCTGTCCTGGACCCTAGGCCTCCTTCAGCACACTCTCCAACCCCTTACACCTGGACAGGCACCCTTGCTTGGCTTAGATAACAGACTTGGGCACGGACCATCGCGCGGACCGTGACAGGTGCATGTGCCGCTTTATTCTCGCTAGGCTGTGTACTTAAAGAAACAGTTCTGAAACATCCTTGCATGAATCTTAGCTTCATCATTGATTGGTCCAATCCAATGCCCTCCATTAGGAATAGGATCCTTTGAAAACCCATAATATCTAACTTAATATGAATTTCTACTTTGATCCCACTTTGTAATTCACTGTTCTATTATATCATTTGTTACTTTTTTTTTAAATATATTTATAATTATTTTTAATATAAAATAATAAAAATCAAATTCACACGTGAAATATTATAAAATATCAAGTTTAAAAAAAAAAATAATGTTGGTATTTAATATACAGTAATTACATTTTCATTATGTTGTGACTTGTGAGCAATATAATTTTTTATTTTTTAAAAATTGTACATTAGTTGATCAACTGTATATATATTTTTCAATTTATTGTAAATTATAAATTATAATAATGAATTTTATAAAGATATATTTTGAAATTGCAGTGGTTTGATATATTATTTGTTTCCTAACTCAATTTTTATCATATGGAAACTTGTATAAAAATGGACCAAAGTATTATATATATATTCAAATTTCACTCAATTTTCATGAAAGAAATACATATTTTTACATTAATTTAACGGCGTTTGAATTTTCAGAACATCGTTAAATTTATGATTTAGCGGCTTATATGAACCAAACACCGCTAAATTCAGGAACTTACTAAAAACAACTTTTAGCTCAATCAAGACCCTTCCTATGTCTTCTTTCCCTTAATGTTTTTCCTCCCCTTTTTGGTTTTTCATTTTCAAAATTTTTTCTTTTTTTTTTTCCCTTTTATTTCAGTATCACAATAAATCCCAACTCCTACCAAATTTCTCTCTCCTCTAATATCTTAGAAATCAAAGTCTTTTTTTTTTTTTTCAAATCTTAAAATTCCAAATTCCCCTAGGTTGCGTTTGAAAACTTAAATTTGGATTTAGATTTCAAAATTTTAGATTTGAAATTTATAATTTTCAAATTCATGAATTTAAAATTCTTTGTTTGGGAGAATAAAAAATTCCAAATTTAAGATTTTGAATAAATTCAAATTCATTGTTTGGATAATTAAAATTTGAATTTGAATTTAAATGAAAATTAATTTTTTTTTTTTACTTTTATAACATATAAAAAAAATTGAATCACTATATGTATATATATATATAACACATATGTATATATATATATATATATATATGTATAATTCTTCAATACTACATGCTTAAATGCATTTTTTACATGCTCAAATGCTCTATCAAGAAAACTTGGTAAAACAAATTCCAGTGGCAAGCAGCATGCCACCTGTAAGATTTGTGAAGATTTAATATCTTATTAAGGGCATTGCCATACTGGATACCTTATAAGTGTTTTTGATCTGGAAAATTCAAGTTTAGTGGTCTTTCAGCAAAATTGAAACAGTAAACTGCTGCAAACTGGATCATGATCCAGACATAATCAAGTGGGCTGTATCATTCAATTTGATTATCTTTTTTGCATATTGCTGTTGTGAGATTGACTTTTCCCACACATGCTAAAGTTGAGCAAAATCTTTATAACATATAATGATTGGCAGGTTTCCCATTATATTGAGGCAACTTTCCTGGAGCCTAGTGGCAGAATCAGAATTTTATTTCATCTTCGAAAGTGGTTTCCTACAATATCTTGGTTCATCTCTCTTTGGTCATAAATTTTCAATGCAAGGAAGGGGTTGCCTGGTTCAATACACACCTGATCAGAATGTCTGCAATTTGGATGCACCTAGCTAGGGTAAACAAAAACAGAAAGATTCTAATAAAAATGATAGGGAACAAGATCAATTGTCCTACCAACATACTGCTTTGCAAGACAGTGTGTCAAGTGATTTGAGTTTCTGTTAATATAAGTGAAACAGACTTGCCTACTGATGGAGTTCAACCAAAGCAATAAACATTCTTTTCCTATCTATTCCTATTTTGCACACAAAAACTCTAATTTTGCAGTAAATAAAAGGCATAATCAATTTTCTCATCATCAGACAAAGATTTCAACAAATAAAACTGTTCTGGGTTGCCATTCATCAACCTTTCGACTGTTGTGAGAATATCAATTTGAGTAAGGCATGGTATCTTAGAAACAACCTCATGTATATCTTCACAGGTAGGTTTTGATCTTTCTTGATTTTTCTTCATTGCCACATATTCCTTGATTGATGTAGCCAATTCACCCACAATCTCAACCAAAAGATCTTTCTTTCATTTCTTGTGACATGAACCTTCAGTTGGAGTTAAAAAGCTGAGGCTTCTACTGGCAGTTGCGTAGTTGGCGAGTTCACCTCATTTTCTACTTCTTCTACCATTGATTCAATAGACTCTTCAAATTTTTTTGCACCTTCACCTGTTGCTCTATCTCTACCACAGAAGATAATGATATCATGTCAAATGTCAATCACCTTGTTTGCATAAGGAGCTGCCTTAGGATGCACCTGAAATGTCAACTAGCAGCAATTTATCCTATGCATGACACATGGAAGCACACACAGACCAATATACAACTTCTATGTTTTCACACATACACATAATAAGGTATTGGGCTGGCTGAGGGTCTTCCTTTATTGTTACTAGGCTTGTTACTTTCATTTCTTCTATGATAGTAAGGGAAAATGAGGAAAAGCCCTGATTTGCTTACAATTCAAACTTTCAAAGCAGATAAATGGCTAGGACTTATAACTGGCCTACATATTTGCTATCAGCTATTTTTGGTTAACCAGGAGCCTAGGCAGTCTGTGATGTTGTGAATCAGATTTATGAAACAAATAGTTTACATATTATCACCAAATATATAGGAACAAGTGGAATTCTTAAAGCTTCTACCTGGAAGGTATGCATTGATTAAATTTTAGTTGCTAACAAATTTTTTAATGAATGATCAAAGAGTATGGATTCTACAGTAGTCTCTATAGTCTATTAGCTATTATGAATGGTCAAAGTTTTTAAACATGTCAAGCAAGGAAATTCTCCTGGCCTTGGAAACTAAAGTGATTTGTATAAGTAAAGTTCACTAGCAGACTAGCTCATGTAAATGTAGAGTGAAGATATGCAAAAATACAATAATAACATACCTTGAGGTAATCATTCCAAACATGAAGATTATCTGCTGTGACAAGTACCATTTTCTTTTTCTCATCCCACAAAAGTCCACTTTGATGAAGTTGAATTTCAGTGATAAACGCATGATGTTTTTCCAAATTTTAAACCTATTTTTTATATTTTCTCTACTCAAATTAAGCTTCAAAGTAGAGTTGATATAGTTTTTAGCAGAATCATATGCTTGAGGTCTGAAATCATTATCACTTTTTAAACCTTCATTAAGGGAGGAATACAAACTAGTCACTAAAGCTCTATCCATTTCTCTATTCCATTGAACATATGCTCTTGAGTACTTTTCCCCTTGAGATTCTGATCTTGTACTAGGTTGATGTTGTGATCCTCTACTTAGTTGAGGTTGCAATCTTGGACTTGATCGAGGCTGCGATCTTGTACTTGGTTGAGATTGTTGGTTACCTAACAAGTTAACACATTGTAACATAAATTATTGAAATGAATAATTTAATATATCATACAAAGAAAATATATTAGCTGAAATTATATACCTAGAACTCTTGGAAAAGTTGTTGCCTTTCTCCTTGCATTATCCATTCAATTACGACAGTAGCTATATTCAAATGTAGAAGAGATGAAACTGTTAAGACATGATTTAATTAGCTTGGTTGGCAAAAGGTATACCCCGTTCATAAAAAGCTGATTGGCAAGAAGAATAAGCCATGGGATAGGTACATTATAGAGAGGAAAGACAAAAAATGAATACATAACACATTCAAAAGAGCATTGAAGTTTCTAGCAATATTTCCACTAAATAATGCATGGATAATTTTTAACAGACAGTTTCAATGAATTCAAATTTATATTTATCATAATGATCTCCACAATCTCAAGCACCATACAACCCAGTCCCACTATATTTTGAAGTGCTAATAGTTTAATTAATAGCTGATACAAAAGCAACAACTTGCTGATACAAAGAAGAGTTCACAGTAATCTAAAATGGCAAAACTGCTAAGTGCCAATAACAGGACATATTTCTGTTTAAACCATATTAATAGTCTTCACAGCCCTAAGTTGCACAAGTTTGTTGCCTTTGATAGTCTTCAAACATCTTCATTGCCAAATCATCTCGAAAATTTGTCCACTCATTTGTCACTCTCACAACTGTAATGTTTTCATCTTCAGAATCATCTTCAAGTGTTTGATCAGTTTCCAACTCTTTGTCAACATCTTTTAACAACGGATCCTCTGACATTTCATCTCGTAAAAAGTTGTGTAAGATGCAACAAGCATTAATAATTCTCATTTGAGTTTTCATATCGTAGAAACAAGCAGAGCGTAGTATTCCCTATCTTTTCTTTAATAAACCATACGCTCTTTCAATTGTATTCCTTGAAAAAGAATGGCGAAGATTGAATAACTCCTTGTAATTAGTTGGGGTATTTCCTCTCCACAAATTCAAATGATATCTAGTTCCTCTATAAGGAGCTAAAAATCCCAGACCATTCGTATATCCCGCTTCAACAAGATAGTATTTATCTACATATAACATTATATTGTAAATAAAAAGAACAAAATAGAACCAAAAAGATCATTTTAGAAAAACATATAAACACCTACTTGATGGTATTTTTAAGCCATAGCATCTAATTAAAGCATCGCGCAACACTCGAGAGTCAGTTGCAGATCCTTGCCATCCCTGTAACACCTAAATGAATCTCAATTTGTCATCACAACTTCCCAAGACATTTGTACTAAGGATGCATTTTCTATTCCTATATCTACTGCGATCTTCTATAGGAACGGTTACTGGAATGTGTGTTCCATCAAGTGCCCCAAGTGCTCTTTTGAACCATTTCCATTTGTCATCTTCATTATTAAGGACCCGACAATTTTGTCTCATGTATATTTTCCCTATATTCATCACTGCTCGTAACACAATGTGAAATTGTCTACTAATGGTCTCCCCTGAACGAGAAAATATAGACTTAATAGTCCTATTCTTTAAGCCATGAGCAAGAATGTGTAAAAATGATGTCACTATTTCTTTAACCGTTACATTTCTTGTTACCACTAATCCACTCTTTTCCACTAAAATATTGCACAATTTTGATAATGCTTGTGGAGTCATGCACAATTCTGACATATAAGTAGATTCTATACGCAAAGATCTTATCCATAATTTTCTCTTAGAAGTTCTCTCATTGACTTCATCCTCAAAAGTTTCTTTTTAGAATGCGCCTACGATGACGACACACTGTAACAAGAGCAATAAAAATCTTGACAAACAGCATTAAACATTCCTTATCTTCCTCTTCATTTTTTTTCATATTCCTCCCTAGAGCATTTAAATTGACACCTTTCTCCACTAGCCATATTTTCCTACAAAAAAATAAATTTCTTTATTGAACAACAACATAAATTTCCTACAGCATAATGATAGTCATAAAAACTTGTGCCCTCTTTTCTTATCATATGCTAAGCCTCATCAATCAAGCAGAACAAACAGAACATAATAGGATAAAACTGCAAGCAGGGAATAAGTGAAACTGAGTCTAACAGTGAACTGCTAAACCACATTAATAGTCTAAAAGTGAACAAGCCAAAATGAACACCTAGGTGGATTCAAGCAAAGTAATGCTCAATTTAATCCAAGACTCCAACTAGAGAGAACTTTCAAATAAAAACAAGCCATCTCAGACTTGTTTACTAGGAAACAACAAGCAAAACAAAAACTTTGTCACATTTAGAAGCAGAACATAGTAAAAAAAAGGAATGCAGAGTTGAAGTAGCAAAGATAAGTTTTATGAACCTTAAAGCGTCCAAAGTCCAATGCCCCTAACAATCTCTGTCTTCCAGGTTCCCCTGTCAGTTAATAGACAGAGAGTGAGGGAGATCTCAAAAATCTTATTAACAAAATACAAAAATAAAGCAAACAGAATAAAAATACAAAACATTCAAGCCAAAAAGAAGAACCCAACCAAAAAGAAAAGCCTAAGAAGAATGGGAACCTGCACGAACTTGAAAAAAATCAAGGGATTAAGAAACAGAGCTTTGAACTCTGCCAAAAAAAACTGTGAATTTTGAGTGATTCATCGACCTATCATTTCATTTTCATGGCTAACCATATAATTGAAAAAGATCACCTTTAATCAAACTCAATGTTCCTTTTTAATGTCTCTTCCTGTTTCTCCATATTAATTACAAATTGCAAATCCTGTTTTTCTTTTTATTCTCCCCTATATATTTTTATTTTCGTAAACCAAAAAAATGCAAATCAACAACTACCCAAACACAAAATTAAGCAAAATCTTGGTTACAATATAGTTGAATTAATATCAATTGAGAAATGACATTTGCATATGCATGATGGCGAAAATAATTTTTTCGAATGTAAAAAAAACAATTGATAAATGGGTCCATAGATTTTGGTAGGCATAAAAATGCAAGGGAATGCATTGCAGAGTCGTCTGTTGTTTCAGACACACATTAAATGGAAGATTGAGAGGTGGAATAAATTAAAGTTAAAAAAGAAAGAAAGAAAGAAATCTCATACCTCTACTGCAAATAGGGAACAATAAACTTCTATCGAGAAAGATGAGAGAGTATCGGGCATGAAAGGAAAAAGAATCGGCGAAAGCATAAGAGGAGGAAAACAATGAAAGAAGGAGAATATGCAAAATAATATTTCAGCCAAGGTTTAATTTTTGTTCAATGTTTTTTTAATTTTAAGATTTTAAATTTTGTAAATTCCTACTTTCAAAAGGAATTTCAAATTCTAAATTTGGGCCCTTAAAAATTGATGTTGGATTGGGTCCAAATCCATTTTTTTTTTTTTATATCCAAACAACAAATTTGAATTTATAAATTCAAATCCAAATTTTTGAGCCCAAATCTAAGTTTCTAAACAGGCCACTAATAAATTTTCCTTTACTCTTTTCTTTTCCATTTAGATCTTAAAAGCTAAAAATTTTCTCAAGATTCTTGCATATAATTCAAATTGAAAAATTAAAGCTTTAGTTTACGCCATCAATTCATTTGGCCTAATTTCAGTGTCGAGTCTCAATAACCTTTCTCTTGACTATGAAGCTCTAGCTGAGAAAAAGTGCAAAGCACTCGCGAATATGCACAGATGAATTCCAACTTCAATTTTTTTTTTAAAAAAAAAGGCTAGAATTGTTGTATTGATTCGACCTAGACTTGTTCATGAGACGGGTCGGGCCGAGTTCGGGCCGGGCCCAAACAGGATACTAATATTTTTTGTGTCTATCTAGGCCCAGCCTGGTCCGAAATATAGGTAAGATTTTGTGACCAAAATCGGCCTTAATTGCCAAAGGAATACCCAGATCAGGCCTTGCTCGCCCAAATCCGAGAAAAAAATTAATGTTAGGAGTTTGGAGATTTTCTGAAATTGTTAACAAAGGATATGGGTTTTGATTCGAGTTTCCAACTTTGTACCGTAGATTGGATCATGTAACTGCTTTCCACAAAAATAAATCAGGTTCGATGAACCACGACGTCGTATGTACAGGTGGGTTAAGTAATAATATTCATCATTTTATATATTGCAGTACTGCATCCCTTCAAATTTCAATTAATTAATTAATAATTTTTTCAATTATAATCTTAGTTACTTGATGAAATTAAATATTTTAGGCGTTAAGTATTTTCTTTTGTGCAAAACGTTTAATGAATAAAAAACAGCAAGAAACTTAAAAATCAGCAAGACATTTAATATAAACTATTTTAGTTTTAAGTTAAAAAAGGACTTGGCTGGCCAGGATTGTGCTGGGGCTGAGCCTATCATATTTAAAGCAGTAAATCATGTATTATTCAGGCTGGGCCGGGCCCGAGCTTAAAATTCTCTGTCCAAGGCCCAACCCATTTAGAAAATGGGTTTAAATTTTGTCCAGGCCCATTTTTCGGGCCTAACATTTTTGTCCCAACCCTCCCAAATATCGGACGAGCCTTCTGATTTGAGTGGGTAGCACAACTCTTGAACAAGTCTAATCCAAACCAATCACTTAAACCGCTTTCTCTTTCACCGATTGCATGTCCATTTGATAGAGATTACCAGTCATTAATCCATGATCAGATATTGGTTTGAGTTGAGGGTTTAGTGAAATTGAGTTCGGATTGTGGGGTTTAGATCGCTGTTGAGCTTTCTTATTGGATTAATCCCTTAAATTTTTTATTTTTAGGTACTGTTTTAGATCAATCTCTTCTCTCACAGTGGCATGCAGAACTTGGCCAAAAAAATATTGCAAATTTAAGGATCTTCATTTGGTTAATTCGATTAAAACTGTAATGAATTACCATTAACTGATAGGTTCATAAATTACACATTTTATGACTTTTTATTCTTAGTTTTTGTTATGTTTTCTATCTTTATTTTGATTACTTATTTTTTTTTTTCAATTTTAGATTTATTTAAGAGAATGAATCAAAATCATGTAAATAAGGAGGTTAAAGAGCTTATAAATCATAATCAGAAGATGGGAAAAGATATTAGAGTCAAAAAGACCAAATTCTTAAGTACAAGGCTTGTTTCTTGCAGTTTAAGAAACATACAGATTTGACATTTGGAGCTTGTTACTAGGAAAATATGATTTTAGAATCTTTATTCAAGGAAACTTCCTTCTTGACTTTTGAAGTTGGCTCTTAGAACTTTCCAATTGTATATTACTTGCCCAAAAGTCATAAGATTTGGTCATTTAAATCTGTTGAGAAATTGGTCTGTCAGAAATCCTACTTTGACTATGATTCTTCTTTAGTCTTTCCTAGTCCTATTTGGAGTTGTTATGTTTAAGAAGACTTAAGATTTTTCTTCAGCCACTACAAAGAGAGTCTAAATCTTGGCATTCAAGGGTGAACAAGAGGAGAAGAAAAAGAAGGAGACTAAGAGGAATAGAAGGAGATTGCAATCAGCCACCATAACAGAGTTTTTTCTTTCTTTCTTTATTTTATTTTACTTTCGTTATTGCTTAATTTTTTTATGACTCTGTTATTGAACGCATCAAGAATGTGTAACTAAACTCTTTTTTTGGTTAAGGATGATTCAAAGCCCTAGACATGATTATAGTTAAAAAATTTCAGAATATTTTCTAACTCTCTTTTGAAATTGTTATATTTTACTGCTTGCATGTCAAGAACTGTTATCTTATTTATTTATTTTTTGCTAAATCAAGAAATTTTATTAATAACCCGAAGTATTTCAGAGGTTGAAACAACAAGCTAGACAGAGCAAAAGCTTAGAAACACAAGCTCTACTATGAACAGGAAACCACAAAAATATATCGCTTAATATATTTCAAAAGACCCGTCTCAAAACACTCCACATTTAACCAAATTTGAATAAAACTGAATCATCTCGATTTCATTCCTTTGCTTTCTTAAGAAACATTGAGAGTTATAAAACAACAGTAAGTGACCCCTAGATATTATCTTCAAAAATCGCACTTAATCAAGATGGCCAACGAAAAGCTACTTTTCAAACCTCTATACAAAAACCCAACCAACAATATTCCATCCATCATATCAAGGAACCATTCATACACTTTTAAATAAATTGTAAACTTGTCATGTATTTTTCGAATAACAGTAGAACCACAAATAAGGCAGCTATACAGAATACACAAAAACACTTGACTTGAGAGCAAAAGAAACCCCAACATCCATTTTCCATAGCCATTCACAAATTTATCCCCCAAGAACAAATTACATCACACCACTATCAATAGGACATTATCTCATAAGTCATAGCAAGCAGTAAACGAGGTAACAAACAATTGCATATAATGACACCAAAAACCTCATTGTTCCATTTTTTCAAGAAAGCCATTAACAAGCTGAGTTAAGGCTTTAATTTGTATCCCGCACTCCCCATCAACCCTAATTAAGTCCACCCATTCTCCATTTCCCTAAGGAATCCATCTTCCAAGAGTCAATAATCAAGAAATTTGAGAGGTTTGGGGCCCCAATCTACGGATTTCGAGGCTAGGAGAATAGGAACATGGTTAGATACGAATCTCCCCAAGCCTCTTTGATTTAAATCCAAGAATACATGAATCCACTCAGGAGATACTAAAATCTGATCAAGTCTACTCATCTTCTTACCATAGATTTTAGATAATTTGATCCTCAAATGATTCCTGTTTTGATACCGAGAACTCCTTAATCACATTCTTAACAATTCTTCTCTTAATCACTCAACCCAAACCTCTAATATTCTAGCTAAGCATCCTTATGATGCCAAGAAGCGCCTACGTCTCCATACAATTCTTCCACAATTATGCAAAAAAATAGCATAAACAAAAAAGGAAAGATCAAACTTGGAGATCATGACAATTAACTCTTTTTTTTTTTTTTTGCTTCCAACTGCATTATTTTTTACACCACCATATCTTCATCTTAGCTAACCGACAACCCAAGAAGTTTCCCGATTTCCCATGTTTTTGATGCCTCATTGCACAAGATTCTTCTCATGTTTTGAAAATCCCCATGAGAAAGGGAATCATTAACAATTTTTTGACCAACTAATTTTCTCTTGCTTGACTTTCAGTTCTTTTTTTGTCTTTCTTCTTCTCAAAATCACATTCTTGGACAACTGTTATGAAGGAGGGAATCAATTTCCTCCAAATATTTAACACCCCTCTTCCTGGTAATTTTACCAAATCCCTTCTTAGTAAGAGATGAAGAGTTCATAGGGGTTTGTTGGGTTAGGTTTTTAGCAACATCAACCGAATCTTTTTTATTATCCATACTTGGGCCTAAATTATATGGCCCCTCCAGGCACTTAACTTGTGGGCCTAATACGAAGCCCGAGTCTTCGCAGTTGCAATTTATTTAGGTGCGCAACTAGATGAATATTATAGTGATTTGATTGTTAGTTTAGTATTTTGATCCTTAATTGTCAAGATTTCTAAACATAAGTAGCAAATTGTCATAACGATTATGAGATATTTTTGTTTGATACAATGTAAAGTATGACTCAAGTTAAATAAACCGAGTTTGAGTGTTTATTACTTGATATAATTTATCTTTCTAGATTGAATGCTTTCATTGAACTAAATTTGGAGAGCTTGTTCTAGGTTGTTCAATGGAAAGAGATTGGGTAAAAGCGTTGTTCTTTTTCTCAACGATAAAGTAAGGAAAGATTGAGACAATCGAGCTTGTAATTGTTTTAGGATTATTATTTTTAAAAGAAAGTGTGAAAGATAATTCTTATTATTGGCTATATTTCATGTTTAAAGGTGTCAAATGATTCCTTAACCATACTTTTCATCATTATTTTTACTTTTTATATCTTAAATTCTGTTTATTTAAATCTTAGTTTTAGTTTTTCTTTTATTTACATCTCAATACAACTCAAACCCCGACCAAAGTTTAGTATGTGTCTTTTTTGAAGTATTTTTAATGTGTCTAGTCATAATAGATTAGAGTTTTGCCTCAATAACTTATAAATTAAGACCAGTCTCTATGAATATGACCTTTACTACTACACACAATAACGACTATAACTAAGAGCAATGATTTATTTTATACACTACTTAGTGTATCATTAACCCATTTTTTATTTTTTTTTATTTTCATTAATCGAACCAAATTATTAAAAAAAAAAGATAACTTTAACCGATCGAAATATTTTGGTCAATTTAATCGGTCAATCAAATTAATCAAATTATAATTATTCTACCATTGATAAGTTAAAATTACATCTTAAAATCTTATGTTTTTAATAACTCAAATAAGTATAATTATCAATCAAATATTCAAATGCCGAATATAAATAAAAAGTGCATTCATAATAAGTTAAAAATTTCAACATCATAAAATTTAAAACATTTAACAAAAATTAAAATATAATGGTTTATATATTTCGGATAATTCAATCAATTCAGTTATCTTTTATTACCGAAAATCAATTTTCACTGTTGATTGTAAAAGTGTTGCTATTTAGTGGGGTTTTTTTTTTTTTTAATACAAACGTCGTTATATAACCTGAATTAGTTTAACCCAATAGAAAGCTTTATGACGTTTTGAAATGCTGAGAATGTTACCAGAAATGCTGCTATTGTTAGAGGCATTTTTCGCAAAAACGTCGATAAAATTCTAGATGGGGTATTCGTTGGCACATTGGGCGGTGTTTTTCGCAAACGTTACGGACTGTTTAGCGGAGTTTATATACACCACAAAATGGTTGAAAAAGCGTTGTCGATTACCTTATTTGCTGTAGTATGCTTAACTTAAAAATGCAAGTCCAATTGATTCTCATAAAACCCTCTGTAATACAAGTGCTTATGCACTACATCAATTTCTGCACATCGATTATTTTGACACCTAACACAAGGGTATCTAATTCTATTTTCTTTTACGTAGTCGCTGTGAGCATATGCAAAGCTAAGAATTCTTCAACTCCATTCAAATACTCATTACTAATATATTCATCTTTGTCAAACCTCCTATACATTCAAGATTTATCGTGTTCCATTGTCTAAGCCTAAGCAAGCTATCAACAATACAATAAAACAATAAACACAATGACAAATAAACAGAATAACACAATAAACACAATAAAACAATAATCACAATGACACAATAAACACAATACACACAATAACACACTTATACAATTTCATAACTAAACACATTTTATAAAATTTCATAATAAACATATTATACAATTTCATAGTAAACATACTACACAATTTCATAATAACACATATTGTACAATTTGATAAATAAACTAATAAATAATTAACAAATAGACAAGTAAAACACATTTATTTATAAATAAATATATTTTTTTTATAAATTAGACAATAAATTTTTAACAAACACAATAACAAGTAAAACACATATTAATTTATAAATAATTTTTTTTATATAAAATACATAATAAATTTTACCAACATTATAAATAAATTTTAACACAATATTTAAAAATAATTTTCGACAAAACACAGTAACATTATTAATTACAGAATTAAAAAAAAAAATATATATATTTTTATAAATATAACTAAATTTTCAAAAATTTAAAATTAAATAAAATGAAAAAAAGAAACTGACACCAAGAATTTGATGGGGATGGTGATTCCACAAATTTTGTGCACAAACAAAACAAATTTGTTAGATTTATTCCAACAAAAAAATGAATAAAAGAGATCCATTTGTAAAGAAAAGAGAAGAGAGAAGAGAAGAGACATACCAGGAGCAGCGGTCGGACGACGCGCTTAGACGACGGAGGCAGGGGAGGTGCTGGGTTGGGTCTCGAGAGGCGCAAGGATGGGGGAGGGGAGGAAAGAGAGAAAAGGGAAATAAGAAAGAAGAAGAAGTCCCGAGCATATTAATTATGCTCGAGACTTTTACCGATGGAATTTTCGTCATTACCGACGAAAATTCCATTGGTAAAACTTGACGCGCTTTTCAAAATTGGGGTCCGTCGGTAAAAACCTATTTCTGACAGAATATCAGTCAAAAATAAGTTTTTACCATTAATTTTTCTATTTTTAATGGTTATTTCCTATTTATATAAAAATATATATTTTTTATCGACGGATTATTCCGTAGGTAATAAACGTCAATCCGTCGGTAATACTTTGGCGGGAACCAATTAGATTCCCGCTAAACTATTACTGACGAAAATTACCGGCAGAAATTTTCAATCGTAAAAATTCCTTCAGTAATGTAATACAAATCCGTCGGTAACAGTCAAAAACATTATCGACGAAATTTCGTCAATAATGCCGATTATTTTCGATAAAAAAATTCTGTCGAAAATAAATCCATCGCTAAATCTGCTTTCTCTTGTAGTAGGTATTCAAAGAAATTTTTATTTTCCTTGGACTTAGTATAATTTTTATTTTTATTGGTTTTGAGAAAACAAAAATTTCTATATGTCTTACATGAAAAAGCAAGTCCAATTGATATTTGAAGAAAGATGTTTTTCCTTGAATTAATATAATTTTTGCATTATTAATTTCAAGAAAGGAAAATATTTAATGTGCTTTACTTGATTATAGATTTTCATCTTAAAAAGAAAATTATTCTTAAGCTCTAATTTTTTCTTTAAAAAATCAAATTTTGAAAAAATTAAAAGTAAACAAATATTTTTATTATTACGCTAAAGAAAGTCCAAAGAAATTCATTTTGCAAATATTTATTTTTGGACTAAAATATTAAGTAAAAAATATTTCTCGTAAATGTCATTAATGTTTACCTCAATGGTTTTAACAAAATCCCCAAATAAATGTTTTTGTTTTTAGAAAAGCAGTTGTTCAAAGAAAAGGAATGATGAAAGTCAAACAAATGGGAAGAAAAAGCTTTTAAATTTGAAAAAAAAAACAAGGAAGAGGGGATAGATCCACTCATCTATGGGATCAATCCCATGAACTCCATAAGCCTTCCATGAAGCAATTTGCTTCAAGGGATCGATCACTTTTATTAGAGGATTGATCCCTTAAAGAGTTTTAGGCTTTTAACCTTTTTTTTTGTAGGTAACGGTTAGTATTCTTATCCCAACTTCCTCCAACGGCTTCAAGGACATTTCAAGCTATAAAAGAGCATTTTAGCACATTTATGAAGTACAAGAACAAGCCATCAAGGACTCAAAGCATTTAGAGTACCAAAAATCAAATGATGAATGTCTTTTATAGGTGTGTTAGAGCAAGGAGGAACAAACTTTTTCTTAAAAATTGGATGCTCTAGACACGCAAAATGGAGGATGGGTAATCTCTAAGTTATTCATTCGTTTCAATGAGAAACTTGATTGTCTATTCCTACTTGAATATATATTATATGCATGAATATTTATTTTACTCCCCAAGTGCTTTTGATTATAAATATTTAATTATGCAAATGTTCAATATTATACATATTTTGAATTGCATAATATTGAAGGAAGTATGAGACTAAATTGAGTTTGCATCTGTCTGTACTCTTAAATGCTGCTTGATCTTGATATAAATATTCACATGCTTGGTGCAATTGAGTCTTGTGCTTGTTTGATTGAATTTTATTTAAGCACAAACTTGGGCAGCATATGAAACTTAATAATCTTGCGATTTAAAGTTTGCACTTTAAGAATCCAATTTGCAAAAATAAACTTTAAAGTGTCAAATTTATGTTTTAGCAAGTTTTTAAATGCAAAATATATTTGAATATCTTGAGTTAAATTATTTAAACTTGCTCAAATAAATAAACTTATTAACTTGTAATAGTTTTAATTCTTGAAGTGCTTAGTGCAAGTTTTCAAGGACTTTTAGAGATCCAAAGGACAAATCTTGCTTTTGAGCAAATATGGACATAATTAAAAACCATAGGAACAATTTGAAATTGTAATGTAAAAACATTTCTAAATGGTTTAAAGAGTTTAAAGTGCATTTCAAACATATTTACCCATTCTAATAGTGTTTTTAAGGAAATATGGAGTTTCAAGAGTTAACTTATTTATTTATTTATTTATTTATTTTTTTAAGATTAAATGATCACTTGAACAATTTTGTTTACTCAAGACTTACTCAAATAGTTCAAGATGATTAAAAATGAGTTTTAAAAGTTTTAATATTTTTTGAGGTATTTTCAAGCAAAAATAAAGGTGTCAAAAATTTAAAATCTTGAGTGTATTAAACTTAAAGTGATCTATCTTATTTTGTTGTGCATAGATAAACTTTTTTGAGTAAATTTGATACTACAAATATGATTTTAATGGACTTTATGCCTCTTAAATGTAATATGGTACTACTTGACTGATTTGAGGCTTAAAGTGTTTGTTTAAGAAATTTGCTCATATGAATATGTTTTTATGACTTGGATAAGTTTGTTGAATATTGAATATATTTATTAACTTGTGTCAATGTCCGAAATTATATAGGTGTGATGCTTCAAGGTAGTTTAGCATTATTCATTACGTAAATGATGTTTGGACCCTTCAAATTTTGAAATATATGCATGTATTTAATATGTTTACTTTTATCATGTCTATTTACATATTTCAAACTTGTTAAAAGTGGTTTCAATGCATAAACATTGTCCAAACTATATTAGCACATTTGATTTCTAAAAGGGTATAGTTAAAATATTTGCAAATTTATGCCAAATTGGTTAAAAATTGTCTTTGATCCACACTTTTTATTTCCACAAATGTAAAATGATGTTTTCAATATATTCAAATTTACTTTTTGATTAAAAAATCAAAATTTTATTTATTTTTTTGTTTCATCCCAATAGGTAGCTTTTTTGGAAGTATAGACACCTAATTTTGTCCGGGTCACTAAACAAGGTACATTCCTCTTTCAAATCCATATTCTTAATTCTACCTCGATTTCATGGCCCAATGTCCCTACACTTGGATTAGACATAATGGAAAAGATCAAGGTTATGAGGAAAGTCAAAAAGCCAAAGTTGACCAAAAAGTCAAAGTCAACAAAAAAGTCAACTTTTGAAAACTAAAACCTAAAAAGAGAATTGGATGGTGATGAAGCAATCTTGATATTTGGAGAGCTACAATTGAAAATGGAAAAAAAAAAATAGAAGGGAAATGGTGTAGGGACTAAATTGGAAAAAAAATCAAAAGTTGGAATTAAAGGTGGAGAAAGCAAAATTAAGGCAACAAGGAGCTTAATTTGGACAAATTAAAGATTATGGAAAAGGAATTTAAGATAATTGGATTGAAGAAAGATGAGATTTAAGGAGGGAAATAGTGGAAGGATTAAATTAAACAAATTGGAAGTTCAATTTCAAAGAAAATTAAAGAAATAATTAAATTGAATGGAATTGAAACTCGAGTTGAAGGAAGAATCAATAAAAGAATGGGATTCCAAGGTTCAATTTTAAGGAGGATAAAAAGAGAAATCAATTTAAAGAAGAATTGAAAAAAAAAGGACTAAATTGAATAAATTGGAAACTTCAATTTTAGGGAAAAGTATAGAAATGATCAAATTGGATGAAATTGAAGGTTCAATTTGAGAAATGATCAATAAATGGAGGTATTAGAAAGTCCAATTTCAAGGAGGATAAAAGGATAAATCAATTGAAAATTGAATTGGAAAAATAAGGACTAAATTGAATAAATTGGAAGTTCCAATTTTGGGGAAAAACATGAAAATGATCAAATTGGATGAAATAGAAGTTTCAATTTGGGAAATGATCAATAAAGACATGGACTCAAGAAGCTCAATTACAAGGAGAGTGAAGAGAGGAGCTAATTTGAAGATGATCTGAAAATCCAAGGAATAAATTGAAGAAAATTTAATTTCCAAGAAAAATTTGAAATTTGAAGAAATTGAAAGTTCAATTTATAAGAATATCAATGAAGGAAAGGTTTTGAAGAGATCAATTACAAATAGAATAAGAGATTAATCAATTTTAAGAAGAAATTGAAAAATTGAAGGACTAAATTGCACAATTTAAAATTTTGGAGTTGTAGAGAATGGTCCAATGAAAGAAAATTAATTTGGAAATAATGGAGGGATGAAGAATAAATAAATGGAAGTTGAAGGAGGGTATGGAAATATCCCAAGGTAATAGTGTAGTAAAATAAAGAAGTGAGGATATTGTAGAGAAAACACAAGGTGACTTGTTTGAAAATAAATGGATGAGTAGGACAGAGAGAGAGGACAAGAGTATATGACATGACATTTTGGTTCAATAAGAACGAAACTTGGTCCTAAAGAATAGGAAAAGATGGCCATGTGAAAGTGAGGACCATTTGAGAAATGAAAAAAGCATGACCAAGGTGAAAATATAGGCCTATTTGACCAAGGTGAAAAGATAGGCCTATTTGACCAAGGGTAGAAGGGGAACCAAAAAATGTAGCCCAAGGGTCTTTCTAAGAAGGCATTCGGCCATACAAAGGGAGAGGAAGAGGTTTTTAAAATTTCACAAGGAGAAAGGGAAATTAAGAGAGAAAAGAGGAGGAAAAAGGGAGGTTTAAAGGTTTGGCTCTTCAAAGCTCACTAAGGTAGCTTGTCTTTCTTGATCTTTTTCATTATTTTACTTTATTTTCAAGCTTATTTTCTTGTATTCTTCTTGAAATCTTAAGGTTTTCAAAAAAAAAAAAAAAAATCAAAACTTTTCTTCTTCTCTTCTTCTTTTACAACATTAAAAAAAGCTTGCAAAAACTCTTTTCCTCTATTTTCTCTTTGGCCAAAACTAGTATGTTTTGTGCGCTTATGTTTGCTTCATTTTTCTTGCTTGCTATTTGATGTGGGTTGGACTATTGTGATAGGATAATGATCTTTCCTTTGTTTTCCTTCTAAAAAAATGAAATAAAAAGGTTTTTGAGCTTGATGATCTTGGTTCCTACCAAGTGATGGCTATAGTCAGATTTACATCCAAGGGGCTAGCCTTGAGCCAACCTTTGTTTCTTGTTTGTTTACATTTTTTTGCTTATATATTTTCATTTTCATGTGTATATCTTGCTGGACATTGTCTATTGTGTGTGACATATTGTTTATTTCCCTTTGAAAAAATGATTTTGAGCTTGATGATCTTGTTTTCTACCAAGTGATGGTTATAGCCGGATTTACATCCAAGGGGCAAGCCTTGAGCCAATCATTTTTTCTTGTTGTAAATAATATTTTCAAACCATTTCTAGCATGTTTTTGGTTAAGATCAACCAATGATCTATAGCCAAAATCTATTTTTCAAACTAGTTGGAAAAAATAATGTTCTAAAGGTTAGAGTTGTTGATTTCGGGTAATATTTTTTCTATGCATTTTTTGTCCAAATAAAAAAACTATTTCTACATCATTTAGTTTATCATTAGCTAAATATACATTTAATTTTTCAGATTTTTTTGAATTTTTTTAAGGGTTAAAAAAATAGTTTATTAAAACTGGTTTTTTGGAGTCAAAACAAGCTTTAAAGCTAGCAAAGGTCTCATTGTTTTACACAAAGGGAGAGGGACTGGCCGAAACTTGTAGTTACTGTTTAGAGGTTATTTTCATGGTGTTTTAAAGTTTAAAAAAGGGTTTTAAGAAAGTCGGGTCATGGGTAGGTAAAATGAGCTTCAAAACCGAGCAAATAAACTAGGATTTTTACACTACACTATTCGGCCATCTTGGGTTCTCTTTCAAAATTGCATCATTTTTTTTACTTGTTTTGGGTTTTCAAAATGTTTGCATTAAGACTCGTTTAGAGGTATTCGGATGTCAAATAATGGCATTTGGATGTCCCTTAATCCGAGCAAAAATTCGTGCCCAAATCTTTCAATTTGAAAATCCATTTAAGTTTCTTTCAAAGGTAGTCGGACATCTTTTTAGGTGTTCGGATATCCTCTCTTCAAGAGAGAAATACATTTCGTTTTTCATGCATTTCATATTTAAAAAATAGTTTTGTTTAATTTATCATAAAACGTACTTTTTAGGTTTCCTAAACATTTGGCGAGAATTTGTTCTTAATCTTTATCGGGTTTGCCGGGGAGGTTAGGAAATTATTCAACGCACGTGTTTATGAAATCGTAAGGTATGGTTTTCATTTTATTCAGAATTATGTACATGTCATGTGAGAAGATATTTTTCAAAGCTTTGCTAGGTCTGCCGGAAAGTTCGGTAAAATATCCGGACACATGTCATTTATGTAATTCCACACAAAAAGAAAATCTATGAAAAAGAATTTTAAAACAATGATGTGTGCATATTCTATGTTCATGCATATTTCATGATGAGGCCATTTAGTAATTGATGT
Organism: Fremontodendron californicum; assembly: GCA_030761205.1. Lineage (NCBI taxonomy): Eukaryota > Viridiplantae > Streptophyta > Magnoliopsida > Malvales > Malvaceae > Fremontodendron > Fremontodendron californicum. The sequence goes on from JAULJL010000023.1 coordinate 13,443,480, forward strand.
CTACATTTACTATCTTGATCATGATATTCCATGTTCATGCATATTCCATGATGATGTCACTTTATAATTGATGCCCATGATATTTTGATTGATATGTATATTCTATGATGATGTCATTTTACGATTGATACCCATGTGGTCTTTTTGCATTCCATGTCTTGATGGATTTTTCTATGCTATGTCATATTAAAATGTTTGCCATGTCACGATAATTAGGCATGTTGTTTGATTTATATTTATATCTTAGTAATAATTTGCATATCCATGATTATTTTTAAATGATTTTAAATGCATGAAAAATAATAATGATTTTTAACAAAACAAGGTTGTTCCCGAGTTAAAATAATTCTGGAGTTCTCTGCTAGGTCTGTCGGGGAGGATATCATCAATTATCATTAACAACGGAATATTTTTTTTTTCTCAAAAATAAGGGTGATTCAGAGAATTACAAAATAAAGAAAAAAAAATCTATGTTTTGTCCAACTTGTCGGGAAATATAAAAAAATTTATGATAGTAAATTTCAAATCATTCTCGAAATAAAATAAAAAAATTTAATGGAATTGTTTTAAAATATCGAAGCTAAAACCAACTTTAATCAAGACTTAAGATAACATGTGATCAATAAGGTATCGTTTATACGGGCGTTGTGGGGGTGCTAATCCTTCCCCGTGGCGTAACCGACTCCCGAACCCGCTTTTGCTTTCTCTCTGGTTCAAAATACAGACTTCAAAATCAGTTTTCTTAAAATGTGTTAATTAATATTAAAATGTTCTAAAAAAATCGATTTTAATAGGTGACCGATCATACCTAGCCAAAAAAGATCTGTGATGACTCCATTTTTCGAAGTTGTTTTCAAACCCTCCTATTTTAATTTCAAGGAACAATTTTTCTTTTCCTCCCCTACTTTCTTTCAACGTCATTCGACGGGATCCCCCGATAAGATCCACGTTATGACAAGAAGGGAGAGCGTCACTTTCAGACTTCTCCATTACTTTTCTTTAATTTTCCAATGACGATTGATTTTTCCCTACAAGCGAGTAAGTTATCATATAAATTATTTATATCACTACAAACAAATTATCATATACTGACGGTCTAAAAACCGTTGGGTAAACTCAAAAATACGTCGCTATAAGTCCAAAAACCCTATACTGATGGTCAAGATAACTATTCCGACAAAACTTTAAGCGTCGATAAAACCCTCGTCAGTATAGATTTATACTGACGAAAAAGTGACCGTCAGAATAGGGTTTATAGTCTATACCGACGGTTGTAGGCGTCATTAATGTTACTACCGTCGGTATAAACTCTGTTGTATTACGTAATTTAATTTTGTCTATACCAACGACCCTTCCAACGGTATAGATATACCGACGGTAAGGTCCATCGGCATAAGTTTGATTGTTAAATATATAACTAAACGTATAGCGACGACTTTATTGTAGCTTTACCGACAGTCCGCTCCGTCAGTATACTACACATTACTGTTGATATATTGTTTGTCGGTATAGAGTTTAAAGTGTCGGTAAAAGTAAAATTTTACTATATTTTCAATTGCTAATATTGATTTATTTATAATCCTAATTCAACATATTTCATATAAATTAAAAACATCAATGAAAATATAAAATATTTAATAATATTAAAAATAAAATTAAAAATAAATTATTTTAATTATACCACTTTCACAAATTAAATTAAATAGAGCTCACAAACTAAAATCATAACACAATAAGTACTTAATTCTTTCTCTGCTTCTTCAAAGGCTAACAACCTCCTCTTCTCGAGCTCTTCGTTCTTTCTCTGCCTTTTCAAAAGCCTCACTTTCAACCTGAAATTTTTCATGCAAATTATTTAGCTACTTAGACACTTCAATTCACAATAAGTATGAAGTCTGCAAGGTAACAGCTCACAATAAGTATAACGCTTAAAATTAACATCATAACAAGATATAGTAAATACCAAGGCCAGTTTATAACCTTCAATATTTCCAGATTTTTTCAAGGCCTCTTATTAGACTGAAGGCAACCTTCCTGATCTACACATGTACAGCTACCACCCAGAAATTCTGGCAACTCGCTGAATGGATTTTAAGTATCGCCGTAAGCTTTTAGATAGAGAGGCAACCATAAAGTGAAATATAGTAAAAGAATATATATTTTTTCTAAAAGGAGGCAGATGATGAAAATTGGATTGCAAAAAGGAGAAAATAAAGATAAAGATAACAATATATCATGTCAAGAAAGTTCTAAGCCCATTTACCTGCCATCAATAATCTCAAGCAATTTGCTCTCGTACTTGTTTCCAAGAACCTAAAGTCATTCCATAATTTATATGTATAATTATAAACCACCGACAAATAAATGGAATGAGAAGTCAAAAGCCAAAAAAAAAAGTAAAGTCAATTTCAAAAATATTGTAGAAAAGTATTAACATACATGAATCTTGGAAGTTGTTTTGGGATCTAGAAATGTCTTCATAGTGTTCCACAACAGCCTAAACCCAGGTCCAGCATTGATGATAAACATTTGGTGAAGCGTCTGCAAAAATGAAAAGACCAAGCATGAGTTCGTAATTCATCATGCAAGCACATTGTGATGGCAAAACTCAGGGTAATTGTCACCGTTAATGTTTTGCAGTCACATGATCAGGTCCCTTGCAGTCTTAGTAAAATTCTTAAAGCCCTAATACATAGATGAAAAGAAAACAATTAGCAGTTAGCTACAACTAAGCAGCCAAATGTCCAGGTATTAACATGGCAACAAGTGATTACAAGAAACATGGTATAGTGTTGAATGATATAGATCCTGAGTAATCATGGTTTCTAGCCAGCCCAACTCTCACATTCAATTAGAAATGTGATTTAGTACCCTCCAAACAAAGAAAAAAAAAAAAAAAGACAAGTAAAACTTATCATAACTGTACTATCATGAGAAACAAAAGCAATGTGACAAACAAGAAGAAGACACACATTATAGAGAAATTATAAGAAGAAAAAACAGACCCACAAACAGACTCATAATTACAAGATATAAGAGAAAATAAAAAATAAAAAAAATCTAAGAGAGAACCCACGAGAGAATATCCAGAAGAAACCAGAGAGAAGACAAGCATTACCTGTTGAGCCATGTCTCTACCAAAGTACTTTCGAAAGTTCGATGTTTGTGTTGATTGATCTTAGTAAAAACGATAATCACCTCAAGTAGTAGACATGAAATATGAAACCAAGAAAAAAAAAAACTAAAAACTATAGATTAATTACTGAGAACTTGAGCAAGTAAAGTAAACTAGTTATAGATGTTCACATGTCTAGTAGTTTGAAGAACAATATTGGTTACATGTCATGAGAGAGAGTGAAAGGACAGAGAAAAAACAAGCTGAAGATAGATAGTAAAAAAAAGGTAATAAATGAGTAAGGAGTCAAGCATTCTTTGCTTTGCTTTGCAAAAGAAAAACAAAATCATTATGTGCTTTGAAAAAAATAAATTAATCAGAAGCAAAGGTCCACGAGAAGTTCAGATGTTGTCCTAGAAAATTACTTATATACCCAACTTGCAATTAACTATGTTCTTCATGATTGTAAAATGTTTGCCATTGATAAATGTTGTAAACTTGAAACATATGACCAAGAAACGGAGAAAAGTTATTAATAAACGAGGTAAATCATATTTTAAGCAAAGGAAACAGAGAATATATATATATATATATTTTTTAATTTTATTAACTAGTTTTACATACCCATCCGTAGTTGTAACTTGCATGAGTTTGTTGGGATCAACTTTTCCCAACATTCTCAACCTTTCAACACCATGAGGGTAATACCTTAGAACTTCATTCAACTCATTGAACTCAAAATCCTGAAAGATAAATGATTTTAACAAGTGAACCATGAAGCATACTATTCACAATTCATTACAGAAATTACTATATATTGTAATTAAGAGGAGAGCATCTCAACATCATGTGATAGTCATCGTGTCTTTCTGGAAGCAGTTTTTCCATAATCAGCGCTTGTCGAAATTGATCAACAGCCTGTAGTTCCTCAACATCACGAACATCCTCAATGGACACAGAGCTAACACGGCCATCACTTTTCCTTCTACTACTCTTCTTTTTGAGAGATTGCTTAAATCTAGTAGATGCATTTATCGCTTTCTTCTTCAAGGATCCAATTCTTGTGCGTCTTTCATCCTTAGAGTTCTCGAAATCAGATTTACTCTCTCTCCTCTCATCACTACCTGAAAACCCCTCAAAGCCTACCTCATTACAAAAGCGTAATGTTATTAGATCTTTCAGAGAAAGAAAGAATAAAGAAAAAAATAAGTGAAAGTTCTTCAGAAACCGTACAACAAAAAAATCAACAAAGCTATATAAAATAGAAAACTTACATAGTTCAAGGCAGTAGAGAAGGATCAATACGCCTGCGGAATGGTAAAAAGGGGGAAAATGAGATCGAGAGGTGTTCGGATGAGTAGAAAGAGGGAAATGAAAAAGAAAAATAAGGGGAATACCTGAGCAGATTGATGGAAAGCTTGACGGATCTCGAGAAGACGCTGGGACGCAAGTCGAGCAAGCATTTTGGGGAGGAATTTTTAAGATCCTCCTTCGTTAAACTAAAGAATGAGTAAAAAAATATGAGGGATTTGGGAAGAAGAAGAAGAAAGAAAGATCATATAAGTAACAAATTAGCAAGTGCTCTCAATTGGTAACATTTACATGAGGATTTGGAGAAAGTCTCTCCTCCGACTGGATTTGGGGTTTGGAGAAAAAAGTAAAAAAAAGAAAAAGAGGGTTATGATGATTCATTCTACAAGCTGAAATTTACATGACCTATAGCAACGGACCAAATAAAATAGACCGTTGCTATAGATCATCTTTTTATGAAAATAATAATAACTTTAAAATTGAAAATAAAATAAATACTTCAGCTGGAAAAAAAGGCGGGGATTTTTTTCACCAAGTGTATGTAGTGACGGTCGAAACAAATCCGTCGGTATACATCAGACCTATACTGACGAAAAATATTCAACTGTTACAATAAATGTAACTTATAGCAACGATAAAAAAATATTGACATATATTATACATTTCCTGACGGATTAAAACTCTATCAATATAAATTTCATTTACTGACAGAATTTGACCGTCAGTAAAAGTTAATGTCAGTATATTGCAATTTATTTGTAGTGTATATTTAAAGTCATCTATATCATATATATTAAACTCTTGATTTAGTTGGTGTCACGAAATGATACCAATTAAACGAGGGAATAGAGAGAAAATAATAAATAATAATATATGTGAAATTAATGATATATATGTTATTTAATTTCTTAAATAAAAACACATTTAAAAAAAATCATCTATTTTTTAAAAAATTACCATATTTTCATTAACATAACTTTCTCTCCTCTTTTAAAACATAATTTTTTATTTATTTTTTAAACACTCACATAATAAGTTATCATATTCTAGTTTTATTTTAAACAAATATAACTTATCTTTAAATTATATAAATTTTACACGTATTATTGTAATTTGATTTTTATTATATATATATTAATTATAAATTTTTTGATTAAATTGGTGTCACTATTCAAGTGACACCAACTAGATTAAATAAATTATATGAAAATTAAGTTATAAATATAATAATAAAAATAAATTAAAATATTTAAATTTATTATTTAAATAAATAACTATCATTAAAAAAACTATTCATTTTTTTTTTCAAAATTTTTAGTTAAAAAATATCTATTCACTAAAAATTATTGACCTTTTTTTAATTTATTATTTTTAAATATATATATATATATATATTTTCACATAGTGAGTGGGTGTGAAATTTTAATTCTAATTATTATTTATTTATGAGGTGGGATTGGGACAATAAAAAATTAGCAAAAAGCAAATCAATATTGAAAATCTTGAAACCAATTAGACCTGCTCAAGAATCGGGTAGTCCGTTCGGCCTGATAAATCAGGTTCGGTCTAGATCGGGCTTAGGTAAGAATATTTGTAATTCAGCCCGATCCGAATTACTATTCAACAATTAAAAAATAATTATTTATTTAAATTTAATTATAATATATATAAATATTAATATAAAAATAATATTTTAATAATTTATAAATAATATAATAAACTTATGAACCAACCCGAACCTGACTCGAAATGAACTTGAACAAAAAAAATAATTTTTTTTCCGGACCTAGGCCCGGCCATGAGCACCTCTAAAACCAAGCCATCTCCCATCTTCACTTGCTAGTTACTACTGCTTCATGTCTTCTAGTAAGTTGTAAGCTTGTTTGTTTCTTTCCACTCTCCACTCTCCACTCTGAATATACAAACATATAAGAAACAAATAAAGACAACTGAAATCCAATCGCACTTTGCATTGCAAGTAGTAAGCTTTTTTGTTGATTTCTTCCATCAGATGGGTATTGCTGTTGGGCTTAAATATTCTAGCATATTCCAAAGCCAGGGTTCTAATAGGAGGTAAATGAATTGGTGCCCATGATGGCAACCCCCTTCAGGTTTCTTTTCACAACTTTCAGGTTTCTTTTGGTGTTTCTTTCATGTTTTACTTAATTTTTATTTTGGGTGTCAATGGCAGCTTAACAATCCTTCAACTGGGGAAATTATAGCAGATGTTCCCTTCATGGGTAGACGGGAGACCAACGATGCCATTTCTTCTGCATATGATGCTTTTAATTGTACCAAACAAACACTTCCAATCCCTCTTCTATTCTCTCACTTATTTCATGTTATTTGGTTTGGGTTTTTCATTAAACTTATGCTTCTCACATGAAATTGCAGAATTCATATGATTTACATTGTATACCCCTGCTGTTTACGCTACTAAGTTGCTCTTGTTCCAGTTGTTCAGGGATGGCATCTCTGCTGCAGTTTGGGTGTCACTGCATATGATTATATACTTCTTGGCTTGGGCACTCATCGCTCTTGTTCCTTTATATTTACTCATTGTCATGTGCTTATGACATTGCAGGCTTTTGCCTTTTGATTTTGGGTTAATTTGAAAAACATGCTCTCAATAGTCATTCTATTTTAAAATTATTTAATATGTTAGAATTATTTAAAAAAAAAAATTAAAAATTGTTAAGAAGGATATTGTAAAGATAAAATTGGCCTTAATAAAAAAAATTTCTTTTTCCTTTCTCCTCCCATTAAGAAAATATTATTTTTTAAAAATTTTAATTGAAAATAAGTTTAAAAATTAAAATTTAATTTTTTTAAAATTTTTAAAAATAAAAAAAATTATTTTTATTATTTTTTATTATTTAAAAATTTTTAATTAAAAAATGTTAACTAAAAAATAAAAATATTGAAATATTTATTTTTTAAAATAAAAAACATTTATTTTCAAAAAATGTATTTTTTTAATTAAAAAAATAAATTAAAAAATAAGAGATTTTTTTTTTATTAAGGACAATTTTGTCTTGATAATATCCTTCCTAATAATATCTAATTTTATATTTTTCTTTTTTAAATAATTTTAATATATTAAACTATTTTAAAATAAAATAACTATTGAGGACATGTTTTTTAAATTAACCTTTTGATTTTTACTTTTGGAAGCAAAAAGCAAAAGCTGTGATTGGATGCAAAGGCACATAAATACTTAAAAATTTAACTTTTCTGAATAATGAAATGTTTGATATTAGCTTAATATGGAACAATTATGTTTCAGTACATGTTACATTTTAGCTTAAATAACAAAATGTGTGATAGCCAACAAGCTTTTGGCTGAGTGGCTAAGAGTCTTGGGGGCATGAAGTCTTGGGTTCAAACCCAAGCAACCCCTCCCCTTACCCAATTATCAAAAAAAAAAAAAAAAAAAACAAAATGTGTGATACAGCTGGGCCTTACTTTGATGGTTAGATGTAAATTTGTTTGTATGCATAGATGTTATTTTGTATACTATTGGACTGAGGTTGTTATTGGTTGGTGGCTTTGACTTACTGAGACTCAAAGTTGGGTTTGAAATCTAGTTTAACTGATGATACTCATTTCTTCTCTTTTCTTGGTCATAGCTTCGAGTAGCTATGTTACTCGAACTCGAAGGTGAGAGTCGGATATAGTATGTGTTCGATACGGGTATACTTAATTTTTTAAAAGTTTTTTCATATATTTTAAAGATCATATCCTTATTGTAGACACCTAATTTTGTCCGGACCACTAAAACAGATATGTTTTCTTCCTAAATTGAGGTTTCAGAATGTAAAAAGACTTTTTTTATCCTGCAGGTGGTACCCCGAGACTTAGTTTAAGAGGACGAGCATAAAAAGTCAAACTTGGAAAAGTCAACCCCGAAAAAGTCAACACCAGAAAGTCAACTACTGAAAAAGTCAATCCACTTTCAAAATCAAGATTTGAAGTTCAATTGAAAAATGGCGAAAGAATTTTGATAATCCGAGGTCTACATTGAAAGATATGGAGGTCGGAAGTTGGGATTTGGAGATTCAGTCGAAAGGAAACCCTAATCCGAGAAATTTGGGGAAAAGTGCTTAAACGATCGAATTGGTCAAAATTGAAGGTTCCAAATGAAAGATAAGCACTGACTATGGGTAATGGAGAAGCCACTTGAAAGAAAAACCGAAAGAAAAGTCAATCCGGGAAAAAATCGAGAATTAGGGTTTTTGGTGGATTTCGGTGAAATCGGAAAGAATCACAGTAATGACCCGACTTGGTAAGACCAAAGCCCCAATGGATGAGGAATGATTAAAAAGGGATAGCCCAAGGCTCAGCTTGAAGAAAATCTGAAAATCGAACTTGTTTTGAGCAAAATCGGGTTTCGGAGGCAAAAGGGCAAAATTGGAAAATATGGGAAAAATAGGAAATGGACTCCGAAAATTCTGAAAATCTCATTCTTTAAATCACTTTAAAGAGATTGGCGAAAGAAAATCTTGATTTGGAGATTCGTTTGCAAAATGACCAAATCTCGGGTCTCTTATGCAGTAATTCAAAAAGGAAAATCCCGAAAAAATAGCAAATTAACTTCAAATCTTCTGAAATTTTGCAAATCTCATTTTTAAATTATTTGGAAGATATTGGCGAAAGAAAATCTTGATTCGGAGTTTATTTGCAAAATGGCCAAATCTCGGACCTCTTATGTAGTAATTCAAGAAGGAAAATTCTGGAAAAATAGCAAATGAACTCCAAATCTTCTGAAATTTTGCAAATATCATTTTTAAATTATTTGGAAGATATTGGCGAAAGAAAATCTTGATTCGGAGTTCGTTTGCAAAATGACCAAATCCCGGGCCTCCTATGCAATAATTCAAGAAGATAAATCCCGAAAAAATAGCAAATGGACTCCAAAAATTCTGAAATTTTGCAAATCTCATTTTTAAATTATTTTGAAGAGATTGGCGAAATAAAATCTTGATTCGGAGTTCGTTTGCAAAATGGCCAAATCCCGAGCTCCTATGCAGTAATTCAAGCAGATAAATCCCGAAAAAATACCAAATTAGCTCCAAAAATTATGAAAACTTCCAGATCACACTTTTAAATTATTTGGAAGATATTGGTGAAGAAAAATATTTATTTGGAGCTCATTTAAAAAATGGTAAAATATGGGGGCATAAAAGGGCATTTTTGGAAGAAAAAATCCAAATAAATAGCAAACGGACTCGGATAATTTTGAAAACTTCCAGAACTCAATGTTTTATTATTTTGGAAGTATTAAAAAAATAAAAACTGAATTTGGAGTCCGTTTGATATTTATTTGCATCTGGGGGGCAAAACGGTCATTTCACCCAAGCAACCGAAAAAAGGCTTCTTTTGGCCTTTCAAAAAATCAGACTTGGGCTGGAAAAGAGAAGTGCTGGCCTGCCAAGGCCCAAAGGAAAGAGGAAGCTTCTGATTTTCAATCAAATGACCAAGAATTAAGAGTTAGTTCATGATTCTTTTTAATCAAGCCATTGTGATTAAGCCACATAGGCCAAGGGAGAGTGTCAACATTATTCTTGAATAGCTGTAATTATGGACAGCTGCCATGCTAATCTAAGGGTGGTAATTTCATGATTTTTCACCTTGAATTATTAGTCATTTGATGGAAATTGGTTAGAACCAAAATGACAACATCCTAGCTCACTAAAAGGGGGTTCGGCCGGCTCTTAGAGGGGAGGCAGAATTTCATTTTTTAGATTTTCATTTTGCTGATTTCTCTTAGTTTTTCTTAGTTTTTCTCTCCTTGGTTGAAAGCAAAAATAAAAAGTTTAGAAAAGAAAGGAAAGTTTGAAGAGATAAAGCTTGAAATATAGCTTCTTGAGGTTGCTCTTGAGCACCAACTCTTGCACTTTCTTGATTTTCCATTCTTGTTTTTGCTATTTTGATTACTATTTGGTGAGTTTCCTTTTTAAATAAATATTTTTTTTATTGTTCTTCTAAAGTTCTTTCTTCATTTCTTTCTTAAATATTTTTTTTACAATTTTTTTTTACACATTTCTCACCATGGCCGAATGGCCTACATTCTTTATTAAGGTTGCTGTTTTGTTTATTTTATCATGGTATTATTGTTATTTTCTTTAATCTTGATGTTTTAAGTGTTATTCTACTTCATACTTGAATCATATTTTAATTTGATTGCTTTGTTTGTTGCCATTTATGATTTAAATATCATGTTCTTGCATTTTTAATTTTCTGTTTTCATAATGTTTAAATTTGTTGATGTTTTATATTTAGTATATCAAGTGTTTGTGAAAATGCTTGTGTGGTGTTTGCATGATTTGAGTGTTATATCTTAGTTGAGCTTGTTAGTATATCAAGTGTTTGTGAAAATGTTTGTTTGGTTTTAGTATTTCTACTTTGTGTTTGCATGTTTTGAGTGTTATATTTTAGTTGAGCATGTTAGTATATCAAGTGTTTATGAAAATGCCATGCTTGTTGGAGCTTGAGGCCATTCGGCTACTCCATGTGTTTTGCATTGTGTGTTGCATTTTTGCCATGTTAGTTGGTAGGTTTTGCATTTGCATGACATTTGATTTAGTTTTGCATGTTAGTATACCAAGTGTTTGTAAAAATGCCATGCTTGTTACATAGGCCATTCGGCCACTCCTTGAATTTTTGCATTGTATGTGCATTCTTGCCATGTTAAGTTGATAGGTTAGCATTTGCATGATATTTGGTTGAGTTTTTGGTTTAAGCATGCTTTGTGTTTGTGAAAATGCCATGCATATTTTAGTTATTAGGTTTGGTTTATTTGCCATGCATGTTCATGCATTTTAGACCTAGGTTGCATTAAATGCCATGCAAGTTCATTTAGGTCTAGGTCACTATATGGATGCCATGCATTTTTTCATGAGATTTAGGTTTAAACTCATGCATTTCAGGCATCATATTTGCTGTAATTTTTCATGCATTTCATGTTCATACCACTTGACTAATGACTAAGGCCAATTAATAGTTTAAAGTCATGCTCTCTTGAGCACACTTGTGGAAAATTAAAGTTTGTCAAATTGATTATTCTACCTTTGTGATTTTTTTTTCTTTTACTTAGCCAATTTTTATCTAACTTTCAAAAAGTCCTAGCTACTTTTTTTGAGTCATTTTGTGAGTCTTAAATATTTTTACTTTGATTTTAAATGATTTTATCAAAGGCAAAAATGTATTTTGACAAAACAGTTTTTTCACCCAGTACTCGTACTTTTTCGATTTTTCTGGGCATTCATCTTTGATCAGAAAATTAAGCTGATTTTTTCTCGTGTATTTTTACATGTCCTGAGTCTCCAGTATTTGTTTTAGAATTTTTGGAATTTTTAAAAATAGGGTAAAAAATCGTGGCTTAAAACGGGACAGTGGAGTTAGAATTGAATTTAAAGAAAAATCATTTTTCTGTTTTGGTTAAGTTACTTAGAGGGGGCTGATTAGGAAGGTTAGATACTGACTTAGGGTAGTTTCTAAGCCTTTTTAAACTCTAAAAATGATTTTTTAAGTCTCGGGTTAAGGGTAGTCAAGTCCGGATTTTTAAACTTAGGAAATTAGAGCCATTTAAAAAAAGGTTTAACCCAGTTTTTATTTTGGAATATTTAATTTGACATATTTTCCTAAGGTAGCCGAATATCTTTTTTAGATATACGGATTTCCTTAATTAAAGGAAAAAATACATTTCATGCATTGCATTTTCCATATTCATGCATTTTATATAATATGTGATTTTTGCTATGATAATTCCTATGGTTTTGTTATTATTTTGATTTATATTTTTTTGATGTTATATGGTTTATTCTATGGTTTTGAATATTTCATGATATCCTATGCTTTTTATTTAGTTATTTTTATATTATTTAGCATATGTTATGTTCATGCATTATTATTTTTATTTTTATTTTCATGCATATTATATGATAGCATTATTTTATATTCCATGTCATTTAAATTATATGCCATATCATTCATATTTGTCATGTCATTTAAATCATTTCATTTCATATAGAATATGTATGTTACTTAGGTCATTTCATTTCATGTAGAATATATTATATTACCTAGGTCATTTCATTTTATTTAGGATATATTATGTGATCTAGAATATTTTATTTCATTTAGATTATATCATATGACTTAGGTCATTTCATTTCATGTAGAATATATTATATTACCTAGGTCATTTCATTTCATTTAGGATATATTATATCATCTAGAATATTTTATTTCATTTAGATTATATCATATGACTTAGGATATTATATTTCATATAGAATGTATTATGTTACATAGGTCATTTCATTTCGTTTAGAATATATCATATAACTTAGGATATTTCATTTCATTTAGAATATGCTAAGACATTTAAATCATATCATATAATTTAGGGTGCATTATATTATTGAGATTTTGCTATGTCATTTTATTTATGTCATGCATATACATATTCATTTCTTTTAAATGTTTTCAAAAAAGGATAATGATTTTCAATAAAATAAAGATATTCCCGAGTTAAAATAATTCATGAGTTCTCTGTCGGGTTTGCTGGAGAGGATATCATCAATTATTATTAATAACGGAATATCTTCTTTAAAAGGAGAATGATTCGGAAAGTTTTCCAAAATTAATAAAAATTTCTATATTTTACCACGTTTGTTGGGGAATATAGGAAAATTTTGAATTTATAAATTCCGGATCATTTTTAATTAAAAATGGAATTATTTTTCTTTAAATTGGGAATTAACTTGAAATACTAAATTTAAAACCGATCTTTTTACCGAGATTTAAGATAACACACGATTAATAAGGTACCGTTTTATACGGGCGTTGTGGGGGTGCTAATCCTTCCCCGCACGTAATTGAGTCCCGAACCCGTTTCTTTGATTTCTCTGGTTTAAAACGCAGACTTGAAATTGATTTTAAAAATGTTTTAATTAATTTTAAAAATATTTTATAAAACCGGTTTTAATAGGTAGCCGACCACACCTAGCTAAAAAAGATTGGTGGCGACTCCATGTCTTTTTCAAGGTCATTTTCAAAACCTTCATTTATCTAGAGGAATTAAGTCGACTTTTCCTCATTTTTTTAATGTCACGCTTAACGAATAATAAAGTCTTGCGATGAGATTCGTTATTTTTTAGGTTGCGACACTTATATCTTTGACCGAATATGTATCGGACACGAATATTTCATGAAAAATAAAGAGTCGAAGTAACATAGTCGAGTAGACTCACTGCTGCTGAGAAGAGCAAGTATCTTAGAAAATGGTATTACCTTTGTCCTATTATCTCTTTATACGAAACATTTCTGTTGAAATTTGAAATGGTCACCCATTTGAAAAAAACCGTGTTTATTTGCATGATTTAGAGATATTTTGATAAATGATTATAGCTGAAGGATGCTTAGTATTTGAAATATATGTTTTCTAATATTGAAAGATTTTTTTGTAGCAAAGTTTGGGAGTGCAATCTCCTGCTTTTAAATCAAAATGGTACAGACTGGCAGGATATATTGTAGCATGGAAATTTAAATTCTTATCTTATTTTAATAGCTAATACACAGAATTTAGTCCTTTGGTTAGACTGAACTAATCATGCTCCATGCATGACTTGCTTAATTAAATATTAATTGCAGGTTTTTTGTTATCAAATTAATAATTCTTTTTTCTTTCACATGTATTTAAAAGGTATGATCTTATAATGTCCACAAGGAAGAGCTTGGCCAACTAATAACATTAGAGCAAGGAAAACCTTTAAAAGAAGCACTGGGTGAGGTATCCATTTGAAACTTTAGTGTTATTATATTTAAGCAACTGGCTTTGACTGTTAGTCATTCATTATCTGTCAATTCTGATGCTAGTTTTGGGGCCAGTTTTATTGAATTCTTCGTGGAGGAGGCCAAGCGGGTGTATGGAGATATAATTTCGGCTACTCTAGCTGATCGTCCTTTGTTCTAAAGCAGGTGAGGCTAAATTTGTCTTGTTGAAGTTCTGTATAACTGCCAGTCTGCCACTTGCAATATATTTCTTCCAATACTCATACAAATTTTAGATAATTTCATCTGATTTTTGATTTGATATTGTCTTCTAATAGAAATCTGATATGTTGACCATAATTTAAGGGGAAAAACTTGTTGATATGACTGTTAAGAATGCTGATTTACTTTGCGCAATGTTGTTGCATCTGTACAAGGATAAGTTATACTTGTAGCTCCTGTGCATTCAACAGAATCCAAGTGACACCTCTTAACTATCTATGTTACTCGGACTCGGGTGTGAGTGTCAGACATGAGTATGTGTCTGACACGAATGTGTTCAATTTTTTCCAAAATTTTCATGTATTTGGAGGGTCCTTGGAGGATCATATCTCCATATTCATGTTCGGATATGCGTCGGACTTGGAGGATCATATCTCCATATTCATGTTCGGATATGCGTCGGACACGGATACTTCAAGAAAAATGAAGAGTCGGAGCAACATAGCTAACCATGGATTGCTATCTTGATTCTGCCCAACCACGAGGGAAGGGTACCTTACCCTCATGATAGTCATATAGTAAATAGACACTTGTTGGAAATACTAACACTTGCTGTTTTAGTGTCTCTCCCTTTAACTGTTGCTATTATTAAGCTGGCTCATAGTGCCAATGCACTAGAAACCAGTTATATATCGAGTTATTTTAGTGACAAGGGTTTCGACACAGCTTTATACACTTCTTAGTGCTGACAGTTAGTGTGAGATTTCTTCTGTTTCTACTTTCCCGCAGTATTACCTTTTTCTGATTTCTTTTTGGCAGCCTGTAGGTGTTGTTTGTGCAGTTACACCCTAGAACTTTCCCTTAGCAATGATCACTAGAAAGGTGGGTGCTATTATATATAGGATTTTTGGTCGTTATTATCTTCCCAGGCTGCTGAAGAACTAAAATGTTCCTTTTCATGGCTGTATCAGGTTGGCCCTGCCCTTGCTTGTGGCTTTACAGTGGTTGTAAAACCTTCTGAACTTACCCCCCTCACAACTTTATCAGCAGCTGAACTTGCCCTTCAAGCAGGAATTCCACTGGTAATTCTTTATGTATTTAATACTTTTTACAAGGTTTTATCATTCATCAAGTTTATATTGCAGTGTGTTCGCATGTAATTATAATTGGAAGCTTGTTCCAGAATCAATTGTGATCATTAATTAACGACTGAAATTGGAGGAAACCAATTTAGACAATAATTAATTATTGTGCTCATACGATTGATTGAAACAAATTTCAGTACTCTACCAACAGATCATATGGATGTTGGTAGGGCTGTAGGGGTGTTCATTATTCGATTTTAACCGAATTAACCGATCGAAATTTAATTCAGTTCGGTTAATGAGTTAACTAAACAAATATCGGTTCAGTGATCGGTTAAAGATTTTAATAAATTTCGATTTTCGGTTAATTCGGTTCGTTTAAGCGAAATTAACCGAATTGATCATATTAACCGAAATACATTAAACCTAACTTCTTTATGCTTTTTAAGTTGTTTTAGTATGTTTGATATTTAGATTTTATTAATTTTTTTTTATGCTTTGCTTCTGAATTTTGGTTGGTTGGATATTTTATTATAGATGGAGTATAATTAGCTTGTTTTAGTATTTTGATTGGATATAAAATCATGTATTAAAAATAGGTTATAAAATAAATTGGGTATTTATTTCAGTTAATCGAAAATCGATCGAATTAACTGAAATAACTTCGGTTCGGTTAATTCACCTCTTATACTATTCGGTTCGGTTAACGGTTAAGGGAAAAAAATTTCAGTTAATTCGGTTAATTGTAATTCGGTTCGGTTAATAACCGAACCGACCGTCTGAACACCTCTAGATGTTGCCAATAGTGGCTATGTTACGTGGATTCGGGTTCGGGTGTCTGATACAGGTATGTATCCAAAAGTCAAACTCTTCATTTGCTTAAAATTTTGAACATGCATAGTCATTTAAAAAGTATCCGGAAATAGGACAGATACAGGGATACGTTATCTAACAATGCCAAAAAAATATATTAATACAATATCTTGTGTAAATAATTCTTTTATCTATTTCCCTTTCCAAAACCATTATTTTTTTTTTAAATACTTAAATTTAATTTTTTTATAATTAATGTTAGTTTTAAATATTAAATATTTTTATTTTAGTAACCTTAAATCCTAAAATTTTGTATATTAAATTTTAAATCAAATATAAGCTTAAAATATAAACAGACCTAGGACCTTTTTTTCCTTTTGGGCCAGACAATTTTTCTTTTCTTTCTTTCTTTCCTTTCTTTCTTTTTTTTTTTTTTTTTTTTTTTTTTTTTTTTTTTGTCTTTTCTTGCCCCTCTTAAACACACTGCACTAGACCTATCAATTATGACCCAAATTAAAAAAATCCGACCAACGTAACTGAATCCAAACTTGATTTGATCAAAAAAAAGTCAACAACTTGAAATCGATCAATCCGAATTCAGAATG
Organism: Fremontodendron californicum; assembly: GCA_030761205.1. Taxonomy (NCBI): domain Eukaryota; kingdom Viridiplantae; phylum Streptophyta; class Magnoliopsida; order Malvales; family Malvaceae; genus Fremontodendron; species Fremontodendron californicum. The sequence goes on from JAULJL010000023.1 coordinate 13,460,408, forward strand.
ACCTGAATCCGAAATGATTCGAACTTGAAATGACCCGAGCTTGAAATAACCCGAACCCGAGATGACCCAATCCCAAAATGACCCGAAAAATTAATCCGAAATGATCCGAACTTAAATTAAGTATAATTTTATTTTAAAAATATTAATTTAATAAAAATAATACCTATAACATAAATTATTAATTTGTTTTAAATTTATAACTTGTAATTACTATTTTGGAGTGTGATAAAGTATGCAATTACCATTTTATATGTATAAATTGATCTTATTATTATATTTGTTCTCTTCTCTATATGTAAAAGGGTAAAAGACACTTACCACCCCTAAGGTTTGATAAAAAATCCACTTATCCCTCTTTAGTTTGAAAAACATCCACTCATCCCCCTTAGGTTTGATAGAAAATCCATTTACCCCCTTTAAGGTATTATTCCTAAGTTAATTTTAAATGAAAAGATAAATATACCTTTTTTTAATATTAATCATTTATTTTTATTTTTTATTGTTTTTATTCAATTTTTTTTAACTACAAAAATAATGAGAATTTATTTAGTTTTAAAATTATCTTTAATTACTATTAATTAAATTCTAATTAAGTTATATTCTAATTCAAGTGCATGTTAAATATTTTAAACTTTTCTTTAATTCAATTATATATTAACTTTGAAATGAATTTATTAAAATATATTTATTTAATTAATTAATTATTGTTATTTAAAAATTTTAGTGATCATGAAATTGGTTAAAAGAAAAAAAGGAAAAAAGAAAGAAAGAAATGCGAATAAAAAAAATATATAATTATCTTTTATAAGATTTTATTGAAAATAATTTTACCCTTATTACTTTGAAAAACACATTTTATCTCTTGAAAAAATAACTATGTTAGTATTCTGTTAATCAAATTAATATTTATTCAAATTTTACTTTAAAAACTAAAATACAATCATTTTTTTTATCTATTTTTCATTTTTTGTTTTAATCAATTTTTTTATCATTAAACTTTTTTAAATAATGACAATTAATTCATTTTAAAATAAGAATAACATAATATATTAATATCAAAGTTAATATATATATAATTGAACTAAAGATAAGTTTAAAATATTTTTTTTTGTACAAAAAAGTTTAGGTGAGGGGAGACTACCCAATCCAGGGTCAGGACATGTCACAGGCTTTATAGAGGGCTAATAGTGGTACTTATAGATCACTCACCAATTAGAACTGGTGGTGAGACTAGAACCCAGATGCTTGCTAAGATGTTAATGAGTACTCAACCAACTGAACTAATCCACATTGGCATAAGTTTAAAATATTTAACATGTATACTCGAATTACAATATAATTTAATTAGAATTTAACTTGATAGTAATTAAAGATAATTTTGTAGTTAAAAAAATTGAGTTAAAAAAAATTAATAATTAATAAAAGGGTATATTTATCTTTTTATTTAAAATTAACTTAAAAATAATATCTCAGGGGGTTAGTGTATTTCTTGTCAAACCTTAGGGGGTAGGTGGGTGTTTTTCAAACCTTAGGGGGTAGGTGTATTTTCTATCAAACCTCAGAGAGTAAATATACTTTTTTCTATGTAAAGTAATGCAGTGAGTCAGTGACAATACATGTACAAATATTTTACAAGATCTATAATTTTACTATTATGACAATTTTTTTACATGTGGTTTTGAATTGTTATTGTTATTGTAATTTTAAAATATATTATATTAGTTGGAATGAAATTGAATTGAATTTTTTGATCAATGCCTGAAAATAATAACAAATATTTATTTGAACTTAAAGAGATATTACATTAAAATTTATCAATGAATGATCATTTTAAATAACTCTTGTTGCTTAAGTGTATATATATATATATATTTAAGCGACAAGAGTTATTTAAAATGATCATATATATATTTGAAAATCAATGTAAATTATTCTTAAATAAACAAAGAATATTGTACCAAGATATTTTGAATTTTTTTCTTCATTTTTGACAAAAACGGCACCACCCTACTCATGATGATGCTATCTCACCATGCACGTGCATATCCATATCCATAAAATTAATAATTCTCTAATTCAATATAATTTGTCCTAAGGTTATTGTTATACATGTTATTTTAGGATAAATATTTAATATATAATTTTTAAATTTTATTATGTGATTTTCTAAAAATATATAAAATAAATTATTGACATGTGTATGTTATAATGATTTGTACATTACATTGTAATAAATTAATAATACATTTACAAATATCTAATTCAAATATGTAAATTGATTAAGAATTTAAGGTAACAGTTTCAAGTATGCAATAATACATATTTGAGTAAAACAGTAAAATAGATACTTAAGACTCGAATTCAAAAAATTATCCGATTATGTTCGAATAAAAAAATCGGATTAGATAAATATTTATTTTTAAATTAAAATTACAATATCTATATTTATTTCTAATAATATTTATTTTTATATTTTGATAAAATTCTAATTAAATATGACTCGATCAAATAATTTGATCTAAATTTATTTCAAAATTAATAAATTGAACCTAAATGACCCGAACGATCGAATCCAAATAATCTAAGTGACAAACCCGAATGACCCGAACCCGAAATGATCCGAATCTGAAAATGACTCGAATCCGAAATGATGCAAACCCGAAATCGACTCGAATTGATCCGACCCAGATTGCTCTGACCCAAATTCAAACCGACCCACTCAGGATTCATTTAGATCCCACCGTACTGGATTCCCCCCCCCCCCCGATTGCACCAAGTGCACCCCCATTGGGGTTGCTAAACCAACGGACCCCTCTAGTTTAACTAGAGGGGTGGAGGTCCAGTGAATAATTGGACCTCCAGTGAAGGGGGAAAACCCTTTTTTACCCTCCTCCATTATTTTTTTTTTTAATTTTATTTAATTTTTTAAATTATTTAATTTTTAAATTTATTTTTTAATAATTATTTAATATAAATATAATTTTAATATATATTTTATTATTTAATATAAATATAATTTTTAATTATTTATTATATATATATATATACACATTTTAATATAATGTCCTTAATGGTCATTTTTCTTTCTCACTATAATTCATCTTACCGCCACCGCTGCGTTTGAATCCAAAAACATATCTCACCACTGATTTTAATCTTACCGCTATAGTAACCAAGCTCACCGCCACCGCTATTTTTAATCTAACCGAAGCCAATCTCACCGCTCATCCAAATGAAGTCTCAATTGATAGGTTTACACCGTACAATGCACATATAAAAGTTAAAAAAAAAAATTTCTTTTTTTTTTACTCTACATAAGTCAACAATCAGCAGCACCCAAAAAACCAGTTTATATATTATATAATTTAAAATAAATAATGTGGCATGATTGTCATGTGTCAATCAAATATTTTTTGAGTTTTTTGTGTTGAAATTCATATCATCATTAAAAATATATTATTTATGTTTATGTTATTACCACATCATCAATTATCACATTTCAACACCACATCAACATATTTAATAGTGAAAGTGGATGTTGCTCTTAATTTAAGAATACATGAACTAAATTACTCAAAATTAAAGTACATGAACTAAATATGACTCTTTTTCATATAGTAGAAAGACTTGCGAGATACTTTGACCGTTGAATGAATGGTCGAGATTACGAAACAAATGATTTAAAATATATAAAAAAGGGATAATTATCTCCCAAAATGATAAATTAGTTTAATTATTTTTTTTCATTTGGGGATAATTATATATAAAAATAAATAAAAAAAATTCGCTCTGAGATTATGGAGTGCCGATTGCATTTTAACTAGTGAGAGGTTCTTTTTTAAGTCAAAATTCTGGGAAAATTATTGATTATCTCTTCAAACACCTGAGAGTCAATGTTGGACAGTATATATAATCGGTATCTTAAGATGCATAAGTAAAAAATGCGTTCAGATTTACAATTATCCCCAAATTAGACCTGTTAATGGGCAGATCGAGTCGGTTTCGAATTGGGTCAATTCAAACTTTAAAATTTTTGGATTATTTTTGGGTTAGATCGTTTGAGTTGATTGAATTTTTCGAATCCGGATCAAAATTGACAAGTCCATCCCAAATCTTAAGAGTTCACTCAATTGACTAAGGATAGTGTTGATCGAACATGGTAGTGTCGATTGACACCCTCTAAGTGTTGAGCAACACAATCACTTTTGAATTTCATATTTAATTTTCATTTTTATTCAAGAAAAAATGTTTTTCTTTTTAGCAATGAAAATTTAAGATGTCAAATTTGGTACTTAAATATGTCATTCTGTTCAAGTGAGATTTAATGAATTGTAATTACGTTTTGAGGTCATTCCACCAACTTGTGGCACAAAACACACCTCTAACTAGTTTTTATATGATACCCTAAAGTTCAAATTATGAAAAGAAATCATTAGATTATATAAAAAGACGGGTTGCATTGTCAAATCGGATTAAATCGTATTTAAACAAGTTGCATGTGGATTTTTTTTAATTTGGGTTCAGGTCAATTTTGCTTGTTCTTTTATATCCTCTATCATTGTAGCTCATGCTATTAATAGTTTATTTCTTCAGGGTTTTAAAATCGATTCAAGTTCACGGTGAAGCAATAAGATCTCAAAAAAGCACATTTTGAGAATCTGATGCCATTAGGCACTAACGTTGGGGTCTCATCTTCTATTTCCATGTCTATGTATCCCAAGTGCTTTAATTAATTTCTCTTCTCTTTCATTTCCTAAAGCAACTATACCCTTTGCGGGAAAGCAACTTAAAAGCCATCATCAAAATGAACGTAATTTTAACTCTTATGTCATGTTATTCAACATCTGTTAAGTCATGGATTGGTTATGATTTATATTCAAGTTGGACCGACCTCTTCACCTGTTGTCAATTGATTTTAGGTTAGATATTTAACATTGTATCTAAGCTATTTTATTTAGTTTATGTTTAAACTCAGCTTAGAGACCTGTATCTATTTTTTTTAGTCTAACCTTATACAAACATCATCACCCCAAAAATCTTTTCTTGTCCTTGTACGAACACCCTGGTGAAAATTTGTCGCCAGAAACCTTCGAAAAACATCACACTCTCCGATCAACTTTCTCAAGTTATGTTAAATCCACGAATATTTTCAGCCACCAAACAACAACAATGTTGCTATCAAAACACTCTGCATCCCCCACCCTTTCCAATGTCATCAACCAAGATTGATCAAAGTCTCCATGAGCTGTCACACACGAACCAAAGTTTCTATCAAAATTTGACCGTCTGTGATTGGGTTTCACTAGACAACACTTTGCCCCAATCGAACTTGCCACATGTTATGCCATGCAAGTCCCAAGCCCGCCATGTGTTACGCCACATCATCCCGAACTTGCCATGAGTTACGCCATGTCAAGTCCAACCATGCCACGTGTCACTACACCTTAGCTTATGCTGCAACATGTCATTGCCACATCAGCTCGAACCCACCACATGTCGCTATCGCGTCAGTTCAAACCTGCCACGTGTGGCTGCTATGTCAATTGACCTGCTACATGTCACTACCACGTCATCTGCTTCGACGTCAACATTTTTGTAAGATCATCTTTCCAGTTACTTTCAACCTTCTGGTTCAGTTTTTACCTCTCTTTTTGCTAATTCTGCTAGCAAAATGAAGAAATCTAACATTTTTAGCTAGGCCAAGTACTAATGTTATGAATGGAACTAATTATAATTTTTGGGTCTAAGTCATGAAAAGTTTCTTGATTGGGCGCAAACTCTATCGCATCATCACTGTGAGTATTGTTAAACCTACACGAAAGGAAGAAGAGATCATAGCAAAATTTGCAAACCATTTGAAAATTTGGGATAGCAAAAACCATCAGATAGTAACTTGTTTTAACAACACCATTATTGAAAATATTCATGTTCAGTTTGCTGACTTTAATGCAGCAAAGGAAATTTGGGATTTTCTAGCCACTAGGTAGAAAACTTATGGATTTGCACATTGTTATCAGCTATGGACAACTCTTCATAATCTCAAATAGGAACCTGGCCAATTAGTGAATAGACCTGGCAATTCGTGTATGCATGTCGTGTCTTTTGTTTTTTTCTCGTGTTAGCCATTAAATATAACCACAACACAAATTATTAAATATGTCAAAATCTTAAACACAAATACAATAAGTGGATTAAACATGTGGTGTTAATCGTGGTTATCACATTGCTTTCATGTTTATTAAATGTGTCATGTCCAAAATTGTTAGGTTTATCATGAATATGTGGTTAAAGTATCTAGATAGTCCTTGTACTATAGTCAAAAGTGCATTTTAGTCTCTGTACTATAGAAGTGAGTAATTTAATCATTGTACGTTTGAAATTGGTGCAAAAAGTAAAAGTGGCAACTATGTTAGTGGAAAACGTTCTAAATACTGATGTGGACATGTGAAACTGACAAAATAGATTACTTGGAAAAAAATGATGACATGTCAAATTTTTTTTGCTCAGGTGGAATTTAGAAACTGGTAGAATATATGACTTCGAAAAAAAATGATGACATATTTTTTTACGGGTAAGGGAGGGATCTGGGTAAAAAATATATGTTTTTCTAAATTTTATTTAAGTAAAAAAATTTGACACGTCAACATTTTTTTTACAAGTCATCTTTTCTGTCAGTTTCACATGTCCATGTCAACATTTAGACGGTTTTTCATTGACACTATCACCAATTTTACTTATTTGCACCAATTTCAAACGTACAAGGATTAAATTACTCACTTCTATAGTACAGGGACTAAAATGCACTTTTGACTATAGTACATTAACTGTTTAAGTACTTTAACTGTGTATATGTATTAGCCAAAGTCCAGACTACGTGGAATCAGCTGACAGAAGTTAAGATCAATGAGGACCACTTCCACCTTATTCAGGTTCTCATGGCTTTTCGTCTAAAATATGAATCTATCTAGGCTTCATTGCTACACCAAAATCTACTTTCATCACTCGATATTGCTATTAATGAGATTAAACACGTCTTGTCTTAGACAAAACTCCATAGACTGATGTTGCTCTTGATACCCGCTCTAGGCTATCTTATCAGAAAAGAAAACAATCGTACCAAAGATCAGACTTATCATACCAGAAATTAGAGTCATTATACCAGAAACTTGAAACCAAGTTCTGCAAGTATTATCGCCAAAAGGGACACCTCCTTCCTGATTGTCCAACAATTGAATGTTGGCATTGTCATGAGACTAGGCATATTCTTGATAATTGTCCCATGCTTTTTTTTCAAGTCTAAGGGAGGAAGCTCCTCCTCTAAATATCAAGGAAAGTTTTCTGCATTTAGATCTTCTTCATCTATTGTCGTTGCTACCTTTAAGGGAAGTACTCCTTTAACTGTTAATGATCTTGAGGCTCTTTTAAAATATCTCTTCCAGTTTCTCTTCTTCCACTGTACTATTTGTTACTCCGAGTAATTCTTCTTGGCTTCTTGATTTTGCCTGTCGTATCATATGACTCCTAATTCTTCCACTTTATCAACTAAAAAGTCCATCTCATGTCTTCATACTCTCCATACTGTAAATGATACAAATATGCATATCACTCACATTGGCCATGCTTCTGATTCACATCATAGTCTTCCTAATACCTATTGTGTTTTCACTTTAGCCTTCAACCTTTTTTCTATAGGCTAATTATGTGATCTTGGTCTCACTGTTATTTTTCTTCTTATGGATGCAAAATACATGATCCACAAACGGAGAGACTCTTGGGACGAGCTATAAGGTGGGACAATTGTTTGAGCTTGTTTTTCTTCATTTCTTGTCCAAAAAGTCTCTGTTTCTACAACAACTGGTCCTTCCTTGTATTAGTGGCATCTTTGTCTTGATCATGCTTTCGCAAGTAAATTTTGTTCGTTGGTAAGACCCCAGGTTCTGTTATGTTGTTCTTGCATGTTAATCTTGCCTGTTACCCCTTCCGAGTTTGTCGCGTGGTAGGTTCCTCTGTCTCTGCCAACAATTGATGGTGGCCTGTTAAATGGTGTTATCCCACATCTGTTAAGTCCTAGATTACCTGTGGTTTTATATTAAAGTTGAAACTCTTCACCTATTTTCAATTGGTGTTAGGTTGGATGCTTAACATGAACAATAATCATAAAAATTCATCAATCAATATTTAGTATATGTAGCAGAAATTTAAAAAATTTAAATTACCAAAATCCATGGATCACATTGATAAAAACATACAATCACAATAGAGCAAATTGGGTAGGACATATTTTGCTTACTTTGCTATGTCAAGTTGAATTCTCCAAGAATTTAGAGTTTGGTTGTAGCAAACCAACAGTTGTCCAAGCGTCCAGCCTCTAATAGTAATCCACAAGAACAAGGTGAAAAACCTCCTCAATGATGCTTTTGACGAAATCATGTGCTAGTAGGATATTCGTTTGCCCTTTTATTTTCTTTCTTTCAATTTGTTCTTAACAAAAGATGATAGAGGATTCAATCCTCAATTGAATAGTTGTGTTTTTCAAGTAGCATTAGCCTTTCGAGGGGGCGGCATATTCACATATAAATAGAGGGGAAGCTTACCAAAATCCTAATCCAATTAGAACTCAACGGGTGGGAGAATAGGCTTAGTTCTAGTCCAATTAGACTAGCTTGATTGTCGGCCATGCCACTATCCTGTTCCAAATAGAATTCACTTGAATGACAGTCCTTAAAGACATATTAATTTAATTCAATTTGGTACTTAATTAAATCTCTTATTTATTTTAATTAAGTCCAATTTAATTGCAACCCAATTTAATTTTTCTCAAGCCATGTTCTATTGAGTGTGACCCATTAGGTTTCTTAACTTTTTAGCAATAAATATAGGCATTGTAATCCTAAATGAAATTGGATTAGATGAATCAAACTATTTGAGTTCATCATTAATTCTCTAATTAATCAATCTTATATTTATAGATCATGGTTGTTTACTAGTAATGAATCATGACCTAATTGTCAAGAAAAGTCAATGTGGTTTGACTGACCTACCTGTGGTTGGTTTCTTAGTATAATTAATATCTTTTCATCACTTAATGTCTCGGTTTAACATTGAGCATAGTTTAGTTTCTAATCAATTTTGTTCAACCAATTAAAGTCTTTGATTTAGTCATTAACTCTCGAATAAGCTTCTAGATATATTATAAACCTTATTCTCTCGACCCTTAAGGTAAAGAATCCTATATTGGTTACTTATGTGTCTTCATATGTCACATGTTATACCCAAAAGAACCCGATTGGAGCATCCATAGTTAGGTCCATAAGTAAGGTAAAATTAAAGTATAACATTCCTCATATAAGATCATTAGTAAGCTCAAGTCAAAGGATCACTTATACAATCATCACATGAGAATGTTTCCATAAGCACTAAGTGAACTACGAAATTGAATTCTCATATCGTGTCATGCTTAGCGAACTTGTACTCATAACAAGCACCCAAATGGTAGCTTAAGTTTATCCAAACTTCAATCTATGAGATCGATTGTTTGCTTCATAAGCAAAAATATAACCATGTGCCGGTCTTAACAGCTTTTATCAATGTCTTTTCTTGGTAAAGCATTGACTAAGAACATTTAAGGAATAATGAGGTAATAATCACTACTCCTTGTAATTCCCTTGCAAAGCTTTATATTCGAAGGACTTTATCATTTCAACATTAATAAAGATATAATTAAAATCTTACAGATAAATAAAGATCTTTTATTTGATTCAAAATCCATAATATAACATTGTATTTTGGACAACTCTGATTACAGGCATCCCTTGTATACACACCTTCACTAGCTCCTCCCCCTCATGTGAATCCTAGATGTCCATCATCCTTTCCCTGAAACATTGGATATACTTCATAAGATCATCCCTTGATTTATGGTGTTCTCTTCTCAAATCAATTAAAGTAACCCTCTCCTTGGTGGAAAAGAACTTCTCACCGAACATCCTACACATCTGGCTCCACGACTCCATAGAACCAGGAATGAGGTTGACATACCAGCTGTATGGATTTTTTGTCAGGGACTTAGAAAATTCTCTTAACTTCAAGTCATCATCCAACCCAACTACTCTCAATGTCTCCACAAACTTCTTAACATGCCCACGTGCTTCACCAATCGTTCCATTGAACTGCTTGAACTTAGGACTAGTGTAGTCCATAGGATATGGCTTAACAACTATGTTGGCTAGGTATGAAAGCTTAAGATTAAATTCAAAGAAACTAAGGATTTTGTTCTTCTGTTCAAGCAACCTCTAAAGTTCTTCCTTTGTGACAAAGCCTTCAGTGTCAGTGGGAAGGGTGACCAAAGTGGAAGTTTCAACCTCTACAGTGTTGGTTATGCCAAGGTTTCCGTTAAGAGCAATCAGAGTGTTAGTGGTTAGGGTGTTGGTCACGGCAAGCTTTTCATTAGGTCCAGGGTTAGAGATATTAGATGTATTTTCTCCATTTCCTTTAGTGAGAGGGGTAGCTATGTTAGAGGTGTTCCCATTTTCATTGTCCATAGGTTGGAACTGAGAGGTAGTGACATTGGAGGATGTAAGCTTAGAAATGGTTTCATCATTAGCTTATTTTTTTTCCTCTTAACACTTGCATCCTATATAGATTCGCCTTTATCATATTCATCAGGTCTTGGATATAAGATGGAACTTGTACATTTTGATTTCCAGTAGAATCTTCTATTTTTCGATGAAACGAAGTCAGAAAAGTTTTACTCAATGCAATTACTTCTCCCCAGTGGAGTCGCCAAAATGTAGAGGGTTCTTTGTGTGAGCAGAGCAAATGTTACAAACCAGTAAAACGAAATATCGTGGGAGACGACGGAGAGGAAGATTGGAGTGGACCATGAAAAAAAGTGCGGTGGCAGGTGGTGTTGAAAGTAGAAGGTGGTTGAGGATGGTGGAAAGTGTTATGGCTAGAATAATTGCAGAGAAAGAATTGTAGAGAATTAGAGAGCCGAAGTTTGCCAATTTGTCAAAAGACCCAAAATGCAGCTTCTAGACCACTATTTATAGTTTCACCATGGGAAGTTATAAAAAGGAGAGTGAGAAATTATCCAGATGTCATACTTGAAAGTGACACCAATCATGGGATAATGGGAGAGAGAGGGAAGTTACCAATGATAGTAGGTGAAATTGAAGTTATGTGAAGGTTACACCCAGATGAGTGTTTTGGTTACAGGTAGTGAAGAAAGGTTACATGATAGCAAACTTAGGAGTGCGCTACATCTTCAACGGGAAAATGAAGCACTTGTGTTACAGGGAAAGGTTAAGAAGAAGTCTTTTTAACAATCTCTATATCTGAACCTCCAAGCCATACTCTACAGGACATCTTAAGAGTAGAGTAAACCCAAGAATTCTGCCATTCTTCTGGGGTTAGTTCCACGATATTCACGTAGCATTGGACCTTGCTAACTGCGTTGCAAATCATCTTTGTCGCACGCTACACAACATGTATAAGGCACTATGCTGCTAGGGAGTGCGGAGCATTGGAGAATGGAGCGTCAAAGCACTAGAGGAACAAAGTTTTAGAGGAGTGAAGCACTGGAGCACTAGAGCTATAGAGTGCTGGAGAATTGGAGCTCTGAAGTGCTAAAACATTGGAGCGTTGAAGGAACGAAACGTTGTCACTAGGGAGCACTGCTACCACGAAGTGTTGCTACAAAGGAGAGTTGTCGCTAGGGAGCTTTGCTTAACGAAATTGTGCCTGTATGACATGTATTAAAGCAAAAAAAAAAAAATCTACATATTTTATGCAGATACCAATATAGCTTAGAAGAAAATCATTCCATGCACGTGCTAATATTACATTCCAAGGAATATTTGATGCAAGTATAAATTTATATCTTTGAACTACTAGAAGTGATATAATCTCATTTTTGGATCATACATCGAGTCAGTGCTTTCTATTGCTTTTCATGCCATTTTAATAATTTCGAAGGGGACTAAAGGGATAACATACTTGATATTTATTCTTGAGTAGAGGTGGCAAAATGAACATGAAACCCGAAAACCCGCCCGAAAAAACCAGAACCCGTCTAAACTCGGTTTGACAAAAAAATCAAAAACTTGATATCTATTCTTCAATTTGTATTGATTTTAATTTTTTTTTCTTCCTTTTCTTATATACTTATAGGATTCACAACCTAAAAAGAATAAGAAACACCAGAGCAATTTGATTGGAACTGTCATGGACATGGTGGACTGTCATGGCTAGGGGAGTGGTCTGCTACAAATGGGTGTATGAACCACAAATGGGACAAGCCTATTATGGGCCCAAGTTGGTTGGAGCTTACTTTAGGCCTCAAAACCCAATAATTCAAAAATTAGGCTAATAGCTCAAGAATAAATAACTAAGCCCAATAAGCCCACTGGACATCCAATCCAATTAAAAATGAAGCCCAACATAATTTAAGAGGAAAAACTCTTCCAAAATTAAGCCCCCCGACCTCATTTGTATCATTCAACTCATTTGAGTAATATACAATAGCATTCTTCTCTACTCTTTCTTGTTCGGTTTTTCTGCTTAGCCCTAGTAACTTTTAGTTACCAGTGCCTTTCTTGAGTGTTAACAGGCTGACTTAGGCATTCAAGGAAGCGACTTCCAGCCTAAGACCGCACAGTTCGTAAGGCTAAAGTTTCGAGTCCGTGACAGTTAAATGTCACGGCCCGCGCGATCCCGTTCGTGTCTGTTATGCACACAACATGTCCAGGCCCAGTTCGTTATGTACACAACAGGTCTAGACCAAAATCTGAGTTACATAGAGCATCCTGACCCACCAGACCAAGAAGCATCCAGGCCAGGCCCAATTCTTGGAGCATTCTAGAAGGCCTTGGAAGATAGATTTTATCTGGAAGTTCTAGAAGCAGTAAAAGATAGTTACTGCCCTACAGCTCCAGCTTATCTAGAACTCTAAGAGATTGAGTTTAAATTCTTTTAGGCCTCTAGATAATGTAATCTTAGCCATTCTTTTGTTTAAATCTGAAATGTTGATGTAAGGGGGACTCATATATAATTGAATCTAGTCCAATCATGATATTATCTTATATATCATGTGTCGTTCACGTGTTATGTAATTGTATCGTATCTAAAATTATCATGTCTATAAATTATTAATCATCTCATCTTCATTGGTCATTACTATTTAATATTTGATATTCAAATGGAAATTTATTAAATTTTAAAATACATACTATATATATTGTAGAAACCTAATTTTTTTTGGACCCCTAAACAAGGTACGTTTTTCCTTAAAATCGAGCTTCTAAATCAACCTCAATTTCGTGACCTAATGTCTTGACACATGGACCTGGCAAGGTGAGCAAATCCGATTTTGACACTTTGACATGGAAAAGTCAACGTTGGAGAAAAGTCAAAACAAAAAAGTCAAAATTGATAAAAGTCAAAGATGAAAAAGTCAACTTTGAAAAATCAAGATTAAAAACGAAATTTGGATGTTGAAGAGGTAATCTTGACAATTAAGAAGTCAACTTTGAATAATGGAGGGATAAAATTAAATGGATTAAAGTTGAGCTAAATAGTGGAAAAAAGACTTGGTGAAAAATTCAAGACAAAGTTGGAAGCCCATTTTCCTTCTAAATGCAAGAAATGGAAAAATGATGGAAGATGGAAGCCTATTTTTTTTTATTTAAAGTGGTAGGGTTTTTTAATGGAAGATGGGAGCCTATTTTTAAGGAAAACCCAAATAGTAAAAAAATGGTGGAAGATGGAAGCCCATTTTTCTAAAATCCAAGTGGTAGAATTTTTTTTTCTTTTTTTTTTTTTAAATGGAAGAAGGGAACCCACTTTTTATTAAGGATCCAATGGGTAGAAAGTTGGATAGGAAGATAGGAGTCCAACTTTGTAAAAAATAAGGAGAGCCAACTTTAAGAGTCCATGTAGAATTTTTTTTTTTTTGTTGTTGTTGGAAGGCCCAAGCTTAAAGTCGATGTAAGAAAATGGATAAGTGGAAGAGGGGTGTAATTAGAAGCAAACAAAAGTTGTAGGAAAACTGTATAAATAAGTGTAAGGTAAACTTGTAATAAAGTCGAAGAGTGAAGGATGCTCTTGGAAAAGGTTAAGTGGCAACTTAGTAAATAAGTTGATGAGTCACATGAGATAGAACATGACTCATCAAGGTTGTACATGAGTCATCTATTAGAGGAGGAAGCTCATTGGTGGGTGAGTAAAAGGTGGCCAAGTGGCTAAAAAATAGAAGAAACTAGAGAAAACTAGAAGAAAAAAAAAAAAGACCTAAGAGGTAATAGGAGATTTCGGCCAAGGCAGTAAAAGGGCTGGAAATTCTGGGCAAAAACAACAACAAAAGGAGAAAAAAGAAGAGAAAAAAAAAAGAGAAAAAAGAGAGAGAAAAAAAGGGGAAAAAATAGAGAAGAGAGGTTTCTTGGTTTTGAAAAAAACTTATCTAAGCTAGTTTTCTATTTTTCTTTCTTCTCCATTTTTTCTTTTCAAGTTTTCTTCTTTTCCTACATGGTGTCATACATCTTTTCTTCTAAGTTTTAAAATTTCTAAAAAAAAATCATGAAAAAATTTATCTTTTCTTCTCATTTTCAAAACCATAAAAGTTTTCTTGCTACAATGATTCCTAAAGTGGCACAACTTCAAGGTTTTCCACTACATGTATTTCTTCCTTTGTTTAGATATATGATGTCTTGTGGTATATTGTGGTTGATTGATTATTCCTCTCTTGTTTTCTTTTGAAAATAAAGAAGTTGTAAGCTTGATAATCTTAGATTTTTCTAAGTGATAGTTGAGCTGGATTAACCATTCATGTAGCTAACTTTGAGCTGACTTAGTCTTTTCCTAAAAATCATTCTCTACAATTTTTTGTTTGCATTTTTACTATCTTTAGTTGCTGTATATTTTTTCCATGGTTTATTATGGAGCATTCATGATATTTGATGATTTTTCTCTCCTTGAAAAGTGAGTTGTGAGCTTGATGATCTTAGAATTTTTGTTCTAAGTAATAGTTGTGTTGGATTAACCATTCATGAGGCCGACTTTGAGCCAACCACTTTGCTTGCTGAAAAAATTGTTTTGTAAAATGATACCCAAGGGATTTTGGTTATGATTAATCAATAGTCCATGGCCAAGGTCTTGTTTTTCACAATGCTTGAGAAAATTAATGTTTTAAAGGTTGGATATGGAGATTATGGGCTACATGAGTCTATGCATTTTTTCAAGAAATAAAAAACTGTTTTGAGACGATTTTCAAATGCTTTGGCCGAACCTTGGGGAAGGGTTTTCAAAATTGTTTTTTCGGTTTTTCAAAGTTTAGGAGCAAGGTTTTGATAAAATGAGTTTTTGGTAGCTAAAACGAGTTTCAAAATGAGTTAAATTTTGGTTTTTACACTAGGGAAGAGGTTCGGGCAATCCCTAATTTTCCTAAAAAAATTTCATTCTTTTTGCTTTCTTCGATTTTCCAAATGTTGCATCGAGGCTAATTGAAGGATGTTCGGATGTCTAAACAATAGTATTTGAATGCTTTTTCTTTTTCAAGTCAATTCGCCTAAATTTGCTCTAAGGTTACTCAAATACTTTTTCCATAAGTATTTGGATATTCCCTTTAATCCAAGCAAAAATCCGTGCCCAAAAATCTGTCTTTGTCTAAGTCCAATTTAAGTTTTTTCCAAAGGTGTTCTGATACCTCCTTAGGTATTCAGATGCCCTCTCTGCAAGAGAGAAACTCATTTCGATAACGATCCCGTTTTAGTGCATTTCATACTTTTAAAAAATGTATTTTCAAAATTCGTCATAAAAAACGTGCTTTCTCGATTTCATAAACATTTGGAAAGAATTATTTCTTAATCTTTGCTAGGTTTGTCAGGGAGGTTAGGGAATTCTTTAACGCACATGTTTATGAAATCCTAAAGTATGATTTTTGTTTTACTCAAAATTATATACGTGTAAGGCGAAAGAATATTTTTCTAAGCTTTGCCGGGGAGTTCGTTAAATGTTCCGACTTTTGCCACTTATGTAATTTCAAATAAATAAATAAATGAAAAAATGATTTTCAAAATGTAGTTGTATGCATATTCTTGTTTATGTTCTTTAATAATTATTGCTTATACTATGTTCTTGATTATGTTATTTGGTGATTAATATTCATATGATTTTTTGTTTATGCCATTCAATGATTATTGTCAATAGTATGATTTTTTGTTTATATTTTTAATGATGGATGTTCATGTTAATTTCTTATTTATGCCATGTGATAATTAGTGTTTATATTACTTTTCTCATGTTGTATATTAATGTTATTTTGCATATTCATGTTTATTTAAATGAGTTTTAATGCACATGAAAAGTCATGTTTTAATAACAAACGAGGCAATATTCCAGAGTTAAAATAATTCATTAGTTCTCTGCTGGGTTTGCCGAGGAGGATGTCATCAATTATCATTAGCAACAGAATACCTTTTTTTTAAAAAGGAGAATGATGAGAATTTTTTTTTTTAAATAAGGAAAATTTTTATGTTTTGTTAGGGAATATAAAAAAATTTGTGGTAATTAATTCCGAATCATTCTCAAATAATATAATTGTTTTCAAAAGGGAATTATTTTTAAATACCAAATCCAAGATCAACTTTCACCGAGACTTAAGATAAAACATGATTAATAAAGTACCGTTTTATAGGGTGTTGTGGGGATGCTAATACCTTCCCCGCACGTAACCGACTCCCGAACCTGTATTTGTTTTTTCTCTGGTTTAACGTGGATTTTAAAATTGGTTCTGAAAAATATTTAAATTAATTTTAAAATATTTTACAAAAATCGATTTTAATAGATGACCGATCACACCTAGCCAAAAAGATCGGTGGTGACTCCCTTTTTCGAGATTTTTCAAAACTGTTATTATTTTCGAGGAACCTATTATCTTTTTCCATCCGCCAAACGCCATTTAGCGGTCGCGAGATCGTTATGACATATATCATGTAATTTTTAATCATGATTTTTTAGAAAATTTAGTTTTAAGTTAAGATTAGATATTTATGACAAATAATTGAGCAATGACTAATGAGTTGTACTTCTTTTTATATTATCTTATCAGCTCTTAAATCTCAGTCTTATACTCTTATTTATTATTCAAATATAGCTATTTGCCCATTTTGATTTAATTGTTAGTATGTACAATTATATTTGTATGTATGTATAATATAAATTATAATATATTACATGTTGAAATTCGAGTTCATCAAATCAATTATTTTAAATACCAATATGATTAATTTATAATATATTATTTTTTATAATAAATTACTTAACAAATTGATTTTATATAAAAAGTTATTTTATATTCTTTTGGTGCTAATAAATATTGATTTTAATATATAAATATAATTAAATTATCATATTATAACAAAAATTTACTTAAAAAAATAATAATAAAAAGCGCAAGATTCCACCAAACTCCACTGGTGGGTTTGTCATAACTAGGGGAATGGCCTGTTGCAGGTGGGTGTATAGTCGCAAATGGGGCAAGCCCAGAATGGGCGAAGTTGATTGGAGCTTACTGTAAACCTCAAAGCCCAATAGTCCAATAACTAACCCAATAGCTAAAGAATAAAATAACTAAGCCCAATAAACCCATTGGACATCAAATCCAATCAAAAAATGAAGCCCAACATAGTTTAAGAGGAAAAACTCTTCCAAAATTAAACTCGAATCAAGTCCAATCATAATATTATCTTCTATATCATGTGTCGTTCACCTGCGATAATGTAATCTTATCGTACTTAAAATTATCATGCCTATAAATTATTAATCATCTCATATTCATTAGTCATTGCAATTTAATATTTGCTATTCAAATGTTAAATTATTAAAATATATACTATATATATTAAGTAATTTTTAATCATGATTTTTTTAAAAATTTAGTTTTTAGTTAATATTAGATTATTATGACAAATAATTGAGCAATAACTAATTAATTAGTGGTACTTCTTTTTGTATTGTATTACCAGCTCTTAAATCTTAGTCTTATACTCTTATTTATTCTTCAAATATAGTCATTTGTCTATTTTGATTTAATTATTATTATGTACAATTATATTTATATGTATGCATAATATAAATTATAATGTATTTACATGTTGAAATTCAAATTCATCAAATCAATTATTTTAAATATCAATATGATTAATTTATAATAAATTATTTAACAAATTGATTTTATATAACAAATTAGTTTTATATCCTTTTGGAGCTAACAAATATTGATTTTAATATAGAAATATAATTAAAAACATCATATTATAACAAAAGCTTACTTAAAAAAATAGTAAAATATTTTTAGATGTGAACATTTAAATTATGTAGAAATGATTACATCTAATATAAAATAAAAATGATGTAAAACATATCCGAACCCGAATCCGAAGTAGTCCGAACCCAAAAAATCCAAACTCGAAAAAGCTCAAACTCAAAATAACTCGACTCGAAATGACCTTACCCAAACCTACTTAATTGCCACCTCTACTCTTGAGGTCATCCTATTAATTAATTAAGTCTTCTTTTCGCAGAAATAATGCGACCAATTTATAATTTGGATTATGCAATTTAGCATGCACACGCCATTTTTTGCATTTTTTTTATCCATATTAAAGTTAATCAAAATTAATATTATATTATGTATCTCTTATACTGATTGATGTTATTATATTCAAAATTTTCCATTGCATGATTACAAATTTTAATCATTGGGTCTCATTTTAGTTGTTTTATAAGATTGACAAGTTTTCGACCATAGCCTGTTGTTCATAAATTCCTTTTTTTTCATGCAACTCCAAATACTAATCCAATATTCCATAAGAGGACAGTCCCATAAAAATAAAAAATCATTTCTCCCTGAGATTAATAAAAAAGGAACAAGAACTCCCCTGCCACACACCAGCAATCAGGAAAATACACCTCAAATCCCCATAACTTTACGCCAAAGATCTTTCCTAACAGCTTGATAACACTAATAATCATCACAATGTATTTTAGCTTCACACTATAATTCTTGATAAATCGAAATCAATACTAAATCATCCTCAATAATCCCTATGGGCCAAACTAAAATTTTACCATACTGACAAAACTACATGAGATCCCCCAATGGACAATTTACCAATATCCAATGAAATTCCCTGACCCCATCAATTAAGCATCAATTGATCCCTACTCAACTATAGTCGGAAATTAATAATCCACCAGCAAACAAGTGCTAAAAAATCTTTATATCGAGAAACATTTTTAATCTATACCATCAGAAGCCCATCTCATATAATATTAAGCCTACTAAACAACTCAAGTAATCATGAAATCACACAAACAATCGTACAGAAAAATAATATATCCTAAGCAAAACCTGCATCTGATGAAGATCAATTTCTAGTCTCCAATTCTATTAATCTTTGAATAACCAATTCATCATCGCAATTTGCAAACAGACCCAACATTTTTCTCATCTCTCAAGTGGCCTTAGCTTCCTCTGTTATTACTTTGAACCTATTTAAAAGATCACTATTCGATAATGATTCATTAGCAAATCTTGTCTCCTAACTTTTCATCATTTTTCCCATATTCTTTTTTGATTTCCTTCCTCTCTTTTTGTTTTTTTTTATTGATTTTGCAAAGAATCGCTTCCTCAATCTCTTTCAAAAACTTGAAACTTTTCTACACCCTATTTTTGAAGAACCAGCATCTTGCCGAGATTGGTTACTTTCACGCAAAAGAGACATACAAGGAATTTTATCACATTCTTCATTTAATGGCCCAATTCCAATATCCTTGGCACTCGGTCCATCCTCCTTTAGAACACCTTCCTCACCCGTAAGCCCAATTATATCTTTTGCAGCTGGCATTTTATTGAGAAATTGCTCATTCGAATCCTTCTCACTTCTCACATTATCTAAGCTATTATCTCCAAGCATTAACTCCAAATTTGCTACTATATTATTCAGATGATTCTCACAACCACTGGTTCTATTTTCAATGACCATGCAGACATCCTCAACCACCACTTCCTCAACAGCCTCATTAACTTTAGCCGTAATTTTGTTCTTAACCCGAGATTGCATTGGACTAGTGCATGTGAAGAGAGAAGAGTGAGGTTGGCCATTATTGTAGTTAGGTCCAACGTTTGTCTCTACCAAAACTGAGATAAAAGGATTTTCATCTTCTTTCAATTTGAAAATCGATGCCATCTCAATATCGTCTTGAATTGAATGATCATTCACTATCTTTTCGTTTTTCAAACAAGATTGTTGCTCCTAGGGACAATACCACTCAAAACCCGTTTAAATTCGTCCATATTATTATTTTTTTTTATAAAAATTTAAACAAATATAATTTTTCTTATTTTTTAATAATTTTGTTCTTTTATTAAAATTAACATATTTTTAAATCCTTACACTATAATATTATATATATTTATTCTTTTTATGATATAAATTATATAAATTATATAAATATAAAATAATGTATTCTATAAATAAAAAACGGGGCAGGCTTTGATTGTTGGAGTAAAGGTCCAACCCATTTTCTAAATGAGCATCATTTTTTTCCAAAACTTATATTTCGGGTCTAATATTTTTGTTAAACCTTTCCAAATATCGACAAACCTTCGAATTTAGACGAATAGTTCGACTGTTGAACAAGTCTAATAAAAGGATAACATACTTGATATCTACTCTTGAGATCATCCTATTAATTAATTAAGTCTTCCTTTCGCAGAGATACTTATTGTTTTCTTTCTCAGTTTGAACACTCTTATTGTTATAGTTGCCACAAGGTTGAGGTTAATATTGAGATAATGCGACCAATTCATAATTTGGATTATGAAATTTAGCATGCACACAGTATATTTTTTTTATCCATATTAAAGTTGATCAAAATTAGTATTATATTATGTATCTCTTATACTGATTGATGTTATTCTATTCAATTTTTTCCATTGCATGATTATATATTTTAGTCATTGGGTCTCATTTTAGTTGTTTTATAAGATTGACAAGTTTTCAAATACATATCTAAAAAAATGCCATGTTAGCAATTTTGTCATGGGTGGAAGTCCTCAATTTGGTCCTTTTTGAAATGTCTAGGACTCAACTGCAGAAGCATGCTAAGTATTAAGGTAAAAACTGTAGTTATGCGGAAATGATTTACTACGTATCTTCCAAAAATCAAGCAAATTAATGGATGCAACATGAATCCAAAAGGAAAGAAAAAATAAAAGAAAAGAAATAAAAATCACGAAATATTATAGTAATTAGGATGGAGACCTATTCCAGGATTGGACGAGTGTATTGAGTTGGGTCTGGATATGAATTTTTCTAATTCGGTCCGATCTGATCCAATCCAAATTACTGTTTATCAATAAAAAATATTTTTATTTAAATTTAATTATAAATATTATTATAAAAATAATATTTAAATATTATTTTGAAATATGATCTGAATTTTTAAGCCAATCTGATTCGAATCTGAATAAAAAAATAAAAAATTCGGATCACACCCACCGAGGGAGGGTGTAAGAAAATTCGAATCTAACCAAGATTGCACCATCCGATTAACACCCACCGAGGGAGGATGTAAGAAAAGAGAGAAGCTTTGTAAAAGTACGTTGTTTGGTTGTAAATAAAGATGGGTCCCGCAAAGTTGCCTTGCAAGAGGAATATATTCATTTTGAAGAATAAATTCTCTAAGCACATAAAGATGCTTGAAATTCAAGCAAACATGGCCTTAATACTAAGCCACCCAACTTTTCCTCTATGCTGTGGTTTTGAAACATAATGAACTAAAAGTTAAACTCAAACTTTGCTTGATTATATTATAAAGGGACAGCTATTGTACCATACCGTTCTAAAGAAGAATCTCCAAATCTAATTGAAATTCATCATTTTCTTCATAAATATGGAGAGAGAAGTGCCAAAATATATATAAAGCAATTCTACACTATAATAAGCAAAAGGGTGGTGGAAAAAAGGCTTGAAGGGGGATTTCCTACTAGATCCATATCATTTAGATATTAATATGATATTGTCTCGAACTAGCTTGACTATATCTTGTTGGCATCCATCCATTGGTTTGACACGAACAATAATTATATAAATGTATTTTTACTAAAAGTATGTGGATGTAAATATCTGATCATTTAATTTAATGCATATGTATATATCGAACTCCTCTTTAAAAGAGATGGTTTGAATCTATCTTCTCTTCAAAATTACTTTTAATCGAAAACTTTTGTGAATATACAACCAATTGATATTTAAAATGCTATAAATGGGGTCTAAATTTGAAAACCAAAACTTGAGACCATATAGTAGCTCCAATAGATGTAAGATTGGCATAACTTCATTGAAGATATAGAATTTATTTTGGCTTAAGAATCTTTGTTTGATTGTCAAAGAAGAAAGCATTTATTCCCACTAGGATTTGGGTAAACACCATGCATTTTTTCCTTTAGATTTTTATCATCTCCCACCACATTTGACATCTTTGCATAGAGGAAGAGAAAGCTTTTTTTTTAAATATTGTTCTTAGTCATCTTGATTCACTACTACTTTTTTAACCATAGGTGGGGCCTTGTGTCAATTTATTGGGTTTGACCCATTGGCATTCAAGTGTATTTTTGTTTTATTTGGTTTGGAAATGCATGGGATGGGATGGGATGGGATGGGATGGGATGGGAAGGGAAGACAATCTTCAGTTCCACAAAAGTGATAAGAGAGAGTGAGGCCCATCAAGCTTTAGAAGATGGATGGACTGAGCCAAGGGTCCCCTACTCATACTTGCTGTCACCAAAAGCTCTATTCTTTAGCCATTGATGTTACATACTCAGATTCTACCAACCACACACCCTAAAGTTAATGGTTCCTTCTTATTTTCTTCACATTAATTTGCTAATTTTAGATTTTATAATTTTGGGTATGATATAATTATACGACATGAACACGATATGAAATTAAAAAATGATTTAAATATGATATAAATCACGACACGACAAGAAAAAATAATACAAACAGATAAGAATACGCGAACGTATCAAAATCTATATAATACGAATTATTAACGTGTTAAAATTTATATAAATTTATAGTACCTTAAACACGATTATAATACATAAATAAAATGAATATAACACGAATGCATAAATCATCAAATCTAACTATCTTCACATCTTAATTTCTTCAACATTATTTTACTTTTATTTATTTATATGTGATTTAATTATCAATGTATATATATATATATATTTCGGAGATAATGCAATTGGGAATCAAATATCAATATCAGTGATATACCCCTTGACTTCAAATTTGAATCTTATTGATTATGGAAAGTACAAAATAGATTTGCATATATGCAACTTCAAGCTATAAATGAAGTTGCGTATAAGTTGCATATATATGAATAAAACAGTTTTGAGTTCTAACTGCATTTGTAATAGATAATAAAGAAATATTTTTTCTTGCATATGGGAAAGAATTTTGTTTTTTTGTGTGCTAAGAACAAGGGAAGGTAGTCCAACACTCCAAATGGCTATCTGCAATACATAGAAATTAGTGCGACTTCCAAACTCAAATCGAATAATGCATATTACATGAATTGCAATACATCCTAGACACATATATATGTCCCACTTCCACCATAATTCTAAATTGCGATCGTAAATTTTGTTGCGGACGTGATTACGAGTGTTGCGGGCGTTCGTAATACGTTGTGAGTGTTGCGGATGTGAATTTAATAGTGTTTCAAGGAATTTGATAATGTCTCGATCGTTACATAACAAACAAAATACGATACGAAATTTTTTATTAAATTGCGACCATTACATTAAGTGACCGCCTCATTTTAGAATTATGACTTCCACCTACCAAAACTATATCTGCAGAGCACTACTAAAATGCCCAACTACATCAGATTTTAATCACTTGATGTTGTAAAGGAAATTAAGAAAAGATGTAGATTGTTGCATGATGTTATTACATTGTAATTGGAATTACAACTGCCTTGTCACTTCTTTTGGATAATATTTAACTGAAAGGCAAAAGAAACAAAAACAAAAAGATAAAGAAATTATGAATAAGTTTGATTATAGCTTGATTACCTAGTACTTTGGCCGTTAATCATAAAATTTGCTGTCAAGAATGATGACAACCTTTTCCTTGGTAATGTCATAAAGGATATACGTCTTTGTTTCCAAACCATCATAGCTTATAGCCCATACAGATTTTAAACTTCACTATAACCTAAAAAGGGAATTGTACTATAAAAACCAACAAAACCAGTCATGTATATATATATATATATAGTAAGATTTTAATTTATATATATATATATATATATATATAATAATTAATGGGTTGATGAAAGAAGGGGAAAAGAGGATGTCCATGTTACATATTGGTTGCCATGATGATTGCATGGGGTGAGTCTCAATCATATCCTAATCAGGGATTTAAATTGCGGTTGCAGGCATATTTTTGATCGTATCATATTTATCGCGATTGTAGATATAATAAATGCTACCGAAATTAATTACGGTAAATATCGAAGATGAAAAAAATCGAAATCATAAAATAATAACTATAACATCGCATTGCGGTCGCTATTTAAATCTGATACTACTCAAAAAGCTTTCACATGGTAATGATATAGAAGAAGAATAACTCCACAAAGATATACTCTTCTTTTGGTGATGACAAAAGATACATTACTCTCACTCTCAAACATATCAGATTTCTACATTCTAACCATATTTTTCTGTTGTAAAACTTTCCCACTTATCTTTTCTTTCTTAAACAGTACCCCAACAGTTTTTTTTTTCTTCTGCAATTTGGCAGCTCTACGTACAGATCTGTATGTCTGTCAGTCAGTGAGTGAGGGTTAATTGTAATATAAATATATTGTATTGTACGTATGCTGTGCTGATGACACCATCTTTAGAGTATCTTTTGTTTGGGTAAAGGAAGGGGCGGGTGCATGTTAGTATACTGTATGGTATTATAAATTTTGCTTTTCTTTTTATATGAAGAGAAAACTTGTCGCTTATTCTTTTTTTTTTTTTTTTTTTGTTTTTTTTTGTTTTTGTTTTTTCTAGTTGAAAAACCACCCAAAGCAGCCCTCTCTTTTCTTCTTCAAAAACGCACCCTATTCCTCCCTATTTGCATCGCATTTGTTCTTGAATCTCTGGGTATTCTCACAGCCGCTAGCTTGTGAGTGAGAGAATGTTCCAACCCAAGAAGCCCTCAACTATGAATTCCCATGATAGACCCATGTGTGTTCAAGGTGACTCTGGTCTTGTTCTCACCACTGACCCCAAGCCTCGCCTGCGTTGGACCGTCGAGCTTCATGAACGCTTTGTCGATGCTGTTACTCAGCTTGGAGGGCCTGACAGTACTTTACCTATTAATCCTTTTCCTTCAAATTCATTACTACTCCTATATTCATTTCTTCATAATCTTCATATCTTATCCTCAATATTTGCTTAACTAATTTGACAGAGGCCACTCCAAAAACAATCATGAGAGTTATGGGTGTGAAGGGTCTTACACTTTACCACCTCAAGAGTCATCTCCAGGTTTGAATACAATACAACACCAATATCTCATCTCATGCTTGCTTTAGCTTTTTCTTCCAGCCCTTTTGTGACCAGCTTCTCCATGTAGGGTTGTCTTGATTTCCCTTTTCTTTTCTTTTTTGTTATTTTATTTCAATTTTCCTTTTTGCTTCTTTTGCTTACAATACTTTTAATTCTTCTTGCTGGATTAGAAATTCAGGCTTGGAAAGCAACCTCACAAGGAATTAAATGATCACTCTATAAAAGATGGTAAGAGATCAGGTGGACTCTTCTTTCTAGGGTTTTCTTTATCAACTCAACACATACACTACTACTTTAGACAACTATCTTTTTGTTTTCAATTTATTACTTCTATATAAATATATATATTCATGCATATTTGTAGCTAAATGGTTTATTTTCTTTCCTGTTTTTCCGGGAGCTCCGGCATTAGATCTTCAAAGAAATGGTGCATCTTCCTCTGGCATGATGGCTCGTAGCATGAACGAGTATGTATTTATTCAATTGTTGTGATTTGAGTGGTTATATATATATATATATATATATATATATATATATATATATATATGAAGAGCAATCAAGTCACACCTACACCCTTTTAGAATTTTAATTACTATTAATATTTTACCAAATCGACCATCGGATTTAACAATATAGTCGTATTTGAATCGATCTAGTATTTCTATTATATCAATCGAGAATATAATATTTTTCAATATATTTAACTGTTAATTTTTTTTATATATATATCAAATAAATAGTTAAATATTTTTAATTAACTCGAAATTCGAAATGCATGATTTTTTATATAAATTTTTTTTATTTTTCTTACATAGGGCCACGTCGGTCTGAAAGCCCGTTCATTGTTCACAAAATAGTAAAAACTTATTTTTCTATTAATATTTATATATTTTTATAATAAAAATATTTTTCATTTATAAACAGTAATTCGGGTCCGACCGGGTAGGCCCAAACTCAAAAAACCTATGTCCAAACCCGTCCCAATACGGACCCGTCCGCCCGATCCTTGGATAGGTCTAATCTACATGAATAGAGTATAGAATACAACGGTCGCATTATACAAATATAAGTGTATAAAAAATTATGAAAAAGTATAATTAGTTTTACACCGGTGTTAGTGGAATTAGTGGATCCATATATATATATATATATATATATATATTTGAGGTTCTCAGGGATTGAAAGCTAACTATTGGAATTAAAAGTCCAATATTCTATCAATAAACCACATAGCTATTGCCGTGATTTTAGTTTACAAGATTCACAACTTGATAAAATTTACTTGACAAACATATACATAGAAGTGTTTTAAAAGATATATATAAGAGAAAAAGATCACTTAAGTTTGCTTTTTCTAATTCTTGTTTGGGGGTGTGAGGTTCGGATTTTCTTGTGGAATGTATGTGTAACTCACACATGGTTGATGTGATTAGGATGCAAATGGAAGTGCAGAGAAGACTTCATGAGCAATTGGAGGTATGCACAGATTCTCCTCATCTCAACAGATCATGTTCTTTCTTGCTTCACATCAATATATAGAAATCTTCTAGGGACTTTATGTGGATAAATCCTTTATGGATTTATCATCTATGTTGTTCCGATTCTTCATTTTTTTTGAAGTATCCGTGTCCGACGTATATCCGGACATGGGTATGGGGATACGATCTTCCAAGAACCCTCCAAATATATGAAAATCATGAAAAAAAAGTGATCATACCCATGTCGGACACGTATCCGTGTCGGACAATCACATCCAAATCCTAGTAACATAGCTTATCATGCTTGACAGGTGCAAAGACACCTTCAATTGAGGATTGAGGCTCAAGGCAAGTATATGCAGTCCATACTTGAAAAGGCTTGTCAAACCCTAGCTGGTGAAAACATGGCTGCAGGAGGCTATTATAAAGGTATGGGAAATCAAGGAGTTCCCGACATGGGAACGATGAAAGATTTCGGTCCTCTCAACTTTCCACCATTTCAAGACCTCAACATTTATGGAGGTGACGAACTTGACCTTCCACACAACATGGAAAGGCCATCACTTGATGGTTTCATGTCAAATAATGACAACATTTGCCTTGGAAAGAAGAGGGCTAGCCCTTATAGTGGTAGCGGGAAGAGTCCCTTGATCTGGTCTGATGAGCTCCGACTGCAAGACTTGGGAACAGCTCCATCATGTCTAGGACCTCAAGACGATCTTTTCAAAACCGGTGATAGAAATACTGAGCCAGACAGTATATCAGAGATTTACGAAGCAAAGCCGGTGCTTTCGGGCGATGGCATAGGTGAAAAGAAGTTTGAAGCATCGCTTAAGCTGGAAAGGCCATCGCCAAGAAGAGCACCACTTGTGGCACAAGGGAGAAATTCACCATTTGGATGATCAATTGCTAACATTTGACTTATTATTAGACTTAAGATTAATCAATTATGCTCCCCTGAGTGATATTTCATTAGGGTTTTAGTATTTAAATTATAATTAAAATAGGGTTTTTGCTGAGGTATATGATAATGCATGCCAATCTAATTTGTTACTTAAAATTAATTGTTATGTTATGAGTTTAGTACACCAATTTGTACTTCCCCATCATTCTCAATTTTATGGCATTGATAATTTCTACTATATATTTTGCACCTTTGCAGCTTCTCGATCTATCTTATAGCACTTTATTTGTGTGTGTCATGTCATGCCTATTTTTTTCACTTGAAAAAGCTTGAAATTTATATATATTTCATTTTTTTGGGTACAATGGAAGTTGCAATTTGATATAGGAGAAGAGGTTGTAGATACTGAAATTCGAACTCTAGACTTATTGGATGCTACATCTATTAGTAGCTGCATGAACTAATTAAACTGAACTTCAAGTTTGAAACCTATACTAAAAAAATGAACAAATTTAATAAAATACAGTAAAAGTCAATTTTTTAATCTTTGAATATCGAATAAAGGCAATGAAACTGGGATGGAGGCATAATTACATACGTATTTCTCTTCAACAATTTTAACTTAAATTAATTCATTAATAGATTTTTTTTTTTTTTTATTATTATCTTCAATGCTATCAGTACTATAAAAATGAATTTGCTACTTGTGGATTCATTGATAATGTTATATAAGAGAAGATTGTACCCTTTCATTAATTTTTGTATCTATCATCTTTGCATGTCAAAATTTGAATTAATGTGCTCAAATATTTTATTTTATTTCTTTATTTGGTTGATTTGAGATAGGAGCTAGAGATTTTAAGTCATCTCTTTAAGAAAGGAGACAAATTTACTCATTATTGAATCAAATAAGTAATGATCTCAAAACTTTTAAGAATAGAGGAGGATGCCACAAAACTACTTGATTATAGGCATTTGCATTACTCTCTTCGTTCTCGATGTTATTAATTACCCTTTTTGGTCGTATAAGTCTAGATCTGCTCAAGTCCAGCTCGTATTGGGTCCATTTAGACATGGATTTTTTCACTTTGGACTGGCCCGAATTACTGTTTATGTAATAAAAATAATTTTTGTTTAAATTTAATTATAAAAATATAAAAATAAATTGCTGGCCGGTTCAAAACGAATTTAGATAAAGAAAAAAAATTCCCTACCGTAGTTCGACTCATGAGCAGATCTACGTGGTGATCACTATAAAAGACATTGTGTTCAAATTCTTCAAAGTGCTCAAAAGTAACTATAAAATATTTATGTTTTATAAAGTGAAGATGGTAGAGGGAATTTTCAGCTCAATTAACTAGTTAGGATGTGAGATGGTGTAATAATTGGATGATGATCTCTTGAATGATTATAAAGAGTTGGGTTCAAATCTTCTTAAAAAAATTGTATACCTTAACCTTAATATTGGGTGACATTATCTTAATTTGGATACACAGGAAGAGACCGTACCATTTGAATATGTTATTTTTGACAATTCTTGTCCCCGAAAACATTGTACAAATGGTAAAATTAATGTACTTGTTGTGATGCTCTTACTTCGTCAATGTCTGTCTTCTTGTTAGAATGAAGTAAAGTTTTAAAACCGTTACTTTTAAGTTAGTTACATCCTATCATTGAAGACGGCATCATCGGGAAGAACGAAGCTACACTGATTAAATAAAATCGAAGCCCCATTAAAGCAAATTAAAGATCATATATGGGTTTGGGAGCACATGCCGCTGCAGCAAAAACAGATATATATATATATATATATATATATATCATTGGGAACTAAGCTCATTTTTTGTACGTAGAAGCTCCTTTTCTTAATTTGTTAGAGCAAGATTAATTCCCAATGATAGAAGCCGACGTGGAGATATCTACCTTTTGACCTCTTTAGCTCTCCTTATTCCTTGGGTCTCAATTTTTATAGAGGACACTAATTAATTAGTATTTTCAGGTCTCATATTCAAGTCTGAATCATCATGTGTGGATTAACTCTAATTTTATGTTCGATTTATCCAGCTATATACCGATTTATTCATTGGTTGGTTTGTTTATTTGATTAATTAATTTATTATAATGTAATGTAACACTTGAATATGATTGTAATTTATCTTTATACTCCATAAAAAATAAATGTAAGTGATAAAAGAGTGAAGCCTCTGCAAGATAGATCCTTTATTCAAAGTCTCGTCTATAAAGGAACATTTCAATAATTAGAATTATGACAAGAACAATTTATAACAACAAAATACAATAATATTTTTAAAAGAGAAATGTAAATTAAATAAGATTAGGAAATAATTAAGGTTTCTTTTGGTTGATTCTTTTGTTATGTGTTTTTTTTGTTACATATTTACATTTTTTATTTGTTTTATTTAGTTTTTTTCATAATTAAAAAAGAAAAGAAACATTAATAAAATATAATCTAATAAACATCTAGGACGTAAAAGAGAAAGAGATAATAAAAGAACTAAATTACACTTCAAACATCAAGGGATTTGTCCAGAACTAAGCATCATGGGTTAATAAGAAATTAATCCAAAATTTAAACTACCAATGAGGAAATATACAAATGGTTAAAATTTTAAATTGTAAGAATGGGTTTATAGTTGTTACCATCTCAATTTTTAGTCTCAATCAATGTACATGCATCCAAATTGGTACTATATTTTGTTTATTATAAGATGAAGAGTTGCTATTTTGATGCAATATCCATATGTAGTTATATAAACTGCTAATTATTATTAAAATTGATATTTATGATTAAAAAATTAAATATTTTACCCAGGATAAAATGTAATTTATTGACAATCTATATCTTATAATATGTATATAACTATTTGATAACCATATATCTTTGCTCATGCACTTGGATTGAGCTTAAGTGACAAAGATACAGTCCACAAGATTAATTCAGTTGATAAGAAGTGAGCTATTTTTTTTCGTCAAACAGGATTCGACCCTTGTGGAGAGCATTTTGAAAATAAAATTTTGAATGCACCAAATCAATATAGAGTGTACCGTTAAAATCGTAGGAGAAGAAGATTAAACCTAAATAAAATCGGGGATACTAAACTAATATTTTGTTTTAAAAGATAGAATGAAATTACAATAAAGATCTTATGTTTCAAGGAATATGATTTTCATGAAGACATAACATTTTTTATCTATCTATATATCTAACTTTCTATTTATGTTGAATGGTAATCTAAGATATTAGATCCATGCAGTAAAGAGGAGAGGAATTCCTTTGTTGAGGATATAAAAAGAGATGGGTGGTGCCACTTACCTTTATCGGTTGCGGAGAAAATTTTGGGGACTGCAAGTTGTCAAAAAAGCTTCTTGTCTCCAATACATACCTATATACTAAAACACACACAAATTAAGAGAGTGATAGGAAAAGTAAAAAGCTAATCAAGCCTAAAGGAGAGGGGAAGAATACAACTCACTCCCACAAGTGCACATATCGAGGAAGCTTCTATCTTTATAATGTTCATAAACAAAGTAAAAAGTTTATGCACCTATCTGCTTTTTTTTTTTTCTATATTTTTTAATTGCATTTGCATTTGCACTTCCAATTTCATCTCATGCATAACACTCTCATGAATGAAATGAATTAATTATTATATATATATATATGAATTACAATTATCTCAAATTAAAAGATGGTTGGAGCTAGGCATGCACGTTCTTCCAAGCAATTCTATATCGTTTGCATCTCTCTCTCTATATAAAGCACTTTGGATTCTATTTGCTTACTCATTTGACAGCTTTAGGTTAATTGTGCATCTCAGAATTCTGTGGAAAAAGTACAGTATACCCAGTCCAGAAGCTTCTTCTGTCTCGCAGTTAATATTGTACTTGTGGATATATTGTTTTTGTTTTAGTATTGATACGTATTGGTATCGATGTATTTCGACGTACCGTTTCGAGTTTACCGATATTTTTAAAATAGTTTTTCATATATCTATATATATATATATAACATATTTTTAAGTTTTTTAATAAAATATATATTATATACACATGTAAATATACATCCATTACATGTATATATATATATTTTTATACAAATATAAGTTTTAAATATTTAATATCTAAAATATTTAGTAAAATAAATGTTAAAATGTTAAAAAAATATAGTAAATTTTTATTAATTATGTTCAATAACCTAATTTAATGAACATATATATATTTTAAAATATAATTATGAAAAAAATAAAAATGATGATGACATAAAAAATATTGAAAATGGTTTAAAAATTCAAATAAGTTAATTTTTAAATAAAAAAATTTAAAAAAAATCAAAATCTTGTACCAACCGGTACATATCAGTACTGACCGGTATTGACCATACAGACCGGTACAGGTCGGTACGACCGGTACGGGCCGGTACCAAAACCGGAACGAAACGAGACTCGTACCGTTCCGGTTTACCTTAAAAATGGTACATACCGGCCGATACGGCCGGTACCGGTACGGTACTGATAACCTTGCTCCTAAAGGTGTTTATGGCCAGGTCGAGTTCGGGTCAGGCCTATGTATAGTATCAATACCATATATATTTGTCCAAGCTCAGCCCGACCCAAAATATGGACCTCAAGTTCTGTCCAAACCCGCATATATTTGTAAATAAATAGTCCAAACCCGTTTAGGCCCGATCATATTTTTTTTCTAAAAAAAATGTTATTTTTCATTTAATATTTAGTAATTTAATATTCTTCTTTTATTAAGTTTTTAAATATAGACCATTTAACATTTTTTTTAATATTTACACTATAATATTATATATATTTAATCTTTATATGATATAAATTATATAATATATGTAAAATAAAAATAATATATTATATTATATAACTGGAAAATGGGTCAGGTCGGGCTCGAGTCTTGAATAGCCAAGGCCTGGCTCATTTTTTAAATGGGCCTCATTTTCTTTGTCCAAGCTCATTTTTCGGACCTAATATTTTTGTACAAGCCTTCCTAAATATCGGGCGGACCTTCGGGCTTGAGCGGGTAGTTCGACCCTTAGACAAGACTACTCCCTCCCAACCCCACTCTTTCTCCATACCATTAACTCTCATGTAGGTTTTGTTTTTTTGGTACAAAAGAGGCCGTAGTCCAAAGATAGGGAATAAAGGATGGAGTTACAGACGCTAGGAGTCGAACCCCAAACTTCTTGGATACAATCTCTTAAAGATGACTGCATAAATCAATTGAACTAAGTTTTGGGTTCACTCTCATGTAATTTTGCTACATATATATATATATATAAGTTGAATCACTACAAGAGAAAAGATATTTAGCGACGGATTTATTTTCGACGGATATTTTTCATCGAAAATAGTCGACATTACCGATGAAATGTCCAACATTACTGACGAAATTCTGTCAATAATGTTTTTGACTATTACTGATGGATTTCTGGAATATTACCGATGAAAATTTTGTATTACCGATGGAATATTTAAGACGAAAAATTTTCGTCGGTAAAAAAAAAATACAATTTTTTATAATTAGAAAATAAAAAGTTAAAAAAGAAAATTAAAAACAAAAAGTTTTTGCCTGAGCCCCCTTCCCCTTTCTTCTTTTTCTCTATTCTCTCTTCCCTTCCCTTCCCTTCCCGCAGCCCGAGCCCCATCCCTCTTCTACGCCTCTGCCTCTGGTCAGTCATCTTTGACTTTTCTCTCTTTCTCTTTCACTCTACTTGCTTAAGTTAAGATTTACTTCTTTCAAAGTTTCTTCATTTCTTCTCTCACTTCTCTGCCAACGAAACCCTAACCCCTTCATTACCACGTCCGAACTCTCCCGCCTCTAGTGTATTAAAATGCGGCCGTTACGTTACGTAACGGCTGCATCGTAACGGAAAATGAAGTTACCGAACCGCGATATCGGCGTTACGCGTTGGAGAAAACGAATCACGACCGAAACGGCCGAAACACGTTACATAACGCTGCGACAGCGACTTAAAAGCGGTGTAACGGCCCGCGACACCATGCTCTGCTCTGTTATGTTTTGTCTTTTGTGTGCAACAACAATTCTATTGTTTTGGTAGCTTTGATCTCCCTCTTTTACATCTTTTATTTATTTATTTATTTTAAATGTTCATGGCTATATATCAACTTAATTTTTATGTTTCATACGCTGCTGTGTTTGACATGGAGTATACAAGATGGCTAGAAGAAGAGATAGCATTTGGTGTTCATTGTAGTCTGCTTGGTGGTCGAGAGCCGAGACATCTTGAATCTAAGGGCATTGATGGAGGTGTCTTAAGAGGATCGAAACCAGTACTTGGAGGAACTGGGGGGCGAGTGTTGAGGTTGTGCCAACTAGGTGGCTGCTTAGACTACAACTGGTTTATATTTTTTGAGAACTTGTATCTTGTTGTGAAATTTACTATGTTTTTTTTTTAACCTTTATTTATTGTTAGATCATAGTTAGCTTAATCAATTGTTGTTTAGATAGTTGTTAGTTTAATTAAATGTTCTTTGTAATACTTTTATTTGTGATATACTCCAATTGTTTGAAATTAATTCTGAGTGAATATCAATTTGCATTTTTTTCAATGTTGTCTTGTTCTTTTGTTCTGCTCCTTTTGTTTTGAGCCTAAGCCTAACTATTACATTTCTTGTTTTAGTATAGTTTGATCATCTCCAAAGGTTTTGAACAAGTAGTTTAGTGAGAGATTTTATTTCCTCAACTGTGAGACTATCTTTGGCACGGGTACTTCTTGAACTTATATTTGTTGTTATTCATAATTTTATTTATGACTTAGTTTGATAATACTTGAATGATATTATTAATTATCCGTATTACGTTTTTTTTTTATAATAAAATTAGAGTTTTTTTATTTTTATAAATCAAATAAAATTCATATAAAATCATGATAAATATTAGAATTATAAAATATGATACTAATATGTATAAATATGTTATTTTTTAAGAAAATATGATTTTTGAACGAAAATTCACGTCCGCGATGACCGCGACACGTTACGTAACGCTTGCGACACCCGCAACTGTGACACCGCGACCGCGTCCGCGACGAAATCCGCGACCGCGATTTAAAATACTGCCCGCCTCATGCAATGGAAGCTCACGCGCGGCAGATGGAGGCCGCGTTTGGTAGATTTTGTTTCCTCTTTGGACGACTCTTCAGTAAAATCCGCTTCTCAAAAGGCTTTCCAGTCGCTTCCCGACATCTCCAAAGCTGTCTCCGAGCTTACGGTTTTGAAAGGAGTTGGCCCCGCTACTGCCTCCGCTGTTCTCGCTGCGTACGCTCCTAAAACGGTGTCGGTTATAACCTTCGAGGTAAATTTTTCTCCAATTTTTTTTCCCCGATTATTTTGCTTTTTTGTTTATTTATGAGTTATTTTATTTGATTTTACTATTATTGTATTCAAGCTATGGAGCTGGGCTTGGAAACTCGAAAGATTATTCGTTAAAGCAATACTTGTTATTTGTGGATAAACTACAGAGCAAATCTAAGGTTAGTGAGATTCCTTTTTATTCTATTAGAGTGTTTTTTTCAATGCATGGTTTGATGATTATAGCTATTACTCACCATTAAAGATTGTGTAACTAAAATATTCTAGTAGTTTTCAAGTTAGTACAATGGTAGTTCAATAAGGAATATTTCAAACTAATGAATTATTGTTGATAGAATTGATTGAGCTTAAAATTATTCATCTTTGCTATTTAAGATGTTGATCTCTGCTGGTATTAGAAACCTGTTTGAGTTCCATGAAAAGATTGCGGTAGAGTGATGAATTAATTATTTGATTCTAGTGAGGTATTGGGAGTTAAATTTTGTACATTTGATGTGGAATTTATTTCTATGTTTACTATTTTCTTGTTTTCTTGCTTCAGAACTGCTTTATGAGAAATGATCTTTTCATGCCAAGAATTACTTCACAGGAAAAAACCACTGAATGATCAAGAGTTGTTTTATATTGTTCAGAAGCTTCATTATCTCACTTAATTTGTAGCTTTCTGATGCTAGTGGTAATATGTTTGTTTCTTTTCAATGTTTAATGTTGTTGGTAGGTTATATTGTTCCTTCACTGGTTTTATAACTTGTTTGTGTTTCTTGGCTAATTATGTTTTTGACTAGGCAACAAAATCATATGTCTCAAGGAGTAAGGCAACTCTAATATTTTGTAGTTGGCAATATTCAATTAGTGATTCATGTACATTCAATGCAGTTATACTGTATATTCAAAAATCTATTCTTGAATGCTCTTGCATATTGACATTTTGTTTGCATAATGAGCTTACAAGTGGTCAAAGTAATGGCTGTTTGTTATTCCAGGAATTAAGTTCAAAAGGTGATTCCTTCACGCCATCAGATGTAGAAAAGGCTCTGTGGAGTTCAGCTGTTTGTTATTACAGGAATTAAGTTCAAAAGATGACTCCTTCATACCAAATTAAGGAAAGGAGATGCACCAGAATGGTTGTTGATGCTGTTAGATAATATTAGATAATGTGAAATAATAATATATTTTCGTAATATTATATAATTTTTAAAATAATTCATTTTTTTTAGTCCAATTCATAAATTACCGATGGAATCCGTCGGTAAAAGTATTACCGTCTTTCTTTTCCGATAGAATATTCTGATGGAAATATTCC
The DNA here is from genome assembly GCA_030761205.1 of Fremontodendron californicum. Taxonomy (NCBI): domain Eukaryota; kingdom Viridiplantae; phylum Streptophyta; class Magnoliopsida; order Malvales; family Malvaceae; genus Fremontodendron; species Fremontodendron californicum. The sequence goes on from JAULJL010000023.1 coordinate 13,497,114, forward strand.
ATCGGTAAAAGTACTACCGACGGAGTATTCCGTCGAAAAATTTCCGTAGTTAACACTTATACCGACAGAATATTTTTTACCGACGGATTTAATATAACCCACTTATGAATTACCGACGGAATTTTTCAATGGAAATTTCCGTCGGTAAAGGAATTACTGACAGAATACAGACTTTTACCGACGGAATATTCCTTCAGCCCGTTCCTGAATTTAAAATATTTAAATTTTATTAATAACTAATGTGTATTTATCTATATTTTTGTTTATATATTAATGTTTATGACAAATTATTTATTCGTATCATACTCCATTTACATTTTTTTAAATAACTATATGTAAGTATAGTATATTTGTAACATTATAATAAATCAAAAAAGATATATATTTGTAAAATTATACATAACATATATAAAATTTAAAATAATATTCATATACTAATAATTAATATTAATTGAATTTTTATTCAATTTAATAATATTATTGTGGATATAATTATTTATTTATTATTTTTGATAAAATTATTATTTTTTACTTACATAGTCAAAGTTAATAAATTTTTTTTAATTATTTATTTCTTCCTTTTCTTTCTCTTTCCTTTCTTTTCTTTTCTTTTCTTTTCTTTTCTTTTCTTTTCTTCTCTTTTTCTTTTCTTTTCTTTTCTTTTCTTTTCTTTCCTTTTCTTTTCTTTCCTTTCCTCTTTCTTTTATTTTATTTTCTTGCTCTTTCCTTTTCCTTCATTTCTTTCTGCACCAAATTAAAGAAAAGAAAAAAAAGCTTGCCACACACGTGAGAAGCAATAGACCAATGATATGGTTCAAATATTGAATCGTAATTCAATAAGGAAGAAGGGAAATAATAGAGAGATGAAGAAGGGAAGAAGAAGAAGAAGAAGAAGATAGATCAGAGGAGAGGGAGAATAAGAAACAAGAGAGACAGAGGGATATGGAATTCTGGAAATTCTATTCATGCTTTTCTCATCAGTATATTCTTCCTTTTGTATACAACGTTGCTGCACATGATCCCACATAACCGTTTGGACCAAAAGACTATAATGCCCTTGTTTGTTACAGAATATGAAATCAACTTACAATGCATGTCACTATTGGTTATAACAGAAATAGTAAAATGACTAGAATAAAAAACTATTTAAAAGCTAGACACGTATCAATACTCCCCGGATGAAAAGAATCCTTGTCCTCAAGGATTAAAAGTAGGAAACTTCTGCTGCAATTCGTAGAGGAGTTCCCAAGTGGCGTCCTCTGGAAAAGAGTTGGACCAACGAACAAGAACTTCAGTAACAACTCTATTACCTCTCTTCTTCATACGGCGTTGCAAGATCTCCACTGGCTCCTTAGAGATAGTGCCATCCGCAGCCACAAGTGGAAGCTGTAACTGAGTAGGTTGAGCACCAACATGCTGTTTCAATTGTGACACATGGAATGTAGAGTGTATCTTAGAGTGAGGAGGAAGTTGCAGTTGATAAGCGACCTGACCCACTCTACCAATGATCTGATAGGGGCCAAAGTATTTGGCAGATAGTTTCAAGTTGTTCCTGTTAACTACAGAAGATTGGCGATAGGGTTGCAGCTTAACATACACCCAATCACCCATTGCAAACACCCGTTCACTTCGTTTACGATCTGCAAAATGTTTCATTCGAGTCTGTGCCCTATGCAGATAGAATTTTAACATTCGAATGGCAGCCTCTCTAGCCTGCAAACTGCGATCCACATTGTCAACAGGGGAAGTCCCGGCCAAATAAGGCAAATGTGTGGGGGGAGGTTGGCCATACACAATTTCATAAGGAGTTGTATTGGTGGCTGAGTGATAGGTGGTATTATACCACCATTCGGCCAATGGTAGCCATTGATTCCACTCTGTTGGCTTCTCACTGGTCATACAATGTAAATACGACTCCAAGCATCTATTCACAACTTCAGTCTGGCCATCCGTCTGAGGGTGGTATGCAGTAGAGAGCTTCAAAGTGGTTCCCAACTTCTTGAAGAGAGCCTGCCAGAACAAACTCATGAAGACCCTGTCACGATCAGAGACAATACTAGTAGGTGTGCCATGTAACTTAAACACATGATCGAGGAACAGCTGAGCCACAGTGAGGGCAGTAAAAGGATGAGCAAGGGAAATAAAATGAGCAGCTTTGCTTAACCTGTCAACCACGACAAGAATGGAGTCTTTACCCCCAGATTTAGGTAAGCCTTCAATGAAATCCATAGAGATATCAGTCCATACTCTGTCAGGTATGGGTAGTGGTTGGAGGAGACCAGGGTTAGTTGCTCGGTCATACTTATGTTGCTGACAAATGATACATTCTCGTACCTACGTCGAATATCCTTTCTCATTCCTTTCCAATAGAAGATGCTAGTCATGCGATGAATTGTTGAGTGAACCCCTGAGTGTCCTCCAACTGCACTAGCATGAAAATATTGGAAGAGATCTCTTTGAAGAATTGTATCCTGCCCTACAACAAGCTTCCCTTTTCGACGCAATTGCTGACCATGCCAAGTAAATTTAGGGTGAGCACTGGAATTCTGTATGAGTTCCTGAATTCGAGTTTGAAGCTCAGCATCCTGGTGCCAAGAGGCATATAATCGTGCCAATAGTTCAGAAGAAAGAGTAGAGATGGCCATCATATTGACTGAGTCATCTGCCCTTCTGGAAAGGACATCAGCCACTATATTTGAAGACCCTTGCCTATATACAACTTCATAATCATACCCCATCATTTTCGCAACCCACAACTGCTGTGCAGGGGTAGTGGTCTGTTGGCTGGAAAGGAACTTGAGGCTTTGGTGGTCAGTTTTGATCTGAAAATGCCTGCCCAACAAGTAAGCGTTCCATTTTTTTACTGCCATTAAAACTGCTAACATTTCCTTTTCATAAATGGATAAGGCTTGGTTTCTGGGACCTAGGGCCTTGCTGAAATAGGCAATGGGTTTACCTTGCTGTGTCAAAACAGCTCCAACACCCTTACAGAGGCATCAGTCTCAACCACAAACTGTTTAGAGAAATCTGGCATGCTGAGGACAGGTGCAGTAGTGACTGCCTGTTTCAATTGCTCAAAGGCCAGTGTTGCCTTGTCATTCCAGCTCCAAGCCTCCTTTTTAAGAAGGTCTGTCAGAGGTCGAGCAATCACCCCATAAGCTTGAATGAATCTTCTATAATAGCCAGTGAGGCCCAGAAACCCCCTAAGCTCTTTTAAGGATTTAGGGCGTGGCCAATGCAGGATACAGTGGACCTTGGTTTTATCCATGGTGATTCCTTGCCCTGATATAACATGGCCAAGATACTCGACTTCCAATGCACCAAAGTCACATTTAGAGTGCTTGAGAAAGAGCTTGTTATGCCATAAGACCTCAAAGACTGCACTTAACTGAACCAAATGTGAATCCCAGTCTGGAGAGTAGATGAGGATGTCATCAAAGAAGACCAAAACAAACTTCCTGAGATAGGGCTTGAAAAGAGAATTCATAAGACTTTGGAATGTTGAAGGAGCATTCGTTAAGCCAAAGGGCATTACCAAGAACTCGTAATGACCATCGTGAGTTCTAAAAGCTGTTTTGTGGATATCTGCCTCCTGCATTCAAATCTGGTGGTAACCAGACCGTAAATCAAGCTTAGAAAAAACTTGTGCACCAGCCAGCTCATCAAGTAATTCATCCACAAGGGGAATAGGGAACTTGTCTTTTATAGTCAACTGGTTGAGTTGTCGATAATCAACGCACAAGCGCCAGGAACCATCCTTCTTTTTAACCATAACAATAGGGGAGGCAAAACTGCTACTGCTGGGCATGATGATCCCTGTGTCCAACATCTCAGTGACCATTTTGTCAATTTCATCCTTTTGAATGGAAGGATGTCTGTAAGGTCGAATGCGCACCACCTGTCCTTCATCCTTTAATGGAATTTTATGGTCGTGAGGTCTCCTAGGAGGCAGCCCTGTAGGTGTTTCAAACAACTTGGCATAAGTCTGTAATAACTGGTTGAGCTGTTGCATCTGGAGAAGTTTAGCTGACTGTTTCTTGCTTGACAGCTCAATTCTGCCAGGGAAGATGCCCTGCAAGGTATGCCATTGGCCATTTAACTGAAACTGCATAGTCATGGCTGAAAAATCCCAAAGAATAGGCCCCAATGTGACCAGCCATTCAATACCTAAAACAACATCACACCCCTTCAAAGGTAAGACCATAAAATTAGCTGAGAGGTGCAGGCCTTGTACTGACCAACCAACATTCTGACAGCTTCCCAGTGTATTGAGTCTTTCACCATTGGCCACAGTCACCCTTACCTGCTCCTGGGAGTTCAAGGGAAGGCCCAAAACTTTGGCTACCCCACAATCAACAAAATTATGAGTGCTTCCAGAATCAATCAACATCACCAAAGGACGTGAATGAATGAGACCCTGGACGCGCATAGTCTGAAAACCAGACGTGCCAAGAATGGCATGCAATGAAATGACATGTTGATCACAGTTATCTGTATTAGGGGACAAGACATCCAGATTGTCACTACAATCAGAGAATTCTTCCTGGTCCTGTTCGTCAGGCATATGATCAGTAAGAATCTGATATAGTCTAGATTTCACACACTGGTGGTCAGCAGAGTATTTCAAACCACACCAGAAGCACAATCCCTTACGTTTCCGCTCCTCAATCTCAGCAGGGGAAGGCTTATTGGGAACAGTTCTATGGGACATACTGTTTGGATAAGGATTCCTGGGAATTGTGGAAGGAAAAGGTTTAGAGCTAGGATGAGGGAAGGAATTGGTATAAGGACCAGATTTGGGGGCAGGTAACAATGGTGGTAATGGACTTGGTTTAGTTGTATTGAGAGTGGGACTGTAGGTAGAAGGTGTAGTGAATCTGGTAAACTGTAGTGGCTTTTTAGTAGTAGGGAATAGCATGGATTCGATTTGTTTGGCTAGGTAGAGGGCTTGGTTAAGGTTTCTTGGTCGAAACAACTTAACAGATTGGGAGATCTCAGGTTTAAGATTGCTAACAAAAATGCTTAAAGCATAAGAATCAGTGAGTTGAAGGAGGTTGAGAGTACCTAAGAAGTCATCGTAATATTGCTCTACTGAACCCATCTGTTTCATTTCAACTAGGTCAGCCATGGGATTCGCATATTCTTCTGAAGCAAATCGATCCTTCATCTCTCCCACATATTCTTGCCAGTCCAATCTGTCAAACCCACCCTTAGACCTGCAGTAAAATTGATGCCATTGCAATGCTTTGCCTTCCAAACTCAGCATCATCACACGGAGTTTCAGCTCATTAGGGACCCTTTCTGCCTCAAAGTACTGTTCCATTTTGAGCCACCAGCCCTGGAAATCATCTCCCTGAAACTTGGGACATTCAATCTTGAACCCACGAGTCGAGTCAAAATTACCAATCTGTCGTGCCTTTAGAGGAAATGGAAGAATAGGATCACCTTGTGGTTGTGGTACCATCGGAGTGGTAGAACTGGAACCAGGAGGAGTAGGAAGAATGCCTGGTTGATCATGGTGGTTGCTGTCACGCAAGGCTAAGAGTTCAAAGAATTTTTTGAATTCTTGCTGCATCTCTGTTCTCATGCCATCCAACTTGTCCTCCAGTTTTTTATCCAACTGCTGCATATCGGATTGGATCCGATTAAGTTCTTGCTGGTTCTGATGAACCTCTTTCTGAAGCCTGGTGGAGATACCGTCGGCCATAGGTGCCAGTGTAGGTCTCTGATACCAATGATATGGTTCAAATATTGAATCGTAATTCAATAAGGAAGAAGGGAAATAATAGAGAGATGAAGAAGGGAAGAAGAAGAAGATAGATCAGAGGAGAGGGAGAATAAGAAACAAGAGAGACAGAGGGATATGGAATTCTGGAAATTCTATTCATGCTTTTCTCATCAGTATATTCTTCCTTTTGTATACAACGTTGCTGCACATGATCCCACATAACCGTTTGGACCAAAAAACTATAATGCCCTTGTTTGTTACAGAATATGAAATCAAATTACAATGCATGTCACTATTGGTTATAACAGAAATAGTAAAATGACTAGAATAAAAAACTATTTAAAAGCTAGACACGTATCAACCAACTCAATTTTTAGTTGGCCTTTAATTTGACCAACAATTAAAATTGTCCCCATTTAAAGACAATTTTAATATATTGTTATTGTTGATTAATTTGGTCTCTCTATTAATTATTATTAATTATTGTTGTTGATGCGTAATTAATGCATTTTCTTGTCGCTTGATATATGCATATTTTGCTTCATTTTATTGCTTAACTGCTTAATAATTATATTGACATAAATATCCTGTGGATTACCGAATTGTATTAGTCTTATAATTACAAGACTAAAATTGATTTTCTTCCTACGTTCATTCTCATGTCGTAGATATGGAGAAATATTACAACAAACATAAAAATAATGATAACAAACAAGAAGTAAGCAGTTATTTATGTAGTTCAATTTATTGTTTTATACAAATGAGGTTATAGTATGAGAATAAGAGATGAAGTTGCACGTGTTGAGATTTAAACTTAAATTTGCTGAATGTTACTTTTTAAAGTTGACTGACTAAGTTAAATCCCGACTTCGTAGCTCAATTTATTGATGTTAAGTTCATAAAATTTTAGAATTTGGAAACTGGATCTCCAATTACTTACCAAGTGTCCCTTGATGTGGGCAATTAGAATATTATTGATTTAATGGGAAGTTTTTGAAGAATTAACTGTTAATTTTTTAGATTATAAAGATCATGGAGAGAGAATAAAATGAGGAGCGAGAAAGGGATTAGAACGAAGATTAGATATAGAGTGATACTCAGCAGTGGATGGAGGATATGAAAGTGAAATGTAGCATGGCATTGGAAGGAAGGAAATGATAGAGATAGATCATAGAGGCAGGAAGTTTGAAATAAAAAGAGAGAGTTGGGTGTAAAAGGAGAAATTTTTGATCAATTTGCATGTAAATTGATTTTTTTTAATTACATTATGCATCACTATCTGGATTCAATGACATAGTATGCGATGATATTACAATTAATTAATTTTATGATTAATTAAATATGTACACATGGTATAACCAATCAAAATCCAAAAAAATGTTGTTTGACCAATCAAAGTTCAATTATAAGTTATCCAATTTATTTTTAAATTAAATAAAAATAATTTAAAGATAAATTCAAATTTTGGCCTATCAAATTGCAAGGATTCATGGGTCATCAAATTAAAGTTCTTTTAGAATTCTTTTGCAAAGAATTTAATTCTTTTATTACTCTATCTCACATGGCTGACTAGTACTATAAATATGATGCTCCCCAGGTTAAAATTCAGAATTCACAAGCTTGAAGAGAAGAAGAAGATTTTGAAGACTTAAGCCTCTCCAAAATCTCAAGAATCAAGCTTTGAAGAATTGAAAAATTTGAAGAACACTGCATTTGGGTTTAAAGAAATTTCAAGAAGTTGTTCTTCGATTTTGGTGTTGATCCAAGAAAGAATATTTGAAGAATTAAAGTCTCCAGAGTTTCAACAAACAAACCAAGAAGGAAAAACCAAAAATCGAAGTCTAAAGATCCAAGAATCCCTGCTTTGGGATCAAATTTCATGAATCCCTAAATCTGAAACTAAATTCCAAGATTTTACCTAAATTTGGGATCAAATTTCAAGATTTTCAAGACTTCGTAAATTTGGGATCAAATTGACTCAATTTAAGATCAAGTCTCAAAGACCCTTGAAGTAAATTTCAAGATCAAGTCTCAAAGACCCTTGAAGGTAATTTTAAGATCTCAAAGACCCTTGAAGCAAATTTCAAGATCAAGTCTCAAAGACCCTTGAAGCAAATTTCAAGAACAAGTCAAAAGGCCTTGAAGCAAATTTCATGATCAAGACTCAAAAACTCTTGAAGCAAATATCAAGAACAAGTCAAAAGACCCTTGAAGCAAAGTTTTCCTATAAAGAAAGAACCAGAGGATTTTCTTTATCTTTAAGAATTTCCAGTGGTTGTAATTTCCACATTTGATAAATAAAATTATTATTTGACTCTAAATTTTCTCCGTCTTATTTTCAGACATGAAATTTGTGTGTATAAATTTCTGGCACGCCCGATGGGACCATGCTTGCCTTTCATCTCTTTTCTTCAAAGTTAAAGTTTTCAAATTTCAATAGCCCCTCAAATAAATTTTGTTAACAAGTCAACTTTCAAGAGTTCTCCAACTCAAACATTAGAGGAAGAAATATTTGCAACATCTCTTTACCAAAGATAATCATCAAATTTGGATGTTGTGACTGTGATGACAATTAGCTCTATTTCCCTAGATGAACAAGTGGCATTTCTTACAAAATCTGTGGAATCCATTACAACAAGCATCAAAGAAAAGGATGAAAAAACTGCTTTCATGATGGAAACAATTGAAAGTCTAAGTGGAAGCAATTAAGTTGCGGCAAACCAAATCAGCATCAAATTCTTCAAAAAGTCGTGAGATTTCTACCAAGGCAGTTCAAGAAAAACTTTAAAAAGTTTCTTCTAACCAACTCAAGGAGTTCATTAAAGAAGCTATCAAAGATCAAGCTGAAAGTGTTACTCTGACTTCCTACAAATTATACAAAACCTTATTCCCAAAGGATTGATTGCATGAAGATGCTTGAAAATTATTAACCACTAAAGTTTCAACAGTTTGATTGCAAAGGAAACCTTTGCCAACATGTTGCATACTTTGTGGAAACTTGCAATAATGTTGGCATTAATAGAGATCTTATGGTCAAACAATTTGTTCGCTCTCTAAAGGGCAATACTTTTGATTGGTACACAGATCTTAAACCCGACTCAATCGACAATTGGGAACAACTTGAGCGTGAATTTCTAAATCGTTTATATAGTACTCGATGCATTGTCAGTATGATCGAACTTACAAGCTCACACCAATGGAGTAATGAGCCTATGATTGACTACATTATAGGTGGAGAAATATGTCTCAATTGCCAAGAAAAAAATCTGAAACTTCTGCACTTGATATGTGCAGCCAAGGCATGAATTGGACTCTTCGTTACATTTTCCAAAGCATTAAACCTAAAACTTTTGAAGAATTAGCCACTTGTGCACATGACATGGAACTAAGCATTGTAGTTCCTAAAAATCAAGGACCATTAATTCAAAAGCCAATGAAAGACAAAAAACAAAAGCAAGACACTCTAAAAGGGGGAAAATTTTACTGAAGAAATTGGAAGCAAATAGACCAAATGTAAGCATAAGACTTTTCAAGGCATCCAATGATTTAAAAAAAATTCAAGAAGTGAAGCCTAACTCTTCCTAAGGGAAAGGAAAATACAAAATCTCTTAGAAGAAAAAGAAAGAGATGCAATATCTATCTCTTGGCTCTGATGTCTTGGAGATGTTAGAAGAACTTTTGAAATCCAAACTCATCAAACTGCCAAAAACAAAACGGTCTGAAGAAGCTGATCAAGTGAATGACCCAAACTACTACAAATTCATCGCTTGATTTTGAAAGACAAAAACATGGAGCTCTACAAAGATGGAAAAACTGATTTTGAAAAAGTAGCAACTTCTAACATGGCTATGGTAACAAGTTTAACTTCTTTAGCTCTAACTCCAACTCCAGGCCCAATAAAAAAATTTGGACCTTTTAATCCTAAACAAGTGAAAGTCATATCAACTTTAAGTGAAGATGCACAACATGCCAATGGAGGCAATGTTTGCTCCTAAGCAAGAGCTTAAACTGTGTGCTGCTCTTAAGCAAGAACTTAAACTACCATACTTCTCCTAAGAATGAGCTCAAACTGTCCCTTCAAAAAAAAAATGTTGCTCCTAAGTAAGAGCCTAAATTGCTTATGAAAAAAGCTCATTAGGTTGAAAATCCTGCAAAGGACAACTTAGACAAAGGTTGGGGCGCAAAATAAATTTGAACTACATTACCACTTGATCCTTCAAATTTGAGGGTACATAGGCAACTTGTTCCGAATTATAAAGTCAGTCAACAAAAAAAAAAAAATCATTTGAACTACATTTTGGTTCGATTCCTCCAAATTCACAAGTTTGGCAAAATGGAAGCTTGCAAATTTTCTCAAGTCATTACAAATGTGCAAACAAATTTTGGCATCAAAAGCAAATTAAGTTTCAAGACTTGCCTACTTGCTACACTAAAAAATTGTGTATGTAATCAAGTCTTTGTCATAATGTGCCAAACACGAATTCGGCATGCTAGGTGTAGTTAGTCACCTATAAAAATCTATCCAATTTATAATAATCCTAAGCTTGACTAAGGCACATAAAAAGGATATGTCCTAGTCTTCTTTACTAGAACTAAGTTCGGGAGTAAGGTACGTGCGGGAAAGGATTAACACCCCCCCACAATGCCCATCCAAAAAGGCGGTACCTAATTAGTCAAATATTACCCTATATTTGGTCTTACTTAGATGGTCTTTAATTTCGATATATTAATTATTGGAATGATTCCAAAAAATGCTTTCCACCTTTCGGGATTGATTTTTTGGAATCCACCTCACCTCAAGAGTCTTCAAAAGAAACCATTCATTCTTATGAAGAGGCTTCATCGTCGGATTGATTAAGTGTTTTATGTATTAAAATTAAAATTAAGGATTTAAAATATTGGAAAAAATTTAGGTTACTTTCCACTATTCGGGTTAGACACTAAAAAATTTCCCTCACCTCAGGAGTTGTCAATAGAAACCATTCGTTCTTATGAAGACCCGTCGTCGGAATTATGCAAATTTGATATTAGAGAGATTTAAGAATTAGAAATAAAATTGAAGATTTAAAATATTGGAAAACTTTTAGGTTACTTTCCACCATTCGGGTTAGATACCTAAATGTTTTTTTCACCTAAAAATTCTTAGAAATTGACCCATTCGTAATTTTCCAAGATTTCATCGTCGGTAAATCTCAATTTTTATAGTGAATTATGAAGATATATTATGTATAAAATAAAGTTTAGATTATCCTAATCACATTAAAATAGCTAACAATTACTAAAAAAATATGCATTAAAATCAAGTTAAATACTAACAACTAGAATATATGAATAAATAAATAACCTATTAATAAAACAAATAATTCACATAACAAAACTTAAATCAAACATCAATGAACAGATAATTAATTAAAATAAATAAATAACTAAATAAAAAATAAATTAAAATATATATAATGAAAAAAATATGAAATTAAAAGAAAGAAAATAAAAAAACAAATCTTTGCGATCGGGTAGAAGCGCGGATCCCTACGGGTCAATGCACGAATCCCCGACCCGGTCTCTATCTTTTAAAACAATTTTTTTTTAAACTTCAGTCTTCCCATGGTTTAAAAAAAAAACTCTTTTCTCTCTCAAATCCCAAACCCTTTCCTTGTTCTTTCCATTCGATTCCCGGCAACCAAAAACTTCAAATAGTCGCCAAAAAAGTCATGTTTTTCAGTTTTCGGCATGTTTTTCCAGTTTTCGTTGCCGAAAACTAGAAAAACCCAAAAAATTTCCTTTTAAAAAAAAATTGAAGCTTCAAATCTTTCACCTCTAACCCGTTCGAGCCTCTCAAAAGAAACTTTATTTTTTAAAAAAAAAAATTAGAGAGAAAATAAGCTTCGATTTTACCCTTTTTAGATATGAAATCCCACAAAAAAAAAAAACAATTTATGTTTTGTTTGGTTTCTTCCAAAATCCGAAAACCAGAAACCCAAAAAGTATACATTTTCTTTAGTATTTTCCAAGCACTGTTTTAAATCTCAAACAAGAAAGCAAACAGAAAAATATTTTCAAAAAATACCTCAGGAAGACCTAAAGTTTTTGCTGTTGTGATTACTGAGAAAAATCGTGTATTTTGCTATGAATGCTTCGTGTGTGCACTGAGTGGGTTTTTATACGGATTCAGAGTAGAAAATCTCAGATTTTTTTTCTTGATGGTCAGGAGTCATGCAAATCCGATTTTCCTTCTTTTTTTTGCTTTTGATCTTCGTAATTTTTTCTTTCCCAAAATTTCCTTTTTTTTTTTATAAAAAATCAAACCTTTGACTTCAATCAAGCCAAAATCCCACATTTTTTAACACCCGAAATTTTGTAATCTTTTCTTCACAGATTCAGCATTTTCCTTTTTTGATTTCCTTTTTCATTTCAAATATGTATTTGGGCTCCAAGAAATCAAACATCATGTTTTCTTTTTCCCAAGATTTTACACAGATTCAGGTCTTTTCATTTTTTGATTTTTTTAAATGAATATAAGCAGAAATAAAAATAAAAACAATAAATTTGATAATAATAATAATATATAATAATAATAGCAATAGCAATAACAATAACAAATACATGGGGAAGTCAATTGATTCCGAGGCCCAATAAATTGGAGACCTGGAAAGAATTAAAATAGGCCTAACGGACTCAAATCACATTTGCAACTTATTGAACATAGACTGGTCCAAATTGAGCTCCTAACTCTACTAAAAACCCGATAATAATTGACTTTGTAAAAGTCAAATTAAATCTTAGATTAAGAGACCCAGATAAAATCGAGTGTCTACAGTTGTCCTTATTTGTGTATTTTCTGTGAAACGAGAATTGTGCAAAGACATAGACACCCTTCACATTCGAATTTTTGTAGAATTTAATAAAAATGGTACTCCTCCACTGAGGCACCAACCTTTTTTAAAAAAGAAAAATTTTCTCTACTAAGAATCTTAAAAATGAAATATCCTCCACTGAGAATCTTAAAAAAGCATTCCTCTACTGAGAATCATTAAAACATTCCTCCATTAAGGACCTTTGAAAAGAAAAATATTCCTCCACTGAGGACCTTTGAAAAGAAAATTTTTTATCTACTGAGGATCTTTGAAAAGAAAATATTCCTCCACTGAAGACCTTTGAAAAGAAAATGGAAATGTTGAAACAACTTTCCTTAACCAGAATTCAAAACTTTAATTGACATTCAAGATTTTACCTTAACAGAAATTTCCTCAATCGAAGTTAAAATTTTACCTCGAGATCCCTCAACTGAGGTAAATGATGTCATCTTGAAGAGGATTCCTCAATCGAGGTTCAACCAGGTTCACAAGACCTTTTTCAATTGTCTTAAAGGAATTTCCTTCAATAGGGATTCAATATTTAGTTTGAAGAGATCTTCTTTAATCAAAGTTCCCTATTTCTTGAATTTTAAACCAATTATCATTGTTTTATCGGTTTAAAACTTAAAGCCATAGAATACATGTTATGCGTGAATGTTATGAATGTATGAACATCATGAATGTATGAATGTCATGAATGCAAAGTAAATGTATGCAAAGTATTTACTTAAACTACGAATGCAATATATGCATGAATATCATGAATCACAACTAATGTCAGGAATCATGTTATGCAAATGCAACAAATGTAATCATCATTTATCTTCAATTTTAGTAAAAAGATTCTCAAGCTCATCATCTTCATTTTTCTTTTCATGTAAACCCCATTTCCAAGGATGATCCATAGTCTTATCGACTAAATTGTCTTAAATTCTTCACATGTTTTTCATCAAAAATTTCTTCACTGATCTTATTCTTAAATGTATGTCTTTTCCAATTTCTTTCAACACTATTGCTTTTTCTTTGCTCCAATTATCTTTAAAATTCATTTTCAAAGTAATGTAGAGCCTTTCATGATTATTGATTTCATTTAAACATTTCAAAATCATGACAAATATAATTCATCATCATACATTTCTACTGGGGAAGCAAGGGAATTGAAATGGTTGTAACGATCAAAGGAAGAACTCTATTAGCAAAAAAAAGAATAAGTTGGTCCAAAAGAGAGGATCTGATTAACAATTCAGTACAAGAAAGGGTTTGGATCAAGTTGCAATATCCAAACAATGAACATAAGGACAATATTAAATTAATATGGAATTCTTTTTCAAAAATCCATTCACATTGACATCCATGGTCCTTTTGAGTTCATCAGACCCCATATTGCCGCAGTCTCTTGAGATTTCTGGATGATACTATCCTGCTGCCTTTTTAGGTTTTCAACTCAGATATCATTCCTTTTGACTCAAACCGCCATTTTTGGGTTTTCGCTTTGAGCCCTCATTTTCTTTTTTTTTTTTCCTTTTTTTTTTTGTTCAAGCAAAGTATTTCTCCACCACATCAGATTGATTGGATTCGGTAACTCATCTCCATCCATTTCCGTCAAAATTAAGACTCCACCAGATAATGCCTTTTTTTAAAAACATATGGATCCTCCCAAATTGGTATCTATTTTCCTCAATGATCATGCTGATTTGGGAGGATTCTCTTTTCAAAACCCATTTTCTTTCTTGTGCGTTTTCATCACATTTCGCATCAATCCTTTTGAAGGCAATTGAGCATATCAAATTGTTACCACCTTTCTTTTTCAGCTGTATTCAAGCTTTATTTTTCTTTGATGACACCACAAACATGTTCTAATTCAATGTATATTTTCCAATTCAAATGTTCACATTTAATCAAAATGGACTTTTCAAGGTACGTAATGTAGGTCAAGTTTAGGGTTACAAAAATAGAGGATAAAATAGGCTCAAAATATCTTTCAGGGTAATCAAACCAAGGACCACTTCTTTTCTCAGCTTTCTCTTTCTCTTTCTCTTTCTTTTCCTTTTCATTTTCTCATATTTTCTTTTCTTTCTTTTTTTCACGGTGAAATGATCTCAAACTTTGAAACTCAATTAACTTTAACTTTTGCCCCATGACATAAGACATTTTCATGACTAAGAGCCATTCACTCATTCTTCTCTAAAGGATTATACTTGCCTTGCCCCCCCGGTGTGGAGGGTGATCCATGGCTAGGGTTCATTTGAAAAAAAAATTTAATAGGCTCAAAAGGGTAGCAAGGGATAATTTTAATCATGTGAAGAATAAATGAAAGATAGCCATTGTTGCAACCACTTAAAAAGGGTCAAGGTCCCATCGCGAGACATTTGCTCATTAAGCATGACATTGGGGGAAGAGTAGAGAAAAAGACGACTTAATTCCTCTATCATCAAAAGGTCGAGGGTATGAAAACGACCTCGAAAAAAGAAATGGAGTCGCTACCAATCTTTTTTGGCTAGGTGTGATCGGCCACGTATTAAAATCGGTTTTTCATCAAAACATTTTAAAATTAATGAAAATATTTTTTTTAAAACCAAGTTTATAGTCCGCGCTTTGATCTAGAGAAAACCAAGTGCGGGTTCGGGAGTCGGTTATGTGTGGGGAAGGATTAGCACCCCCATAAGTGTATAAAATGGTACCTTATTAGTCGTGTGTTATCTCGAGTCTTGGTAAAAAGTGTGTTTTAAAATTGGTGTTTGTAAATAATTCCCTTAAAAATTCATATTTTATTTGAAAATAATCCAAAATTTACTAGCATAAAATTTTCCATATTTTTCGACAGACTCGGTAAAATATAGAATTTTTCCTTGATTTTGAAATTCTCCGAATCATCCTCGTTTTAAAAGATATTCCGTTGTTAATGATAATTGATGATATCCTCCCCGGGAAACCCAACAGAGAATCCATGAATTATTTTAACTCGGGAATAATCTTGATATAAAAAATACCATTTGTTTTTCAATGTGTTTTTAAAAAATCATAGAAAATGACCACGAATATGAAAAAATGCTACTAAGATAAAAATTAAATAAGCATGCATATTTATCATGGTATGACAAACATTTTATTATGACATGGTAAAAGAAATTATGTCATGTGATTATAATCGACATGGTAAACAAGATGACATGGCATAAGGATGAAATGTCATGTGAATGCAATCGACATGGCATGCAAAATGACATGGCATAAGAATGAAATGTCATGTGAATGAAATCGAACATGGCAAACAAAATGACATGGCATGCAAATGACATGGCATAGGAATGAATATCATGTGAATGAAATCGACATGGTAAACAAGATGACATGGCATAAGGATGAATGTTATGTGATTGAAATTGACATGGTAAACAAGATGACATGGCATAAGAATGAAATGCTATGTGAATAAAATCGACATGGCATGGCATATGAATAATCGTCATGAGAAATGAATGTCATGTTGAATGAAATCGACACGGCAAACAAAATGACATAGCATGAATGACATGACATATGAATGACATGACATAAGAATGACATGGCATGAGAGTGGATGACATAACATATACATGACCTAATCTATGTAGGACATTGCGTAAATGACATAGTATGAACAAATGGTGACATGGCATGAATGACATGGCATACTAAATGAATGACATGGCATGTGAATGGACTACATGACATATGAATGACATAGTATGAGAATGACATGACATAATCTAAGTGATATGGCACATAAATGAATGGATTACATGACATATGAATGACATAGCATGAAAATGACATGACATAGTCTAAGTGACATGGCACATGAATGAATGACATGTAAATGGATGGCATGACATAAGAATGACATAGTATAAGAATGACATGACATAAGAATGAATGACATGTTAATGGAATCGACATGGAAAACAAAATGACATGGCATTAGAATGAATTTATTTGAAAATGACTCGGGATTTATTAATACCAAAATCTTTTCATGTTCCTCGACAAACCCGACAAAACATAGAAAATTTTATTCAATTTGAAATTCTCCGAATCACATTTGTTTTAAAAAGGGTGTAGACACCTAATTTTGTTCGAACCACTAAACCATATATGTTTTCTTCCTAAATTGATGTTTCAAAATGTAAAAAGACTTTTTTCATCCTGCAGGTGGTACCCCGAGACTTAGTTTAAGAGGGTGAGCATAAAAAGTCAAACTCAGAAAAAGTCAACCCCGAAAAAAGTCAAACCCAAAAAAGTCAACCCAGAAAGTCAACGACTGAAAAGGTCAACCTATTTTCAAAATCAAGATTTGAAGTTCAATTGAAAAATGGCGAAAGAATTTTGATAATCCGAGGTCTACATCAAAAGATATGGAGTTCGGAAGTTGGGTTACGGAGATTCAATAGAAAGGAAACCCAAATCCGGGAAATTTGGGGAAAAGTGCTTAAACGATCAAATTGGTCGAAATTGAAGGTTACAAATGAAAGATAAGCACTGAATACGGGTAATTGAGAAGCCACTGGAAAGAAAAACTGAAAGAAAAGTCAATCCGGAAGAAAACCGAGAATTAGGGTTTTTGGTGGATTTCGGTGAAATCAGGGAGAATTACAGAAATGGCCCGACTTGGTAAGACTAAATCCCGAATGGATGAGGAATGATTAAAAAGGGATATCCCAAGGCTCAGCTTGAAGAAAATCTTAAAATCGGACTTGTTTTGAGCAAAACCGGGTTTCGGAGGCAAAAGGGCAAAATTGGAAAATTTGGAAAAAATAGCAAATGGACTCTGAAAATTCTGAAAATTTGCAAATCTCATTCTTAAATCATTTGAAAGAGATTGGAGAAAGAAAATCTTGATTCGGAGTTCGTTTGCAGAATGGCCAAATCCCGGGCTTCTTATGTAGTAATTCAAGAAGGAAAATCCCAGAAAAATAGAAAATGAGCTCCGAATCTTCTAAAAATTTGCAAATATCATTTTTAAATTATTTGGAAGATATTGGTGAAAGAAAATCTTGATTCGGAGTTCGTTTGCAAAATGGCCAAATCCCGGGCCTCTGATGTAGTGATTCAACAAGGAAAATCCCAGAAAAATAGTAAATGAGCTCCAAATCTTTTGAAAATTTGCAAATCTCATTTTTATATTATTTGGAAGAGATTGGCGAAAGAAAATATTGATTTGGAGTTCGTTTGCAAAATGGCCAAATCCCGAGCCCTTATGCAGTAATTCAAGCAGATAAATCCCGAAAAAATACCAAATGAGCTTCAAAAGTTATGAAAACTTCCAGATCATACTTTTAAATTATTTGGAAGATATTGGTGAAGAAAAATCTTGATTTGGAGCTCGTTTAAAAAATGGTAAAATGTGGGGGCATGAAAGGGCATTTTTGGAAGAAAAATCCAAATAAATAGCAAACAAACTCGGAAAATTTTGAAAACTTCTAGAATTCAATATTTTATTATTTTGAAAGTATTAAAAAAATAAAATTTGAATTTGGAGTCCGTTTGACATTTATTTGTATCCGAGGGGCAAAACGGTCATTTCACCCAAGCAACCGAAAAGGGCTTCTTTTGGCCTTTCAAAAAATCAGACTTGGGCTGCAAAAGAGAAGTTCTGGCCTGCCAAGGCCCAAAGGAAGGAGGAAGCTTCTGATTTTTTCAATCAAATGGCCAAGAATTAAGAGTTAGTTAGAGATTCTTTTTGATCAAGCCATTGTGATTAAGCCACATAGGCCAAGGGAGAGTGTCAACATTATTCTTGAACAGCTGTAATAATGGACAGCTGATATGCTAATCTAAGGGTGACAATTTCATGATTTTTCACCTTGAATTACTAGCCATTGGATGGAAAATTGGTTGGGAAAAAATGACAACATCCTTGCATGAGAGAGAGGGGGATTCGGCCAGCCTTAAGGGATGGGCAGAATTCATTTTCCTGGACTTCATTTTTTCAGATTTCTCTTTGTTTTGTTTTGTTTTTCTCTCCTTGGTTGAAAGCAAAAAGAAAAAGTTTAGAAAAGAAAGGAAAGTTTGAAGAGATAAAGCTTGAAATATATCTTCTTGAGGTTGCTCTTGAGCACCAACTCTTGCACTTTCTTGATTTTCCATTCTTGTTTTTGCTATTTTGATTATTATTTGGTGAGTTTTCTTTTTAAATAAGTGTTTTTTATATTCCTTTTAAGTTCTTTCTTCATCTTTTTCTTAAACAAAGTTTTCTTACAATTTTTTTTATTTTCCTCACCATGGCCGAATGGCCTATATTGTTTTTAATGTTGCTGTTTTGTTTAATTTATCATGTTATTTATGTTATTTTCTTTAATCTTGATGCTTTAAGTGTTCCTCTACTTCATATATTTGGATCATGTTTTAATTTGGTTGCTTTGTTTGTTGCCATTTAAGATTCAAATATCATGTTCTTGCATTTTTTAATTTTCTGTTTTCATAATGTTTAAATTTGTTGATGTTTTACATTTAGTATATCAAGTGTTTGTGAAAATGCTTGTTTGGTTTTAGTATCTCTATTTTGTGTTTGCATGATTTGAGTGTTATATTTTAGTTGAGCATGTTAGTATATCAAGTGTTTGTGAAAATGCTTGTTTGGTTTTAGTATTTTTACTTTGTGTTTGCATAATTTGAGTGTTATATTTTAGTTGAGCATGTTAGTATATCAAGTGTTTGTGAAAATGTTTATTAGTATTCCTACTTTGTGTTTGCATGATTTGAGTGTTATATTTTAGTTTTGCATGTTAGTATACCAAGTGTTTGTGAAAATGCCATGCTTCTTAGGAACCATAGGCCATTCGGCCACTCCTTGTATTCTAGCATTATGTGTGCATTTTTGCTATGTTAGGTGATAGGTTGGCATTTGCATGTTATTTGGTTGAGTTTTTGGTTTAAGCATGCCTTGTGTTTGTGTTATTGCCATGCATAGTTTAGATGTTAGGTTAGATTTATTTTGCCATGCATGTCCATGCATTTTAGACCTAGGTTGCATTAAATGCCATGCAAGTTCATTTAGGTCTAGGTCACTATATGGATGCCATGAAAAAAACATTTAGGTTTAAACTCATGCATTTCATGCATCATATTTGCTGTATTTTTCATGCATTTCATGTTCATGCCACTTAACTAATGACTTAGGCCAATTAATGGTTCAAAGTCATGTTCTCTTGAGCATACACTTGTGGAAAATTAAGGATTGTCAAGTTGATTATTCTACCTTTGTGATTTTTTTACTTAGCCAATTTTTATCTAATTTTCAAAAAGTCCTAGCTACTGTTTGTGAGTCATTTTGTGAGTCTTAAATATTTTTACTTTGATTTTTAAATGATTTTATCAAAGGCAAAAATGTATTTTGGCAAAACAGTTTTTTTTTTTTTCACCCAGTACTCGTACTTTCCCGATTTTTCTGGGCATTCTTCTTTAATCAGAAAATTAAGCTGATTGTTTTTCATGTAGTTTTACATGTCCTGAGTCTCCAGTATTTTTTCAGAATTTTTTGAATTTTTAAAAATAGGGTAAAAAATTGTGGCTTAAAACTGGACAGTGGAGTCAGAATTGAATTTAAAGAAAAATCATTTTTCTGTTTTGGTTATGTTACTTAGAGAGCTGATTAGGAAGATTAGCTACTGACTTAGGATAGTTTCTAAGCCTTTTTAAACTCTAAAAATGATTTTTTAAATCTCGGGTTAAGGGTAACCAAGTCCGGGATTTTAAACTTAGGAAATTAGAGCCATTTTAAAAAGGGTTTAGTCCAGTTTTTATTTTTAATCTAAGCTTTTCAAAATTGTTTTCAAACAATCACAAAGTATTTTGGTTTTAGAATATTTAATTTGACAAATTTTCCTAAGGTAGCCGGATATCTTTTTAGTTATACGGATTTCCTTAATTAAAGGAAAAAAATACATTTTCATGCATTGCATTTTCCATATTTATGCATTTTATATAATATGTGATTTTTGCTATATAATTTCTATGATATTGTTATGATTTTGAATTATGTTATATTGTTTATTATATGATTTGGAATATTTCATGATATCCTATGCTTTTTATTTAATTATTTTTTTTGTTATATTATTTAGCATATACTATGTTCATGCATTATTATTTTTATTTTTATTTCCATGCATATTATATGATAGCATTATTTTATATTCCATGTCATTTAAATTATATGCCATATCATTCATATTTTCCATGTCATTTAAATTATGTCATTTCATATAGAACATATTATGTTACTTAGGTTATTTCATTTCATATAGAATATATTGTGTTACCTAGGTCATTTCATTTCATTTAGGATATATTATGTCATTTAGGATATTTTATTTCATTTAAAATATATCATATGATTTAGGATATTACATTCCATATAGAATATATTATGTTACCTAGGTCATTTCATTTCATTTAGAATATGTCATATAACTTAGGATATTTCATTTCATTTAGAATAGACTAAGGCATTTAAATTATAACATATCATTTAGGAAGCATTATATTATTTAGATTTTGCTATGTCATTTTATCTATGTCATGCATATACATATTCATATCTTTTAAGATGTTTTCAAAAGGATAATGATTTTTCAATAAAAAATAAAGATATTCCCGAGTGAAAATAATTCATGAGTTCTCTACCGGGTTTGCTGGAGGGAATATCATCAATTATCTTTAATAAAGGAATATCTTTCTTTAAAAAAAGAGAATGATTCGAAAGGTTTTCCAAAACTAATAAAAATTTATATATTTTGCTACGTGTGTTGGGGAATATAGGAAAATTTTGAATTTATAAATTCCGGATCATTTTTAATTAAAAATGGAATTATTTTTCTTTAAATTGGGAATTAACTTGAAATACTAAATTTATAACAAACTTTTTACCGAGACTTGAGATAACACACAATTAATAAGGTACCTTTTTATACGGGCGTTGTGGGGGTGCTAATCCTTCCCCGCACGTAACCGAGTCCGAACCCGTTTCTTTGATTTCTCTGGTTTAAACGCAGACTTGAAATTGGTTTTAAAAATGTTTTAATTAATTTTTAAAAAATTTTATAAAACCGGTTTTAATAGGTGGGCATCACACCTAGCTAAAAAAGATTGGTGGCGACTCCATGTCTTTTTCAAGGTTATTTTCAAAGCCTTCATTTTTCTAGAGGAATTAAGTTGACTTTTCCTCGGGTTTTTTTAATGTCACGATTAATGAATAATAAAGTCTTGTGATGGGACTCGTTATTTTTTAGGTTGCGACAGCTTGGCGACTCCGTTGGGGAATTTTTTAGAGAGTCAGGCCTAGAAATAGTCGTGTGTTATTTAAGTCTCGATTTTGTTGGTTTAATTGGTATTTAATTTTAATTCCCATATTTTTAAAATAAAAGAGAATTTTGAAAATAAAAAATGTTTTAATATGTCCATATTCATGTGCATTCATATTATTATTTGTTCTCTGGTTATTTTGTTGCGTATATTTATATGTTTGTTGCCTGATGCTTTACATTGTTTGATTTTAGTGGGATAATTAGAATAAGGGTTGTAGAATAGGTGGTGACAGGTTTGTTTTGTTCCTCCGCACACACTGTATTTGCATAACATGAATCCTCTACCCGGGTTCCGTCCTTTTAAGTAGGAGTAAAGTAACTACGCCTTCATGATTGATCCTCCGTATGGGCTAGTGAAACACTTCCGGAGTATAAAGTACCTAATGCCTTCGTGATAATCCTCCGTACGGGCATAGGAAAATATACTCTAACGAATTGAAACCACTTTTATCGGGGTGCCTTACTAGCCTTCACCGGTGACAGTGAGGAACAATTCGGGGCCTTAGAACCGATTCACTTTCATATAGTGAACCTAGACGAAGCCATGCCGGATTTCTGTTAGATACCTGAAGTTTAAGAACACATGGAGGAACATTTCCAACCTTTTACCATCTTTCTATATGTTAGATACAAATTGGGTGATGATGGACGAACATCATATCGCTCGTATTTTTCTATTATTTCATCCCAAAGGCGTTGTAATGCCGAAGCTCTGTTTAAATTTTCGGGACATTTTTAAATAAAAAAAACATGTTGTTATTTATGTTATATTTGTGAATTCATTTCTTTACTAATCTATTTCTTTCTGTTTTCTTTTCTTTGACATGCATCAAAGACATCATCATACACTTGAAGTTTATTGGCCTCGGTATAGTTATCAACCCAAAGGACTTTCATGGAGTGTCAGGTTATTTCAGTGATAGAAGATCATGCAGTTGTCAGGGCACGGTCGGAAAAAGATCAGAGGGAGGATGGTGATTGCCTCAAGAAATATCATGTGTCAGTATTGCCGAAAAGGGTTAAAGTTGATCCTAGACAGAATAATCTCCGAGGGTTAGCCGACATTTTGAATCAGTGGAATGTATCAGAGAAAAAAGCCTTCACTCAGAAATATGGAGACATAGCACTCTTAATTCCGATTCAGGTCAATAGTGGGTTGATTCAGGCTATGGTACAGTTTTGGAATCCTGCTTATAGATGTTTCACTTTTAACAAGGAGGATATGACACCACTGATCGAAGAATATTCAGCACTGTTACGTATTGAATGACCTAATCCTGATCAAGTATATTAAAAGGAAATGAAACCTTCAGGTTTGAAAAAGAAAATGGCTAGGATCACAGGAATGGATACAACATGGGTTGAGAGTCATGTGGACACAAAGCAGAAAAATGGGTGCATTCTGTGGAAACTCTCCAACAGTTGATATTGGGTTGTTCCGACAAAGAAAAAGCCAGGGACATCTTCGCTCTAGCCATCTATGGGTTAATCATATTCCCGAAGATATTGGGTCATGTGGATATAGCCGTGTTTGATTTCTTTGAAAAGTTGGAACAGAAGATCAACCCATCTCCGGCCATAATAGCTGAAACTATCCGATCCCTGAATTTTTGTAAAAAGGCAGGACAAAAGAAGATCAAGGGTTGTGTACAACTCCTTTATATTTGGATTCAAAGTCACTTTTGGAAGATAGAAAATGTTTCCTTCAAACCGTACATGAAGACTTTAGTTCCGATTAGGGAATTCCTTCAAAATGATTGGCTTAAAGACGGGAATGAAGAGAAATGGGTCAACATGTTTCGGAATCTAAAAGGGGAGATGGTGACTTGGAGAGCTCCATGGATGGTTCCTATGCCGATTATGTACAAATGTGGGGACAACCAGGAGTTCCACTACTCGAAATTTGGGGGTTTGTGAGTTATGCGCCTTTGTTGGTGCAAAGATAGGTTGAGTCTCGGCAATTCACACCCGTGACTCATAATCTAGGATCATCAGAGTTCATTTAGGGGAAGACGAATATTCTGGAAAAGTGCGGGCAGTGATTGAAGCATGGAAGAAAACTCATCGGATAAAAGTGGCCAGATATGCCGACACCGTCACACATGATTACCTGGTATGGAGGGAATTAAGGGTTAATGATAGACTGTTGAAATCAGATGGGGAAGAAGTCCAGTTCATGAATCCGCCACCGAGGGAAATGCCATCAGAGTTAGAAATCGCAAGGGCAGAATTTGAAAAAGAAAAGGCCCGGATGAGCAAGGAGATTGCCCGACTACAAGAAGAGCTTGAGGACATGAAAAATAGGGAATCAGCTTGGGAAAAAGAAAAGGTTCAGATCAAGAGAGAAAGGGACACCGCTAAGGGCGGTCTTTGGGAATTACATTTGGAGAACAAGAGGTACCGCTTTGAGCTCAGATGTGAGGGGACTCTCAAGACTTCCGGGGAGTGGGAACATGAGGTGAAAAACCTCAAGAAAGAGAATAACTACTGGAAAGAGAAAGCAAAACACGAGGAAGCCCGAGCAAATCAACTGGAGAAACAAGCTAGGGAAAACTTACACGACGATGCTTCTGCTGACACGTCAAATGGTCGTGAACAAGTAGGGATCAGATGGAAGAGCAAGGCAATCAAAAGAGGACAGTGAAGAAGGTCCAGGATCCGAGAGAATGATTATAGGACCAGTATTTTGTAATAGTTTTTAGGAGAGACAAATTATCATGTTGTCTAAAGCAGGGATCTTTTCTTTGATGTATTTAGTTCTAGGAAATCAATGAAAGACAGTTTGGTTGGAATTATCCCGGGGCCAATACTTTAAATACATTCATCATTCACTAGTTCTTTCTTTTATATATTTTATTTGTTCATTCATAATCATTCATTCATTTATTCCTTATAAATTGTTCATACACTTAGTCATTTATTTATTTGTCTATTCATTATAATTAGTCATTTAGGTTCATACACTTAGTCAATTACTTAGTTGTTCATTCATTAACACTTGTTTATTCATTCATTTATTTATTCATTTATTCATTTTTTATGAAATAAAAATAAGAAATGTGTCAATAATTTCTAATCCATGGTTTTTAAAACTAAAGGTACAATTGGTCGCACTCAGAAAGAACCAGATTTCCAACACCCTTACAATACTCGATCTCGAACAAGAACATGGAAAACGATCAGCTTGCCAGAATTGAAAGAATGGAAAGAATTCAGAAAGAACTGCAGGAACAATTGACTAAGTCTCAAGAGGAGACATGGGAACAGATGACAAAACTCATGGAGATGATGAGCACTATGATGAAGCAAAAATGGCCCGGAGAGAATTCAGTTATTGGAATGGGGGTAGTGAATCAGGAAGACCGACCAGAAGTGGTACAGAGGAATGGTCAGACATCCCAACCTGTGGGAAATGAACCTCCAACTGGGGCAGCTTCCTACATTTAGATCCAACCAGCGATCGAAGCACAGAATTTCGGTCCAAAAAGGGGTAACATCGGAGTTGATCCAATTGAGGTTGAGGTTCCAGATTTCAAAGAAATGGCAAAAAAGGAAAGGGCCAAAATGGCTGAATTGAAGGGGTCGAAACCGCTAAATCTTAGAAGAAATATCAGCTGCTGGAAGAAAGGCTAAGAGTAGTTGAAAGAGCAGAGTTATTTGGCAGTCTGGATGCCAAAGAGATGAGCTTGGTACATGATCTAGTAATTCCCCCAAAGTTCAAAGTACCAGACTTTGAAAAGTATAATGGGACACCAACCCATCAGCTCATCTATTAAAATGCTATGAATATGCAAATTGATATTAAGGCATGCATGATTACCAAAACATGATAAGCATTTTCATTGTAATATGGAAGATGAGATAATGACATGGCATAAGGATGACATGGCCTAAAATGATATAGCATGGTAATGAATGTCATGTGAATGAAATCGACATGGCAAAACCAAAATTAAATAAATATAATGACATGGCAAACCAAATGACATGGCATGAGAATGTTATGTCATGAAAATAAAATGACATGAGTGAAATGTCATGGTGATCGAATGGTCATGATAATGACATGAATGGCATGACATGCTTAATCATGGTTTAAAATGAGCTTAAACGCTACATGACATGACAAATGACATGCTATATGAATGATATGGCATAAATGACCTAGATCATAAATAAAATGTCATGGTGACCGAATGGCATAGTGATGGCATAGGAATGGCCGAATACATGGTAATGTCATGTGGATGGCCGAATGGCATGAAATGATGACATAGCATGAATGGCATGTCATGAAAATACACCTAAACCATAAATGACATGGCATGACATGTTATATGGATGACATGGCATAGGTGACATGGCATAAAATGATAACATGGCATGAAAATGACCTAACCACTAAAATAACATGGCAAATATCACAAAAATGACCTAGCCACTAAAATGACTTATTCTAAGATGATATAGCTATAGGACCTAAGATGCATGACATAGCTACATGACCTAAGATGCATGACATAATCAAATATGATACAACGCATGGCATGCATGAAAATGCATGAGGTGGCCGAATGGTATAGTGTATGTCATGAACACAAAATGCTAAATGACATAGCTACATGACCTAAGATGCATGAAATAACCAAATAGAATGCAAGGCATGGCATGAATGAAAATGCATGAGGTGGCCGAATGGTGTAGGAGACTAATATGACATGAAAATGATACAAGAACTAAAAAGACATGAAGATAATGTAAAGAGAAAATCAAGGATGCATCGATAAGCATGGAAGTAAAAAAATAAGCAAACAAAGAACAAGGAAAGTGAGCTCCATGGTTGGTACAATGGGCATAGCCCTCCCCTAACCATGATCACTTGATTTTTATCAAGATCATGAAGCCTTTCCAACTCAAAATTCATAAAATAAATCAAGCAAACTAAAAAAATTGAGGTGAGCTCCATGGTTGGTACAATGGGCATAGCCATGATCACTTGATTTTCATCAAGATCATGAAGCCTTTCAACCTCTTTTACTTCATTTATTATTTAAAAAATAGAACATAAAAAGAAATATAACCCTCCACAATCATGTTTCCCACATCAAACATGCAAAACAAAAAATCAAGGCAAGCTCAAGCACACATTCGGCTATGGTAAAAATATTTGTAAACATTGTTTTCTTTTATTTTTTTGATGGAAAGGAAAAGATGAAAGCTCAAAAACATTTTCAAAACCTTTATTTTTATAAGAAAAGGATTAGAAATAACATGGAAGCAAGGAAACCAAGCATGAGAAAAAAGAAAAAAAAATGCAAGAGCAATGGAGGAATGGCTACCTTCCTAGCTTTCCTTGGTAAACTCTCTCTTCCTTTCTTTCCAATTTCTTTTTTTCTTTTCTCTTTTGCTACTGCCTTCCCCTTTTCAAATGACCAGCGAACTTAAGAAATAAAATATCCTCCTCTCCTCTCTTTCTCATGGCCGAATGCATGGTGAGCCCTTAGATGAATTGTGCTCATATTTTCTCCAACAATCTAAGCCATTGGATGAGGATATTTTCATGACAATAAAAATGAAATCATGCAATTTGATCTTGGCCATTGAAGGATGTACTCATCTTTTACAAAGCACTTAGGCCATTGGATGAACACCCCTCTTTCTCTCCCTTGGCCGAATGGCCTCTTCTCCCTTGGATGATATGTGCTCATCTTTTCTCCAATAATCTAAGCCATTCGATCAAAGATATTTTAATGAAAATATAAATGACATCTTTCCATTTGATCTTGGCCATTGAAGGATGTACTCATATTTTTACAAAATACCTAGGCCATTGGATGAGGAAGGACCACTTGCAAGACCATAAAAATGACATCTTGCCATTTGATAGTGACCATTGGATGAAATTAATCAAATTTCATCCCTCTTCCATTGAGTTGGCCAGCCAAGGCCTGGAATATCCCAGAATTTCCTTCATTTTTTCATCTTTTAATTTTGTAAATTGGCTCTTTTCGATTTCTTTGGTAAAATTACCTTCTTGCCCCCTAAACTTAATTTAATTGCAAATAGACACCAATTTCGGATTTGTCTTCTCCAAATCATCCCATCCAGTATAAAACTTGGTTCTGGAGGTTTTAACAATTTTTTCAAGCTCAATCTCTATTTTCCCCAGATTTTTCTCTAAAATTTCGGTTTAGTGCCTCCCAAATTTAGCCTTTTCCATTTGACCTCTTTTTTCAAATTTTTCTTCACCAATCTCTTCCAAAAATTATAAAACTCAGATCTGGAAGTTTTCATAATTTTTAGAGCTCGTTTGCTATTTTCCCCAGAATTTTCTCTTCGAATTTCGGGTTATGGCACCTGAACTTTGTCATTTTTCATTTGAGCTCTGATTCTGGATTTTTCTTCCCCAATCTCTTCCAAAATATATAAAACTCAGATCTGGAAATTTTCATAATTTTCCGAGCTCATTTGCTATTTTTTCCAGAATTTTCTTTGGGACTTTTCGGGTTAGTGCACCCGAACTTCACCTTTTTCATTCGAGCTCTGTTTTCGGATTTTCTTTCTCCAATCTCTTCCAAAAAATATAAAACTCAGATCTAAAAGTTTTTATAGTTTTTCGAGCTTATTTTCTATTTTTCCCGAATTTTTTTTTTGGGATTTTCTGAGATTGCCCTTTAACCTCCGAAACCTCGTTTTTACTTAAAAGGGGTCTATTTTCAGATTTTCTTTGTCTAATTCCTTTGTCCTATATTGAATTTGAGTTGGTCCGAAAATGCCCAAATTTTACGATCAAATTCCCCTCCGATTTAGTTTTTCTTTTTTCAAACTCGAGAATTTTCTCGTTTTTTCGTTTTTGCTCTAACCGGCTCTTCCTTGGGATCCACTTCAGACTGGGCCTTGGGCTACTTTTGTTTATTCATCCTTTATCAACTAGAGGCTTCAATTTCATCGAATCGGGCCATCTTTGTAGTTTTCCCCAAATTTGTCGAATTAGGTCTTCCCCTACACTGAATTTCCGCAACACATCTTTTGAACTCTATACATTTTGTTGTAGACCTCGGATTGTCAAAATTCTTTCGCCATTGTTCAATTCAACTTTGAATCTTGATTTTGACTGAGAGTTGACTTTTTTAATGGTTGACTTTTTGGGGTTGACTTTTTTGAGTTGACTTTTTGTGCTATCCCCCGGAACAAACTTTATATCTTTCGAACTCGATAGCTTTGCAAATTTTTGTAAGATGCATGTTCCCTAAGGATGAATGCAATTACATGATTGTTATGAGTTTTAATCCATGATTTCATTGAGGTTCACGAGTCTTCTCAACTCCACTGTTTGCTCTACTTGATGAGCTTTTCATCGTCATGGACTCGCAGAGACTCACAAATTCCTGATTATGTGATAGTGTCTTCAACCTTTCTCTGATCTGCCTCAGATGAGCTTTTTAGTACCATGGATTAATGTGTTTAACCCGTTCGATGTCGCAAGTCCTCTCCAAATTTTAGTGGTTTCCAAACCTCTTCTAAAATTTAAGTCTACTTCATAGTATTACAAAGAAATCCCATTAGTTAAATATTTTTATGTTTACGAATCATCATTCAATTTGATAACATTCAAAAATGCATCACAACATATATGAAAGATGGTATGAAACAACCAAATGACATGAAAAAGGCAAACAAAAGTTCATTGCAAAGAGGTTTATATAACAAAGATGAATATCAAGGATTAAAAAGAGAAAGGAAAAGGTATAGACGCCCTAGATGCGGAATATCTTGGACCCTTTCTGCTTTAGTTCCTCTAAAATATCTTTTGAGCTTGCCATTTGCTTGGGGTGACTTCTCGGCTTCCGTTGTTGCTTCAGACTGGGCTTTACCCCTTTTCTTTGATTTTTCAATTTTTCCCCCTTACATGGAGCATTGATTCAATCTTTGATCAGTATTTGGGCCGCCCTTTGCGAGTTTTCAACCCAAGTGTCCCCTGTTCGGTTTTAACTCGTCCTTCTCGGGTTTTTGGCTTAAACCTTTTATTTTACATTCCTTTTTTGATTTTCTCTTTTTTGTTTATTTTTTCTTGTGTTCTACCATGCATCTGAGAATTCTAAATGCCCCGAAGGTAAAAATAACAATTCAAAAGATGGAATAAAATCGAAGAAAAACCCTTCAAATTGGATACCCATGCTTGATCAAAATGGACTTTAATTGCACGTAATGTAGGCCATGGTTCGGGTTTAGAAAGAAAGGATAAATAGGCCCAAAATATGTTTAAGGGTGATCAGATCAAGGATCATTTCATGAGGATGATTCATTTTTGAATCATTTGTCCGTTTTGGACTTTTCTCTCTTTTTTGAATTTGTTTCTTTTTATTTTTGACTTTCATTTGCCATTCTTTGATATCACACCTTTTTGTGTGTGTTTTTTTCTTCTTTTTTCTATTTTTGATGGCTCTTTCCGCCATGATGATTTGTAGGAGATTTTTCCTCGCATTTGCCCTCCAGTGTAGAGGGTGATCCTCGATCCGGGTTCAGAGAAAGAAAGAATTCCTAAGGCTTAAAGGGGTGACTAGAGATAATTTCTTCTTAGTGAAAAGAATATGAAAAATGGCCATTCATCATATCAAGCATGAACATTCTCATTGAAAAGCAATCCTCAGGGGAAATAGATTTATAGAATTCTCATTTTTACATTTGGAATCATTCGAATTCTCATATGCACGATATTACACTTTTCTTCTTTTTTCTTTTTTTTTCATTCTTTTTTCTTCTTCAAGCATATTATTTCTTCAATTCATCGGTACTCACGAAATTTCTCAAGTCATCACCGTCCATCCGAGTTAAGATCAATGCTCCTCCAGAAAAAACTCTTTTCATCACGTAGGTTCTTTCCTAATTAGGAGCCCACTTTTCGCTCGGATCTTTCACGATAGGGAGAACTTTTCGTAATACGAACTCTCCTTCTCAAAACTGCCTGGGGTGAACCTTCTCGAAATTGCCTGGGGTAAACCTTCTTGTTGTGGGCTCGAATTATCCTTTTATGATACATCTGCCCATGGCAAATTGCTTTCAGCCTCTTCTCCTTGATAAGATTCAACTGTTCATAGTGAGCTCTGACCCACTCTGTCTATTTTAGGCCAACTTTCATCAAAACACGAAGTGAAGGGATTTCAACCTCAATAGGTAGAACTACTTCCATCTCGTATACCAGAGAAAATGACGTGGCACCTGTAGATGTGCGAACTGAAGCACAGTATGCGTAGAGAGAAAAAGGCAAGATCTAGTGCCAAACTTTGTACATATCAGTAATCATTTCAACAATCTTCTTGATGTTCTTATTGGCTGCTTCTACTGCCCCATTCATTTTCGAACGGTAGGGTGCCGAATTATGATGGTTGATCTTGAACTGGGTACATATTTCCTTGATCATCTTATTATTCAGATTGAAAGCATTGTCTGTGATTATTCTCTCTGGGAGTCTATATCGGCATATCATCTCTTTTTGGACAAATCTGCACACTACTGACTTTGTCACATTGGCATAAGAGGTTGCTTCTACCTATTTTATGAAGTAGTCTATGGCCACTAGGATAAAACGGTGTCCGTTCGAAGTTTTCGGGGTAATAGGCCTGATCATATCCATTCCCCACATTGAAAATGGCCATGGAGTCGTCATGACATGTAGCGACGATGGTGGCACACGAATCTTGTCAGCGTATATCTAGCATTTATGACACTTTCGGGAATAATTGATGCAATCCCCTTTCATGGTTAGCCAATAGTATCCGGCCCTCATAATCTGCTTAGCCAGCATGTGGCCATTGGCGTGGGTGCCACATATTCCTTCATGGACCTCTTAGAGGATTCTTTGAGCTTCCGTAGAAACAAAACACCTCAACAGAACCTGGTCTTTTCCTTTCTTGCGAAGGATTTCACCATCCAGGATAAAACCCATAGCCATTCTTCTTAGGGTTCTCTTATAATTTTTCGTTGCTTGTTCAGGGTACTTTTGACTCTTGACGTATTGCAAGATGTCATAATATGAAGGGTCACCATCCGCTTCTTCTTCAATACTCAAGCAGTGGGCAGGAGATTCGTATATGCTCATCTTGATCGGCACAACTTTGGCCCTTCATTCACTTTAAACATTGATGACAAAGTGGCTAAAGCATATGCCATTCGATTTTCTTCTCGGGGCAAATAATTGAAAACCACCTCTTCAAATTCCTTAATCAAGCTCAGTATAAGCTCACGATACCAGATTAACTTTGCATCCCGGGTTTCCCACTCTCCACGCAGTTGGTATATCACCAGGGCTGAATCTCCGAAGACCTCTAGTATTTTGATCTTTATTTCTATGGTGGCACGAAGACCCATAGTACATGCTTCATACTCAGCGATATTGTTTGTACAATCAAAATCCAATTTGGTAGTGAAAGGATAATAATCTTCCTCAGGGGATATAAGCACTACACCGATCCCGTGCCCCAAGGCATTAGATGCGCCATCAAAATACATTTTCCAAGTTTTCTTTTCAAATGAAGTCTTTATTCTTGTGAAACACACATTAGGTCTTCATCAGGGAAATCAAAATCCAGAGGCTCGTAATCCTCCACCACTCGACTTGCTGGGAATTCAGCTATTGCGCTACCCTTTATAGCCTTTTGGCTCACATACACAATATCACATTCGAAAAGCAGCACTTGCCATCTATCCATTCTTCCTGACAATCCTTGAATACATATTTGAGGGGATCTAACTTTGCAATCAGCCATGTCGTGTGATAGAACATGTACTGCTTGAGCCTTCGGGCGGTCCAGGTTAGGGCACAACAAAGCTTTCTACTAATGAATACTTTAACTCGTACTAAGTGAACTTTTTTCTAGAGATAGTAGATGGCTTGTTATTTCTTTCCATTTTCATCATGTTGCCCCAACACACATCCCATGGACCTTTCAAATATTGACAAATACAATATCAGCGGCTTCCCTGGGACTGGTGGCATTAGTATTGACAGGTTTGACAGATAATGCTTGACCTTATCAAAGGCTATCTGGCATCTTTCATCCTATTCCCCTGGATCATGCTTTCGAAGTAATTTGAAGATCGGGTCGCACTTATCGTCAGTTGGGAAATGAATCGAGCGATATAATTCAGC
Organism: Fremontodendron californicum; assembly: GCA_030761205.1. Classification (NCBI taxonomy): domain Eukaryota; kingdom Viridiplantae; phylum Streptophyta; class Magnoliopsida; order Malvales; family Malvaceae; genus Fremontodendron; species Fremontodendron californicum. Next base: position 13,530,189 of record JAULJL010000023.1, read on the forward strand.
CTCCCCAAAAAACTTCTTACTTCTTTTTGAGTATGAGGTGAATGAAAGCTTTGAATAGCTTTCACTTTATCAGGATCAATCTCAATTCCTTTCTGGCTAACAACAAAGCCTAGTAACTTTCTCGAAGTGACTCCGAAAGTACATTTAGTCGGGTTGAGTTTAAGTTGAAATTTTCTCAGCTTTTCAGAGAGCCTTTTAAGATTCGCAATGTGTTCATCCTCTCCTAGCGACTTTGCGATCATATCATCGACATAAACTTTGATTCCTTTGTGCATCATGTCATGGAACAATCTTACCATGGCTCTTTGATATGTTGCCCAAGCGTTTTTCAACCCGAATGGCATCACCTTATAGCAAAAGGTTCCCCACATCGTCATGAATATGGTTTTCTCCATATCTTTCGATGCCATCTTAATCTGATTATACCCTGAGAACCCGTCCATGAAGGAAAACACATAATTCATCGCAGTATTATTGACTAGAGTATCAATGTGAGGCAACGAGAAGTTATCCTTAGGGCTTGCCCTATTCAGATCCCGGTAATCGACACACATCCAGACTTTGCCATCTTTCTTTAGAACTGGGACAATGTTTGCTACCCACTCTGGGTACTTTGCCACATCTAAGAATCCAACATCGAATTGCTTTTTCACTTCCTCTTTCACTTTTAACAGCATTTCGAGCCTCATTCTTCTTAGTTTCTGCTGATCGGCTTGCAATTTGTCTTATCGAGGTGAAATGGTAGTCCCAATCTTGACTTCTCTTATTTCTTCCCCATCCCCCAAATTTATCACTTCCAACTGCTTCTTGTGAGGCAATACTTGTTTCTCCTCTTGTTCTATTATTCTCAACAAATTCGAAAGCAAATCACAGTCCTCGATATCTTCGTTAGCGTCGAAATCACCCGTACAGATGGGTTTTTCAAAATCAATTTCAGAATTATTGACAGGGCGGTCCTCATATTCTGTATCCAGGCACTTGTAAATAGGTGAGGAAGAAACAACATAGGAAGGCATGTAGGCAATAATAATGAAAGAATGAAAGAATGTAGACACATCATATGAAAGAAATGCATCATGGTTGTTATTTATTGAATTATAAGTTTTAAACATAAGCCCGTACAAAGGATTCTTAATGCCTTCAGGCAGAGGCAATTAAGGTTGATTCGAGCATTACACTGGAGTAGACCTAAAAACTGTAAGAAGTTCAGTCACGCTCCAATTTGTTAGCTCATAACCCGGAGGGCACGGGTGCACCATCAAACTAGTGGTCTCACCCCTCTGTTCATCTGCTTCGGCCATGCCGACCATCATTTCATGTGGTTGTTTATCTTTAACCCCGTAGAGCTTCTTAAAAGCCTGCTCCAGCAGGACAATCACATCCTCGAAATTCTTACCTTTAAACTCAAATCCGGCCGAGCGAAAGATGTGAAAGATTGGCGAGAAAGTCATGGGCTCCCACTGTTGGTATATGCCCTAGAGCCAATCGGTTTGGTCAGGCATAAACTACCAATAATGCAACCATCACTATATCTTAGTGATACAAGGTTTTCCTTCAAGTTAGTATGATGATAAGAAGTTATTAAGTACTAATCGAATGAAGCCCATGAAACATAATGGCCTTACAAAGGAATTATATATAATTGTGAGATCCTTATGCATCAAATCCATGTTCTTAAAATGGTTCCTGGTCATCGTATTGCCAAGACGGGGCATTGGCAATGCTTAAAGATTGGTATATGTTAAGCCGACTTACTTAGTAAGCAACTGATCTCACATGTTGAAGTATAAGAGATACTTTAGGATAACATGTAGGTGCTTGTCTGTTGAACAAGTTCACTGAACATGGCTTGCTGTGAGAACTCCATTTGGTATTATCACTTAAGTGTCTATGTAAACGTTCTCACGTGTCAGTCGTGTAAGTAGTCCTCTGACTTGTGATACCAGGTCATCTTGTATGGGGAGTGTCATACTTTGATTCCATCACGAACGGGTCCCAAACAAGAGTGATGCTTATGGTAAGGTGGTTTTTGGTATGACATGAACCATACGAAGATGGATGAGTGATCCAGAGAGGATTCACCACTCCAAGTAACATCGAAGACATATCTCATCTGTTCTTGGCTTAAGTTAACTTGATGGAATCTCTGGCCAGAGTATGATGAATTTAGGAGAAATAGTTTCTCTAAGTTCACGAAGTTAACCAATAGCTGCAAGAACTAATATGGATTGAACATGAGTAGACACTACACCATGCTCATGGTCTTTATGGGATATTTGGTGAAAGGACCGAATTACACTGATAGACTGAACACGAAAGGTTATGTCGAGACTAACTTGACTCTCCAGTATTTGGGTGGTCATGATGGCTTGCCAGAGTCCGCTCATGATCTATGAGTATAAATTAATTAGATTAATTTATATTCATTGCCAACATATTGGAAGCCTAAAGGGTCACACACAGAAAGGTGAATTAAGAGATTAAAATGGAAAGAGCCTAATTGATTATTTTGAGAATTTAATTAATAGGGACTTAATTAAATAGTTTAATTAAGTCGAAGGACTTAAGTGCAAATACATAAGAGTTATTGTCCTTAGTCCAAACCCTGGAGTGATTGCCGCCCCCTATATAAAGAAACATGTGATAGCCTATCTCCCTAAGGGGTGATAGCCGCATATTGTATGCTTGGATTTTGGTGTATTCTTCTTGATTTCTTTCTTCCTCCTTGCCTCCTCATGGATTGCTAGAGAGAAAAATGTTTTCTTTCAAGAGAGCAAAAGCATAGAGTGAAGAAGAAATAAGATCAAGATAATCCTTGTGATTGGCTCACCAAACCTAGAGAAGCAAGAAAGACGTTTTCTTCTTCTTGATACTTATGAGGCATTCGACCATGGATGTTTAGATGGAGAGAGGTTTCCTGAAACCTAAACTACTAGTATCCTTTTCGACAAGACTCCTTTCCTACCTTATGAAGGTTCTCTTGATCGTCTTGTGTGGATTATCGTTAGAGGCCAGACACTTGTGTGGCTTGAAGTCTCGGATTGACAGCTTGGTATTCAAGATTGAGTGGGCTGTTTGTAAACTCAAGTTTACTAGATCTTTGAGTAAAGGTATGATTTCTAATCATATGTATGCTTTATAATTACAAGATCGCATTAAAATTTTGCAAGTATATTCCTGTAAGATTCGACTATCTCTTTGTTTATTATTCCGATGTGTTCATGTTCTTCTTTAATTCGTTTATTATTTGAGCATGAGATCGAATCCCAACAATGGTATCAGAGCCTAGGTTATAAGTTTTCTTGTGATTTACATGTTTAATTCTTGGTAATAATCAATTGAATTGAATTTTTTGTTGATCTAGCAAAGTTCTTTCAAGAAAAACGTTTTCTTGTTTTGTTTCAATTCTGACAGCTTCTGTTTGCAATCTGATCTTGGTGTTTTAAATTATTTAAAACATGTTTAAAATTGATTTGATCAATGTTTAACCTTGCCATATGATTGCATGAGACAAAGAATTTTAAAGAAACAAGTTGGGATATGATTTGGATTGGTTTTGGTGCTTGAATTTTGAAGAACACAAGTGCAGGATTTTTCTGCAGACCTGCTGTAAGTTGCGGTTTTGACATGGTTAGAGGTGTCCAAAAGTATGAAAATTTGAGGAGAAGTCCGAAACATGTCTATCTTGATGCTGTAAGTTTTGGTGAATTTTTTTATTTTTTTTATTGCCGAAACTACTTGTCAAAGTTGTGCAAACAGTTTGCATGGTTGCTGGAATTTTCTGGGCAACCTTGAGTTCTTGAATTTGATTCTTGAATTGTAGGTATAATTGGCTAAAAATTAAAAGATGAAGTGTGGGTGAATTGTTCACTACATTAGCCATCATAAGAGGTGGCTGTTTGAGGCAAAGATTGCCCCAAACAAGGGCTGCCTATTGCGGCATAGTAATTTACTAAAAGTGGGAGGACGGCTACACACAAAAGTTATGTGTTAGTGCATCACCTTCTATTTTTGAAAATTTTGGTTCTTTGGAAATTTGGACTTGTGGAAATTGTTTCCTAACTGAAGATTGGATGCCTAAGAGTTAGGAATGCACCTAAGCTTTCCTTGTGGAAATTGTTTCCAAGTTGAACAAGGACTCCTAAAAGTTATGAGAAGATATGAAACTTTCCTTGTAGAGAAAGTTTCTTAATCAAACTTGAACTTCCTAAGGTGTTAGGAAATCTAATTAAATTGTTTAATTAGATGGAAATTTTAATTCAATGAATCCTAATTGGATTAGGACTCAAGTAAATTGAATTAAAATTAAAATTGGTAGATAATTTGAGCCAGGTATATTTAAATGAGTTTAAATATTACTTTCCTTAAATGACACACAAGATTACTAAGTGATATTAAATATGTATGCATTTATTTTTATACTTTATATGTGATTATGAAAGCATGAGGATGGTTATGTACTTAGACCTTAGACTTAGGTCATGGATGGTTAAATTTTCTTTTTGGTATTTTTTATAAATAGGGTCTGCGAACCCTGCCTTCTCTTATTCATTTTTGGGGTTGTAAATTCTCTTCTCACCTAACTCCCCTCGAATGTAACTCGAGGTTTCTATCAAAGATATGTAAATGTTATATAGGCTTTATAGATTTAGATTTAGGATAAGATTAGAATTTATGTAATTCCAAAATGTAAGGAGACAAGGCGCCAAGAAGAAGGACCAAGGAGATAACCATCAAAACTTATGAAGACTATGTATGGTATCCCTAGGAATTTGACCAACTAGTTTCCTAATGGCTCAAGGAAACTAGAGTAGTAAAGTCAATAATCATCCTAGTAGATTGCATGAGATAGATTTATTTTTGAATTTATATATGTTATATATATTTGAATAAATGCTATTCATGTCAATCAACAAAGAAAAGCAATGAGACCTAATTAATGAAATAAATAAATTCCTCATTAAATTATATTGAGTCCATGTTACGCATTCCACCATCTTAACAAGATAACTAGATTTCTTCTAGTAGGAGGCTTGTTGAGTCACTCAAGGTCAAACTACTGTACGAATATGTTTGAGTTATAGAAGGTGGGTCTTACTCAACTAAATGTTATGTTATCCGAATGCGTCAAACTTGATCGCATGACATTTAGAGGCAATGGTTATGCGAAATGCATATAATGCATTTAGGCAAAGAGTTGTCACCTAACTGATCAAGGAGTTGCATAGAGATGTAATTGGTAAGCAAAGTTACCTACTCAATTAGTTTCAACATGGCTTGTTGAGTCACTCAAGGTCATGGTGGGATGAAAGGGATCCTTACTCACTAAGAAATTTGAAAGTTAAATTTCTCGAATAGTAGAGGAGGGCTACTATGTTGATAAAATAGTGAGAACAATCATTCAAACTTTAAAACCTGGTTTTAATGATTGCAATTTGCATAATGACTATTATATGCATTGGTTTATATGGGATATAAATTGTCATGGTAGGTTAACTAGTCACTTGATTGCATACTTGATGCAAAGTCTATTTCACTAATCAATGAAATGAATGACTATGTCTTTAATGATCCATCAGGTAATTAGCAATGAGAAGTTCAAACATCTCGAGGAATTGTTCCAATGAAGATGATTAGAAGGTAGCGTATGAGGCATCATGTGCTAATGGATGCATCAACAAGTTTGAGAAACTTGGTTGATTTATGGATCATAATCTACGTATAGACTTAGTTCTTTCTTCATTGTCTAAGAGCAATTAGCAAGTCGTGTTGTAGGACAACATTAACCGATTGGTGTTGCTAAATGTGCTCACTAGACTAGAAGATCATCCACTATGTTACTTCCACCAACGGAAGGTAACCAAAGAAACGTTCTTCAAAGTTAGGATGATGAGATGGAGAAAGAAATTGATATTGTTAAAGGGACATACCATTATTGTGGGAATGCAAGGCATTGGAGGCTTAAATGCAAGAAGTATATTCAATACTTAAAGAGAAGTGAAATTGGAGAAGTTTTACTTCATAGTTATTATGAGTTTGTTTTCACTACCTTTAGGTATATGATACCTACAAGATTGGTTCAAAGATATGTATGACATATAGATGGAACTAATGACAAGGACAAGTGAAAAGGAATAAGACCAAGGAGGTGGCAACCTTAGTTGATACTTGATCAAGCTTGCCAACCTATTCATGATGAATGTTTTAGAAACATTATCATTGATATTTTGGTATTGCTAGCATTAGATGCTTGGCCATTCATCCTAGAATGAACCGAAAGGTCATATGGAATTTGTTCCATATCATGGTCTTATTACACTCATAATAAGCTAGAAACTTGCATAAAAGATAATCAAAGGTTGTTCAAGTCAGAAGTATAAGATCAAAAGAATATAGATACTAGTAGTTTCTTTGACTTTGAATCAAAGGAAATCTTATACAAAACTTGACAACTAGATGAGCTTTAGCTCAAGGAATTTCATGATGAGATTATGAAACTAATTTAGTTAAAGAGCATTCTTATTAAGATATGATCTAAATGAAGAATAGCTTGAAACTAAATTGATTGATTATCTAATAGAATTCATATAAGATGAATTTGATGGACATTACTATATGATGACATAGAAAAGTCCATGATGCTCCAAATAGCCAAGATTGCCAAAACACTAACCTAGAGAGGATTTCGAATTGTATTTGTAAAACAAACATTCATATGGGATATGAGATGTTTAGTTTTAAAATTACAAATATGCATTCAAAAGAGTTTTAAATTCATATCCCATAGGAAAGTAAATATGTTTACTTTGAATGTTTCTACACAAGTAGGAAACAATGGGAGTTTTATGACATTTAAAAGTTAAAGGTCATAAGTTGAAATTCGATATTATGCATAGGATGCATAAAGGCACAAAGATTTAGTAGGATGCATTATGATGCATTACTCATACATAATGAGTTTACTAAACTATGCTTAAGTAGGATGCATAGTGATGCATAACTCATAAGAAATGAGTCTACTTAATAGAAAATTGTTAGACAATGGATTGAGATATCCAGTTTTGAAAATGACATTCAAGAGTTGAATTTATCAAAAGGATGGATATCTTTTATGCACACCTAAGGGTTAGTGGGAGTAATACAGATTACTCATCAAACAATGTATGTCAAATACATTGAGGATTAAAAGGTGAATCGACTAGTAATGCTAAGATCTAATAGATTTAGCAAAGAATGATTGGATTAAATGTTAAATAATTTAACATAGAGAGAATCCAACAAGTGACTTAAGGCCATGATGTAAATGAATTCAGTCATTTGGAAACGTTCCAAATCAGAGAGGACTGAATTATTTATATTCTTAGTTAGAATTCAAACCTTTTGTTTAAAGCTACAAGAAGGTGTATTTGGATCTATAGCTCACTAGGCTAATTAATAGATTCCTAGTTGTTAAAGTAACAACATGAGCCATAAGGAATCGTGTTTCATTGTGATCCGGATAAGTATTGTGACTATGATAATAGAGATTATCAAAAGTATATTACCGAAGCATATTCTCACAATAAAGTACTGAAGCTATGTCCTAGTAGAGACACAGTTGCTAATTGAAAGAGTTCGGCATTGGATGCGTTAGCGATTGGCTTAGTGCAAGTGGGAGATTGTTGGTATATGCCCTAGAGCCAATCGGTTTGGTCAGACATAAACTACCAATAATGCAAACCCATCAATATATCTTAGTGATACAAGGTTTTCCTTCATGTTAGTACGATGATAAGGAGTTATTAAGTACTAATCGGATGAAGCCCATGGAACATAATGGCCTTGGAAAGGAATTATATATAATTGTGAGATCTTTATGCATCAAAGACATGTTCCTAAAATGGTTCCTGGCCATCGTATTGCCAAGAAGGGGCATTGGCAATGCTCAAATACTGGTATATGTTAAGCCTACTTACTTAGTAAGCAACTGATCTCACATGTTGAAGTATAAGAGATGCTTTAGGATAACATATAGGTGCTTGTTTGTTGAACAAGTTCACTGAACATGGCCCATTGTGAGAACTCCATTTGTTATTGTAACTTAAGTGTCTACGGAAACGTTCTCACGTGTCAGTCGTGTAAGTAGTCCTCTGACTTGTGATACCAGGTCATCTTGTATGAGGAGTGTCATACTTTGATTCCATCACGAACGGGTCTTAAACAAGAGTGATGCTTATGGTAGGGTGGTTTTGTGTATGACATGAATTATACGAAGATGGGTGAGTGATCTAGAGAGGATTCACCACTTCAAGTGACATCGGAGACATATCTCATCTGTTCTTGGTTAAGTTAACTTGATGGAATCTCTGGCCAGAGTATGATGAATTTAGGAGAAATAGTTTCTCTAAGTTCATGAAGTTAACCAATAGCTGCAAGAACTAATATGGATTGAACATGAGTAGACACTGCACCATGCTCATGGTCTTTCCGGGATATTTGGTGAAAGGATCGAATTACACTGATAGACTGAACAAGAAAGGTTATGTCGAGACTAACTTGACTCTCCAGTATTTGGGTGGTCATGATGGCTTGCCAAAGTCCGCTCATGATCTATGAGTATAAATTAATTAGATTAATTTATATTCATTGCCAACATATTGGAAGCCTAAAGGGTCACACACAGAAAGGTGAATTAAGAGATTAAAATGGAAAGAGCCTAATTGATTAATTTGAGAATTTAATCAATAGGGACTTAATTAAATAGTTTAATTAAGTCGAAGGACTTAAGTGCAAATACATAAGAGTTATTGTCCTTAGTCCAAACCCTAGAGTGATTGCCGCCCCTATATAAAGAAGCATGTGATAGCTTATCTCCCTAAGGGGTGATAGCCGCATATTGTATGCTTGCTTTTGGTGTATTCTTCTTGATTTCTTTCTTCCTCTTGCCTCTTCATGGATTGCTAGAGAGAAAAACGTTTTCTTTCAAGAGAGCAAAAGCATAGAGTGAAGAAGAAAGAAGATCAAGATAATCCTTGTGATTGGCGCACCAAACCCAGAGAAGCAAGAAAAACATTTTTTTCTTGTTGATGCTTATGAAGCATTCGGCCATGGATGATTAGATGGGGAGAGGTTTCTTGAAACCTAAACTACTAGCATTATTTTCGGCAAAACTCCATTCCTACCTTATGAAGGTTCTCTAGATCATCTTGTGTGGATTACCGTTAGAGGCCAGACACTTGTGTGGCTTGAAGTCTCGGATTGACAGCTTGAGGTTCAGGATTGAATGGGCTGTTTGTAAACTCAAGATTACTAGATCTTTGAGTTAAGGTATGATTTCTAATCAGATGTATGCTTTATAATTACAAGATCGCATTAAAATTTTACAAGTATGATCCTGTAAGAATCGACTATCTCTTTGTTTATTATTCTGCTGCTTTCATGTTCTTCTTTAATTCGTTTATTGTTTGAGCATGAGGTCGAATCCCAACACCTACTCCATATCCATATCCAAAAGACAGGCCATCCTCTTCTTCGGTTCTTCTCAATTTGTCTATTTTTCTGGTGAGCTTTAGGAAGATACCCGAGATCGAAAAGATCTTTCTTCACGACCATTTTTATTGCTCTGGCCATCCCTTGGAGATACTTCCCTAGTCCTTTTCCTTCTCTACAACCTTTTCCAACTGTCATTTTCACCCCCAACCTGGTATTCTTGAATAGTCTTGGCTTTGGAATTTTATATCATTTCGTGACGAACACGGCGTTGACGAATTCCAGCATCCTGAATGAGCATTCTACAGCATCTCCGTTTACTTCTATGCATTGGGTATCTGTAGATGCAGAGATGATGAAATCCTCTTCTCCTGACATGCTGACCAAGCGTCTTTCCATCACAAATTTCAACTTTTGATAGAGAGATGACGGCACCATCCCAGCGGAGTAAATCCACGGCCTTCCCAACAAACAGTTGTAAGATGGGGTAATGTCCATCACTTGAAAATCAATCTTATAGGTATAGGGACCTATCTGAAATAGGAATTCGATGCTTCCTATCACTTCTCGACGAGTTCCATCAAAAGTTCAGAGAACGGTATGACTCGACAGCATGTAGGACATATCCATTGGCAGTTTTGACAAGATAGCCAATGGCATCACATTCAGAGAAGATCCATTCTTAAGGAGTACTCGGGGTAAAATCTGCCCCTTGTAAGTAGTGGTGATATGAAGAGCCTCGGTGGATCCTATTCCATTCGATGTTATCTCATCATAACTGAAAGAAATGTAATCATCCGCTGTAATATTTCCCATCGATATGTTGTTGGCAACGTAAGCTTGGTTCAAAATTCTCAGCAGAGCATTTCGGTGCGGCTCTAAGTTTAATAGTAGTGAAAGAACTGAAATCCCCTCCTTTTGGCAGTGCAATTGCTCTACCACACTGTATTCGATGTGTTCGATGAACTTTAAAAAACTCACAGGTTTCCTTCTCATTTACCAGTTCTTTTACTTTACCAACCAGAGCTAGATCTTTTTCAACTTCCAGATTGTTCTACCTCCATAAGGTCTGGTCCCACTGCCCTTTTTCCTTTGTAAGGTCCCCTTGTCTTTCCAGGTTTAATTATCCCCGGGGCAAAACATCTACCACTTCGAGTTAGGTGCCCCACTCCGGTTACATCCACGATAACTGCTTAATGGTTTGAAGATCCTGGCATTACCATATTACATTCATAGCTCCATGGAATCGTCTTATCCCCTTTTAAGGGAAAAGTGATTGTAGTTCTATGATCATCTTTCGAGTGGATCCCTCGACTACTGGAATAGCCTTTACCTTTGGCTCGTCATAGTATATGATCAGGGGTCTGTACACCCCATAGCCAGTCTCATTCATACTGATTTTAGGTTCTTCCATCTTTTTAGAAAATTGGGCCTCGCCCATATCCATTATCTTTTGAACCTTTGCTAAGAACTCTTCGCAGCCCTGAATGGCATTCCATTTACCCTCATGGTGTTGACAAAAGTCTTATGACTGGCTGACTATTTCCTCACATATGTTTTCGGCTTAACCAACCTCGCCTTGACCATCTGAAACCAGACTCTAATCATAGGCGTTTTTACTTTCCTGACATCCCTTTTTACCCTTTCAACCTCTTCTGACATGATTGCGTTAACCTTGGCCTCCGTATAATTAGGCAACGAGTTTCCCGCAATATTAGGTCCATATTTTGGCCCGAATTTCGAGATTCCTGCATCAATAAGGCTCTGAACCTTGCGCTTGAAGGAAGTACAAGTCTCGGTTGAGTGTCTTTGCATGCCCGCATGGTATGCGCAGTGAGCATTGGAATCGTACCACTTGGGATAAGGAGGTTTTTAAGGTTGAAGATAGACAAGTGCAACGAGTTGGCCCTGTAGAAGCTTCGGGTACAACTCGTTGTAAGTAGTGGGGATGGGGTCATATTGAGGCATTTGGGTATTCCTAACAGGCCTTTGATCATTCCGAGGATTGTTTTGAGTGTTTGATGTAGTATTTGATGCAATGGCTATCTGAGGAGATAAGCCAGTCGGATATGGTTGTTGTGGTATGGCTGTATAGGGAAAAAGATTTTGAGTGAGGCTGTTTATAGCCGGATAGTATGGCTTGTAGATTGGGTAAGGTGTACAAGATGCTGGAGGTGAAAAAGGTCGATTATTAAAACTGACTGCATGAGCCTCCCCTTCTTTTTTCTTAGCAAGAGTTGTTTTTCTTTTGGATGACTTGTTCCCCACTTCCCATCTTTTTGCTTTTGATCGTGGTTTCAATCATCTCTCCATATATGACCATATCTGCGAAAGTTTTAGTGGCATTACCCACCAACTTCTCATTGTACGGTGACTTTAGAGTATTGATGAAAAGAACCGTAGTTTCTTTATCAATCAGAGGTGGCTGCACCTGGGTAGCCATGTCTTTCCATTTTTGGGCATTCTGTTTAAAACTTTTAGTATCTTTCTTTTCCATGTTTTGCAGGGTTAATCTCTTAGGTACCATGTCAGAGACGTGCTTTTAGTGTTCTAGGAGGGCCCTAGCCAAGTCTGTCCATGATCAGATCTTCCTTTGGGTAAGTTGGTTGTACCATCGATGGCAGACCCATTAAGGCTGTCTTGGAAGCAGTGGATAAGCAACTTCTCATCATTATCATGTCCAGTAATCTTCCGGTAATACATTTTCAAATGTGTGAAAGGATTTGTGGTCCCGTTATACTTCTCAAAATCTGGCGTTTTGAACTTGGGTGGGATCACTAAACTGGAGACTAAACTCATCTTTTTAGCATTGAGGCTTTCAAACAACTCAGCCCTTTCCGCTACCCTCAGCCTTTCTTCCAATAGCTGATACTTCTTTTGTGATTCAGCCGTTTCAATCCTTTTTAGTTCCGCCATTTTCCTCTTCTATTGTTCGGTAAGATCATCTAGATATGGGACCTCGATAAGGTCTGACGGGTCTGCCCCAAGATTCACCCCGATTAGCATTTGCTTTGGTGCCTCGACGTTGGTTTGAACATGCACAAAAGGTATTTCAGCTGTCGATGGTGGAGTTTCTGTGTTTTGCATAGATTGGCCATTTGTCAGTACGGCTTCTTGCTGACATTTTTTGCCCCATTGACTTCCTGGTTCTAATCCTAGGGCCGAATTCCCATGTGTCCATTTCCGTTAACTGCGGTATACACCAGTTCCATCAACTTAATCATCTGATCTCTCGATTCAGCCTGAGATTTGGCCAACTGTTCCCTTAACTCATCCTGTGCTTTTTCCATTCTCTCTATTCGGGCCATTTGTTCATTCTCCATGATCCTGACTTGCGATCGAGTATTAAACTGATTTGGAGTGCTTCTCTCTGGGAGTTTTGATGGGCGCCCAATTTTTAAACCTTCCTGTAAATACCACGGGTTAGAATTTCATGGCACATTATTCTTTTTTACTTATTAAATGTGTGCAATGAATGAATGACTGGTCAAACAAATGAATGAATAAATGTATGCTTCTATAATTGTAAGGCATGAAATGATGTAAGTAATGGTATTTTCCTTAAGATCAAATTCCAACACAAAGGTTTTTTCATTAATTCATAGAAACATTTTACAAGTCATCTCTCACTCTCGGATTACATAAAAGATCGGATCTACTCATACTAGTCTTGAGCCTCCTCTAAGAAGTTCAGCAGGCGCTGCCCATGCTCTCCTGTCGGGTTGACATCATGCCTCAGAGTCTTCACTTTCTCCAACATCTCACTGGCTTAACCATAGCCTTGCGGATCTGCCTAGTCAGGTGGTCTATATATTGTAGCCTTCCCAAGGTCTCAGTTTTCCACCTTATACTGGCATCTAAAGCTAAGTAATTTGCTTGCCTCCATTCGACCTTTCTCTCTCTGTATTCCCGGATAATAGCAGTGATGTCAGTCTTCTGGACTTGCAACTGGTGCTCTAAGGTCTGAATGGTTGCATGAAGCGTCTCATTCTCCTTGCGCAGCATGGATATCTTTTCCTTCTCATCCCCAACCTGGCTTTCAACAGCTCATTCTCCTGCAGGCACCTTTCCAACTTGGCCGAGAACAATGAACTCGCATCTCCCCATTTTTGCCGCTCATGAGAAAATTTGGCCTCCTTTTCTTTGCTTTCCTTTGTCTTACCCTTCCAGAAGTCCAATTCTTTTTGAAGCTTTTCTATATCTTTCTCATGGACACCCAGAGACCTACTAGTTCCAGTGAAGTTTCCGTCTTGATACAAGTCCATCACATCGGATTGTGCCGTGTCTCGCTCTCTGGCCACTTTTCCTGTCTTGGCCTCTTGGATCTCAAGCCTGGTCTTCAAATCCTCAACATACTCTTGAAGCTTATCACATTCTCGCTTCAATTTCCCTTTGTCATTTTCTAATTCTTGCCTAACAAGCTATACCTCTGATAGTACTATTGGCTCTCGTTGAAGGATAACCGGATAAACAAAGGCATATTCGACAGAGCTCCAAACCAAGTATCCAGGAGTAGCATTATCGGCATATCTACCCAATTCTGATCGGTGCAACTGCCTCCATGCTTTGATGAGCTCACGTATTTCCTTCATGTATCCGGGCCGTTATATGCAAAATCTATCAAAGTGAGCCTGTGAGTCATCAAGATGAACTACTCAGACTCATACTGTCTTCGTACCAGAAATGGTGCGTAGCTGATAGCTCCCCAAATCCCCATCAACGGAACCCACGGTTTGTCTCCACAGCTATACAAAATAGATCCCATCGACATCCACGGAGCTCTCCAAGTGACATCCTCTCGGGCTAAATGACGAAGAGTCATGATCCACTGTTTCTTATCTCCTTTTCTCGGCTACTCTTTCTTCCAGAATTCCTTAAAGGGAATGAAAGTCTTTATGTAGGGACGAAGCTTTTCGTTATCGTCACCCCAAAAATGATTTCGGATCCAAACATACAGAAGCTGTGTGCATCCCTCGAAATATCCCCTACCTTTTTTTCGACAGAAATTGAGTGACCTAAACCTTTCGGCAAGGATAGCAGGAGCAGGATCAATTTGTTTGCCCAGACACTCAAAGAAATCCACTACATCCATCTCAATGTGCCCCAATATCTTTGGAAATATCACCAAACCATAGATCGCCAAGGCAAACACATCCAAGACATGATCACTCTCTGGGTCGCTCATGATATGGTCTCGCAAGAATACCCACGGGATGCAAACACTTGAACCCTTCTACTTCATAACCGGTGAGTTGATCGGAATCTCCATACCTAATACCTCAGATAGCTTCTTCCAGAAATTAACTGTCTTTTGCTGCTTGCAATAAATCTTATCAGGGCTGGATGACTCAATACGGAGTAAAATTGAGTACTCCTCGATGATGGGTGTCATATCTTCTCGATTGAACATGAAGCATCGGTATGAGGGATCCCAAAATTGTACCACTGCCCTAATCAACTGCTCATCTATCTGGATCGGGAGAAACAATGCTATGTCACCATACTTCTTAGTGAACTCATTTTTCTTTGCTACTCCCCATCGTTCCCAAATCTTTTCTAATTCTGATAAATCATTATGACTCATATCTAAATGAATCGACTCGGGAAGAACAGACACAAAGTCTCTAGCCATGCAGTCTCCCTTATCAACCTGATTCTTCTCTAACTCTGTTCTGACCTCTCGATATATCTTGGAAGTGACTGACACAGATGCAAGGAAGGAACCCGGGAAAAGGGCTCATGTTATGCAAATGCAAGTATAATGTGTGAGGAGGAGCAAACAAACCTTTCTCCACCTATTCTATACCCCTATCCTAACACCCGAGCAATTTAATAAAGACAAAACTAAACAATGTAAAACATTAGTTAAACAAAGAATAATAATGACATAAGTAAAAATATGCATACACATGAGAATGAACACATTTAAAACAAATCTCGTTTGTTAGAAAATGGGAATTAAAAATAAACACAAACCAAAATCGACAAAACCAAGACTTTCGATAACACACGACTAATTCTAGGCCTGACTCTCTAAAGTCTCTAGCGGAGTCGCCAAGCTGTCGCAACCACTTAAAAAGGGTCAAGGTCCCATCTCAAGACATTTGCTCGTTAAGTGTGACATTGGGGGAAGAGTAGAGGAAAAGACGACTTAATTCCTCTATCATTAAAAGGTCGAGGGTATGAAAAAGACCTCGAAAAAAGAAATGGAGTTGCCACCGATCTTTTTTGGCTAGGTGTGATCTGCCACCTATTAAAACCGATTTTTCATCAAAACATTCCAAATTAATTAAAATATTTTTTAAAACAAATTTTATATTCTGCGCTTTGAACCAGAGAAAAACAAGTGTGGGTTCGGGAGTCGGTTACGTTTGGGGAAGGATTAGCACCCCCACAACGCCCGTATAAAACGGTACCTTATTAGTCCTGTATTATCTCGAGTCTCGATAAAAATTTGGTTTTAAAATTGGTGTTTGTAAATAATTCCCTTAAAAATTCATATTTTATTTGAAAAGAATCCTGAATTTACTAGCATAAAATTTCCCATATTTTCCGACAGACTCGGCAAAAAATATAGAATTTTTCCATGATTTTGAAATTCTCCGAATCATCCTTGTTTTAAAAGATATTCTGTTGTTAATGATAATTGATGATATCCTCCCCAGTAGACCCAGCAGAGAAACCATGAATTATTTTAACTCGGGAAAAATCTTGATGTAAAAAATACCATTTGTTTTTCAATGTCTTTTTAAAAAATCATAGAAAATGACCACGAATATGCAAAAATGCTACTAAGATAAAAATTAAGTAAGCATGCATATTTATCATGGTATGACAAACATTTTATTATGACATGGTAAAAGAAATTATGTCATGTGAATGTAATCGACATGGCAAACAAGATGACATGGCATAAGGATGAAATGTCATGTGAATGCAATCGACATGGCATGTAAAATGACATGGCATATAAATGACATGGCATAAGAATGAAATGTCATGTGAATGAAATCGAACATGGCAAACAAAATGACATGGCATGCAAATGACATGGCATAGGAATGAATATCATGTGAATGAAATCGACATGGTAAACAAGATGACATGGCATAGGGATGAATGTCATGTGAATGAAATAGACATGGTAAACAAGATGACATGGCATATAAATGACATGGAGTAAGAATGAAATGCCATCTGAATGAAATCGACATGGCATGGCATATGAATGATCGTCATGAGAAATGAATGTCGTGTTGAATGAAATCGACATGGCAAACAAAATGACATAGCATGAATGACATGGCATGAGAGTGGATGACATAACATATGCATGACCTAATCTATGTAGGACATGGCGTAAATGGCATAGTATGAACAAATGGTGACATGGCATGAATGACATGGCATACTAAATGAATGACATGGCATGTGAATACATTACATGACATATGAATGACATATTATGAGAATGACATGACATAATCTAAGTGATATGGCACATGAATGAGTGGATTACATGACATATGAATAACATAGCATGAAAATGACATGACATAGTCTAAGTGACATGGCACATGAATGAATGACATGTAAATGGATGGCATGACATAAGAATGACATAGCATGAAAATGGCATGAAATATGAATGACATGGCATAAGAATGAATGATATGTGAATGGAATCGACATGGCAAACAAAATGACATGGCATTAGAATGAATTTATTTGAAAATGACTCAGGATTTATTAATACCAAAATCTTTTCATGTTCCCCGGCAAAACATAGAAAATTTTATTCACTTTGAAATTCTCCGAATCACTTTTGTTTTAAAAAGGGTATTCTTTTGTTAATAATAATTAATGATATCCTCCTTGACAGACCCAGCAGAGAAAATCTTGAATTATTTAAACTCGGGAATATTGCCATATTTATTAAAATGCTATGAATATGCAAATTGATATTAAGTTATGCATGATTACCAAAACATGATAAGCATTTTCATAGTTATATGGAAGATGAGATAATGACATGGCGTAAGGATGACATGGCCTAAAATGATATAGCATGGTAATGAATGTCATGTGAATGAAATCGACATGGCAAAACCAAAATGAGATAAACATAATGACATGGCAAACCAATGACACGGCATGAGAATGTTATGTCATGAAAATAAAATGACATGAGTAAAATGTCATGGTGATCGAATGGTCATCATAGTGACATGAATGGCATGGTGACCGAATTGCCATGATAATGACATAAATGACATGACATGCTTAATCATGGGTTAAAATGAGCTCAAATGCTACATGACATGACAAATGACAAGCTAGATGAATGATATGGCATAAATGACCTAGATCATAAATAAAATGTCATGGTGACCGAATGGCATAGTGATGGCATAGGAATGGACGAATGCATGGTAATGGCATGTTGATGGCCGAATGGCATGAAATGATGACATAACATGAATGGTATGGCATAAAAATACACCTAAACCATGAATGGCATGGCCTAACATGTTATATGGATGACATGGCATAAAATGATGACATGGCATGAAAAGGACCTAACCACTAAAATGACATGGCAAATATCACAAAAATGACCTAGCCACTAAAATGACTTATTCTAAGATGACATAGCTATATGACCTAAGATGCATGACATAGCTACATGACCAAAGATGCATGACATAATCAAATATAATGCAAGGCATGGCATGAATGAAAATGCATGAGATGGACGAATAGTGTAGGGTATGTCCTGAACACAAAATGCTAAATGACATAGCTACATGACCTAGGATGCATGAAATAACCAAATATGATGCAAGGCAAGGCATTAATGAAAATGCATGAGGTGGTCGAATGGTGTAGAAGACTAATATGACATGAAAATGATACAAAAACTAAAAAGGCATGAAGGAAATGTAAAGAGAAAATCAAGGATGCATAGACAAGCATGAAAGTAAAAAAATAAGCAAACAAAAAACAAGGAAGGTGAGCTCCATGGTTGGTACAATGGGCATAGCCCTCCCCTAACCATGATCACTTGATTTTTATCAAGATAATGAAGCCTTTCCAACTCAAAATTCAGAAAATAAATCAAGCAAACTAAAAAAATGGAGGTGAGCTCTATGGTTGGTACAATGGGCATAGTCCTCCCCTAACCATGATCACTTGATTTTCATCAAGATCATGAAGCCTTTCAACCTCTTTTACTTCATTTATTCTTTAAAAAAACAGAACATCAAAAGAAATATAACCCTCCACAATCATGTTTTCCACATCAAACATGCAAAACAAAAAATCAAGGCAAGCTCAAGCACACATTCGGTTATTGTAAAAATATTTGTAAACATTGTTTTCTTTTAGTTTTTTGATGGAAAGGAAAAGATGAAAGCTCAAAATCGTTTTCAAAACCTTTATTTTAGAAGAAAAGGATTAGAAATAACATGGAAACAAGGAAACCAAGCATGAGAAAGAAGAAAAGATAATGCAAGAGCAAAGGAGGAATGGCTACCTTCCTAGTTTTCCTTGGTAAACTCTCTCTTCTTTTCTTTCCAATTTATTTTTTTTTTCTCTTTTGCTATTGCCTTCCCCTTTTCAAATGACCAGCCAACTTAAGAAATAAAATATCCTCCCCTCCTCTCTTCCTCATGGCCGAATGCATGGTGAGCCCTTGGATGAATTGTGCTCATCTTTTCTCCAACAATCTAAGCCATTGGATGAGGATATTTTCATGACAATAAAAATGACATCTGGCAATTTGATCTTGGCCATTGAAGGATGTACTCATGTTTTATAAATCATCTAGGCCATTGGATGAACACCCCTCTTTCACTCCCTTGGCCGAATGGTCTTTCCTCCCTTGGATGATATGTGCTCATCTTTTCTCCAACAATCTAAGCCATTGGATCAAAGATATTTTCATGAAAATAAAAAATAAGATCTTGCCATTTGATCTTGGCTATTGAAGGATGTACTCATCTTTTTACAAAACACCTAGGCCATTGCATAAGGAAAGACCATGACAATAAAAATGATATCTTGCCATTTGATAGTGACCATTGGATGAAATTAATCAAATCTCATCCCTCTTCCATTGAGCTGGTTGGAAAAGGCCTAGAATATTCCAGAATTTCCTTCATTTTTTCATTTTTTAATTTTGCAAATTGGCCCTTTTCGGTTTCTTTGGTAAAATTACCTTTTTGCCCCCCAAACTTAATTTAATTGCAAATAGACCCCAATTTCGGATTTGTCTTCTCCAAATCATCCTGTCCAATATAAAACTTGGTTCTAGAGGTTTTCACATTTTTTCGAGCTCTTTCTCTATTTTTCTCGGATTTTTCTCTAAAATTTCGGTTTAGTGCCTCTCAAATTTAGCCTTTTTCGTTTGACCTCCTATTTCAGATTTTTTTTCACCAACCTCTTCCAAAAATTATAAGACTTAGATATGAAAGTTTTCATAATTTTCCAAGCTCGTTTGCTATTTTCCCCGGAATTGTCTCTTGGAATTTTGAGTTATGGCACCCGAACTTTGTCATTTTTTATTTGAGCTCCGATTCCGGATTTTTCTTCACCAATCTCTTTCAAAAAATATAAAACTCAGATCTAGAAGTTTTCCTAATTTTCTGAGCTCGTTTGCTATTTTTCTCAAAATTTTCTTTGGGACTTTCCGGGTTAGTGCACCCGAACTTCGCCTTTTTCATTCAAGCTTCGTTTTTTGATTTTCTCCGTTTTCGGATTTTTTTTCTCCATATCTTCAAAAAAATATAAAACTCAGATCTGGAAGTTTTATAATTTTTCGAGCCCATTTTCTGTTTTTCCCAAAATTTTCTTTGGGATTTTTGGAGATTGCCTTTCAACCTCCGAAACCTCGTTTTTACTCAAAACAGTTCCTATTTTTAGATTTTCTTTTTCTAATTCCTTTGTCCTATATTGAATTTGAGTTGGTCTGAAAACGCCCAATTTTTACGATCAAATTCCCCTTCGATTTAGTTTTCCCTTTTTCAAACTCGAGAATTTTCTCATTTTTTTGTTTTTGCTCTAACCGGCTTTTCCTTGGGATCCACTTCAAACTGGGCCTTGGGCTACTTTTGTTTATTCATCCTTTATCAACTGGGGACTTAAATTTCACCGAATCGTGCCATCTTTGCAGTTTTGCCCAAATTTGCCGGATTAGGTATTCCTCTACATTGAATTCCCGCAACACATATTCCGAACTCTATATCATTCATTGTGGACCTCGGATTATCAAAATTCTTTCGCCATTGTTCAATTCAACTTCGAATCTTTATTTTGGCTGAGATTTGACTTTTTCAATAGTTGACTTTTTGGGTTCACTTTTTTGAGTTGACTTTTTGTGGGAAACCCTGAAACAAAGTCTTGGGGACCCATCTATGGAATGGTGGAAGTCTCTTTGCGTTTCGGAAAATTGAAAAGGAGAATCTGCATGGTTTAGGGGGCCCGGACAAAATTAGGTGTCTATAGCTGCTCCTCTTTGACTATTGCTGAGAATCAGGAATCAGGCAAAGAAAAACTAGACAATTATTTTGTCCGGTCAGTGAAGTCACATGTGAAGGATAGAAAACGAGAATTCTCATCATCATTTTTATTCATTCATTTTTTATGTAAAAAGAAAAAAGAAAATAAAAGAAATCTGTCCTCAAATTGAGTTTCTTGACTAATCAAGGCTCGACCCGTCTTAAGGAAACAAGTTCGATTTGTAAGAGAAGAAAATACCTCGACAGAAGTCCCGGGGCCTTACCTCATCTTAGTGCAGCTTTGACTAAAACAAAAGATTTGTCCTTAACTTGAATTCCCTGACTAATCAAGGCTCGACCCCTCTTAAGGAAACAAGATCGATTTGCAAAAACTTGGTTGTCTTGTCCGAAAAGTCTTGTGGTCTTGTCCAGGAAAATTTGGATGTCTTGTCCGAAATCTAGTTATCTTGTCTAGGAAAATTTGGATGTCTTGTCCGAGAAATCTGGTTGTCTTGTCCAGGAAAACTGGATGTCTTGTCCGAAAAGTCTAGTTGTCTTGTCTAGGAAAATTTGGATGTCTTGTCCTAGATATCTGGTTGTCTTGTCCAGGAAAATTGGATGTCTTGCTTCCTTTTGTGCCAGCTGTGTTGGACTTAAGAAAGAAAACTTTCCATGATTTATGCAATGTTAGTCAAATGCAGTGATGCTGATGACAAGATTTGCAAATATTTGTAAGATGCATGTTCCCTAAGGATGAATGCAATTACATGATTGTTATGAGTTTTAATCCATGATTTCATTGAGGTTCACGAGTCTTCTCAACTCCACTGTTTGCTCTACTTGATGAGCTTTTCATCGTCATGGACTCTCAGAGACTCACAAATTCCTGATTCAGTGACAATGTCTTCAATCTTTCTCTGATCTGCCCCAGATGAGCTTCTCAGTATCATGGATTATTATGTTTAACCTGTTCGATGCTTGCCCCACTTGATGAGCTTTTCAGCATTACGGATTGTCGCGACTCCTCTCCAAATTTTAGTGGTTTCCAAACCTCTTCTAAAATTTAAATCTACTCTATAGTAATACAAAGAAATCACATTATTTAAAGATTTTTATGTTTACGAATCATCATTCAATTTGATAACACTAAAAAATGCATCACAATATATATGAAAGATGGTACGAAACAACCAAATGCCATAAAAAGGCAAACAAAAGTTCATTGCAAAGAGGTTTAGATAAAAAAAGATGAATATCAAGGATTAAAAAGAGAAAGGAAAAGGTATAGATGCCCCAGATGCGGAATATCCTGGACCTTTTTCTGCCTTATTTCCTCTGAAATATATTTTGAGCTTGCCATTTGCTTGGGGTGACTTCTCGGCTTTCGCTGTTGCTTCAGACTGGGTTTACCCCTTTTTTCTAATTTTTTGATATTTTCTCCCCCTTTACATGGAACATTGATTCAATCTTTGATCAGTACTTCGCCGCCCTTTGTGGGTTTTCAACCCAAGTGTCCCCCATTCGGTTTTAAGTCGCCCTTTTCTGGTTTTCGGCTTAAACCTTTTCTTTTACGTTCCTTTTTTGATTTTCTCTCTTTTTTGTTTTCTTTTTTCTTGTGTTCTACCATGCATCTGAGAATTCTAAATGCCCCAAGGTAAAAATGACAATTCAAAAGATAGGATAAAATTTGAGAAAAACCCTTCAAATTGGATACCCATGCTTGATCAAATGGACTTTAAAAGCACGTAATGTAGGCCATGGTTCGGGTTTAGAAAGAATGGATACATAGGCCCAAAATGTGTTTAAGGGTGATCAGGTCAAGGATCATTTCATGAGGATGATTCATTTTTGAATCATTTGTCCTTTTTGGACTTTTCTCTCTTTTTTGAATTTGTTTCTTTTCATTCTTGATTTTCATTTGCTATTCTTTGATATCACACCTTTTTTTTTGTTTTTTTTTTTGTGTGTTTTTTTTTCCTATTTTCGTTGGCTCTTTTCGCCATGATGATTTTGGTAGGAGATTTTTCCTCGCATTTGCCCTCCAGTGTTGAGGGTGATCCTCTATCAGGGTTCAGAGAAATAAAGAATTCCTAAGGCTCAAAGGGGTGACTAGAGATAATTTTTTCTTAGTGAAAAGAATATGAAAAATGGCCATTCATCATATCAAGCACGAATGTTCTCATTGAAAAGCAATCCTCAGGGGAAATAGATATATATAATTCTCATTTTTACATTTGGAATCATTCCAATTCTCATATGCACAGTATCACACTTTTCTACTTTTTTTTTCATTATTTTTTCTTTTTCAAGCATAGTATTTCTTCAATTCATCGGCATTCACAAGATTTCTCAAGTCATCACCGTCCATCCGAGTTAAGATCAATGCTCTTCCAGAAAAAGCTCTTTTCACCATGTAGGGTCCTTCCCAATTAAGGGCCTATTTTTCGCGTGAATCTTTCACGATAAGGAGAACTTTTCGTAATACCAACTCTCCTTCTCGAAACTGCCTAGGGTGAACTTTCTTGTTGTGGGCTCGAATCATCCTTTTCTGATACATCTACCCATGGAAAATTGCTTTCAGCCTGTTCTCCTCGATAAGATTCAATTGTTCATAGCAAGCTCTGACCCACTCTACCTCTTCTAGGCCAACTTCCATCAAAACATGAAGTGAAGGGATTTCAACCTCAGTAGGCAGTACTTCTTCCATCTCGTATACCAGGGAAAACAACGTGGCACCTTTAGATGTGCGAACTGAAGTACGGTATGTGAGGAGAGCAAAAGGCAAGATCTGATGCCAATCTTTGTACACATCTGTCACCTTTTCCAAAATCTTCTTGATGTTCTTATTGGCTGCTTCTGCTGCCCCATTCATTTTTGGACGGTAGGGTGCCGAATTATAATGGTTGATCTTGAATTGGGTACATATTTCAATCATCATCTTATTGTTCAGATTGAGAGCATTTTTCGTGATTATTCTCTCTAGGAGTCTATATAGGCATATCATCTATTTTTTGATGAATCTGCACACCACTCACTTTGTCACATTGGCATAAGAGGCTTCTTCAACCCACTTTGTGAAGTAGTCTATGGCCATTAGGATAAAACGGTGTCCTTTCGAAGCTTTTGGGGTAATGGGCCCGATCATATCTATTCCCCACATTAAAAATGGCCATGGAGTCGTCATGACATGCAGCGGTGATGGCGGCACATGAATCTTGTCGGTGTATATCTAGCATTTATGGCACTTTCGAGAATAATTGATGCAATCCCCTTTCATGGTTAGCCAATAGTATCCGGCTCTCATAATCTGCTTAGCCAGCATGTGACCATTGGCGTGGGTGCCATATATCCCTTCATGGACCTCTTCGAGGATTCTCTGAGCTTCCGAAGAAATAACACATCTCAACAGAACCTGGTCTTTTCCTTTCTTGTAAAGGATTTCACCGTCTAGGACAAAACCCATTGCCATCCTTCTTAGGGTTCTCTTATCATTTTTCGTTGCTTGTTCAGGGTACTTTTGACTCTTGATGCATTGCAAGATGTCATAAAATAAAGGGTGACTATCTGCTTCTTCTTCGATACTCAAGCAGTAAGCAGGAGATTTGTAAATGCTCATCTTGATCGGCACAACTTCGGCCCCTTCATTCACTTTAAACATTGATGACAAAGTGGCTAAAGCATCTGCCATTCGATTTTCTTCTCGAGGCAAATAATTGAAAACCAACTCTTCGAATTCCTTAATCAAGCTTAGTATAAGCTCACGATATTAGATTAACTTTGCATCCGGGGTTTCCCACTCTCCGCGTAGTTGGTATATCACCAGGGATGAATCTCCGAAGACCTCTAGTGTTTTGATCTTTCTTTCTATGGCGGCACAAAGACCCATAGTACATGCTTCATGCTGAGCGGTATTGTTTGTACAATCAAAATCCAGTCTGGCAGTGAAAAGATAATAATCTTTCTCAGGGGATATGAGTACTACACCGATCCTGTGCCCCATGGCATTAGATGCGCCATCAAAATACATTTTCTAGGTTTTCTTTTTAGAGGAAGTCCCTTCTTCTTGTGAGACACACATTAGGTCTTAATCAGGGAAATCAAAATTTAGAGGCTCGTAATCCTCCACCACTCAACTTGCTAGGAATTCAGCTACTGCGCTACCCTTTATAGCCTTTTGGCTCACATACACAATATCATATTCGAAAAGAAACACTTGCCATCTCGCCGTTCTTTTTGACAATGAAGGCGCCTCGAATATGTATTTGAGGGGATATAACTTTGCAATCAGCCATGTCGTGTGATAGAACATGTACTGCTTGAGCCTGCGGGCGATCTACGCTAGGGCACAACAAAGCCTTTCTTCTAATGAACACTTCAACTCGTACTTAGTGAACTTTTTGCTGAGATAGTAGATGGCTTGTTCTTTCTTTCCAGTTTCATCATGTTGCCCCAACACATATCCCATGGGCCTTTCAAATATTGACAAATACAATATCAGCGGCTTCCCTGGGATTGGTGGCATTAGTAGCGACGGGTTTGATAGATAATGCTTAACCTTATCAAAGGCTATCTGGCATCCTTCATTCCATTCCCCTAGATCACGCTTTCGAAGTAATTTGAAGATTGGGTCACATTTATCGTCAGTAGGGAAATGAACAGAGCAATATAATTCAGCCCCCCCAAAAAGCTTTTTACTTCCTTTTGAGTACGAGGTAAAAGCATGCTCTGAATAGCTTTCACTTTATCAGGATCAATCTCAATTCCTTTCTGGCTAACAACGAAGCCCTATAACTTTCTCGAAGTGACTCTGAAAGTACACTTTGTCGGGTTGAGTTTAAGTTAAAATTTTCTCAACCTTTCAAAAAGCCTTTTAAGATTCACAATGTGTCCGTCCTCTCTTTGCGACTTTGCGATCATATCATTGATATAAACTTTGATTCCTTTGTGCATCATGTCATGGAACAAATTTTCATGGCTCTTTGATATGTTACCCTAGCATTTTTCAACCCGAATGAAATCACCTTATAGTAAAAGGTTCCCCACATCGTCATGAATGTGGTTTTCTCCATATCTTTCGATGCCATCTTAATCTAATTATACCCTGAGAACCCGTCCATGAAGGAAAACACAAAATTTTTCGCGGTATTATCGAGTAGAGTATCGATGTGAGGTAACGGGAAGTTATCCTTAGGGCTTGCCCTGTTCAGATCCCAGTAATCGACATACATTCGGACTTTGCCATTTTCTTTAGAACTGGGATAATGTTTGCTACCCACTCCAGGTACTTTGCCGTTTCTAAGAATCCAGCATCGAATTGCTTTTTCACTTCCTCTTTCACTTTTAACAGCATTTCGGGCCTCATTCTTCTCAGTTTTTGCTGAATCAGCTTGCAATCTGGTTTGAATGGAAGTTTGTGAAGCACAATATCAGGGTCCAACCCAGGCATGTCTTGGTACGACCACGCGAACACATCCGCGTATTCCTGGAGTAGACTTATTAAAGCTTGTCTTATCGAGGGTGAAATGGTAGTCCCAATCTTGACTTCTCTTATTTCTTTCCCGTCCCCTAAATTTATCACTTCCAACTGCTCCTTTTGAGGCAATACTTGTTTCTCCTCTTGTTCTATTATTCTCAACAAATCCGGAGGCAAATCACAATCCTCAACATCTTCGTTAGCATCGAAATCACCTATACAGATGGATTTTTCAAAATCAATTTCAGAATTATTGTAGGGCAGTCCTCATATTCTGTATCCGGGCATCTGTAAATAGGTGAAGAAGAAACAATATAGGAAGAAATATAGGCAATAATAATGAAAGAATGTCGACACATCAATATGAAGGAAATGCATCATGGTTGTTATTTATTAAATGATAAGTTTTAAACAGAAGCCTGTACAAAGGATTCTTAATGCCTTCGGGCAGAGGCAATTAAGGTTGTTTCGAGCATTACACTGGAGTAGACCTAAAAACTATAGGAAGTTCAGTCACGCTCCAATTGGTTAGCTCATAATCCGGAGGGCACGAGCGTACCATCCAACTAGTGGTCTCACCTTTCTATTCATCTGTTTCGACCATGCCGACCATCATTTCATGTGGTTGTTTATCTTCAACCCCGTAGAGCTTGTCAAAAGCCTGCTCTAGTAGGACCATCACATCCTTAAAATTCTTACCTCCAAACTCAAATCCGATCGAGCGAAAGATGTGAAGGATTGGCAGGAAAGTCATGGGCTCCCACTCCATATCCATACCCGAAAGACGGGCCATCCTCCTCTTTTGGTTCTTCTCAATTTGTCTCTTTTTCTTGTGAGCTTTAGGGAGATAACCAAGACCGAATTGATCTTTCTTCCCGGCCACTTTTATTGCTCTAGCCATACCTTAGAGATATTTCCTTAGTCGTTTTCCTGCTCTACAGCCTTTTCCAACTATCATTTTTGCTCCCAACCTGGTATTCTTGGATAGCATTGGCTCTGGAATTTTATATTATTCCGTGACGAACACGGTGTTGATGAATTCCAGCGATCTGAATGAGCGTTCTACAGCATCTTCATCTATGTAGGGGGTATCTGTAGATGCAAAGACAATGATATCCTCTTCTCCTTACACGTTGACTAAGCGTTCCTCCATCACAAATTTCAACTTTTGATGGAGAGATGGCGGCACCGCCCCATGGCCTTCCCAACAAACAGTTGTAAGATGGGGTAATATCCATCACTTGAAAATCAATCTTATAGGTACAGGGACCTATATGAAGTGGGATTTTGATGCTTCCTATCACTTCCCGACGAGTGCCATCAAAAGCTCTGACAACGGTATGACTCGGCAGCATGTAGAATATATCCATTGACAGACAAGATAGCCAATAGCATCACATTTAGAGAAGATCCACTATCAAGGAGTACTCGAGGTAGAATGTGCCCCTCGCAAGTAGTGGTGATATGAAGAGCCTTGGTCCTATTCCATTCGATGGTATCTCATCATACTGAAAGAAATGTAATCATCTGCTGTAATGTTTCCCACCAATTGGTCTAATGTTTCCACCGATATGTTGTTGGACATGTAAGCTTGGTTCAAAATTCTCAGTAGAGCATTTTGGTGCGGCTCTGAGTTTAACATTAGTGAAAGAACTGAAATCCTCAGTGATTGGCGGTGCAATTCCTCTACCATACTATATTCGCTGTGTTTGATGAACTTTAAAAACTCATAGGCTTTCTTCTCATTTATCGATTCTTTTACTTTACTAGCCAGAGCTGGATTTTTTCAACTTTCCAGACTGTTCTACCTCCATAGGGTCTGGTCCCACTACCCTTTTTCATTTATCAGGTCCCCTGTCTTTCTAGGTTCAACTATCCCCGAGGCATAACATCTATCACTTTGGGTTAAGTGCCCTACTCCGGTTACATCCACGGTAGCTGCCTGATGGTTTGAAGATCCTGGCATTGCCATACTGCATTCATAGCTTCGTGGAATCATCTTATACCCTTTTAAGGGAAAGGTGATGGCAGTTCTATGATTATCTTTGGAGTGGGTCCCTCGACTACTGGAATAGCCTTTACCTCTGGTTTGTCATAGTATATGATCAGGGGTCTGTCGACCCCATAGTCGGTCTCATTCATATTGATTTCAAGTTATTCTATTTTTTCAGAAAATTGGGCCTCACCCATATCCATCATCTTTTGAACCTTTGCTAAGAACTCTTTGCAGCCCTGAATGGCATGCCCTTTGCACTCATGGTATTGATAAAAGTCTTCTGACTGGCTGACTATTTTCCTCACATCTGTTTGCAGCTTAACCAACCCTGTCTTGACCATCTCAAACCAGACTCTGATCATCGGGGTTCTTATTTTCCTGACATCCTTTTTTACATTTTCAACCTCTCTTAACATGATTGCATTAACCTTGGCCTCCGTATGATTAGGCAATGGATTTCCTGCAACATTAGGTCCACTTTTCAACCCGAATTTCAAGATTCCTGCATCAATAAGGCTCTGAACCTTGTGCTTGAAAGCAATGCCTGTCTCGATTGAGTGTCCTTGGATGGCCGCATGGTGCGCGTAGTGAGCGTTGGAATCATACCACTTGGGATAAGGAGGTTTTAAAGGTTGAAAATAGACAGGTGCAACGAGTTGGCCCTATAGAAGCTTTAGGTACAACTCTCTGTAAGTAGTGGGGATGGGGTCATATTAAGGCTTTTGGGTATTCCTCACAGGCCTTTGATCATTTTGGGGACTGTTTTGAGTGTTTGATGTAGTATTTGATGGAATGACTATCTAAGGAGATAAGCCAATTGGATATGGTTGTTGTGGTATGGCTGTATAGGGAAAAAGATTTTGAGTGAGGCTGTTTATAGCCGGATAGTATGGATTGTAGGTTGGGTAAGGTGTATAGGGCGCTGGAGATGAAAAAGGTCGGTTATTGAAACTGATAGCATGAGCCTCCCCTTTTTTTTCTTAGTATGAGTTGTTTTCTTTTGGACGACTTGTTCCCCACTTTCCATCTTTTCGCTTTTGATCGCGGTTTCAATCATCTCTCCAAATATGACCATATCTACGAAATTTTTAGTGGCATTACCCACCAATTTCTCATAGTACGGTGCCTTTAGAGTATTGATGAAAAGAACCGTAGTTTCTTTATCAGTCAAAGGTGGCTGCACCTGGGGAGCCATGTCTCTCCATTTCTGGGCATACTATTTAAAACTTCCAGTATCTTTCTTCTCCATGTTTTGCAGGGATAATCTACCAGCTACCATGTCAGAGACGTGCTTGTAGTGTTCCAAGAAGGCCCTAGCGAAGTCCGTCCATGATCAGATCTTGCTTCGGGTAAGTTGGCTGTACCATCGAGTGGCAGACCCATTAAGGCTATCTTTGAAGCAGTGGATAAGCAACTTCTCATCACTATCATGTCTGATCATCTTCAGGCAATACATTGTCAAATGTTTGAAAGGATTTGTAGTCCAGTTATACTTCTCAAAATCTGGCGTTTTGAACTTGGGTGGGATCACTAAACCGGAGATTAAACTTATCTCTTTAGCATTCAGGCTTCCAAACAGCTCAGCCCCTTCCACGCCCTCAAGCTTTCTTCCAATAGCTGATACTTCTTTGTGATTTAGCTGTTTCAACCATTTTCAGTTATGCCATTTTCCTCTTTTCTTGTTCGGCAAGATCATCTAGATCTGGGACCTCGATAGGGTCCGACGGGACTGCCCCAAGATTCACCCCGATTTGCATTTGCTTCGGTGCCCCGGTGTTGGTTTGAACATACATGAAAGGTATTTTAGCTGCTGGTGGTGGAGTTTTTGTATTTTGCGTAGATTGGTCGTTTTTCAATACGACTTCTTGCTAACCTTCTTTGCCTCTTGACTTCCTGGTTCTAATCCTAGGGCCGAATTCTCAATCTATCCTTTTCCTTTAACTGTGGCGGACACCAGTTCCATCAACTTAATCATCTGATCTCTCGATTCGGCCTGAGATTTGGCCAACTGTTCCTTTAACTCATCCTAGGCTTTTTTCGTTCTTTCTATCCGGGCTATTTGTTCATTCTCCATTATCCTGACTTGCGATCGAGTATTATACTGATATGGAGTGCTTCTCTCTGGGAGTTTCGGCGGGCACCCAATTTTTAAACCTTCTTGTAAATACCATGGGTTAGAATTTCATGGCACATTATTCTTTTTTACTTATTAAATGTGTGCAATGAATTAATGACTGGTCAAACAAATGAATGAATAAATGTATGCTTCTATAATCGTAAGTCATAAAATGATGCAAGTAATGGTATTTGCCTTAAGATCAAATTCCAACACAAAGGTTTTTTTCATTAATTCATAGAAACTTTTTACAAGTCATCTCTCACTCTCGAATTACATAAAAGATCGGATCTGCTCATTAGTCTTGAGCCTCCTCTAAGAAGTTCAGCAGGCGCTACCCATGCTCTCCTGTCGGGTTGACATCACGCCTCAGAGTCTTCACTTTCTCCAACATCTCATTGGCCTTTTCCACAGCCTTGCGGATCTGCCTAGTTAGGTGGTCCATATACTATTGCCTTTCCAAGGTCTCAGTTTTCCACCTTGTACTAGCATCTAAAGCTAAGTCATTTGCTTGGCTCCATTCGACCTTCCACTCTCTGTATTCCTGGATGATAGTAGCGATGTCAGTCTTCTGGACATGCAACTGATGCTCTAAGTTTAGAATGGTTACATGAAGCGTCTCATTCTCCTTGCGCAGCATGGATGTCTTTACCCTCTTATTCCCCAACCTGGCTTTCAATAGCTCATTCTCCTACTGGCACCTTTCCAACTTGGCCGAGATCAATGAACGCACATCTCTCTATTTCTGAAGATCATGAGAAAATCTGGCCTCTTTTTCTTTGCTTTCCTTTGACTTACCCTTCCAGAAGTCCAATTCTTTCTGAAGCTTTTCTATCTCTTTTTCATGGGCACCCAGAGACCTACTAGTTCCAGTGAATTTTCCCTTGGTCTGTAACTTCTTGTTCTCTTGATGCAAGTCCATCACATCGGATTGTGCTGTGTCTCGCTTTCTGGCTACTTTTCCTATCTTGGCCTCTTGGATCTCAAGCCTGGTCTTCAAATCCTTAACATCCTCTTGAAGCTTATCATATTCTCGCTTCAATTTCCCTTTGTCCTTTTCTAATTCTTGTTTGACAAGCTCTTTCTCTGGTAGTACTACTGGCTCTGGTTGAAGGATTACCGGATAAACAGAGGCATCTTCGACAGGTAGCACCATGTCGTGGGCCCTCTTGGCACTCCAAACCAAGTATCCAGGAGTAGCATTGTCGGTATATCTACACAATTCTTATCGGTGCAACTGCCTCCATGCTTTGATGAGCTCACGTGTTTCCTTCATGTATCCGGGCTTGTTATATGCAAAATCTATCAAAGTGAACCCATGAGTCATCGAGATGAACTGCTTAGACCCATACTGTCTTTGTACTAGAAATGGTGCATAGCTGATAGCTCCCCAAATCCGTATCAACGGAACCCACGATTTGTCTCCACAACTATACAAAATAGAACCCATCGACATCCACAAAGCTCTCCAAGTGACATCCTCTCAGGCTAAATGACGAAGAGTCATTATCCACTGCTTCTTATCTATTTTTCTCGGCCACTCTTTCTTGCAGAATTCCTTAAGGGGAATGAAAGTATTTATGTAGGGACGAAGCTTTTCCTTATCGTAACCCCGAAAATGACTTCGGGTCCAAATATACAGAAGCTGTGCGCACCCCTCGAAATGTCCCCTGCCTTTTCTTCGATAGAAATTGAGTGACCTAAACGTTTCGGCAAGGATAGCAGGAGCATGATCAATTTGTTTGCTCGGACACTCAAAGAAATCCACTACAACCATCTCAATGTGCCCCAAGATCTTTGGAAATATCACCAAACCGTAGATCGCCAAGGCAAACACATCCACCACACAATCACTCTCCGTGGTGCTCATGATATGACTTGGAAGTGACTGACACGGACTCAAGATCTTGGTGTTCCATGACCATAATGAAAAACCCTCTGATTGGAATTCGGCTTAAGGCAAACACTCCTAAGTGATCATGATGCATGCGATGAAAACAAAGCAAAATAAAAACAAAAACAAACAAAACAAAACAAAACAAAAGGAAATGAGTCAGTACAAGGGTATAACAATCAAATCAAAGCGATATTGAAATAAATAGCTAAAGGTAAGAAAGGTTCCTCCGAGTGTTCCTAGCTTCGGTACCTCTAACGAAAATCCGATATGACTTCGCCTAGGTTAACTATATGCGATTGCAATAGGTTCTAAAAAGGCTCCAAATTGCTCATCACTGTCGTCGGTGAAGGCTAGTAAGGCAACCTGATAAAAGTGGGTTCAATCTGTTAGAGTGTATTTCCCAGGCCTAAACGGAGGTTATCACCCCATGAAGGCGTAAGTAATCTATTACTCCGGAAGTGTTTCGCTAGCCCATGCGAAGGTTAACACCTCACAAAAGCGTAGTTACTTTACTCCTGCCTAAAGGACGGAACCCGGGAAGAGGGCTCATGTTATGCAAATGCAAGTATAGTGTGTGAGGAGGAACAAACAAACTTTTCTCCACCTATTCTATATCCCCTATCGTAACACCTGAGCAATTTAATAATGAAAAAAATTAAACAATGTAAAACATTAGTTAAACAAAGAATAATAATGACATAAAAAGCTAAATAACCAGAGAACAGTAAAAATATGCATGCACATGAGAATGAACACATTTAAAACAAATCTCTTTTGTTAGAAAATGGGAATTAAACATAAACACCAACCAAAATCGACAAAACCGAGACTTTCGATAACACACAACTAATTCTAGGCCTGACTCTCTAAAGTCCCCAGCGGAGTCGCCAAGCTATCGCAACCACTTAAAAAGGGTCAAGGTCCCATCGCGAGACATTTGCTTGTTAAGTGTGACATTGGGGGAAGAGTAGAGGAAAAGACGACTTAATTCCTCTATCAATCAAAAGGTCGAGGGTATGAAAACGACCTTAAAAAAAGAAATGGAGTCGCCACCAATCTTTTTTGGCTAGGTGTGATCGGCTACCTATTAAAATCGGTTTTTCATCAAAACATTTTAAAATTAATTAAAATATTTTTTAAAACAAATTTTATAGTCTACGCTTTGAACCAGAGAAAAACAAGTGCGGGTTCGGGAGTCAATTACGTGTGGGGAAGGATTAGCACCCCCAAAAAGCCCGTATAAAACTGTACCTTATTAGTCGTGTGTTATCTCGAGTCTCGATAAAAAGTCAATTTTAAAATTGGTGTTTGTAAATAATTCCCTTAAAAATTCATATTTTATTTGAAAATAACATGCAATTTACTAGCATAAAATTCCCCATATTTTTCGACATACTCAGCAAAATATAGAATTTTTCCTTGATTTTGAAATTCTCTAAATCATTCTCGTTTTAAAAGATATTCAGTTGTTAATGATAATTGATGATATCCTCCCCAGTAGAGAATCCATGAATTATTTTAACTCGGGAATAATCTTGATATAAAAAATACCATTTGTTTTTCAATGTGTTTTTAAAAAATCATAGAAAATGACCACGAATATGCCAAAATGCTACTAAGATAAAAATTAAATAAGCATGCATATTTATCATGGTATGACAAACATTTTATTATGACATGGTAAAAGAAATTATGTCATGTGAATGTAATCGACATGGTAAACAAGATGACATGGCATAAGGATGAAATGTCATGTGAATGCAATCAACATGGCATGTAAAATGACATGGCGTATAAATGACATGGCATAAGAATGAAATGTCATGTGAATGAAATCGAACATGGCAAACAAAATGACATGGCATGCAAATGACATGGCATAGGAATGAATATCATGTGAATGAAATCGACATGGTAAACAAGATGACATGGCATAAGGATGAATGTCATGTAAATGAAATCGACATGGTAAACAAGATGACATGGCATATAAATGACATGGTGTAAGAATGAAATGCCATGTGAATGAAAGTGACATGGCATGGCATATGAATGATCGTCATGAGAAATGAATGTCATGTTGAATGAAATCGACATGGCAAACAAAATGACATAGCATGAATGACATGGCATATGAATGACATGGCATATGAATGACATGACATAAGAATGACATGGCATGAGAGTGGATGACATAAAATATAATGACCTAATCTATGTAGGACATGGAGTAAATGACATAGTATGAACAAATGGTGACATGGCATACTAAATGAATGACATGGCATGTGAATGGATTACATGACATATGAATGACATAGTATGAGAATGATATGACATAATCTAAGTGATATGGCACATGAACGAATGGATTACATGACATATGAATGACATAGCATGAAAATGACATGACATAGTCTAAGTGACATGGCACATGTACGAATGATATGTTAATGGATGGCATGACATAAGAATGACATAGCATGAGAATGGCATGAAATATGAATGACATGGCATAAGAATGAATGATATGTGAATGGAATCGACATGGAAAACAAAATGACATGGCATTAGAATAAATTTATTTGAAAATGACTCAGGATTTATTAATACCAAAATCTTTTCATGTTCTCCGGCAAAACATAGAAAACTTTATTCACTTTGAAATTCTCCGAATCACCTTTGTTTTAAAAAGGGTATTCCTTTGTTAATAATAATTAATGATACCCTCCTTGACAGATCCAAAAGAGAAAATCTTGAATTATTTAAACTCGGGAATATTGCCATATTTATTAAAATGCTATGAATATGCAAATTGATATTAAGGCATGCATGATTACCAAAACATGATAAGCATTTTCATTGTAATATGGAAGATGAGATAATGACATGACATAAGGATGACATGGCCTAAAATGATATAGCATGGTAATGAATGTCATGTGAATGAAACTGACATGGCAAAACCAAAATGAGATAAACATAATGACATGGCAAACCAAATGACATGGCATGAGAAAGTTGTGTAATGAAAATAAAATGACATGAGTGAAATGTCATGGTGATCGAATGGTCATGATAATGACATGAATGGCATGGTGACCGAATTGTCATGATAATGACATGAATAGCATGACATGCTTAATCATGGTTTAAAATAAGCTCAAATGATAAATAACATGACAAATTGCATGCTATATGAATGATATGGCATATATGACCTAGATCATAAATAAAATGTCATGGTGTCCGAATGGCATAGTGATGGCATAGGAATGGCCGAATACATGGTAATGTCATGTGGATGGACGAATGGCATGAAATGATGACATAGCATGAATGATGACATAGCCCTCCCCTAACCATGATCACTTGATTTTTATCAAGATCATGTAGCCTTTCCAACTTAAAAATCAGAAAATAAATCAAGCCAACTAGAAAAATGGAAGTGAGCTCCATGGTTGGTACAATGGGCATAGCCTTCCCTAACCATGATCACTTGATTTCATCAAGATCATGAAGCCTTTTATCCTCTTTTACTTCATTTATTCTTTAAAAAAACATAACATAAAAAGAAACATAACCCTCCACAATCATGTTTCCCACATCAAACATGCAAAACAAAAAATAAGGCAAGCTCAAGCACACATTCGGCTATGGTAAAAATATTTGTAAACATTGTTTTCTTTTTTTTTTTTTATGGAAAGGAAAAGATGAAAGCTCAAAAACATTTTCAAAACCTTTATTTTTATAAGAAAAGGATTAAAAATAACATGGAAACAAGGAAACCAAGCATGAGAAAGAAAAAAAATAATGCAAGAACAAAGGAGGAATGGCTACTTTCCTAACTTTCCTTTGTAAACTCCCTATTCCTTTCTTTCCAATTCCTTTCTTCTTCTTCTTTTTTTTTTTTTTTTTTTTTTTTTATCTTTTGCTACTGCCTTCCCCTTTTCAAATGACAGCCAACTTAAGAAATAAAATATCC
This sequence comes from Fremontodendron californicum, assembly GCA_030761205.1. Lineage (NCBI taxonomy): Eukaryota > Viridiplantae > Streptophyta > Magnoliopsida > Malvales > Malvaceae > Fremontodendron > Fremontodendron californicum. The sequence continues at coordinate 13,566,622 of JAULJL010000023.1, forward strand.
TCCCGTCCTTTCTTCCTCATGGCCGAATGCATGGTGAGCCCTTAGATGAATTGTGCTCATCTTTTCTCCAACAATCTAAGCCATTTGATGAGGATATTTTCATGACAATAAAAATGATATCTTGCAATTTGATCTTGGCAATTGAAGGATGTACTCATCTTTTACAAAGCACCTAGGCCATTGGATGAACACCCCTCTTTCACTCTCTTGGCCGAATGGCCTCTCTTGCCTTGGATGATATGTGCTCATCTTTTCTCCAACAATCTAAGCCATTGGATCAAAGATATTTTCATGACAATAGAAATGACATCTTGCCAATTGATCTTGGCCATTGAAGGATGTACTCATCTATTTACAAAACACCTGGGCCATTGGATGAAGAAGGACCACTTGCAAGATAATAAAAATGACATCTTGCCATTTGATAGTGACCGTTGGATGAAATTAATCAAATCTCATCCCTCTCCCATTGAGCTGGCCGGCCAAGGTTTGGAATATTCCAAAATTTCCTTTATTTTTTCATCTTTTAATTTTGCAAATTGGCCCTTTTCGGGTTTTTCGATAAAATTACCTTTTTGCCCCTCAAACTTAATTTAATTACAAATGGACCCCAATTTTCGATTTGTCTTCTCCAAATCATCCCATCCAATATAGAATTTGGTTTGAGAGGTTTTCATATTTTTCCGAGCTCATTCTCTATTTTTCTCAGATTTTTCTCTAAAATTTCGGTTTAGTACCTCCCAAATTTAGCCTTTTTCATTTGACATCCGATTTCGTATTTTTCTTCACCAATCTCTTCCAAAAATTACAAAACTCAGATCTGGAAGTTTTCATAATTTTTTGAGCTTGTTTGCTATTTTCCCTGGATTTTTCTCTTGGAATTTGGGTATGGCACCCGAACTTTGTCATTTTTCATTTGAGCTCCGATTCGGATTTTTCTTCACCAATCTCTTCCAAAAAATATAAAACCCAGATCTGGAAGTTTTCATAATTTTTCGAGCTCGTTTGCTATTTTTCTCAGAATTTTCTTTGGGTCTTTTCCAAGTTAGTGCACCTGAACTTCACCTTTTTTATTCGAGCTCCAATTCTGGATTTTCTTTGTTCAATCTCTTCCAAAAAATATAAAACTTGGATCTAGAAGTTTTTGAGCTCATTTGCTATTTTCCCGAAATTTTCTTTGGGATTTTTCCGAGATTGCCCTTCAACCTCCGAAACCTCGTTTTTACTCAAAACGAGTTCGATTTTTGGATTTTCTTTTTCTACCTTTGCCCTATATTGAATTTGAGCTGGTCCTAAAATGGCCAATTTTTATGTTCAAATTTTTCTCCGGTTTAGTTTTCCCTTTTTCAAACTCGGGAATTTTCTCGCTTTTTCGTTTTTGCTCTGACCGGCTCTTCCTTGGGATCCATTTCAAACTGGGCCTTGGGCTACTTTTGTTTATTCATCCTTTATCAACTGGGGGCTTCAATTTCACCAAATCGGGCCATCTTTGGAGTTTTCCCCAAATTTGCATGATTAGGTCTTCCCTTACACTGAATTTTTGCAACACATCTTTCGAACTCTATATCTTTCATTGTAGACCTCGGATTATCAAAATTCTTTCGCCATTGTTCAATTCAACTTCGAATCTTGATTTCGAATGAGAATTGACTTTTTTAGTGGTTGACTTTTTGGGGTTGACTTTTTGTGCTAACCCCCGAAACAAAATCTTGGAGACCCATCTATGGAATGGTGGAAGTCTCTTTGCGTTCCGGAAAGTTGAAATTTAGAATCTGCCTGGTTTAGGGGGTCCGGACAAAATTAGGTGTCTACAGCTATTTATCATCTTAAATGTGAATATTTTCATTGAAGAACATTTATTGAAAAAGAACAAGCTTGCAGAAATTCATCTTAGAAGATTTTCATACTTGTGAAACAATTCTACTATTCTTCTTCAAATCGTGCCAAGGCTTCACATCAATTGCCATCACAATAATCAGTAGGCGAAATATGGTCACTTATGTTCAAGTTCACCAACATGAGTTTGATTTTCAAAATCAATTTCCAAATAATTGTCATGATTGTCTTTATGTTCATTATTTGGAAGCTTGAAAGTGAGTGAAAATAATAGAGTATGGGTTGGTATGTGGACAAGAAATTAAGAGAAAGAGGAAATGTAGTGAATAATGCATAATTATTACCACTTTATTAAAAAGATAAATGGCCCATACTTAAAAGGCTTCTTAAGGCTCTAAGACGAGAGCACTTAGAAATTTTTAGCCACATTACTTTTTAATAGATTCGAAGATAACTGGTAGCTCAAATAATTGTCCAATTCTTCAACTTAACACCTAGAGGAGTTGGATACACGGGCGAGTCTTCCACTTGATCTAGCATCATCCTTTTTTCTATCATGTGGACCTTATCAACATCTAAAGCATTGACTGCTGCCCCTGTGTGATCAGGTAAAGGATTACCATTGATTAGAGGTGCTCATGGGTCGGGCCAAGCCAAGCCCTGGGCAGGTCTCTGAGCACTGTTCATCCCATTTACAAAATAAAAAATATATTTTTTTATTAATATTTTTATAATTAAAATTAAATAAAATAATATTATTTTAATACCTAAAACACTGTTCTGGGCTAGGCCGGCCTGGATCAAGAAATGCCTACCCAGGCCCGCCCAATACCTGCCCGGCCCGTGAGCAGGTCTACTGTTGATGTCGGGTTTTCCTTTGTCCTCAAAACTTAGCAAACCTGCTTTGACCAAGCATTGCACCTTGTATTTCAAAGCGGTGCAGTTTTTTGTAGCATGACCTGCGATCCCATAGTGATAGTCCCAAGTGGCATTGGAATCATACCACTTTGGATATGGAGGCTTTAGTGGCTCCAAATGAACAGGTGCAACCAGGTGGTTCTTGAGGAGTTGGGGAAGCAATTCAGTGTAGGTCATGGGTATTTGGTCAATTGTGGCTTTGTTCGGGAGTACGGTTACGTGTGGAGAAGGATTAGCACCCCTACAACGCCCATCCAAAAAGACGGTACCTAATTAGTCAAATATTGCCCTATATTTGGTCTTTACTTAGAAGGTCTTTAATTTCAATATACTAATTATTGGAACGATTCCAAAAAATGCTTTCCACCATTAGGGACTGATTTTTTTGAATCCACCTCACCTCAAGAGTCTTCAAAAGAAATCATTCGTTCTTATGAAGAGGCTCTGTCGACGGATTCATTAAGTGTTTTATGTATTAAAATTAAAATTAAGGATTTAAAATATTGGAAAAAATTTTAGGTTACTTTTCACCATTCGGGTTAGACACCTAAAAATTCTCCTTACCTCAGGAGTCGTTAATAGAAACCATTCGTTCTTATGAAGATCCGTCATTGGAATTATGCAATTTTGATATTAGAGATATTTAAGAATTAGAAATAAAATTGAAGATTTAAAATATTGAAAAACTTTTAGGTTACTTTCCACCATCGGGTTAGATACCTAAAAGTTTTCCTCACCTAGAAATTCTTAGAAATTGACCATTCATAATTTTCCAAGATTTCATCATCGGTAAATCTCAATTTTTATAGTGAATTATAAAGATATATTATGTATAAAATAAATTTTAAATTATCCTAATCACATTAAAATCACTAACAATTACTAAAAAATATGCAGTAAAATCAATTTAAATACTAACAACTTTAATATATGAATAAATAAATAACCTATTACTAAAACAAATAATTCACATAACAAAACTTAAATCAAACATCAATGAACAAATAATTTAATTAAAATAAATAACTAAATTAAAAAATAAATTAAAATATGTATAAGGAAAAAAAATATGAAAATTAAAAAAATTGAAATAAAAAAAATAAAATAAATAGAAAATATAAAGAAAAAAAATCTTTGCGATCGGGTTGGGCAGAAGAGCGGATCCACGCGGATCTTGCCCGACCCGGTTGTTATCCTTTTAAACATTTTTTTTACACTTCATTCTTCCTGTGGTTTTTTTAAAAAAAAATCTCTTTTCTCTCTCAAATCCCAAACCCTTTCCCTATTCTTCCCATCCGATTTTTGACGATCGAAAACTTCAAATAGTCGTCGAAAAATTCATGTATTTCCAGTTACCGTCGCCAAAAACTGGTAAAACCCAAAAAATTTCCTTTTTTTAAAAAAAAAAATTGAAGCTTCAAATCTTTCCCCTCTAACCTGTTCGAGCCTTTCAAAAGAAACTTTTTTTAAAAAAAAAAAATCAGAGAGAGAAAACAAACTTTGGTTTTACCCTTTTTAGATCCGAAAACCCCAGAAAAAAAAATATTTATGTTTTGTTTGGTTTCTTCCAAAATCCGAAAACTAGAAACCCAAAAAATATACATTTCCTTTAGTATTTTCCAAGCACTGTTTTAAATTTCAAACAAGAAAGCAAATAGAAAAATATTGTCAAAAAAATACCTTAGGAAGACCGAAAGTTTTTGCTGTTGTGATTACTGAGAAAAATCGTGTATTTTGCTGTGAATGCTTCGTGTCTTTTGTGTGTGCACTGAGTGGGTTTTTATAGGGATTAAGAGTAGAAAATTTCAGATTTTTTTTTTTCTTGATGGCCAGGAATCATGCAAATCCGATTTTCCTTTATTTTTTCTTTTGATTTCCATAAATTTTTTCTTTCCCAAAATTTCCTTTTAAAAAAAAAAAAAAACCAAACCTTTTACTCCAATCAAACCAAAATCCCACGTTTTTTAACACCCAAAATTTTGCAATCTTTTCTTCACAGATTCCGCATTTTCCTTTTTTGATTTTCTTTTTCATTTCTGATCTGTATTTGGGCTCTAAAAAATCAAACATCATGTTTTCTTTCCCCAAGATTTTACACAAATTCGGGTCTTTTCATTTTTTGATTTTTTTAAAATGAATAAAAGCAAAAATAAAAATAATAAAAATAATAATAATAATATATAATAATAATAGCAATAACAATAACAAATACATGGGCCAGTCAAATGATTCCGAGGCCTAATAAATTGGAGACCTGAAAAGAATTAAAATGGGCTTAACGGACTCAAATCATATATGCAACTTATTGAACATAGACCGGTCCAAATTGAGCTCCTAAGTCTACTAAAAACCCGATAATAATTGACTTTGTAAAAATCAAATTAAATCTCGGATTAAAAGACCCGGATAAAATCGGGTGTCTACAGTTGCCCTTCTTTGCTCATTTTCTATGAAGCATGAATTGTGTAAAGACATAGACACCCGTCACATTCAAATTTTTGTAGAATCGGGTGCCTACAGTCCTGAAAGGGGCATGTGTAAAAGGAGAAAATTTTGACCAATTATAAATTGGTACATGTCAATTGAAATTTCTTTTAATTCAAGAATTTTTAATTAAATTATGCTTCACTGTGAGGACTCAATGACATCATATGCGATGGGATCATAATTAATTAATTTTATGATTAATTAAATATGTACACATGGCTTGGGCAATCTAAATTGAAAAACTTGTTATTTGATCAATCAGAGTTCAACTATGAGTTATCCAATTTATCTTTAAATTAAATAAAAATAATTTAAAGATAAATTCAAAATTTGGCCAATCAAATTACAAGGATTCATTTGGGATCAAATTCCAAGATTGTCAAGACTCCCTAAATTTAGGATCAAATTGATTTTATTCAAGATCAAATCTCAAAGATCCTTGAAACAAATTTAAAGATCAAGTCTTAAAGATCTTTGAAGCATATTTTAAGAACAAGTTTCAAAGACCCTTGAAACAAAAAACTCATGCAGCTCTGATGAAGAAAAAACATTATTCACCGAGTAATCCACCACTTTTGCAAAATTATCAGAAGGAAGTAGAGATAATCTCAGGAAAGTATACTGAACGGTTTTGTCATCATATCATTTGTCAAGCTAAAACAAAATATCACACCTATTTCCCACTAGCCTAAAGTTCTTCACATCATGGTCTGCAGACAAGTTTATCACATCCCTCCAAATAGTTGACATCTTTTGATTTTATTATTACAAGGCAGCCATTAATTTTTTTGAACTTTACCAATCATTAGTTCCCACATAACCATCCTTCTCGGATTAGGACAAAGAGGAAATCCCAAGTTCTTAAAAGAAAGAGCTCCTCTGTAACAACCACATATCCTAGCCAGATCCACATAAACATTTTCCAATGGAATATATATAATATATATGATTTTTCAAATTGATTCTCAAACTAGAAATCAAATCAAAGCACCTAAGAATTGTTTTTTTAATTATTAACAAAAGACTTAGTAGCTTCGACAAACATAATTGTATCATCAACGAACTGTAAGTGAGAAAGATATATATTATGAGAGAAGCATAAAATACCTTTAAAAAAAATCATATTCTCTTCTTTAACAAGCATCAAATGGAGAGCTTCAATGACTAGTATGAACAAGAAATGTGATAAGGGATGACCTTGCCTCAATTTTTCTTCATGTGGAAATCTACGGTACTCTGATTTCCATAATCCATAATTTCTCCAAGTGAATCCAACCCCATCAAATCCATAACATGATCAAGACAGCTGACATAATCATAAGTTTTTTCAAAATCCATCTTCAAGATGACTCTTCCTCCACAACCCTTTTTATGCTTTAAGGAGTCAATTACTTCATTTGCAAGAATGATACCATCCAAAATTTGTCTCACAGCAATGGATGCACTCTATGTGTCACTAACCAACTTGTTAATCACTAATTTCAAACTCGATAAACTTTTTGCTAGAATCTTATAAAGAGACTTTAAAAGCTAATAAGTCTATAATATTTTGAACCCATTAGATTATCCACGGAGTTCAACACTTTTTCCAATCTGCTTCATGAAAAAGTAAAATCTCTCAAAAACTTCATTAGATCATGCTTCATGAAATTCCATATTTTCTTGAAGAAACTAAAATTAAAGCCATTTGGTGCAGAGCCTTTGATCCATCGCAACTCCAAATAGTATCTATAGACACCTAATTTTGTCCGGGCCCCCTAAACAAGGTAAGTTCTCTTTTCAACTTCCTGAAATGCAAAGAATCTCCCCTCATTCCACAGATGGGTCTCCAAGACTTTGATTCAGAGGTCAGTACGAAAAAGTCAACTAAAAAAAGTCAACCACTAGAAAAGTCAACTTTCAGGGAAAATCAAGATTTGAAGGTGAATTGAACAATGGTGAAGAAATCTTGACAATTGGAGATCCACAATTGAAGATAGAAGGAAAATTTGAAGGTGGAAAGGTAAATTGCAAATTTTAGTGTAAGAGAAAAACATGGAATTTGTAAATTTGGGGAAAAGTACGTAAACGATAAAATTGGATGAAATAGAACCTCAAATTGAAGGATAATCAATAGAAAGAAATATCTCAAGGTCCAATTTCACAAAGAAAATCAATCGTAAGAAGAATTGAACAAAATTGGAAATTGCCATTTTGGGGAAAAATGGGAAATTTGGCAAATTGGGGAAAAGTGTATAAATGATCAAATTGGACAAAATTGAAGGTTCAAAATGGAATAAGATCAATAAATAAGGATATTGGAAGGTCCAATTTGATGTGGAATTGAAGGAGGAATCACTTTGAAGAGAAAAAAAGGAAAATAAAGATTTAGTAAATAAATGGAAAATTCACAAATTTGGGGAAAACAATGGAGATGGTCCAATTCGGTAAAATTGAAAATACTAGTTGATAAATAATAAATAAATAAAGAAACCCCAAGTTCCAATTTGAAGTAGATCCAAAGGAAGAGCCGATTGGAAGAGAAACTAGAAAATCAAGAAAATTCCCAATTTTGAGGAAAAAGGAAAAAACTAAATCGGAGAGGAATTCAGATGTAAAAATTGGGTAAAATTGGTTCAACTCCAATTAAATATGTGACAAAGGTGATGGAAAAAAGAAAATCCGAAAAATTGGCCTGTTTTGAGTAAAACCGAGATTTCAAGGGAAAGAGAAAATAATGCCCCATCACGGGGCATCTCCTTAAAGTGTGACATTGGGGGAAAGAGAAGAAAAGTCGACGTAATTCCTCTTAAATAAAATTGAGGGTTTGAAAACAACCTCGAAAAAGAAAATGGAGTCACCACCAATTTTTTTGGCTAGGTGTGATCGGCCACCTATTAAAACCAGTTTTTGTAAAATATTTTCAAATTAATTAAAACATTTTTTAAAACCAATTTCGAAGTCTGCACTTTTAACCAGAGAAAACAAAAGCGGGTTCAGGAGTCGTTTATGCCATGGGGAAGGATTATCACCCCCACAACGCCTGTATAAAATGGTACCTTACTAATCATGTGTTGTCTCGAGTCTCGATAAAAGTCAATTTTATATTTGATATTTAAAAATTAATCCCCTTTTAAAAAACAAATCATATTATTTGAGAATGGTTCAAAAATTATTAGCACAAAATTCTCCATATTCCCCGGCAAACCTGGCAAAATATGAAATTTTCCTTTTATTTTGAAATCCTCTAAAGTCACTCTCATTTTGAAAAAGAGATGTTCCATTGTTAATGATAATTGATGATATTCTCCCCGACAAACCCAGCAGAGAACCCATGAATTATTTCAACTCGGGAACAACCTTGTTTTATTAAAGATCGTTATCATTTTTCATGCATTAAAAATCATTTTAAAAAATGATCATGAATATGAAAAGTATTACTAAGATGATATAAATCAAACAACATGGATCATTATCATGATATGGCAAAAAATTTATGATGTGGCATGCATGACATGGCAAACTTTATTGCAACATGATAAAAGAAAATATGACATGGCATACCTATGAAGGCAAATTTTATTACAACATGGGAAATGAAAATATAACATAGCGTATATGACATGGCAAATAATTCATGACTTGGCATAGAAGATATGGCAAATAATTCATGACATGACATACATGATATAAGCAATCAATCATAAAAATGATATCATCATAGAATATTCACAATCACATCAAGATTAAAATGGCAACATAAATAACATATCATAAAATGACATCATCATGGAATATTCATAAACATGAAATTTGCATGATTAAGATGGAAAATGTAGATATCATGGAATATGCATGATCATGGAATATGCACACGTCATTATTTTTAAATTCATTTTCATGGATTTTTTATGTGAGGAATCATGTAAATGGCATATGTCGAAAAATATTACCGTACTCCCTGGCAAACCCGACAAAGCTTGGAAAATAATTCTCTCATATGACATTCACATAATTCCGAGTAAAACGAAAACCATACCTTTCGATTCCATAAACACATGCGTTGAATAATTTCCTAACTCCTCGGCAAACCCGACAAAGATTTGGAACTAATTCTCGCCAAATGTTTAGAAAACCAAAAAATACGTTTTCACACTAAATTAAAACACTGATAAATATGCAATGCATGAAAACGAAATATGTTTCTCTCTTGAAGAGAGGACATCCGAATACCTAAAAGGATGTCCGACTACCTTTGAAAGAAACCTTAGTTGGATATTAAAAATGAGAGATTTCGGGCACAAATTTTGACTTGGATTAGGGGCATTCGAATGCCCTTGTTTGACACCCGAGTATCTTTAAAAACTCTGAATGCAACATTTTGGAAATAAAAAACGAGTTAAAAAAATGCAAGTTTTGAAGTGGAAAACCTAAGGTGGCGGAATGGTGTCTAGGTGAAATCCTAATTCTTGCTCGATTTTGAAGCTCAGATTAACTACCCATCGTTCGATTTTCTTAAAAATAATTTTTTTAACCTTAGAACACTATGAAAACAACCCTAAAACAGTGCCTACAGGTCTCTACCAGCCCTCTAAATCCAAGAAAAATTTGGCCATTAACACATATGAAACCTTGTTTTTAGCCACCAAAACCCGATTTTACTAAGCTATTTTTTAGACCTCAATAAAAAAATTCAAAAAAATCTAGAAAAACAAATTAGACTCAGAAAATGATGAACTAAATGAGGTAGAATCAGTTTTTTATTTAGACAAAAAATGCCTAGGCTAAAGTTGCTTTGAAAACAACATAGCAAACTAAAATCTATTTTACCGAAAACTATTTTTCAACCCTTAAAAGAAAATTCTAAAAATCCTAGAAAAAATACCAGAGACTCCTCTAAGGACCACTAAGTGAGGTTAAAATATATTTTCATTTTGACAAAAAATGCATGGTTAAAATATTGCCCAAAATCAGAATATCCAACTTGTAAAACATTGTTTTATACCAACTAATTCAAAAAATAGATTTTGTCTATGGACCCTTAATTAATCCTAGCCAAAATCAAGTTGGAAATGAATTAAAAAACATATTTTTCAGCAAGCACAAATGATGGGTGTAGACACCTAATTTTGTCTAGACTACTAAAACAGGTATGTTTTCTTCCTAAATTGATGTTTCAGAATGTAAAAAGATTTTTTCCATCCTGTAGGTGGTACTCCGAGACTTAGTTTAAGAGGGCGAGCATATAAAGTCAAACTTGAAAAAAGTCAACCCCAAAAAGTCAACCTCAAAAAGTCAACTACTAAAAAAGTCAACCCACTTTCAAAATCAAGATTTGAAGTTCAATTGAAAAATGGCAAAAGAATTTTGATAATCCGAGGTCTACATCGAAATATATGGAGTTCGTAAGTTGGGTTATGGAGATTCAGTAGAAAGGAAACCCTAATCCGGGAAATTTAGGGAAAAGTTCTTAAACGATCGAATTGGTCAAAATTGAAGGTTCCAATTGAAACATAAGCACTGACAACGGGTAATGAAGAAGCCACTTGAAAGAAAAACTGAAAAAAAGTCAATCCGACAGAAAACCGAGAATTAGGGTTTTAGGTGGATTTCAATGAAATTGGGAAGAATTACAAGAAATGGCCCGATTTGGTAGGACTAAAGCCCCTAATAGATGAGGAATGATTAAAAAAGATAGCCCAAGGCTCAGTTTGAAGAAAATCTGAAAATCAGACTTGTTTTAAGCAAAATCGAGTTTCGGAGGTAAAAGGGCAAAATTGGAAAATTTGGGAAAAATAGAAAATGAACTCCAAAAATTATGAAAAATTGAAAATCTCATTCTTAAATAATTTCAAAGAGATTGGCGAAAGAAAATCTTGATTCGGAGTTCGTTTGCAAAATGGCCAAATCCCGGGTCTCCTATGCAGTAATTCAAGAAGATAAATCCCGAAAAAATAGCAAATGAAATCCAAAAATTTTGAAAATTTGCAAATCTCATTCTTAAATCATTTCGAAGAGATTGGCAAAATAAAATCTTGATTCGGAGTTCGTTTGGAAAATGGCTAAATCCCGAGACCCCACGTAGTAATTCAAGCAGATAAATCCTGAAAAAATACCAAATGAGTTCCAAAAATTATGAAAACTTCTAGATCACACTTTTAAATTATTTAGAAGAGATTGGTGAATGAAAATATTGATTTGGATCTCGTTTAAAAAAATGGTAAAATTTGGGGGCATAAATGGGTAATTTTGGAAGAAAAAATTCCAAAGAAATAGCAAATGGACTCAAAAATTTTTGAAAACTTCCAGAATTCAATTTTTTATTATTTTGAAAGTATTCAAAAAATAAAATTTGAATTTGGAGTCCGTTTTCCATTTATTTACATTCAAGGGGCAAAATGGTCATTTTACACAAGAAACCGAAAAGGGCTTTTCTTGCCTTTTAAAAAAATGAAACATGGGCTGGAAGAAAAGGGACTGGCCGGCCAAGGCCCAAAGATGGGTAGGAGGTTTCTGATTTTTTAATCAAGAGGCCAACAATGAAGAGTTAGTTAGTGAAATTTTTATCAACCCTTTGCAAATAAGCCACATGCACCAATGCATGAAGAGGGAGAGTGTCAACATAATGGCTTAAGATTCTTGAATAGCTGTAATTGTGGATAGCTGATGGCCTAATCTAAGGGTGATAATTTCATTTTTTAAACATTTTGGATCAATAGCCTTTGGATGAAAATTGGTGGATGGAAAAATGACAACATCCTAGCCTAGGGGAAGGGGGCATTCGGCCATATGAAGAAAAAAAGGTCTCTCTTTCATTTTGTGGACACTCTCATTCTCTATTCTCTCTTTATTTTGGCTGATTTTCTCTCCATGGTTGAGAAGAAAAAAGAAAAGTTTAGAAAAGAAAAGAAAGTTAGAAGAGAAAAAGCTTGAAAGATAGCTTCTAGAGGTTGCTTTTAGCACCATACTCTTGCACTTTCTTTGATTTTCCATTCTTGATTTGCTGTTTTGATTATTATTTTGGTGAGTTTCTTTTGAATTTTCTTTTTAAATAAGTGTTTTTAATGTTTTTTGATAGGGTCGAATAGCCCATTTTTTTCTTTAGCTGCTGTTTGCTTTGTTATTTCATGTTATTTTTTATGTTAAATAAGTTTTGATGCTTTAAATCTTCTTCTACTACATAGACTTGAAGTTTGTTTTAATGTGGTTGTAGACACCTAATTTTGTTCGGACCACTAAAACAGTTATGTTTTCTTCCTAAATTGATGTTTCAGAATGTAAAAAGACTTTTTTTCATTCTGCAGGTGGTACAACGGGACTTAGTTTAAGAGGGCGAGCATAAAAAGTCAAACTCGAAAAAAGTCAACCTCGAAAAAAGTCAACCCCGAAAAGTCAATTGTTAAAAAAGTCAACCCACTTTCAAAATCAAGATTTGAAGTTCAATTGAAAAATGGCGAAAGAATTTTGATAATCCGAGGTCTACATCGGAAGATATGGAGTTCGAAAGTTGGGATTTAGAGATTCAGTAGAAAGGAAACCCTAATCCAGAAAATTTGGAGAAAAGTGCTTAAACGATCAAATTGGTCAAAATTGAAGGTTCCAAATGAAAGATAAGCACTAACTACGGGTAATGGAGAAGCCACTTGAAAGAAAAACTAAAAGAAAAGTCAATCCGAGAGAAAATCGAGAATTAGGGTTTTTGGTGGATTTCGGTGAAATCGAGAAGAATTACAGAAATGGCCCAACTTGGCAAGACTAAAGCCCCCAATGGATGAGGAATTATTAAAAAGGGATAGCCCAAGGCTCAGTTTGAAGAAAATCAAAAAATCAGACTTGTTTTGAGCAAAACCGGGTTTCGGAGGTAAAAAGGGCAACATTGGAAAATTTGGGAAAAATAGCAAATGAACTCCAAAAATTCTGAAAAATTCGAAATCTCATTCTTAAATCATTTGGAAGAGATTGACGAAAGAAAATATTGATTCGGAGTTCGTTTGCGAAATGGCCAAATCCCGGGTCTCTTATGTAGAAATTCAAGAGGATAAATCCCAAAAAAAATAGCAAATGAACTCCAAATCATCTGAAAATTTGAAAATCTCATTTTTAAATTATTTGAAAGAGATTGGCGAAAGAAAATCTTTATTCGGAGTTCATTTGCAGAATGGCCAAATCCTGGGTCTCTTATGTAGAAATTCAAGAGGATAAATCCCGAAAAAATAGCAAATGAACTCCAAATCTTCTGAAAATTTGCAAATATCATTTTTAAATTATTTGAAATATATTGGCAAAATAAAATCTTGATTCGGAGTTCGTTTGCAAAATGGCCAAATCTCGGGTCTCCTATGTAGTAATTCAAGAAGATAAATCCCGAAAAAAATAGCAAATGGACTCCAAAAATTTTGAAAATTTTCAAATCTCATTTTTAAATTATTTGGAAAAGATTGGCGAAATAAAATATTGATTCAGAGTTCGTTTTCAAGATGGCCAAATCCCGAGCCCCCTATGTAGTAATTCAATCAGATAAATCCCGAAAAAATACCAAATGAGTTCCAAAAATTATGAAAAATTCCGTATCACACTTTTAAATTATTTGGAAGAGATTGGTGAAGAAAAATCTTGATTTAGAGCTTGTTTAAAAAATGGTAAAATGTGGGGGCATAAAAGGGCATTTTTGAAAGAAAAAATCCAAATAAATAGCAAACGGACTCAGAAAATTTTGAAAACCTCCAGAATTCAATATTTTATTATTTTGAAAGTATTAAAAAAGAAAATTTGAATTGGGAGTCCGTTTTTCATTTATTTGCATTTGGGGGGCAAAACAATCATTTTACCCAAGTAACCGAAAAGGGCTTTTCTTACCTTTCAAAAAAATCAGACGTGGGCTGAAAAAGGGAGTGCTGGCCTGCCAAGGCCCAAGGAAGGGAAGGAGCTTCTTATTTTTCAATCAAAAGTCCAAAAATTAAGAGTTAGTGATTTTTTTGATCAAGCCATTGCAAATAAGCCACATGGCCAATGCATGAAGAGGGAGAGTGTCAATATTATTCTTGAACAGCTGTAATTATGGACTGCTGATGGCCTAATCTAAGGGTGATAATTTCATGTTTTTGCACCTTGAATCACTAGCACTTGGATGGAAATTGGTTGGAGTAAAAATGACAACATTCTAGTGAGGAGAGAGGGATGGTTCGGATAGCTTAAGGGGGATTCAGATGTTTTATTTTTAACACTTCATTTTCAGATTTCTCTCTTGGATTTTGCTTAGTTTTCTCTCTTTGGTTGAAAGCAAAAAGAAAAGTTTAGAAAAGAAAGGAAAGGAAAGTTTGAAGAGAAAAAGCTTGAAAGATAGCTTATTGAGGTTGCTTTTAGCACCAACTCTTGCACTTTCTTGATTTTCCATTCTTGTTTTTGCTATTTTGATTATTATTTTGGTGAGTTTTCTTTTCAAATAAGTGTTTTTTTTTTCTTAATGTTCTTTTTAAGTTCTTTCTTCATCTTTTTCTTAAACAAGTTTTTACATTTTTTTTTCTTGTTTTCTTACCATGGCCTAATGGTCTATATTTTTTGTAGTTGTTGTTTTGCTTTGATTTATCATGTTATTTTTTTAGTCTTGATGCTTTAAATCTTCATCTACTACATATACTTGAAGCTTGTTTTAATTTTGATGCTTGTTTGTTGCCATTTATGAGTTTAATATCATGTTCTTGCATTTTTAATTTTCTATTTTCATAATGTTTAAATTTGTTGATGTTTTATATTTAGTATATCAAGTGTTTGTGAAAATGTTTGTTACTTTTAATACCTCTATTTTATATTGGCATGATTTGAATGTTATATTTTAAGTTGAGTATGTTAGTATATCAAGTGTTTGTGAAAATGCCATGCTTGTTTAGAGCTTGAGGCCATTCGGCCACTTCATGTTATTTTGCTTTGTATGTGCATTTTTGCCATGTTAGTTGATAGGTTTGCATTTGTATGATATTTTATTAAGTATTTGGTTCAAGCATATCAAGTGTTTGTGAAAATGCGATGCTTGTTCGGAGCTTGAGGCCATTCGGCCACTCTATGTTATTTTGCTTTGTATGTGCATTTTTGTTATGTTAGATGATTGGTTTGCATTTTCATGACATTTGGTTGAGTTTTTGGTTTAAGCATGCCTTGTGTTTGTGTTATTGCCACGCATATTTTAGTTGTTAGGTTATGTATTTTAGACCTAGGTTGCATTAAATGCCATGCAAGTTCATTTAGGTCTAGGTCACTATATTGATGTCATGCATTTTTTTCATGACATTTAGGTTTAAAACCATGCATTCCATGCATCACATTTGCTGTATTTTTTCATGCATTTCATGTCCATGCCACTTGACTAATGACTTAGGCCAACTAATGGTTCAAAGTCATGCTCTCTTGAGCATACTTGTGGAAAATTAAAGAGTTGTCAAATTGATTATTCTACCTTTGTGATTTCTTTTACTTAGCCAATATTTGTCTAACTTTTCAAAAGTCCTAGCTACTGTTTGTGAGTCATTTTGTGTGTCTTGAATATTTATACTTTGATTTTTAAATGATTTTATCAAAGGCAAAAATGTGTTTTGGCAAAATAGTTTTTTCACCCAGTACTCGTACTTTCCCAATTTTTCTGGGCAGTCATCTTTAATCAAAAAATTAAGCTTATTTTTTCCCGTGTAGTTTTACATGTCTTCAGTCTCAAGTATTTGTTTTAGATTTTTTAGAATTTTAAAAAATAGGATAAAAAATCATGGCTTAAAACTGGACAGTGGAGTCAGAATTAAATTTGAAGGAAAATCATTTTTCTATTTTGGTTAAGTTACCTAGAGGGGGCTGATTAGGAAGTTTAGCTACTGACTTAGTGTAGTTTCTAAGCCTTTTTAAACTCTAAAAATGATTTTTTTATGTCTCGGGTTAAGGGTGGCCAAGTCCAGGATTTTAAACTTAGGAAATTAGAGCAATTTAAAAAAAGGTTTACCTAAGTTTTTATTTTCAATCTAAGCTTTTCAAAATTGTTTTCAAACAATCTCAAAGTATTTTGGTTTTAGAATATTTAATTTGACATATTTTCTTAAGGTAGCCGGATATCTTTTTAGATATACGGATTTCCTTAATTAAAGGGAAAAAATACATTTTCATGCATTGCATTTTCCATATTCATGCATTTTATATAATATATGATTTTTGCTATGATAATTCCTATGATATTGTTATTATTTTGACTTATATTTTTTGATGTTATATGGTTTATTATATGGTTTTGAATATTTCATGATATCCTATTTTTTTATTTAGTTATTTTTTGTCATGTTATTTAGCATATACTATGTTCTTGCATTATTATTTTGATTTTTATTTTCATGCATATTATATGATAACATTATTTTATATTCCATGTCATTTAAATTATATGCCATATCATTCATATTTGCCATGTCATTTAAATCATTTCATTTCATATAGAATATGCTATGTTACTTAGGTCATTTCATTTCATGTAGAATATATTATGTTACTTAGGTTATTTCATTTCATTTAGGATATATTATGTCATTTAGGATATTTTATTTCATTTAGAATATATTATGTTACCTAGGTTGTTTCATTTCATATAGAATATATTATGTTACCTAGGTCATTTCATTTCATTTAGAATATATCATATAATTTAGACTATTTCATTTCATTTAGAATGTGCTAAGACATTTAAATTATATCATATCATTTAGGTTGCATTATATTATTTAGATTTTGCTATGTCATTTTATTAATGTCATGCATATCCATATTTTTTAAAATGTTTTCAAAAAGATAATGATTTTCAATAAAATAAAGATATTCTCGAGTTAAAATAATTCATGAGTTCTCTGTCGGGTTTGCTGGGGAGGATATCATTAATTATCATTAATAACGGAATATCTTCTTTAAAATGAGAATGATTCGGAAAGTTTTCCAAACTAATAAAAATTTCTATATTTTGTCATGTTTGTTGGGGAATATAGAAAAATTTTGAATTTATAAATTCTGGATCATTTTCAATTAAAAATGGAATTATTTTTCTTTAAATTTGGAATTAACTTGAAATACTAAATCTAAAACCGATTTTTTTTATCGAGACTTGAGATAACACATGATTAATAAGGTACCGTTTTATATGGGCGTTGTGGGGGTGCTAATCCTTCCCTACACGTAACCGAGTCCCGAACCCTTTTTTTTAATTTCTCTGGTTTAAAACGCAGACTTGAAATTGGTTTTAAAAAAATGTTTTAATTAATTACAAAATATTTTATAAAACCGATTTTAATAGGTGGTCGATCACACCTAGCTAAAAAAGATTGGTGGCGACTCCATGTCTTTTTCAAGGTCATTTTCAAAACCTTCATTTTCCTAGAGGAATTAAGTCGACTTTTCCTCGATTTTTTTAATGTAACGCTTAACGAATAATAAAGTCTTGCGATGAGACTTATTATTTTTTTTAGGTTGCGACAGCTTGGCGACTCCGCTGGGGACTATTAGAGAGTCAGGCCTAGAATTAGTCGTGTGTTATCAAAGTCTCAATTTTGTTGGTTTAATTGGTATTTAATTTTAATTCTCACATTTTTTTAAGGATAATTTCGAAAACAATAAAATGTTTTTAATATGTCCATATTCATGTGCATACATATTATAATTGTTCTCTGGTTATTTTGGTGCATATATTCATTTATTGATTAATTAATGATTTATGTTGTTTAATCTTGTTGGGGCATTTAGAATAAGAGATGTAGAATAGGTGGTGAAAGGTTTGTTATTTCTCCTCACACACTACACGTGCATTTGCATATCATGAATCCTATACCCGGGCTCCGTCCTTTTAGGTGGGAGCAAAATAACTAAGCCTTCGTGATTAACAATCCGCATGGACTAGTGAAACACTTCCAGAGTACTAAATTACCTAAGCCTTCGTGATTAATAATCCGCATGGGCTAGGGAAATAGACTCTAACGAATTGAGCCCGCTTTTATCGGGGTGCCTTACTGGCCTTCACCGGCGATAGTGAGGAAAAATTCGGTTCTTTTATAACAAATTCACCTTCATTATAGTAAACCTAGGCGAAGCTATGCCGGATTTCCAATTAGATATCTCGAAGTTAAGAATACATGGAGGAATATTTCCAATCCTTTTACGTTCTATTCTACTTCCGAATAAGTTTATTTTTGAAAATCGGGCAATGATGAACGTACATCACAATGCCTGTAATAAGTGTTGATATTTCATTCTAGAGGTGTTATAACGCCGATATTTTGTTGGCATCCTCAGGGATAATTATTGTTTTGAATTATATTTTTTTGTATTATTCGTATTTATTCTTGTTACTAATTCATTTCTTTTTGTTTTTGTTTTTTTGGTTTTTGCATTCTTGTCATCATTTTTGCACATTTGAAGGTTATTGGCCTCGGGATATTATTCAACCAAAATGGCTTTCATGGAGGGTCAGAGTGTCTCAGTGGTCGAGAAACATTTAGAGGTTAGGAAATAGTCCGAGAAAGGTCAGTAAGATAATGGGGATTGTTTGAAAATGGGATATGTGTCAGTATTGCCAGCTGAGGTTGATCTTAATATCAAGCAAAATGATCTCCGGGAGTTGATGGATATATGGAATCAGTGGAACATATCAGAAAAAGAAGCCTACACTTAGACTTATGGGGACATAGCACTGCTAGTTCAGGTTAAGGTCAATAGTGAGGTAATCCGGGCTATGGTGCAATTTTGGAATCCCGCTTATCGGTGTTTACCTTCAACCGAGAGGATATGACTCCAACCATAGAGGAATATTCAACCTTGTTGCATATTGAGAATGTTATTCCAGACCGTATTTATTTGAAGGATACAAAGACGTCGAGTTTCAAGAAAAAGATGTCTAAAATTCTGGGAATGGAAAGAAATTGGGTCGAAAGCCATGTTGTCCGAAAAGGGGTAAGCTACTGTATATCATGAGACATTTTACGGACCTTAATCCATAGCCATTCAAGTAAGGAGACAATTAGGAATATTTTTGCTTTTGCTATCTATGGTTTAGTTATCTTCCCGAAGACATTAGGGTATGTGGATGTGGCGATATTTGATGTTTTCGAGAGGCTTGAGCAAAAGATAAACCCAGCCCCGACAATTGTAGCAGAAACAATCCGATCCCTAAATTTCTGTAGACAGGAAGGGAAAGGGCATTTTCTAGGTTGTATACAGCTCCTCTACATATGGGTACAGAGCCAATTTTGTAAACAGGAGAATTTCCTCTTCGCTCATACTGGAAATCTTTTGCACCAATTGGTGAATTTCTTAAGAGGGATTGGCTTGAAAATAGGACTCAGGAATAATGGATCAACATATTCTGGAATATCAGAGATGAGATGATAATTTGGAGAGCTCCATGGATAGCTCCTATGCCGACATTGTACAAGTGCGGAGATAAAGCTTCTGTTCCATTATTAGGAGTATGGGGAAGAGTGAGCTATGCACCACAGCTGGTACTGAGACAATCAGAATCCCGTCAGTTTAATCCATTATTAGGAGTATGGGGAGGAGTGAAAAAAGGTTCAAGATCCGAGGGAGTCACTATAGGACCGGTTTTTTGTAATAACATTTTTAGGAGAGACAGATTAGCATATTGTCTTAAGCAGTGATATTTTCTTTGATGTATTTAGTTCCAGGAAATCAATGAAAGACCGTTTGGTTGGAATTATCCCGAGGCCAATACTTTTAAATGCATTCGTCATTGATTTGTTCTTTCTTTTATATATTTTATTTGTTCATTCTTTCATATTCATATTCATATTCATAATCATTCATTCATTTATTCTTTATAAATTGTTCATACATTTAGTCACTTATTTATTTGTCCATTCATTTATTCATTATAATTAGTCATTTAGGTTCATACACTTAGTCAATTACTTAGTTGTTCATTCACTAACATTTGTTCATTCATTCATTCATTTTTATAAAATAAAATAAGAAATGTATCAATAATTTCTAATCCATGGTTTTTAAAACTAAAGGTACAATTGGTCGCACTCAGAAAGAATCAGACTTTCAACACCCTTACAATACTCGATCTCGAGCAAGAGCCATGGAAAACGATCAGCTTGCTAGAATTGAAAGGATGAAAAAAATTCAAAATTAGCTACAGGAACAGTTAGCTAAGTCTAAAGAGGAGACACGGGAACAAATGACAAAACTCATAGAGATGATGAGCACCATGATGAGGCAGAAGTGGCCCGGAGAAAATTCAGTTACCGAAATAGGGGCAGTAAATCAAGAAGATCGACCAAAAGTGGTACAGAGGAATGGTCAGACATCCCAACCTGTGGGAAATGAACTTCCAACTGGGGCAACATCCTATATTTACATCCAACCAGCAGCCAAAGCACAAAATTTCAGTCCAAAAAGGGGTAATATCAGGGTTGATCCAATTGAGGTGGAAGTTCCAGACTTTGAAGAAATGGCTGAAAAAGAAAGGGCCAAAATGACCGAACTGAAGAAGGTTGAAACTGCTGAATCCCAGAAAAAATATCAGCTGCTGGAAGAAAGGTTAAAGGCAGTTGAAGGGGCAAAGTTATTTGGCAGTCTGGATGCCAAGGAGATGAGCTTAGTACACGATCTAGTAATTCCCCCAAAGTTCAAAGTACCAGACTTTGAAAAGTATAATGGGACTACCAACCCATCAGCTCATCTGACCATGTACTGTAGAAGGATGACGGGGCATGATGATAATGAGAAATTGCTTATTCATTGTTTCCAAGATAGTTTGACAGGGCCGGCAACCCGATGGTACAATCAGCTGAGTCGTACCAAGATTCGTTCATGGACGGATTTAGCCAGGGCTTTCATGGAATATTATAAGCATGTGTCTGACATGGTACCTGATAGGCTATTGCTACAGAATATGGAAAAGAGGTCCAATGAGAGCTTCAAAGAATACTCGCAGAGGTGGAAGGATCTTGGCCATACAAGTGCAACCCCCTTTAACTGGAAAAGAAACCACAGTGTTTTTCATCAACACCTTGAAAGCACCCTATTATGACAAATTGGTGGGAATCACCACCAAGGACTTTGCAAATATGGTGATATCTGGGGAATTGATAGAATCCGCAATTAAAAATGGGAAGATGGAAGGGGTGAGTCTACTACCCCGAAAAGAGTTTTTCCTGCAAAGAAGAAGGAAGAGACACATGCAGTAAGTTTCAGCCAATACCCCTATACACCTCCTACACCATACACACCTCCAAGGCCCTATACTCCTACCACATCTTATGCACTTCCGACACCTTACACACCTTACCCGGGGTACAATCCTTACTATCCCAATGTAAACCACCTTAACCAAAATCCATTCCCCTACACCAATATACCGCAACAGCCATTCCCAATCGGTATATCCCCACAAATAACCCTTCATCGAAATACTATCCCAAACACTCAAAGGCCTGTGCGCAATGACCAACGTTCACCAAGGAACGATCAAAAACCCTAATTGATTCGATTCCAACCACCTACGGTGAGCTATATCCGAAACTATTGCAGGGTCAACTTGTTGCAGCTGTGTACCTCAAACCTCTGACACCTCCATATCCAAGGTGGTACAATGCAAACACTAACTGCGCATACCATGCGGGAATTCAAGGATATTCGACCCAAGATTGCCTGGCCTTTAAAAAGAAAGTTCAAAGCCTGATCAATGCTGGAGTTGTGAAGTTTGGGTCAAAAATGGGCCAAACGTAGCAGGAAACCCATTGCCCGATCATGTTGGGAATCGGGTAAATGCAATATAGACCGGGGAAGTCAGAAGATTAAAAAGGGATATTAGAGAAGTCAAGACTCCGATGTTGACAGTATGGGTTGAGATGGTCAAGGCAGGAATGGTGAGGGATGCGGACAATCTGAAAATGGTTGCAAAAAGGGTGCATAATTGGTGCCCGTTCCATAAGTGTGGAGGCCATGACATACAGGACTGCGGAGATTTCCTGGCTAAAGTCCAAAAAATGATGGATAATGAGGAAGCCCAGTTCTACGAAGAGACAGAGGAGGAAATAGAAGTCATTGAAAATACAGGTGGCTACGGGATAGGAAGACCCCTTATAATCTATTATGATGAACCAGAGGGGAAAGTTATGCCAGTCGTTGAGGAAAATGCACCCAAATTAATCATTGATTTACCTGTTTCCTTTTCATACAAGGAAAACAAGGCTGCACCATGGAAATACGACTGCAGCATGGTTATGCCTGGGTCTTCGAGTCAGCAAGACATCACAGGTGTGGGGCATTTAACCCAAAGCGAAAGATGTTATGCTCATGAGGCTACTGAACAGGGGTTAACAGGGAAAGACAAAGGAGCAGACAAAGGGAAGAAAGTAGTCGAGCCAATCCATATTGAGATGGATTTGCCGAAAGAAACAGAGAGGGGATCAGCCCCGGTTAACAAAATAAAAGAACCGGTATGTGAGAAGGAAGCCTGCTAGTTCTTAAAATTCATAAAGCACAGTGAGTATAGCGTGGTTGAACAACTACAACGTCAACCAGCTAGAATTTCAATCTTATCCTTGCTTTTGAATTCAGAGCCACACAGAAATGCCCTGTTAAAAGTATTGAATCATGCATACGTGGCTAATAACATATCAGTAGAGAAGTTGAACAGGCTGGTCGAAAACATCGCAGCGGACGACCATATATTTTTCAGCTATAAGGAGATACCACCCAATGGTATTGGATCAACAAAAGCTCTCCATATAACTACCACTTGTAAGGGGCACATAATACTAAGGGTCCTTTTGGACAATGGTTCTTCATTAAATGTGATGCCCCTAGCAACCCTATCCAAGTTGCCAGTGGATATATCTTATTGATACCGAGTTGCACAGTGGTCAGGGCTTTCGATGGTACAAGGAGAGAGGTTATGGGAACTATTGAGGTTTCTCTGGACATAGGCCCATGCACTTATACGGTGAACTTCCAGGTCATGGATATTAATCCGTCTTATAATTTCTTGTTGGGAAGGCCATGGATACATTCAGCTGGGGCTGTACCCTCGTCTCTCCACCAAAAGCTGAAATTTGTGATGGAGGGCCGTTTGATCACTGTATCAGGAGAAAAAGACATAATAGCCTCCACATCTACTGAATCTCCTTATGTAGAGCCCAATGAAGATACCGTAGAATGTTCTTTTCGATCGTTGGAATTTGTAAATGCAGTTTTCATCGTGGAAGGACGAAAAATTCCAAAACCAAGGTTGTCCAAGAACACAAGGCTGGGAGTAAGAACCACAGTGGGAAAAGGCTGCAGGGCTGGAAAAGGTTTGGGGAAATATCTTCAAGGGATGGCTCGAGCAGTGGAAGTAGTGGGAAAGAAAGACCGATTTGGCTTAGGATATCTTCCGAAGGCCCATGAGAAGAGGAAACAGGTCGAAAGGAACAGACAAAGGAGAATGGCCTGTCTCACGGGTATGGACATTGAATGGGAACCCATGACTTTCACACCAATCCCTCATAATTTCTGCCCTGCTGGTTTCCTATTCGGAGAAAAGAATTCAAAAGATGTACTCATAATGGTCGAGCAGGCTTTTGAAAAATTCCATGTGGATAAAAGGGGCAGATTCAAGATATGGTGATTTGCATAACCGAGAAAGAAGGGATGGAAAGTGACAGTACGAACGGGATGGTGCGACCTTGTCCACCAGGATATAGACTAACCAATTGGAGTGCGATTGAGTTGCCCATAGTTTTTAAGTCTATTCCAATGTAATACTTTTAAAAAAGCAATCTTAATTATCTTTACCCAGAGATATTAAGAGTTTTTTTTTTTCTGTAATGGGCTTTTTGTTTTTCATTCAATAAATAACAAGCACAATGCGTTTTATCCATATTGATGTGTCCATATTCTTTCATTTTTGTTATTTATTTATTTTGTTTTCATTCTATATTTTCCTATATTGTTTTTTCTCCACCTATTTACAGGTGTGCGGATGCGGAATATGAGGGCCTTTCTGTCAGTAATTCTGAAATTGATTTTGAAAGACCTATTTGCACGGGTGATTTTGAGGCTAACGAAGATACGGAGGATTATGGTCTATCTCTGGATCTATTAAGGAAAATAGAACAAGAAGAGAAACAAGTACTTCCTCATAAGGAATTATTGGAAGTGATAAATCTGGGAGATGGTGAAGAGATAAAGGAAGTCAAAATCGGAACTTCATTGTCGTCATCAATAAAAAGTGAACTGATAGCTTTGCTCCAGGAGTATGCAGATGTATTTGCGTGGTCTTACCAAGACATGCCAGGGTTGGATCCAGATATTATGGTTCATAAGCTCATTTTAAGAACAGAATGCAAGCCAATTCAGCAAAAGTTGAGAAGAATGAGGCCAGACATGTTGTTAAAGATAAAAAAAGAGGTGAAGAAGCAATTTGATGCTGGGTTCTTAGAGGTGGCAAAATATCCAGAATGGGTGGCAAATATTGTTCCAGTACCAAAGAAGGATGGCAAGGTGCGAATGTCCGTTGATTACCGAGATTTGAACAAGGCCAGCCCTAAAGATAATTTCCCTTTGCCCCATATTGATACTCTGGTGGATAATACAGCAAAGAGTTCTTTATTTTCTTTCATGGATGGATTCTCAGGATATAATCAGATCAAGATGGCATCGGAAGATATGGAGAAAACCACATTTGTTACAATGTGGGGAACCTTCTGCTATAAGGTAATGCCATTTGGGTTGAAGAATGCTGGGGCAACGTACCAAAGAGCCATGGTGACCTTGTTTCATGATATGATGCATAAGAGAATTGAGGTCTATGTTGATGATATGATCGCAAAGTCACAAGGAGAAGAGGAGCATATTGCGAATCTTAAGAAACTCTTTGAACGACTAAGGAAGTTTAGACTCAGGCTAAATCCGACAAAATGCAGTTTTGGAGTCACCTCGGGAAAATTGTTTGGTTTTGTCGTCAGCAAAAGAGGAATTGAGATTGACCCGGATAAAGTGAAGGCCATTCAGAATTTGCCACCACCTTGTACTCAAAAGGAAGTAAGAGGCTTTCTGGGGAGATTGAATTACATTGCTCGATTTATTTCTAATTAACTAACAAGTGTGATCCAATCTTTAAGTTACTTCAAAAACGTGATCCAGGAGAATGGGATGAAGGTTGTCAGATTTCATTTGAAAAGGTTAAACATTATCTATCCAACCCACCAGTACTAATGCCACCTGTTTCAGATAAACCAATGATACTGTATTTATCAGTATTTGAGAGATCCATGGGTTGTGTTTTGGGGTAGCTTGATGAGACTGGAAAGAAAGAACAGGCAGTTTACTACCTCAGCAAGAAGTTCACAGATTTTGAGTTGAAGTATTCGTCGGTAGAAAAGTTGTGTTGTGCCTTAGCTTGGACTGCTCGAAGACTCAGACATTACGTGTTATACCACATAACGTGGTTGATTGCCAAGCTTGATCCAATCAAATACATGTTGGAAGCACCTTCTTTGTCAGGGAGAACGGGAAGATGGCAGGTTTTATTGTCAGAGTACGACATTGTATATGTAAGTCAAAAAACTATCAAGGGCAGTGCAGTGGCTGAATTCTTAGCAAGTCGGGGAGTGGAAGATTATGAACCGTTGAACTTTGACTTCCTGAATGAAGATTTGATGTATGTGTCACAAGCAGATGAGATCCCTTAAAAAGAAAGCATGGAAAATGTACTTTGTCGCATCTAATGCCATGGGGAATGGAATCGGTGCAGTGCTCATATCCCCAGAAGAAGATTATTATCCTTTCACTGCTAGATTGGATTTTGATTGTACAAACAATGCTGCCGAGTATGAAGCATGTACTATGGGCCTTCGTGCTGCAGTGGACAGAAAGATTAAAGTATTGGAAGTTTTCGGAGACTCAGCCTTAGTGATTTACCAGCTATGAGGAGAATGGGAAACCCGTGATACAAAGCTAATCCGATACCGAGAACTCATACTGAGTTTATTAGAGGAATTTGAAGAAGTGAATTTCAATTACTTTTCTCGAGAAGAAAATGGAATGGTAGATGCTCTGGCTACTTTGTCATCAATGTTTATCGTGAATGAAGGGGATGAAGTTGTGCCGATAAAGATGAGTATACATGAGTCTCCTACCCACTGTCTGAGTATTGAAGAAGAAACAGATGGACTTTCTTGGTATAATGACATCTTGCAGTACATCAAAAGTCAACAGTATCCAGAACAAGCAACATAGAATGACAAGAGGACTCTGAGAAGGCTAGCAATGGGTTTTGTTCTAGACAGTGAGATCCTCTACAAGAAAAGGAAAGATAAAGTCCTATTGACGTGTGTTGGATCTGCTGAAGCTCGAAGAATCATAGAGAAAGTCCACGAAGGGATATGTGGTACTCATGCTAATGGTCACATGCTTGCTAAACAGATTATGGGGGCAGATACTATTGGTTGACAATGGAAGGAGATTGCATCAATTATTCTCGGAAGTGCCATAAATGCAAGATATATGCAGATAAGATTCATGTGTCGCCATCACCATTACATGTCATGACTGCACCATGGCCCTTTTCAATGTGGGAATGGATATGATAGGGCCTATTACCCCGAAAGCTTCAAATGTACATTGTTTCATCTTGGTGGCTATAGATATTTCACAAAGTGGGTAGATGCTGCTTCCTATGCGAATATAACAAAGTCGGTGGTATGCAGATTCGTTAAGAAAGAAATCATATGCCGTTACGGGTTGCCAGCAAGAATTATTTCGGATAATGCTCTCAGTTTGAATAAGAAGATGATGAGAGAAGTGTGTACTCAATTCAAAATCACACATCATAATTCGACACCTTACCGTCCGAAGATCAATGGCGTAGTAGAAGCAGCTAACAAGAACATCAAGAAGATTGTTGAGAAGATGACCAATGTGTACAAAGATTGTCATGAGATCTTGCCTTTTGCTCTTCATGCATATCGTACTTCGGTCCGCACATCTACAGGGGCAACGCCGTTTTCTTTGGTATACGGGATGGAAGCAATGCTACCTATTGAAGTTGAGATCCCTTCACTTCGGGTTTTGATGGAAGTTGGCCTAGAGGAAGCAGAATAGGTTAGAGCTCGTTATGAACAGTTGAATCTCATCGAGGAGAAAAGATTGAAGCAATTTGTAACGGGCAGTTGTATCAGAAAAGGATGATTCGAGCCCACGACAAGAAGGTTCGTCCTAGACAGTTTCGAGAAGGGGAGTTGGTATTGAGAAAATTTCTCCCTATAGTGAAGGACCCGAGAGGAAAATGGGCTCCGAATTGGGAAGGACCCTATGTGGTAAAAAGAGCTTTTTCTGGAGGAGCATTGATTTTAACTAGAATGGACGGGGAGGATTTCAGAAATCCCGTGAATGCTGATGAACTGAAGAAGTATTATGCTTGAAAAAAAATGAAAAAATGTGTGATGCTGTGCACATGGAAATTCGAATGATTCCAAGAGTAAAAATAGAAATTCTATATATCTATCTCCCCTGTGAATTGCTTTTCAAAGAAAATATTCATGCTTGAGATGATGAGTGGCCATCTTTCATATTCCTTTCATAAGAAGAAATTATCCTTAGTCACCCCTTTGAGCCTTAGGAATTATTTCTTTCTTTAAACCTTGATCAAGGATCACTCTCTATACTGGAGGGCAAATGCAAGGAAAAATAATCAAAATTCATGGCAAAAAGAAAGCCATTGAAAAATGTGGCAAATGAAAGCCAACAAAGCAAAAAAGAATAAAAGAAAGTCTGAAAAAGGACAAATGTTTCAAGAAAGAGTTCTCCTCCGGAAATGATCCTTGATCCAATTACCCTTAAACACACTTTGGGCCTATTTTATCCTTTCTTTCTAAACCTAAAACTTGGCCTACATTACATGCTTTAAAAGCCCATGATCAAGCATGGATATTTAATTTGAAAGGTTATTCTCAGAATTTATCCCATCTTTTGAATTGACATTTTTACCTGCAAACATTTAGAATTCTCAGATGCATGGTAGAATACAAAAAAAAAATTAATAAAAGAATGTAAAAGGAGAGGTTTAAGTGGAAAACCCGCAAAGGGCGACTTAATACCGAATAGAGGACACTTGAGTTGAAAACCCGCAAAGGGCGGCTCAAGTACTAATCGAAGTTCGAATCACTACTCCATGTAAAGGGGGAGAAAGTATCTGACAATCAGAGAAAAGGGGAACAACTCAGTCTGATGTAACTACGAAAGCCGAGAGGTTACCCAAGTAAATTGCTCATTCAAGAGAAATTTCAGATGATTTGAAAAGGAGAGGTCCAAGATATTCTGTATTCGGGGCATCTACAACCTATAACCTTACATTTGGTTCTTATATCCTTGATATTTATGTTTACTATTTTAAAATATTTCTTGCAATAAATTCTTGTTACCCTTTTCATGACAATTTTTGTTTGATTCAAAATTTCTTTCATTTTTGAGATGCGTTATGATTGTTATTAAATTGAATGATGATTAGTAATAAAAAAATCTTTAAATAAAAGGATTTCAAAGTATTACTAAGGAATAGATTTAAATCTTGGGAAAGGTTTAGAAAGTTCACCAAGAAAAGAAAAAAGTGAACGTGGTGGAAACTCCGTCATGAAGTCAGAAAATCTGTGAACTTCAGCGAAAGCCAGAAACTGAGATTGTTTGACAAGTTATTTTAAGTGGGGCATCAGTGAACAATTGAAAAATCCATCATGAAGTCGGATAATCTGTGAACCTCAAAGAAACCATGGATTAGAAATCATGACACAATCATTTGATTGCATTTATTCTTAGGAAACATACAAGCATTTGCAAAGCATGTCATTCTCATTATTGCATTTAGTTAACGATTGTAGAAATCAAGAAAACTTGGACTTCCCCAAAGTGAACTCGTTCTGTTATTCAAACGAGTCAAGTCCCGAGATCACCTCGAGGTACGTTTCCTTTCTAAATCAAACTCATTTCGCTTCTCAAATAAGTCGAGCCCCGAGACCGCCTTCGAGGTATGTTCCTTTCATTTTCAAGTTAAATTTGTTTTCTCCAAATGGAACTAACCTAGAATCATTCTTAGTATTTCCTTTTGTTTTAAATCGAATTCATTATGTTTTATCAAATGAGTTGAGCCTTGAGACCACCGTCGAGGTATTTCTTTTTGTTTTAAATCGAATTCATTTTTGTTTTATCAAATGTGTCGAGCCTTGAGACTGTCGTCAAGGTATTTTAGTCACGGGTAAGACCTTCGGGCACCAGTTTTAAAGACCTTCGGGCACCAGTTTTAAAGATCTTCGGGCACCAGCTTTAAAGACCTTCGGGCACCAGTTTTAAACCTCTGGTCACCATTTTAAAGACCTTCGGGCACCAGTTTTAAAGACCTTCGGGCACCATTTTTAAGACCTTCGGGCACAATTTTTTCTTTTGAAATCAAACCCGTTTCCTTAAGACGGGTCAAGCCTTGATTAGTCAGGGAATTCAATTTAAGGACAAAATCTTCAATTTACAGCTTTTTTAGAAAAAAAAAATGAAAAAATATGGAAAAGAAAAAAGAAATCCCTTCCATTTCCTTCACATGTGATTTCACTAACCGTACAAAATTAGTGTTTGTTTATTTTTGCTTGATTCCTGATTCTCAGCAATAGCCAAAGAGGGGCAGCTGTAGACACCTAATTTTGTACGGACCACAAAAACAAGTATGTTTTCTTCCTAAATTGATGTTTCAGAATGTAAAAAGACTTTTTTCATTTTGCAAGTGGTAGAGGGGGAGCATAAAAAGTCAAACTCAAAAAAAGTCAACCCCGAAAAAAGTTAACCCCTAAAAAGTCAACCCCAAAAAGTCAACTACTAAAAAAGTCAACCCACTTTCAAAATCATGATTTGAAGTTCAATTAAAAAATGGCAAAAGAATTTTGATAATCCGAGGCCTACATCGAAATATATGGAGTTCGGAAGTTGGGATTTGGAGATTTAGTAGAAAGGAAACCCTAATCCGGTAAATTTGGGGAAAAGTGCTTAAATGATCGAATTGGTCAAAATTGAAGGTTCCAAATGAAAGATAAGCACTGACTACGGGTAATGGAGAAGCCACTTGAAAGAAAAACTAAAAGAAAAGTCAATCTGGGAGAAAACAGAGAATTAGTGTTTTTGGTGGATTTCGGTGAAATCGGGAAGAATTACAGAAATGGCCCGACTTGGTAAGACTAATGCCCCCAATGGATGAGGAATGATTAAAAAGGGATAGCCCAAGGCTCAGTTTGAAGAAAATCTGAAAATTCGACTTGTTTTGAGCAAAATCGGGTTTCGGAGGCAAAAAGGGCAAAATTGGAAAATTTGGGAAAAATAGCAAATGAACTCCAAAATTTTTGAAACATTGCAAATCTCATTCTTAAATCATTTGGAAGATATTGGCGAAATAAAATCTTGATTCGGAGTTCGTTTGCAAATTGGTCAAACCCCGGGTCTCTTATGCAAAAATTCAAGAGGATAAATCCCGAAAAAATAGCAAATGAACTCCAAATCTTCAAAAAATTTGCAAATATCATTTTTAAATTATTTGAAAGATATTGGCAAAAGAAAATCTAGATTCGGAGTTCGTTTGCAAAATGGCCAAATCCCGGGTCTCTCATGTAGAAATTCAAGAGGATAAATCCCGAAAAAATAGTAAATGAACTCCAAATCTTTTAAAAATTTGCAAATATCAATTTTAAATTATTTGAAAGAGATTGGCGAAAGAAAATATTTATTCGAAGTTCGTTTGCAAAATGGTCAAATCCAGGTCTCTTATGCAGTAATTCAAGAAGATA
Organism: Fremontodendron californicum; assembly: GCA_030761205.1. Lineage (NCBI taxonomy): Eukaryota > Viridiplantae > Streptophyta > Magnoliopsida > Malvales > Malvaceae > Fremontodendron > Fremontodendron californicum. The sequence continues at coordinate 13,597,674 of JAULJL010000023.1, forward strand.
AATCCCGAAAAAATAGCAAATGGACTCCAAAAATTTTGAAAATTTGCAAATCTCATTTTTAAATTATTTGGAATATATTGGAGAAAGAAAATATTGATTCGGAGTTCGTTTGCAAAATGGCCAAATCCCGAGCCCTATGCAGTAATTCAAGCAGATAAATCCCGAAAAAATCCCAAATGAGTTCCAAAAATTATGAAAACTTCCGATTAACACTTTTAAATTATTTGGAATAGATTGGTGATGAAAAATCTTGATTTGGAGCTCGTTGAAAAAATGGTAAAATGTGGGGGCATAAAAGGGCATTTTTGGAAAAAATTCAAATAAATAGCAAACGGACTCAAAAAATTTTCAAAACCTTCGAAATTCAATATTTTATTATTTTGAAAGTATTAAAAAATAAAATTTGAATTTGGAGTCCGTTTTCCATTTATTTGCATCCGGGGGGCAAAACGGTCATTTTACCCAAGCAACCGAAAAGGGCTTTTCTTGCCTTTCAAAAAAATCAGACTTGGACTGGAAAAGGGAGTGCTGGCCTGCCAAGGCCCAAGGAAGGGAAGGAGCTTCTGATTTTTCAATCAAAAGGCCAAAAATTAAGAGTGAGTTAGTGATTTTTTTGATCAAGCTATTGCAAATAAACCACATGGGCCAATGCATGAAGAGGGAGAGTGTCAATATTATTCTTGAACAGCTGTAATTATGGACAGCTGATGGCCTAATCTAAGGGTGATAATTTCATGTTTTTTCACCTTGAATCTCTAGCCCTTGGATGGAAATTGGTTGGAGTAAAAATAACAACATTCTAGTGAGGAGAGAGGGGTGGTTCGGCCAGCTTAAGGGGGATTCAGATTTTTTATTTTCAGATTTCTCTCTTGGTTTTTGCTTAGTTTTTTTTCCTTGGTTGAAAGCAAAAAGAAATGTTTAGAAAAGAAAGGAAAGGAAAGTTTGAAGAGAAAAAACTTGAAAGATAGCTTCTTGAGGTTGCTTTTAACACCAACTCTTGCACTTTCTTGATTTTCCATTCTTGTTTTTTCTATTTTGATTATTATTTTGGTGAATTTTCTTTTTAAATAAGTTTTTTTTTTTTAATGTTCTTTTTAAGTTCTTTCTTCATCTTTTTCTTAAACAAGTTCTTACATTTTTTTTCTTGTTTTCTTACCATGGCCGAATGGTCTATATTTTCTATAGTTGCTGTTTTGCTTTGATTTATCATGTTATTTTTTTTATTTTTTTATTCTAGATGCTTTAAATCTTCATCTACTAAATATACTTGATGCTTGTTTTAGTTTGGTTGTTTGTTTCCATTTGTGAGTTTAATATCATGTTCTTGCATTTTTAATTTTCTATTTTCATAATGTTTAAATTTGTTGATGTTTTATATTTAGTATATCAAGTGTTTGTGAAAATGTTTGTTAGTTTTAATACCTCTATTTTATATTGGCATGATTTGAATGTTATATTTTAAGTTGAGTATGTTAGTATCTCAAGTATTTGTGAAAATGCCATGCTTGTTTGTAGCTTGAGGCCATTCGGCCACTTCATGTTATTTTGCTTTGTATGTGCATTTTTGCCATGTTAGTTGATAGGTTTGCATTTGCATGATATTTGATTAAGTATTTGGTTCAAGCATATCAAGTGTTTGTGAAAATGCGATGCTTGTTTGGAGCTTGAGGCTACTCGGCCACTCCATGTTATTTTGCTTTGTATATGCATTTTTGTTATGTTAGATGATAGGTTTGCATTTCCATGACATTTGGTTGAGTTTTTGGTTTAAGCATGCCTTGTGTTTGTGTTATTGCCATGCATATTTTAGTTGTTAGGTTTAGCTTATTTTGCCATGCATGTCCATGCATTTTAGACCTAGGTTGCATTAAATGCCATGCAAGTTCATTTAGGTCTAGGTCACTATATTGATGTCATGCATTTTTTCATGACATTTAGGTTTAAAACCATGCATTCCGTGCATCATATTTGTTGCATTTTTTCATACATTTCATGTCCATGCCACTTGACTAATGACTTAGGCCAATTAATGGTTCAAAGTCATGCTCTCTTGAGCATACTTATGGAAAATTAAAGAGTTGTCAAATTGATTATTCTACCTTTGTGATTTATTTTACTTAGCCAATTTTTGTCTAACTTTTCAAAAGTCCTAGCTACTATTTGTGAGTCATTTTATGAGTCTTAAATATTTTTACTTTGATTTTTAAATGATTTTATCAAAGGCAAAAATGTTTTTTGGCAAAACAATTTTTTCACCCAGTACTCGTACTTTCCCGATTTTTTTGGGCAGCCATCTTTAATCAGAAAATTAAGCTGATATTTTCCCGTGTAGTTTTACATGTCCTGAGTCTCAAGTATTTGTTTTAGATTTTTTAGAATTTTTAAAAATAGGATAAAAAATCGGGGCTTAAAACTGGACAGTGAAGTCATAATTGAATTTGAAGGAAAATCATTTTTCTGTTTTGGTTAAGTTACCTAGAGGGGCTGATTAGGAAGTTTAGCTACTGACTTAGGGTAGTTTCTAAGCCTTTTTAAACTCTAAAAATGATTTTTTTAAGTCTCGGGTTAAGGGTGGCCAAGTCCGGATTTTAAACTTAGGAAATTAAAGCCATTAAAAAAGAGTTTACCTAAGTTTTTATTTTTTTTAATCTAAGCTTTCAAAATTGTTTTCAAACAATCACAAAGTATTTTAGTTTTAGAAAATTTAATTTGACATATTTTCCTAAGGTAGCCAGATATCTTTTTAGATATACGGATTTCCTTAATTAAAGGAAAAAAATACATTTTCATGCATTGCATTTTCCATATTCATGCATTTTATATAATATATTATTTTTGCTATGATAATTCCTATGGTATTGTTATTATTTTGACTTATATTTTTTGATGTTATATGGTTTATTATATGGTTTTGAATATTTCATGATATCCTATGTTTTTTATTTAGTTATTTTTTGTCATATTATTTAGCATATACTATGTTCATGCATTATTATTTTCATGCATATTATATGATAACATTATTTTATATTCCATGTCATTTAAATTATATGCCATATAATTCATATTTGCCATGTCATTTAAATCATTTCATTTCATATAGAATATGTTATGTTACTTAGGTCATTTCATTTCATGTAGAATATATTATGTTACTTAGGTTATTTCCTTTCATTTAGGATATATCATGTCATTTAGGATATTTTATTTCATTTAGAATATATTATGTTACCTAGGTTGTTTCATTTCATATAGAATATATTATGTTACCTAGGTCATTTCATTTCATTTAGAATATATCATATAATTTAGACTATTTCATTTCATTTAGAATATGCTAAGACATTTAAATTATATCATATCATTTTGGTTGCATTATATTATTTAGATTTTTCTATGTCATTTAATTAATGTCATGCATATTCATATTCATATTTTTTAAAATGTTTTCAAAAAGATAATGATTTTCAATAAAATAAAGATATTCCCGAGTTAAAATAATTCATGAGTTCTCTGTCGGGTTTGCTGGGGAGGATATCATCAATTATCATTAATAACGGAATATCTTTTTTAAAATGAGAATGATTCGGAAAGTTTTCCAAACTATTAAAAATTTCTATATTTTGCCACGTTTGTTGGGGAATATAGGAAAATTTTGAATTTATAAATTCCGGATCATTTTCAATTAAAAATGGAATTATTTTTCTTTAAATTGGGAATTAACTTGAAATACTAAATCTAAAGCCGACTTTTTTACCGAGACTTGAGATAACACATGATTAATAAGGTACCATTTTATACGGGCGTTGTGGGCGTGCTAATCCTTCCCTACACGTAATTGAGTCGCGAACCCTTTTTTTTTTATTTCTCTGGTTTAAAACGCAGACTTGAAATTAGTTTAAAAAATATTTTAATTAATTTTAAAATATTTTATAAAACCGGTTTTAATAGGTGGCCGATCACGCCTAGCTAAAAAAGATTGGTGGCAACTCCATGTCTTTTTCAAGCTCATTTTCAAAACCTTCATTTTCCTAGAGGAATTAAGTCGACTTTTCTTCGGGTTTTTTTAATGTCACGCTTAACGAATAATAAAGTCTTGCGATGAGACTTGTTATTTTTTTAGGTTGTGACAGTGGTTGCTTGCTTATTTCCATTTATGAGTCTATTATCATGTTCTTGCATTTTTTGATTTTCTGTTTTCAAAATATTTAAGTTTGTTTATGTTTTATATTTTGAAATCCATGTGTTTGTGAAAATGCTTGTTGGTTTTCATGCCTCTACTTTACATTTGCATGATTTGAGTGTTATTCTTTAGTTAAGTATGTTAGTATATCAAGTGTTTGTGAAAATGCCATGCTCATTTTGAACATGAGGCCATTCGGCCACTTCACTTTCTTTGCTTTGTGTGTGCATTTTTGTTATGTTAGTTGATAGGTTTGCATTTTCATGACATTTGGTTGAGTATATTGTTTAAGCATGCCTTGTGTTTGTGTTATTGCCATGCATTTAGGATTGGTTTGTTTTGTCATGCATATTCATGCATTTTAGACCTAGGTTGCATTAAATGCCATGCAAGTTCATTTAGGTCTAGGTCATTTTATTTATGCCATGCATTTTTCATGACATTTAGGTTTAAAATCATGCATTTCATACATCATAATTGCTCTATATTTCATGCATTTCATGTCCATGCCACTTGACTTATGATTTAGGCCAATCAATGGTTCAAAGTCATGCTCTCTTAAGCATACTTGTGGAAAATTAAAGAGTTGTCAAATTGATTATTCTACCTTTGTGATTTTTTTTACTTAGCCAATTTTTGTCTAACTTTTCAAAAGTGCTAGCTACTGTTTGTGAGTAATTTAGAGAGTCTTAAATATTTTTACTTTGATTTTTAATTGATTTTATCAAAGGCAAAAATGTGTTCTGGCAAAACAGTTTTTTCACCCAATATTCGTACTTTCCCGATTTTTCTGGGCAGTCATCTTTAATTAAAAAATTAAGCCAATTTTTTCCCGTGTAATTTTACATGTTCTGAGTCTCCAGTATTTTTGTTTTAGATTTTTTAGAATGTTTAAAGATAGGGTAAAAAATCATGGTTTAAAACTGGATAGTGGAGTCAGAATTGAATTTGAAGGAAAATCATTTTTCTGTTTTGGTTAAGTTACTTAAAGGGGGCTGATTAGAAAGTTTAGCTACTGACTTAGGGTAGTTTCTAAGCCTTTTTAAACTCTAAAAATGATTTTTTAAGTCTCGGGCAGGATTTGAAACTTAGGAAATTAGAGCCATTTAAAAAGGGTTTAGCCAAGTTTTTATTTTTAATCTAAGCTTTTCAAAAAATTGTTTTCAAACAATCACAAAAGTATTTTGATTTTATAATATTTAATTTGATATATTTTCCTAAGATAGCCGGATATCTTTTTAGATATATGGATTTCCTTAATTAAAGGAAAAAACACATTTTCATGCATTTCATCTTCCATATTCATGCATTTTATATAATATGTGGTTTTTGCTAGGATAATTTCTATGGTATTATTGTTATTATTTTGAATTATATTTTTGATGTTATATTGTTTATTATATGGTTTTGAATATTTCATGATATGCTATGCTTTTTATTTAGTTATTTTTTGTCATAATATTTAGCATATACTATGTTCATGCATTATTATTCTCATTTTTATTTTCATGCATATTATATGATAGCATTATTTTATGTTTCATGTCATTTAGATTATATGCCATATCATTTATATTTGCCATGTCATTTAAATTATTTCAATTCATATAGAATATATTATGTTACCTAGGTCATTTCATTTCATTTAGAATATATCATATAACTTAGGATATTTCATTTCTTTTAGAATATACTAAGACATTTAAATTATATCATATCATTTAGGTTGCACTATATTATTTAGACTTTGCTATGTCATTTTATTCATGTCGTACATATTTATATTCATATTTATTAAAATGTTTTTAAAAAGGGAATGATTTTCAATAAAAATAAAGATAGAACCAAGTTAAAATAACTCATGGGTTCTCGGCCAGGTTTGCTGGGGAGGATATCATCAATTATCATTAATAACGGAATATCTTCTTTAAAATAAGAATGATTCGGAAAGTTTTCCAAAGTAATAAAAATTTCTATATTTTGCCACGTTTGTTGGGAATATAGGAAAATTTTGAATTTATAAATTTTGGATCATCTTCAATTAAAAATGGAATTATTTTTCTTTAAATTGGGAATTAATTTGAAATACTAAATTTAAAATTGAGTTTTTTACCGAGACTTGAGATAACACACGATTAATAAGGTACCGTTTTATATGGGCGTTGTGGGGGTGCTAATCTTTCCCTACACATAATCGAGTCCCGAACCCGCTTCTTTGATTTCTCTGGTTTAAAACGCAAACTTGAAATTGGTTTTAAAAATGTTTTAATTAATTTTAAAATATTTCATAAAATCAGTTTTAATAGGTGGCCGATCACACCTAGCTAAAAAAAATTGGTGGCGACTCCATATCTTTTTCAAGGTCATTTTCAATACCTTCATTTTTCAAGAGGAATTAAGTCGACTTTTCGTCGATTTTTTTTAATGTCACGCTTAACGAATAATAAAGTCTTGCGATGAGACTTGTTATTTTTTTAGGTTGCGACAGCTTGGCGACTCCGCTGGGGAATTTTAGAGAGTCAGGCCTAGAATTAGTCGTGTGTTATCAAAGTCTCGGTTTTGTTGGTTTAATTGGTATTTGATTTTAATTCCTCCATTCTTTTTTAAAATAATAAGAAGAATTTTGAAAATAAGAAAATGTTTTAAAAATGTCTGTATTCATGGGCATACATTTTATTATTGTTCTCTAGTTATTTAATAATTGTATATTATAATTGCTTGTTGGTTAATGCGTTACACTATTCTTGAATGTTTTTTTTTTTATAAATTGCTAGGGCATTTAGAATAAGTTTCGTAGAATAGGTGGTGAAAGGTTTGTTGTTCCTCCACACACACCACACGTGCATTTGCATATCATGAGCCCTATACCCGGGTTTCGTCCTTTTAGGTGGGAGCAAAGTAACTAAGCCTTCGTGATTAACAATCTACATGGGCTAGGGAAATAGACTGTAACGAATTGAACTCGTTTTTATCGGGGTGCCTTTCTAGCCTTCACCGGCGACAATGAGGAGCAATTCGGGGCCTTTTGAACTAATTCACCCTCATATAATGAACCTAGGCGAAGCCATGATAGATTTTCGTTAGATGCACCGAAGTTAGGAACACTTGAAGGAATGCTTCTGATCTTTTACCATGTATCTCTACATTCTGAATAAGCATGGTAGATCGGGCAACGATGTAGGTACATCGCACGTAATAAATGTGATAATCAATCCGAAAGGCACTGTGATACCTATATAAGTAGATATTGTTGGGGCAAATGTTCATTAACTGTTTGAAAGAAATAAAAATCCTTTTTCAAGCATTTTTGCATTTTGCACATTTCATGCATGTGTGAATAGAGCATGTACATTTTTTGTTGTATTATTGATCTCGTTTTTTGCAATAAACGGATGGTGGTAATAATCTCATTTGATGATTTCATAAAACTGGTAGTGTTGCATGAACATTTGGACATTGTACCATAGTAGGATCCATTACCCCGAAATTCTTTTGAAAATAATATGATTGGTTTTTCATAGAAAAAACATGTTTCTAAAAATCATAAATTTGGAGGCAAATCTTGCATAATGAGATTTTTGAATAATCAAGATTTAGGTCCATTTAATGTAATCATTGATTTCTTTGTGCATACCTTGTGTAGACACCTAATTTTGTTCGGACCACTAAAACAGGTATGTTATCTTCCTAAATTGATGTTTCAGAATGTAAAAAAACAATTTTCATCCTGCAGGTGGTACTCCGAGACTTTGTTTAAGAGGGCGAGCATAAAAAGTCAAACTCAAAAAAAGTCAATCCGAAAGAAGTCAACCCCAAAAAAGTCAACCCCAAAAAGTCAACTACTGAAAAAGTCAACCCACTTTCAAAATCATTATTTGTAGTTCAATTGAAAAATGGCGAAAGAATTTTGATAATCTGAGGTCTACATCGAAAGATATGGAGTTCGGAAGTTGGGATTTGGAGATTCAGTAGAAAGAAAACCCTAATCCGGGAAATTTGGGGAAAAGTGCTTAAACGATCGAATTGGTCAAAATTGAAGGTTCCAAATGAAAGATAAGCACCGACTACGGGTAATGGAGAAGCCACTTGAAAGAAAAACTGAAAGAAAAGTCAATTTGGGAGAAAACATAGAATTATGATTTTTGGTGGATTTTGGTGAAATCGAGAAGAATTACAGAAATGGCCTGACTTGGTAAGACTAAAGCCCCCAATGGATGAGGATGATTAAAAAGGGATAGCCTAAGGCTCAATTTGAAGAAAATCTAAAAATCCGACTTATTTTGAGCAAAACCGGGTTTCAGAGTCAAAAAGGGCAAAATTGGAAATTTTGGGAAAAATAGCAAATGGACTCCAAAAATTTTGAAAATTTGTAAATCTTATTCTTAAATCATTTTAAAGATATTGGCGAAAGAAAATCTTGATTCGGAGTTTGTTTGCAAAAAGGCCAAATCCCGGGCCTCTTATGCAGTAATTCATGAAGATAAATCTCTGGAAAATAGCAAATGGACTCCAAAAATTCTGAAAATTTGCAAATCTCATTTTTAAATTATTTGGAAGAGATTGGAAAATAAAATCTTTATTCGGAGTTCGTTTGCAAAATGGCCAAATCCCGGGCCTCCTATGCAATAATTCAAGCAGATAAATCTCGAAAAAATACCAAATGAGTTCCAAAAATTATGAAAAATTCCAGATCACACTTTTAAATTATTTGAAAGATATTGGAGAAAGAAAATCTTGATTTTGAGCTCGTTTAAAAAATGGTAAAATGTGGGGGCATAAAAGGACATTTTTGGAAAAAAAATCCAAATAAATAGCAAATGGACTCGGAAAATTTTGAAAACTTCCAGAATTCAATATTTTATTATTTTGAAAGTATTAAAAAAATAAAATTTAAATTTGGAGTCTGTTTGCAATTTATTTGCATCCGGGGGGCAAAACGGTCATTTTACCCAAGAAACCGAAAAGGGCTTCTCTTGCCTTTAAAAAAAAATCAGGCTTGGGCTGGAAAAGGGAGTGCTGGTCAGCCAAGGCCCAAAAGAGGGAATAATCTTCTGATTTTTCAATCAAAAGGCCAAGAATTAAGAGTTAGTTAGTGATTTTTTTGATCAAGCCATTGTAAATAAGGCATATGGGCCAATTCATGAAGAGGGAGAGTGTCAACATTATTCTTGAACAGCTGTAATTATGGATAGATGGCCTAATCTAAGGGTGATAATTTCATGATTTTTCACCTTGAATTACTAGCCCTTGGATGGAAATTGGTTGGAGTAAAAATGACAACATCCTAGGAGGAGAGAGGGGGAATTCGGCCAGCCTTAAGGGAGGAGGATTTTCCTTTTCAGCTCACTTCATTTTCAGATTTCTCTCTTGGGTTTTTCTTAGTTTTATCTCTTTGGTTGAAAGCAAAAAGAAAAGTTTAGAAAAGAAAGGAAAGTTTGAAGAGAAAAAGCTTGAAAGATAGCTTCTTGAGGTTGCTTTTAGCACCAACTCTTGCACTTTCTTGATTTTCCATTCTTGTTTTTGCTATTTTGATTATTATTTTGGCGAGTTTTCTTTTTAAATAAGTTTTTTTTTCTTAATGTTCTTTTTAAGTTCTTTCTTCATCTTTTTCTTAAACAAGTTCTAACAAATTTTTTTCTTGGTTTATTACCATGGCCGAATGGCCTATATTTTCTGTAGTTGCTATTTTGCTTTGATTTGTCATGTTATTTTTATTATTTTTTTAGTCTTGATGCTTTAAATCTTCATCTACTACATATAGTTGAAGCTTGTTTTAGTTTGGATGCTTGTTTGTTGCCATTTATGAGTTTATTATCATGTTCTTGCATTTTTAATTTTCTGTTTTCATAATGTTTAAATTTGTTGATATTTTATGTTTTGTAATCCATGTGTTTGTGAAAATGCTTGTTAATTTTAATATCTCTACTTTGTGTTTGCATGATTTGAGTGTTATATTTTCGTTGAGCATGTTAGTATATCAAGTGATTGTGAAAATGCCATGCTTGTTTGGAACCTTAGGCCATTCGGCCGCTTCATGTATCTTGCATTGTGTGTGCATTTTTGCTATGTTAGTTGATAGGTTTGTATTTGCATGACATTTGATTGAGTATTAAGTTTAAGTATATCAAGTGTTTGTGAAAATGCCATGTTTGCTTGGAGCTTAAGGCTATTCGGCTACCTCATTATTTTGCTTTGTGTTTGCATTTTTGTTATGTTAGATGATAGGTTTGCATTTGCATGATATTTGGTTGACTTTTTGGTTTAAGCATGCCTTGTGTTTGTGTTATTTCCATGCATATTTTAGTTGTTAGGTTTGGTTTATTTTGCCATGCATGTCCATGCATTTTAGACCTAGGTTGCATGCAAGTTCATTTAGGTCTAGGTCACTATATTGATGCCATGCATTTTTTCATGACATTTAGGTTTAAAATCATGCATTTCATGCATCATATTGCTATACTTTTTTCATGCATTTCATGTTCATGCCACTTGACTAATGACTTAAGCCAATTAATGGTTCAAAGTCATGCTCTCTTGAGCATACTTGTAGAAAATTAAGGTTTGTCAAATTGAGTATTCTACCTTTGTGATTTTTTTTACTTAGCCATTTTTTGTCTAACTTTTCAAAAGCCCTAGCTACTGTTTGTGAGTCATTTTATGAGTCTTAAATATTTTTACTTTGATTTTTAAATGATTTTATCAAAGGCAAAAAATGTGTTTTGGCAAAACAATTTTTTCACCATGTACTCGTATTTTCCCGATTTTTCTGGGCATTCATCTTTAATCAAAAAATTAAGATGATTTTTTCCGTGTACTTTTACATGTTCTGAGTCTCCAGTATTTTTTTTAGATTTTCTAGAATTTCTAAAAATAGGATAAAAAATCGTGGCTTAAAATTGGATAGTGGAGTCAGAATTGAATTTGAAGGAAAATCATTTTTCTGTTTTGGTTAAGTTACTTAGAGGGGGCTGATTAGGAAGTTTAGCTACTGACTTAGGGTAGTTAAGCCTTTTCATACTCTAAAAATGGTTTTTTAAGTCACGGGTTAAGGGTGGTCAAGTCCGGGATTTTAAACTTAGAAAATTAGAGCCATTTAAAAAGGGGTTTAGCTAAGTTTTTATTCTTAATCTAAGCTTTTCAAAATTGTTTTCAAACAATCACAAAGTATCTTGGTTTTAGAATATTTAATTTGACATATTTTCCTAAGGTAGCCGGATATCTTTTTTAGATATACGGATTTTCTTAATTAAAGGAAAAAATACATTTTCATGCATTGCATTTTCCATATTCATGCATTTTATATAATATGTGATTTTTGCTATGATAATTTCTATGATATTGTTATGGTTATGTTATATTGTTTATTATATGATTTGGAATATTTCATGATATCCTATGTTTTTTATTTAGTTATTTTTTTTTGCCATATTATTTAGCATATACTATGTTCATGCACTATTATTTCATGCATATTATATGATAGCATTATTCTATATTTCATGTCATTTAAATTATATGCCATATCATTCATATTTGTCATGTCATTTAAATTATTTCATTTCATATAGAATATATTATGTAACCTAGGTCATTTCATTACATTTAGAATATATCATATAACTTATGATATTCCATTTAACTTAGAATATGCTAAGACATTTAAATTATATCATATCATTTAGGTTGCATTATATTATTTAGATTTTGCTATGTCATTTTATTTATGTCATGCATATTCATATTTTTTTTAAATGTTTTCAAAAAGGTAATGATTTTCAATAAAATAAAAATATTCCCGAGTTAAAATAATTCATGAGTTCTCTGATTGATTTGCTGGGGAGGATATCATCAATTATCATTAATAACGGAATATCTTCTTTAAAATGAGAATGATTCGGAAAGTTTTCCAAATTAATAAAAATTTCTATATTTTGCCACGTTTGTAGGGGAGTATAGGAAAATTTTGAATTTATAAACTCCGGATTATTTTCAATTAAAAATGGAATTATTTTTCTTTAAATTGGGAATTAACTTGAAATACTAAATTTAAAATCGACTTTTTACCGATACTTGAGATAACACATGATTAATAAGGTACCGTTTTATACGGCCGTTGTGGGGGTGCTAATCCTTCCCCGCACGTAACCGAGTCCCAAACCCTTTTCTTTGATTTCTCTAGTTTAAAACGCAGACTTGAAATTGGTTTTAAAAGTGTTTTAATTAATTTTTAAAATATATTTTAAAACCAGTTTTAATAGGTGGCCGATCACACCTAGCTAAAAAAGATTGGTGGCGACTCCATGTCTTTTTCAAGGTCATTTTCAAAACCTTCATTTTTCTAGAGGAATTAAGTTGATTTTTCCTAGGTTTTTTTTTTTATGTCACGCTTAACAAATAATAAAGTCTTGCAATGAGATTTGCTATTTTTTAGGTTGCGACAGCTTGGCGACTCCAATGGGGACTATTAGAGAGTCAGGCCTAGAATTAGTCGTGTGTTATCAAAGTCTCGATTTTGTTGGTTTAATTGGTATTTAATTTTAATTCCCATATTTTTTTAATGAGGAAAATTTTGAAAATAACAAAATGTTTTTAAATATGTTCATACTCATGTGCATGCATTTTATTATTGTTCTCTAGTTATTTAAGGTTGTATATTATAATTGCTTGTTGGTTAATGCGCTACACTATTCTTGATTATTCTTTTAATAAATTGTTAGGGCATTTAGAATAAGGTTTGTAGAATAGGTGGTGAAAGGTTTGTTGTTCCTCCACACACACTACACGTGCATTTGCATATCATGTGCCCTTTACCCGGGTTTCATCCTTTTAGGTGGGAGCAAAGTAACTAAGCCTTCGTGATTAACAATCCGCATAGTCTAGGAAAATAGACTCTAACGAATTGAACCTGCTTTTATCGGGGTGCCTTACTAGCCTTCACCGACGACAATGAGGAGCAATTCGGGGCCTTTAGAACCAATTCACTCTCATATAGTGAACCTAGGCGAAGCCATGCTTAATTTCCAATTAGATACCGAAGATAGGAACACATGGAGGGACATTTCTAAACCTTTTATTACCTATTTTACACTATGAATAAGTATAGTAGATCGGGCAATGATGTACGTACATCGCCTGTAATAAATGTGATAATCCGTCCCAAAGGCACTGTGATACCTATATAAGTAGATATTTGTTGGGGCAAATGTTCATTAAATGTTTAATAAAAAATAAAAATCATTTTCCAAGCATTTTTGAATTTTGCACATTTCATGCATGTGAATAGAGCATGTACATTTTTTGTTGTATTATTGATATCTTTTTTGCAATAAATGGATGGTGGTAATAATTTTATTTGATGGTTTCTATAAACCGGTAATGTTACATGAACATTTTCATATTGTTCCATAGTAGGATCCACTACCTCGAAATTCTTGTGAAAATAATATGATTGGTTTTTCATTAAAAAAAAAAAACATGTTTCAAAAAATCATAAATTTGGAGGCAAATCTTGCATAATGAGATTTTCGAATAATCAAGATTTAGGTCCCACCAATTTCGTGTAATCATTGGATAATTTATTTGTATCATTTTGACATCATGTCACAGTCCTAACATGCATGGTCATTCATTGTAGAATACATTTGTGATATACATGGTCATTCTTTGTACCTACCTTTGTATTAATTCATTTATTCTTAGCATGTATCATTTTGACATCACAGCATGTATGGTCATTCATTGTAGAATACATACATGGTCATTATTTGTATATACTTGTACATCAATTTATTCATTTTTTTAATGCATCATGTTGGCATCAGACTGCATCCATAGCATACATAGTCATCATAATTTCTTTGTATATGTTCATGCATTAATCATCAGTATATTCATGCACATAGGAATAGAGCATGTACATTCACAATTGTATTCTTAATCTCATGACAGTTTCATTTGCATGAAAGGGGTTCGAGATATGAGGAATGAATCGGAGGAACGATTAGGTGCTTTGGAACACAATGAAGAGGAATGTGGACATGAAATCCGGGAACTGAAAGAACAACTCGCCAAATTGCTAAAAATGTTTGAGGATATGGGTAAGAGTAAAGGGGAACTTTCTCAGGACTCTGTATCGCCTTCGGATCAACCAAAACCATTAGGACCAGAACATACAATCCTTGCTGGATTATGCACTTGTCAATGCCACAAAGGTTGCAATCCTGATGAACTTGTGGACAAAATTGTGAAAATGATTAAACCTGAGAGCCTGATACCAAAGATAAAAACCTCGAACCCTGTACCATACCTACAAACTGTTCTAGGTCCAAACCGGTGTCCCCACCCTACTATGGTCTAACCGTCCATTGGGATGATCACTACGGGACCCATGAATCCCACTCCATTACCACCAACTGCCAGTTCATACTATTTCCCTCATCAATCACCTTATCCAGCATCTGGGATAGGAACCTCGAGCTATGTACAACCTCCAAAGGCCCCGTGTCCAAATTCATACCCTTACCATGCTGTTCCACCACATCTCCGTGTAGACACTTCGGTTCGAAGCTTAGTGCCACCACCAAGTGCCCCAACTCCTAGGCCATGTGTGACTAAGAAACAACCCCAGGATAAGACCCAAAGGCCTTTTGATCCCTTTTCGATCAGCTACCGAGTGCTTCTCCCTATACTGATCAAAAATCACATGGTTGCATGTAACCCATTGAAACCCCTATTACCACCATATCCAAAGTGGTATAATCCAAATGCAAGATGTGATTATCACTGTGGAATTGTTGGCCATAGCAATGAAGACTGTATAGCGTTCAAAAAGAAAGTATTATCTCTTCTAAATGCCAAGTGGTTGGATCCAACGACACTGATTGATAGAGGGTTGGGAAAGCGTCATTAGGATTGGGAGATTTACAGCATTGAGGTGGAAAGACTTCGGTCTTATATGATGTAATAGGATTTCACTTATTCAATAGCCGACTCTTATAGCCTTAGGATGCTAGGAAGGATAAAGTGCTTGCAAAGACAATTTTAACAACTGTTCAAATTTTGTAAAACATGGTTTATACCATTGTGAACGTTGATATGGGAATGAATTGATTATGTTTCAAATTTATGAGATGTTGATGATTAAGTTCCTCCGATTCTTATTTCCTCCGTGATATCTGATGGAGACTCAATTAAGAGTTGTAAACCCAAGTGCAGGTTATGTTCAAGTAATAAATTCTCGGGTGTCCGAGGTCGAACCACAGGGAAGCGTATTAGTAAGTATAAGTTTATAAATATATAAGAAAAATAAAGTAAACAAGATATTAGGGAATCAACAACAAAACAAGATAAACAAGATATTAGAGAACAAAATAAACAAAATAAAATAAAAGAAATTAAACAAGATATAAAAACAATAAGAAAAGATGTTGAGGTTAGAGAATCCACTCTTGGTGTTATGCTAAGATTAATCTTGTTTTATAACACAATTGAAATCCACACATAAGGGAGGTTCCAATCGGAAGGTTTAGCAATTCAGTCCAAATTGTCCAACGTCCATAGTATATGATATTATGTTCATTTGGTGTCCTCAAAACTCATAAAAAGAGTCCAAGCATTCCTTATGCCAAGGTATATGTCTACAACAAATCAAGGTTATGAAACCAAGCATTTACTGTGGCATTTTCATTGTCAATAATGAATCAAGATCCCTACTTTGCAAGTATGATTTTAAACCAAAAGAAAATATTATCTATACTAGTGTTTATAAATGATGATTCATTTTAGCTCATGTTTAAGAGACTAACCTTAGCATTTACCAAAAGCTTCACCTCATCACCTCATCAATATGATTAGCAACACATACTAGATATGAATAAAATGAAAAGAAATGTAAGAAGCATAAGTAAATAAAGAAAAAGAAAACTAGAGAAAGGAAAGAAGAAGAAAACTTAGAGAATTTTATTACAATGGCTAATATCCTACCAATCTACCATAATACTCATCCAAGGCCCTCTATTTATACACATTTTGGAGAGCTAAATGACAAGAGACAAGCTTTATAAATTTCAAAGGTAGGTATAATAGGTGGGTGCATTTTTCTAACAATTTTCGTCATATTGTATGACAATTCCGATCAGCCAGCTTGATGGTTGATTTTGTCAATGTTGGAGGCTTGATCTGATCAAATGGTCTTCTATAAAACTATTCCCCTATCAGTTACGGATCCATAGCCGTTGGAATCAGATCATTTGCTCATGTGGATCAGAAGATATGGTCAAAATACCAAAACGGGTCAGAACAGACGTCATTGCACATCAGCCAACTTGATGGTTGATTTCGCTAGGGAAAACGACTCCGTTTCAAGAAGTGTAAAACATGAAAAAGATAGATATGCCTCTTAACTGTGCACTGCAAAAGTTTCAGCCTTAATGCTTCAGTGAAACTCCAGATATAGCTGATATGGCAAAAGGTGTCGGAACTGGAACTGAATTGGATTTGCCCTTAATTCTTGATTTAACCTAGTAATCTGAAATCACTCAAAGAAACTCGTGAAAAACACCAAATTACATAAAAATATAAAAGATCATAAACACAATTAGACTAAGCAATAATAACTCGTATTTGACACAAAACAATAATAAAACATAACTAAAAACTATATAATTATACGAGTTATCACACCCCCACACTTAGATTGTTGCTAGTCCCTAGCAACGACTCAATCCTAGAAAAAAAATAAACAGGAAACAAGTTAAAGGGATCTCAAACAAACAAGCAAGATCAAGCGTAAGAATTGGCAAGGCATCTAATTAAGTATCATTGGCATATTAAGTTCGAGTAAAGGGTCAATGAGATTAAAATTGAAGGCATTACCGTACGATTGAGGAACTTCCTTCTTGGCGAGACTTTAGCTAGCCATGGAGGACTAGGAAAACTATAGCTTCATAAGTACACATGCTAAGATTCTTGTCACCGTAGTTCACAAGTGAACTCGACAAATCTGATCGGTACAGAGATGAATCTGAGGCTTATGGACAAGTGAGGGGTGGGATGTTCAAACATAATCTGAGGTTTATCACAAGTTAGGCTCAAGAAATATAATAATAATGTGATCAATCCTCTCAAAATATTTCCATTCTCACTCATCCTTAGTCCTATGTTCAACATAAATATTTTGAAAAGAAAACAAAAAGCAAGAAAAGACTCGATCCAAAGAAAATAGAAAAGTAAAAACCTCTCTATAATGAAGAACCTCGAATCTTGAATTCTGATTTTTTTTTTTAAGCACAAGTGATTTTCTTTTGATTTGTGCCCTCATTGGGACATCTTTTATGCACAATCACATCTATTCATAATCATCATTCTTGCTTTTTTTTTTTTTTTAAGAAGTCACATTGGATTCCATACTTTCTTTTTCTTTCTTTTCATTCAATTGATCAAACAAGACAGATTTTCATCAACTCTTTTTTCAGCATCTTTTTCTCAACTCATCACAACATTGTTTTGGCATCAATAAGTTCGAAGTTCACGACTCTAAAAACAGTCACTCATTCTAACTACCCTCTTTTGCATTATTCCCATTTTTTTTTTCAGATTTCAAAAGATAACAAAATAAACAAAAAGGAAACACACAATCCCAAACCCAATGATCACAAATATTATCATAAAAGTATAAAGAGGGAATGGGGGTCGGAATCGTATCCGTTCACTTTGGCATAATTTCTGGAGTTCATATCTAGGGATCCAACCCGAAGGTTTACAACCTATGGGCTCCTAATGTAAGGGGGGCAAAGATAAGGGGCTTTCTGGATAGTGACTTTGTTCTAAGATCAGATCATGTATAGATGCAAGCATCTATGTGATGACTTAAATCTGCATGTGGAATGAAGAGAAAAAGTAAACTTACTATGTCTTCCCAGTTTTCCGTGGCTTTCCAAAGGTTCACCATGAATTCACATTCCAACAAAAATCGAACCGATCTGCCGAAAACAATCTCAAAGACATTTGATCATAAAAAATATTCAATTTTTAGAAAACCAAATTGAAAATAACCTAGATAACTTAATCAAAGCCTTTGTAACTCTATTGCTTTATCCACATGCTTGCCAAGATTATACTAATACTCAAAAAAAAAATACATACACGAAAGTAGTAAAACACATGCAGATAATAAACGGACCAGATAGTTTTTTTTTTTTTGAAAAGATTAAATCAAACTGACAAGGTATGTCTCAAGTCTCCCTTACTCAGACCTTGTTCAGAATGAATACTTCTAAATGGCTTAAAACACAACAAATTTTTTTTTTAAAATAGCAAAATATGTCCCTTACCCCCTACTAAAATGGGCAAGTATTACTCCAACTCTTATGGCTTCATCAGCGAATATTTTATTTTTCCCTGGATAAGCACCTCCAAAGACACAAATTTTTTCAATGCGCTGGGACGAAGTACTTTCCATTTTTTTTGAGTGCCTAAAAGAGAATGAGTACATGGTGTAATATATAGAGGACTGAGTAGTGAATCAGACAAGAGTAATAATGTCGCCGAAAGTGTATTTGACCTGTCAGAAGAAAATGTTAACCTAACAAAAGATTTTTGCGTGATTTCAGGAAGAAAATCAAAAAGAGAAGAAAAATCAACCGTAAAAGACCAATGCAAAAAAAAAAAAAACGAGAATAATTACACAAATCGAACAACACGTAAATTAAACCGAAATGAAATTATTGCAAATCAAACCAAAAGCTGAGAAGTCATTTATTGTAGTTGTGATTGTGGCTCACATCTTCCTCTGGTTTTACGTCCAGAAACGGCTTAAACGCCTTCTATGAGTCGAGGATATGCTTCCCATCCAGTTTTCTTACAAGCTGGCAAACAGGGTCTTTTAACATCAGATTCCCAAGATGTTGCCATTCCCTTTGGAATTGCGACCATAAATCAAGAATTTCTCTTTGTACGTCTCCACTAGGATGCGTCTCAAGAGGAAGTTGGATATTACCCAAATTCTCCTTACTCAGTCCATCCTTAATGAATTCAATTTTATCATCTCGATTAGAGGACTGAATCCCAATAGAACGACATTTACCGTTACACGTCCATCGTGCACATTTGTGGCAATTTGAACTCATGCGCTTTGCTCGTCGCTTCTTTGCAAAAGTGCTTCTACCTGTACCTGGTAAATGCAAAACAGGAAGATATTCATCTTCACGTACCTTGGCTTCAATTATCCAACGTATGTCTTCAGGAATCCCTTTGTGCATAAGCATTCTTAATCTTTCAAATCGAACTTGGTAAAGCTTCAGTAAAATATTTCGAGGAAAAGGAGGAAATCGTTTCTGCAATCTTGTGAGAATATCATCCATCTCATTGTCGGGAATGCATCTTCGAAAAATCTGATCAGGACAATATTTGAACAAGTAAGGGTCATCCCAGTAGAACTTCTTTATCTCATTCAGAAACTTCCTTTTATCTTAGGGGCTCCATTGAGAAGGAATTTTTCCTGTAGCAAGAAAATTAGCAATGTCAGCAAACCAAGGTATCGTGGAGACAATTAGAAGTTGTTCATCAGGAAAAGTATCATTTATTGGTGAGGTTCCAAAAGATTCATCACAAACAAGTCTTGATAAATGATCAGCCACCACATTTTCTACTCCTTTTTTATCTCGAATGGTGATGTCAAATTCTTGCAGCAAAAGGATCCACCTCAGCAACCTAGGTTTTGCATCCTTCTTAGAGAGAAGATATTTTAAAGCTGCATGATCACTAAAGACAACAATTGATGATCCAACAAGGTAAGATCTGAATTTATCCAATGCAAAAACAACTGCAAGTAATTCCGTTTCTGTAGTTGAATAATTCATTTGGGCTCTATTTAAAGTTTTACTTGCATAGTAAATTACATGTGGTTTCTTATCTTTCCTTTGTCCTAACACAGCACCAACAGCATAGTCACTAGCATCACACATTATTTCAAATGGTAAAGACCAATCAGGAGATCTCATAATAGGAGCAGTAATGAGCATATTTTTGAGTTTTTCAAAAACATCTTCACAATCTTTAGTCCATTCAAATGCAGTGTCTTTCATTAAAAGATTACATAGAGGTTTAGATATCGTGCTAAAATCTTTTATGAATCTTCTATAAAAACCTGCATGTCCCAAGAATGACCTAATGTCCTTTACTATCTTTGGTGTGGGTAGATTAGCAATCAATTCAATTTTTGACTTGTCTACCTCAATCCCTTTTGCAGAAACAATGTGACCTAGTACAATACCTTTAGTGACCATGAAATGACATTTTTCCCAATTAAGAAGAAGATTTTTTTCTTCACACCTAATCAATACATTTTTCAAATTGGCTAAGCAATCATCAAATGAATCACCAGAAACAGAAAAATCATCCATGAAAATCTCAAGATTACGTTCAATCATGTCACTAAAAATACTAAGCATGCATCTTTGAAATGTGGTAGGGGCGTTACATAATCCAAATGGCATTCTACGATATGCAAAAGTACCAAAAGGACATGTAAAAGTGGTTTTCTCTTGGTCCTCAAGTGCAATGGCAATTTGATTATACCCAGAATATCCATCTAGAAAACAATAAAACTCATGCCCTGCAACTCTTTCTAAGATTTGATCCATGAAAGGCAAAGGGAAATGATCTTTCCTCGTCACTGAGTTAAGTTTGCTGTAGTCAATGCACATGCGCCAACCAGTAACAGTCCTAGTTGGAATTAATTCATTGTTTTCATTTTTAACTACAGTAACTCCAGATTTCTTAGGTACAACTTGAGTAGGACTTACCTATTTGCTATCAGAGATAGGATAAATGATTCCATTATCTAGAAGTTTAATGACTTCATTTCTCACTACTTCTTTCATATTAGGATTAAGCCTTCGTTGCATTTGTCTAGAGGGTTTAGCATTTTCCTCTAAATAAATATTATGTGTGCAGATTAATGGGCTTATTCCCTTTATGTCAGCTAAGGTCCATCCTAATGCATTTTTGTGCATTTTCAAAAGTTGTAACAACTTACCTTCTTTTAGTTCATCAAGATGTGAAGAAATTATGACTGGAAAAGTTTCATTCTCACCCAAAAAGGAATATTTTAGCTCGGATGGCAATGGTTTTAAATCTAGCTTGGGTGGTTCAATAGTTGATGGTACAGTGACATTTGTGAGTGATGGAAGTTCCTCAAACTTTTGTTTCCAACAATGCTTATCCTGAAAAGAATTTAACAAAGAATCAGTGTGTGAAATTTCTGAAGCATTATCAAACTCACATTCAATTAAATAAGCTTCTAAAGGATCATGGAATGTGGTAGTGGTGAGATGTTCATGAACAAGTTCTTCAATGAAATCCACTTCATGTACTTCTGAATCATCACCAGGTTGCTTGCAAATGTTGAACACATTTAATTCTAAAGTCATATTTCCAAAAGAAATGTTCAAAATACCATTCCTGCAATTTATCAGAGCATTAGAAGTTGCAAGAAATGGACGGCCTAATATAACAGGAATTTGAACATTTGGATTTGAAACAGGATGTGTGTCCAAAACAATAAAATCAACAGGGAAGTAAAATTTTTCAATTTGAACCAAAACATCTTCAACTATCCCTCGAGGAATTTTTACAGAACGATCAGCTAGTTGAAGTGTAACAGGTGTTTCCTTGAGTTCACTAAACCTAACTGTTGATAAACAGAAAAAGGCAAAAGATTAACACTAGCACCAAGATCAAGCAATGCACATTCTATTCTAGTGTTTCCAATGATGCATGAGATTGTTGGACATCCAGGATCTTTGAATTTTGGTGGAGTAAGGTGCTGAATGATTGAGCTCACACTTTCCGTCAGAAATGCTTTCTTTTGTACATTATGTTTCCTTTTAACTGTGCACATGTCCTTCAAAAATTTAGCATAAGATGGAACTTGTTTGATTGCATCCAATAAAGGAATGTTAATCTTAACTTGTTTGAAAAGTTCATATATTTCTGCATTTTGATTCAAATTCTTTATTGTTTGCAACCTTTGAGGAAAAGGAGCAGGATGCATACCTTTTTCTTTGTCCAAATTTTCAAGAAGTTCAGACTTACCATCATCTTTACCATTACTTTTCGGAGGGGAAGGAGGATCTTGGTCTTTTGATGGAATGTTTTTGTCAATTGCCTTTCCACTTCGAAGAGTTGTGATAGAACTGGCATTTTCCTGTTGAGTTTCATTGGAGCAAGAAACAAGACATTGAGTAGAAGGGTTAGGCTGAGGTTGAGCAGGAAACTTACCTTTTTCTTGAGTGCGTAATGAAGCTGTCAATGTGGACAAGGTGTTTTTGATCTCATTGATGTCCTGTGAAGTTTGGTTATTCACATTTGCTTGTGTTTGCATGAATGCTTGCAATGTCTCTTCCAAGGTTTGTACACGTGAAGGTTGATAGGAAAAAGTGTTGCCCGGCTTTTGAGATTGTGGTACCTGAACATGATTATTATTCCGCCAACTGAAGTTGGGATGATTTCTCCATTCAGGGTTATACGTTTCAGAGTAAGGAGAAGGAAAAGGCTTTTTAAATGTGTTTATGGAATTTACTTGATCATGCAACGCTTCTTTAAGAATGGGAATGTTTGGACATTCAGAAGTGGGGTGTCCCATGATTTCACAAATTCCACAACTTTCTTCATTTTTGACCGTTTTGACTTCTTTTACTTCTCTAAGTTCCATGGCTTCAATCTTTCTAGCCAAATTAGCTACTTTAGCTTTTATCTCATCTTCTTGACTAAAATGATATTTACCTCTGTTAGAAACAAGATTAGATCTATTGGAACTTTCAGAGGAATTATCTGTGTGCCAGGCTTGAGAGTTATCTGCCAAATGGTCTAGGTAGTCAAAGGCTTCTTCAGGTTTTTTTTCTAGAAACTCACCGTTACACATTGTTTCAACAAATTGTTTAGTTTCGGGAGTTACACTTTCATAAAAGAAACTAATAAGACGCCATTTTTCAAAACCATGATGTGGACAAGAACTTAACAAATCTTTAAAACGCTCCCAGCACTGAAAAAATGCTTCATTTTGATTTTGATTGAAATTTTGAATCTGTCTTTTCAAAGCAGTAGTTTTATGTGCTGGGAAAAATTTCTTTAGAAACTCAGTTTGTAATTCTTGCCATGTGCCAATTGACCTTGGTTTTAAATTATGAAGACAAATTTTTGCTTTATCTTTTAAAGAAAAAGGAAATAATTTTAGCTTGACAATTTCATTTGTACATTGTTGGTCATTAAAGGTGACACATACATCTTCGAAGTCTTTTAGAAACGAGTAAGCACTTTCCGATTCTAACCCATGGAAATTTGGAAGCAAAGCTATCATACCTGGTTTAAAACGAAAGTTGTTTGCATTGAGAGGAAAAATAAAACAAGAGGGTGATGAGCTTCGAGTTGGTTGCAAGTAGTCACGCATGGTGCGTACTTGTCTGTTCTCATCTTCAGCATGAACACTTTCATTGTCAGCCATGGTCGGAGTTGTATTAGAAAGATTACCTGAAAAAGTTTCACAATAAAATCTAACTAAACGACGAGATCTAAAATCACGTCGCCAAACAAGCATAAAACAAAGTTAATATACAGATTAGGCGGTATAACTAGCCAATACAAATAAAACAAAGTTAATATACAATATAAATATAAATATATAGAAAATTAGGCGGTATAACCAGCCAATAAAAATAAATATACTTATAAACTTATATACTTAGTATTGCCTCCCCGGCAACGGCGCCAAAAACTTGATGGAGACTCAATTAAGAGTTGTAAACCCAAGTGCAGGTTATGTTCAAGTAATAAATTCTCGGGTGTCCGAGGTCGAACCACAGGGAAGCATATTAGTAAGTATAAGTTTATAAATATATAAGAAAAATAAAGTAAACAAGATATTAGGGAATCAACAACAAAACAAGATAAACAAGATATTAGAGAACAAAATAAACAAAATAAAATAAATTAAATTAAACAAGATATAAAAACAATAAGAAAAGATGTTGAGGTTAGAGAATCCACTCTTGGTGTTATGCTAAGATTAATCTTGTTTTATTACACAATTGAAATCCACACATAAGGGAGGTTCCAATCAGAAGGTTTAGCAATTCAGTCCAAATTGTCCAACGTCCATAGCATATGATATTATGTTCATTTGGTGTCCTCAAAACTCATAAAAAGAGTCCAAGCATTCCTTATGCCAAGGTATATGTCTACAACAAATCAAGGTTATGAAACCAAGCATTTACTGTGCCATTTTCATTGTCAATAATGAATCAAGATCCCTACTTTGCAAGTATGATTTTAAACCAAAAGAAAATATTATCTATACTAGTGTTTATAAATGATGATTCATTTTAGCTCATGTTTAAGAGACTAACCTTAGCATTTACCAAAAGCTTCACCTCATCACCTCAACAATATGATTAGCAACACATACTAGATATGAATAAAATGAAAAGAAATGTAAGAAGCATAAGTAAATAAAAAAAAAGAAAACTAGAGAAAGGAAAGAAGAAGAAAACTTAGAGAATTTTATTACAATGGCTAATATCCTACCAATCTACCATAATACTCATCCAAGGCCCTCTATTTATACACATTTTGGAGAGCTAAATGACAAGAGACAAGCTTTATAAATTTCAAAGGTAGGTATAATAGGTGGGTGCATTTTTCTAACAATTTTCGTCATATTGTATGACAATTCTGATCAGCCAGCTTGATGGTTGATTTTGTCAATGTTGGAGGCTTGATCTGATCAAATGGTCTTCTAGAAAAATATTTCCCTATCAGTTACGGATCCATAGCCGTTGGAATCAGATCATTTGCTCATGTGGAGCAGAAGATATGGTCAAAATACCAAAACGGGTCAGAACAGACGTCATTGCACATCAGCCAACTTGATGGTTGATTTCGCTAGGGAAAACGACTCCGTTTCAAGAAGTGTAAAACATGAAAAAGATAGATATGCCTCTTAACTGTGCACTGTAAAAAGTTCAGCCTTAATGCTTCAGTGAAACTCCAGATATAGCTGATATGGCAAAAGGTGTCGGAACTGGAACTGAATTGGATTTGCCCTTAATTCTTGATTTAACCTAGTAATCTGAAATCACTCAAAGAAACTCGTGAAAAACACCAAATTACATAAAAATATAAAAGATCATAAACACAATTAGACTAAGCAATAATAACTCGTATTTGACACAAAACAATAATAAAACATAACTAAAAACTATATAATTATACGAGTTATCAATATCTTCCCCTTTGCATTTTGTATCCGATCAATTATTTGTCATACCATACATTCATACATGTATCAGGTTAGCATCAGGTTGCATTCATGCATTCATAATCAGCATGATTTTTCTATATATATCCATGTATTAATTTGTTTATTCTTTACATGCATCATGTTGACTTTGGGTTGCATTCATGACAACCATAGTCAGCATGATTTCTCTATATATGCTCATGCATTAATCTGTCATAATAACATCAGGATGCATTCATGACACACAAGGTCAGCATGATTTTCTTTGTACATACTTTGTATCAATCATTCATTCTTTACATGTATCATAATTAACATCGTGTTGCATTCATAGTGTATATGATCATTCATTGGGAAATATGCTAAAATGTACATGATCATTCATTGCATATATCCATGCGTTGATTTGTTTTTTCTTTGCTTGCAACATGTTGGCATCGTGATTGCATTTATTACATATATGGTCAACATGTTTCCACTGTAAATGTCCATACATCATATTGTTTAGGCTTCACGTGCATCAAATTGCATTCATGGCTCCTTCATCATGACACGCACTTTAGGGGAATAAAACAGAAATAGGCTTGGCTTTAAGAGTCTTTGAAAGAATTTCTATTTCAAATCAGAGGTATAGGAAGTACTGAGTACCCTTTTAATACAGGCTAGTGCTATGGAGAATGAACAAGTTGCCCGAATGGAAAGAAAGGAAAGGGTATAGGAAGAATTGCGAGAACAGCTGGCAAAGTCTCAAGCAGAATCTAAAGATCAGATGATTAAATTGATGGAGCTAATATCCACCGTAATCAAGGGATACACTGAAAACCTGGCCGCCAGAGAAAGGTTAAAGGCACGAAAGGGTCAGAATGAAGTCGTAATGATGGATGCCCAGAACACAGTTAACCTCGTCAATGTTTTAAATTCAGATGATCCAGCTGAACAGGCAAAATTGAAAATGGTTAATGAGGTAGAGTTGGCAGATTCCCAAGGGAAATATCAGTTGCTATATGAAAGGCTCCGAGCAGTAGAAAATACAAACGTATTCGGGAGTGTGGAGGCGAAAGAACGATGCTTGGTCTTCGATTTAGTCATCCCTCCTAAATTCAAGGTCCCTGACTTTGTGAAATGTGACGGGATGACTGATCCGTCAGCCCATATCACTATGTTCTGCCGAAAGATGACAAGTTATATAGATAATGATAAGCTTCTGATCCACTACTTTTAGGATAGCCTCAGCGGATCCGTAATTAGGTGGTATAGTCAGTTGAGCAAGGATCGGATTCGCTCTTGGAATGATTTGGCTAGGGCTTTTCTAAACCAGTACAAGCATGTGACCGACATGACACTTGATCGTCTCACCTTACAAAATATGGAAAAAAAGGTTACTGAGAGCTTTAAAGAGTATGCTCAGAGGTGGAGGAACATGGCCACCCAAGTACAGCCGCCTTTAACTCAGAAGGAAACGACTGTCCTTTTTGTGAATACACTACAGGCATGATACTACGATAGACTTGCTGGCAACACCACGAATAATTTTTTCGATATGGTAATCTCTGGGGAAATGATTGAAAATGCAATCAAGGCCGGGAAACTCGAAAGAGGTAAAATATTTAATGCAGAAAGAAACAGGTCACCCAAAAAGAAAGAGGAAGATGTCCAAGCCATGGGAAACTTTGCCCCGTATGTTCTGGCTACTTCATACCCATCACCATGTCCTTCTATGAATTATGTACCCCAGGGTTCATACTTATACCCAATGGCATCTCAGAATCCAGTAAATTTTCAACCTTTTGTTAGTCAAAGGAAATCGAAGAAAATCAAAAAAAGAGATCAGTTTGAGTCACTCCCCATGTCTTACTCTGAACTATTGTCCCTGCTGGTCGAAAAGCAACTCCTCACTAAAGTTCCAGTGGAGCCTGTCCAACACCCATATCCAAGCTGGTATGACGAGAATGCGTACTGTGATTATCATTCTAGGATTCGGGGACATTCCATAGAAAATTGATTATGTCTGAAACGAAAGGTTCAAGCACTCATCAATAAAGGACAGTTAGATGTGGGGAAGAAACAAAGGTCAGACAGCATGGAGAATCTACTGAATGGGAATGATGAGACCATTATGGATGCCACAATAGGGGAAGAAGATGGAAAGGTCGAAAAGAGTACCGAGGAATAGCCAGTTTGAATTAAGGAGACCACGTCAAGGGGAAGTTTTTATGCATTTAGTTTCAAACCTTATGATGAAAACACTTGTCTCATGTCGACATTCATAAGAATTAAATGAATGCTTTATGTTTGTTGTATCTTAAGAATAATCTGAATTTGCAAAAACAAGCATTAAGGAAGTTTTAGTAATGGATAGTCTCAAGAAGATTGATGATCATTGTTACAAATGACCCAATACCTTCTCCCCTCTCTTTTAGGTTTTCCTAGGCCTAAATCCTTTAAACCAAGAACACTTGAAAGACCTAATGCTTCAAGGAATATGAATGATTGAACTTCATAAAACCATCGTCATCATAGAATAAGCAAAGATGTAGATCTTAGTCTAGGCCATGAAGAAATGAACGAACTTTTTTTAATTTTTTTTTTTGAATTCCTTGAAATTCAAACAAATGAGACTTTCTTTCAAGAATTTAGATCATGGTAATTTGGTGTGTGTCAAAGTTGTGCCAAGACCATTCATGTCATTTTCGACAATCACAAAACACTAATTGCCCAAACACCACTTCATGATTGACACCCTGGGGCACAATGATTAAACTAGATTATCCCATGTCCTAGAGAAAACCCATTTTTAGGTCATATTTTCTTTGTCTCTTCAAAGAACTCAGATTTGAAATTCAGCCTTTTCAAAATAGGCCTAGACTTGCTATGTTCCTCGTTGATACAAATTCTCATGGTTCATCAAATTGGGGCATCATATGTGGAAATGATGGATACATGGTGAAGAAAGATGGACTAACACATGAATCATTAGGGCATGCAATGAAAAAAGAAAGAAGAAGAATTTTTTTGTGATATCATGCATATGAGAATTCGGATGATTCCAAAGTGCAAAATGAATTTTGATTATCTATTCCCCCTAGGGACTGCTTTTCAATGTGAATATTCGTGTTTGACATGAGAAATGGCCATCTTTCATATCCCTTTCCACAAAAAGAAATTCCCATAGTCACCCCTTTTGAGCCGAAAAAATTCTTTTTTCTTTAATTCCTGATCAAGGATTACCCTCTACACTAAGAGGCAAATGCGAGGAAAGATCTTCTCAAAGATCACAAGAAAAATGAGTACTAGCTCAAAGACAGATACAAAGCAAATGGAGCCCCGAACAAATACAGGCTCACTCTGTCAAAGAAAAAGAAAAAGGAAAATATGGCGAAATGAAAGCCAAGAAAAACAAAAGAAAAACACACAAAAAGTGTGTGAAAAAGCGATGGCAAATGAAAGCCAAAAGCAAGGAAGAAAAAAAGCAAAGTCAAAAGGAATGAAAGGTCCAAAAGGGATAAATGTTTCAAAGAGAATTCTCCTCAAAGAAAGGATCCTTGATCTGATTACCCTCAAACACATTCTTTTGGCCTATTTATCCTTTCTTTCTGAACCCTGAGCCATGGCCTACATTACGTGCTTTAAAAGTCCATTTTGATCAAGCATGAATATTTAACTTGAAGAGTTTTTCCTCAGATTTTATTCCATCCTATCGAATTATCATTTCACTAAGGAAGAATTTAGAATTCTCAAATGAATGGTAAAAAAAATAACAAATTGGAGAGAATGGGACTCTAAGGCGAAAACCCAAAAACGGGCAGTCTAGAGTAGAATGGGATTTCCGATGCCATCTATGATAGTGCCGATACAAGAAAAGAAAAGATCTTCTTAAAGAAGTGGTCATTGAGGAACATCTAGTAATTCCTGAACCTCTAAAATTGTCAACTCTCATTTGGATGATTGATTTCAAAAACTGAAACTTTTTTTTCTCCTAAATCAACTTTCCAGTTTAAACATCCCAGCCAATCTTGATGCTTGTCAAAATACCTTGATATGGAAACTAAAAGAAAGTTGAATTTGTTTTGTTCTCAATGAATTCATGATTTATAAATCTGTTCCATTTGTGAGCCTAGAAAGGACATACATTTTTTGTTGTGAAGCTTTCCTGAAAAAAAAAATCAAAATCATGTTGTACCAAGCCTTGTCAATTCAAGTTGAAAAACCCAAATTAACACTTAAGAAAATTTCTAACAATGATCATCAGTCTTCAAAAGATTTGTACATTACAAACTGTAGGGTTAAAATTTTGACTCAGAAGTTTTCATTAAAAAAAGCAAAATTGTTTTCCAAAAAAAAAAGAAAATAAAAATATTTTTGACATACCCATTTTTTATGTTAACATGAGATAAGGGTTTTTTTTAAAGGTGTGGAACTATTAGGGTTAACCTTGACTTTCAAATATGAGAAGAAGAAATAAAAATCAGCAAGCAGACTCTTGTCAATAAGAGTTTGAAAACTGTTGGGGCAAAGAGAATAGCCAAAGATTGAAAAATGAATTGAAGATATACTCTGATTTGAAGAGGAAAAATGAATTGGAAAGGCTGAGTCAAAATCTAGAAAAGTGATCAGGGGCATTTGCATCACTCATGAGCATTCATCTATTTATTAAACTTCGCATCTGCACCGTGTCAGGAAGCATTTGCATAATTCATGAGTATTCATATTTGCACTATTCCATGAGCATTTGCATTCGCATCATCTCAAGCAAGTGCATCATTTCTAGGATCATTGCATCTTCATTGTAGCTGCAATTACACCATTCATGAACCATCACATGAATATGATTCGTAGGGACATTTGCATCTGCATTTAGAAACATTTGCATCAATCCAAGATATCTATATCATTTCAAGAAGCATTTGCATCAATCCAAGATAACTGTATTTAAACCATGAAGCATTTGCACCCTCTCTCAAATCCCTCAGGTTAATTTCTGATCATTTCAATTTCTAGTTCCATCCAGATCATTTTCAAATTTATGGTTTCACCCATGCCTTCAATTCCCTAGTTTCATCCAGATCTCTTTCAATTTTATGGTTTCACCTATCATTTCAATTTCTGGTTCCATCCAGATTATTTTCAAATTTATGGTTTCACCCATGCCTTCAATTCCCTGGTTTCATCCAGATCTCTTTCAATTTTATGGTTTCACCCATGCCTTCAATTCCCTGGTTTCATCCAGATCTCTTTCAATTTTATGGTTTCACCCATCATTTCAATTTCTGGTTCCATCCAGATTATTTTCAAATTTATGGTTTCACCCATGCCTTCAATTCCCTGGTTTTATCCAGATCTCTTTCAATTTTATGGTTTCACCCATGCCTTCAATTCTTTGGTTTCATCCAGATCTCTTTCAATTTTATGGTTTCACCCATGCCTTCAATTCCCTGGTTTCATCCAGATCTCTTTCGATTTTATGGTTTCACACATGCTTTCAATTCCCTGGTTTCATCCAGATCTCTTTCAATTTTATGGTTCCACCCCTGACTTTAACCTTTGGTTTCATCCAAATCTTTTTCAAATTTCTAGTTCCATCCATGCTTTTCAAATTTCTGGTTCCATCCAGATCTTTTTCAAATTTTTGGTTTCATCCATGCTTTTCAAATTTCTTGTTCCATCGAGATCGTTTTCAATTTCTGGTTTCACCCATGCTTTCAATTCCCTGGTTTCATCCAGATTTCTTTCTATTTTATGGTTTCATCCATGACTTTAACCTTTGGTTTCATCCATGCTTTTCAAATTTTTGGTTCCATCCAGATCGTTTTTAATTTCTGGTTTCACCCATGCTTTCAATTCCTTGGTTTCATCCAGATCTCTTTCAATTTTATGATTTCACCCATGACTTCAACCTCTAGTTTCATCCATGCTTTTCAAATTTCTGGTTCCGTCCAGATCATTTTCAAATTTCTGGTTTCACCCAAGCCTTTAATCTCTGGTTCCATCCAGATCTTTTTCAAATTTCTGGTTCCATCCAGATCGTTTTCAAATTTCTGGTTTCTCCCCATGTCTTTAATCTCTGGTTCCATCCATATCTTTTTTTTTTTTTCACCCATACTTTTCAATTTCTGGTTTCATCCAGATCTTTTTCAATTTTCGGTTTCACCCATGCCGGTAAGGTTAGTACAAGACAGGATAAGACCCCGAGAGCATCGTCGAGAACTTTTCTTCTCTTGCAATTCGAACCCGTTTCCTTAAGATGGATCGAGACTTGATTAGTCAGGGAACTCAATTTAAGGACAATATCTTCTATTTACAGTTTTTTCAACAAAAAAAAAAACCGAAATGAAAAATGATGGAAAAATGAAAAAACCCATTCCCTTTCCTTCACATGTGATTTCACTGACCGTACAAAATTAGTGTTTGTTTATCTTTACCTGATTCCTGATTTTCAGCAATAGCCAAAGAGCGGCAGCTGTAGACACCTAATTTTGTCCGTACCACTAAACCAGGTATGTTTTCTTCCTAAATTGATGTTTCAGATTGTAAAAAGACTTTTTTTCATCCTGCAGGTGGTACTCCGAGACTTAGTTTAAGAGGGAGAGCATAAAAAGTCAAACTCGAAAAAAGTCAACCCTAGAAAAATTCATCCCCAAAAAAGTCAACCCCAAAAAGTCAACTACTGAAAAAGTCAACCCACTTTGAAAATCAAGATTTGAAGTTCAATTGAAAAACGGCGAAAGAATTTTGATAATCCGAGGTCTACATCGAAAGATATGGAGTTCGGAAGTTGGGATTTAGAGATTCAATAAAAAGGAAACCCTAATCCGGGAAATTTGGGGAAAAGTGCTTAAACGATCGAATTGGTCAAAATTAAAGGTTCCAAATGAAAGATAATCACCGAATACGGGTAATAGAGAAGCCACTTGAAAGAAAAACTGAAAGAAAAGTCAATCCGGGAGAAAACCGAGAATTAAGGTTTTTGGTGGATTTCGATGAAATTGGGAAGAATTACAGAAATGGCCCGACTTGGTAAGACCAAAGCCCCTAATGGGTGAGGAATGATTAAAAAGGGATAGCCCAAGGCTCAATTTGAAAAAAATCTGAAAATCAGTCTTGTTTTGGGCGAAACCAAGTTTCGGAGGCAAAAGGGAAAAATTGGAAATTTTTGGAAAAATAGCAAATGGACTCCAAAAATTCTAAAAATTTTCAAATCTCATTCTGAAATCATTTGAAATAGATTGGCAAAAGAAAATCTTGATTCGGAGTTCGTTTGCAAAATGGCCAAATCCCGGGCCTCCTATGCAGTAATTCAAGAAGATAAATCCCGAAAAAATAGCAAATGGACTCCAAAAATTATGAAAATTTGAAAATCTCATTTTTAAACTATTTGGAAGATATTGGCGAAAGAAAATCTTGATTCGGAGTTCGTTTGCAAAATGGGCAAATCCTGGCCTCCTATTCAATAATTCAAGCAGATAAATCCCGAAAAAATACCAAATGAGTTCCAAAAATTATGAAAACTTCCAGATCACACTTTGAAATTATTTGGAAGAGATTGGAGAAAGAAAATCTTGATTTGGAGCTCGTTTAAAAAATGGTAAAATGTGGGGGCATAAAAGGGCATTTTTGGAAGAAAAAATCCAAATAAATAGCAAATGGACTCAATAAATTTTGAAAACTTTCAGAATTCAATATTTTAATATTTTGAAAGTATTAAAAAATAAAATTTGAATTTGGAGTCCGTTTGCCATTTATTTGCATCCGAGGGGCAAAACGGTCATTTTACGCAAGAAACCGAAAAGGGCTTCTCTTGCCTTTCAAAAAAATTAGACTTGGGCTGGAAAAGGGAGTGCTGGCCAGCCAAGGCCAAAAAGAGGGAAGAAGCTTCTGATTTTTCAATCAAAAGGCCAAGAATTAAGAGTTAGTAATTTTTTTGATCAAGCCATTGCAAATAAGCCACATGGGAAAATGCATGAAGAGGGAGAGTTTCAACATTATTCTTGCACAGCTATAATTATGGACAGATGACGGCCTAATCTAAGGGTGATAATTTCATTATTTTTCACCTTGAATCACTAGCCCTTGGATGGAAATTGGTTGGAGTATAAATGACAACATCCTAGGAGGAAAGAGGGGGAATTCAGCCAGCCTTAAAGGAGGAGGATTTTCATTTTCAGCTCACTTCATATTCAGATTTCTCTCTTAGTTTTTGCTTAGTTTTCTCTCCTTGGTTGAAAGCAAAAAGAAAAGTTTAGAAAAGAAAGGAAAGTTTGAAGAGAAAAAGCTTGAAAGATAGCTTCTTGAGGTTGCTTTTAGCACCAACTCTTGCACTTTCTTGATTTTCCATTCTTGTTTTTGCTATTTTGATTATTATTTTGGTGAGTTTTCTTTTTAAATAGGTGTTTTTTTAAAAGTTCTTTTTATGTTCTTTCTTCATCTTTTTCTTAAACAAGTTCTAACAATTTTTTTCTTGTTTTCTTACCATGGCCGAATGGCCTATATTTTCTGTAGCTGTTTTGCTTTGATTTATCATGTTATTTTTGTTATTTCTTTAGTCTTGATGCTTTAAATCTTCATCTACTACATATACTTGAAGCTTGTTTTAATTTGGATGCTTGTTTGCTGCCATTTATGAGTTTATTATCATGTTCTTGCATTTTTAATTTTTTGTTTTCATAATGTTTAAATTTGTTGATATTTTATGTTTTGTAATCCATGTGTTTGTGAATTGCTTGTTAATTTTAATATCTCTACTTTGTGTTTGCATGATTTGAGTGTTATATTTTAGTTGATCATGTTAGTATATCAAGTGTTTGTGAAAATGCCATGCTTGTTTGGAACCTTAGGCCATTCGGCCACTTCATGTATCTTGCATTGTGTGTGCATTTTTGCTATGTTAGTTGATAGGTTTGTATTTGCATGACATTTGATTGAGTATTTAGTTTAAGTATATCAAGTGTTTGTGAAAATGCCATGTTTGCTTGGAGCTTGAGGCCATTCGGCTACCTCATTATTTTGCCTTGTGTTTGCATTTTTGTTATGTTAGATGATAGGTTTGCATTTGCATGATATTTGGTTGAGTTTTTGGTTTAAGCATGCCTTGTGTTTGTGTTATTGCCATGTATATTTTAGTTGTTAGGTTTGGTTTATTTTGCCATGCATGTCCATGCATTTTAGACCTAGGTTGCATGCAAGCTCATTTAGGTCTAGGTCACTATATTGATGCCATGCATTTTTTCAAGACATTTAGGTTTAAAATCATGCATTTCATGCATCATATTTGCTGTATTTTTTTCATGCATTTCATGTTCATGCCACTTGACTAATGACTTAAGCCAATTAATGGTTCAAAGTCATGCTCTCTTGTTCATACTTGTGGAAAATTAAGGTTTGTTAAATTGAGTATTCTACCTTTGTGATTTTTTTTTACTTAGCCAATTTTCGTCTAACTTTTCAAAAGCCCTAGATACTTTTGTGAGTCATTTTATGAGTCTTAAATATTTTTACTTTGATTTTTAAATGATTTTATCAAAGGCAAAAAATGTGTTTTGGCAAAAGAGTTTTTTCAATCAGTATTCGTACTTTCTCGATTTTTCTGGGCATCCATCTTTAATCAGAAAATTAAGCTGATTTTTTCCCGTTTATTTTTACATGTCTCGAGTCTCCAGTATTTGTTTTATATTTTTTAGAATTTTTAAAAATAGGATAAAAAATCGTGGCTTAAAACTGGACAATGGAGTCAGGATTGAATTTGAAGGAAAATCATTTTTCTGTTTTGGTTAAGTTACTTAGAGGGGGCTGATTAGAAAGTTTAACTACTGACTTAGGGTATTTTCTAAGCCTTTTCAAACTCTAAAAATGATTTTTTAAGTCTCGGGTTAAGGGTGATCAAGTCCAGGATTTTAAACTTAGGAAATTAGAGCCATTTAAAAAGGGGTTTAGCTAAGTTTTTATTCTTAATCTAAGCTTTTCAAAATTGTTTTCAAACAATCACAAAGTATCTTGGTTTTAGAATATTTAATTTGACATATTTTCCTAAGGTAGCCGGATATCTTTTTTAGATATACGGATTTTCTTAATTAAAGGAAAAAATACATTTTCATGCATTGCATTTTCCATATTAATGCATTTTATATAATATGTGATTTTGCTATCATAATTTCTATGATATTGTTATGGTTATGTTATATTGTTTATTATATGATTTGGAATATTTCATGATATCCTATGTTTTTTATTTAGTTATTTTTTTTTGCCATATTATTTAGCATATACTATGTTCATGCATTATTATTTTCATTTTTATTTTCATGCATATTATATGATAGCATTATTCTATATTTCATGTCATTTAAATTATATGCCATATCATTCATATTTGTCATGTCATTTAAATTATTTCATTTCATATAGAATATATTATGTTACCTAGGCCATTTCATTACATTTAGAATATATCATATAACTTAGGATATTCCATTTCATTTAGAATATGCTAAGACATTTAAATTATATCATATCATTTAGGTTGCATTATATTATTTAGATTTTGCTATGTCATTTTATTTATGTCATGCATATTCATATTCATATTTTTTTAAATGTTTTCAAAAAGGTAATGATTTTCAATAAAATAAAGATATCGAGTTAAAATAATTCATGAGTTCTCTGCCGGGTTTGCTGGAGTGGATATCATCAATTATCATTAATAATGGAATATCTTCTTTAAAATGAGAATAATTCGGAAAGTTTTCCAAATTAATAAAAATTTCTATATTTTGCCACGTTTGTTGGGGAATATAGGAAAATTTTGAATTTATAAATTCCGGATTATTTTCAATTAAAAATGGAATTATTTTTCTTTAAATTGGGAATTAACTTGAACTACTAAATTTAAAATCGACTTTTTACTGAGACTTGAGATAACACTTGATTAATAAGGTACTGTTTTATACGGGCGTTGTGGGGGTGCTAATCCTTCCCCGCACGTAACCGAGTCCCGAACCCGTTTCTTTGGTTTCTCTAGTTTAAAACACAGACTTGAAATTTGTTTTAAAAGTGTTTTAATTTGTTTTAAAAGTCCCGAACTCGTGTCATTGTAGAATACATTTGTGATATACATGGTCATTCTTTGTACGTACCTTTGTGTTGATTCATTTATTTTTTGCATGTATGATTTTGACATCATGTTACAGTCATAGCATGCATGGACATTCATTGTAGAATACGTTTATGACATCCATAGTCATTATTTGTATATACCTGTGCATCAATTTATTCATTTTTAAATGCATCATGTTGGCATTAGATTGCATCCATAACATACATAGCCATCATAATTTCTCTGTATATGTTCATGCATTAATCATCAGTATATTCATGCACATAGGAATAAAGCATGTACATTCATAATTGTATTCTTAATCTCATGACATTTTCATTTGCATGAAAGGGGTTCGAGATATGAGGAAAGCATCGAAGAAACGATTGGGTACTCTGGAACGAAATCAAGAGGAATTTGGACATGAAATCCGAGAAGTGAAAGAACAACTCGCCAAATTGCTGAAAATGTTTGAGGATATGGTTAAGAGTAAGGGAGAACTTTCTCAGGGCTCTGCATCGCCTTCAGATCAACCAAAACCATTAGGTCCAAAACATACAATCCTTACTGGATCCTGCGCTTGTCAATGCTACAAAGGTTGCAACCTTGATGAAATTGTGGACAAAATCGTGAAAATGATTAAGCCCAAGAGCCTAATACCAAAGATAGAAACCTCGGATCCTGTACCGTAACTGCAAACTGTTCTAGATCCAAACCAATATCCCCACCCTACTATGGTCCAATCGTCCATTGGGATGGCCACTACGGGATTCCTGAATCCCTCTCCATCACCAACAACTGCCAGTTCATACTATTTCCCTCATCAATCACCTTATCCAGCTTCTGGGTTGGGAATCTCGAGCTCTGTACAACCTCCAAAGGCCCTGTGTCCAAATCCATACCCTTGCCTTGTTATTCCTCCATCTCCCTATGTAAACACTCCGGTTCGGACCTTAGTGCCACCACCAAGTGCCCCAACTTCTAAGCGCTGTGTGACTAAGAAACGACCCCAGGATAAGACCCAAAGGCATTTTGATCCCCTTCCAATCAGCTATCAAGAGCTTTTCCCAATGTTGGTCCGAAATCACCTGGTTGCCTATGTGTCGTTGAAACCCCTGTCACCACCATACCCAAAGTGGTATAATTCGAATGCAAGATGTGATTATCACTGTGGAACTGTTAGGCATAGCATTGAGCACTGCATTGCACTCAAGAACAAAGTACAATCCCTTATAGACGCCAAGTGGTTGGATCCAACGACACTGATTGACAGAGGACTAGAAAAGGGTGATTAGGATTGGGAGATCTACAAC
This sequence comes from Fremontodendron californicum, assembly GCA_030761205.1. Taxonomy (NCBI): domain Eukaryota; kingdom Viridiplantae; phylum Streptophyta; class Magnoliopsida; order Malvales; family Malvaceae; genus Fremontodendron; species Fremontodendron californicum. Next base: position 13,635,551 of record JAULJL010000023.1, read on the forward strand.
AATGATGTAGAAAGACTTCGGTCTAATATGATGTAGAAGGATTTCTCTTTTTCAGTAGTCGGCTCTTATAGCCTTAGGATGCTAGGAAGAATAAAGTCCTGTAAAAGATAGTTTTATCTATTTCTCAGATTTTGTAAAACATGGTTTATACCATTGTGAACGTTGATATGGGAATGAATTGACTATGCTTCAAATTTATAAGATGTTGATGATTAAGTTCCTCCAATTCTTATTTCCTCCATGATATCTTCCCCTTTACATGTTGCATCTGATCAATTATTTGTCATACCATACATTCATACGTGTATCATGTTAGCATCAGGTTGCATTCATGCATTCATAATCAGCATGATTTTTTTGTATATATCCATGCATTAATTTGCTTATTCTTTACATGCATCATGTTGACTTTGGGTTGCATTCATGACAAACATAGTCAGCATGATTTCTCTGTATATGCTCATGCATTAATCTGTCATATTAACATCAGGATGCATTCATGACACACATGGTCAACATGATTTTCTTTGTACATACTCTGTATCAATCATTCATTGTTTGCATGTATCATAATTGACATCGTGTTGCATTCATAGTGTATATGATCATTCATTGGGACATACGTTGAATGTACATGATCAGTCATTGCATATATCCATGCGTTGATTTGTTTATTCTTTGCTTGCAACATGTTGGCATCGTGATTGCATTTATTACATATATGGTCAACATGTTTCCACTGTACATGTCCATACATCATATTGTTTAGGCTTCACGTGCATCAAATTGCATTCATGGCTCCTTCATCATGACACACACTTTGGGGGAATAAAACAAAAGTTGGCTTGGCTTTAAGAGTCTTTGAAAGAATTTCCATTTCAAATCAGAGATATAAGAAGTACTAAGTACCCTTTTAATACAGGCTAGTGCTATGGAGAATGAACAAGTTGCCCGAATGGAAAGAATGAAAAGGGTACAGGAAGAATTGCGAGAACAGCTGGCAAAGTCTCAAGCAGAATCTAAAGAATAGATGACTAAATTGATGGAGCTAATGTCCACCGTAATCAAGGGATACACTGAAAACTTGGCCGCCAGAGAAGGGTTAGAGGCACGAAAGGGTCAGAATGAGGTCGTAATGATGGATTCCCAAAACACACTTAACCCCGTCAATGTCTTAAATTCAAATGATCCAGCTGAACAGGCAAAGTTAAAAATGGTTAATGAGGTAGACTAGGCAGATTCCCAAGGGAAATATCAGTTTCTAGATGAAAGGCTCCGGGTAGTAGAAAATACAGATGTATTCGGGAGTGTGGAGGCGAAAGAACGATGCTTGGTCTTCGATTTAGTCGTCCCTCCTAAATTCAAGGTCCCTGACTTTGTGAAATATGACGGGACGACTGATCCGTCAGCCCACATCACTATGTTCTGCCGAAAGATGACAAGTCAAATAGATAATGATAAGCTTCTGATTCACTACTTTCAGGATAGCCTTAGCGGGTCCGCAATTAGGTTGTATAGTCAGTTGAGCAAAGATCAGATTCGCTCTTAGAATGATTTGGCTAGGGCTTTTCTAAACCAGTACAAGCATATAACCGACAGGACACCTTATCGTCTCACTTTGCAAAATATGAAGAAAATAGCTACTGAGAGCTTCAAAGAGTATGTTCAGAAGTGGAGGAACATGTCTACCCAAGTAAAACCACCTTTGACACAAAAGAAAATCACCGTCTTTTTGTGAATACACTGCAGGCCCCGTACTATGATAGAGTTGTCGGCAATGCCTCGAAGAATTTTGCGAATATAGTAATCTCAGGGGAGATGATTGAGAATGCTATCAAGAATGGGAAACTTGAAAGAGAAGGAACATCCAATGCCGAGAGAAATAAGGCACCTAGAAAGAAAGAGGAAGATGTCCATGCTACGGGAGATTTCGTCCTATATTCCCAATTTCCCTCATACCAATCATGTTACTCTATTGAGATATCTCCAAGCCTTTATCCTTACCTACCTACCCAAACACCTAATCCTATACCAGCCCTTGCAACAAGGCCTACTTCTATAAAACGACTGCGGGACAACCAAAGAATTCCAATCCCCATCCCTGACCGGCTGCCATTACTAATAAAGAATCAGTACCTTACTTCGGTACCTTTGAAAATAGCTCCGAATCCATCAGCGAGGAGTTATGACCCTGATAGCAAGTGTGATTATCACTTGGGGGTAGTTGGGCATTCAACTGAAAAATGCAGACAACTGAAGGAAAGAATTGAAAGTCTTATCCGTGGTGGTATTTTGACACCGGAGCTTATCAATCAGTGGAAGGCCGTTTTGCCTTAAACTAGTTTCTTTCAGGTTTTAGGGGGAGAATTACTACATTTGAAGGATGTCAATAGGAGCATTTTGATGCATGTAGTTTCAAACCTTATGATGAAAACACTTGTTTCATGTCGACATTCATTAAATGAATTTTGATTTTTAAATGCTTTGTGTTTGTTGTGTTTTAACAATAATTTGAATTTGCAAAAACAAGCATTAAGGAAGTTTTAATAATAGATAGTCTCAAGAATATTGATGATCATTGTTACAAATGACCCAATACCTTCTCCCCTCTCTTTTAAGCTTTCCTAGACCTAAACCCCTTGAATCGAGAACACTTGAAAGACCTAATGCTTCAAGGAATATGAATGATTGAACTTCATAAAACCATTGTCATTATAGAATAAACAAAGATGTAGATCCTGGTCTAAGCTATGAACAAAGGAACGAACTTTTCGAATTTTTTTTCGAACTCCTTGAAATTCAAACAAATGAGACTTTCTTTCAAGAATTTAGATCATGGTAATTTGGTGTGTGTCAATGTTGTACCAAAACCATTCATGTCATTTTCAACAACCACAAAACACTAATTGCCCAAACATCAGTTCATGATTGACACCCTAGGGGCACAATGATTAAACTATATTATCCCATGTCCTAGAGAAAACCCATTTTTTAGGTCATATTTTCTCTGGCTCTTCAAAGAACTCAGATTTGAAACTCCACCTTTTCAAAATAGACCTAGACTTGCTATGTTTCTCGTTGATACAAATTTTCATGGTTAATCAAATTGGGGCATCATATGTGGAAATGATGGATACATGGTGAATAAGGATGGACTAACGCATGAATCATTGGGGCATGAGAAAAAAAAAAGAAAAAAGAAAAATTGTGATATCATGCATATGAGAATTCGGATGATTCTAAAGTGCAAAATGAAATTTTGATTATCTATTTCTCCTGGGGATTGCTTTCCAATGAGAATATTTGTGTTTGATATGATGAATGGTCATCTTTCATATCCTTTTTGCAAAAAAAAAAAAAATTATCCATAGTCACCCATTTTGAGCCAAAATAATTCTTTCTTCTTTGAACCCTGATCAAGGATCACCCTCTACACCGGGGGGCAAATGCGAGGAAAGATTTTTTTTAAAAATCATGGAGGAATGAGTCCTGGCTCAAAGACAAATATAAAGCAAATGGAGCCCCGAATGAATATGGGTTCACTTTGTCAAAAAGAAAAGGAAAAGATGGCGAAATGGAAGCCAATAAGCAAAAAAGAAAAAAATGTGTGAAAAAGTATGGCAAATGAAAGCCAAAAGCAAAGAAGAAAAAGAGAAAAAGTAAAAAGGAAAGAAATATCCAAGAAGGGACAAATGCTTCAAAAAGAATTCTCCTCAAGAAATGATCCTTGATCTGATTACCCTAAAACATATATTTTGGGCCTATTTATCCCTTCTTTTTGAACTCCAAACCATGGCCTGCATTACGTGCTTTAAAAGTCCATTTTGATCAAGCATGAATATTTAATTTGAAGGGTTTTTCCTCGGATTTTATCCTATCTCATCGAATTATCATTTCACTAAGGAAGAATTTATAATTCTCAAGTGCATGGTAAAACAATGAAAAACACAAAAAAAGAGAAGGAAAAAGGAGAAAGAATGGGACTCTAGGACGAAAACTAAAAAATGAGCGGTCTATATTAAAATGGGAATTTTCGATGCCATCTATGATAGTGTCGATATCACAAAAGTAAAAATCATCTTGAAGAAGTGGTCATCAAGGAACATCTAAGAATTCTCGAACTTCCCAAAGTGTCAACTTTCATTCGAATGATTGATTTCAAAAACTGAAACTTTTTTTCTCCAAAATCAACTTTCCAGTTTAAACATACCAGCCAATCTTGACGCTTGTCAAAATGCCTTGATATGAAAACTAAAAGAATGTTGAATTTGTTTGATTTTTAATGAATTCATAATTTATAAAACTTGTTCCATTTGTGAGCCTAGAAGGGACATACATTTTTGTTATGAAATTTCCTTTGATCAACCGAAATCTTGTTATACCAAGCATTGCCAATTCAAATTGAAAAACCATATTGACACTTAGAGAAGATTTTAACAATGATCATCAGTATTCAAAAGATTTGTACATCACACACTGTGGGGTTAATAGTTTTTGTTCAGAAGTTTTCAAAATGAGAAAACAAATAAAGATATATATATTTTTTGAAGCACCCATTCTTGATATTGACATGAGACAAGGGTTTTTCTAACCCAAAGTTATAGAATTGCTAGGATAGGTCTTGACTTCCAGATATGATAAGAAGAAATAGAACCCGTTTCAGACCTCTGTTGATGAGAGTTTGAAAACTGTTGGGGCAAAGAGAATAGCCAAAATGAATTGAAGATATACTCTGATTTGATAAAGAAAAATGAATTGGAAAGTCTAAGCCAAAGTCTAGAAAAATGATCACGGGCATTTGCATCTTTTCATGAAGCATTTGCATCATTATCGATCTTTGCATTTGCATCATGTAGAAGCATTCTGCACGTTGTCAAATCCTTGCATTTGCATCATTTAGAAGCATTTTCATAATGCCAATCTTTGTATCTGCATCATTCCATGAAGTAGTTGCGTTAACACCAATTTTCGCATTTAATTGCGTTATTTGAGGATCATTTGCATTTGCATCATTTAGAAGCATCTATATCTTATTCAACATCTGCATTTGCATCAATAAGCATTTGCATCAATCTAAGTCATTTGTATATACACCACGAAGCATCTGCATTTTATCCAACATCTGCATTTGCATCAAGAAACATTTGCATCAATTCAAAACATTTACATTTACATTCACATTTGCAATATGAAGTATGTGCATCCTGTTAATCATTTTGCACAGCATCAAAAAGCATTCGCATCTTCTCAAAATCTTCGGGTTAATTTTCAACAATTCTTCAAAGAACATTTTTAAGACTTCCGAGCACCATTTTTAAGACCTCCGGGCATTATTTTAAAAGTCGCATACAGCGTACATTTTCCAAATTATGGGTAAGGCCTTCGGGCACCATTTTTAAGACCTCCGGGCATCATTTTAAAGTCGCATAAAGCGCATTTTCCCAAATCACAGGTAAGGCCTTCGGGCACCTTTTTTAAGGCCTCCGGGCACCATTCTTAAGACCTCCAGGCACCATTCTTAAGACCTTCGGGCACCACTCCTAAGACCTCCGAGCATCATTGTTAAAGTCGCATACAACGCATTTTTTCGAATCACGGGTAAGGCCTCCGGCACCATTCTTAAGACCTCCGGGCACCATTTTTAAGACCTCCGGGCATCATTTTTAAAGTCACATACAGCACATTTTCCCAAATCACAGTTAAGGCCTCCAAGCACCATTTTTAAAACCTCTGGGTATCATTTTTAAAAGTCACATACAACGCATTTTCTCAAATCATGGTTAAGGCCTCCGGGCACCATTTTTAAGACCTTCGGGCATAATTTTTAAAGTCGCATATAGCGCATTTTCCAAAATGACGGGTAAGGCCTCCTGGCACCATTCTTAAGACCTCCGGCACCATTCTTAAGACCTCTGGGCATCATTTTTAAAGTCGCATGAAACGTATTTTTTTACACGGATAAGGCCTCCGGGCACTATTTTTAAGACCTCCGGGCACAATTTTCATTTTGAAAATCGAACTCGTTTTCTTAAGACGGGTCGAGCCTTGATTAGTCAGGGAACTCAATTTGAGGACAAAATCTTCATACAGTTTTTTTTTCAAAAAAGAAAATGATGAAAAAATGAAAATGAAAAAAGAAAAAAGAAAAAAGAAATCCCCTTCTCTTCACATGTGATTTCACTCACTGAAAAAAATTAGTGTTTGTTTATCTTTGCCTGATTCTTGATTCTCAATGATAGCCAAAGAGGGGCAGCTGTAGACACCTATTTTTGTTCGGACCACTAAAACAGGTATGTTTTCTTCCTAAATTGATGTTTCAGAATGTAAAAAGATTTTTTTCATCCTGCAGGTGGTACTTCGAGACTTAGTTTAAGAGGGCGAGCATAAAAAGTCAAACTTGAAAAAAGTCAACCCTAGAAAGTCAACCCCAAAAAGTCAACTACTAAAAAAGTCAACCCAGTTTCAAAATAAAGATTTGAAGTTCAATTGAAAAATGGCAAAAGAATTTTGATAATCCGAGATCTACACCGAAAGATATGGAGTTCAGAAGTTGGGTTATGAAGATTTAGTAGAAAGAAAACCTTAATCCAAGAAATTTGGGGAAAAGTGCTTAAATGATCGAATTGGTCGAAATTGAAGGTTCCAAATGAAAGATAAGCATTGACTACGGGTAATGGAGAAGCCACTTGAAAGAAAAACTGAAAGAAAAGTCAATTCGGAAGAAAACCAAGAATTAGGGTTTTTGGAGGATTTCAGTGAAATTGGGAAGAATTACAAGAAATGGCCCAATTCGATAGGACTAAAGCCCCTAATAGATGAGGATTAAAAAAGGATATCCCAAGGCTCAGTTTGAAGAAAATCTGAAAATCGGACTTGTTTTGAGCAAAACCGGGTTTCGGATTTAAAAGGGCAAAATTAGGAAATTTGGGAAAAATAGCAAATGAACTCCAAAAATTCTGAAAAATTGCAAATCTCATTCTTAAATCATTTTGAAGAGATTGGAGAAAGAAAATCTAGATTCGGAGTTCGTTTGCAAAATGGCCAAATCCTGGGTCTCCTATGCAATATAAATCCCGAAAAGATAGCAAATGAACTCCAAAAATTCTGAAAAATTGCAAATCTCATTCTTAAATCATTTCAAAGAGATTGGCAAAAGAAAATCTTGATTCGGAGTTTGTTTGCAAAATGGCCAAATCCCGGGTCTCCTATCTATTAATTCAAGAAGATAAATCCCGAAAAAATAGCAAATGAACTCAAAAATTCTTAAAATTTGCAAATCTCATTTTTAAATTATTTGGAAGAGATTGGCGAAAGAAAATCTTGATTCGGAGTTCGTTTGCAAAATGGCCAAATCTCGGGCCCCCTATCTAGTAATTCAAGCAGATAAATCCTGAAAAAATACCAAATGAGTTCCAAAAATTATGAAAACTTCCAGATCACACTTTTAAATTATTTGGAAGAGATTGGTGAAGAAAAATCTTGATTTGGAGCTCGTTTAAAAAATGGTAAAATTTAGGGGCATAAAAGGGCAATTTTGAAAGAAAAAAATCCAAATAAATAACAAATGGACTCATAAAATTTTGAAAACTTTCAGAATTCAGTTTTTTATTATTTTGAAATTATTGAAAAAATAAAATTTGAATTTGGAGTCTGTTTTCCATTTATTTACGTTTGGATGGTAAAACGGTAATTTTACACAAGAAATCGAAAAGGGCTTTCCTTGCATCTTAAAAAAATGAAACATGGGCTGAATGAAAAGGGGCTGGCTGGCCAAGGCCCAAAGATGGGTATGAGGTTTTTGATTTTTTAATCAAGAGGCCAACAATGAAGAGTTAGTGATTTTTTGATCAAGGTTTTGTAAATAAGCCACATGGACCAATGCATGAAGAGGGAGAGTGTCAACATAATGGCTTAAGATTCTTGAACAACTATAATTGTGGATAGCTGATGGCCTAATCTAAGAGTGATAATTTCATGTTTTAAACATCTTGGATCAATAGCCTTTGGATGAAAATTGGTGGATGGAAAAATGACAACATCCTAGCCTAGGGGAAGGGGGTATTCGGCCATATGAAGAAAATGGGTCTCTCTTTCATTTTGTGGACACTCTCATTCTCTATTTTCTCTTGCACTTGGCTGATTTTCTCTCCATGGTTGAGAAGCAAAAAGAAAAGTTTAGAAAAGAAAAGAAAGTTAGAAGAGAAAAAGCTTGAAAGATAGCTTCTAGAGGTTGCTTTTAGCACCATACTCTTGCACTTTCTTTGATTTTCCATTCTTGATTTGCTGTTTTGATTATTATTTTGGTGAGTTTCTTTTGATTTTTCTTTTTAAATAAGTATTTTTAATGTTCTTCTTGAAGTTCCTTCTTGATCCTTTCTTATAAAAAGCTCTTGAAATATTTTTTTCCTTGTTTTTGATAGGGCCGAATAGCCCAGTTTTTTTTAGTTGTTGTTTGCTATGTTATTTCATGTTATTTTTTATGTTAAATAAGTTTTGATGCTTTAAATCTTCTTCTACTACATAGACTTGAAGTTTGTTTTAATGTGGTTGCTTGCTTATTTCCATTTATGAGTCTATTATCATGTTCTTGCATTTTTGGTTTTCTGTTTTCAAAATATTTAAGTTTGTTTATGTTTTATATTTTGAAATCCATGTGTTTGTGAAAATGCTTGTTGGTTTCATGCCTCTACTTTACATTTGCATGATTTGAGTGTTATTCTTTAGTTAAGTATGTTAGGTATATCAAGTGTTTGTGAAAATGCCATGCTCATTTTGAACATGAGGCCATTCGGCCACTTCACTTCACTTTCTTTGCTTTGTGTGTGTGCATTTTTGTTATGTTAGTTGATAGGTTTGCATTTTCATGACATTTGGTTGAGTACTTTGTTTAAGCATGCCTTGTGTTTGTGTTATTGCCATGCATACTTTAGATGTAGGATTGGTTTGTTTTGTCATGCATATTCATGCATTTTAGACCTAGGTTGCATTAAATGCCATGCAAGTTCATTTAGGTCTAAGGTCATTTTATTTATGCCATGCATTTTTCATGACATTTAGGTTTAAAATCATGCATTTCATACATCATATTTGCTTTATCTTTCATGCATTTCATGTCCATGCCACTTGACTTATGATTTAGGACAATCAATGGTTCAAAGTCATGCTCTCTTGAGCATACTTGTGGAAAATTAAAGAGTTGTCAAATTGATTATTCTACCTTTGTGATTTTTTTTACTTAGCCAATTTTTGTCTAACTTTTCAAAAGTGCTAGCTACTGTTTGTGAGTCATTTAGAGAGTCATAAATATTTTTACTTTGATTTTTAAATGATTTTATCAAAGGCAAAAAATGTGTTCTGGCAAAACAGTTTTTTCACCCAATACTCGTACTTTCTCGATTTTTCTGGGCAGTTATCTTTTAGAAAATTAAGACGATTTTTTCCTGTGTAGTTTTACATGTTGTGAGTCTCCAAAATTTTTTTTTATATTTTTTATAATTTTTAAAAATAGGGTAAAAAATCGTGGTTTAAAACTGGATAGTGGAGTCATAATTGAATTTGAAGGAAAATCATTTTTCTGTTTTGGTTAAGTTACTTAGAGAAGGCTGATTAGGAAGTTTAGCTACTGACTTAGGGTAGTTTCTAAGCCTTTTTAAACTCTAAAAATGATTTTTTAAGTCTCGGGTTAAGGGTGGTCAAGTCCGGGATTTTAAACTTAGGATATTAGAGCCATTTAAAAAGGGTTTAGCCAAGTTTTTATTTTTAATCTAAGCTTTTCAAAATATTGTTTTCAAAAAGTCACAAAGTATTTTGATTTTAGAATACTTAATTTGATATTTTTTCCTAAGGTAGCCGGATATCTTTTTAGATATATGGATTTCCTTAATTAAAGGAAAAAATACATTTTCATGCATTACATCTTCCATATTCATGCATTTTATATAATATGTGATTTTTGCTATGATAATTTCTATGGTATTGTTATTATTTTGATTTATATTTTTAATGTTATATTGTTTATTATATGGTTTTGAATATTTCATGATATCCTATGCTTTTTATTTAGTTATTTTTTGTCATATTATTTAGCATACACTATGTTCATGCATTATTATATGATAGCATTATTTTATGTTTCATGTCATTTAGATATATGCCATATCATTTATATTTGCCATGTCATTTAAATTATTTCATTTCATTTCATATAGAATATATTATGTTACCTAGGTCATTTCATTTCATTTAGAATATATCATATAACTTAGGATATTTCATTTCATTTAGAATATACTAAGACATTTAAATTATATCATATCATTTAAGTTGCACTATATTATTTAGACTTTGCTATGTCATTTTATTTATGTCATACATATTCATATTTATTAAAATGTTTTAAAAAAGATAATGATTTTCAATAAAATAAAGATATTTTCGAGTTAAAATAATTCATGAGTTCTCTGCCGGGTTTGCTGGGGAGGATATCATCAATTATCATGAATAACGGAATATCTTTTTTAAAATAAGAATGATTCGAAAAGTTTTCCAAAGTAATAAAAATTTCTATATTTTGCCACGTTTGTTGGGGAATATAGAAAAATTTTGAATTTATAAATTCCGGATCATTTTCAATTAAAAATGGAGTTATTTTTCTTTTAATTGGGAATTAATTTGAAATACTAAATTTAAAACCGACTTTTTTACTGAGGTACCGTTTTATACCGTTTTATACGGGCGTTGTAGGGGTGCTAATCCTTCCCCACACGTAACCGAGTCCCGAACCCGCTTCTTTGATTTCTCTGGTTTAAAACGCAGACTTGAAATTGGTTTTAAAAATGTTTTAATTAATTTTAAAATATTTTATAAAACCGGTTTTAATAGGTGGCCGATCACACTAGCTAAAAAAGATTGGTGGTGACTCCATATCTTTTTCAAGGTCATTTCCAAAACCTTCATTTCTCAAGAGAAATTAAGTTGACTTTTCCTCAATTTTTTTTATTGTCACGCTTAACGAATAATAAAGTCTTGCGATGAGACTTGTTATTCTTTTAGGTTGCGACAATGGGCTTAAGGCTAGCTTATTGGAAATCAATCCGACTTAGCCAACTCTTGGTGGGAGACCAAGGTCATTGAGCACTGGCATCATTTCCCAACAAACACACAATATGCCATGTATGAAATGTGACATTAAAATCAACAACATAAGAATATGAATATAATGAAATAAAATCTAGAAACATAAGCAAACAAGAAAAAACAAGGTTGGCTCAATGGTTGGTTCTTTGGACATAGCCCTACCTAACCAAAACCACTTGGTAAAACCAAGATCCTCAAGCACATCAAACCTTTTTATTTTCATTTTTTTATAAAGAAAAAAAAAAAAGATAGAATCTCTCCTACCACAATAGTGAAACCCACATCCAACATGCAAGCGAGAAAATCAAGCAAAAGACTAGCATACTAACAAGCATGTTTCGGCCATAGAGAGAAATGTAGGAAAAATTTTGTAAACTTTGATATTTTGTAGAGAATAGAAGAAAGCCTTTTTTAAAACCTTTTTAAAGAGCTATTTTGAAGAAAATAAGATGAACATGACATAGACGAAAAGAAATCATAGACATGGAAATGAAAAGAAAACCATAAACAAAAGGAGAAAGGAAAGCTACCTAGAAAAGCTTCCGAAATCCTCTTAGAATTCCACCCTTTTTTCTCCTCTTTCTCTCTTCCTTTTTTTTTTCTCCTTGAGAGGTTTTAGCTACTGACTTCCTTTCAAAAATATAGTGAATGCCCTCTAAAAAAAATGAGAAGACCCCTCTTCTATGCCTTGGCCAACCACCCCCTTGACTAGAGTGGGAATGCTTTTTCTTTTTTTGCCTTAGTCATGCTTTGCATGCTCTCCCAACATCCTTTCCACATGGCTATTTCTTGTCCCCTTTCCTCATGATCATTTCTTTAAATTAAGGGTCTACTAACCTCTCATTGGCCAGGAATGCTACCTCAATTATTCTTGTCTCCTATCTCTACAAAATATCTTAAGCCACTTATCATGATCATGTAGCTTACTAACAAAATATCTTCCTAGTTGGCATATTTTATTCCACTTTGCATCATCACATAGCCTTCACATGGCCTTGCAATTAAAATGTCTCATATTGGCCAAAAATACCACATAGACAAGTAGTGGAGAATCTTGTCATTCCTTTAGAAATGTCATCTTTCTACTTTATCTCGGCCATTGGATCAAGTTGATCAAAATCTCCCCTCCCTCTCTCTATGCTGGCTGAGAATGGCGTGGAATATTCCAGGCCATTCCTCTTTTTTTTTATTTGCAAATTGGTCCTTTTCGGTTTTGCGGTAAAATTGCATTTTGGCCCCCAAACTTGATCTATTTGCAAATGGACCCCAATTTTGGATTTTTCTTTTTCAATCCATCACATCCAATTTAAAACTCAATTCTGGAGGTTTCCATAATTTATCGATCTCGTTTTCTATTTTTCTTGGATTTTTCTCTAAAAATGTAGTTTAGCGAATCCGAACTTTGCCCATTTTCATTTCAGTCCCGTTTTTGGAATTTTATTTTCCAATCCATCCTATCCAATATAAAACCCAGTTCTAGAAGTTTTCATAATTTTTTGAGCTCGTTCTCTATTTTCCCTGATTTTTCTCTAAAATTGCGGATTAGTCTCCCAAATTTAGCCTATTCACGTTTCGCCCCAATTTCGAGTTTTTTTCCTTCTAATTTCCTTCTTTCCATGCTAAAACTTAATTCTATAAAGTTTCGCAATTTTTTGAGCTCGGATTCCATTTTTCCCTGATTTTTAAAAATTGCCCTTTAGTCCTTGAAACCTTGGTTTTACTCGAAATGGGCCAACTTTGGGACTTTCCTTTTCCATCATCTCTGTCACATATTAAATTGGAGTTGGACCAATTTTGCCTAATTTTTACATCCGAATTCCTCCTCGATTTAGTTTTTTTCCTTTTTTCTCAAAATTGAGAATTTTCTCAATTTTCCAGTTTCTCTTTCAATCGGCTCTTCCTTTGGATCTACTTCAAATTGGAACTTGGGGTATCTTTATTTATTTATTATTTATCAACTAGGGACTTCAACTTTACCAAATTGGACCATCTCTGTAGTTTTTCTCAAATTTGTGATTTTTCCATTTATTCACTAAATCTTTATTTTCCTTTTTTTTCTCTTCAAACTGATTCATCCTTCAATTCGACTTCAAATTAGACATTCCAATCTTCTTATTTATTGATCTTATTCCATTTTGAACCTTCAATTTTTTCCAATTTGATAATTTATACACTTTTCTCCGATTTGCCAAATTTCCCATTTTCCCCAAAATGGCAATTTCCAATTTTGTCCAATTCTTCTCTCGATTGATTTTCTTTGTGAAATTGGACCTTGAGATATTTCTTTGTATTGATTATCCTTCAAATTGAGGTTTCGATTTCATCCAATTTGATCATTTACGTAGTTTTCCCAAATTTGGAAATTTCATGTTTTTCTCCTACACTGAAATTTGTAATTTGTTTTTCCACCTTCAAAATTTCCTTCTATCTTCAATTGTGGATCTCCAATTGTCAAGATTTCTTCATCATTGTTCAATGCACCTTCAAATCTTGATTTTCCCTAAAAGTTGACTTTTTTAGTGGTTGACTTTTTGGGGTTGACTTTTTTTCAAAGTTGACTTTTTTCGAAGTTGACTTTTTCGGTTGACTTTTTTGTACTGACCTCCGAATCGAAGTCTTGGAGACCCATCTGTGGAATTAAGGGAGATTCTTTGCATTCCGAGAAGTTAAAAAGAGAACTTAGCTTGTTTAGGGGCCCGGACAAAATTAGGTATCTACAATATCTTTAAGTTCTTCAATGGAGAAAGACATTTCTAAACCATCAACATCCTGTTTAGAAAGTCTCTAAAAGGGGAGTGAAGTATCAAGATGCCATCCTAGCCTATCAAATTCAAAATGATCTCTAAAGAACTCACATACCATATTTTTTACTACCCTTGTATCTGACACCCAACACAATTATGAAAGAGACCAGGGATTCCATTTGTTTTTGCTCTAACTTGTACATTACAATGGAAAAATCTAGTGTTTTTGTCTTCTTCTTTCAACCAGAGCAATCTCAATTTATGTCTCCATGTTGATTCCTTGTTTGTTAAAGCTTCCCATAAATCTTGGAAAACATTCTTCTTTTCTTCAACTTCACTAGGTTCTAAATCCATATGGTTACAAATATTATCAAAACGATCAATGTTTTCTTCTAGGGACACTATATTTTCATCAATGTATCCAAAGACCTCTCTATTCCAACTCTTCAACAAAGTCTTCAAATTAGTCATTTTTGCTTTTAGACAAAACTTAGCACTACCATTCACAGTTATACTCATCCACTCATTTGCAAAATCGTCAGCAATCATTTTTGACTAGGTGTGATCGGTGACCTATAAAACTTTATTTTTCTAATACCCTAAATTAATTAAGATTTGTTAAAAAGAAAATTTTTTGGTCTATGTAAAAATCAAAGGAAAACCAAAATGGGTTCGGGAGTACAGCTACGAGTGGGGAAGGTATTAGCATCCCTAAATTTCCATTTGAAAATGGCACCAATTAATCATGCATTGTCTTTATTCTTGATAAAATTGATTTTAATTTCGATATTTAAAAATAATTCTTTTCACTATTTTTTTAATTCAAAATTTATTTGTTGGAAAAAACAAATTGATTTATTTTGAATCAAAATGAGGGTTTTTGTTACAATTAAATTTCCTATATTCCCAAATAACTTGGAGGAATATAGAAATATTTTTTATGATAAAAAATTTTATTTCATTTTTAAAAAGGGTATTCCTTTATGAAGAATAATTGTTAAACTTCTCTCTAGAAACCTGACAAGGACTTAAGATTTTCACTCAGGGATATTGTTTTATTTTATTTTTAAAGAAAATGACCCCATATTGGGAAAATTTGAATTTCTTTTAAGCCCATTTGTAGACACCTAATTTTGTCTGGGCCCCCTAAACCAAGCAGATTCTCCTTTTCAACTTTCTAGAACGCAAACAAACTTCCACATTCCGTAGATGGGTCCCCAAGAATTTATTTCGGAGGTCAGCACAAAAAGTCAACTCGAAAAAAGTCAACCTCAAAAAAGTCAACCTCAAAAAGTCAACTCCCAGTCAAAATCAAGATTCGAAGTTGAATTGAACAATGGCGAAAAAATTTTGATAATCTGAGGTCTACAACGAAAGATATAGAGTTCGGAAGATGGGATGCGGAAATTCAATGGTGGAGAATACATAATGTCGATACGTGATCCCGTCTCGCGGGGGACTCGTTCGAGTGAGGGGGAAACAGAAGCAGAGGAAAAGACGACTTAATTCCTCTAAATTGAAATAAAAGGTCGAGCGTATGAAAACGGCCTTGTAAAAAAACATGGAGTCGCCACCAATTAAAACCGATTTTATAAAACATTTTAAAATTAATTAAAACATTTTTAAAACCAATTTCAAGTCTGCGTTATAAACCAGAGAAAATCGAAGAATCAGGTTCGGGACTCGATTACGTGCGGGGAAGGATTAGCACCCCCACAACGCCCGTATAAAATGGTACCTTATTAATCACGTGTTATCTCAAGTCTCGGTAAAAAGTTGGTTTTTAATTTAGTATTTCAAGTTAATTCCCAATTTTAAGAAAAATAATTCCATTTTTAATTTAAAATGATCCGAAATTTATTAATTCAAAATTTTCCTATATTCCGCGACAAAATTGACAAAATATAGAAACTTTTATTCATTTGGAAAACTTTTCGAATCATTACCGTTTTTTGAAAGAAAGATATTCTTTTATTAATGATAATTGATGATATTCCCTCCAGCAAACCCGGTAGAGAACTCATGAATTATTTTAACTCGGGAATATCTTTATTTTTATTGAAAATCATTATCTTTTTCAAAACATTTAAGAATATGATCATGAACATGTATGACATAAATAAAATGACATGGCAAAGTCTAGATAATATAATGCAAACTAAATGGTATGGCATAATTTAAATGGCATAGTATATTCTAGGTAAAATGAAAAAAATCCTAAGTGTCATGGTATATTCAAAATGAGATAAAATGATTTAAATGACATGACAATTTTAAATGATATGGCATATTTTAAATGACATGGCATATTCTAAATAATTAAACCTGAATGACATGGAATATGATGAAATGACATGAAACATAAAATAATACTATCATAAAATATGCATAAAAATAAAAATGCATGAACAATAGTATATGCTAAATAATGTGACAAAAATAAATGACTAAATAAAAAATATGGGATATCATGAAACATTCAAAATCATATGGCAAACAATATAAGATCATAAAATGTCAATCAAAATAATAATAATAATACCATGGAAAAAATTATAGCAAAAATCACACATTTAATAAAATGCATGAGCATGAAAAATGTATTTTTTTCTCTAAATAAAGAAATTCGTATATCTAACAAATTAACCGGCTACCTTAGAAAAATAAGTCAAATTAGATTTTCTAAAAAAACAAAACTTTGTGATTGTTTGAAAACAATTTTGAGGAAAAACTTGAATAAAAATTAAAACCCTTACCAAACCCTTTTAAAATGGCTCTAATTTTCTAAGTTTAAAATCCCAGACTTAACCACCCTTAACCCGAGATTTATAAAATCATTTTTAAAGTTTAAAAAGGCTTAGAAACTACCCTAATACAGTAGCTAAAGCTTCTAACCAACCCCCTCTAATTGCCTTAGCCAAATTCAACCATTATTCCTTTTTTGATTTCAAATCTGCCTCTACTGTCCGGTTTTGACACACAATTTTTTTGCATATTTTTAAAAATTCAAAAAACTCTAAAAACAATACTGGAGACTCATAACATGTAAAAATACATGAGAAAAAATTGGCTTAATTTTTTGATTAAAGATGACTGCCCAGAAAAATCGGAGAAGTTTGAGTACTGGGTGAAAAAAACTGTTTTGTCAAAACACATTTTTTGCCTTTGATAATGTCATTCAAAAATCAAAGTAAAAATTGTTGGAGATCATCCTAAAGACCTAAGGACAGTAGCTAAAATATTTAAAAACCATGGACGAAATTGGCTAAGTAAAAAAATCACAAAGGTAGAATAATCAATTTGACAACTCTTTAGTCTTCCACAAGTATGCTCAAGAGAGCATGACTTTGAGCCATTGATTGGCCTAAGTCATAAATCATGTGGCAATGGCATGGAATGCATGAACATACAGCAAATGAAATGTATGAAATGCATGGTCTAAAGCATAAATGGTAAGGAAATGCATGACAATTCAAAATAACCTAAATGCCTAGCATGAGTTTGCATGGCAATAAATGCTATCCTAACTTAATATGCATGAAAATTCTAATGTAACCTAAGACCTAAGTAGCATAGCAATGCAATGCATGGCAATACCAATATAGCCTAGACCTAAAATGTAATGAACATGCATAGCAATACTATGAGCATACAATGACCAATGAAACTAATGCCAATGCTGGAACAAACAGCAACTAATACACAATTTTAAGATATGGTAATGCAAAGCATGTTACTTAAATAAAATGCAAATGCATGATAAGGCAAGGGATGCATGAAGAGGCTGAATGTGGTTACATGATACTCTAATGCAATCCTATCTAGTAAATGACACAAGTACATGACAAATCATATCAAGATGCATAATGTCATGACATTTTCATAAGCATATGACATACTAAAATCAAAATGCACAAGCTCATGGCATGGAGATGCAAACAAGTCAAGAGGCAAGATGGAAATGCACATGCAAGGCATACTAAGTGGAATAGTCGAATGGTCATATACCCCAAATGATGGCATTTTATCATAGCATTTTCACAAGCATATGGCATACTAAAATCAAAATGTACAAGCTCATGGCATGGAGATGCAAACAAGTCAAGAAGCAAGATGAAAATGCACATGCAAGGCATATTAAATATCAAGATATGCTAACTAATGGCATGGATATGCAAACAAGCCAAGAAGCAAGATGAAAATGCACATGCAAGGCATACTAACATGGATTAGCCGAATGTCCATATGACAAAATATAAAAAATGCAAACATGTTTATAATATAAGACATGATACATGAAAAAAAATGCACA
This sequence comes from Fremontodendron californicum, assembly GCA_030761205.1. NCBI lineage: Eukaryota > Viridiplantae > Streptophyta > Magnoliopsida > Malvales > Malvaceae > Fremontodendron > Fremontodendron californicum. The sequence continues at coordinate 13,653,743 of JAULJL010000023.1, forward strand.
ATATGAGCATATGACACAATGGCCGAATCTTCATGGAAACAACATCAAGCATGGAAATGAAATATAGAAACAAATATAACATAGAAAATAATGTAAAGAACATATATAAAATTAAACATAGACATGCAAAGCAAATAACAAGCAAAACTAGTAAATAAAACAAGGAAAGTTAAGCTCCATGGTTAGTATCAAATGGGCATAGCCTCTCACCTAACCACAATCACTTGGTCTTGCCAAGATCATGAAGCCTTTCCATTTCAAAAAATCAGAAAATAAACCATGTTAAACAACAAAATTAATGTGAGCTTCATGGTAGGTAAAAATGGGCATAGCCTCTCGCCTAACCATGGTCACTTGGTCTTGCCAAGATCATGTAGCCATTTCAACCTTTTTGCTTCATCTTTTTGTAAAAAATCAGTATATAAAATACTCTAAAAAACCTTCTAAAAATCATTTTCCACAAGAACATGCAAGGAAGAAAGAAAAAGAAAACCAAGGTAAGCAAACATGCCATATTCGGCCAAGCATAAGACATAAAAAAAAAAAAATTGTTTTCAACCCTTTTGATGAAGAAGAAGAGATGAAAACTTAAGTAAACATTTGGAAAACTTTATTTCTATGAAAAATGTAGTAGGAAAAAAGATAGAAAATCAAGAACTCAACATAGAAAACAAGAAGAAACCATGCTAGAGCTTGGTAGAGATGACTACTTTCAAGCTCTCCTATTGAAAACCTTTTTTTTTTCTTTCAAAACCTTTTTCTTGCTAAATTAGCTACTAACTTCAGCCAAAAAAAATATGAAAAAAATGAAATCACCCCCTCTCTAATGGCTTGGCCAAATGGCCCTCTCACCATTGGATGAAAATTGCACTTTTTCTCCTCCAATCTTGGCCTTTAGATTAAGATATTTTGATGACAACATAAAAATGTCATCTTGCCAATTGATAGCAGCCCGTAAGATTTGTAATCAGCCCTTATAGTAACCTCATCCATTAGATGCAAAAGAGGACCAATCCAATGTACTCCCTTGCTTGCCCCTTGAGTGCCTACCCTTATATGAGTTGTGCTCTTCCATTCTTCGTCATTGGATGAGAGCAACATAAAAATGACATCTTGTAGATTAAATCTAGCCCTCAAAATGTGTACTCATCCTTTTTAGATGGCCTAAACCATTGGATGAAAAGAGACAATCCCATGCACTCTCTTGCTCGGCCGAATAGATGCTCACCCTTGGATGAATTGTGCTCATCTTTTTACTTCCATTCTTGGCCATTAGATGAGGTTTCTTTCATGACAAATAAAAATGTCATCTTGGCATTTAAACTTGGCCATTGGATGGTGCATTCAACTTTCCTACAAGGCACCTAAGCCATTGGATGAAGGGGGACCATTTGCAAGGTGTTAGTGGTAGCATGTGGCTTGATAGTGACTAAGGAATTAAATTGTTCAAGCTTCCTTCTTCTCCTCTATGCTGGCTGACCAAGGAAAGAAAAATCCCAGCAATTCCTTCTTCTTTCATATTTTCCTTAATTACAAATTTACCCTTTTTGGTTTCTTCGGTGAAATGACCTTTTTGTCCCCCGAACCTAAATAAATAGCAAACGGACTCCAAATTCAAATTTTATTTTTTCAATACTTCTGAAATAATAAAAAATTGAATTCTGAAAGTTTTCAAAATTTTCCGAGTCCATTTGCAATTTATTTTGGATTTATTTCCGAAATTGCACTTTTATGCACCCGAACTTTACCATTTTTTAAACGAGCCCTGAATCTATATTTTTCTTCACCAATATCTTCCAAATAATTTAAAAATGTGATCTGGAAGTTTTCATAATTTTTGGAGCTCATTTGCTATTTTTTCGAGATTTATTTGCTTGAATTATTGAATAGGGGACCCGAGATTTGGCCATTTTGCAAACGAACTCCAAATCAAGATTTTCTTTTTTCAATCTCTTCCAAATAATTTAAAAATGAGATTTGCAAATTTTAAGAATTTTTGGAGTTCATTTGCTATTTTTCCGAGATTTATCTTGTTGAATTTCTGCATAGTGGGCCCGATATTTGGCCATTTTGCAAACGAACTCCGAATCAAGATTTTCTTTTTCCAATCTCTTTGAAATGATTTAAGAATGAGATTTGCAAATTTTCAGAATTTTTGGAGTTCATTTGCTATTTTTCCCAAATTTTCCAATTTTACCCTTTTACTTCCGAAACCCGATTTTGCTCAAAACAAGTCCGATTTTTAGATTTTCTTCAAACTGAGCCCTGGGCTATCCTTGTTTAATTAATCTTCATCAATTAGAGGCTTTAGTCCTACCGAATCGGGCCATTTTTGTAATTCTTCCAAATTTCACCGAAATTCACAAGAAATCTTAATTCTCGGTTTTCTTCCGAATTGACTTTTCTATCAGTTTTTCTTCCAAGTAGCTTATCCATTACCCATAGTCAGTGCTTATCTTTCATTTGAGACCTTCAATTTGGACCAATTTGATCGTGCAAGCACTTTTTCCCAAATTTCCCGAACTAAGGTTTCTTTTCTATTGAGATTCCGTAACTCAAATTTCCGAACTCCATATCTTTCAATGTAGACCTCGGATTATCAAAATTATTTCACCATTTTTCAATTGAACCTCAAATCTTGATGTTGAAAGTGGGTTGACTTTTTCAGTAGTTGACTTTTTTAGGGATGACTTTTTTGGGGATGACTTTGTCGAGGTTGACTTTTTTGGGTTTGACTTTTTCTGTCTGCTTTCTTAGACTAAGTCTCGGAGTACCACCTGCAGGATGAGAAAAGCCTTTTAGCATTCTGAAACATCAATTTAGGAAGAAAACGTACCTGATTCAGGGGTCCGGACAAGATTAGGTGTCTACACATAATCCTGCAAATTTGGGGAAAAATGCGTAAACGATCAAATTGGACGAAATTGGAGGTCCCAAATGGAATAAGATCAATAAAAAAGGATATTGGAAGGTCCAATTTTGGAAACAGAGTTGAAGGAAGGTGCGGTTCGAGGGAAAATAAGGATTTAATAAGAAATTCACGGATTTGGGGAAAACTGCAGAGATGGCCCGATTCGGTAAAATTGAAGCACCCAGTTGATAAAGAATGAATAAACAAAAAAATCCCAAGGCTTAGTTTGAAGTGGATCCCAAGGAAGAGCCGGTTGGAAGAAAAACGGAAATACGAGAAAATTCTCGATATTGAAAAAGGGAAAACTAAATCGGAGGGGAATTTGATCGTAAAAAATGGGCGTTTTTGGACCAACTCAAATTCAATATATGACAAAGGCATTAGAAAAAGAAAATTCGGAAACCAGACCCGTTTTGAGTAAAACTGAGGTTTCGGAGGTTAAAGGGCAATATTGGAAAATCTGGGAAAAAAAGGTCCTGAGCTCAGAAAATTATGAAAACTTCCAAATTTGAATTTTATATTGCATGGAAGGGATCGATGAAGAAAAATCTGGAATCAGAGCTCAAATGGAAAAACACAAATTTCGGGTGCATTAACCTAGAAAGTCCCAAAGAAAATTTCGGGAAAAATAGCAAATGAGCTCAAAAAATTATTAAAACTTCTAGATCTGAGTTTTATAATTTTTAGAAGATATTGGTGAAAAAAAATCCAAAATCGGAGCTCGAATGAAAAAGGCAAAGTTTGGGTGCACTAACCCAGAAAATACAAAAGAAAATTCTGGAAAAAATAGGAAACGAGCTCGAAAAATTATGAAAACATCCAGATCTGAGTTTTATATTTTCTGAAAGAGATTGGAGAAAGAAAATCCAGAACCGGAGTTCATTTGAAAAAGGCAAAGTTCGGGTGCACTAAACCGAATTTCCAAAAGAAAATTCTGGAAAAAATAGCAAACGAGCTTGGAAAATTATGAAAACTTCCAGATCTGAGTTTTATAATTTTTGGAAGATATTGGTAAAGGAAAATCCAAAATCGAAGCTCAAATGAAAAAGGCTAAAGTTGGGAGGCACTAAACCGAGACTTTAGAGAAAAATTTGAGAAAAATAGCAAATAAGCTCGAAAAAATGTGAAAACCTCCAAAACTAAGTTTTATATTGGATGGGATGAGTTGGAAAAGAAAAATCCAAAATAAGGGTCCATTTACAATTAAATAAAGTTTGGGGGTCAAAATGCAAGTTTACCAAAGAAATCGAAAAGGGCCAATTTCCAAATAAAAAAAAGTTGAATGGCCTTGAAATTTCCAAGCCATTTTAGGCCTGTAGCTGATCAAGGGGGGAGGGTGTGATCATCATGTATCCAATAGCCAAACATGGATAGCAAGATGACATTTTTACAAGGACAAGATTCTCCACTACTTTGCCTACATGGCATTTTAAGCCAATAAGAAGACTCCAATTTGCAAAGCCATGTGAACAGCATGTGAAGCAACGAGATGGTGCCAAGTAGGATTAAAAATGCCACCTAGGAAGATATTTTAATAGGAGGCCATATGATCTTGACAAGTGGACAAGATATTTTGTAGAGACAAGGGGACAAAAATTATCTAGATGGCATTGTTGGCCAATCGGAGGTTAGAATTCCTTATTTTTAAGGGAAGCACCACGCAAATAGGGGACAAGCTGCCTATTTTCAAGGGAAATAGGCATTTAAAGGGAACATTTTTGGCCATGTGGCAATGGATGTTGGAGGATCATGGGAAGCATGATAAGGGTAAAAAATAAAAAGCCATACACACTCACTCTAATATTAAGGGGGCCGACCATAGTGAGGAAAAGGGAGGTTCATTTTTTCACTAAGGCATTTTCATTCTTGAGAGAAATAGGAGAAGAAAAAAAGAAAGGAGAAAATTTTGACAACTTTGATTTGGAAAGCAAAAGCTAGGTAGCTACTTATTCCTTTCTTTTTCTTTAATGTTTTTCTTTGATGTTGTGATTCTTTTTTTCTTCTCTTTTTCATCACGTGATTTGTAAATTTTTTGATGAGTAAAAAGGTTTCAAAAATAAATTTGAAAGGTTTCATATCCTTTACTATTCATGCTTTATCAAATAACCAAATTTTGACAATTTTTTTTAACATTCCTTTGCATTAGCCATACCGACCTAGGGGATTTTGTGCTTGTTCTTGCTTGATATTTGCTTGATTGGTTGGTTGTGTTTATCACTTGACTCATGATTTATCTATTGTCATATGATTGTGGGCTGTAAAATCATGCATTTCATGACATTTCAACTAGTATTTTGGCCAAGACCAACCAATAATCTCAAGCCAAAAATCCTTTGCCTCTACTGTTGAGAGATTAATATTTTAGATTGGGTATTCTGACTTTGGGATTTTTTTCTCTACTTATCCATGGTCAAAATAAATTGATTTTTTTACTATATGCATTAGTCAGTTTGAGGATGCCATGATATTTTTCCATGATTTTTAGATTTTTTTTTTATCATGGTTGGAATAATGGTTTTTAACAAAGCAGTTTTAACTCACTATCTTAACTTTGGTAAAAATTTGGTTATAGTAACTTTGCTCCAAATATTAAACTGATTTTTTCCCATGAAGATCAATATGTTGTAGGTCTGCTGTAATTTTTACAGAATTTTCTAAAATTTTTAGAGGGGTAAAAAAATAGATTTTCGAAACTACCAGTGGGAGTCAGATTTGTTTTTGAGAAGTAATTATTTTCTGTTTTGTTTGGATACAAGGAGGGGGCTGATTTAGGACCTTAGTTACTGTCTTAGGTTGATTTCCAAGTCATTTCAATCATAAAATTTGATTTTATAAAAGTCGGATCAAGGGTAGTCAACCAGGGTTTCAAAGCTAGGAAAATAAAGCCTTTTGAAATGGGGGTTCGGCCATGAGGCCATTTTCATGCAAAAATCCTTTTTTTTAATCCGAGTCCAAAGTCTTTTGATTTTGAAAATCCAATTTAAGTCTCTTCCAAAGGTAGTCGGATACCTTTTTAGGTATACGGATGTTCTTACTCTAAGGAAGAAATACATCTCCATATATTGTATTTTTAAAAATATTTTAAATTTTAATTTGACATAAAACGTGTGTTTCGATTTCCTAAACATTTGGTGAGAATTAGTTCTTAATCTTTTTTGGGTTGCCGGGGAGGTTAGAAAATTTTTCAACGCACGTGTTAATTAAATTGAAAGATATTATATTTTGTTTTATTCGGAATCTTATAAATATCGTAAGAAAGAAATATTTTTCGAGCTTTGTCGGGTTTGCCGGAGAGTGTGGTAATATTTTTCGATGTATGCTATTTGTATGATTCCTCACATGAAAAATTAATTCCATGATCATGCATGTTCCATGATATTTACATTTGTCATTTTAATTATGAAAATTCCATGTTCATGAATATTGCATGTTGATGTCATTTTAGGTTCATGCTGCCTTAATTAGATTTTACCATGTCTAGCATGCCATGTCATTCATTCATGTGCCATGTCATTCATTCACATGCCATGTCATCTAGGTCATGCCATGTCATTAATTCACATGTATGTTATCTAGATTATGCCATGTCACTCATTCACATGCCATGTCATCTAGGTCATGCCATGTCATTCATTCACATGCCATGTCATCTAGGTCATGCCATGTCATTCATTCACATGCCATGTCATTCATATACCATTGTCATTCACATGCCATGTCATTCATTAACATGCCATGTTGACTAGATCATGCCATGTCATCAAGAATTTGCCATGTCATTCATATACCATGGTCATTCACATGCCATGTCATTCATTAGGTCATGTCAAACATTCTATGTCTTTCATTCATATGGCATGTCATTCATTCACATGCCATGTCATTGGCCTATGTCATTATTGTTCATACCATGTCATTCGACCATGTCATCAAGAATATGCTATGTCATTCTCATACTATGTGATCTTTATGCCTTGTCATTTTGTTTGCCATGTTGATTTCATTCACATGAATTCATCCTTATGCCATGTCATTTTAGTCATTCACATGCCATGTCATCAAGAATTTGCCATGTTATTCATATGCCATGTCATTCATATACCAGGTCATTCACATGCCATGTCATTTATTAGGTCATTTCAAACATGCTATGTCATTCATTCATATGACATGTCATTCATTCACATGCCATGTCATTGGTCTATGTCATTATTGTTCATACCATGTCATTCTGCTATGTCATCAAGAATATGCTATGCCATTCTCATAGTATGTCATCCTTATGCCATGTCATTCATATTCCATGTCATTTTGTTTGCCATGTTGATTTCATTCACATGACATTCATCCTTATGCCATGTCATTTAGTTTATGCCATGTCATTCATTTTGTTTGCCATGTCGATTTCATTCACATGACATTCATTCATGTGCCATGTCATTCATATGCCATGTCATTTTGTTTTCCATGTCGATTTCATTCACATGACATCCATTCATGTGCCATGTCATTTTTGTTTGCCATGTCGATTTTGTTCACATGAAATTCATTCATGTCCAATGTCATTCATATGCCATGTTATTTTGTTTTCCATGTCGATTTCATTCAAATGACATTGTCACTCATATTTCATGTCATTTATTCTTTTGGCTATGTCATTTAAATTTTGTCATGTCATAATAACTTGCTTGCCATGCCATGTTCATCATGCATTAATTTTAATTTGCACATTCATGATCATCCAATTTTTGAAAATTGATATTTTTAAATAAAATAAGGCAATATCCCCGAGTTATTATAATTCATGAATTCTCCTCCGGGTTGCCAGGGAGTCTTCATCAACTATATTAACAAAGGGATACCCTTTTAAAAAAAGTATGATGCGGAGATTTCCAAAAACAATAAAAAAAATCTATATTTTATCGGTTTGCCGGGGAATATAGAAATTTTTTGCAATAACAAATTCCGAATCATTCTCGAACAAAAATAGGATTATTTTCAAAATGGGAATTATTTTCAAATACCAAATCTAAAACCAACTTTTCACCGAGACTCAAGATAACACATGACTAGTAAGGTACCATTTTATACGAGCGTTGTGGGGGTGCTAATCCTTCCCCACACGTAACGACTCCCGAACCCGCACTTGTTTTCTCTGGTTCAAAGCGCAGACTTCAAAATTGGTTTTAAAATATTTTAATGAATTTTAAAATGTTCTTCAAAACCAGTTTTAATAGGTGGCCGATCACACCTAGCCAAAAATGATTGGTGGCGACTCCATTTCTTTTTCGAGGTCATTTTCATACCCTCACCCTTTTATTTCAAGAGGAATAAATCATCTTTTCTCTTCCTGTTTTTTCTCCCTTCACTCGAACTGGGTTCCCCTGTGACGGGGATCACGTATCGACAGCTTGGCGACTCCGTTGGGGAATTTAGAGAGTTCGACCTAGAGTTAGTCGCGTGTTATCGAACGTCTCCGTTTGGTCAATTTTAATTGGTATCTAATTATAATTCCCATTTTTGCAAAATAAAGAGAATTTTGAAGCGTACATATTATTATTGTGCTCCGTTTATTCAAGTGTTGTGTATTATCATTTTTTGATTGACTAATGCTTTCTTTTATTTGATTTAGTTTTTTATTATAATGCATAGTTGGGGTATTTTTTAATTATGGGTTGTAAAATAGTAGTGAAAGGTTTGTTGGTCCTCCTCACACACCATACTTGCATTTGCATAACATGAGCCCTCAACCCAGGTTCTATCCTTCTAGGTGGAGTGAAGTACCTACGCTTTGTGAGGTGATAACCTCTGCATAAGCTAGCGAAACACTCCTGGGGTACAAATTACCTACGCTTCGTGAGGTGTTAACCTCCGCATAAGCCTGGAAAATGTATTCTGACAAATTGAACCCGTTTTGATCGGGGTGCCTTACTAGCCTTCACCGGAGACAGTAAGGAGCAATTTGGGGCCTTTTTAGAACCTAATACCACTCCATATAGTAAACCTAGGTGAAATCATGCCCCTTTTTGGTTAGATATCCCAAAGTTAAGAAACACTCGGAGGAACATTTCTCACCTTTTACTATTTATTTTATGACATTGTTATGATTATTTTTATCCCCGTACTGACTCGTGTTCTGTTTTGTTTTGGTTTCTATCCCATGCATCATGATCATTTAGGGGGTATTTGCCTTAAGCCGAAGGGGTTTTCATTATAATCATGGAACTTCAAGACCTTCTGCTGGTATCAGTGGTTAGCAAGACATATCAAGAGGTCAGGATTGAGTCCGAGGGAAATCAGGGGGACAAAGGAGACTGCTTGACCGCTGGTTTTGTGTCTGCACTTCCTGAGTCAGTTCACTTGGATTTTGTTCAGAATGACTTAGCAGAGTTAGAGGAAATCTGGAGATAGTGGGGAGTTGCAAGGAAAGATGAGTTCATCGGGAAATATGGTGACATAGCTTTACTCCTCCTGGTCAAAATGGACGAGCAGTTGATCAGGGCCATAGTACAGTTTTGGGATCCTTCATACCGATGCTTCACTTTTAATCATGAAGATATTGTGCCCACTGTTAAGGAATATTGTATCTTACTCCATGTTGAGTCAGTGAATCCGGATAAAATCTATTGGAAAGAGCAGAAGACATCGAGTTGTAGGAAGAAGCTTTCCAAGTGATGGGTATAGAGTTTCTGATTGATTCTCCACATATAAAGAGGAAGGGTTCGAGTGACTGCATTCCTTGGGTAGTTTTGCGGAACTATATCAAGAATAACTCGGATGATGACCGTGTTGCGGATGTCTTTGTCTTGGCAATTTACGATTTAGTCCTATTCCCGAAGGTGGAAGGTCACATCGAAGCAGCCGTAGTAGACATCTTTGATCATTTGGACAAACAAATTGACCCTTCCCCTGCCATTCTTGCTGAAATGATCAGGTCACTTAGTTATTGTCAAATAAGAGGTAAGGGACGTTTCGAGGGTTGTGTGCAGCTTCTGTATGTCTGGATTTAGAGCCACTTTTGGGGTGATGATTATGGAAGACTTTGCCCTTAAATAAAGACTTTTAGTCCCCTCCGAGAATTCAAAAAGGAAAAATGGTCAAAGAAAGGGGATAAGAAGCAATGGATCAGGACTCTCCGTCACTTAAGTAGAGAAGGTATAACTTGGAGGGCTCCGTGGATGCCACTTAGGTTGATCTTGTACCGTTGTGGTGAGAAATTATGGATTCCACTGTTGGGAATCTGGGGGGCCGTCAGCTATGTACCATTACTAGTACAGAGGCAATATGGATCCGAACAGTTTGTCCCGATGACTCATGAGCTTATTTCGATGGAGTTCTCTTATGGTGGGTCTGGATATATACACTGGCAATGCTACCTCAGCAGATCAAATACTTCTATGTAACCCGAGATTAGGAGATGATATGTAACAAATTTCTATGGATTAATGGAAAACCTTTGTGTTGGAATTTGATCTTAAGGAAAATACCATTACTTGCATCATTTCATACAATTATAGAAGCATACATTCATTCATTTGTTTGATCAGTCATGCATTGATTCATTTATTCATTCCTTGCACACATTTAATAAATAAAAAGGGAATAATATCCCATGAAATTCTAATTCGTGGTAACCAAGGTTTAAAAATTGGGCGTCCATCGAAACTTCCAGAAAGAAGCACTCTACATTAGTATAATCCTCGATCGCAAGTTAAGATCATGGAAAATGAACAGATTGCTCGGATGGAGAGAATGAAAAAAGCACATGATGAGTTAAGGGAACAGTTGGCCAAATCTCAGGCCGAATCGAGAGATCAGATGATTAAGCTGATGGAATTAGTGTCCACCGCAATTAAGGGAAAGGGACACATCGAGAATTCAACCCTAGGATTAGAATCAGGAAATCAAGGAGCAAAGAGGGGCAGCAAAAAGCCGTACTAACAGACGGCCAATCTGTATAGAATGCAGAAATTCCACCAGCAGCTAAAATGCCTTTCATGTATGTTCAAGGAAACATAGGGGCATAGAAAAAAATGCCAATTGGGGTGAATCTTGGAGTAATTCTGGCAAACCCTATCGAGGTCCCAGATCTAGATGATATCGTCAAACAAGAAAAGAGAAAAATGGCGAAGTTGAAAAGGGTTGAAACGGCTGAATCACAAAAGAAGTATCAGCTATTGGAAGAAAGGCTAAGGGTTGTAGAAAGGGCTGAGCTGTTTGGAAGCCTTGATGCCAAAAAGATGAGTTTAGTCTCCGGTTGAGTGATCCCACCTAAGTTCAAAATGCCAAATTTGAGAAGTACAACAGGACCACTAACTCTTTCGCACATTTGATAATGTATTGCTGGAAGATGACTGGACATGATAATGATGAGAAATTGCTTATCCACTTCTTCCAAGACAGCCTCACTAGGTCTGCAACTCGATAGTACAATTAGCTCACACGAAGCAAGATCCGCTCATGGATGGACTTGGCTAGGGCCTTCTTGGAACACTAAAAACAGTATCTGATATGGTACCTGACAGACTATCCCTGCAAAACATGGAGAAGCAAGCTACTGAAAGCTTCAAATAATATGCCCAGAATTGGAGAGACAGGGCTACCCAGGTGCAGCCACCGTTGACTGATAAAGAAAGTACGATTCTTTTCATCAATACTCTGAAGGCATCGTACTATGAGAAGTTGGTAGGGAACGCCACTAAAAATTTCAAAAATATGGTCATATATGGAGAGATGATTGAAACCGCTATCAAAAGAGAAAAGATGGAAAGTAGGGAATAAGTCGCCCAAAAGAAAACAACTCCTGCTAAGAAAAAAAAGGGGAAGCTCATGCAGTCAGCTTCAATAACCGACCTTTTGCACGTCCAGCACCCTATACACCTTACCCAACCTACAATCCATACTATCCGACTGTAAATAGCCTCACTCAAAACCCTTTTTCCCTATAGAGCCATACCACAACAATCATATCCGACTGGCTTATCTCCTCAGATAGCCATTCCATCAAACACTACCTCAAACACTCAAAATATTCCCCGAAATGATCAAAGGTCTGTGAGGAATATCCAAAAGCCTCAATACGACCCATCCCCACTCTTACAGCGAGTTATACCCAAAGCTCCGATAGGGTCAACTTGTTGCACCTGTCTACTTACAACCTTTAAAACCTCTTAATTGCAAGTGGTAAGATTCCAATGCTCATTGTGCATACCATGCAGGAACCCAAGGACATTCAACCGAGAACTGCACTGCTTTCAAGCGCAAGGTCCAAAGCCTTATTGATGCAAAAATCTTGAAATTCGGACCAAAAAATGGCCTAAATGTCATGGGTAACCTTTTGCCTAATCATACGGAGGCCAAAGTTAACGCGATAATGTTGGGAGAGTTTGAAAAGGTGAAAAGAGATTTCAGAAAGGTAAAAATGCCAATGATCATAGCCTGGGTAGAGATGGTTAAGGCAGGGATGATTAAGTCGAAATCAGATGTGAGAAAAATGGTCAGTTAGTCAGAACACTTTTTCCAGTACCATGAGTGTAAGAGGCATGCCATTCAGGGCTATGAAGAGTTCTTAGCAAAGTTTAAAAAGATGATGGACATGGGCGAGGCCCAATTTTCTGAAAAGGTAGAGGGTCTTGAAATCAGTATGAATAAAACCGGTTATAGGGTGGACAGACCCCTGGTCATATATTATGATGAGCCGGAGGTAAAGGCTATCCTAGTAGTCGAAGGACCCATCCGAAGATGATCATAGAATTGCCATCACCGTTTCCTTACAAAGGGGATAAGACTATTCCATGGAACTATGAATGCAGTATGGCAATACCAAGATCTTTGAACCATTAGGTAGCTACCGTGGATGTAACTGGAGTGGGGCATCTAACCCAAAGCGGTAGATGTTATGCCCTAGAAACAGTTGAACTTGGAATGACAGGAGGACCTGACAAAGGAAAAAGAACAATGGGACCAGACCCTATAGAGGTAGAATAACCTGGGGAGCTAGGAAAGGATCCAGCTCCAACTAGTAAAGTAAAAGAGCCGGTGAATGAGAAGGAAGCGTGCGAGTTTTTAAAGTTTATCAAGTATAACGAGTACAGTGTAGTAAAACAGTTGCACCACCAACCGGTAAGGATTTCAGTTCTTTCATTGCTGTTAAACTCAGAGCCACACCAAAATGCTCTGCTGAGAATTTTGAACCAGGCTTATGTGGCTAACAACATATCGGTGGAGAAATTAGATCGATTGGTGGGAAACATCATAGCAGATGATTATATCTCTTTCAGTTCTGATGAGATACCGCCAAATGGAATATGACCCACTAAGGCTCTTCATATCACTACTACCTGCAAGGGGCACATTCTACCCCGAGTATTCCTCGACAATAAATCTTCTCTGAATGTGATGCCTTTGGCAACCTTGTCAAAGCTGCCAATTGATATGACCTACATGCTACCGAGTTATACCGTTGCAAAGCCTTTGATGGCACTTACCAGAAGGTGATGGAAAGCATCAAAATCCCACTTCAGATAGGCCCATGTACCTATAAGATTGAATTCCAGGTGATGGATATCACCCCATCTTACAATTGTTTACTGGGAAGGCCGTGGATTCACTCTGCCAGGCCTGTGTCATCATCTTTCCATCAAAAGCTAAAATTTGTAATTGAAAGATGTTTAGTCAGTGTGTCAGGAGAAGAAGATATTGTAGCCTCTGCATATAGATACTCCTTACATAGAAGTGAACGAAGATGTTGTAGAATGCTCATTCAGGTCGCTGGAATTTGTCAACACTGTTCATCATCGATGAATATAAAATTCCAGAGCCAAGGCTATCCAAGAATACCAGGTTGGGGTTGAAGATGACAGTTGGAAAAGGTTGTCGAGTCGAAAAAGAACTAGGAAAATATCTCCAAGGAATGGCTAAAGCAATCCAAGGAGGTTGGCCTGATTTTCGGGTATAGATGTGGAATGGGAACCCATGATGTAGACACCTAATTTTGTCCGGACCACTAAACAGGTATGTTTTCTTCCTATATTGATGTTTCCGAGTGTAAAAAGACTCTTTTCATCCTGCAGGTGGTACTCCGAGACTTATTTTAAGAGGGCGAGCATAAAAAGTCAAACTTGAAAAAAAGTAAACCTCGAAAAAAGTCAACCCCAAAAAAGTCAACCCCAAAAAGTCAACTACTAAAAAAGTCAATCCACTTTCAAAATCAAGATTTTAAGTTCAATTGAAAAATGGCGAAAGAATTTTGATAATCCGAGTTCTACATTGAAAGATATGGAGTTCGGAAGTTGGGATTTGGAGATTCAGTAGAAAAGAAACCCGAATCCGAGAAATTTGGGGAAAAGTGCTTAAACGATCAAACTGCTCAAAATTGAAGGTTCCAAATGAAAGATAAGCACTGACTACGGGTAATGGTGAAGTCACTTGCAAGAAAAACCGAAAGAAAAGTCAATCCGGGAGAAAACCGAGAATTAGGGTTTTTAGTGGATTTCGGTGAAATCGGGAAGAATCACAGAAATGGCCCGACTTGGTAAGACCAAAGCCCCCAATGGATGAAGAATGGTTAAAAAGGATGGCCCAAGGCTCAGATTGAAGAAAATCTGAAAATCGGATTTGTTTTGAGCAAAACCGGGTTTCGGAGGTAAAAGGGCAAAATTGGAAAAATTTGGGAAAAATAGCAAATGGACTCCGAAAATTATGGAAAATTTGTCAATATCATTCTTAAATCATTTGAAGGAGATTGGCGAAAGAAAATCTTGATTCCGAGTTCGTTTGCAAAATGGCCAAATCCCGGGCTTCTTATGCAGTAATTCAAAAAGGAAAATCCCGAAAAAATAGCAAATGGACTCCAAAAATTCTGAAAATTGGCAAATCTCATTTTTAAATTATTTGGAAGAGATTGGCGAAAGAAAATCTTGATTCCGAGTTCGTTTGCAAAATGGCCAAATCTCGGGCCTCCTATGCAGTAATTCAAGTTGATAAGTCCCTAAAAAATACCAAATGAACTCCAAAAATTATGAAAACTTCCAGATCACACTTTTTAATTATTTTGAAGAGATTGGTGAAGAAAAATCTTGATTTGGAGCTCGTTTAAAAAATGGTAAAATGTAGGGGCATAAAAGGGCATTTTTGGGAAGAAAAAATCCAAATAAATAGCAAACGGACTCGGATAATTTTGAAAACTTCCAGAACTCAATATTTTATTATTTTGGAAGTATTAAAAAAAGAAAAATTGAATTTGGAGTCCGTTTGATATTTACTTGCATCCGGGGGGCAAAATGGTCATTTCACCCAAGCAACCGAAAAGGGCTTTTTTTGGCCCTTCAAAAAATCAGAGTTGGGCTGGAAAAGAGAAGTGCTGGCATGCCCAAGCCCAAAGAAAGGAGGAAGCTTCTAATTTTTTTTTTTTTTTCAATCAAGTGGTTAAAAATCAAGAGTTAGTTAACCATTCTCTTTGATCAAACCATGGTGATTAAACCACATAGGTTAAGAAAGATGTCAACATTTTTCTTGGATAGCTGTAATTTGAGAGGGCTGAGATTCTAATCTAAGGGTGGTAATTTCATGACTTTTCATCTTGAATTATTGGCCATTTGATGGAAATTAGGTTACACAAAAATGACAACATCTTGGAGTCCATATATACCCCATTTTCTGCCAGCCCTAGAGCACAAGCAGATTTTGATTTTTTCTTTTCCATTTTGGCTGATTTCTCTTAGTTTTTCTTAGTCTTTATCTTCTTGGTTGAGAGCAAAAAAGAAAAGTTTAGAAAAAAAAGTAAAGTTTGAAGAGAAAAGCTTGAAATATTAGCTTCTTGAGGTTGCTCTTGAGCACCAACTCTTGCACTTTCATTTTCTATTCTTGTTTTTGCTATTTTAATCTCTACTTGGTGAGTTTTCATTTTAGAATAATGTTTTTTTGTTCTTCCTTCATTTTCTTTCTTAAGTATATTTTATTTACATTTTGTTTTTACAATAAACTCACCATGGCCAAATGGCCTACATTATTTATTTTAAGTTGTTGTGTTGATTCATTTTACCATATTGTTTATGCTATTTTCTTTCTTTTTTTTTTGTTTTAAATGTTATGTTATTTCATGTTCTTGAGTTATATTTTAATTTGGTTGCTTTGTTTGTTTCCATTTATGTCTTAGATATCATGTTTTTGCATTTTAATTTTCTGTTTTCATGTTGTTTAAATTTGAGCATGTTTTAGAGTTAGCATATTAGGTGTTTGTGAAAATGCTTGTGTGATTCTTTGCATGATTCTTGTTTTATATCCTAGTTGAGCATGTTTTAGATCTAGTATATTAAGTGTTTGTGAAAATGCTTGTGTGATTTTTGCATGATTTAAGTGTTATGCCTTAGTTTTTCATGCTAGTATGCCAAGTGTTTGTGAAAATGCCATGCTTGTTGGAGCTTGAGGCCATTTGGCTACTCCATGTGTTTTGCATTGTGTGTTGCATTTTTTTTGTCATGCTAGTTGTTAGGTTTTTGCATTTGCATGATATTTGGTTGGATTTTTGAATTAAGCATGCCTTGTGTTTGTGAAAATGCCATGCATATTTTAGGTCTAGGTTACATTAAATGCCATGCAAGTTCATTTAGGTCTAGGTTACTTTATGAATGCCATGCATTTTTTCCATGACATTTAGGTTTAAATCCATGCATTTCATGCATTATGTTTGCTGCATTATTTCATGCATTTCATGTTCATGCCACTTGAATAATGACTTGAGCCAATTAATGGTTCAAGGTCATGCTCTCTTGAGCACACTTGTGGAAAATTAAGTTTGTCAAATTGATTATTCTACCTTTGTGATTTTTTTTACTTAGCCAATTTTTATCTAACCTTCAAAAAGTCCTAGCTACTGCTTTCAAGTCATTTTATGAGTTTCAAATATTTTTACTTTGGTTTTTAAAAGATTTTATCAAAGGCAAAAAAAAAAAAAATGTGTTGGCAAAGCAGTTTTTTTTTCTCCTCCAAAACTCGTACATCTCTGATTTTTCTGGGAATTCATCTTTGATCAAAAAATTAAGCCAATTTTTTCTCATGTAGTTTTATATGTCCTGAGTCTCCAGTATTATTTTTAGAATTTTTTGAATTTTTAAAATAGGGTGAAAAAATCGTGGATAAAAACTGGACAGTGGAGTCAGAATTGAATTTAAAGAAAAACAAAGCAGTTTTTTCTCCTCCAAAAACTCGTAGATCTCTGATTTTTCTGGGAATTCATCTTTGATCAGAAAATTAAGCCAATTTTTTCTCATGTAGTTTTATATGTCCTGAGTCTCCAGTATTATTTTTAGAATTTTTGGAATTTTTAAAATAGGGTGAAAAAATCGTGGATTAAAACTGGACAGTGGAGTCAGAATTGAATTTAAAGAAAAACAAAGCAGTTTTTTCTCCTCCAAAAACTCGTAGATCTCTGATTTTTCTGGGAATTCATCTTTGATCAGAAAATTAAGCCAATTTTTTTTCATGTAGTTTTACATGTCCTGAGTCTCCAGTACTTTTTTCAGAATTTTTGGAATTTTTAAAAATAGGGTAAAAACATCGTGGATTAAAACTGGACAGTGGAGTCAGAATTGAATTTAAAGAAAAATCATTTTTCTGTTTTGGTTAATTTACTTAGAGTGGGCTGATTAGGAGGGTTAGCTACTGACTTAGGGTGATTTCTAAGCCTTTTTAAACTCTAAAAATGTTTTTTCAAGTCCTGGGTTAAGGGTAGCCAAGTCCGGATTTTTTTAAACTTAAGAAATTAGAGCCATTTAAAAAAAAATTTAGCCCAGTTTTTATTTTTTATTCAAACTTCTCAAAATTGTTTTCAAACAATCACAAAGTATTTTGGTTTTAGAATATTTAATTTGACATATTTTCCTAAGGTAGCCGAATATCTTGATTAGATATACGGATTTCCTTAATTAAAGGAAAAAATACATTTCATGCATTGCATTTTTATATTCATGCATTTTATATAATATGTGATTCTTGCCATAATAATTTCTATGATATTGTTGTTATTTTGATTTATATTTTTTGATGTTACATGGTTTATTATATGGTTTTGAATATTTCATGATATCCTATGCTTTTATTTAGTTATTTTTATTTGGTATATACTATGTTCATGCATTATTATTTTCATGCATATTATATGATAGCATCATTTTATTCCATGTCATTTAAATTATATGCCATACCATTCATATTTGTCATGTCATTTAGGTTGCATTATATTATTTAGACTGTACCATGTCATTTTATTTATGTCATGCATATATATATATATTCATTTATTTAAAATGTTTTCAAAAAGATAATGGTTTTCAATAAAAATAAAGATATTCCCGAGTTAAAATAATTCATGAGTTCTCTACCGGGTTTGCTGGAGGGAATTTCATCAATTATCATTAATAAAGGAATATCTTTCTTTCAAAAAAAAGAATGATTCGGAAAGTTTTTTCAAAACTAATAAAAATTTCTATATTTTGCCACGTTTGTTGGGGAATATAGGAAAATTTTGAATTTATAAATTCCGGATCATTTTCAATAAAAAATAAAATTATTTTTCTTTAAATTGGGAATTAATTTGAAATACTAAATTTAAAACCAATTTTTACCGAGACTTGAGATAACACACGATTAATAAGGTACCGATTTATACGGGCGTTGTGGGGGTGCTAATCCTTCCCCACACGTAACCGACTCCCGAACCCGCTTCTTTGATTTCTCTGGTTTTAAATGCAGACTTGAAATTGGTTTTTAAAATATTTTATAAAACCGGTTTTAATAGGTGGCCGATCACACCTAGCTAAAAAAGATTGGTGGCGACTCCATGTCTTTTTTAAGGTCATTTTCAAAACCTTCATTTTTCTAGAGGAATTAAGTCGACTTTTCCTTGTTTTTTTTAATGTCACGCTTAACGAATAATAAAGTCTTGCGATGAGACATCGTTATTTTTTAGGTTGCGACAGCTTGGCGACTCCGCTGGGGAATTTTAGAGAGTCAGGCTTAGAGTTAGTCGTGTGTTATCAAAGTCTCGGTTTTGTTGGTTTAATTGGTATTTAATTTTTATTCCCATATTTCTTTGAAAATAAAAAAAAAAAAGAGAGAGAATTTTGAAAATAAAAAAATGTTTTAATATGTCCATATTCATGTGCATTCATATTATTAGTTGTTCCCTGTTAATTTTGTTGCGTATATTTATATGTTTGTTTGAGTGATGCTTTACATTGTTTAAGTTTAGTGGGGTATTTAGAATAAGGGTTGTAGAATAGGTGGTGACAGGTTTGTTTTGTTCCTCCACACACACTACACGTGCATTTGCATAACATGAATCCTCTACCCGGGTTCCGTCCTTTTAAGTGGGAGTAAAGTAACTACGCCTTCGTGATGATCCTCCGTATGGGCTAGTGAAACACTTTCGGAGTATAAAGTACCTAATGCCTTCGTGATAATCCTCCGTACGGGCATAGGAAACTATACTCTAACGAATTGAACCCGCTTTTATCGGGGTGCCTTACTAGCATTCACCGGCGACAGTGAGGAACAATTCGGAGCCTTAGAACCAATTCACCTTCATATAGTGAACCTAGGCGAAGCTATGCCAGATTTCTGTTAGATACCCGAAGTTTAAGACACATGGAGGAACATTTCCAACCTTTTACCATCTTTCTATATGTTAGATACAAATTGGGTGATGATGAACGAACATCATACCACTCGTATTTTTTATTATTTTGTCCCAAAGGCGTTGTAATGCCGTAGCTCTGTTTAAATTTTGGGACATTTTTTTTAAGCATGTTGTTATTTATGTTATATTTGTGAATTTATTTCCTTACTAATCTATTTCTTTCTGTTTTCTTTTCCTTGGCATGCATCATAGACATCATCATACACTTGAAGTTTATTGGCCTCGGGATAGTTATCAACCCAAAGGACTTTCATGGAGGACCAGGTTATTTCAGTGATAGAAGATCATGCAGTAGTCAGGGCACAGTCAGAAAAAAATCAGAGGGAGGATGGAGATTGCCTCAAGAAGGGTTATGTGTCAATATTGCCGGAAAGGGTCAAAGTGGATCCTAGACAGAATAATCTCCGAGGGTTAGCCGACATTTGGAACCAGTGGAATGTATCAGAGAAAGAAGCCTTCACTCAGAAGTATGGAGACATAGCACTCTTAATTCCGATTCAGGTCAATAGTGGGTTGATTCAGGCTATGGTACAGTTCTGGAATCCTGCTTATAGATGTTTCACTTTTAACGAGGAGGATATGACACCACTGATCGAAGAATATTCGACACTGTTACGTATTGAATGTCCTAATCTTGATCGGATATATTTGAAGGAAATGAAACCTTCAGGTCTTAAGAAGAAAGTGGCTAGGATCACGGGAATGGATACAACATGGGTTGAGAGTCATGTGGACACGAAGCAGAAAAATGGGTGCATTCCGTGGGAAACTCTCCGACTGTTGATATTGGGTTGTTCTGACAAAGCAAAAGCCAGGGACATCTTCGCTCTAGCTATCTACGGGTTAATCATATTCCCGAAGATATTGGGTCATGTGGATATAGCCGTGTTTGATTTCTTTGAAAAGTTGGAACAAAAGATCAACCCATCTCTGGCCATCATAGCTGAATCTATCCGATCCTTGAATTTTTGTAAAAGGGCCGGACACGGGAGGATCAAGGGGTGTGTACAACTCCTTTATATTTGGATTCAAAGTCACTTTTGGAAGATAGAAAATGTTTCTTTCAAACCATACATGAAGACTTTAGTTCCGATTAGGGAATTCCTTCAAAATGATTGGCCTAAGGAAGGGAATGAAGAGAAATGGGTCAACATGTTCCGAAATCTAAAAGGGGAGATGGTGACTTGGAGAGCTCCATGGATGGTTCCTGTGCCGATTATGTACAAATGTGGGGACAACCCGGGAGTTCCACTGCTCGGAATTTGGGGGTCTGTGAGTTATGCGCCCCTGTTGGTGCAAAGACAGGTTGAGTCTCGGCAATTCACACCCATGACTCATAATTTAGGATCATCAGAGTTCACTTATGGGGAAGATGGATATTCTGGAAAAGTGCGGGCAGCGATCGAAGCATGGAAGAAAACTCAACGGATAAAAGTGGCCAGATATGCCGACACCGTCACACCTGATTATTTGGTATGGAGGAAATTAAGGGTTAATGATAGACTATTGACATCAGATGGGGAGGAGATCCAGTTCATAAATTCGCCACCGAGGGAAATGCCATCAGAGTTAGAAATTACAAGAGCAGAATTTGAAAAAGAAAAGGCCCGTATGAGTAAAGAAATTGCCCTACTGCAAAAAGAGCTTGGAGACATGAAAAATAGGGAATCAGCTCGGGAAAAAGAGAAGAAACAGATTAAGAGAGAAAGGGACACCGTTAAGGACGACCTTCGAGAATTACATTTGGAGAACAAGAGGTATCGCTTCGAGCTCAGGTTTGAGGGGACTCTCAAGACTTCCGGGGAATGGGAACAAGAAGTCAAAAACCTCAAAAAGGAGAAGAATTATTGGGTAGAAAAGGCGAAACACGAGGAAGCCCGAGCAAATCAACTTGAGAAGCAAGCTAGGGAGAGCTTACAGGATGATGCTTCTGTTAACACGTCTAAGGGCCGTGAACAAGTAGGGATCAGATGGAAGAGCAAGGCAGTTAAAGGAGGACATTGAAGAATGTCCAGGATCCGAGGGAGTTATTATAGGACTAGTATCTTGTAATAGTTTTTAGGAGAGACGGATTATCATGATCTTTTGTTCTAGGAAATCAATGAAAGACCGTTTGGTTGGAATTATCCCGGGGCCAATACTCACTTTGTTCATATTCATTCATTCATTTATTCATTTTTTATAAAATAAAAATTGTGTCAATAATTTCTAATCCATGGTTTTTTTTTAAAAAAAAAATTAAAGGTACAATTGGTCGCACTCAGAAAGAACCAGATTTCCAACACTCTTACAATACTCGATCTCGAACAAAAGCCATGGAAAATGATCAGCTTGCCAGAATTGAGAGAACGGAAAGAATCCAGAAAGAACTACAAGAACAGTTGACTAAGTCTCAAAAAGAGACACGAGAATAGATGACAAAGCTCATGGAGATGATGAGCAATATGATGAAGCAGAAGTGGCCTGGAGAGAATTCAGCTGCTGGAATGGGGGCAGTAAATCAGGAGGATAGACCAGAAGTGGTACAGAGAAATGGCCAGACATCCCAACCTACGGGAAATGAAATTCCAACTGGGACAGCATCCTACATCTACATCCAGCCGGCGGCCGAACCACAGAATTTCGGTCCAAAAAGGGGTAACATCAGAGCTGATCCAATTGAGGTTGAGGTTCCAGACTTCGAAGAAATGGCAGAGAAGGAAAAGGCCAAAATGACCGAACTGAAGAGGGTCGAAACTGCTGAATCTGAGAAGAAATATCAGTTGTTGGAAGAAAGGCTAAGAGTAGTGGAAGGAGCAGAGTTGTTTGGCAGCCTAGATGCCAAAGAGATGAGCCTGGTACATGATCTAATAATTCCACCAAAGTTCAAAGTACCAGATTTTGAAAAGTATAATGGGACCACCAACCCATCCGCTCATCTGACTATGTACTGTAGAAGGATGACAGGGCATGAGGATAATGAAAAATTGCTTATTCATTGCTTCCAGGATAGCTTAACAGGGTCAGCCACCCGATGGTACAACCAACTCAGTCGTACCAAGATTCGTTCATGGACGGATCTGGCCAGGGCTTTTATGGAGTATTATAAGCACGTTTCTGATATGGTACCAGACAGGCTGTCATTACAGAACATGGAAAAGAGGTCCAATGAGACCTTCAAGGAGTATTCACAGAGGTGGAAGGACCTGGCAACACAAGTGCAACCCCCTTTAACCAACAAAGAAACCACGGTGCTTTTCATCAACACATTGAAGGCACCTTATTATGACAGATTGGTGGGAAATGCTACCAAAGATTTTGCGGATATGGTAATATTTGGAGAAATGATTGAGTCAGCCATTAAGAGTGGAAAGATGGAAGGGGGTGAGTCTGCTACCCCAAAAAGAGCTTTTCCTACAAAGAAAAAGGAGGAAACCCATGCAGTAAGCTTCAACCAATATCCTTACACACCTCCAACACCACACACACCACCGAGGCCTTATACCCCTACCACACCTTATGCACCTCCTACACCATACACACCATGCCCGGGGTATAATCCTTATTACCCTAATATCAACCACCTTACCCAAAACCCGTTCCCTTACACCAATATACCACAACAGCCATTCCCAACTGGCATATCCCCTCAAATCACCCTTCCTAGAAATACTATTCCTAACACACAAGGGCCTGCGCGTAATGACCAACGTTCACCAAGGAACGATCAAAGAACCCAATTTGATCCGATTCCCACTACTTACGGTGATCTATATCCAAAACTGTTACAGGGTCAACTTGTTGCACCTGTGTACCTAAAACCTTTGACACCTCCATATCCAAGATGGTACAATGCAAACACCAACTGTGCATACCATGCGGGAATCCAAGGACATTCAATTGAAGATTGCCTAGCCTTCAAAAGGAAAGTCCAAAGCTTGATTAATTCAGGGGTAGTGAAGTTTGGATCAAAAAATGGGCCGAACGTAGCTGGAAATCCGTTGCCCAATCATGCTGGGAATCAAGTAAATGCAATATTGACCGGAGGGGACAGAAAATTAAAAAGGGATATTGAGGAGGTTAAGACTCCAATGATGACAGTATGGGCTGAAATGGTCAAGGCAGAATTGGTGGAAGGTACGGAAGATCTGAAGATGGTTGCAGGAGGGGTGCATGATTGGTGCCCGTTCCATAAGAGTGAAAGCCATGACATACAGAACTGTGGGGACTTCCGGGTTAAAGTCCAAAGAATGATGGATAGTGGGGTAGTCCAATTCTATGAGGAGATAGAAGGGGAAATAGAAGTCATTGAAAATACAAGTGGCTATGGGATAGGAAGACCCCTAATCATCTACTATGATGAACCGGAGGAAAAAGTTATGCCAGCCATGGAAGAAAATCCGCCCAAATTAATCATTGATTTACCTGTTTCCTTTCCATACAAGGAAAACAAGGCTACACCATGGAAATATGACTGCAGTATGGTTATGCCCGGGTCTTCAGTCCAACAGGATATTACAGGTGTGGGGCATTTAACCCGAAGTGGGAGGTGTTATGCTCCGGAGGCTGTTGAACAAGGGGTAGCAGGGAAAGACAGAGGAATTGACAAAGGGAAGAAGGTCGTCGAGCCAATCCACATTGAGATGGATTTGCCAGAGGAAACAGAGAGGGGATCAGCCCCGGTTAATAGAATCAAAGAGCCAATATGTGAAAAAGAAGCTTGTGAGTTCTTGAAATTTATAAAGCATAGTGAATATAGCGTGGTTGAACAACTGCAACGTCAACCAGCTAGGATTTCAATCTTATCTTTGCTTTTAAATTCAGAACCACACAGAAAGGCTTTATTGAGAGTATTAAATCAAGCGTACGTGGCCAATAATATATCAGTGGAAAAGCTGGATAGGTTGGTGGGAAACATCGCAGCTGATGACTTCATATTCTTCAGCTATGAGGAAATACCACCCAATGGTATTGGATCAACAAAAGCTCTCCATATAACCACTACTTGTAAGGGGCACATATTACCGAGGGTCCTTCTGGACAACGGTTCTTCACTAAATGTGATGCCTTTAGCAACTTTATCCAAGTTACCAGTGGATTTATCTTATATGATACCAAGTTGCACGGTGGTCAGAGCTTTTGACGGAACCAGAAGGGAGGTTATGGGAACCATTGAAGTTCCTTTGGAAATAGGCCCGTGCACATATACAGTGAACTTCCAGGTTATGGATATCAATCCATCTTATAACTGTTTGTTGGGAAGGCCATGGATACATTCAGCTGGGGCTGTACCCTCGTCTCTTCACCAGAAACTAAAATTTGTGATGGAGGGCCGGTTGATTACGGTATCAGGAGAGGAAGACATAATAGCCTCCGCAACCACTGAATCTCCTTATGTGGAGCCGAATGAAGAGGCCGTGGAGTGTTCTTTCCGGTCTTTGGAATTTGTAAATGCAGTTTTTGTCGTTGAAGGACAAAAAATTCCAAAACCAAAGCTGTCCAAGAACACAAGGTTGGGAGTAAAAACCATCGTAGGAAAAGGCTGCAGGGCAGGAAAGGGTCTGGGGAAATATCTTCAGGGGATGGCTCGAGCCATAGAGGTAAAAGGAAAAAAGGATCGATTTGGCTTAGGATATCTTCCAAAGGCCCATGAGAAAAGAAGACAGGTTGAAAAGAATCGACAAAGGAGGATGGCACGTTTTGCGGGTATGGATATTGAGTGGGAGCCTATGACTTCCCACCTATCCTTCACAACTTCCGCTCAGCCGGTTCTCTGTTCGGAGAAAAGAATTCTGATGATGTACTTGTGATGATAGAGAAAGCCTTCAAGAAATTCCAGGTGAATGGTGATGAACAGATGAATGATGTGGAGATCTGCATGACTGGGAAAGACAGAATTGAAAGAGAAAGTGCTAGCTGGATGGTGCGACCTTGTCCACCAGGATATAGACTAACCAATTGGAGTGCGACTGAGTTGCCCATAGTCTTTAAGTCTATTCCAAAGTAATACTTTTAAAAAGCAATCTTAATTATCTTTACCCAGAGATATTAAGTTTTTTCTGTAATGGGCTTTTTAAACATTTTCATTCAATAAATAACAAGCACAATGCATTATCCATATTGATGTGTCCATATTCTTTCATTTTATTCATTTTGTTTTCTATATATATTTTCCTATATTGTTTTTCTCCACCTATTTACAGGTGTACGGATGCGGAATATGAGGACCCTCCTGTCAGTAATTCTGAAATTGATTTTGAAAGACCCATTTGCACGGGTGATTTTGAGGCTAATGAAGATACTGAAGATTATGGTCTACCTCCGGATCTATTGAGAAAAATAGAACAAGAGGAGAAGCAAGTACTTCCTCATAAGGAATTATTGGAAACAATAAATTTGGGAAATGATGAAGAGATAAAAGAAATCAGAATTGGAACTTCATTGTCACTATTAATAAAAAGTGAATTGATAGCTTTGCTCCTGGAGCATGTGGATGTATTTGCATGGTCATACCAAGATATGCCAGGGTTAGATCCGGATATTGTGGTTCATAAGCTCCCTTTAAGGCCAGAGTGCAAGCCGATTCAGCAAAAGTTGAGAAGAATGAGGCCTGATATGCTGTTAAAGATAAAAGAGGAAGTGAAGAAACAATTTGATGCTGGATTCCTAGAGGTGGCAAAATATCCGGAATGGGTGGCAAATATTGTTCCAGTACCGAAGAAGGATGGCAAGGTGCGGATGTGTGTTGATTATCGAGATTTGAACAAGGCCAGCCCTAAAGATAATTTCCCTTTGCCCCATATTGATACTCTGGTGGATAATACAGCAAAGAGTTCTTTATTTTCTTTTATGGACGGATTCTCAAGATACAATCAAATCAAGATGGCACCGGAAGATATGGAGAAAACCACATTTGTTACAATGTGGGGCACTTTCTGCTACAAAGTAATGCCATTTGGATTGAAGAATGCTGGGGCAACATACCAGAGAGCCATGGTGACCTTGTTTCATGATATGATGCATAAGGGAATTGAGGTCTACGTTGATGATATGATCGCAAAGTCACAAGGAGAAGAGGAGCATATTGCGAATCTTAAGAAGCTCTTTGAACGATTAAGGAAATTTAGACTCAAGCTAAATCCGGCAAAATGCACTTTTGGAGTCACCTCGGGAAAGTTGTTGGGTTTTGTTGTCAGCAAAAGAGGAATTGAGATTGACCCAGATAAAGTGAATGCCATTCAGAATTTGCCACCACCTCGCACTCAAAAGGAAGTAAGAGGCTTTCTAGGGAGATTGAATTACATTGCTCGGTTTATTTCACAGTTGACCGACAAATGTGATCCAATATTTAAGTTACTTCGAAAGCGTGATCCAGGAGAATGGGATGAAGGGTGTCAGATTGCTTTTGAAAAGGTTAAGCATTATTTATCGAACCTACCGGTATTAATGCCGTCGATCCCGGATAAACCAATGATACTATATTTATCAGTATTTGAAAGTTCCATGGGTTGTGTTTTGGGGCAGCTTGATGAAACGGAAAAGAAAGAACAGGCAGTTTACTATCTCAGCAAGAAGTTCACAGATTATGAGTTGAAATATTCGTCAGTAGAAAAGTTGTGCTGCGCCTTAGCTTGGACTACTCGAAGACTCAGACAGTATATGTTGTACCACACCACATGGTTGATTGCCAAACTAGATCCAATCAAGTACATGTTGGAAGCACCTTCTCTGTCAGGGAGGACGGCAAGATGGCAGGTTTTATTGTCAGAGTACGACATTGTATATGTAAGTCAAAAAGCTATCAAGGGCAGTGCAGTGGCGGAATTCTTAGCAAGTCGGGCAGTGGAAGATTATGAGCCATTGAACTTTGACTTCCCAGATGAGGATTTGATGTATGTGTCGCAAGCAGATGAGATTCCCCTAAAGAATAAAGTGTGGAAAATGTACTTCGATGGCGCATCTAATGCCATGGGGCATGGAATCGGGGCAGTGCTTATATCCGCAGAAGAAGACTGTTATCCTTTCACTGCTAGATTGGATTTTGATTGTACAAACAATACTGCTGAGTATGAAGCATGTACTATGGGCCTTCGTGCCGCAGTGGACAGAAAGATCAAAGTATTGGAAGTTTATGGAGACTCAGCCTTGGTAATTTACCAGTTACGAGGAGAATGGGAAACCCGAGATACAAAGTTAATCCGATACCGAGAACTCATACTGAGTTTATTAGAGGAGTTCGAAGAAGTGAATTTCAATTACTTTCCTCGAGAAGAAAATCGAATGGCGGATGCTCTGGCTACTTTGTCATCAATGTTTAAAGTGAATGAAGGGGCAGAAGTTGTGCCGATCAAGATGAGCATATACGAGTCTCCTGCCCACTGCTTGAGTATCGAAGAAGAAGCAGATGGCCTCCCTTGGTATAACGACATCTTGCAGTACATCAAGAGTCAACAGTATCCAAAACAAGCAACAGAGAATGACAAGAGGACTCTAAGAAGGTTAGCAATGGGTTTTGTTCTAGATGACGAGATTCTCTACAAGAAAGGGAAAGATCAAGTCTTGTTGAGGTGTGTCGGGTCTGCCGAAGCTCGAAGAATCATAGAAGAGGTCCATGAAGGGATATGTGGCACCCACGCTAATGGTCACATGCTTGCTAAACAGATTATGAGGGCAGGGTACTATTGGCTGACCATGGAAGGTGATTGTATCAGTTATTCCCGGAAGTGTCATAAATGCCAGATTTATGCAGATAAGATTCATGTGTCGCCATCACCTTTACATGTCATGACTGCACCATGGCCTTTTTCAATGTGGGGAATGGATATGATCGGACCTATTACCCCAAAAGCTTCAAATGGACATCGTTTCATCTTGGTGGCCATAGATTATTTCACAAAGTGGGTAGAAGCTGCGTCTTATGCAAATGTAACGAAGTCGGTGGTATGCAGATTCGTCAAGAAAGAAATCATATGCCGTTATGGGTTGCCAGCAAGAATTATTTCGGATAATGCTCTCAATTTGAACAATAAGATGATGAGAGAAGTGTGTACTCAATTCAAGATCACACATCATAATTCGGCACCTTACCGTCCGAAGATGAACGGCACAGTAGAAGCAGCTAATAAGAACATCAAGAAGATCGTTGAGAAGATGACCAATGTGTATAAAGATTGGCATGAGATCCTGCCTTTTGCTCTTCATGCATATCGTACTTCGGTCCGCACATCTACAGGGGCAACACCGTTTTCTTTGGTATACGGGATGGAAGCAGTGCTACCTATTGAAGTTGAGATCCCTTCACTTCGGGTTTTGATGGAAGTTGGCCTAGAGGAAGCAGAATGGGTTAAAGCTCGTTATGAACAGTTGAATCTCATCGAGGAGAAAACATTGAAAGCAATTTGTCACGGGCAGTTGTATCAGAGAAGGATGATTCGAGCCCACAACAAGAAAGTTCGTTCTAGACAGTTCCGAGAGGGGGAGTTGGTATTGAGGAAAATTCTCCCTATAGTGAAGGATCCAAGAGGAAAATGGGCTCCAAATTGGGAAGGACCTTATGTGGTAAAGAGAGCTTTTTTCTGGAGGAGCATTGATTCTAACTCGGATGGACGGAGATGATTTTAGACATCCCGTAAATGCTGATGAATTGAAGAAGTATTATGCTTGAAAAAAAAAAAAAATTTGTGTGATGCTGTGCACATGAAAATTCGAATGATTCCAAGTGTAAAAATAGAAATTCTATATACCTATTTCCCCTGAGAATTGCTTTTCAAAGAAAATATTTATGCTTGATATGATGAATGGCCGTTTTTCATATTCCTTCCACTAAGAAGAAATTATCCTTAATCACCCCTTTGAGCCTTAAGAATTATTTCTTTCTTTGAACCTTGATCAAGGATCACCCTCTACACTGGAGGGCAAATGCGAGGAAAGATAATAAAAAATCATGGCAAAAAGAAAGCCATCGAAAAAAAAAAGGGACAGATGTTTCCAGAATGAGTTCTCCTCATGAAGTGATCCTTGATCCAATCACCCTTAAACACATTTTGGGCCTATTTATCCTTCCTTTCTAAAACTAAACCTTGGCCTACATTACATGATTTGAAAGCCCATTTTGATCAAGCATGGATATTTAATTTGAAAGGTTATTCTCAGAATCCATCCCATCTTTTGAATTGATATTTTTACTGTGGAAGCATTTAGAATTCTCAAATGCATGGCAAAAAAAAAAAAGGGAGAGGTTTATGCCGAAAACCCCAAAGGGCGACTTAATACCGAACGGAGGAAACTTGAGTTGAAAACCTGTAAAAGGCGGCTCAAGTACTAATCAAAGTTTTAATCAATGCTCCGTGTAATGGGGAATAAAGCATCTGACAGTCAGAGAAAAGGGGAACAATGCAGTCTGATGTAACTACAGAAGTTAAGAGATTACCCAAGTGAATTGCTCGTTCAAAAGAAATTTCAGATGGTTTGAAAAAGGAGGGGTCCAAGATATTCCGCATCCGGGGCATCTACAGCCTATAACCTTATATTTGTTTCTTATATCCTGGACATTTATTTTTACCATTTTAAAACATTTCTTGCAATAAATTCTTGTCATCCTTTTCATGACAATTTTTGATTGATTCATATTCTTTTTCATATACTTTTAAGATGCATTATGGTTGTTATTAAATTGAATGATGGGATTTCAAAGTATTACTAATGAATAGATTTTAAATCTTGGGAAGGTTTGGAAAGTTCACCAAGAAAAGAAAACAGTGAACGTGGTGGAGACTCCGTCGCGTAGTCAGAAAATCTGTGAACTTCAGCGAGAGAAAGAAGCTGAGATTATTTGACAAGATATCTTGAGTGAAGGATCCCTCAAGTGGGGCATCAATGAACAGTTGAAGACTCTGTCCTCAAGTCATATAATCTGTGAACCTAAAACAAAAAAAAAACCATGGATTAGAAATTATGGCACAATCATTTGATTGTATTTATTAAGAAGCATACGAGCATTTGCAAAAGCATAACATTCTCATCATTGCATTTAGTTAACAGTGCAGATATCAGGCAAGCTTGGACTTCCCCAAGGAGAAACTCGTTTTGTTTCTCAAAAGATTCAGAGCTTGAGACCACCGTCGAGGTATTTTCTTTGTTTTAAATCGAATTCATTCTGTTTTATCAAATGAGTCGAGCCTTGAGACCACCGTCGAGGTATTTCCTATTGTTTTAAATCGAATTCATTCTGTTTTATCAAATGAGTCGAGCCTTGAGACCATCGTCGAGGTATTTTCTTTGTTTTAAATCGAATTCATTCTGTTTTATCAAATGAGTCGAGCCTTGAGACCATCGTCGAGGTATTTTCTTTGTTTTAAATCGAATTCATTCTGTGAGTCGAGCCTTGAGACCACCGTCGAGGTATTTTCTTTGTTTTAAATCGAATTCATTCTGTTTTATCAAATGAATCGAGCCTTGAGACCACCGTCGAGGTATTTCCTATTGTTTTAAATCGAATTCATTCTGTTTTATCAAATGAGTCGAGCCTTGAGACCATCGTCGAGGTATTTTCTTTGTTTTAAATCGAATTCATTCTGTTTTATCAAATGAGTCGAGCCTTGAGACCATCGTCGAGGTATTTTCTTTGTTTTAAATCGAATTCATTCTGTGGGTCGAGCCTTGAGACCACCGTCGAGGTATTTTCTTTGTTTTAAATCGAATTCATTCTGTTTTATCAAATGAGTCGAGCCTTGAGACCACCGTCGAGGTATTTCCTATTGTTTTAAATCGAATTCATTCTGTTTTATCAAAGGAGTCGAGCCTTGAGACCATCGTCGAGGTATTTTCTTTGTTTTAAATCGAATTCATTCTGTTTTATCAAATGAGTCGAGCCTTGAGACCATCGTCGAGGTATTTTCTTTGTTTTAAATCGAATTCATTCTGTTTTATCAAATGAGTCGAGCCTTGAGACCACCGTCGAGGTATTTCCTATTGTTTTAAATCGAATTCATTCTGTTTTATCAAAGGAGTCGAGCCTTGAGACCATCGTCGAGGTATTTTCTTTGTTTTAAATCGAGTTCATTCTGTTTTATCAAATGAGTCGAGCCTTGAGACCATCGTCGAGGTATTTTCTTTGTTTTAAATCGAATTCATTCTGTGAGTCGAGCCTTGAGACCACCGTCGAGGTATTTTCTTGGTTTTAAATCGAATTCATTCTGTTTTATCAAATGAGTCGAGCCTTGAGACCACCGTCGAGGTATTTCCTATTGTTTTAAATCGAATTCATTCTGTTTTATCAAATGAGTCGAGCCTTGAGACCATCGTCGAGGTATTTTCTTTGTTTTAAATCGAATTCATTCTGTTTTATCAAATGAGTCGAACCCTGAGACTGTCGTCAATATATTTTCGCTAGTTTTAAAGACCTCCGGGCACCATTTTTCTTTTGAAAATCGAATTCGTTTTCTTAAGGCGGATCGAGCCTTGATTAGTGAGGGAATTCAATTTAAGGACAAATCTTCAATTTACAGCTTATTATCAAAAAAAAAAAAAAAATTGGAAAATGAAAAAATGATAGAAGAATGAAAAGGAAAACCCCTTTCCCTTTCTTTCACATGTGATATCACTGACCGTACAAAATTAGTGTTGGTTTATCTTTGCCTGATTCCTGATTCTCAGCAATAGCCAAAGAGGGGCAGCTGTAGACACCTAATTTTGTCCGGACCACTAAACAGGTATGTTTTCTTCCTATATTGATGTTTCCGAGTGTAAAAAGACTCTTTTCATCCTGCAGGTGGTACTCCGAGACTTATTTTAAGAGGGCGAGCACAAAAAGTCAAACTTGAAAAAAAGTCAACCTCGAAAAAAGTCAACCCCGAAAAAGTCAACCCCAAAAAGTCAGCTACTGAAAAAGTCAACCCACTTTCAAAATCAAGATTTTAAGTTCAATTGAAAAATGGCGAAAGAATTTTGATAATCCGAGTTCTACATTGAAAGATATGGAGTTTGGAAGTTGGGATTTGGAGATTCAGTAGAAAAGAAACCCGAATCCGAGAAATTTGGGGAAAAGTGCTTAAACGATCAAACTGGTCAAAATTGAAGGTTCCAAATGAAAGATATGCACTGACTACGGGTAATGGAGAAGTCACTTGCAAGAAAAACCGAAAGAAAAGTCAATCCGGGAGAAAACCGAGAATTAGGGTTTTTAGTGGATTTCGGTGAAATCGGGAAGAATCACAGAAATGGCCCGACTTGGTAAGACCAAAGCCCCCAATGGATGAAGAATGGTTAAAAAGGATGGCCCAAGGCTCAGATTGAAGAAAATCTGAAAATCGGATTTGTTTTGAGCAAAACCGGGTTTTGGAGGTAAAAGGGCAAAATTGGAAAAATTTGGGAAAAATAGCAAATGGACTCCGAAAATTATGGAAAATTTGTCAATCTCATTCTTAAATCATTTGAAGGAGATTGGTGAAAGAAAATCTTGATTCCGAGTTCGTTTGCAAAATGGCCAAATCCCGAGCTTCTTATGTAGTAATTCAAAAAGGAAAATCTCGAAAAAATAGCAAATGGACTCCAAAAATTCTGAAATTTGGCAAATCTCATTTTCAAATTATTTGGAAGAGATTGGCGAAAGAAAATCTTGATTCCGAGTTCATTTGCAAAATGGCCAAATCCCGGGCCTCCTATGCAGTAATTAAGCTGATAAGTCCCTAAAAAATACCAAATGAACTCCAAAAATTATGAAAACTTCCAGATCACACTTTTAATTATTTTGAAGAGATTGGTGAAGAAAAATATTGATTTGGAGCTCGTTTAAAAAATGGTAAAATGTAGGGGCATAAAAGGGCATTTTTGGGAAAAAAAATCCAAATAAATAGCAAACGGACTCGGATAATTTTGAAAACTTCCAGAACTCAATATTTTATTATTTTGGAAGTATTAAAAAAATAAAAATTGAATTTGGAGTCCGTTTGATATTTACTTGCATCCGGGGGGCAAAATGGTCATTTCACCCAAGCAACCGAAAAGGGCTTTTTTTGGCCCTTCAAAAAATCAGAGTTGGGCTGGAAAAGAGAAGTGCTGGCATGCCCAAGCCCAAAGAAAGGAGGAAGCTTCTAATTTTTTTTTTTTCAACCAAGTGGTTAAAAATCAAGAGTTAGTTAACCATTCTCTTTGATCAAACCATGGTGATTAAACCACATAGGTTAAGAAAGATGTCAACATTTTTCTTGGATAGCTGTAATTTGAGAGGGCTGAGATGCTAATCTAAGGGTGGTAATTTCATGACTTTTCATCTTGAATTATTGGCCATTTGATGGAAATTAGGTTACACAAAAATTACAACATCTTGGAGTCCATATATACCCCATTTTCTGCCAGCCCTAGAGCACAAGCAGATTTTGATTTTTTCTTTTCCATTTTGGCTGATTTCTCTTAGTTTTTCTTAGTCTTTATCTTCTTGGTTGAGAGCAAAAAAGAAAAGTTTAGAAAAAAAAGGAAAGTTTGAAGAGAAAAGCTTGAAATATTAGCTTCTTGAGGTTGCTCTTGAGCACCAACTCTTGCACTTTCATTTTCTATTCTTGTTTTTGCTATTTTAATCTCTACTTGGTGAGTTTTCATTTTAGAATAATGTTTTTTTGTTCTTCCTTCATTTCTTTTCTTAAGTATATTTTATTTACATTTTGTTTTTACAATAAACTCACCATGGCCAAATGGCCTACATTATTTATTTTAAGTTGTTGTGTTGATTCATTTTACCATATTGTTTATGCTATTTTCTTTCTTTCTTTTTGTTTTAAATGTTATGTTATTTCATGTTCTTGAGTTATATTTTAATTTGGTTGCTTTGTTTGTTTCCATTTATGTCTTAGATATCATGTTTTTGCATTTTAATTTTCTGTTTTCATGTTGTTTAAATTTGAGCATGTTTTAGAGTTAGCATATTAGGTGTTTGTGAAAATGCTTGTGTGATTCTTTGCATGATTCTTGTTTTATATCCTAGTTGAGCATGTTTTAGATCTAGTATATTAAGTGTTTGTGAAAATGCTTGTGTGATTTTTGCATGATTTAAGTGTTATGACTTAGTTTTTCATGCTAGTATGCCAAGTGTTTGTGAAAATGCCATGCTTGTTGGAGCTTGAGGCCATTTGGCTACTCCATGTGTTTTGCATTGTGTGTTGCATTTTTTTTGTCATGCTAGTTGTTAGGTTTTTGCATTTGCATGATATTTGGTTGGATTTTTGAATTAAGCATGCCTTGTGTTTGTGAAAATGCCATGCATATTTTAGGTCTAGGTTACATTAAATGCCATGCAAGTTCATTTAGGTCTAGGTTACTTTATGAATGCCATGCATTTTTTCCATGACATTTAGGTTTAAATCCATGCATTTCATGCATTATGTTTGCTGCATTATTTCATGCATTTCATGTTCATGCCACTTGAATAATGACTTGAGCCAATTAATGGTTCAAGGTCATGCTCTCTTGAGCACACTTGTGGAAAATTAAGTTTGTCAAATTGATTATTCTACCTTTGTGATTTTTTTTACTTAGCCAATTTTTATCTAACCTTCAAAAAGTCCTAGCTACTGCTTTCAAGTCATTTTATGAGTTTCAAATATTTTTACTTTGGTTTTTAAATGATTTTATCAAATGCAAAAAAAAAAAATGTGTTGGCAAAGCAGTTTTTTTTTCTCCTCCAAAACTCGTACATCTCTGATTTTTCTGGGAATTCATCTTTGATCAGAAAATTAAGCCAATTTTTCTCATGTAGTTTTATATGTCCTGAGTCTCCAATATTATTTTTAGATTTTTTGGAATTTTTAAAATAGGGTGAAAAAATCGTGGATTAAAACTGGACAGTGGAGTCAGAATTGAATTTAAAGAAAAACAAAGCAGTTTTTTCTCCTCCAAAAACTCGTAGATCTCTGATTTTTCTGGGAATTCATCTTTGATCAGAAAATTAAGCCATTTTTTTTTCATGTAGTTTTATATGTCCTGAGTCTCCAGTATTATTTTTAGAATTTTTGGAATTTTTAAAATAGGGTGAAAAAATCGTGGATTAAAACTGGACAGTGGAGTCATAATTGAATTTAAAGAAAAACAAAGCAGTTTTTTCTCCTCCAAAAACTCGTAGATCTCTGATTTTTCTGGGAATTCATCTTTGATCAGAAAATTAAGCCAATTTTTTTTCATGTAGTTTTACATGTCCTGAGTCTCCAGTATTTTTTTTCAGAATTTTTGGAATTTTTAAAAATAGGGTAAAAAAATCGTGGATTAAAACTGGACAGTGGAGTCAGAATTGAATTTAAAGAAAAATCATTTTTCTGTTTTGGTTAATTTACTTAGAGTGGGCTGATTAGGAGGGTTAGCTACTGACTTAGGGTGATTTCTTAGCCTTTTTAAACTCTAAAAATGTTTTTTCAAGTCCTGGGTTAAGGGTAGCCAAGTCCGGATTTTTTTAAACTTAAGAAATTAGAGCCATTTAAAAAAAATTTTAGCCCAGTTTTTATTTTTTATTCAAACTTCTCAAAATTGTTTTCAAACAATCACAAAGTATTTTGGTTTTAGAATATTTAATTTGACATATTTTCCTAAGGTAGCCGAATATCTTGATTAGATATACGGATTTCCTTAATTAAAGGAAAAAATACATTTCATGCATTGCATTTTTATATTCATGCATTTTATATAATATGTGATTCTTGCCATAATAATTTCTATGATATTGTTGTTATTTTGATTTATATTTTTTGATGTTACATGGTTTATTATATGGTTTTGAATATTTCATGATATCCTATGCTTTTATTTAGTTATTTTTATTTGGTATATACTATGTTCATGCATTATTATTTTCATGCATATTATATGATAGCATCATTTTATTCCATGTCATTTAAATTATATGCCATACCATTCATATTTGTCATGTCATTTAGGTTGCATTATATTATTTAGACTGTACCATGTCATTTTATTTATGTCATGCATATATATATATTCATTTATTTTAAATGTTTTCAAAAAGATAATGGTTTTCAATAAAAATAAAGATATTCCCGAGTTAAAATAATTCATGAGTTCTCTACCGGGTTTGCTGGAGGGAATTTCATCAATTATCATTAATAAAGGAATATCTTTCTTTCAAAAAAGAGAATGATTCGGAAAGTTTTTTCAAAACTAATAAAAATTTCTATATTTTGCCACGTTTGTTGGGGAATATAGGAAAATTTTGAATTTATAAATTCCGGATCATTTTCAATAAAAAATAAAATTATTTTTCTTTAAATTGGGAATTAATTTGAAATACTAAATTTAAAACCAATTTTTACCGAGACTTGAGATAACAAACGATTAATAAGGTACTGATTTATACGGGCGTTGTGGGGGTGCTAATCCTTCCCCACACGTAACCGACTCCCGAACCCGCTTCTTTGATTTCTCTGGTTTTAAACGCAGACTTGAAATTGGTTTTTAAAATATTTTAATTAATTTTTAAAATATTTTATAAAACCGGTTTTAATAGGTGGCCGATCACACCTAGCTAAAAATGATTGGTGGCGACTCCATGTCTTTTTTAAGGTCATTTTCAAAACCTTCATTTTTCTAGAGGAATTAAGTCGACTTTTCCTCGTTTTTTTTAATGTCACGCTTAACGAATAATAAAGTCTTGCGATGAGACGTCGTTATTTTTTAGGTTGCGACACATGACTTTCCCTCCAATCCTTCACGTTTTTTGCTCAGCAGGCTACTAGTTTGGTGATAAGAATTCCGAGGATGTGATGGTTATGCTGGAACAAGCTTTTGAGAAATTGTATGGGTTTGAAGATAAGCAGCCATATGGAATGATGGTCGGTATGGCCGAAACAGATGAGCTAGGAAAGGAAAGCACTATTTGGATGGTACGTCCGTGCCCTACTGGTTATGAGCTAACAAATTGGAGTGTGACTGAACTTCCCATAGTTTTTAGGTCTACTCTAGTGTAATGCTCGAATCAACCTTAATTGCCTCGCCCAAAGGCATTAAGAATCCTTTGTATGGGCTCATGTTTAAAACTTATCATTCAAATAAGTAACAATCACTATGCATTTTATTCATATTGATGTGTCCACATTCTTTCATTATTGTTGCCTATATGCCTTCCTATATTGTTTATTCCCCACCTATTTATAGGTGCTCGGATACGGAATATGAGGACCTTCCTATCAATAATTCTAAAACTGATTTTGAAAAACCAATTTGTACGGGTGATTTCGATGCTAACAAAGATGTCGATGACTGTGATTTGCCTCCAGATTTGTTGAGAATAATAGAACAAGAGGAAAAACAAGTATTGCCTCATAAAGAACTGTTGGAAGTGATAAATTTGGGGAATGGTGAAGAAATAAAAGAAGTCAAGATTGGGACTGCCATTTCACCATCGGCAAAGCAAGATTTGATAAGTCTACTTTGGGAATACGCGGATGTGTTTGCATGGCCATATCAAGACATGCCTGGGTTGGACCCTGATATCGTGGTTCACAAACTCCCTTTGAAATCAGATTGCAAGATAATTCAGTAGAAGTTGACAAGAATGAGGCCCGAAATGCTGTTAAAGGTGAAAGAAGAAGTGAAAAAGCAATTCGATGCAGGATTCTTAGTAGTGGCAAAATACCGGGAGTGGGTAGAAAACATTGTCCCAGTTTCAAAGTAAGACAACAAAGTATGGATGTGTGTCGATTATCGGGATCTGAACAAGGCAAGCCCTAAAGATAATTTCCTGTTGCCTCACATTGATACGCTAGTCGATAATACCGCCAAGAATTATGTGTTTTTTTTCATGGACAGGTTCTCAGGGTATAATCAGATTAAGATGGCACCGGAGGATATGGAGAAAACCACATATCAAAGAGCCATTTGCTACAAGGTGATTCCATTTGGGTTGAAGAACGCTGGGGCAACATATCAAAGAGCCATGGTAACTTTGTTCCATGACATGATGCACCAAGGGGTCAAAGTTTATTTCGATGATATGATCGTAAAGTCGCAAGGAGAGGACGAACACATTACGAATCATAAAAAGCTCTTTGAAAGGTTGAGAAAATTTCAACTTAAACTCAACCCGACAAAGTGTACTTTTGGAGTTACCTCAAGAAAGCTACCGGGCTTCGTTGTTAGCCAAAAAGGGATTGAGATTGATCCCAATAAAGTGAAAGCTATTCAGAGCTTACCTCCACCTCGTACTCAGAAGGAAGTAAGAATCTTTTTGGATAGGTTGAATTATATGGCTCGATTCATTTCTCAATTGATCGATAAATGCGACCAGATCTTCAAGTTACTCTGAAAGTGTGATCCAGGGGAATGGGATGAAAAATGCTAGATAGCCTTTGATAAGGTCAAGCATTATCTGTCAAACCCACCAATACTAATGGCACCAGTCCCAGGGAAGTCGCTGATATTGTATTTGTCAACATTTAAGGTCCATGGGATGTGTGCTGACGCAACATGACTTAACCGGAAAGAAAAAAAGCCATCTACTATCTCATCAAGAAGTTCGCTGAGTACGAGTTGAAGTATTCATTGGTAGAAAGGCTTTGTTGTGCCCTAGCTTGGACTACTGAGAGGCTCAGGCAGTATATGGTGTATCACACGATATGGTTGATTGCCAAGCTAGATCCCCTCAAATACGTATTCGAGGCGCCTTCATTGTCAGGAAGAACAGCGAGGTGGCAAGTGTTTCTTTTCGAAAATGATATCGTGTATGTGAGCCAAAAGGCTATAAAGGGTAGCACAGTAGCCGAATTCCTAGACTTCCGAGCGGTGGTGGATTACGAGCCTCTACATTTTGATTTCCCCTATGAAGACCTAATGTGTATTTCACAAGAAGAAGGGACTTCCTCTGAGAAGAAAACCTGGAAAATGTATTTTGATGGCGCATCTAATGCCGTGGGGCACAGAATCGGTGCAGTGCTCATAACCCCTGAGGAAGATTATTATATTTTTAGTGGCAGATTGAATTTTGATTGTACAAACAATACCGCTGAGTATGAAGCATGTACTATGGGTCTTCGTGCAGCCATAGAAAGAAAGATCAAAACACTAGAGGTGTTCAGAGATTCAACCTTGGTGATATACCAACTACGCGAAGAATGGGAAACCTGGGATGCCAAGCTAATCCGATGTCGAGAGCTTATACTGAGCTTGATTGAGGAATTCGAAGAAGTGGTTTTCAATTACTTGCCCCGAGAAGATAATTAAATGGCAGATTTTTTAGCCAATTTATCATCAATGTTTAAAGTGAATGAAGGGGCCAAAGTTTTACCAATCAAGATGAGCATATACGAGTCTCCTGTCCACTGCTTGAGTATTGAGGAAGAAGTAGATGGTCACCCTTGGTATTACGATATCTTGCAATACATCAAGAGTCAAAAGTACCCGGAGCAAGCAACAGAAAATGATAAGAGAACCCTGAGAAGAATGGCAATTGGTTCTGTCTTAGATGGTGAAATCCTTTACAAGAAAGGGAAAGACTAGGTGTTGTTGAGATGCATTTTTTCTACTGAAGCTCAGAGAATCCTCGAAGAGGTCCACGAAGGGATATGTGGCACTCACGCCAATGGTCACATGCTGGCTAAACAGATTATGAGGGCAGGATACTATTGGCTAACTATGGAAGGGGATTGCATTCATTATTCTTGGAAGTGCCATAATGCCAGATATATGTAGACAAGATTCATGTTCCGCCATCGCCGCTGCATATCATGACGGCTCCCTGGCCATTTTCGAAGTGGGGAATGGATATGATCGGGCCCATTACCCCGAAAGCTTCGAATGGATATCGTTTCATCCTGGTGGCCATAGACTACTTCACAAAGTGGGTAGAAGCAACTTTTTATGCCAATGTGACAAAGTCTGTGGTGTGCAGATTCATTAAGAAAGAGATTGTGCGATATGGACTTTCGAAAAGAATAATTTCGGACAATGCTCTCAATCTGAACAACAAGATGATGAGGGAAATATGTACCCAAATCAAGATCAAGCATCATAATTCGACACCTTATCATCCGAAAACGAATGGGGCAGTAGAAGCAGCCAATAAGAACATCATGAAGATTGTTGAGAAGATGACTAATGTGTACAAAGATTGGCATGAGATCTTGCCTTTTGCTCTCTACGCATACCGTACTTGAATTCGCACGTCTACGGGTGCTACGCCATTTTTGCTCATATACGGGATAGAGGCAGTGCTGCCTATTGAGGTTGAAATCCCTTCACTTCGTGTCTTGATGGAAGTAGGCCTATAAGAGGCAGAATGGGTTAGAGCTCGCTATGAACAGTTGAATCTCATCAAAGAGAAAAGGCTGAAGGCAATTTTCCATAGGCAGATGTATCAGAAAAGGATAATTCGAGCCCACAACAAAAAGGTTTGCCCTAGGCAGCTTCGAGAGGGAGAGTTGGTATTACGAAAAGTTCTCCCTATCGTGAAAGATCCTCGTGGAAAATAGGCTTCAAATTTGGAAGGACCCTATGTGGTAAAAAGAGCTTTTTTTGGAGGAGCATTGATCTTAACTTGGATGAAAGGTGATGACTTGAGAAATCCCATGAATGCCGACGAATTGAAGAAATACTATGCCTGAAGGAAAAAAAAAGAAGAAAAATGTGATACTGTGCATATGTGAATTCGAATGATTCCAAATGTAAAAGTGAAAATTCCATGTATCTATTTCCCCTGAGGATTGCTTTTCAATGAGAATATTCGTGCTTGATATGAGAAATGACCATATTTCGTATTCCTATCACTAAGAAGAAATTATCCCTAGTGACCACTTTGAGCCTTAGGAATTCTTTCTTTCAACCCTGATCAAGGATCACCTTCCACACTGGGGAGCAAACGCGAGGAAAAATCTCCTTCAAAAAATTATTATGGAGAAAAGAGCAATCAAAAAAGAAAAAAAAGCACAAAAAAAAAAACGTGTGAAATCAAGGAATGGCAAATGAAAGCCAAGAATGAAAAGGAACAAGGTCAAAAAGGAGAGAAAAGTCCAAAAAGGACAAATGATTCAAAAATAAATCATCCTCATGAAATGATCCTTGATCTGATCACCCTTAAACATATTTTGGGCCTATTTATCATTTCTTTCTAAACTCGAACCTTGGCCTACATTACATGCTTTTAAAGTCCATTTTGATCAAGCATGGGTATTTAATTTGAAGGGTTTTTCTAAGATTTCATCCCATCTTTTGGAATTGTCATTCTTACCATGGAAGAATTTAGAATTTGCACATGCATGGTGGAACAAAAAAAAAATGAAAAAGATGAAAAATGAAAAAAAAATGTAAAAGGAGAGGTTTAAGCCGAAAACCCGAAAAGGGCGACTTAAAATCGAGCGCGGAACACTTGGGTTGAAAACTCGCAAAGGGCGGCCCAAGTACTGATCAAAGACTGAATCAATGCTCCCTGTAAAAGGGAGAAAGTATCAAAAGATCAAAGAAAACGGGTAAAGATCAGTCTCAAGCAACAACAAAAGTTGAGAAGTCACCCAAACAAATGTTTTGTTCAAAAGATATTTCAAAGGAACTAAAGCAGAAAGGGTCCAGGATATTCCACGTCTGGGGAATCTATACCTTATCCTTTGCGTTTTCCTTTTAATCCTTGATATTCATCTTTGTTATCTAAACATTTTTACAACGAAGTCTTGTTGGCCTTTTCATGGCGTTTGGCTGTTTCATACCATCTTTCATACATGTTGTGATGCATTTTGAATGTTATCAAATTGAATGATGATTATTAAACTTAAAAATCTTTAAATGAAAGGATTTCTTTGCATTACTGTGGAGTAGATTTAAATTTTTAGAAGAGGTTTGGAAACCACTAAAATTTTGAGAAAATTGAGACAACCGATAATGCTGAGAAACTCATCGAGTAGGGCAAACATTGGATGCACCAAACACGTCAATCCAAGATATAGAGAAAATCTCACCAAGAAGGGAAAATCAGAGATAGATTGGAGACACCGTCACAAAGCCAAAACTTGTGGATCACGATGGAACTATAGAGAAGAGCTCATCAAGTAGAGCAAAAGAGAGATAGGTTGGAAACACCATTACAAAGTCAAAACTTGTAGATCACGATGAAACTATAGAGAAGAGCTCATCAAGTAGAGCAAACAATGGAGTTGAAAAGATCCGTGAATTTTAATGAAATCATGGATTAAAACTCATATC
This sequence comes from Fremontodendron californicum, assembly GCA_030761205.1. Taxonomy (NCBI): domain Eukaryota; kingdom Viridiplantae; phylum Streptophyta; class Magnoliopsida; order Malvales; family Malvaceae; genus Fremontodendron; species Fremontodendron californicum. The sequence continues at coordinate 13,696,510 of JAULJL010000023.1, forward strand.
AATCATGTAATTGCATTCATCCTTAGGGAGCATGCATCTTATAAGAATTTTGCAAAACTTATCATCAACATCATTGCATTCGACTAACGTTGAAGGAACTGTAGAAAGTTTTCCTTTTTAAGCACTTTATATAAAAATTCTTCCAGACAAGACATCCAGAATATGGTTCCTTCCCAAAAATTATATACAGTGCCGTGTGAAAAGAGATTTTTCGAAAACTCTGCCAGGTTGCCTGGGAACTAGATTATCCTAACACATGTCATTTATGTAATTTTTCTGGACAAGACATCCAAAATTTTTTTGGATAAGACATCCAAGACATAATTTCTTCCCAAAAATTATATACAGTGCCGTGTGAAAAAAGATTTTTCGAAAACTTTGTCGGGTTACCAGGGAACTCGATTATCCTGACACATGTCATTTATGTAATTTTTTTGGACAAGACATCCAAACCTCTTGGACAAGACATCCAAAATTTTTCTTGACAAGACATCCAGGACATAATTCATTTCCAAAAATTATATACAGTGCCGTGTGAAAAGAGATTTTTGAAAAACTCTGCCGGGTTGCAGGGGAACTCGATTATCCTGACACATGTCATTTATGTAATTTTTCTGGACAAGAATCGAAACCTCTTGGACAAGACATCCAAAGTTTTTCTAGACAAGACATCCAGGAGATAATTCCTTCCCAAAAATTATGTACAGTGCCGTGTGAAAAGAGATTTTTCAAAAACTCTGCCAGGTTGCCGGAGAACTCGATTATCCTGACACATGTCATTTATGTAATTTTTTTGGACAAGACATCCAAAATTTTTCTGGGCAAGACATCCAGGACATAATTCCTTCCCGAAAATTATATATAGTGCCGCGTGAAAAGAGATTTTTTGAAAACTCTGTTGGGTTGCCGGGGAACTCGATTATCCTAACACATGTCATTTATGTAATTTTTCTGGACAAGACATCCAAATTTTCCTGGACAAGACAACCGAATTTCGGACAAGACATCCAAATTTTCCTGGACAAGACAACCAGACATTTGGGATAGCACATCCAAGATTTTTCCAATCGAACTCGTTTCCTTAAGACGTGTCGAGCCTTGATTAGTCATGGAATTAAAGTTAAGGAAAAATTTTATTATTTTGTTTTAGTCAAAGCTGCACCAAGGTGAAGTAAGGCCCCGAGACTTTCGTCGAGGTATTATCTTCTCTTGCAAATCGAACTCGTTTCCTTAAGACGTGTCAAGCCTTGATTAGTCAGGGAACTCAAGTTAAGGACAAATTGTTGTTTCAAACAAAGCTGCATCAAGATAAGGTAAGGCACCGGGACTTTATTCAAGGTATTATCTTCTCTTGCAAATTGAACTCGTTTCCTTAAGACGGGTCAAGCCTTGATTACTCAAGGAACTCAATTTAAGGAGAAATTTCTTTTATTTATTTTATTTTACAGTTTACCAAAAAAGAAAAATCAAATCAAATAAAAAAAATGAATAAATGAATAAATGGAAAAATGGAAATTCCCTCTCTTATCTTGCACATATGATTTCACTAACCGGCCAAAATTATTGTCTATTTTATCTTTTCTTGATTCTTTATTCTCAGCAATAGTTAAAGAGGGGCAGCTGTAGATACCTAATTTTGTCCAGGCCCACTAAACCAGGCAGATTCTCATTTTCAACTTCTCGGAATGCGAAGAAACTTCCACCATTCCATAGACGGGTCCCCAAGACTTTTATTCGAAGGTTAGAACAAAAAGTCAACTCAAAAAAAGTCAATCGTAAAAAAGTCAACCCTAAAAAGTCAACCACTAAAAAAGTCACTCCCAGTCAAAATCAAGATTTGAAATTGAATTGCACAATGGCGAAAGATTTTTGATAATACGAGGTTTACAACGAAAGATATAGAGTTTGGAAGATGGGTTGCGAAAATTCAGTGAAGGAGAATACCTAATCCGGCAAAGAAATTCAGTGAAGGATAATACCTAATCCGACAAATTTGGGGAAAAATGCGTGTAAACGATCAAATTGGACGAAATTGGAGGTCCCAAATGGAATAAGATCAATAACTACGGATATTGGAAGGTCTAATTTTGGAAAGGAGTAGAAGGAAGGTGCGGTTCGAGGGAAAATAAGGATTTAATAAGAAATTCACAGATTTGGGGGAAACTGTAGAGATGGCCCGATTCGGTAAAATTGAAGCCCCCAGTTGATAAAGAATGAATAAATAAAAATAGCCCAAGGCTCAGTTTGAAGTGGATCCCAAGGAAGAGCCGGTTAGAAGAAAAACGAAAAAACGAAAAAATTCTCGATATTGAAAAGGGGAAAACTAAATCGGAGGGGACTTTGATTGTACAAATTGGGCATTTTTGGACCAACTCAAATTCAATATATGAAAAAGGCATTAGAAAAACAAAATCCAAAAATCGGACCCGTTTTGAGTAAAATCGAGGTTTTGGAGGCTAAAAGGCAATATTGGAAAATCCGTGAAAAATAGGTCCCGAGCTCAGAAAATTATGAAAACTTCCAGATTAGAATTTTATATTGTATGGAAGGAATTGGTTTAGAAAAATCTAGAATCGGAGCTCAAATGGAAAAAGACAAAGTTCAGGTGCACTAACCCGAAAAATCCCAAAGAAAATCCGGGAAAAATAGCAAATGAGCGAAAATTATAAAAACTTGCAGATCTGAGTTTATAATTTTTGGAAGATATTGGTGAAGAAAAATCTAGAATAGAAGCTCGAATGAAAAAGACGAAGTTCGGGTGCACTAACCCGAAAAATCCAAAAGAAAATTTTGGGAAAAATAGGAAACGAGCTCGAAAAATTATGAAAACCTCCAAATCTGAGTTTTATATTTTTTGGAAGAGATTGGAGAAAGAAAATCCAGAATCGAAGTTCATTTGAAAAAAAGGCAAAGTTCGGGTGCACTAACCCAAAATTCCAAAAGAAAATTTCGGGAAAATAACAAACGAGCTTGGAAAATTATGAAGACTTTCAGATCTGAGTTTATAATTTTTGGAAGATATTGGTGAAGAAAAATCTAGAATCAGAGCTCAAATGAAAAAGGCTAAAGTTAGGAGGCACTAAATCGAAACTTTAGAGAAAAATCCGAGAAAAATAGCAAATGAGCTCGAAAAGATGTGGAAACCTCTAGAACCAAGTTTTATATTGGATGCGATGAGTTGGGAAAGAAAAATCGAAAATTGGGGTCCATTTGCAATTAAATAAAGTTTGGGGGTCAAAATGTAATTTTACCAAAAAAACCGAAAATGACCAATTTTCAAATAAAAAAAGTTGAATGGCCTAGAAATTTGTAGGTCATTTTTGGCCAGCAGCTGATCAAGGGAGGAGGGGTGTGATCATCATGGATCCAATGGCCAAAGATGGATAGCAAGATGACATTTTTACAAAGACAAGATTCTCCACTACTTTGCCTACATGGCATTTTAAGCCAATAAGAAGACTCCAATTTGCAAAGCCATGTGAAGGCCATTTGAATAGCATGTGAAGGCAAGGAGATGGTGCCAAGTAGGATAAAAAATGCCACCTAGAAAGATATTTTAATAGGAGGCCATATGATCTTGACAAGTGGAGAAGATATTTTGTAGAGACTAGGGGACAAGAATTTTCTAGGTGGCATTGTTGGCCAATGGGAGGTTAGAATTCCCTATTTTTAAGGGAAGCACTATGCAAATAGGGGACAAGCTGCCTATTTTCAAGGGAAATAGGAATTTAGAGGGAACATTTTTGGCCATGTGGCAATGGATGTTGGAGGAGCATGGGAAGCATGACAAGGGTAAAAAAAATAAAAAGCCACACACATTCACTCTAATATTAAGGGGGTCAGCCAAAGTGAGGAAAAAAAAGGTTCATTTTCACTAAGGCATTTTCATTCTTGAGAGAAAAGGGAGAAGAAAAAAAGAGAGGAGAAAATTTTGACAACTTTGATTTGGAAAGCAAAAGCTAGGTGGCTACTTCTTCCTTTTTTTTTCTTTAATGTTTTTCTTTGATGTTGTGATTCTTTTTCTCCTCTTTTTGTTCATGTGATTTGTAAATTTTTTGATGAATAAAAAAGGTTTTCAAAAATAAATTTGAAAGGTTTCTATCCTTTATTATTCATGCTTTATCAAATAACCAAATTTTGACAATTTTTTTTACATTCCTTTGCATTAGCCGAACCTACCTAGGAGATTTTGTGCTTGTTCTTGCTTGATATTTGCTTGGTTGGTTGGTTGTGTTCATCTCTTGACTCATGATTTATCTATTGTCATATGATTGTGGGTTTTAAAATCATGCATTTCATGACATTTCAACTAGGATTTTGGCCAAGATCAACTAATGATCTCAAGCCAAAATTCCCTTGCCTCTACTAGTTGAGAGATTAATATTTTAGATTGGGTGTTCTCACTTTGGGATTTTTTTTTTACTAATCATCCATGGTCAAAATAAATTGATTTTTTACTGTATGCAGTAGTCATTTTGAGGATGCCATGATATTTTTTCCATGATTTTTAGATTTTTTTTTTTTTTATCATGGTTGAAAAAATGGTTTTTAACAAAGCAGTTTTACCTCACTATCTTCACTTTGGTAAAACTTCGATCATAGTACCTTTGCTCCAAAAATTAATATGATTTTTTCCCATGAAGATGAATATGTTTTTGGTCTTCTGTAATTTTCTCAGAATTTTCTAAAATTTTTTAGAAGGGTAAAAAAATAGATTTTTAAAACTGCCCGTGGGAGTCAAATTTGTTTTTGAGAAGTAATAATTTTCTGTTTTTGTTTGGATACAAGGAGGGGGCTAATTTGGGACCTTAGTTACTATCTTAAGTTAATTTCCAAGTCATTTCATCATAAAATTTGATTTTATAAAAGTCAGGTCAAGGGTGGTCAACCCGAATTTCAAAACTAGAAAAATAAAGCCTTTTGAAATGGGGGTTCGGCCATGAGGCCATTTTCATCCAAAAATCCTAATTTTTTTTTTTTAATTTCGAGTCCAAAGTCTTTTGATTTTGAAAATCAGACTTAATTCTCTTCCAAAGGTACTCGGATACCTTTTTAGGTATACGGATGTCCTTACCCTAAGGAAGAAATGCATCTCCATACATTGCATTTTTAAAAAATGTTTTAAATTTTAATTTGACATAAAACGCGTGTTTTGATTTTCTAAACATTTGGCAAGAATTAGTTCTTAATCTTTGTCAGGTTGCTAGGGAGGTTAGGAAATTCTTCAACGCACGTCTTTATGAAATTGAAAAATATTGGATTTTGTTTTATTCGGAATCATATAAATATCGTAAGAAAGAAATATTTTTCTAGTTTTGCCGGGTTTGCCTAAGAGTGTTGTAATATTTTTCGATGAAGGCTACTTGTATGATTCCTTACATGAAAAATTAATTCCATGATCATGCATGTTCCATGATATTTACATTTGTCATTTTAATTATGAAAATTCCATGTTCATGAAAATTTCATGTTGATGTCATTTTAGGTTCATGTTGCCTTAATTAGATTTTACCATGTCTAGCATGCCATGTCATTCATTTACATGCCAAGTTATCTAGATTATGCCATGTCATTCATTCACATGCCATGTCGTCTAGGTCATGCCATGTCATTCATTCATATGCCATGTCATCTATGTCATGCCATGTCATTCATTCACATGCCATGTCATTAATTCACATGCCATGTCATCTAGGTCATGCCATGTCATTCATATACCATTGTCATTCACATGCCGTGTCATCTAAATTATGCCATGTCATTCATTCACATGCCATGTCGACTAGATCATGCCATGTTAGTCATTCACATGCCATGTCATCAAGAATTTGCCATGTCATTCATATACCATGGTCATTCACATGCCATGTCATCAAGAATTTTCCATGTCATTCATATACCATGGTCATTCACATGCCATGTCATTCATTAGGTCATGTCAAACATGCTATGTCTTTCATTCATATGGCATGTCATTCATTCACATGTCATGTCATTGGTCTATGTCATTATTGTTCATACCATGTCATTCGGCCATGTCATCAAGAATATGCTATGTCATTCTCATACTATGTCATCTTTATGCCTTTTCATTTTGTTTGCCATGTTGATTTCATTCACATGAATTCATCCTTATGCCATGTCATTTAGTTTATGCCATGTCATTCGTTTTGTTTGCCATGTCGATTTCATTCACATGACATTCATTCATGTGCAATGTCATTCATATGCCATGTCATTTTGTTTGCCATGTCAGTTTCATTCACATGACATCCATTCATGTGCCATGTCATTCATATGCCATGTTATTTTGTTTGCCATATCGATTTCATTCACATGACATTCATTCTTATGCCATGTCACTCACATTTCATGTCATTTATTCTTTTGGCTATGTCATTTAAATTTTTTCATGTCATAATAACTTGCTTGCCATGCCATTTTAATCATGCATTAATTTTAATTTGCACATTCATGATCATCCAATTTTTGAAAATTGATATTTTTTTTAAAAAATAAGGCAATATCCCCGAGTTATTATAATTCATGAATTCTCCTCTAGGTTGCCGGGGAGTCTTCATCAACTATATTAACAAAGGGATACCTTTTTAAAAAGAGCATGATGCGAAGATTTCTAAAACAATAAAAAATCTATATTTTACCAGTTTGCCGGGGAATATAAAAATTTTTGCAATAACAAATTCCGGATCATTCTCGAACAAAAATAGGATTGTTTTCAAAATGGGAATTATTTTCAAATAGCAAATCTAAAACCAACTTTTAACCGAAACTCGAGATAACACATGACTAATAAGGTACCGTTTTATATGGGCGTTATGGGGCTGCTAATCCTTCCCCACACGTAACCGACTCCCGACTCCCGACTCTCGAACCCGTACTTGTTTTCTCCGGTTCAAAGCGCAAACTTTGAAATTGGTTTTTAAATGTTTTAATGAATTTTAAAATATTCTTCAAAACCAGTTTTAATAGATGGCCGATCACACCTAGCCAAAAAAGATTGGTGGCAGCCCCATTTCTTTTTCGAGGTCGTTTTCATACCCTCACTCTTTTATTTCAAGAGGAATTAAGTCGTCTTTTCCTCTGCTTGTTTTTTTCCCCTCACTCGAACGGGGTTCCCCCGCAACGGGGATTACGTATCGACATCATTATTACTTCAAAAATGAAATGAATATGAAAAAAATATATATAAAGGCATTTAAATGACAATTAAAACAATACATAAAAAAAAATTTCATTTTACCATTATTTAATTTTTTGGGTGGAATACCATGAAAATTACTTGCAACGAAGACTTTTCTAGACTCCCCAATAATTTGGCGAAATTTAGAAAATTGATCTTTCGCTCCAACACTTCTATAACACTTCATAAAACCAAAACAATACTTCCCCGTGAAAGACCACAAGAATACTCTCCAACAACTTGGTGGAGGTCTCAGGGTCAGCCCCACTTAGTCACACTATCCTTTTTATTTTCTTAGAAAATCAGTTTTATTATCCATAATTTATCGCATCCAATTAAATAGAAATGAATTAAATAAGCAAAGCTGTGTAAAGTAAATAAACAGATCAGTAAATAAATGTGCAAAATAGAAATAAAGGTCAAATTTTAAATATTAGAAAGTTAATGAAAAACATAAATAATTGCTTAAATAAATAAGTAAAAGTGCAATAAAGTAAAGATTGCTGTAACACCTAATTTTGTTCGGACCCCTAAATCAGGTATTTTTCTTCCTAAAATGATGTTTTAGAATATAGAAAAGCTCTTCTCAACATGCAGGTGGTACTCCAAGACTTAGTTTAAGAAGTCAAGCATAGAAAGGCAATCTTGAAAAAGTCAACCCCAAAAGATTTAACTCCAAAAAGTCAACCACTAAAAAGTCAACCCACTTTCAAAATCAAGATTCAAAGTTCAATTGAACAATGGTGAAAGAAATTTAATAATCCGAGGTCTACACTAAAAGATATAGAGTTCGAAAGATGGGTTACGGAGATTTAGTGGAAAGGAAACCCTAGTTCAAAAAATTTGGGAAACAAAATGCTTAAACGATAAAATTGGTCGAAATTGAAGGTTCCGAATGGAAGATAAGCAATGACAACGGAATGGAGAGGCCATTTGGGAGCAAAACTAAAGGAAATGTCAATTTGGAAGAAAACCGAGAATTAGGGTTTTTGGTGGATTTTGGCGAAATTAGGGAAAATTGTAGAAATGGCCCGATTCTGTAAAACTAAAGCCCCTAATTGATGAGGAGTGAGTAAACAAGGATAGCCCAAGGCTCAGTTTGAAGTAATTCCGAGAAAAAGAGCCGATTGGAGAAAAAAACTGAAAAACAAGGAAATTCTCGATGTTGGAAAAAGGAAAAATCAAGTCGGAAGGGAATTTGATTGTAAAAATTGGACATTTTCGGACCAACTCCAATTCAATATATAACAAAGGCACAGAAAAAGAAAATCTGGAAATCGGACTTGTTTTGAGTAAAACCGAGCTTGGAGGTAAAAGGGCAAATTTGGAAATCCGAGAAAAATAGCAAATGAGCTTGAAAAAACACCAAAATGTACAAATATCAATTTTAAATTATTTGGAAGTGATTGGAGAGTAAAAATCCAAAAACGAAGCTCGTTTGCAAAATGGCAAATTTCGGACCCACTTAGCTGAAAATCTAGAAGATAAATCTCGAAAAAATAGAAAATGAGCTCAGAAAATTATGAAAAATTCCAAATCTCAATTTTAAATTATTTGGAAGAGATTGGTAAAGAAAAATCCGGATTCGGAGCTCGTTTGCAAAATGGCAAATTTCGGGCCTACTATGCTGAAATTCCAGAGGATAAATCTTGAAAAAAATAGCAAATAGTTCAGAAAATTATGAAAACTTCTAGATCTCAATTATAAATCATTTTTAAGAGATTTACAAAGAAAAATCCTGAATCGGAGCTCGTTTGCAAAATGGAAAAAGCTTGGGTGCATTAAGGGTAATTTTGGAAGATAAATCCAGAAAAAATAGCAAACGGGCTCAAAAAATTATGAAAACTTCCAAAAATCATTTTTATATTATTTAGGAAGCATTTAACAAATAAAATTTGGATTTGGAGTCCTTTTTCTATTTAATTAGGTTCGGTGGCTAAAAGGGTAATTTTACCGAAGAAACCGAAGAAACCGAAGAGGGCTTTTCTTGCAATTAAAAAAATAGAGATTGGGTTGGAATATGAAGGGGAGGAGGATTTTTGCTGAGTTCTTGCATCCAAAGGCCAAAATTGGATAGTAAGGTAGTTATTTTTTTATCAAGCCTTGGTAATTGTGCCACATGGTCCAATGCATGAGGAGGGAGGATGTAAACATAATGGCAACAGATTTTTGAACAGCTGTATTAGTGAGAGGCTAATCACTTAATCTAAGGGTGATAATTTCACATTTTAAGTATCTTGGATTAAAATTGGCTAAGGAAAAAATGACAACATCCTACACTATTCTAGATGGCCATTCGGCCACAACAAGGGAGAGGGGGTATTTTTCATTTTGGCTCACTTCTTATTGGCTGATCACTATCCATTTGAGAGTAAATAGCTAAGTTTTGAAAAGCAAAGAAAGTTAGAAGAGAAGAAAGGCTTGAAAAATAGCTTTTGAAGGTAGCCAAAGGCACCTAACTCTTGCATTTTCTTTCCTTTTCCATGCTTAACTTGCTGATTTTATTTGATATTTTGTGATTTTATATTGTTTTTGGTTGTGAAATAAATGTTTTCAGACTTCCTCCTAAAGCTCCTCTCTCATGTTTTCCTGAAAAAATCTTGAAAAAACAAATTTTTTTTACTACTTTTTTGAGCTGGCTGAATAGCCTATTCTTTGTGTATGGTTGGTGTTTGATCTTTTTTTCATGTTAGTTGTGATGTTCTAGCATGTTTTGATGTTCTAACTTTTTAAAATAACTAAGATATGGAGCTTGTTTTTTACCTTTTTCATTTACTTATCTTTATTTTTGCTGATTTTATCATTTTGTTTCCATGTCTACTTACTTTGTTTGCCATTTTTAATTTTCTGTTTTCAACATGTTAAGTTGTTCATGCTTTTGTTAATACCATACCATGTGTTTGTGATATTGTCTAGCTATGTTCATTGCATCATGTTTGCTTAGTCTAACATGTTTTCTCTTAAGTCTTGTATTTAGTATGCCATGTGTTTGTGTTAATGCCATGCTAGGATTTCACCATTTAGGCATATGTCCATTTGGCTACCCCTTTGTATTTTGCTTTCTGTGTGCATTTTGATCTTGTTTAGTTGATAGGCTTGCATTTCCATGCCATAATATTGTGTATTTTGATTTAGTATGCCATGTGTTTGTGTTAATGCCATGATAAGATTCCACCATTTTGAAAGTGACCATTCGGCTCTCTCGTGATTCTTGCCTTGTATGTGCATTTTCATCTTGTTAGTTGACATGCTTACATTTCTATGCCATAATATTGTGTATTTGATTTATTATGCCATGTGTTTGTGTTATTGCCATGCATTTTTTAGGTCTAGGTCACATTTGCATTGCCATGCATTTCATGCATGTTTAGGTCTAGGTTGCATTTATTGCCATGTAAGTTCATGTTAGGCATTAGGTCATTTGAATTGCCATGCATTTTCTATGTCATTTAGGCCTTAGATCATGCATTTCATACATTGAACTTGCTGTTTGTTCATGCATCTCATAACATACCACTTTATTTTTGACTTAAGCCAATCAATGGCTTAAAGTCAAGCTCACATGAGCATGCTTGTGGAAAATTAAGAAATTGTCAAGTTGAAATTTCTACTTTTGTGATTTTTTTGTTATTTAGGAAATTCTTGTCCAAATTTTTAGAAATTTTATCTACTGTTTGTAGGTCCTCATAAGAGTCTCCAATATTTTTACTTTAATTTTTGAATGATTTTATCAAAGGCTTAAAAATGATTTTTGGCAAAACAGTTTCTCACCCAGTGTTTTGATTTTCATGATTTTTTTGGTAGGTTATCCTTAGTCTAAAAATTAAGCCAATTTTTTCCCATAGAGTTAGACATGTTCTGAGTCTCCTATACTTTTTTCAATTTTTTTGAAAATTTTAAAATAGGTTAAAAAATCACGTTTTAAAACTAGTCAGTAAAGTCAGATTTTAATTTGAGGGAAAAATAATTTTCTGTTTTGGCTAAGGCATTAAGAGGGGGCTGATTAGGAACCTTAGCTACTGTCCTAGGTTGATTTCTAAGTCATTTTAATCTTAAAAAATAATTTTATAAAGCTCGGGTCAATGGTGGTCAAGTCCGGGTTTTCAAAGTTAAGAAAATAGAGCCATTGTAAAAGGGGATTTCGGCCATGTCATTTTTTTATCCAAGATTTTCAAAATTGTTTTTAAACTAATCACAAAGTATTTTTTATTTTAGAAAATTAAATTTTATGTCTTTTCCTAAGGTAGTAGGATATCTTTTTAGGTATAAGGATTTCCTTATTTAAAGGAAAAAAATACACTTTCATGCATTGCATTTCCCATGATCATGCATATTATATGATATATGATTCTTGCTTTGAATATTTCTATGGTATTGTTATTATTTTGATTTATATTCTATGGTGTTATATTTGTTTGATATATGGTTGTGAATATTCTATATTATCCTATGCTTTTTATTTAGTCATTTATTTTTGTCACATCATTTAGGATTTATTATGTCCATGCATTATTTTTTATTTTCATGATAATATTATTTTATGCTTCATATCATTTCATGTCATTTAGATTATATTTCTATGTCATTTATATTTTATTATGTCATTTAGAATATATTATGTCATTTAAAATATGCCATGTCATTTAGATTTGCCATGTCATTTGAATTACCTTAGGTTATATTATTTCATGTAGAATATATTATGTCACTTAGATTATATTATTTCATTTAGAATATATTATGTCACTTAGGTTATATCATTTCATTTAGAATATACTATGCCATTTAAATTATATCATGTTATTTAGGTTGCATTATATTATCTAGATTTTGCTATGTCATCTTTATTATGTTACACATGTTCAAATTCATTTTTTAAATGTTTTAAAATAAGATAATAATTTTCAATAAAACAAAGATATTCCTGAGTTAAAATAATTCATGATTTCTCCGTCGGCTTTGCTGGGGAGGATATCGTCAATTATCGTTAATAAAGGGATATCTTTCTTTCAAAAAACGAGAATGATTCAGAAAATTTTCCAAATAAATAAAATTTTTATATTTTGCAGCGTTTGTTGGGGATTATAGGAAAATTTTGAATTAATAAATTTCGGGTCATTTTCAATTAAAAATGGAATTATTTTTCTCTAAATTGGGAATTATTTTTAATTGCCAAATCTAAAATCAACTTTTTACCGAGACTTGAGATAACATGCGATTAATAAGGTACCATTTTATACGGGCGTTGTGGGGGTGCTAATCCTTCCCCGCATGTAACCGAGTCCCAAACCCGTTTTTTTGATTTCTCTGGTTTAAAAACGCAGACTTGAAATTGGTTTAAAAAATGTTTTAATTAATTTTAAAATGTTTTACAAAACCGGTTTTAATAGGTAGCCAATCTCACCTAGCTAAAAAAGATTGATGGCGACTCCATGTCTTTTTCGAGATTGTTTTCAAACCCTCATTTTATTTCAAGAGGAATTAAGTCGTCTTTTCCTCTTTTTTTCAATGTCACACTTAACGAATAAAGTCTCGCAATGAGACTTGTTATTTTTTAGGCTGCGACAGCTTGGCGACTCCACTTGGGACATTTAGAGAGTCCGGCCTAGAATTAATCGTGTGTTATCAAAGTCTCGGTTTTGTTGATTTTTATTCGGTATTTAATTTTAATTCCTACATTTTTTTCCAACAATAAGGAGAATTTTGAAAGTAATAAAATGTTTTTAAATATGTCCATATTCATGTGCATACATATTATTATTGTTCTCTGGTTATTTTGTTGCATATATTTATTCTTTGCTTAATTGATGCTTTATATTGTTTAATCTTGTTGGGGCATTTAGAGTAAGGGGTTTAGAATAGATGGTCAAAGGTTTATTATTTCTCCTCACACACTACACGTGCATTTGCATATCATGTGCCCTATACCTAGGTCCCGTCCTTTAAGGTGGGAGCAAAGTAACAAAGCCTTCGTGATTAACAATCCGCATGAGCTAGTGAAACACTTCCTGAGTACTAAATTACCTATGCCTTCGTGATTAACAGTCCGCATGGGCTAGTGAAACACTTCCAGAGTACTAAATTATCTAAGCCTTCGTGATTAACAATCCGCATAGGCTAGGGAAATAGACTCTAACGAATTGAACTCGCTTTTATCGGGGTGCCTTACTAGCCTTCACCGACGATAGTGAGGAACAATTCGGGGCTTTTAAAAACTGATTCACCTTCATATAGTAAACCTAGGTGAAGCCATGTCGGATTTTGGATTAGATATCCCGAAGTTAAGAACACATGGTGGAATATTTCCAATCCTTTTACCTTCTATTCCACTTTTTGAATAAGTATACTTTTGTAAATCGGGCAATGATGAGCCCACATCACAATGCCCATAATAAGTTTTGATGTTTTGTCCCAGGGGTGTTATAATGCCGAAATTTTGTTGGCATCCTCAAGGATAAATATTGATTTGAATTATATGTTTTTTAGTATATGAATTTATTTCCATTACTAATTCATTTTCTTTTTTTCTTTTTTTCATGCATTCTTGTCATCATTTTGGCACATGGAAGGTTATTGATCTCGGGATAATATTCAACGAAAAGGGCTTCCATGGAAGGTCAGTGTATTTCAGTGGTCGAGAAGCATATAGAGGTTAGGAAACAGTCCGAGAAAAATCAGTAGGATAATGAGGATTGTTTGAAAATGGGATATGTTTCAGTATTTCTAGCCGAGGTTGATCTTACTATCCGAAAAAATGATCTTTGAGAGTTGATGGATATATGGAATCAGTGGAATATATCAGAAAAAGAAGCCTTCAATCAGATTTATGGGGACATAGCACTGTTAATTCAAGTTAATGTCAATGGTGAGGTAATCCGGGCTATGGTGCAATTCTGGAATCTCGCTTATCGATGTTTCACTTTCAATCGAGAGGATATGACTCCAACCATATAAGAATATTTGACCCTGTTGCATATTGAGAATGTCATTCCCGACCGTATTTATTTGAAAGATACAAAGACGCCGCGTTTCAAGAAAAAAGTGTCTAAGATTCTGGGAGTGGAAAGAAATTAGGCCGAAAGCAATATTGTCAGGAAAAGAGTAAATCACTGTATCTCATGGGATATGTTACGGACCTTAATCCACAGCCATTCAAGTAAGGAGACAGTTAGAAATATTTTTGTTTTGGTTATCTATGGTTTAGTTATCTTCCCAAGGACATTGGGATATGTGGATGTGACGGTATTCGATATTTTCGAGAGGCTAGAGCAGAGGATAAACCCGACCCCGACAATCATAGCAGAAACAATCCGGATCTTGAATTTCTATAGACGGGAAGGAAAAGGGCGTTTTATAGGTTGTATATAGCTTCTTTACATATGGGTTCAGAGCCATTTTCGTAAGCAAGAAAAGTTCCCTCTTCGCCCGTATTGGAAGTCTTTTGCACAAATTAGTGAATTTCTTAAGAGGGATTGGCCCTAAAATAGGACTGAGGAACAGTGGATCGACATATTCCGGAATGTTAAGGTTGAGATGATAATTTGGAGGGCTCCATGGATAGCTCCTATGCCGGCATTGTATAAGTGTGGGGATAAAGCATCTGTTCCATTGCTAAGAGTATGGGGAGGTGTAAGTTATGCGCCACTACTGGTACTAAGGCAATCAGAATCTCGTCAGTTCACTCCTACAACCCATGATCTTATTGGGTTAGAATTTGCTTATGGAGAAGATGGGTACTCAGGAAAGGTGCGCGAGATTGTGGTAGCATGGAAGAAAACTCACCGGGTAGAGGTAGCCAGATATGCCGATATCGTCACATCCAACTACATAGCATGGAGAGATAGGAGAATTAATGATAGGCTATTGATACCTGATGGAAGAGTTGTCTCATTAATGAATCTACAAATGGAAGAAGCGCCATCAAAATTAAACGAGGTCATAATTTGATAAAGAAAAAGCCCAAATTAGCAAAGAGATTGCCCGACTTCAGGAAGAAATCGATGACATGAAAAATAGAGAATCAGCTCGGGAAAGAGAAATAGAAAGGGTCAAGAGAGAAAGGGACATTGTCAAGGGTGACCTCAAGGAATTACACCTGGAAAATAAGAGGTTCGATTTTGAGCTCAGATTTGAAGGGACCATCAAGACTTTCGGGGAATGGGAGCAAGAAGTCAAAAACCTCAAGAAATAGAGTAGCTATTGGAAAGAGAGAGCGAAGAATGAAGAAGCCCGAGCCGACAAACTTGAGCAAGGGAAGCAAGCTAGGGAAAGCTCACACAGTGTTGTTTCTGCTGATATATCAAGGGGCCAGTTGGAGAGTGAACAAATAGGGGCTAGATTGAAAGGCAAGGCAATTCAAAGGGGACTGTGAAAGAAAGTCTAAGATTCGAAGGGGTTACTCTAGGACCAGTATTTTGTAACAGCATTTTGAAATAGATTGGCGAATTACTGGATTGTCTTAGGCAATGGTTTTGTTATTTTTGATGTATTTAAATTCCAAAAATCAATGAAAGACCGTTTGGTTGGAATTATCCCGGGGCCAATACTTTCAAATGCATTCATATTTTTATCATTCATTTGTTATTTCCTTTTTATATTTGTTTGTTCATTCATACATTATTCATATTTATAATCATTCATTCATTTATTCTTTATGTTTATTCATTCATATTCATATACTTAGTCATTTATTTATTCATTTTATTAGTTCATTTATTTACATTTAGTCATTCATTCATTCATAATAAAACATACAAAATGTATCAATAAATTATAATCCATGGTTTTTTTAAATTAAAGGTAAAATTGGGCGAACTCCGAAAAAACCGGATTTTCGGCATCGTTATAACACTAGATCTCAAGCCAGAGTTATGGAGAATGACTAGCTTGCCCGTATTGAAAGAATGGAGTGAACTCAGAGGGAACTGCAGGAACAACTGGCTAAGTCTCAGGAGGAATCAATGGAACAAATGGCCAAACTCATGGAGATGATGAATGCTATCATGAGGCAGAAAGGGTCGGGGGAGAATTCGGTTGCAGGAAAAGGGGCAGTGAATCAAGAAGGTCAACCTGAAATTATGTAGCTGAATGGCCAAACATCCCAGCATGCGGGAAATGAGCTTCCAATTGGGGCAGCATTCTATGTTTATATTCAACCAGTGGCTGAAGTACAGAATTATGCTCTTGGAAAGGGTAATATTGGGGCTGACCCGATTGATGTTGTTGATGTTTCGGACTTTGAGGAACTTGCTGAGAAGGAAAAGGCAAAGATGACTGAACTAAAGAGGGTTGAATCTGCAGAGTCCCAGAAAAAGTATCAGTTGTTGGAGGAGAGGCTAAGGGCAGTTGAAGGGGCAGAATTGTTTGGCAGTCTGGATGCCAAGGAGATGAGTCTAGTACATGGCTTGGTAATTCCTCCCAAATTTAAAGTACCAGACTTTGAAAAATATAATGGGACTACCAACCCATGAACACACCTAACCATGTACTGCCGAAAGATGACAAGGCATGATGACGATGAAAAGCTGCTCATCCACTGCTTCCAGGATAGTTTAACGGGTTCTGCAACCTGATGGTATAATCAGTTAACCCGGACTAAGATCCGTTCTTGGATGGATTTAGCCAGGGCTTTCATGGAACATTATAAGCATGTATCTGATATGATACCTGACAGGTTGTTGCTGCAGAATATGGAAAATAAAACTACTAGAGTTTTAAGGAGTACTCTTAAAGGTGGAGAGACTTGGCCACTCAAGTGCAACCTCCTCTGACCAGCAAAGAAACCATGGTGGTTTTCATTAATACTTTAAAAGAACCGTACTATGATAAATTGGTGGGGAGTGACACTAAAATTTTTACGGATATGGTTATATCCGGCGAGATGATTGAGACCGCCATTAAGAGTGGCAAGATGGAAGGTGGGCGTCTTCAACTCCAAAGAAAGCAGTCTCTGTTTAAAAGAATGAGAGAGAAACTCACGCAGTTAGCTATAACCATTATTCCTATAAACCTTCTACACCCTATACATCCCTAGACCCTATACACCTCCTACACCGTACACACCTTACTCGGGGTACAATCCTTACTACCCCGCTGTAAACCATATTACTCAAAACCCATTCCCTTATACCAACATACCACAACAGCCATACCCAACTGGCATGTCCCCACAGATAACTCTTCCCAAAAACACTGTCCCGAATACCCAGGGTGCCGTACGTAATATGACCAACAATCACCAAGAAATGATCAAAAACCCCAATTTGATCCCATTCCTATAACTTATGGTGAATTATATCCCCAAACTGTTGCAGGGACAGCTTGTTGCACCCGTATACCTTAAACCCCTGACACCACCATACCCGAAGTGGTATAATGTTACACCCCAAATTCAGGGCATGTGATCGGCCAGAGACAAGGTATGCCCCTGCCTCCGAAGCTTGAATATACCCACGAAACCAAATCAAACTAAATTTAGGTATAATTTCGCCCTACATGGGGGTTTGCTGCTCAATCATCAACATTTGCAATGTAATAATCATCAACACATGACATCTCGGTTTGGACACCTCCGATAGGGAGTAACCAAGATGCCCCATAGCAAACTTAACCTTTGTGACATCTTATATACAAACATACATTTATATTATATCATAATGGCATAAGCATCACCAGATCATACTAGGCCTCCGTAGCCGTTATACATCATACATCACTTAGATACATCAGTTTACAAAATATAAAGTTCATATACATCATACACAAAATGCATAGGACCCATGATACCCTTGTGACTGGAAAATGTATCCCACCATCGCCACTGCTTACCACGTCCAGGGTCAATCCGCTTACCACAAGTATACGAGCAGCTAGCTATCTGAAATCTGGGAAGAGCTAGGTCTATCAGGATCTGATAAAGAATGAAAATAAACGGAGTGAGCCGAAAGACTCAGTGAGCATAAGGTAACTAGGAAGAGTACTTGGAAGATTCATGCTTCATTTCTTAATCATTAAAGCATAAACAAGACATATCAAGTACCTTTAATTAACCAAAAAGTAATATATAAAAATTTTTCTGGGACATATAAAAACTATTTGTCCCATATGAAATCTTTTATGCTGAGCGCTGAATATAAATGGGCCATTGGCCAGCTAGAATCAATAGCCAAAAATATCTAACACTCGATTTTACGTGTATACCTCTATAATTATCATTTAGGAACTTTTCATGACTATAACATCAAAACATCCCGGACTTATACCAGTCCGTAATATTTGTCATCCCGGACTATCTCGTCCATATCATCCAGGACTTATCACGTCCGTATCATCCCGGACTCATCCTGTCCGTACCACAATAGCATTCTGGACATCATCCTGTCTGTAAAACAATAGCATCCCGGACATCACCTTGTCCGTACAATAATAGCATCCCGGACATCACCCTGTCTATACAACAATAGCATCCCGTACATCACCCTATCCGTACAACAATAGCATCCCGGACATTACCCTGTCCGTACAAAAATAGCATCTCGGGCATCAACCTGTCCGTACAATAAGAGCATCCCGGATATCACCCTGTCCGTACAATAATAGCATCCCGGACATCACCCTGTCCATACAATAATAGCATCCCAGACATCACCTTGTCCGTACCACAATAGCATCCCGGACAGCACCCTGTCCGTACAAAAATAGCATCCCGGACATCACCTTGTTCGTACAATAATAGCATCCCAAACAATACCTTGTCCATACAATAGTAGCATCCCGGACATCACCCTGTCCATACAACAATAGTATCCCAGACATCACCCTGTCCTTACAATAATAGCAACCCAGACACCACCAATTTTTTAGCCCACATGGTTTCTCATAGTTAAAGGCAAAATCTTCAAAATATAACATCAAAATCAAGCTTAGAACATGAAGTTACCTTTGGGATTGTGAAATCTTTGAAAATTTTGGTGATTTGCCTAGTAAACGAAGGAGAGAGAAAGCTTGGAAGCAAGCTTCCATGGCTTCCCCTCTTTCTTTCTCAATTTTTTGGTTTTCACGTTAAAATGGGGGAGGAAAAAAAATCTAATTTTCAGACTTAATAAGTGAGCCATGGTCAAACCATTTTACCTCTATTTTGTCTTTTAATACCTTAGTGGGCCAACGTGTAATTTTAACGTTCGGAAGCCCGTTTTTCACTTTTCTTGACACAGATATGTTCCAAATATGATAATATACTGATCTGCATGTTTGGGTGATTTTTTTATATCCTGAAACCCAAATCTGGACCTTGGAGCACCAACGGGTCAACATTTTGACTTTTTCGGTTTTAGCTCTGATTTTTGTTCTGATGTCACCAGTAGCTTGCTACAATTTATGTCTATATTAATCCATTGATCCATTTAAAACCTTTTTCGGACCTTTTCGCGGTCAGTTCTCAGTTTTCATTCCTTTAGGTTACTTAAGGACGTATCCGGTTTCAACTCCTTTTTGATTTTTCTTGTCATATACATAGTCCTCATATGTTATAACATATGTCCATGTGTTCGGATCAGTTTCAAAAAATCTTGAACCATGTTTTTACGATAATTTACGCCAATGTCACTAAATGACGAATTAGATAATTTTAGTTATCGGATTTGATTTTAATGTCCAATTTTTGATCTAAACATCATATTATGATCCTATATGATCACTAAGTCCATTGGTACCATTTATGGACTAAGAACAAAATTTTGGGTAAAATGACTAAAATACCCCTGGTTCACATTTTATCGATTTTTCTGCTGATTCTTGTTCTAACACTCCCAAATAATGTTATATCACATATCAACACTGTGTGAAGTTAAATTATCACATTTTATGGACTTTCTTCTATCCTGACTTTTAGTCAATTTGGGGTTAAATCACTTAATCACTCGATTAAACCCCCCAACTCTATAATTTATCATACAACATGTGTACCACATGGTAGCCCATCCTTTCTATAGGCATTTCAAAGTTTAACCTCGAGCCATCCTCATGTTATAATTGTCTTGAATTGATCTAGTACTTACGAGGGTCTTACATATAATGTAAATGCTAACTACACGTATCACGCGGGGATTCAAGGGCATTCAACCGAGGATTGCATTGTCTTTAAGAGGAAAGTCCAGAGTTTGATTAACTCCAGGGTTTTGATATTCGGGATCAAGGAACGGGCCTAATGTAGTGGGTAATCCATTGCTCAATCATGCTAAGAATAGGGTGAATGCAGTGTTGACCGGAAAAGTCAGTAGGGTGAAAAGGCACATTAGCGAGGTAAAGACTCTAATGGTAAGGGTATGGGTCGAAATGGTTAAAGTGGGAATAGTTCAGGATGAAGACAGTCTAAAAATGGTTGCGAACAAGGTGGAGAATTGGTGCCCATTTCATAGATGCAAAGATCACACCATACAGGAGTGTGGGAACTTTTTGACTAAAGTCCAACAGATGATGGATGAGGGCGAGGCCCAATTTTATGAGGAAATAGAGGAAGAGGTGAAGGTTATTGAGAACACAACCGGATATAGGGTAGGTAGACCTTTGATTATCTACTATGATGAGCCAGAAGAGAAGGTTACACTGGTTGTTGAAGAAATCATACCTAAGTTGATCATAAAGCTGCCTTTTTCCTTTTCATACAAAGAAAATAAGGCTGCACCGTGGAAATATGATTGCAATATGGTTACGCCTGGCTCTTCCAGTCACCAGGCAGCAATTGACATAACATGAGTGGGGCATCTAACGCGTAGTGGAAGATGTTATGCCCCAGAGATTGTTGAATAAGGTCTACAGGGAAAGGAATGAGGAGTGGATAAAGGAAAGAAGATAGCTGAACCAGTCCATATTGAGATGGACTAGTTGAAAGAATGAAGAGGGGGTCAACCCCGGTTAACAAAGTAAAGGAGCCAGTAAATGAAAAGGAAGCTTGTGAATTTTTTAAATTCATAAAACACAGTGAATATAGTGTGGTGGAGCAATTGCAGCGTCAACCAGCAAGGATTTCGATCCTTTCACTGTTGCTAAACTTGGAGCCACGTAGAAATGCCTTGTTAAGGGTTTTGAATCAGGCATATGTAGCCAATAATATATCGGTGGAGAAATTGGACAAGTTGGTGGGGAATATTGCAGAGGATGATCATATCTTTTTCAGTTATGATGAAATACCATCAAACGGTATTGGATCTACAAAAGCTCTTCACATTACAACTACTTGCAAGGGAGAGGCATATTCTATAGAGAGTACTCTTGGATAACGGCTCTTCACTGAATGTAATTCCTTTGGCAACCCTATCAAAGCTGCCGGTTGATATTTCCTACATGCTACCAAGTTGCATTGTGGTCAAAGCTTTTGATGGAACTCGACGGGAAGTAATGGGAACTATTGAGGTCTAGCAGGAGATAGGTCCTCGTACTTATAAGGTGGACTTCCAGGTTATGGACATCACCCCGTCCTATAACTGCTTATTGGGAAGACCTTGGATATATTCTGTTGGGGTGGTACCTTCATCTCTCCACCAGAAGTTAAAGTTTGTAATGAAGGGACGTTTGGTCACTGTACCGGGAGAGGAGGACATCATAGCCTCTGCATCTACTGATTCTCCTTACATAGAACCAAGTGAAGATGCTGTGAAATGCTCCTTCAGGACTTTGGAATTTGTTAATGTTGTATTCGTCGCTAAAGGACGTAAAATTCCAAAGCCAAAACTGTCCAAAAATACCAGGCTGGAGTGAGAACCACGATCGAAAAGGGCTGCAGGGCAGGAAAAAGACTGGGAAAGTATCTTCAGGGAATGGCCAAGGCAATTGAAGTGACTGGAAAGAAGGATCAATTTGGTCTTGGATATCTCTCGAAGGCTCATGAAAAGAGGAGACAAGTTGAGAAAAACTGACAAAAGAGGATGGCCCGTCTCTCGGGTACGGATATAGAGTGGGAACCCATGACTTTCCCACCAATCCTTCAAAGATTTTGGTCGGTCGAATTTTTTTTTTTTGGAGAAAAAGATTCTGATGATGTGCTGATAATGATTGAACAGGCCTTTGAGAAGTTACAGATGAATAGGAAATAGTAGACGCAAGATATGGTGATCTGTATGGCTGGGGAGGAAGGAGTTGAAAACAAGAATGTAAGTTGGATGGTGCGACCATGTCCACCAGGTTACAAATTGATGAACTGGAGTGCGACCGAGTTTCCAATAGTCTTTAGGTCTACTCTAGAGTAATACTCTGAAACGATCTTAATTATCTTTTCCCAAGCATATTAAGAATTTTTTCTGTAACGGGCTTTTGTTTAAAAATCTTCATTCAATAAATAACATGCACGATGCATTTTCTTCATATTGATGTGTCCATATTCTTTAATTTTTGCTTTTTATTTTCCTTTCATTGCCTATATACTTTCCTATATTGTTTCTTTCTCACCTATTTACAGGTGTACAGATGTGGAATATGAGGACCTTCCTGTCAATAATTTCGAAATTGATTTTGAAAGACCCATTTGCACGGGTGATTTTGATGCTAATGAAGAGGCCGGGGATTATGGTTTGCCTCGAATTTATTGAGAAAAATATAACAAGAGGAGAAGCAAGTACTACCTCATAAAGATCTGTTGGAAATGATAAATCTGGGAAGTGGGGAAGAAATAAATGAGGTCAAAATTGGGACCGCATTGTCATCAGCAACAAAGGGTGAATTAATAGCTTTGCTCCGGGTGTATGTAGATGTATTTGCATGGTCATACCAAGACATTCCAGGGTTGGATCCAGATATTGTGGTTCACAAGCTCCCTTTACGGCCAGAGTGCAAGCCAATTCAACAAATTGAGAAGAATGAGACCGGACATGTTGTTAAAGATAAAAGAAGAGGTGAGGAAGTAGTTTGATGCTGGGTTCTTAGAAGTGCCAAAATATCCAGAATGGGTGGCAAATATTATCCCAGTACCAAAGAAAGATGGAAAAGTACGGATATGTGTTGATTACCAGGATCTGAACAAGGCCAGTCCTAAAAAAATTTCCATTTGCCTCACATTGATACCTTGGTGGATAATACAGCAAAGAGTTCTTTGTTTTCTTTCATCGATGGATTCTCAGGGTACAATCAGATTAAGATGGCGCCAGAAGATATTGAGAAAATCACATTTGTGACGATGTGGGGAACATTCTTCTATAAGGTAATGTTATTTAGATTGAAAATGCTGGGGCAACATATCAGAGAGCCATGGTGACTTTGTTTCATGATATGATGCATAAGGGGATTGAAGTTTATGTTGATGATATGATTGCAAAGTCACAAGGAAGAGGAGCATATTGTGAATCTTAAGAAGCTTTTCTAAAGATTAAGAAAATTTTGGCTCAAACTAAACCCAACAAAATGCACCTTCGGAGTCACCTCGAGGAAATTGTTGGGTTTTGTTGTCAGCAAAAGGGGAATTGAGATTGATCTGAATAAAGTAAAAGCCATCCAGAATTTGCCACCACCATATACTCAAAAAGAAGTAAGAGGTTTTCTAGAAAGATTGAATTACATTGCTCGGTTTATTTCTAAGTTAACCGACAAATGTGATCCAATATTTAAGTTACTTCGGAAGCGTGATCCGGGAGAATGGGATAAGGGTGTCAGATTGCTTTTGAAAAGGTTAAGCATTATTTATCCAACCCACTAATATTAATGCCACCTGTTCTAGAGAAACCAATGATACTATATTTATCAGTATTTGAGAGATCTATGGGTTGTGTCTTGGGCAACACGATGAGACCGGGAAGAAAGAACAAGCAATCTACTACCTCAGCAAGAAATTCACAGATTATGAGCTGAAGTATTCATCGGTAGAAAAGCTGTGTGGTGCCTTAGCTTGGACTGCTCTAAGGCTTAGACAACACATGTTGTACCATACGACATGGTTGATTGCCAAGTTAGTCCTATCAAGTATATGTTGGAAGCACCTTCTTTGTCAAGAAGAACGGCAAGATGGCAAGTTTTGTTGTTAGAATACGACATTGTATATGTGAGTCAGAAAGCTATAAAAGGCAGCGCAGTAGCTGAATTCTTAGCAAGTCGGGCGGTGGAAGATTATGAGCCATTGAACTTTGATTTCCCCGACAAAGACCTGATGTGCGTCTCACAAGAAGATGAGATCCCCCCTAAAAAGAAGAAAATATGGAAAATGTATTTTGATGGTGCATCTAATGCCATAGGGCATGGAATTGGTGCAGTACTCATATCCCCGGAAGAAGATTATTATCTTTTCACTTCCAGATTGGATTTTGATTGTACGAGCAATACCGCTGAATATGAAGCATGTACTATGAGCCTTCGTGCTGTAGTAGACAAAAAGATCAAAACATTGGAAGTTTTTTTGGAGATTCAACCCTAGTGATATACCAGCTACAGGGAGAATGGGAAACTCGAGATGCAAAGCTAATCCGATACCGAGAGCTCATATTGAGTTTGTTGGAGGAGTTTGACGAAGTAAGTTTCAACTACGTCCCCCAAGAAGAAAATCGAATGGCTGATGCTCTAGCCACTTTGTCATCAATGTTTAAAGTGAATGAAGGGGCCGAAGTTGTGTCGATCAAGATGAGCATATACGAGTCTCCTGCCTACTGCTTGAGTATCGAATAAGAAGCAGATGGCTTCCCTTGGTATAACGACATCTTGCAATACATCAAGAGTCAACAATACCCTGAACAAGCAGAGGAAAATGACAAGAGGACTTTGAGAAGGTTGGCGATGGGTTTTGTCCTAGATGGTGAGATTCTCTACAAGAAAGGAAAGATCAAGTCCTATTGAGGTGTGTCAGGTCCGCCGAAGCTCAAAGAATTATTGAAGAAGTTCACGAAGGAATATGTGGCACTCATGCCAATGGTCACATGCTTTCTAAGCAGATTATGAGGGCACGATACTATTGGCTGATGATAGAAGAGGATTGCATTAGTTATTATCGAAAGTGTCATAAATGTCAGATATACGCAGATGAGATTCATGTGCCTCCATCACCATTGCATGTCATGACTGCACCATGGCCATTCTCGATGTGGGGAATGGATATGATCGGGCCTATTACCCTAAAAGCTTCAAATGGACACCGTTTCATCCTAGTGGCTATAGATTGCTTCACAAAGTGGGTGGAAGTTACTTCTTATGCTAATGTAATGAAATCAGTGGTATGCAGATTCATTAAGAAGGAAATCATATGTCAATATGGATTGCTAGAGAGAATTATTTCAAATAATGCTCTCAATTTGAATAATAAGATGATGAGAGAAGGGTGTACTCAGTTCAAGATCACACATCACAATTTGAAACCTTATCATCCGAAGATGAATGTGGTAGTAGAAGCAGCTAGTAAAAACATCAAGAAGATTGTTGAGAAGATGACCAATGTGTACAAGTATTGGCATGAGATTTTGCCTTTTGCTCTTCACGCATACCGTAGCTCGGTTCGCACATCTACAGGGGCCACGCCATTTTCCCTGGTACACAAGATGGAAGCAGTGCTGCCTATTGAGGTTGAAATCCCTTCACTTCATGTTTTGATGGAAGTAGGCCTAGAAGAGGCAGAATGGGTTAGAGTTCGCTTTGAACAACTGAATCTTATCGAGGAGAAAAGACTGAAGGCAATTTATCATGGGCAGTTGTATCAGAAAAGGATGATTCGAGCCCATAACAAGAAGGTTCGTCCCAGACAGATCCGAGAAGGGGAGTTGGTACAAAGAAAAATTCTCCCTATAGTGAAGGATCCGCGAGGGAAATGGGCTCCAAATTGGGAAGGACCCTATGTAGTAAAAAGAGCTTTTTCTGGAGGAGCATTGATTCTAACTCGAATGGATGGGGCTGATTTGAGAAACCCCGTGAATGCTGATGAATTGAAGAAGTATTATGCTTGAAGAAAAAAGAAGAAAAAAAAAAAAGAAAAAGTGTGATGTTGTGCACATGGAAATTCGATTGATTCCAAGTGTAAAAATGAAAATTCCATATATCTATCTCCCATGAGGATTTCTTTTCAATAAGAATATTCGTGTTTGATGTGATGAATGACCATATTTCATATTCCTTTCACTAAGAAGAAATTATCCTTAGTCACCCCTTTGAGCCTTAGAAATTATTTCTTTCTTTGTACCTTGATCAAGGATCACCCTCTACACTAGAGGGAAGAAGCGAGGAAAAGTAATCAAAAAAAAAAAAAGCCATAAAAAAAATGTGAAATCAAAGAATGGCAAATGAAAGCCAAGAATGAAAGAAAAAAATATTGAAAAAAAAAGACGAAAGTCCAAAAAGGACGAATGTTTCAAGAATGAATTCTCCTCAGGAAATGATCCTTGATCCAATTATCCTTAAACACGTTTTGGGCTTATTTACCCTTTCTTTCTAAACCCGAACCTTGGCCTACATTACGTGCTTTTAAAAAAAGTCCATTTTGATCAAGCATGGATATTTGATTTGAAAGGTTTTTCTCAGAATTCATCCCATCTTTTGAATTGACATTTTTACCTTGGAAACATTTAGAATTCTCGGGTGTATGGTAGAACACAAGAAAAAAGGGAAAACAAAAAATGAAAAAAAAATGTAAAATGAGAGGTTTAAGCCGAAAACCCACAAAAAGCGACTTAATACCGAATGGGGGACACTTGAGTTGAAAACCCGCAAAGGGCAGCTCAAGTACTGATTAAGGTTTGAATCAATGTTCCGTGCAAAGGGGGAGAAAGTATCTAAAAATCGGAGAAAATGGGAAAAACTTAGTCTGATGTAACTACGTAAGCCGAGAGATTACCCAAGTAAATTGTTCATTCAAGAGAAATTTCAGATGAATTGAAGAAGGTAGGGTCCAAGATATTTCAAATCTGGGGCATCTACAACCTACAACTCTACATTTGTTTCTTATAACTTTGATATTCACCTTTAAAATTTTAAAACAGTGTTGCAAAAAATTTTAGTTATTCCTTTTATGACATTTGTTTGATTCATACTTTCTTTCATACATTTTGTGATGCATTTTGGTTGTTATTAAATTAAATGATAATTAGTAAACATAAAAATCTTTGAATAAAAGGATTTCAGAGTATTACTAAGGAGTTGATTTAAATCTCAGAAGAGGTTTGGAAACCACTAATCTTGATGGAAAATTCGCCAAGTAAAGGTAAACAGTGAATGTGTTGGAGACTCTATCATGAAGTCAGAAAATTTGGGAATTTCAGCGGAGTTATAAACAGGGACTGTTTGACAATTTATCTTGATTGAAGGTTCCTCAAGTGGGGCATCTGTGAAAAGTTGAGGACTACATCATGAAGTCAGATAATCGTGAACCTCAAAGAAACCATGGATTAGAAATCTTGACACAATCATTTGATTGCATTCATCCTTAGGAAACATACAAGCATTTGCAAAGCATGTCATTCTCATCACTGCATTTAGCTAACATTGCAGGAATCAAGAAAATTTTGGCTTCCCCAAATCGAACTCATTCTGCTTCTCAAATGAGTCGAGCCCCGAGATCACCGTCGAGGTATGTTCCTTTCGTTTTCATATAAAATTTATTTTCCAAGTGAATCAAACCCAAGATCATTCTTAAGGTATTCCTTTTGTTTTTTTAAAATTGAACTCGTTCTGCTTCTCAAATGAGTCGAGTCCCGAGACCATCATCGAGGTATTTGCTTTTGTTTTAAATCAAACTCGTTTTGCTTCTCAAATGAGTCGAGCCCCGAGACCATCGTCGAGGTACTTTCCTTTTTTTTTTAAATCGAACTCTTTCTGCATCTCAAATGGGTCGAGCCCCGAGACCATCATCGAGGTACTTTCCTTTTGTTTTTAAAATCAAACCCATTCTACTTCTCAAATGAATCCAGCCCCGAGACCATCGTCGAGGAATTTTACTTTCGTCTTTAAATCGAACTCGTTTTGCTTCACAAATAAGTCAAGCTCTGAGACCGTCGTCAAGGTATTTTCTGTTTAAATCATGGATAAGACCTCTGGGCACCATTCTTAAGACCTCTGGGCATAGTTTTTCTATTTAAATCATGGATAAGACCTCTGGGCACCATTATTAAGACCTCTAGGCATAGTTTTTCTGCCTAAATCATGGATAAGACCTCCAGGCATAGTTTTTCTATTTAAATCATGGCTAAGACCTCCGGGCACCACTTTTTAAGACCTTCGGGCACAATTTTCCAGATCATGGATAAGACCTCCGGGCATCATTTATTTCACAATTTTAAAAGTGAACAAGTCTTTGGTGGCGATAACCAAAGCCTCTGGTGGAGATATCAAGAGTTTTACAGCTTAAAACGTGAACAAGTCTTTGGTGGTGATAAGCAAAGCCTCTAGTGGAGATATCTAGTGTTTTACAATTTTAACAATCAACAAGTCTTTGGTGGTGATAGCCAAAGCCTCTGGTGGAGATATCCAAAGTTTTATAGTTTTAAAAATGAGCAAGACTTTGGCGATAATAGCTGAAGCTTCTGGAGGAGATACCCAGAATTCTAAGCACAGCTGAGAACAAGACAGGATAAGACCCCGAGACCATCGTCAAGGTATTTTCTTCTTTTGCAAATAAAACTCGTTTCCTTAAGACGGGTCGAGCCTTGATTAGTCAAGGAACTCAATTAAGGACAAAATCTTCAATTTAAAGCTTTCAAAAAAAATGATGATGAAAACCCCTTTCCTTTACATGTGATTTCACTAACCGGACAAAATTAGTGTTTGTTTATCTTTGTCTGATTCCTGATTCTCAGCAATAGCCAAAGAGGGGTAGCTGTAGACACCTAATTTTGTTCGGACCCCTAAATCATGTATTTTTCTTCCTAGAGTGATGTATTAGAATGTAGAAAAGCTCTTTTAGACATGCAGGTGGTACTCCGAGACTTAGTTTAAGAAGCCAAGCATAAAAAAGCAATCTTGAAAAAGTCAACCTTGGAAGAGTCAACACCAAAAAGTCAACCATTAAAAAGTCAACCCACTTTCAAAATCAAGATTCAAAGTTCAATTGAATAATGGTGAAAGAATTTTGATAATCTAAGGTCTACAATGAAAGATATAGAGTTCGAAAGATGGGTTACGGAGATTTAGTGGAAAGGAAATCCTAGTTCAGAAAATTTAGGAAAAAGTGCTTAAACGATCAAATTGGTCAAAATTAAAGGTTCCGAATTGAAGATAAGCAATGACTATAGGTAATGGAGAGGCCATTTGGGAGCAAAACTGAAGGAAAAGTCAATTTGGAAGAAAACCGAGAATTAGGGTTTTTGGTAGATTTTGACAAAATTGGGGAAAATTACAGAAATGGCCTGATTCGGTAAAACTAAAGCCCCTAATTGGTGAGGAGTGAGTAAACAAGGATAGCTCAAGGCTCATTTTGAAGTAATTTCGAGAAAAAGAGTCGATTGGAGAAAAAACGGAAAAACGAGGAAATTCCTGATGTTGAAAAAAGGAAAAATCAATTCGGAGGGGAATTTGATTGTAAAAATTGGGCGTTTTTGGATCAACTCCAATTCAATATATAACAAAGGCACAGAAAAAGAAAATCTAGAAATAAGACTTGTTGTGAGTAAAATCGAGCTTCGGAGGTAAAATGGCAAATTTGGAAAATACGAGAAAAATAGCAAAAGAGCTCAGAAAAATACCAAAAATTCTAAATCTCAATTTTAAATTATTTAGAAGAGATTAGCGAAGAAAAATCCAGAATCGGAGCTCGTTTCCAAAATGGCAAATTTCGGGCCCACTAAGTTGAAAATTCCAGAAGATAAATCCCGAAAAAATAGCAAATGAGCTCGGAAAATTATGAAAACTTTCAAATCTCAATTTTAAATTATTTGGAAGAGATTGGTGAAGAAAAATCCAGATTCGGAGCTCGTTTGCAAAATGGCAATTTTCGATTCTACTAAGCTGAAATTCCAAAGGATAAATCCCAAAAAATAAAAGCAAATGAGTTCAAAAAATTATGAAAACTTCCAGATCACAACTATAAATCATTTGGAAGAGATTGACGAAGAAAAATCCAGAATCCGAGCTCGTTTGCAAAATGGCAAAAGTTCGAGTGCATTAAAGGCAATTTTAGAAGATAAATCAGGGAAAAATCGCAAACAGTCTCGGAAAATTTTGAAAACTTTCAGAACACATTTTTATGTTATTTAGGAAGCATTTAAAAAATAAAATTTGTATTTGGAGTTATTTTGCTATTTAATTAGGTTCGAGGGCTAAAAGGGTAATTTTACCAAAAAATCGAAGAGGGCTTTTCTTGCAATTAATAAAATAGAGATTGGGCTTGAATATGAAGGGTCAGCCGGCCAAGCCCAAGAAGAGGAGGATTTTTGCTGAGTGCTTGCATCCATAGGCCAAAAGTGGATAGTAAGGTAGTTATTTTTTGATCAAGCCTTTGTAATTGTGCCACATGGTCCAATGCATAAAGAGAGAGGATGTCAACATAATGGCAACAGATTTTTGAACAGCTGTATTAGTGAGAGGCTGATCACTTAATATAAGGGTGATAATTTCACATTTTTAGCATTTTGGATTAGTGGCCTTTGGATTAAAATTGGCTAGGGAAAAAATGACAACATCCTGCACTATTCTAGAAGGCCATTTGGCCACTACAAGGGAGAGGGGGTATTTTTTATTTTTGCTCACTTCTTTTTGGCTGATCACTATCCATTTGATAGCAAATAGCTAAGTTTTGAAAAGCAAAGAAAGTTAGAAGAGAAGAATGGCATGAAAAATAGCTTTTAAAGGTAGCCAAAGGCACCTAACTCTTGCATTTTCTTTCCTTTTTCTTACTTAACTTGCTGATTTTCTTTGATATTTTGTGATTTTCTATTGTTTTTGGTTGTGAAATAAATCTTTTTCAAACTTCCTCCTAAAGCTCCTTTCTTATGTTTTCTTGAAAAAATCTTAAAAAATAAATTTTTTTTACTACTTTTTTGAGCTGGCTAAAAGGCCTATTCTTTGTGTATGGTTGGTGTTTGATCTTTTTTTCATGTTGGTTGTGATGTTCTAGCATGTTTTGATGTTCTAACTTTTTAAAATAACTAAGATGTGGAGCTTTTTTTTTACCTTTTTCATTTACTTATCTTTATTTTTGCTGATTTTATCATTTTGTTTCCATGTCTACTTACTTTGTTTGCCATTTTTAATTTTTTGTTTTCAACATGTTAAGTTGTTCATGCTTTTGTTAATACCATACCATGTGTTTGTGATATTGTCTAGCTATGTTCATGCATTTGCATCACGTTTCCTTAGTCTAACATGTTTCCTCTTAAGTCTTGTATTTAGTATACCATGTGTTTGTGTTAATGCCATGCTAGGATTTCACCATTTAGGCATATGTCCATTTGGCTACCCCTTTGTATTTTGCTTTGTGTGTGCATTTTCATATTGTTTAGTTGATAGGCTTGCATTTCCATGCCATAATATTGTGTATTTTGATTTAGTATGCCATGTGTTTGTGTTAATGCCATGATA
Organism: Fremontodendron californicum; assembly: GCA_030761205.1. Classification (NCBI taxonomy): domain Eukaryota; kingdom Viridiplantae; phylum Streptophyta; class Magnoliopsida; order Malvales; family Malvaceae; genus Fremontodendron; species Fremontodendron californicum. The sequence goes on from JAULJL010000023.1 coordinate 13,728,176, forward strand.
GGACTCCACCATTTTGAAAGTGACCATTCGGCTCTCTCATGATTCTTGCCTTGTATATGCATTTTCATGTTGTTAGTTGACATACTTGCATTTCTATGCCATAATATTATGTATTTGATTTAGTATTCCATGTGTTTGTATTATTGCCATGCATTTTTTTTAGGTCTAGGTCACATTTTCTTTGCCATGCACTTCATGCATGTTTAGGTCTAGGTTGCATTTATTGCCATGCAAGTTCATGTTAGGCATTTGGTCATTTTGAATTGCAATGCATTTTCTATGTCATTTAGGCCTTAGATCATGAATTTCATACATGAACTTTCTGTTTGTTTATGCATCTCATATCATATCATACCACTTGATTTTTTACCTAAGCCAATCAATGGCTTAAAGTCAAGCTCACATGAGCATGCTTGTGGAAAATTAAGAAGTTGTCAAGTTGAAATTTCTACCTTTGTGATTTTTTTTTTATTTAGGAAATTCTTGTCCAAATTTTTATAAATTTTAACTACTGTTCGTAGGTCCTTAGAAGAGTCTCCAATATTTTTACTTTGATTTTTGAATGATTTTATCAAAGGCTTAAAAATGATTTTTGGCAAAATAGTTTTTTCACCCAATGTTCTGACTTTCGTGATTTTTCTGGTAGGTTATCCTTAGTCTAAAAATTAAACCAATTTTTTGCCATTGAGTTAGAGATGTTATAAGTCTCCTATATTTGTTTCATATTTTTTTGAAAGTTTTAAAAGGGTTAATAAATAATGTTTTAAAACTTATCAATAGAGTCAAATTTGAATTTGAGGGAAAAACAAATTTCTGTTTTGGCTAAGGCATTAAGAGGGGGCTGATTAGGAACCTTAGCTACTGTCCTAGGTTGATTTCTAAGCCATTTTAATCTTAAAAAATGATTTTATAAAGCACGGGTCAAGGGTGGTCAAGTATGGGTTTTCAAAGTTAGGAAAATAGAGCCATTTTAAAAGGGATTTTGGCCATGTCAATTTTTATCCAAGATTTTCAAAATTGTTTTTAAACTAATCACAAAGTATTTTTGATTTTAGAAAATTAAATTTGATGTATTTTCCTAAGTAGCCGGATATCTTTTTAGGTGTACGGATATCTTTTTAGCCGGATATCATGCATATTATATGATATACAATTTTTGCTATCAATATTTCTATGGTAATGTTATTATTTTGATTTGTATTCTATGGTGTTATATTTGTATGATATATGGTTGTGAATATTCTATGTTATCCTATGCTTTTTATTTAGTTATTTATTTTTGTCAAACCATTTAGGATTTATTATGTCCATGCATTATGTTTTATTTTCATGCATATTTCATGATAATAATATTTTATGCTTCATATCATTTCATGTCATTTAGATTATATTGCTATGTCATTTATATTATATTATGTCATTTAGAATATATTATGTCATTTAAAATATGCCATGTCATTTAGATTTGCCATGCCATTTAAATTATCTTAGGTTATATCATTTCATTTAGAATATATTATGTCACTTAGGTTATATCATTTCATTTAGAATATATTATGACACTTCGGTTATATCATTTCAGTTAGAATATATTATGTCACTTAGGTTATATCATTTCATTTAGAATATATTGTGTCACTTAGGTTATATCATTTCATTTAGAATATACTATGCCATTTAAATTATATCATGTCATTTAGGTTGCATTATATTATCTAGATTTGCTTTGTCATCTTTATTATGTCACACATGTTGATATTCATTTTTTTTAAATGTTTTAAAAATAAGATAATGATTTTCAATAAAACAAAGATATTCCTCAGTTAAAATAATTCATGATTTCTCTGCCAGGTTTGTTGGGGAGAATATAATTAATTATCATTAATAAAAGAATATCTTTCTTTCAAAAACGAGAATGATTCGAAAAATTTTCTAAATAAATAAAAAATTTTATATTTTATCGCGTTTGTCGGGGAGTATAGGAAAATTTTTAATTAATAAAATCAAGGTCATTTTCAATTAAAAATAGAATTATTTTTCTTTAAATTGGGAATTACTTTTAAATGCCAAATCTAAAACCGACTTTTTACCGAGACTTGAGATAACACGCGATTAATAAGGTACCGTTTTATACGGGCATTTTGGGGGTGTTAATCCTACCCCGCACGTAACCAAGTCTCGAACCCGCTTTTTTGATTTCTCTGGTTTAAAAACGCAGACTTGAAATTGGTTTTAAAAATGTTTTAATTAATTTTAAAATTTTTTACAAAATCGGTTTTAATAGGTGGCCGATCACACCTAGCTAAAAAAGATTGGTGGCTACTCCATGTCTTTTTCGAGGTTGTTTTCAAACCCTCATTTTATTTCAAGAGGAATTAAGTCATCTTTTCCTCTGTTTTTTTCGATGTCACACTTAACGAATTAAGTCTCGCGATAAGACTTGTTAGTTTTTAGGTTGCGACAATTGCATAAAATAAATTGCGAATTAAAGTAAATAGAGCGTAGAATAAATAAATAAATTACAAATTAAAGTAAATAAAAGTTCACTAATTGCATAAAGTAAATAACAATAATTAAATAAGCAAATAAAGTGATAAATAAATAAGCGATTAACTATCTAAAATGATATAAATAACATTAAAAATAAAAAAAAAGGACCCAATGAAGGGCATTCTGATGCCCTAGGAAGGCATTCGAATGCTTGTTCTGGGTAAATGTGTTTCTCCTTTTCAAATGAGGACATATGAATATAAATAAAGGGGAACCCAAGTGCCTTGTAGAAAATGCCAACAAAATCGAAAAAAGGGTTGTGCATCAGAATGCCATGCGAAGGGCATACAAATGTCCGATCTTGGAAAATTATTTTAATTTTGAAGACAAGTGGCATGAAAACAAATTCTAGTCTCTAGAATGCCATGGACAGGGCATCCGAATGCCCTTTTTGGAAATCGAGTTTTGAATAAAAAAAAAATAGGCATTCATGTGCCTAAGGTCTTGCATCATAATGCCCTAGTGTAAAATCTAGGTTGTTCTCTTTGAAAAATGAGGCATCCGAATGACATGGAAGGGGCATTCAGATACCCTCTGTCGTGTCGTAAAACCCAGTTTAAAAATATCTTTCAAATGTAATTTTAAAACCAAAAATAAGGGTGAAAAACTAGCAAATGCAAAGTTTGAACCATTTTGAAGTAAAAACAAACTTGTTTTTCTCGAATTCAAGGAAAATCATTTTGAAAATTTTATTACAATTTTGAAAATGGGTGAATAGGGAACTATTCATCTTTGGGTTTTAAAGACAAAATTTCTTGCCTTTATTTTTTTTTTCCAAATTGTTTTCTTCATTTTTTTTTACTTGGAATCAATGAATTTCTTGCCATTTGAGAATGAGTTACAACCATGAATCAATGAATCTAATCCAAGTTGAATTAATCTAGGGGTTTTTGAAGATATTTGAATGTTGGCTTAGTTCAAAAGTGCCATGGTATATAAACCGCCCAAACCCTACTCCAACAGTCATTGTTTGGTTGGAGACTAAGAACCTTTAAGCCTATTGATTTGGTTGTTGGGAAACCCGGCGTCATGCATATTGCAATATACATAATAAACATAAATATAAAGCATATCGGAAGAATAAAAAAAGACAGGATCTTTAGGTTGTGATGTACATGTTGCCAAAATGACATTTTAAAATTTTACCATCATTGGATTAGTAATCATACCTACTCAAAGGTTCACAACTTTGAGTGTGTCATTCCTAATAAAAATGCTGCAAGGAGATGATTACTTCAAGGACTCTCTAAGGCCATGAGCAGCACAATCATACTGGCTCTAATTGTGATCACGCGAATTAGTGTTGGAGCCTTCTCAAGGCTTGGAGATTCACCAATTTTAGTCGGCTGACTCTCGGTCACTATCAAAAGGTTAACTTTGCTTTACCTCAAGGCTGAAACTAACATAGAACCTTTCTAGGTTTGTACGACAACAAAGGAAATCAAATGGAGGAATAAGAACAATGTGTGACAGCAAAGGGGTTTTCTCTTTGGCCTAATCCTTTTCACTCTTTTCTCTGAAGAGAAAACTATTTTTCCTCTCTAAAGTGAAGTCTCACACTTGCACACTTATACAACAATGGCCGACCACACTAGGGTAGGATATAAGAGTTTAAAGGTAGTTAAAACTCCTATCTAAATAGGAACACTTCCTCTTTTAAGAGTCTTACTCTTGATCAACCACTAATCATATAGATAGATGGCCGAACCTACCCAATAATGTGTCTATATTCGGCTGCCAAGGCATAGGAATGATAGGAGTTTAGTTCTCAATCAAAGTCCTAGTTGAGGAGAAACTCTTTCACCCTCAAGCTTCCTAGTTTAATTACAACTCTAACAATTAAAGCTATAGCCGAATACTCCCACTATTGTAACTAGGTTTATTGGTCGGGCATAGCTATCCCAAGGGAGAAGAGTTTGATTCAAAATCAACCTCTAAGAATCCCTATAGCATTCAGCCAGCCTAGGTAGATAATAATAGAGTTTGATTCTCAAGCAAACTCCTTGGACAAGTGAAACTCTTGCACCAAGCAAGCCCCATAGTTTCAGTCTAAAACTAACTTTCAGTGTCAAGATGAACTTAGACATATTCAAGGCAATATTCAGTTTAGCTAAGATGTGAGAAGATAGAACTTGATTCATAGTCAAATTCCTTAAAGAAGAGAAACTCTTTCTCTTTTAGACAACTCCAAATTCGGCTAGGACACTTATCTTAAGAGATGTCTACATTTAGACAATGTCTTGTCAAGACAAACTTATCCACAATGTAATTAAGACATCCCTATTTAGATTTCTCATATCCAAATTATGTCAATTTAATTTAACTATTCAATTAAGTCCTCCAAATTTAACCTTTTATTGAGTTAAGTCCTACTTAATTAAATCCTAAGTTTAATCCAACAATTTTCCATATTGTATGTTACCCATTATGTTCCCAACGTGTTGCAATTTGCATAAATTATAATCTATTTTTTTTCAACATAGCTTACAATTTATAAACATAGATCATGAGCGGCATCTAGCAATGCATCATGACCACCCAAATGTTGAAAAGTCAAGATGACTTCTTTGAAGCCTTCCAGTAACCAGACTATTAGTGTAATTCAATCATTTCACCATATATCCCGGAAAGACCATGAGCATGGTGCAATGTCTACTCATGAAATCAATCCCTATTAGTTCTTGCAGCTTATGGTTAACCTCGTGAATTTAGAGAAAAGATTTCTCCTAAATTCATCTTGCTCTTGCTAGAGACTTTATTATGTTAACTTAAGCCAAGAACAAATTAGATATGTCTCCCAATGTCACTTAGAGTGGTGAATCCTTTCTAGATCACTCATCAACCTTCATATGCTTCATGCCATACCTAAAATCACTTTACCACAGAAATCCCTTATTGGGACCAGTTCAGATGAAATCAAATCATGACAATGCACACACAAGATGACCTATTATCACAAGTCGAGGATTATTTACACAACTGGCTCGTGAAAACATTTCCATAGACAGATGAGTAAATACATCAAATGGAGTTCTCACAGTGGGCCATGTAAAGTAAACTTTTTCAATAGACAAGCACCTACATGTTATCCCAAGTATCCTCATACTTCAACTTATGAGAACGGTTGCTTACTACACAAGTAAAAAGGCTTAACATGTATTAGTTTTTGAGCATTGCCAATACCCTGTCTTGGTAATACAATGACTAGGAACAATTTTAGGAACATGGCGTTGATGCATAAGGATGTTACAATTATAACTCTTTATAATTCCTTTGCAAGGCCTTATGTTCCATGGGCTTCATCCAATTAGTACATAATAACTGTTTCTTGTTGTACTAACAAGAAGGAAAACCTTGTAACCATAAAGTTATGTGATAGGTTTGCATTATTAACTGTATATCCTTTGTTCAATCTGATTGGCACTAGGGCATATACTAACAGTGTCTACTCATGTAATCAATCCCTATTAGATCTTGCAGCTTATGGTTAACCTTAAGAATTTATAGAAACGATTTCTCCTAAATTTATCGTACTTTGGCCAAAGACTTTATCTAGTTATCCCAAGCTAAGAACAGATGATATATATCTCTGAATGTCACTTGAAGTGGTGAATCATCTTCATATGCTTCATGCCATACCCAAAATCACCCTACCATAAGCATCCCTTCTTAAGAGTCGTTTAGATGAAATCCAAGCATGACAAATCACACATAAAATGACCTAGTATCACAAGTCAAAGGATAATTTATACAATTGGCACGTGAGAACATTTTCATAGACACTTAAGTGAGTATACCAAATGGAGTTTTCATAGCGAGACATGTCCATTGAACTTGTTCAACTTAACAAGTTATCCCAAGATCCCTCATACTTCAACCTATGAGATTGGTTGCAAACTTCATAAGTAAGAAGGCTTAACATGTACTAATCTTTGAGTATTGCCAATGCCTATCTTGGCAATACAATGACCAAGAACAATTTTATGAACATGGCTTTGATGTATAAAAATCTCACAATTATAACCATTTACAATTCTTTTGTAAGGCCTTTATGTTCCATGAGCTTCATCCAATTAGTACTTAATAACTCTTTAATATTGTACTAACATGAAGGAAAACCTTATATCAGTAAAGTAAAGTGATAGGTTTGCATTATTAACTGTATATCCTTTGTTCAATCTGATTGGCTTTAGGGCATATACTAATACACAGTACAACATACATATGTATGTACAAGTTCAACATACTAGCTCTCTCACCCTTTCTAATAAAAGGTGATTTGTTCATCTTACCAAGTAAACATGACTCACAAGTTTCATAAGATTCTTAATCAAAAGGATTAAAGTAACCTTGTTTATGCAACTTAGTGATTTTTGTTTAATTGATGTGACCAAGTCTACAATGCTACATGTAAGATTGACTAGGTTTACCTAATTTAGATTTCTTGACATTTATATTGACATCATCATTATCTAACTTAAGAACATATAAACCATTATCAAGTGTTCCGATGCCATAAAAGATATCATTTAAAAAAAAGAATAATTATTGCCTTTAATATTAAATGAAAATCCATCATTCATACTTAAATAAGAAATTGGAATGATATTTATAGTAATGACTTGAACATAATAACAATTTGAAAGTTCTAAAAATTAAGTAGAAGGTAAGGCTAAACTATATGTCCCTACAGTATAGGCAACAACACTTGCTCCATTTCCAAACCGCAAAGAGATCTCTCATTTCCTTAAGGATATACTCTTCCTTAGTCCATGTATGTCATTGCATAAACGAGAACCGCATCCTGTATCTAATACTCAAGAAAATATGTTGAGAGTGGAGAGATTGATCTCAATCATAAAGATACCTGAAGTAGAAGCCTCTTTAGACTTCTACTTCAAGCTTGCCAAGTAAACTTTGCAAATTTTCTTTCAATGATCTTTCTTACCACAATGGTGAAAAGTTTCCTTAGTTTTTTTCCTTCTTGATGCCACCAGTTTGTTTAGTAGCCTTGGAGGATTTTGCCTTCTTGGCTTCATTCTTTCTCTTCTTCTTCTTAGAGTACTAGTTCTTAGCCTAGGAAAAAGAAACTTGAAGGGTAGCACGCTTTTCCTTGTTTATGGATTTCTCAGTAGTTTATAGAATATTTACCAATGAAGCTAATGTAGCCTCCAACTGGTTCACATTGAAGTTCATTACAAATTCAGAAAGCTATCTAGTAGAGATGAATGAGCTAAGTCAATACTTAGCTCGTTGTCCAAAAAAAAAAACCTAATTGCCCAAGTTTCTCAATCCAAATTACCTTGACGAAATGTTCTCTGTCATAACGTGCCAAATCCTAAGATCCGACCACCAGATACAAAAAGGGAGTCGCCACTAATATTTTATTAGGTGTCATTAGTCACCTATATGAATCTATCCTTTTTATGGTATTTTCTATAGAACAGGTTTGCAAGGTTCTATCATGAAGCTGGCCACTTAGGTGTTATCTATATGCTGGGTAAGATACTTGACCAATCTAAAAAGGTCCCCAAATTACTCTTCACTATCATCCATGTTGGATTAGTAAGGTACCTCGATCCTCGTCATCACAAGCTCCAACTGAAAAGGGTTCAATTTGAGTGAGAGTATTTCACTAGCCCATATAGAGGTTATCACCCACGAAAGCTTAGCTACTTTAAACCCTGATATTGTTTCTCTAGTCCATGCGGAGGTTTTTACCTCATGAGAGCTTAGGTACTTTACCCCCTCCTAAAAGGATGAGCTCGGGTATAAAGCTTATGAGTATGCTTTTGTGCAATGTGTGCGAAGAAAATACAAACCTTGAACCATTTCCCCCCAAACAAACATATACGGGAAAAAAGTTAAGAATACAACAATAAAAAGGATTTAATTAAAATAAATAAATAAACAAATTAAAGACCAATTATTAAGACTTAAGGTATCAAAAGACTAATTAATGGTTCGGCTCTCAATATCCCTATTGGAGTCGCCAAACTGTCACAACGTGCCAAATTCTAAAACCTAACCGATAGACACAAAAAAAGAGTCACCACTAATCTTTTATTAGGTGCGATTAGTCACCTATATGAATCTATCCTTTTTAAAGTAATCTTAAGCTTGACTAAGGCACCCTAAAAAGAATAGGTTCTGGTCTACGTTTCAAAATTAGGTTCGGGAGTTCGGTTAAGTGTGGGAATGAGCAACACCCCTACAATGCCTATCCTAAGGATAGTATCTAATCAGTCTTGTGTAATCCTAATGTTCTAACTTAAATGGTCTCCATTTCTTAATTTTACTTTTATTTAGATTTCCCTAAAAATTTACTTTGAGATAAATATCAATCTTTGTATATTGAAACCATTCTCTAAAACCTTTCATCAAGTTGATAAAATTTAGAAAAGCTTTTCTCATCTAGAAATTTCTTAAAATACTGCTCAATCATAGCCCCTTTAGAATTTCATCATCGGGAAGATTTTCATCTTATTTTATTACTAAGACTTTTAGAACAGATATTCTACACCCATAAACTTTTATTAAAAATCTATCTAAAAATAAGTATCAATCTTAGATATTGAAATTCTTTTCTAAATTTTCCATCAAGCAGATAAAATTTAGTAATATTTTCTTACCCAAACATTTCTTAGAAGACTAGTAAATCTTAGTCCCATTACAATTTCATCATCGGAAAGGTTTTCAACTTTTTCTTTGATTTTATTAAATGAAATTCATTGGGTGAATCAATTTCTATTTCAACTTTCCCAAGTCTCTCAAATTTTTTATTATTATTTTCTAAATATTTATCCTAATCTAATTTCAATCAACCATAATAAATAGATAAGTGTCCAACATGCTAAATAAATAAAAAGCCAAAAATAAACAAGTCAATTGATCAAAATAAATGATTCATAAAAATGCCTATAAAATAAATAAAAAAGTAATTAATTAAACATACAACAATAAATAAATAAATAAACAAATAAAAATTAAAATAAAATAAAAATTAAAAAGGAAAAAAAAAAATGAAACAAGTGTATATGGATCGGACTCATGCGTGGATCCTCCTAGGTCGGTGCACGGATCCCTACGTGACCCGACCCACTGTTTTATAAATATACAAAGAAATTTCAGCCAAAATTTTACCTTTAAAAGAAAAATCCTATGATCTCTAGTGCCAGAAGCTTCAAACTTTATAGATTTTGTTCACCGAAATTTTCTAACACTCGCCCAAAAATTGAACTTTTCATTGGAAATTTTGCCGAAAAACCCAAATTTCATCGGAAAGTTCACCTAAGCTCTTTTCCAAATCCTTTCAAACTCCCATTTTCAATCTCTAACATGGATTTTCCTAAAAAACCAACACCGTAAACCAAGTCTAAAAATCTCGAAACCCTAAATTATTAAGACCCTAATCAAAAACTTTGATTCTCTCCCATATCCTTTTAGGTTCTCCCTGTATTTTTTCCCTTCCTTTTGTGTGTATGATTTGTATTATTTATAGTACTTTTCAGATATTGTTTTGTTGATTGTGTTTTTGGTGGTGGATGGTTACAAGGCCAGGAAGAGAAGGGAAGCAGAGCAACAATGTAGGTTTTTGAGGTTGAGGGTATCTAGAGAGAATCAGCTGGTCCTAAGAGGCCTATTTGTAGTTTTCTCTGACGGGTCATCGCACTCCACGTGCCGGGGTTTGGCTAAGGACAGATGGGCTGAGGTCTCACATGGGTTCTGACGTGATAGGCGGTGATGTGATAGGTAGGGTGGCTGTTAGGTGAGACATGTGGTTCTTTGAAGTGATGGACATTAAGGTCACCTAATAGTGGCGACCACTTGGTAGCTCAGGCCCGACGAGCTCACCTTCTTGGGCCTCGTAATGGAGGATTTGTTGGGCTTGATGGTTAGCCTGGGTCCATTGGGCCTAGGAGGTTTATTAGGTTTAACAATTGCCTCCCAGGCGAGGTAGGGGTCATAAAATGGCCTCCGATAAGCCTAATGTGTTTGGCGAGGTCGTTACAGTCTTAGTGGGAAAATTGGTAACTGTTGACGCTTCAGTTTTCGTTGTATACGAGGCGTTGCCATATGTCATGCTTTAATTGGGGCGATGTTCGACTTCTCGCAAAAATCGATATAGGTATTCATTACAGCAGCTATAAAAGGGGGTGTTAGGCTTTCAGGGTCACTGTTTTTATCCTGTTGTTGAATTTCTGCCAAGTTTCTGTCTAAGTTGTTGTGCTGCCATGATCATGGTTGCTGTGTGATCGGAGAAGGTTAACGGAGGTTTGAATAGGTATTTGAGAAGTTATTTTTTGGTTTTGGTTTTGTTTTTGGTTGATTGTGCTTTGCATGTCATGGCCATATTATAGGACAGTGATGAGTGATAGTTAGGATACTGAGAGGTTAGAGGGTAGGTCTTGGGCTAGTGGGGCTGAAGAATCGAAAGTGGAGATTTCGAATCTGAGGCTAGTGGTGGTGGTGGGGTGGTTGGTGGTGGCGCTGAAGATGTCACCGTTTCTCGTCCCTAGGGCGCTAGTGGCCGTAGTGTTGGGGCAGATTTGGGAGATGTTGAGTTGTGTGTTCACCCGTCAGGATATGAAGACCTATCTTCGCAACAGGGGCATTTATCTTTCCAACTATCGCTATGAGTTCGCCATTCCTGAAGAATGTCGTCGTGCGAGTCAGGTGCTATATAGTGAGTGCAAATTGTGTTTTTATGCACATATGTTCGAGGGAGGTTTCCATCTTTCGTTGCATGGCTTTTTTGGAGCTTGCCTCAATGTTTATGGGGTCGCTGCTTCTCAATTGACCAGGATGTCATGGCCAGTACTGGTGGCATTTTTCATTGATTGCCGTATGAGAAGGCAGGTTCCCGAGGTGGTACCTTTCACAATCTGTACCAGTTGAAGAGTTTGGGTAATCGGTACTATCTCTCTGCCCGGGCGAAGAAAGTGGTTGTCAACACTCCCAGTAATCGCCATATTGTGCGGAGTGAATTTTTTGCTGCAACCTTGAAGCATGAAACCCACACCTGGGGTTTCAAAGTGACTTGGTCGTATCCTTCGGAGAATAGAAAAAAATTCGGATTTGGTATGGGGCCCACCGAACAGGCGCAGTTTGACTACTAATAGGGGCGTAGTATCAATTATGGGAGGATTGTGATGCCAGAGAACGTTTACCGCTACTGCCTGAGAAACAAGAACTCTAATCGAATTGCGTTCGAGTGTGAGCTTCCTCCACAATTAGGTCCAATTTGGACCGAGGGTGGGGAGGACTTTCTAGCAAGGCTGCTGATGGGTCGTACTCATCATGTTATAGATTCTGACGGTATAGCCTCGTTTATGGATGTCGAGGTGCCTCCAGGCGAGGTCGCGTCTTCAAGGGAGGCTAACTCGGCGACTAGTAGCCCCTTTCGTTCATCAAACCTAGTGGAAGGTAAGACTTCACGTTTTGGTTGAGGTTATTGTCTTAAGCAGTATTTTCCCTGTTATAATATTGGGATTCTTTTTGTTTCACAGTAGACGACGAGGTCGCCGATGAGCCTTTGGACCACCTTAGGGGTTTGCCGATTCCTAATTATTTGGATGGACTCTGCGCAGTGAGCCTTAGGGAACCTCCACCTCTAATGTAAATGACGAGGTGTTTGAGGACCTGCTCGCCATTGTGCCCTGGGTCCCCCTTCTTGTCGCTATATCTAGGGCTCATTCGATAGTCAAGCTGTCATCAGATTCTAGCCCTCGTGAAAGTGTTATTATTGGTCGGCAACCCAGGATGGTGATTAATCCGGGTGATGACTGAGTGGACGTTCGATTTCGAGGCTAGGCTGAGAGAGGCCAATTTGTACTCAAAGAGTGAAACATCAGAGATGGCTCCTCTTATTCGGGGGGCTTGGATATATGGTGACCCTTAGAGCGTGGTCCTCGATTTTAGATAGTTTTCTTTTTTCTCGTGTTTTGGAGCCCTTATGTCGTCTAACCTTATCATTGGTTTATTTGCAGAGATGGCTGGCGAGCAGAACCTGATGGCTTGTATGCTGAACCGAGAACCCCCTGTTGCCCCGAGAAAGAGTCCTCCTAAGAAGGGAAGGGACCCTCCTGCAAAGAGGCAGAAGACTGGCCATCGAGGAATCAGGACAAGGGATCCTGCTCCCCTCTCTCCCGTCGTGGCAACCACCACTGAAGCCCAGCCCATGGGCACCTCCAACAAGTCCTTATCTGATCAAACCAAAGATAAGGACAAGAACGAGAAGAAGGGTAAAAAGGGTGACAAGGGCAAGAAAGCCCACGACAAGGAAGATTCCCTGGAAAAAGACCGAAACATTTCTCTCGTTCTCCTCTTGCCGCAAGGGCGATCTTTAGTGGTGAGCAGTCATGAATACTTTGCCTGGCGGGACCGGTTGCCTTTAACTTGTGTCACTCTCAATGTGGACAAGATCGTGACATGGCTTCGGGAACATGTTTGCATTGGGGACTCAAAGGGAGATGGACCTTCAGGCTCTCGTCTTGCTTCAACGTTCACTGGTAGTGCACCAGGTCGAGGTAAAGTGTTAAATCGGATTGACGTTTATCGGTGGCTTTTCTTTCTCGATTTCTTTCTTGAAATTAAATTATTTATATTTTAGGGGGCAATGATAGCACTGGACTTATACGATCGGATCAAAGAAATCGATCATCTACTAGACGCCGTCGTAAAGAGGGTGGATGAATCCAAGCAGAGGATGAACGCTAAGGCCAAGGTGGCAAGCACTTCTACTGTCCGTGTTGTTGAGCTGGAGAACCAGCTGAGAAAGGCCGAAGAGAAGTTAGCGGTGGCCGAACAGTTTTGCATGGCCAAGGTTGGCGAGGCTGAGAGCCAGAAGGAGCTGGCGGAGAAGAACTTGGCTTCTTCTCAAGAGGAGGTCCATGTTATAAGGGATCGCCTAATTGAGGCGGGCCAAGACAGACTGAAGGCTTTGGAGGCCAAAGACAAGGAATGGGAGGCCAAGTAGGAGGAAGAGGTTGCCAAGATGAAGCAGGAGGAGGAGAAGATCCTGGATGAGACGTGGGGGTTTGCATGGGCTACATAATGAATTCTTTGTCTATAGTTCAGGAGTGGTTTGGACCCCTAGATCTTTGGGGGACGAATTTTTCCGCTATAGAAGCAGTCCCCGACGGGTTCGACCCTAAGTTCTCGGATGACACTGCAATCGAGAGTCTCAGGCAGTTTTTGGTGGCCAACGGTCCTTCTTCAACTCCTTTAGAAAGCGTTCTTGCCACCTTTGTCATCGAAGGTGATGAGCCGGAGGTCCCTGCTAACAAGAGCCTAGCAACAGACGTGCCCGCCAAGGATGACATTGAACTGAATGTCGTGGTTGTTGGTGACGGTGCTGTTGAAGGCCACCAGGGTGTTGGTGGTGGTGATAACGATGTAATTAATATCGAGGGCCCCGTTGTAGTAGAGTAGGGCTGCTCATTAGGATGTATAACTTTATTCGTCTAAATGAAAAAGGATTATTTCTTTATGCATATTCTGTCTTGTTTAGTGAAGTGTATTGCGTTCTGTATTATGCTTCATGTGTTTTGTAGCGAGCACCTGGTGATGTGTTACAGGGTTTCACGAAGCGGGTACTTATATGAAAACATATGAAGCAAGCAAGTTAGAGGTCGTTAGGCATCCTTGGACGCGTAGGAGGGCCAGTTAGAGGCCGTTGAGTGTGTTACACGGTGTCGTGAGGCGAGCACACTTGCGTGAATGCATGGATGGGCCAGTTAAAGGCCGTTGGGCATCCTTAGACGCGTATGAGGGCCGGTTAGAGGCCGTTGAGAGTGTTAAACGGTGTCGCGAGGTAAGCACACGTGCGTGAAAGCATGGATGGGCTAGTTAGAGGCCGTTGGGCATATGTGGACGTGTAGGAGGGCCAGTTAAAGGCCGTTGAGTGTGTTACACGGTGTTGCGAGGCCAGTACACGTGCGTGAATGCATGGATGGCCAGTTAGATTCGTTGGGCATCCTTGGACACGTAAGAGGGCCAGTTAGAGGCCGTTGAGCGTGTTACACGATGTTGCAAGGCGAGCACACGTGCGTGAACACACGGATGGGCCAGTTAGAGGTTGTTGGGCATCCTTGGACGTGTAGGAGGGCCAGTTAGAGGCCGTTGAGCATGTTACACGGTGTCACGAGATGAGCACACATGTGTGAACGCATGGATAGGCCAGTTAGAGGCCGTTGGGCGTCCTTGGATGCGTAGGAGGGCCAGTTAGAGGCTGTTGAACGTGTTACATGATGTCACGAGGTGAGCAAACGTGCGTGAACTCATGGATGGGCCAGTTAGAGGCAGTGGGGCGTCCTTGGACACTTAGGAGGTGAACATCAGGGAGTTGTTGATACAAACTTTGCCCGCAAAATGCAACTTCATTTCATTACATGTTCGTGGTGAAAAAATACAAAATTTATTACAAGTTGTATTTCTTCAGATGAATTTCCTTCCAGGTCCGAGGTACAGGGTTTCCATCCATTTTTTCTAAGGTGTAGGCTCCTGAGCCGATTTTTTGGCGACCTTGTAGGGGCCTTCCCAATTCGAGGCTATTTTCCCTTGCTCACTCGCTGGTCTGCTTGCCTCACAATTCTTGAGAACCAGGTCACCAATCTTAAATTGTATGTTCTTTACTTTAGTGTTATAATATTTGGCGACCTGCTGAGTTATGGCTGCCAACTTTACTTGAGCATAAATCTCTGGTTTCTTCAATGAGGTCAAGGTTCGCCCTTAGCGCTATCTCGCTTGAGGTGGGCTCATAGTGTGCTGTCCTTAGGGATTTGATGCCAATTTCAGCTAGTATCACAGCTTCTGTCCTATACATCAACTTAAATGGTGTCTCGCCAGTGCCTATACGGGATGTTGTTCGGATAGCCCAAAGAACTCCTGGCATCTCGTTAAACCACGCCCCCTTGGTGTCATCCAATTTCTTTTTCAAACCTTGGAGGATCTTCTTATTCATTGCTTCGACCTGGCCATTGGTCTGAGGATGCTTCACCGAGCTGTGTGTGAGTAGGATTTTAAAACTTTCACAAAATGTTTTTAGCTTTCCCACTGAAACTGTGTACCATTATCTTCCACAATGGTGTTGGGGACTCCATACCTACAAACAATAAACTTGCATACAAAGTTCTCGACGACCCTTTCGGTAATAGTCGCTACAGCTTCAGCTTTGACCCACTTAGTAAAGTATTCGCAGGCAACTATTACAAATTTTTTTGGCCGATGACGATAGAAAAAGGTCCCAACATGTCGATACCCCACATGGCGAAGGGCCACGGGCTGGATAGCTGGCTAAGCATTTCTACCGGTTGCATGGGCAAAGCTGCAAACTTCTGACACTTGTCACACCTCCTGACCATTTCCATAGCATCACCCTTCATGGTGGGCCAATAAAACCCTTGTCTTAATGCTTTCTATGCCAATTCCCTTCCTCCCATATGATTACTACAAACTCCCTCATGGATTTCCCTAAGGACATAACTGGCTTCCTCTGGTGCTAAGCATCACAGTAAGGGCTGACTGAACATTTTTTTATATAGGACCTCGCCAATCATGGTATACTTGGCGGCCTTTGTCCTGAGCTTTGCCTGCTCCGTGGGATCTTCTGGGATGGTCTTTCCCGTAAGATAGCCCATGATAGGCGTTAACCAGCTAGGTTCGCCTATGATGCAGAGGACTTCTTCTTTATTTTGATAGTTCGGCGCTTGGAGATGCTCTAACAAGATTTTTCCCCTTTGCCCGATGTCAACGGATGAGGCAAGTTTGGACAGGACATCGGCCCTCGTATTTTCTTCCCTGGCGACCTTCTTAATAATCAGTTCTTTGAATCATTTTTTCAACTTGAGTACTTTTTCATGGTATTTGACTAAGGCAAGTTCTCTGACTTCATATTCGCCATTCACTTGCTTCGCCACTAGCTGCGAGTTAGTGTATAGCCACAGCTTAGCAACACCCAATTTTGTGACGAGTTCTAATCCTGCCAAAAAAGCTTCATATTCGGTTGTATTGTTTGATGCGGGGAAGCCAAAAGAAAGCCTATTTTTTCACTCGTTTCCCTGGGGGGTCCTTCAGGAGGACGCCTGCTCCGGGTCCCTCTTTTCCCGAGGATCCGTCCACAAACATTGTCCATACGTTTTCAGCTAGGGGCTTCGTTATCATGGGCCTATGCACCAACTCCGGAATGGGGGGCGGTATCGGCTCGTCCGTCGTAGGTGAGGGCTCCGTATTGCCACTCGTTTCCCTGGGGGTTGGTCAGGAGGACTCCTGCTCTGGATCCCTCTTTTCATGAGGATTAGTCCACGAACATTGTCCACACATTTTCAGCTAGGGGCTCCGTTATCATGGGCCTACACAGCAACTCCGGATTGGGGGACGATATCGGCTCGTCCGTCGTAAGTGAGGGCTCGACCGGATATTGGATTGACGTAGTAACCTCGTCAGTGAATGAGCATTCAACTACAAAATTTTCCAAGACCTGGGCCTTAATCGTCTTCCTTGGCCTGAATTCAATGCCAAATTCGATGAGCTTGATACTCCACTTAACCATCACGCCCGAACTGTCGACCCTTTGCAGGACTTCTCTGAGGGGCTGATCTGTCAAAACAGTAATGAGGAAGAAAAATTAATTAATTAATTAAAATAAAAAAAAAAACAAATCAAATAAATAAAATGAATATGGGCTTACTTTCAATGGATCCAAAATTCAAAATGAAATTGGCTCACACCCAAAGATAGATAAACCTACACGCAGCATTGGGCCCCAATTTTCCTAAGTAGCATAGAATCTGTTATTTCAAATCAAAGCCCAAAAAGTATAATAAAAAAATTCGGGTAAAAATCGGGTGTTTACATACTCTAGTCGAAATGCCTTCCAACAACTTACAATGAAACAATTCCCTTGAGATTTCAAATCTCAACTGGTTATATCCTAGCAAACTGTCTAGCATAGATAAGTATGAAATTTTGCTAAGTAGTTTCATTTGAGCCATTAAAGAAAATTAATGGTTAAAATCTACAACTTGGCATCAATATGTCTTCCTAAGCGTACATTCCAAATTTGTATTATGCAATTTAACCATCCACACTTTTGCAAAAAGATTTAATTTCATAATTACATAATTATTTATCCATATAAGAGGAAAAACTTTGTTTAATTCTAGTTCATGATCTTACAAGTCATTTGAATTAATTTTAATATCAAACATATAAACATATTAAATTGACATTGTGATCCAAATCATTTTCAGTCCATATAACTTATTATCTAAGTCCGAACAACTCCTATTGTTCATGGCCAAATATATCTCCAACTTTTAGTGCTATGTTTAGTAGTTAGTGTAATTAGTAGTCCTAAACTATTTAAGATTATCAATTCAATTTGGATTCTTAATCTAATCTGGTCATTTATGTCATAAACCATTTAGGATTACTAATTAATTAAAATCCAAGTCAAACTACAAGTGTTGAGATCTCTTAGTCAAACTAAGTTTAGTAATGAGCTACTAGGATTAAGAGTTCTAAGTCCAACTAGAAGTTCTAAACAATTTAGGAGTTCTAATTAAATTAAGAACCTTAATTAAATCTGATTTCTCAATTCCTAATCCAATTAGGAAAGTCAAGTCATTCAAAGAATAAGGAAAGTCTAGGGTTTGATTAATTCTAGTCAAACAATGACACATATGAGGGATTTAGGACATAATAAGTCAAAGTTTAAACAAAATGCAGTGGAAGTGTAAACAATCAGAACCGAATCCACCAAGGAATCAACTTTTATGTAAATCAATTGATCACAATTACAAGAACACACATGGGTTGGAATTACATACCTGAAACCAAGATTGCCAAAAATCTTAAGACTCAATTCCTCTTCTTGGTTCTTGTACACAAAAGCCCGATTACCGTAAACCAAAGTCGTCCAATTGTTCGTCCTTCGGTGGTGATCCACACAGATGATTTAGAAAACCTTCTCAAGGTAGGAGTGGAGTGTTTCTCGAGATCTATGCTAGTAGATTAGGTTTCATAAACCTCACCCTCTTTTAATAATCATTGGCTGATTGCTTCAAAATAAGCAAAGAGGAAGAAAGCAATTTTTCTCTCCACAGGGAATATGTGACACACAGGGAAAAAGAAGACTAGCTCTTTTACTTAATGTGAGGGGCATCAAGCACTAGGTTATATACTTAGGGCTATGACAAAACTCTTATGTTATTTGCTCTTAAGTTCTTCCACTTAATTAAACCATTTAATTAAGCTCTTATTGATTAATTTTGAATTTAATCAATTAGGTCCATTCCATTTTAATTCCTTAATATCATCTTATTATGTGTGACCCCTTAGGCTCCTTACATGTTGGCAATAAATATAAATTATTTTTAATTCATATTTATAGACCATGAGCGGCATCTAGCAATGCACCATGGCCACCAATTGTTAGGAAAGTCAACATGGTTTTTTGACTAATCTTTTAGTGTACAGTATGTCAGTTTAATTTGGTCATTTCATCAAATATCTTGGAAAGAGAGAAAGCATGGTGTAATTTCTACCAACTCTTTCATATTAGTCTTGCAGCTACTATATTAACTCTGATAACTACCTTAGCCAAGGACATCGTTGAGTTAATCATAAGCCAGAAATAAGTGAGATAAATCCCTTTCATATCACTAGGGTGATAAATCCTCTCTGGACTACTCATCCATCTTCGTGTCCTTCATGCTACACCCAAAATCACTCTATTTAGGTATCCCTTCTTTGAATCCATTCAGATGAAATCAAAGTGTGATAATTCACGCACAAGATGACTTGACATCATAAGTCATAGGATTACTTACACTACTGACACATGAGAGCGTTTCCATAGGCACTTAAGTGAAATATCAAATGGAATTCTCATAACGAGTCATGTCCAGTGAACTTGTTCATCTAACAAGCACCTACATGTTATCCCCAAGTATCACTATATTTCAACCTATGATATTGGTAACATACTTCTTAAGTATGGAGGCTTAACATGTACCAGTCTTTGTGCATTGTCAATGTTCTATCTTGACAACACAATGACTAGGAACTATTTAGAAACATGGCTTTGATGCATAAAGATCTCATAATTATAACTCCTTACAATTCCTTTACAAGGTTTTTATGTTTCATGGGCTTTATCTTCACAATTCATTAAATCGCATTATCCAAAACAACTTATGGATAATGAAATACCTCAATTATAATTAACCAATTATAATGTGTTGAAATAGCAATTTAGGAGTTCTAATTAAATTAAGAACCTGAATTAAATTTGATTTTCTGAATTACTAATTCAATTAGGAAAGCCAAGTCATTCAAAGAATAAGACAAGTCTAGGGTTTGATCGAATTCTAGTCAAACTAGGACACAAACTATGTCTCTACTTGTTTTCTTTAGGGTTTTGGAGAAAACAAGTTGGGCAGCAGCTGTCGCCCCTTTTGGCCATGAATTTTAGGGTTTTAAACCTTAAACATGTCACAATTAGCCTCTGGTCAAGTGCCTTAAACAACAAGTAAGAATTACTTAAGCTTCAAGCAACATAGTGTAAAAATTTAACTTGATGATCAAGAAAGCAAACCTTGAAATTTTGGTGAACAAGTTATCTTAGACTTTCAATCTTGATTATCAAATTAATTTTTAATAAAAATTATAGTGAATATTTTATTTAATGTCTTAAAAATTAATAACAGCAGCTGAATTAAAAACCTAATTCCTAAATCAATTAGGGTTTGCATGAATCTTAATCCCATTAGTAGTTTGTTGCCTCATACTACAAGTTTCTAGATAGAACTTTGATTTCACTTTTGAACAAGAAAATCAAGCCTCAAAAATCTGAAACTTTAACACAATGATCCTTATACAATCTATTATCACACGTTACAATTTCATTGCAATCAAAGAACCCTAGAGAGAGAAACAATTTATTGTAACATCACTATAGAAATATCATGCTTCAGTATAGATTAGAAACTGGACAGTTTAGTGATAGAAAATCCGGCCTCATGTTCAAACATAAAACAAAAAATACGCGCAACGAAAATTAAACATAGAGACAGTCGGATCCCTCAGGATCTTTAGATCGTGATTTACATGGGTTAATGGAAAATAAAAATTTTAATCAACCATGTGATTAGAGATCATACCTATACAAGATCTCGTAATATTAAGTATGCCATTCCTTGCACGAACACAATATCGGAATGGTCACTGCACGATCTTTCCAAGGTCACGAGCAACACAATTGTCTTGCCTCCAACGGTGATCCACACGAACGGATGTTGGCACCTTCTCAAGGCTCGAGGATTCACCAATGCTAGTTGGTTGATCTCTTGATCAAAATCAAAAGGCCAATACTCCTTTGATTTTCTAACAAGGCCGAAACACACCAAGAACAAGAAGTGGTTCGGCTACAAAGGGAAAATCTACAAAAAAAATGAAGAGGAGGAGGTTCGGTGATAACTCGTATAATTATATAGTTTTTAGTTATGTTTTATTATTGTTTTGTGTTAAATACGAGTTATTATTGTTTAGTCTAATTGTGTTTATGATCTTTTATATTTTTATGTAATTTGGTGTTTTTCACAAGTTTCTTTGAGTGATTTCAGATTACTAGTATTAAGGGCAAATCCAGTTCAGTTCCAGTTCCGACACCTTTTGCCATATCAGCTATATCTTGAGTTTCACTGAAGCAATAAGGCTGAACTTTGTATCCCTGCAAAGCTAAGAGGCATATCTATCTTTTTCATGTTTTACACTTCTTGAAACGGAGTCGTTTTCCCTAGCGAAATCGACCATCAAGTTGGCTGATGTGCAATGACGTCTGTTCTGCACCGTTTTGGTATTTTGACCATATCTTCCGATCCACGTGCGCAAATGATCTGATTCCAACGGCTATGGATCCGTAACTGATAGGGGTATATTTTTCTAGAAGACCATGTTATCAGATCGAGCCTCCAACATTGACAAAATCGACCATCAAGCTGGCTGATCAGAATTGTCATACAATATGACGAAAATTGTTAGAAAAATGCACCCACCTATTATACCTACCTTTGAAATTTGTAAAGCTTGTCTCTTGTCATTTAGCCCTCCAAAATGTGTATAAATAGAGGGCCTTGGATGAGTATTGGGATACATTATAGATTGGTAGGATATTAGCCATTGTAATAAAATTCTCTAAGTTTTCTTCTTTTTTCCTTTCTCTAGTTTTCTTTTTCTTTATTTACTTATGCTTCTTACATTTTATTCATATCTAGTATGTGTTGCTAATCATATTGTTGAGGTGATGAGGTGAAGCTCTTGGTAAATGCTAAGGTTAGTCTCTTAAACATGAGCTAAAATGAATCATCATTTATAAACACTAGTATAGATAATATTTTCTTTTGGTTTAAAATCATACTTGCAAAGTAGAGATCTTGATTCATTATTGACAATGAAAATGGCACAGTAAATGCTTGGTTTCATAACCTTGATTTGTTGTAGACATATACCTTGGCATAAGGAATGCTTGGACTCTTTTTGTGAGTTTTGAGGACACCAAATGAACATAATATCATATGCTATGGACGTTGGACAATTTGGACTGAATTGCTAAACCTTCCGGTTGGAACCTCCCTTATGTGTGGATTTCAATTGTGTAATAAAACAAGATTAATCTTAGCATAACACCAAGAGTGGATTCTCTAACCTCAACATCTTTTCTTATTGTTTTTTTTATATCTTGTTTAATTGCTTTTATGTTATTTTGTTTATTTTGTTCTCTAATATCTTGTTTACTTTCTTTGTTATTGATTCCCTAATATCTTGTTTATTTTCTTTTTCTTATATATTTATAAACTTATACTTACTAATACGCTTCCCTGTGGTTCGACCTCGGACACCCGAGAATTTATTACTTGAACATAACCTGCACTTGGGTTTACAACTCTTAATTGAGTCTCTATCAAGTTTTTGGCGCCGTTGCCGGGGAAGCAATACTAAGTATATAAGTTTATAAGTATATTTATTTTTTTTTGGCTGGTTATACCGCCTAATTTGTTTATATTTACTTTTATTGGCTGGTTATACCGCCTAATTTTGTATATTAACTTTGTTTTATGCTTGTTTGGCGACGTGATTTTAGATCTCGTCGTTTAGTTAGATTTTATTGTGAAACTTTTTCAGGTAATCTTTCTAATACAACTCCTACCATGGCTGACAATGAAAGTGTTCATGCTGAAGATGAGAACAGACAAGTACGCACCATGCGTGACTACTTGCAACCAACTCGAAGCTCATCACCCTCTTGTTTTATTTTTCCTCTCAATGCAAACAACTTTCGTTTTAAACCAGGTATGATAGCTTTGCTTCCAAATTTCTATGGGTTAGAATCGGAAAGTGCTTACTCGTTTCTAAAAGACTTCGAAGATGTATGTGTCACCTTTAATGACCAACAATGTACAAATGAAATTGTCAAGCTAAAATTATTTCCTTTTTCTTTAAAAGATAAAGCAAAAATTTGGCTTCATAATTTAAAACCAAGGTCAATTGGCACATGGCAAGAATTACAAACTGAGTTTCTAAAGAAATTTTTCCCAGCACATAAAACTACTGCTTTGAAAAGACAGATTCAAAATTTCAATCAAAATCAAAATGAAGCATTTTTTCAGTGCTGGGAGCGTTTTAAAGATTTGTTAAGTTCTTGTCCACATCATGGTTTTGAAAAATGGCGTCTTATTAGTTTCTTTTATGAAAGTTTAACTCCCGAAACTAAACAATTTGTTGAAACAATGTGTAACGGTGAGTTTCTAGAAAAAGAACCTGAAGAAGCCTTTGACTACCTAGACCATTTGGCAGATAACTCTCAAGCCTGGCACACAGATAATTCCTCTGAAAGTTCCAATAGATCTAATCTTGTTTCTAACAGAGGTAAATATCATTTTAGTCAAGAAGATGAGATAAAAGCTAAAGTAGCTAATTTGGCTAGAAAGATTGAAGCCATGGAACTTAGAGAAGTAAAAGAAGTCAAAACGGTTAAAAATGAAGAAAGTTGTGGAATTTGTGAAATCATGGGACACCCCACTTCTGAATGTCCAAACATTCCCATTCTTAAAGAAGCGTTGCATGATCAAGTAAATTCCATAAACACATTTAAAAAGCCTTTTCCTTCTCCTTACTCTGAAACGTATAACCCTGAATGGAGAAATCATCCCAACTTCAGTTGGCGGAATAATAATCATGTTCAGGTACCACAATCTCAAAAGCCGGGCAACACTTTTTCCTATCAACCTTCACGTGTACAAACCTTGGAAGAGACATTGCAAGCATTCATGCAAACACAAGCAAATGTGAATAACCAAACTTCACAGGACATCAATGAGATCAAAAACACCTTGTCCACATTGACAGCTTCATTACGCACTCAAGAAAAAGGTAAGTTTCCTGCTCAACCTCAGCCTAACCCTTATACTCAATGTCTTGTTTCTTGCTCCAATGAAACTCAACAGGAAAATGCCAGTTCTATCACAACTCTTCGAAGTGGAAAGGCAATTGACAAAAACATTCCATCAAAAGACCAAGATCCTCCTTTCCCTCCTAAAAGTAATGGTAAGGATGATGGTAAGTCTGAACTTCTTGAAAATTTGGACAAAGAAAAAGGTATGCATCCTGCTCCTTTTCCTCAAAGGTTGCAAACAATAAAGAATTTGAATCAAAATGCAGAAATTTATGAACTTTTCAAACAAGTTAAGATTAACATTCCTTTATTGGATGCAATCAAACAAGTTCCATCTTATGCTAAATTTTTGAAGGACATGTGCACAGTTAAAAGGAAACATAATGTACAAAAGAAAGCATTTTTGACGGAAAGTGTGAGCTCAATCATTCAGCACCTTACTCCATCAAAATTCAAAGATCCTGGATGTCCAACAATCTCATGCATCATTGGAAACACTAGAATAGAACGTGCATTGCTTGATCTTGGTGCTAGTGTTAATCTTTTGCCTTTTTCTGTTTATCAACAGTTAGGTTTAGGTGAACTCAAGGAAACACCTGTTACACTTCAACTAGCTGATCGTTCTGTAAAAATTCCTCGAGGGATAGTTGAAGATGTTTTGGTTCAAATTGATAATTTTTACTTCCCTGTTGATTTTATTGTTTTGGACACACATCCTGTTTCAAATCCAAATGTTCAAATTCCTGTTATATTAGGCCGTCCATTTCTTGCAACTTCTAATGCTCTGATAAATTGCAGGAATGGTATGTTGAACATTTCTTTTGGAAATATGACTTTAGAATTAAATGTGTTCAACATTTGCAAGCAACCTGGTGATAATTCAGAAGTACATGAAGTGGATTTCATTGAAGAACTTGTTCATGAACATCTCACCACTACCACATTCCATGATCCTTTAGAAGCTTATTTAATTGAATATGAGTTTGATAATGCTTCAGAAATTTCACACACTGATTCTTTGTTAAAATCTTTTCAGGATAAGCATTGTTGGAAACAAAAGTTTGAGGAACTTCCATCACTTACAAATGTCACTGTACCATCAACTATTGAACCACCCAAGCTGGAGTTAAAACCATTGCCATCCGAGCTAAAATATTCCTTTTTGGGTGAGAGTGAAACTTTTCCAGTCATAATTTCTTCACATCTTGATGAACTACAAGAAGGTAAGTTGTTACAACTTTTGAAGATGCACAAAAATGCATTAGGATGGACCTTAGCTGACATAAAGGGAATAAGCCCATTAATCTGCACACATAATATTTATTTAGAGGAAAATGCTAAACCCTCTAGACAAATGCAACGAAGGCTTAATCCTAATATGAAAGAAGTAGTGAGAAATGAAGTCATTAAACTTCTAGATAATGGAATCATTTATCCTATCTCTGATAGCAAATGGGTAAGTCCTACTCAAGTCGTACCTAAGAAATCTGGAGTTACTGTAGTTAAAAATGAAAACAATGAATTAATTCCAGCTAGGACTGTTACTGGTTGGCGCATGTGCATTGACTATAGGAAACTTAACTCAGTGACGAGGAAAGATCATTTCCCTTTGCCTTTCATGGATCAAATCTTAGAAAGAGTTGCAGGGCATGAGTTTTATTGTTTTCTAGATGGATATTCTGGGTATAATCAAATTGCCATTGCACTTGAGGACCAAGAGAAAACCACTTTTACATGTCCTTTTGGTACTTTTGCATATCGTAGAATGCCATTTGGATTATGTAACGCCCCTGCCACATTTCAAAGATGCATGCTTAGCATTTTTAGTGACATGATTGAACGTAATCTTGAGATTTTCATGGATGATTTTTCTGTTTCTGGTGATTCATTTGATGATTGCTTAGCCAATTTGAAAAATGTATTGATTAGGTGTGAAGAAAAAAATCTTGTTCTTAATTGGGAAAAATGTCATTTCATGGTCACTAAAGGTATTGTACTAGGTCACATTGTTTCTGCAAAAGGGATTGAGGTAGACAAGTCAAAACTTGAATTGATTGCTAATCTACCCACACCAAAGACAGTAAAGGACATTAGGTCATTCTTGGGACATGCAGGTTTTTATAGAAGATTCATAAAAGATTTTAGCACGATATCTAAACCTCTATGTAATCTTTTAATGAAAGACACTGCATTTGAATGGACTAAAGATTGTGAAGATGCTTTTGAAAAACTCAAAAATATGCTCACTACTGCTCCTATTATGAGATCTCCTGATTGGTCTTTACCATTTGAAATAATGTGTGATGCTAGTGACTATGCTGTTGGTGCTGTGTTAGGACAAAGGAAAGATAATAAACCACATGTAATTTACTATGCAAGTAAAACTTTAAATAGAGCCCAAATGAATTATTCCACTACAGAAAAGGAATTACTTGCAGTTGTTTTTGCATTGGATAAATTCAGATCTTACCTTGTTGGATCATCAATTGTTGTCTTTAGTGATCATGCAGCTTTAAAATATCTTCTCTCTAAGAAGGATGCAAAACCTAGGTTGCTGAGGTGGATCCTTTTGCTGCAAGAATTTGACATCACCATTCGAGATAAAAAAGGAGTAGAAAATGTGGTGGCTGATCATTTATCAAGACTTGTTTGTGATGAATCTTTTGGAACCTCACCAATAAATGATACTTTTCCTGATGAACAACTTCTAATTGTCTCCACGACACCTTGGTTTGCTGACATTGCTAATTTTCTTGCTACAGGAAAAATTCCTTCTCAATGGAGCACCCAAGATAAAAGGAAGTTTCTGAATGAGGTAAAGAAGTTCTATTGGGATGACCCTTACTTGTTCAAATATTGTCCTGATCAGATTTTTCGAAGATGCATTCCCGACAATGAGGTAAGTAGTGTAATTAAGTTTTGTCATTCCGAGGCATGTGGTGGTCATTTTTCATCAAAGAAAACTGCTGCAAAAATTTTACAGTGTGGATTTTACTGGCCAACTTTGTTCAAAGATGCACATAATTTTTGCAAGTCATGTGAAAGTTGTCAAAAATTAGGTTCCATTTCGAAAAGAAACATGATGCCTTTGAACCCAATTCTTGTAATTGAAATTTTTGACTGTTGGGGTATTGATTTCATGGGACCATTTCCACCATCTTTTGGTTTCTTATACATTTTAGTAGCAATAGATTATGTTTCAAAGTGGATAGAGGCAATTCCATGTCGAAATAATGATCACAAAACAGTGATTAAATTTTTAAAAGAAAATATTTGAGTCGATTTGGAATTCCTCGATCTATCATAAGCGATGGGGGAACACATTTTTGCAACAAGGTTTTTGAAACATTAATGAAGAAATATGCCATTACACACAAAGTTGCAACCCCTTATCACCCGCAGACAAATGGACAGGTAGAATTAGCAAATAGGGAGATTAAACAAATTTTGGAAAAGACAGTTAATCCAAATTGCAAAGATTGGTCTCTTAGACTTAACGATGTATTATGGGCCTATCGAACAGCTTTTAAAACAGCATTGGGCATGTCTCCTTATAGGCTAGTTTATGGAAAACCTTGTCATTTACCTGTGGAACTTGAGCATAAAGCATATTGGGCCATTAAAATGTTCAACTCAAACCTTGATGACGCTTCTAATTTACGAAAATTACAAATAAATGAACTTGAGGAACTCAGAAATGATGCATATGAGAATTCTAAAATTCATAAAGAAAGAACTAAAGCCTTTCATGACAAGTTAATTTCAAGAAAAACATTTAATGTTGGGCAAAAAGTTCTACTTTATAATTCTAGACTTCACATATTTCCTGGTAAGTTGAGATCAAGATGGACTGGCCCATTTGTGGTTAAGCATGTGTATCATTATGGAGCAGTTGACATTGAGAATCCTCAAAATGGTAACGTATTCAAGGTAAATGGACAAAGACTCAAACTCTTTTTGGAAAATCATGTTACTCAAGAAGAGGTTGTTTTTCTTTCTGATCCTTGTTTTGAAAATAACTAGATGTAAATATAATTTTTTTTTTTAACCCCGGTTAAATGGCGGATAACGGTACTCCGTGATTATTTAAGTCGGTTCCATCAGCTACCCACAAAACTGATATTGTATATAAATTTCTCTTTCATTCTATTTTATTTCTTTTTTTTTTTTTTTTCAGGATGGATGATATTCTCAAAAGATTGCAGAAACGATTTCCTCCTTTTCCTCGGAATATTTTACTGAAGCTTTACCAAGTTCGATTAGAAAGATTAAGAATGCTTATGAACAAAGGGATTCCTGAAGACATACGTTGGATAATTGAAGCCAAGGTACGTGAAGATGAATATCTTCCTGTTTTGCATTTACCAGGTACAGGTAGAAGCACTTATGCAAAGAAGCGACGAGCAAAGCGCATGAGTTCAAATTGCCACAAGTGTGCACGATGGACGTGTAACGGTAAATGTCGTTCTATTGGGATTCCGTCCTCTAATCGAGATGATAAAATTGAATTCATTAAGGATGGACTGAGTAAGGAGAATTTGGGTAATATCCAACTTTCTCTTGAGACGCATCCTAGTGGAGATGTACAAAGAGAAATTCTTGATTTATGGCCGCAATTCCAAAGGGAATGGCAACATCTTGGGAATCTGATGATAAAAGACCCTGTTTGCCAGCTTGTAAGAAAACTGGATGGGAAGCATATCCTCGACTCATAGAAGGCGTTTAAGCCGTTTCTGGACGTAAAACCAGAGGAAGATGCCAAATACACTTTCGGCGACATTATTACTTTTGACTTTTACGGTTGATTTTTCTTCTCTTTTTGATTTTCTTCCTGAAATCATGCAAAAATCTTTTGTTAGGTTAACATTTTCTTCTGACAGGTCAAATACACTTTCGGCGACATTATTACTCTTGTCTGATTCACTACTCAGTCCTCTATATATTACACCATGTACTCATTCTCTTTCAGGCACTCGAAAAAGAAAAAAAAATGGAAAGCACTTCGTCCCAGCGCATTAAAAAAATTTGTGTCTTTGGAGGTGCTTATCCAGGGAAAAATAACATATTCGCTGATGAAGCCATAAGAGTTGGAGTAATACTTGCCCAACAAAAGATCCACTTGATTTATGGAGGCGGTAGTACGGGTTTAATGGGAGCAGTCGCTACAGCAGCACACGCCGGAGGAAGTCCAGTTCTAGGAATCGTGCCAAAACTATTCACAGATTTTTGTGGACCTACCGTGGGTAAGGAAATACAAGTCTGGAGTATCCCTGAACGGATAACAATCATGTACCATTCTGCCGATGCATTCATTGCTTTACCAGGAGGTCTGGGTACATTGGAAGAAATAGCTTGCGTGGCTTCTTGGTCATCTTTGGTCACAAATAAGAAACCCATTGGTTTGCTTAATATTAATGGTTATTTTAGTAATTTACTTTCATATTTAGATAATGCTGTGGATAATGGATTCATGTTTTCAGAGGCAAGGAGAACCATAATTTCTGCTACAACCATTGAAGATTTACTCAAAAAGCTACAAGCTTATGAGTGTTTATCTGCTACGGTTGTTTCGCAAACGCTCGGAAAAAGAAAAAGAGATATGGACGAGCAAGGAGTGGATTGCACTTTGTCTTTGTGACATTATCTAACATTTTGCTTGTTGTGTCTCAGTTATAATAAGTGGTTAGCAACCTCTGCAGGTAATATCTCCTAAATTCTACCTTTAAAATTTGACATTGGGGACAATGTCATATTTTAGTAGGGGGTAAGGGACATATTTTGCTTAAAAAAAAAAAATTTGTTGTGTTTTAAGACATTTAGAAGTATTCATTCTGAACAAGGTCTGAGTAAGGGAGACTTGAGACATACCTTGTCAGTTTGATTTAATCTTCTTCTTCAAAAAAACAAAAAAAAAACAAAAAAACAAAAAAACAAAAAAAAAGCATGTTTAGACTTAGTGTGTTTTTTTACTTTCAATACAATGATGAGATATGAATTGCATAAGTCTAAAACAGATTTATTAGTGAGAAGATTTTCATGAGAATTGAGCTTGATGTCAACCTTTTTATGAGCCAATGTTAATATGATATGTTGATTGAGAAAGAAGCATGTTTAGACTTAATCTGACTTGTATAATCATCTTTGTGAGTTTTTGAGCCTATAATGATTGATGCATTATACAAATCAATCTAATTTCTTTCTTGAGTGCTCTTATGATTACATGATTCTCTAGAACTTGCTTTAAACCGTTTGAGACTATATTGATACATGTGACAACATGAATATGATAGAGGCATTAGGATTATAACCAGAGCCAAACAGCCATCCATTATTAATGTTCTACGAGAACATCCCCACTAGTGAGCCAATTTGAGCCTACATTAAATATGATGTTTTATTGGTAACCACAACTTACACCTAGCCTAAATATACTTATATCCTTACCCTTGTTCTAAAGATGAATTTTATATTTTGAGACATATTGCAAAAAAACAAGGGATATTTTTATTTGAAAATTTGGGTTAGAAACAAAAGATAAGTGTGGGGGAAGAAAAGAAAAGAAAAAGTCAAGAGAAAAAGAAAGGGATCATTGTCAAATACATTCCCATATTAAAAAAAAAAAAAAAAAAATCTTCTCTTGAACTTCTAGAAAAAGATGTTACAAAGTTGGTTAGAATGATGCAAAGGCTCAACATGAATATTTAGCCTATGTTATTATGTGCTTTATAAGAGTTTTGAGAAGTTTTATTTGTATGATCTTATTATGTCTCTAAAATCTATGAACTCTTTGGAACCTTTGTGATATCTTTATCCTTTTGTTCTTTAACCACATTATAACCCTTTGGCCCCATTACAACCTTGAATAAAGACCTCTTGAATTATGAAGTTGTATGATCTAAATAGTGGAGAATAGGTGGACAAGCAAGCATATGGTAGAAGTGTTTTCATGAGATTGATTGAGTGTAAACACTTTACCACTACTTTAAAGAGTGAAAATCAAGAGAGTATCCCATGTGAGAAGTTGAGATTAAGTTTGAATATACACTATTTTGATTGAAATATGTTATGTTATTATTGGCTTAACTCAAACTATTTACATTCAAGCAAGATTTTTTGTGAATTTCTTTAAGCTATTGATTAGTTTTTAAGACTTGTCCAATGATTATCTCTAATTTATATTGGAAGGATTAGTTATAATTATTATTTTTAGTTTTTCTTATTTCTTCAATGTTTGTGGGTATCGTCCTAGTAAACCCTCACGAGACTAAACTCGTCCACTAGGGACACCTAGGGGTTTAAAGGCTTGTGTCACATGCTAAGTGCCACCGTGATTTCCTACGAAAATGGATTAGATTAGATTTTCTTATTTTATTTTTATTGAGTCGTTGCTAGGGACTAGCAACAATCTAAGTATGGGGGTGTGATAACTCGTATAATTATATAGTTTTTAGTTATGTTTTATTATTGTTTTGTGTTAAATACGAGTTATTATTGTTTAGTCTAATTGTGTTTATGATCTTTTATATTTTTATGTAA
Source organism: Fremontodendron californicum (assembly GCA_030761205.1). NCBI lineage: Eukaryota > Viridiplantae > Streptophyta > Magnoliopsida > Malvales > Malvaceae > Fremontodendron > Fremontodendron californicum. Next base: position 13,759,716 of record JAULJL010000023.1, read on the forward strand.
TTTGGTGTTTTTCACAAGTTTCTTTGAGTGATTTCAGATTACTAGTATTAAGGGCAAATCCAGTTCAGTTCCAATTCCGACACCTTTTGCCATATCAGCTATATCTTGAGTTTCACTGAAGCAATAAGGCTGAACTTTGTATCCCTGCAAAGCTAAGAGGCATATCTATCTTTTTCATGTTTTACACTTCTTGAAACGGAGTCGTTTTCCCTAGCGAAATCGACCATCAAGTTGGCTGATGTGCAATGACGTCTGTTCTGCACCGTTTTGGTATTTTGACCATATCTTCCGATCCACGTGCGCAAATGATCTGATTCCAACGGCTATGGATCCGTAACTGATAGGGGTATATTTTTCTAGAAGACCATTTTATCAGATCGAGCCTCCAACATTGACAAAATCGACCATCAAGCTGGCTGATCAGAATTGTCATACAATATGACGAAAATTGTTAGAAAAATGCACCCACCTATTATACCTACCTTTGAAATTTGTAAAGCTTGTCTCTTGTCATTTAGCCCTCCAAAATGTGTATAAATAGAGGGCCTTGGATGAGTATTGGGATACATTATAGATTGGTAGGATATTAGCCATTGTAATAAAATTCTCTAAGTTTTCTTCTTTTTTCCTTTCTCTAGTTTTCTTTTTCTTTATTTACTTATGCTTCTTACATTTTATTCATATCTAGTATGTGTTGCTAATCATATTGTTGAGGTGATGAGGTGAAGCTCTTGGTAAATGCTAAGGTTAGTCTCTTAAACATGAGCTAAAATGAATCATCATTTATAAACACTAGTATAGATAATATTTTCTTTTGGTTTAAAATCATACTTGCAAAGTAGAGATCTTGATTCATTATTGACAATGAAAATGGCACAGTAAATGCTTGGTTTCATAACCTTGATTTGTTGTAGACATATACCTTGGCATAAGGAATGCTTGGACTCTTTTTGTGAGTTTTGAGGACACCAAATGAACATAATATCATATGCTATGGACGTTGGACAATTTGGACTGAATTGCTAAACCTTCCGGTTGGAACCTCCCTTATGTGTGGATTTCAATTGTGTAATAAAACAAGATTAATCTTAGCATAACACCAAGAGTGGATTCTCTAACCTCAACATCTTTTCTTATTGTTTTTTTTATATCTTGTTTAATTGCTTTTATGTTATTTTGTTTATTTTGTTCTCTAATATCTTGTTTACTTTCTTTGTTATTGATTCCCTAATATCTTGTTTATTTTCTTTTTCTTATATATTTATAAACTTATACTTACTAATACGCTTCCCTGTGGTTCGACCTCGGACACCCGAGAATTTATTACTTGAACATAACCTCCACTTGGGTTTACAACTCTTAATTGAGTTTCTATCATTCGGCTATAGAGGGAATAGCCTTGGCCGAATCTCCTTTTTGATTTCTCTCTTGATAACCAATAACCAAAGTGAAGAATTTACACTTTTGATAAATCACCTTGGCTGGCCACTAAAGGGTAAGGTAGAGTAGAGTTTAAACTCACTTTAAACTCCTACTAAGAGAATAACTTTTCTTCCCCTTAAGAATCTCATTCTTAGCCAACCTCTCCTACTCTTAAAAGCTTGGCCGAATATACCCATACTAGTGTCTAGGTTCGGCTACCTAGGATAGATAGGGATAGCTGTTTGATTTAAACACAACAACCTAGTTGAGGTGAAACTCTTTCATCCTCAAGCATCCCAGTTCAACCAAAACTCTAACTCTTAAATCTGTGGTCGAACCTATCTTGGATCATGTATATGTGCATAGGCCGGTTACATAATGATAAGTTTGATTCTCAATCAACCTCTTAGAATCCTAAAAGGATTCAACTAGCTCAGTTTAACAGAGTTTGATTCATAATCAGACTTCTTGCTCAAGCAAAATTCTTTCACATAGCAAGTGTTAGATTCCTAGTCAAACACGCTAACTCTTAGTGCCGAGTTCGGACTTAGACATAATTGAGGAAATGTTTGGTTTAGTGAAATACGAGAAGATAGAATTTGATTCGTAATCAAACTCCTCGAAGATGAGAAACTTTTTCTCATTTTGGATAACTCAAAATTTCGACCACGATAACTTATCTTAAGACATGTCTACATTTAGACATTGTCTTCTTAAGACAAGCTTATCCATAATGTAATATTAAAACATCCTTATTTGTATTTCCCAAATCCAAATTATGTCTTAATCTTTCCATAATTGAACCTATTCAATTAGGTCCTCCAAATATAACCTTCTATTCAATTAAGTCCTACTTAATTAAATCCCAAGTTTAATCCAAAAATACCATCCTTTGTGTGTGACCCATTAGGTTCCCAACATGTTGCCAATGAGCACAAGTTAATCTTATTAACCTATACTCATAGATCAAGAGGGGGATCTAGCAACCCATCATTTAGTATGACCAAATTAAGTCCAAATTTAATGAAATTTAAACTTAATAATCCTAATACAATAAATTATTCAGCCCATGCAACACAATTGGCAGATTATTATCAAAATAGCTTTTGAAATCAAGAACAATAAAAAATTTGTATTGTGTAAAACTTAATCAACCAAGCTCTGATACCACTGTTAGGAATACAACATGCATGAAGCAAAATATAGGCAGAGGAACATTAAAAAAATTCAATTCCTAAATCCCAAGACAAAGTAGATAAGTCTTTACACAACACACATAGCAAAAGTTTTGGGTAGAATTTTGCATACCTTGTCTAGTGACTTGCGAAAACCATGGTTTCACCAAGAAACCAATCTTTGATTGACCAAGACCTCTAGTTGTCCAAGTGTCGAGCCTCTAACAAACTAGTCCACACAAATTAGGATGAAAGAACCTTTTCAAGGTTAGGAGGATGGTGGCTGAACACTATGATTGAAGTGTTATGTGTTTTGCTCTCTATTTTCTCTAGGGTTACTCTATACATGAGAACTAGGGAATGGATGAGTAATACGCATGTAGAGAGGGGTGGCTGAGCCTTCTTATATAGAGGGTGAGGCTAGCCAAAGCATACTTCAAGTAGGATTGGTGCCTTTTAATTTTTCCTCCCTTTTAATTTATTTAATCAAGTCCTTGAACTTCCCATCTTCTTTTAACTAAGTCCAACATAATTAATGCCCAATTTAATCTTTCACACCTATTATTCTATTGTGTGTGACCCATTAGGTCCACTAACCTGTTGACAATAAATATTAATATTGCAATCCTTGATTAAATTAAATTAAATAAATCAAATCCTTTGAGTTCATCTTCAATTCTTGTTAGTATAAGCCCTAGAGCCAATAAGATTAGACAAGGGATATACAATTAATAATGCATGACGATCATTATACACAAGTGATATAATGTTTTCCTTCATGTTAGCACAAAAATAAATAGTCATTAAAGTGTTAATTGAATGAATACCATGGAACATTAAGGCCTTGCAAAAGAATTATAAAGGGTTGTAATTGTGAGATCCTTATGCATCAAAGCCATGTTCTTAAAATAGTCCTCGATCATTGTATTGCCAAGACATCGCATTAGCAATGCTCAAAAACTAGTACGTGTTAACCCTCATTACTTATAAAGTAAGCAACTGGTATCATAGGTTGAAGTAAAAGGGATACTTGGGGATTGTCGCAACCTAAAAAAAAATAACGACGCGACGAGTCTCATCGCAAGACTTTATTATTCGTTAGGCGTGACATTAAAAAAAATCGAGGAAAAGTCGACTTAATTCCTCTAGAAAAATGAAGGTTTTGAAAATGACCTTAAAAAAGACATGGAGTCGCCACCAATCTTTTTTAGCTAGGTGTGATCGGCCACCTATTAAAACCGGTTTTATAAAATATTTTAAAAATTAATTAAAACATTTTAAAAACCAATTTCAAGTCTGCGTTTTAAACCAGAGAAATCAAAGAAGCGGGTTCGGGAGTCGGTTACGTGTGGGGAAGGATTAGCACCCCCACAACGCCCGTATAAATCGGTACCTTATTAATCGTGTGTTATCTCAAGTCTCGGTAAAAAGTTGGTTTTAAATTTAGTATTTCAAGTTAATTCCCAATTTAAAGAAAAATAATTTCATTTTTTTTATTGAAAATGATCCAGAATTTATAAATTCAAAATTTTCCTATATTCCCCAACAAACGTGGCAAAATATAGAAATTTTTATTAGTTTTGGAAAACTTTTCGAATCATTCTCTTTTTTGAAAGAAAGATATTCCTTTATTAATGATAATTGATGATATTCCCTCCAGCAAACCCGGTAGAGAACTCATGAATTATTTTAACTCGGGAATATCTTTATTTTTATTGAAAACCATTATCTTTTGAAAACATTTAAAATAAATGAATACATATATGCTAAATAAAGATAACTAAATAAAAGCATAGGATATCATGAAATATTCGAAACCATATAATAAACCATGTAACATCAAAAAATATAAATCAAAATAACAACAATATCATAGAAATTATTATAGCAAGAATCACATATTATATAAAATGCATGAATATAAAAATGCAATGCATGAAATGTATTTTTTTCCTTTAATTAAGGAAATCCGTATATCTAAAAAGATATCCGGCTACCTTAGGAAAATATGTCAAATTAAATATTCTAAAACCAAAATACTTTGTGATTGTTTGAAAACAATTTTGAAAAGCTTGAATTAAAAATAAAAACTGGGCTAATTTCTTTAAAATGGCTCTAATTTCCTAAGTTTAAAAAATCCGGACTTGACTACCCTTAACCCGGGACTTGAAAAACCATTTTTAGAGTTTGAAAAGGCTTAGAAATTACCCTAAGTCAGTAGCTAACCCTTCTAATCAGCCCACTCTAAGTAAATTAACCAAAACAGAAAATTGTTTTTTTTTTTAAATTCAATTCTGACTCCACTGTCCAGTTTTAATCCACGAATTTTTATCCTATTTTTAAAAATTCCAAAAATTCTAAAAAAAATACTGGAAACTCAGAACATGTAAAACTACACGAAAAAAAATCGGCTTAATTTTCGAATCAAAGATGAATTCCCAGAAAAATCAGAGATGTACGAGTTTTTGGAGGAGAAAAAACTGCTTTGTTTTTCTTTAAATTCAATTCTGACTCCACTGTCCAGTTTTAATCCACGATTTTTTACCCTATTTTAAAAAATTCCAAAAATTCTGAAAAAAATACTGGAGACTCACGACATTTAAAACTACACGAGAAAAAATCGGCTTAATATTTTGATCAAAGATGAATTCCCAGAAAAATCGGAGATGTACGAGTTTTGGGTGGAAAAAAAACTGCTTTGCCAACACATTTTTTTTGTCTTTGATAAAATCATTTAAAAATAAAAATAAAAATATTTGAAACTCATAAAATGACTTGAAAGCAGTAGCTAGGACTTTTTGAAAGTTAGATAAAAATTGGCTAAGTAAAAAAAATCACAAAGGTAGAATAATCAATTTGACAAACTTAATTTTCCACAAGTGTGCTCAAGAGAGCATGACTTTGAACCATTAATTGGCTCAAGTCATTATTCAAGTGGCATGAACATGAAATGCATGAAACAATGCAGCAAACATAATGCATGAAATGCATGGATCTAAACCTAAATGTAAGGAAAATGCATGACATAAATAATATGGCCTAGACCTAACATGAACTTGCATGGCATTTAATGTAACCTAGACCTAAGACATGCATGGCATTTTCACAAACACAAGGCATGCTTAATTCAAAAATCCAACCAAATATCATGCAAATGCAAAAACCTAACAACTAGCATGACAAAAAATACAACACACAATGCAAAACACATGGAGTAGCCAAATGGCCCCAAGCTCCAACAAGCATGGCATTTTCACAAACACTTGGTATGCTAGCATGAAAAACTAAGTCATAACACAAAAATCACACAAGCATTTTCACAAACACCTAATATACCAAATCTAAAACATGCTCACTAAGATATAAAACAAGAATCATGCAAAGAATCACACAAGCATTTTCACAAACACTTAATATGCTAACTCTAAAACATGCTCAAATTTAAACAACATGAAAACAGAAAATTAAAAATGCAAAAACATGATATCTAAGACATAAATGGCAACAAACAAAGCAACCAAATTAAATATAACTTAAGAACATGAAATAACATAATATTTAAAACATCAAAAATAAAGAAAATAGCATAAACAATATGGTAAAATGAATCAAAAACAACAACTTAAAATAAATAATGTAGGCCATTTGGCCATGGTGAGTTTATTGTAAAAACAAAATGTAAGAAAAATATACTTAAGAAAGGAAATGAAGGAAGAACAAGAAACATTATTTTAAAATGAAAACTCACCAAGTAGCTTTTGAACGGATTAAGCTATAAACCCTCAGAGTAGCTTTTGAACGGATTAAGCTACGAACCCTCAGAGTAGCTTTTGAACGGATTAAGCTACGAACCCTCAGAGTAGCTTTTGAACGGATTAAGCTACGAACCCTCAGAGTAGCTTTTGAACGGATTAAGCTACAAACCCTCAGAGTAGCTTTTGAACGGATTAAGCTACGAACCCTCAGAGTAGCTTTTGAACGGATTAAGCTACGAACCCTCAGAGTAAAACACTATGACTCACCACCCGGATAATCCTAATACAAGTGTATAGACTATCTCACAAGGGGTAGTGGGTGATTTCAACCAAAGGCCAAGACTCCTTATTTATAAGGTGAGCACCTCCTTGGCTTGACATTACAAAGGGATGTGGGATTGGGACTTAGGCTCAAAAATGAAAATCTCTAACTTAACTCTTGATTTTTAATCACTTGATTGAAAAAATCCTAAGCTTCCTCCTTCCTTTGGGCTTGGGCAGGCCAGCACTTCTCTTTTCCAGCCCAGCTCTGATTTTTGCAAGGCCCAAAGAAGCCCTTTTCGGTTGCTTGGGTGAAACGACCATTTTGCCGCCCGGATGCAAAATAAATATCAAACGGACTCCAAATTCAATTTTTCTTTTTTTAATGCTTCCAAAATAATAAAATATTGAGTTCTGGAAGTTTTCAAAATTATCCGAGTCCGTTTGCTATTTATTTGGATTTTTTCTTCCCAAAATATCCTTTTATGCCCCTACTTTTTACCATTTTTTAAACGAGCTCCAAATCAAGATTTTTCTTCACCAATCTCTTCAAAATAATTAAAAAGTGTGATCTGGAAGTTTTCATAATTTTTGGAGCTCATTTGGTATTTTTTCGGGATTTATCGGCTTGAATTACTGCATAGGAGGCCCGGGATTTGGCCATTTTGCAAACGAACTCGGATTCAAGATTTTCTTTCACCAATCTCTTCCAAATAATTTAAAAATGAGATTTGCCAAATTTCAGAATTTTCGGAGTCCATTTGCTATTTTTCCGGGATTTATCTTTTTGAATTACTGCATTAGAAGCCCGGGATTTGGCCATTTTGCAAACGAACTCGGAATCAAGATTTTATTTCGCCAATATCTTTCAAATGATTTAAGAATGAGATTGACAAATTTTTCAGAATTTTTGGAGTCCATTTGCTATTTTTCCCAAATTTTTCCAATTTTGCCCTTTAACCTCCGAAACCCGGTTTTGCTCAAAACAAGTCCGATTTTCAGATTTTCTTCAATCTGAGCCTTGCACCATCCTTTTTAATCATTCCTCATCCATTGGGGGCTTTGGTCTTACCAAGTCGGGCCATTTCTGTGATTCTTCCCGATTTCACCGAAATCCACTAAAAACCCTAATTCTCGGTTTTCTCCCGGATTGACTTTTTTTTCAGTTTTTCTTGCAAGTGACTTCTCCATTACCCGTAGTCAGTGCTTATCTTTCATTTGGAACCTTCAATTTCGACCAGTTTGATCGTTTAAGCACTTTTCCCCAAATTTCTCGGATTAGGGTTTCCTTTCTACTGAATCTCCAAATCCCAACTTCCGAACTCCATATCTTTCAATGTAGACCTCGGATTATCAAAATTCTTTAGCCATTTTTCAATTGAACTTAAAATCTTGATTTTGAAAGTGGGTTGACTTTTTCAGTAGTTGACTTTTTGGGGTTGACTTTTTCGGGGTTGACTTTTTCAGGGTTGACTTTTTTTCAAGTTTGACTTTTTGTGCTCGCCCTCTTAAACTAAGTCTCGGAGTACCACCTGCAGGATGAAAACAGTCTTTTTACACTTGGGAACATCAATATGGGAAGAAAACATACCTGTTTAGTGGTCCGGACAAAATTAGGTGTCTACAGCTGCCCCTCTTTGGCTATTGCTGAGAATCAGGAATCAGGCAAAGATAAACCGACACTAATTTTGTACGGTCAGTGACATCACATGTGAAGGAAAGGAAAAGGGGTTTCTTTTTCTTTTTCATTTTCATTTTTTTCATTTTCTATTTTTCTTTTTTTCATTTTTTTCTTCTTTTTTCTTTTTTTTTTTTCCTTTTTTTTTTTTTTCTATTTTCTCTTTTTCATTTTTTTTTATTTTTTTAAAATAATAAATTGAAGGTTTTGTCCTTAAATTGAATTCCCTGCCTAAACAAGGCTCTCGATTCGTCCTAAGGGAATAAATTCGATTTTCAAAAGAAAAATTTATGCTCGAAGGGCTTTAAAATTGGTGCCCGAAGGTCTTAAAATGGTGCCCGGAGGTCTTAAAAATTGGTGCCCGGAGGTCTTAAAATGGTGCCCGGAGGTCTTAAAAATTGGTGCCCGGAGGTCTTACCCCTGAAAAAAGTTATGCCCGGAGATCTTAAAGATGTTGCCCGGAGGTCTTACCTGTGATATGAAAAATTATGCCCAGAGGTCTTAAAAATTGGTGCCCGGAGGTCTTACCCCTGAAAAAAAGTTATGCCCGGAGGTCTTAAAGATGTTGCCCGGAGGTCTTACCTGTGATTTGAAAAATTATGCCCGGAGGTCTTAAAAATTGGTGCTCGGAGGTCTTACCCCTGAAAAAAAGTTATGCCCGGAGGTCTTAAAGATGTTGCCCGGAGGTCTTACCTGTGATTTGAAAAATTATGCCCGGAGGTCTTAAAAATGGTGCCCATAGGCCTTACCCCTGAAAAAAGAGTTATGCCCGGAGGTCTTACCTGTGATTTGAAAAATTATGCCCGGAGGTCTTAAAATGGTGCCCGGAGGTCTTAAAAATTGGTGCCCGGAGGTCTTACCTGTGATTTGAAAAAAATGCGCTGTATGCGACTTTAAAAATGATGCCCGGAGGTTTTAAGAATGGTGCCCGGAGGCCTTACCCGTGATTTGGAAGAAATGCGCTGTATGCGACTTTAAAAATGATGCCCGGAGGTCTTAAGAATGGTGCCCGGAGGCCTTACCCATAATTTGGAAGAAATGCGCTGTATGCGACTTTAAAAATGATGCCCGGAGGTCTTAAGAATGGTGCCCGGAGGCCTTGCCCATAATTTGGAAGAAATGCGCTGTACGCGACTTTAAAAATGATGCCCGGAGGTCTTAAGAATGGTGCCCGGAGGCCTTACCCGTGATTTGGAAGAAATGCGCTGTATGCGACTTTAAAAATGATGCCCGGAGGTCTTAAGAATAGTGCCCGGAGGCCTTACCCATAATTTGGAAGAAATGCGCTGTATGCGACTTTAAAAATGATGCCCGGAGGTCTTAAGAATGGTGCCCGGAGGCCTTACCCATAATTTGGAAAAAATGCGCTGTATGCGACTTTAAAAATGATGCCCGGAGGTCTTAAGAATAGTGCCCGGAGGCCTTACCCCTGAAAAAAGTTATGCCCGGAGGTCTTAAAGATGTTGCCCGGAGGTCTTAAAGATATTGCCCGGAGGTCTTACCTGTGATTTGAAAAATTATGCCCGGAGGTCTTAAAAATGTTCTTTGAAGAATTGTTGAAAATTACCCTAACGATTTTGAGAAGATGCGAATGCTTTTTGATGCAGATGCAGGTGTTGAATAAGACACGAAATGACTTAAACTGGTGCAAATGTCTTTAATGCAAATGTAAATGACTTGGATTGATGCCCATGTTTCATGATGCAGATGCCCCTACTAATTGTGTTCATGTAACTGGTTTATGAATGGTGTAACTACAATTACCACACAGTAATGAAAATGCAATGATTCTAGAAATGATGCAATTGCTTGAGATGACACAAATACGAATTCCATGAAGAATGTAAATGTAAAGGTAAAATACAGATGCTTATGGAATAATGCTAATGCAAATACCCATGAATGATGCAAATGCTTGCCGACACTGTGCAGATGCAAAAGCTCGATAAAGAGATAAGTGCTCATGAGTGATGCAAGTGCCCCCGGCTGTTTTTCTAGACTTTGGCTTAGCCTTTCAAATTCATTTTTCCTCTTCAAATCAGAGTATATCTTCAATTCATTTTGGCTATTCTCTTTGCCCCAACAGTTTTTCAAACTTTCATCAACAGAGATCTGAACCGGGTTCTATTTCTTCTTCTCATATCTGGAAGTCAAGACCTATCCTGGCAGTTCTACACCTTTGAGTTAGAAAAATCCTTGTCTCATGCCAACATCAAAATGGGTATTTCAAAAAAATCTTTTTATTTGTTTTCGCATTTTGAAAACTTCTGAACAAAAAATATTAACCCCACAATGTGTGATGTACAAATCTTTTGAAGACTGATGATCATTGTTAGAAATTTCTCTAAGTATCAATCTGGGTTTTTTCAACTGGATTGGCAAGGCTTGGTATAACAAGATTCTGGCTTTTCCAGGAAAACTTCATGACAAAAATGTATATCCCTTCTAGGCTCACAAATGGAACAGGTTTTATAAATCATGAATTCATTGAGAACCAAACAAATTCAACATTCTTTTAGTTTCCATATCAAGGCATTTTGTCAAGCATCAAGATTGGCTGGGATGTTTAAACCGGAAAGTTTAATCTTGGGAACAAAGTTTCAGTTTTTGAAGACAATCCTCCGAATGAGAGCTGACAATTTGGGGGGTTCAGGAATTCCTAGATGTTCCTCGATGACCACTCCTTTAATAAGATCTTTTCTTTTGGGGTATCGGCACTATCATCGATGGCATCGAAAATTCCCATTCTACTCTAGACCGCCCGTTTTTTTGGGTTTTCGCCCTAGAGTCCCATTCTTTTCAATTTTTCTCTTTTTTTTTTTTTTTTTTTTTTTTACCATGCACTTGAGAATTCTAAATTCTTCCTTAGTGAAATGAGAATTTGATAAGATGGGATAAAATCTGAGGAAAACCCTTCAAATTAAACATTCATGCTTGATCAAAATGGACTTTTAAAGCACGTAATGTAGGCCATGGCTCAGGATTCAGAAAGAAAGGATAAATAGGCCCAAAATATGTGTTTGAGGGTAATCAGATCAAGGATCCTTTCTTGAAGAGGATTTTCTTTGAAGCATGTGTCTCTTCTTGGACATTTCTTTCTTTTTGATTTTGCTCTTTTTCTTCCTTGCTTTTGGCTTTCAATTTGCCATGTCTTTCACACACATTTTTTTATTGTGTTTTTTGTTTGTTTTTCTTGGCTTTCATTTCGTCATCTTTTCCTCTTCTTTTTTCTTTGACAGAGTGCGCCCGTATTTATTCGGGGCTCCATTTGCTTTGTGTCTGTCCCTGAGCTGTCACTCATTTCTCAATGATCTTTGAAAAGATCTTTCCTCGCATTTGCCCCCCAGTGTAGAGGGTAATCCTTGATCAGGGTTCAAAGAATTAAGAATTCTTTTGGCTCAAAAGGGGTGACTATGGATAATAATTTTTTTCTTGTGAAATGGATATGAAAGATGGCCATTCATCATATCAAGCCCAAATATTCTCATTGAAAAGCAATCCTCAGGGGAAATAGATATTCAGAATTTCATTTTGCACTTTGGAATCATCCGAATTCTCATATGCATGATATCATGATTTTTCTTTTTCTTTTTTTTTTTGTTTTTTTCGTTGCATGCCCCCAATGATTCATGCATTAGCCCATCCTTCTTCACTATGTATCCATCATTTCCACATATGATGCCCCAATTTGATTATCCATGCGAATTTGTATCAACGAGGAACATGGCAAGTCTAGGTCTGTTTTGAAAAGGCTGAGTTTCCAATCTGAGTTCTTTGAAGAGACAAGGAAAACATGACCCAAAAGCAGGTTTTCTCTGGGACAAGGGATAATCTAGTTTAATCATTGTGCCCCAAGGTGTCAATCATGAAGTGATGTCTGGGCAATTAGTGTTTTGTGGTCATTGGGAAAGGTCATGAATGGTTTTAGCACAATCCTGACACACACCAAATTATCAAAATCTGGATTCTTGAAAGAATGTCTCATTTGTTTGATTTTCAAGGAATTCAAAAAATTTCAAAAAGTTTGTTCCTTTGTTCATAGCCTAGACTAGGATTTACATCCTTGCTTATTTTGCAATGACAATGCTTCTCTTTTTTCATTCATTTTTCCTTGAAGCATTAGGTCTTTCAAGTGTTATTGATTCAAGGTTTAGGTATAGAGAAGCCCAAAAAAGAGGGGGATGGTGTTGGGTCATTTCTAACACTGATCATCAATCTTCTTGAGACTATCCATTATTAAAACTTCCTTAATGCTTGTTTTTGTAAATTCACGTTTATTTAAAACACAACAAACACAAAGCATTTAAAATTCATTTAATTCATGTAGATGTTAACATGAGACAAGTGCTTTCATCATCACAGTGTATAAAACTACATGCGTCAAAAATGCTCCTATTGACATCCTTCAAAGGTAGTAATTCTCCCCCTAAAACCCTGAAAGAAATTGATTTAGGGCTAAGTGGCCTTCCATTGATCGATAAGCTCCGGTGTCAAAATACCATCACGGATAAAACTTTCAATCATTTCCTTCAGTTGTCTGCATTTTTCAGTTGAATGCCCAACTACCCCTAGGTGATAATCACACTTGCTGTCAGGGTCATAACTCCTTGCTGATGGATTCAGAGCTATTTTCAAAGGTACCGGGGTAAGGTACTGATTCTTTATTAGTAATGGCAGTAAGTCAGGGATGGGGATTGGAATTCTTTCTTGATTTTCTCGCGGTCGTTTTCTAGAAGTAGGCCTTGTTGCAAGGGCTGGTATAGGATTAGGTATTTGGGTAGGTAGGTAAGGATAAAGGCTTGGAGATACCTCAGTAGGGTAACATGATTGGTATGAGGGAAATTGGGAATATGGGATGAAATCTTCCATAGTTTGGACATCTTCCTCTTTCTTTCTTGGTGCCTTATTTCTCTCGGTATTGGATGTTCCTTCTCTTTCAAGTTTCCCATTCTTGATAGCATTCTCAATCATCTCCCCTGAAATTACCATGTCCGCAAAATTCTTCGAAGCATTGCCGACAAGTCTGTCATAGTACGGGGCGTGCAGTGTATTCACAAAAAGGATAGTGATTTCCTTTTGTGTCAAGGGCGGTTGTATTTGGGCAGCCAGGCTCATCCACCGTTGTGCATATTCTTTGAAGCTCTCAGTAGCTTTTTTCTCCATATTTTGCAAAGTGAGACGATCAAGTGTCTTGTCGGTCATATGCTTGTACTGGTTTAGAAAAGCCCCAGCCAAATCATTCCAAGAGCGAATCTGATCCTTGCTCAACTGACTATACCACCTAATTGCGGACCCGCTGAGGCTATCCTGAAAGCAGTGAATCAAAAGCTTATCATTATCTATCTGACTTGTCATCTTTCGGCAGAACATAGTGATGTGGGCTGATGGATCGGTCGTCCCGTCATATTTCACAAAGTCAGGGATCTTGAACTTAGGAGGAATGACTAAATCGAGGACCAAGCATCGTTCTTTCGCCTCCACACTCCCGAATACATCTTTTCTTTCTATTGCCCGAAGCCTTTCATCTAACAACTGATATTTCCCTTGGGAATCTGCCAACTCAACCTCATTTACTGCAACCCTTTTCAACTTTGCCTGTTCAGCCGGATCATCTGATTTTAGGACATTGACGGGGTTAACAGTGTTCTGGGCATCACTTATTGCTACCTCATCTTGGCCCTTTTGTACCTCTAACCCTTCTCCGGCGACAAAGTTTTTGGTGTATCCTTTTCCCTTCATTACAGCAGACATTAGCTCCATCAGTTTAGTCATCTGATCCTTAGATTCTGCTTGAGATTTTGCTAGCTGTTCTCGCAATTCTCTCTGTTCCCTTTCCATTTTTTCCATTCGGGCAACTTGTTCATCCTCCATAGCACCAGCCTGTATTAAAAGTGTACTCAGTACTTCTTCTGATTTGAAATGGAAATTCTTTCAAAGACTCCTAAAGCCAAGCCAACTTCTATTTTATTTCCCCCAAATGTATGTCATGATGAATGAGCCATGAATGCAATTTGATGCATGTGAAGCCTAAACAATATGATGTATGGATATGTACAATGGAAACATGCTGACCATATATGTAATAAATGCAATCACAATGCCAACATGTTGCAAACAAAGAATAAACAAATCAACACATGGATATATGCAATGACTGATCATGTGCATTTTAGCATATTTCCCAATGAATGATCGTATATCCTATGAATGCAACACGGTGTCAATTATGATACATGCAAACAATGAATGATTGATATAGAGTATATACAAAGAAAATCATGCTAACCATGTGTGTCATGAATACGACCTAATGCTAACATGATGTATGTAATAAGCAAATTAATGCATGAACATATACAAAGAAATTATGCTGACTATGTTTGTTATGAATGCAACCCAAAGTCAACATGATGCATGTAAAGAATAAGCGGATCAATGCATGGATATATACAATGAATGACCATGTATGTTCCAAATGTATTTCCCAATGAATGATCATATACACTATGAATGCCACACAATGTCAATTATGATGCATGTGAAGAATAAATGACTGACACAGAGTATATACAACGAAGGTCATGCTGACCGTGTATGTCATGAATGCAACCTGATGCCAATATGACAAATTAATGCATGAGCATATCATGATGACTGTGTATGCCATGAATGCAACCTGATGCCAACATGATGCATGTAAAAAATAAGCAAATTAATGCATGGATATATACAATGAATGACCATGTATGTTCCAAATGCATTTCCCAATGAATGATCATATACACTATGAATGCCACACAATGTCAATTATGATGCATGTGAAGAATAAATGACTGACACAGAGTATATACAAAGAAGGTCATGCTGACCGTGTATGTCATGAATGCCACCTGATGCCAACATGATGCATGTAAAGAAAGAATAAATTGATACATAAGTATATACAAATAATGACCATGCATGTCATAAACGTATCTTACAATGAATGACCATGCATGCTATGACTATAACATGATGTCAAAATGATACATGCAAAAATAAATGAATTAACACAAAGGTATATACAAAGAAATCAATGATTACACGAAATTGGTGGGACTATTCAAAAATCTCATTATGCAGGATTTGCCTCCAAATTTTTTTTTTTTTTGATTTTTTTTTTTGATAAACCAATCACATCATTTTCAAAAGAATTTCAGGGTGGATCTTACTATGGTACAATATGCAAATGTTCATGTGACACTACCGGTTTTATGAAATCATCAAATTCAATTACCTGTTTATTGCAAAGAATGAGATCAATAATACAACCAAAAATGTACATGCTCTATTTACACATGCATGAAATGTGCCACATGCAAAAATGCTTGAAAAGGATTTTTTTTTATTTTAAAAAAACAGCTAATGAACATCTGCCCCAGCAATATCTGCTTATTTAGGCATCACGATGCCTTCGAGGCGGAGTATCACATTTATTACGGGCGATGTACGTACATCGTTGCCCGATCTACCACACTTATTCGGAGTGTAAAACATGTAACAAAAAGTTTAGAAATGTCCCTCCATGTGTTCCTATTTTCGGTATATCTAACGGAAATTCGGGATGGCTTCGCCTAGGTTCACTATATGAGGGTGAATCGGTTCTAAGGCCCCGAATTGTTCCTCACTGTCGCCGGTGAAGGCTAGTAAGGCACCCCGATAAAAGCGGGTTCAATTCGTTAGAGTATATTTTCCTATGCCCATGCGGAGGATCATCACGAAGGCATTAGGTACTTTATACTCTGAAAGTGTTTCACTAGCCCATACGGAGGATCATCACGAAGGCGTAGTTACTTTACTCCCACTTAAAAGGACGGAACCCGGGTATAGGATTCATGTTATGCAAATGCACGTGTAGTGTGTGTGGAGGAATAATAAACCTTTCACCACCTATTCTACAAACCTTATTCTAAATGCCCTAGCAATTAAAACATTCAAGAATAGTGTAACGCATTAACCAACAAGCAATTATAATATACAACCTTAAATAACTAGAGAACAAAAATAAAATGCATGCACATGAGTATGAACATATTTAAAAACAATTTATTATTTTCAAAATTCTCCTTATTAAAAAAATGTGGGAATTAAAATCAAATACCAATTAAACCAACCAAAACTGAGACTTTGATAACACACGACTATTTCTAGGCCTGACTCTCTAATAGTCCCCAGTGGAGTCGCCAAGCTGTCGCAACCCTAAAAAAAATAACGACGCGACGAGTCTCATCGCAAGACTTTATTATTCGTTAGGCGTGACATTAAAAAAAATCGAGGAAAAGTCGACTTAATTCCTCTAGAAAAATGAAGGTTTTGAAAATGACCTTAAAAAAGACATGGAGTCGCCACCAATCTTTTTTAGCTAGGTGTGATCGGCCACCTATTAAAACCGGTTTTATAAAATATTTTAAAAATTAATTAAAACATTTTAAAAACCAATTTCAAGTCTGCGTTTTAAACCAGAGAAATCAAAGAAGCGGGTTCGGGAGTCGGTTACGTGTGGGGAAGGATTAGCACCCCCACAACGCCCGTATAAATCGGTACCTTATTAATCGTGTGTTATCTCAAGTCTCGGTAAAAAGTTGGTTTTAAATTTAGTATTTCAAGTTAATTCCCAATTTAAAGAAAAATAATTTCATTTTTTTTATTGAAAATGATCCAGAATTTATAAATTCAAAATTTTCCTATATTCCCCAACAAACGTGGCAAAATATAGAAATTTTTATTAGTTTTGGAAAACTTTTCGAATCATTCTCTTTTTTGAAAGAAAGATATTCCTTTATTAATGATAATTGATGATATTCCCTCCAGCAAACCCGGTAGAGAACTCATGAATTATTTTAACTCGGGAATATCTTTATTTTTATTGAAAACCATTATCTTTTGAAAACATTTAAAATAAATGAATACATATATGCTAAATAAAGATAACTAAATAAAAGCATAGGATATCATGAAATATTCGAAACCATATAATAAACCATGTAACATCAAAAAATATAAATCAAAATAACAACAATATCATAGAAATTATTATAGCAAGAATCACATATTATATAAAATGCATGAATATAAAAATGCAATGCATGAAATGTATTTTTTTCCTTTAATTAAGGAAATCCGTATATCTAAAAAGATATCCGGCTACCTTAGGAAAATATGTCAAATTAAATATTCTAAAACCAAAATACTTTGTGATTGTTTGAAAACAATTTTGAAAAGCTTGAATTAAAAATAAAAACTGGGCTAATTTCTTTAAAATGGCTCTAATTTCCTAAGTTTAAAAAATCCGGACTTGACTACCCTTAACTCGGGACTTGAAAAACCATTTTTAGAGTTTGAAAAGGCTTAGAAATTACCCTAAGTCAGTAGCTAACCCTTCTAATCAGCCCACTCTAAGTAAATTAACCAAAACAGAAAATTGTTTTTTTTTTTAAATTCAATTCTGACTCCACTGTCCAGTTTTAATCCACGAATTTTTATCCTATTTTTAAAAATTCCAAAAATTCTAAAAAAAATACTGGAAACTCAGAACATGTAAAACTACACGAAAAAAAATCGGCTTAATTTTCGAATCAAAGATGAATTCCCAGAAAAATCAGAGATGTACGAGTTTTTGGAGGAGAAAAAACTGCTTTGTTTTTCTTTAAATTCAATTCTGACTCCACTGTCCAGTTTTAATCCACGATTTTTTACCCTATTTTAAAAAATTCCAAAAATTCTGAAAAAAATACTGGAGACTCACGACATTTAAAACTACACGAGAAAAAATCGGCTTAATATTTTGATCAAAGATGAATTCCCAGAAAAATCGGAGATGTACGAGTTTTGGGTGGAAAAAAAACTGCTTTGCCAACACATTTTTTTTGTCTTTGATAAAATCATTTAAAAATAAAAATAAAAATATTTGAAACTCATAAAATGACTTGAAAGCAGTAGCTAGGACTTTTTGAAAGTTAGATAAAAATTGGCTAAGTAAAAAAAATCACAAAGGTAGAATAATCAATTTGACAAACTTAATTTTCCACAAGTGTGCTCAAGAGAGCATGACTTTGAACCATTAATTGGCTCAAGTCATTATTCAAGTGGCATGAACATGAAATGCATGAAACAATGCAGCAAACATAATGCATGAAATGCATGGATCTAAACCTAAATGTAAGGAAAATGCATGACATAAATAATATGGCCTAGACCTAACATGAACTTGCATGGCATTTAATGTAACCTAGACCTAAGACATGCATGGCATTTTCACAAACACAAGGCATGCTTAATTCAAAAATCCAACCAAATATCATGCAAATGCAAAAACCTAACAACTAGCATGACAAAAAATACAACACACAATGCAAAACACATGGAGTAGCCAAATGGCCCCAAGCTCCAACAAGCATGGCATTTTCACAAACACTTGGTATGCTAGCATGAAAAACTAAGTCATAACACAAAAATCACACAAGCATTTTCACAAACACCTAATATACCAAATCTAAAACATGCTCACTAAGATATAAAACAAGAATCATGCAAAGAATCACACAAGCATTTTCACAAACACTTAATATGCTAACTCTAAAACATGCTCAAATTTAAACAACATGAAAACAGAAAATTAAAAATGCAAAAACATGATATCTAAGACATAAATGGCAACAAACAAAGCAACCAAATTAAATATAACTTAAGAACATGAAATAACATAATATTTAAAACATCAAAAATAAAGAAAATAGCATAAACAATATGGTAAAATGAATCAAAAACAACAACTTAAAATAAATAATGTAGGCCATTTGGCCATGGTGAGTTTATTGTAAAAACAAAATGTAAGAAAAATATACTTAAGAAAGGAAATGAAGGAAGAACAAGAAACATTATTTTAAAATGAAAACTCACCAAGTAGCTTTTGAACGGATTAAGCTATAAACCCTCAGAGTAGCTTTTGAACGGATTAAGCTACGAACCCTCAGAGTAGCTTTTAAACGGATTAAGCTACGAACCCTCAGAGTAGCTTTTGAACGGATTAAGCTACGAACCCTCAGAGTAGCTTTTGAACGGATTAAGCTACAAACCCTCAGAGTAGCTTTTGAACGGATTAAGCTACGAACCCTCAGAGTAGCTTTTGAACGGATTAAGCTACGAACCCTCAGAGTAAAACACTATGACTCACCACCCGGATAATCCTAATACAAGTGTATAGACTATCTCACAAGGGGTAGTGGGTGATTTCAACCAAAGGCCAAGACTCCTTATTTATAAGGTGAGCACCTCCTTGGCTTGACATTACAAAGGGATGTGGGATTGGGACTTAGGCTCAAAAATGAAAATCTCTAACTTAACTCTTGATTTTTAATCACTTGATTGAAAAAATCCTAAGCTTCCTCCTTCCTTTGGGCTTGGGCAGGCCAGCACTTCTCTTTTCCAGCCCAGCTCTGATTTTTGCAAGGCCCAAAGAAGCCCTTTTCGGTTGCTTGGGTGAAACGACCATTTTGCCGCCCGGATGCAAAATAAATATCAAACGGACTCCAAATTCAATTTTTCTTTTTTTAATGCTTCCAAAATAATAAAATATTGAGTTCTGGAAGTTTTCAAAATTATCCGAGTCCGTTTGCTATTTATTTGGATTTTTTCTTCCCAAAATATCCTTTTATGCCCCTACTTTTTACCATTTTTTAAACGAGCTCCAAATCAAGATTTTTCTTCACCAATCTCTTCAAAATAATTAAAAAGTGTGATCTGGAAGTTTTCATAATTTTTGGAGCTCATTTGGTATTTTTTCGGGATTTATCGGCTTGAATTACTGCATAGGAGGCCCGGGATTTGGCCATTTTGCAAACGAACTCGGATTCAAGATTTTCTTTCACCAATCTCTTCCAAATAATTTAAAAATGAGATTTGCCAAATTTCAGAATTTTCGGAGTCCATTTGCTATTTTTCCGGGATTTATCTTTTTGAATTACTGCATTAGAAGCCCGGGATTTGGCCATTTTGCAAACGAACTCGGAATCAAGATTTTATTTCGCCAATATCTTTCAAATGATTTAAGAATGAGATTGACAAATTTTTCAGAATTTTTGGAGTCCATTTGCTATTTTTCCCAAATTTTTCCAATTTTGCCCTTTAACCTCCGAAACCCGGTTTTGCTCAAAACAAGTCCGATTTTCAGATTTTCTTCAATCTGAGCCTTGCACCATCCTTTTTAATCATTCCTCATCCATTGGGGGCTTTGGTCTTACCAAGTCGGGCCATTTCTGTGATTCTTCCCGATTTCACCGAAATCCACTAAAAACCCTAATTCTCGGTTTTCTCCCGGATTGACTTTTTTTTCAGTTTTTCTTGCAAGTGACTTCTCCATTACCCGTAGTCAGTGCTTATCTTTCATTTGGAACCTTCAATTTCGACCAGTTTGATCGTTTAAGCACTTTTCCCCAAATTTCTCGGATTAGGGTTTCCTTTCTACTGAATCTCCAAATCCCAACTTCCGAACTCCATATCTTTCAATGTAGACCTCGGATTATCAAAATTCTTTAGCCATTTTTCAATTGAACTTAAAATCTTGATTTTGAAAGTGGGTTGACTTTTTCAGTAGTTGACTTTTTGGGGTTGACTTTTTCGGGGTTGACTTTTTCAGGGTTGACTTTTTTTCAAGTTTGACTTTTTGTGCTCGCCCTCTTAAACTAAGTCTCGGAGTACCACCTGCAGGATGAAAACAGTCTTTTTACACTTGGGAACATCAATATGGGAAGAAAACATACCTGTTTAGTGGTCCGGACAAAATTAGGTGTCTACAGGGATAACATGTAGTTACTTGTTAGTTGAACAAGTTAAAAAACATGGCCCGCTATGAGAACTCCATTTTGTACTTCACTCGAGTGTCTATGGAAATGTTCTCATGTGTCAGTCATGTAAATAGTCCTTTGACTTGTGATGCCAGGTTATCTTGTGTGTGAATTGTCGTATTTTATTTCATCTGAACAGATTCTAAGAAAGGGTGCCTAAATAGGGTGATTTTGGGTATGTCATGAAGCATGCAAAGATAAAAAAGTGATCCAGAAAGGATTCACCACTCCAAGTGATATTAAGAGATGTAACTCATCTATTCTTGGCTCAGGTTAACTTGATAAAGTCTTTGGCAAAAGCATGATGGATTTAGAAGAAATAGTTTCTCTAAATTGATAAGGTTAACCATAAGTGGCATGAACTAATATATGTAGATTTCATGAGTAGACACTGCACCATGCTCATGGTCTTTTTTGGATATATGATGAAAGGATCGAATTACACTGATAGGCTGATTACTAAAAGGTTTTGTTGAGATCATCTTGACTTTTCAACAATTTGGTGGCCATGATGCATTGCTAGATGATGCTCATGGTATATGTTTATAAATTATAAGTTTTGTTCAAAAACTTATATTATAATTTATGCTCATTTCCAACATGTTGGAAACCTAATGGGTCACGCACAATAAATCAATTTCTTGGATTAAAATTGAGATTTAATTAAGTTGGACTTAACTGAATAAAAGGTTAATTCTTTGGGAACTTAATTAAATAGTTTAGTTAGGATAAAATTAGGACGTAAATTGGATTTATTGAAATCTACATAAGGATATCTTAATTCGATTGTGGATAACATGTTTTGACCGAACCATGTCTTGATACAAGAAGGAAGGATCAACCAAAACTCTAGTTGTTAGAGCTTGGTCGAATTTGACTAGTTCAATGATGAAATGCTTTCATTTGGATAGCTTTTGAATTGGATTAAAACTCCAAAGCTCGGCTATCATGAACCTAGTCACCTTTGTGGCCAGATTGGAGTAGTTCACTTCAAGTAGGTGTTTGATTTTGGATCAACCTCTTCCTCCTAATCCCTAGTTTTGGCCTACCATATGCAGCTAGATATGATGAGAGGAAGGTTAGGCCAATGACACTAAGAGTTACTATCATAGTTGAACGAGGGAGCAAGGAAGAGAAAGAGTTTCTCTTCTGGTGGTAGTTTGGATGTGATCCAAAAACCAACTTCTCCTCATCCCCAAATAAACGAATGTAGCCTTGAAAGGAGCAAGATTCAACCAATACACTAAGAGTTAGTATTTGGCCGAAACATGATCATTTAGAGAAGGAAGTGTTCCTCTTCCATTAGGAGTTTGATTGAGAATCAAACTCAAACTCTATCTCTTAAGGTTGGCTGGTTTTAGAATTTCATCATATGCTAAGTGAATAATGAGTTTTTCTCTCTAATGAGCCTTGTGATTTTCTGCCCGATAAGATAGAAGAGAAACACATTTTTCTCTCAAAGGTTCTAGAAACTATTCGACCATAACAAGAAAAGAAAAGAGAGATCAAGTTGCCATACATCACTTGTTTTCCTCCTCCTTGTTTTCTTTCAGTCACATAAGAGAGAATAGCTCTCATACGAGGTTTAGCCATACATTTGATAAGAAGTAAGATTAACCTTTTGATTAAGACTTCAAGTTTTTCGGCTAGCACTGGTGAATCCCTGGTCCTTGTGAAGGCTCCGACTATTGATTGTGTGTGGACCACCATTAGAGGCTAATGTTTGGGTAGCTCTTGATGTTGAGGAAATTTTGGTTATCTTCTTCTTACTGTCTATAAAGAAACAACATACTTAAAGTTACGAGTCTTTGAGTAGGTATAATATCAATTAGATGTTTGATTTTAAACTCTATGTTTTTATCGCATGAAAAATCACAACCTAGATCCTATAGGTTGTTGGTAGTTCTGTGTTTATTTTTCGTAGTGTTTTATTATTACTTAGATAATAATTTTTTTGTATCAACTCATGTATGGGCATGAGACCGAATCCAAACAATGGTATCAGAACCTAAGGTTTGATGATTTTTATGTGGTTTGCATAACTAATTCTTGGTGGAAAACAATTTAGTTGTTTTGTGTGTTAATTTATTGTTTTCGATTTTGAAAAAAAATTGAAAAATTGTTTTTCATTGATTTTGTAAATTATGGACAACATCTTAATATGAATTTTAATCATGTTAAAAATGTTTAAATGAAGGATTAAAATTGTTTTAACCAATTTCAATAAAAGTCATGTTTTGTCTAAATAAAACCGAAAAAATAATTTATGGCTTAAAGAAGATGATTAGAGTCCAATTTTGATGACTACTTTTTGGGACATTCAAATTCTATTTTTAAACTTCGTAAATGTAGTTTTTCAATTTAGAATGCTTCCAATCTCAGTCATGGTTTGATCTTAATGAAAAAGTTTTATAAATATAAAATTTTGGGCTTAATCGTTTTCACTTCAATGCTAGAAAATTTGGTGGCTGTTTATACATTGATTTGGTGCCTAAAATTCAAAGAACATGTGTAGAATTGTTCTACACACATGGTGGAAATTTTAGCTAGCTTGTAACATGAATATGATTCATGTTTGGTGGTTGTTTTTGGGCATGAAACGTTGGAGGAATTGGGTAGAAATGTTGCTGCACAAGTACCTCCCAAATGTGGCTAAAATGGAAGCAATAGTTGCATATTCTGAAGCTGTCAAAAGGGCGGCCAGAGGCTGTCTTTAAGGCAACAAACATCCATAAATGCAGGCTTCCAGCAACCACAAAAGTGGCAGACATGAACCACTGCAAGGGGTGACCAGTAACGTTGCATGGTGTTTTCGGTCAAGGATAGTAAGAGTTTTAGTTCTACTCAAATTGAAAAATTGTTTCCTAGTGGGAGTGAACTTCCTAAAAGTTAGGACTTTGTGTTCAAGTAGGATTAGGTAATTTTCATCTAATTGGATTGAAGGTCCTAAGTGTTAGGATGGCCTTAAAGTTCTTAGAAAAACGGTTTAAAACAAGTAATTTCCTAAAATTTGAACATGTCTTAAAGAATTAAAATTTCAAAACTAGGTTTGTTAGGAAACTTGGCCTCATGCATATCACAATATACAATAATAAATATCATAACATCAAAGTAATGCAGTGGAAGAATAACCATAGGAACAACTGAATTTCCATCGGGATCAAGGTTGTGATGTACATGTGGTTAAAACAGGCATTTAAAATTTTCACCCATGTGTTTAGTGATCATACCTACTCAAGATATCGTAATTAAGATCTGTTGTTCCTCAATTGAATGCTGCAACGAGATCATCACCAAAAGAAAATTTCCAAGGTCATGAGTAGCACAAGCCACTGCCTTTCACGGTGATCACACGAATGAACTGTTGGAGCCTTCACAAGGTTTGGGGATTCTTCGATGCTAGTTGGTATACAAATCGATCAAAATCAAAAGGCGAGATTTCCTATCTTTAGGAATGTGGCCGAACCTCTCTATGGGAGAACTATTTCTCTCAAGGTTTGGCAACAAGGGGGGAGAGCAATGAGAAAAAGAGAGGAGCGGCAACTCTGTTGTTCACTAGGCCGAAAGGTTCTCACGAATTCTCATTAGGAAAAATAGTTTTTCCTTTCAAGAATGAACTCTCACACTTCCATACATGATCAACCAACATTGGGGATTACCAAGATAGAGTTTAAACTAGCTTTAAACTCCTATCACAAGAGAAACTCTTCCTCTCGCAAGAGTTTAGGTTTTGGCCAACTACTAACAGTTAGTATGCTGGTTGAACCTACCCCAAATGATGTCCATATTCGACTGCCTAGGAGCTAAGAAGAAAGGAGTTTGATTATCAATCAAAGTTCTAGTTATGGAGAAACTCTTTCTAATCAAGCTTCCTAGTTAAACTATAACTCTAACCTTTAGAGTGCATAGCTGAAATCTCCCTTTAATTAGTATAGGTGTAATGGCTGGCCATGCTATCTCATGGGAGGAAGAGTTTGATTCAAAATCAATCTCTTAGATTCCTTGGAGAATTCGGTCGTCTTAGGATAGAACAGGTTGGAGTTTGATTCTCAATCAAACTCTTTTCACAAGTGAAAATTTTTCACCTAGCAAGCCTCAGAGTTTTAGTCATACACTAACTCTTAGTGTCAAGACCAAACCTAGAAAAAATCAAGGCATTGTTTGGTTAGCTTGAAATTTAAGAAGATAGAATTTGATTCATAATCAAAGTCCTTTTAGAAGAGAAACTTTTTCTCATTTGGACAAACAAATTTCGGATAGGACACCTTATCTTTAGGACATGTCTACATTTAGACAATGTCTTGTCAAGACAAGCTTATCCACAATGTAATTAAAACATCCCTATTTAGATTTCCAATATCCAAATTATGTCTTAATTCCATCTTAATTGAACTATTCAATTAAGTCTTCCAAATTTAACCTTTTATTAAATTAGGTCATAATTAATTAAATCCCAAATTTAATCCAACAATTCAATCTATTATGTGTGACCCATTAGGTTTCTAACATGTTGGCAATGAGCATAAATTATAATCTAATTTTTTAACATAGCTTATAATTTATAAACATAGATCATGAGCGACATCTAGAAATGCATCATGACCACCCAAATATTCAAAAGTCATGATGACCTCTTCAAAACGTTTCAATAACCAGCCTGTTAGTGTAATCCATTCCTTTCACCAAATATCTCGAAATAACCATGAGTATGGTGTAGTGTCTACTCATGTAATCAATCCCAATTAGTTCTTGCAGCTTATGGTTAATCTTATGAATTTAGATAAACTATTTCTCCTAAGTTCATCGTGCTTTGGCCAAAGACTTTATCTAGTTAGCCCAAGCCAAGAACATATGAGATATGTCTCCTAATGTCACTTGGAGTGGTGAATCCTCTCTGGATAACTCATCCATCTTTTATGATTCATGCCATACCAAAAATCACCCTACCAAAAGCATCTTTCTTGGGACCTGTTCAAATGAAATCAAAGCATGACAATTCACATACAAGATGACCTATTACCACAAGTCAGTGGACTATTTACAAGACTGGCACGTGAGAACATTTCTATAGACACTTGAGTGAATATACCAAATAGAGTTCTTACAGTGGGCCATGTTCAGTGAAATTGTTCAATTAAAAAACATCTACATGTTATCCTAAGTATGCCTCGTACTTCAATCTATGAGATTGGTTGCTTACTTTAGAAGTAATAAGGCTTAACATGTACTAGTCTTTGGCTTCGCCAATGCCTTGTTTTGGCAATACAATGACCAGGAACAGTTTTAGGAACATGGCTTTAATGCATTAGGATTTCACATTTAACCCTTTATAATTCCTTTGCAAGGCCTTTATGTTCCATAGGCTCCATTAAGTTAGTACTTAATAACTCTTTATTATTATACTAACATGAAGGAAAACCTTTTATCACTAAAATATAGTGATTGGTTTGCATTATTAACTGTATATCCCTTGTACAATCTGATTGGCTCTAGGGCATATACTAACAAGGTTTCCTAAAATGTTTAGCTAAAAAGGTTTCCTAATTTTATTGTCATAAAATGTGAAATTTGGAAACTAAGTTCCCTAGAAGGTTTAGGAAGTATACATGATAATGGTTATGTCCAAATTAAGACATAGTTGCCTAAAAGCTATGAGATGTCCTAATTATGACGTAATTACCTAATAGTTAGAAAATGGTACTACTTTCGTAAAAGTTAGTAATTAAATTAAAAGGGTTTTAACTAAAGGATCGAATAAGCTAGATAAGTTGGTCAATCATTTCAAATAAGTTGAAAAGGTTTTCTCAAGTAGTACACAAGATCAACAAATGATATTGGTTATGCATATTTACTTTCATGCTTATAATGTGATTATGAATGCATGGATATAGTTATGGACTTAAAACTTAGTATGACTAGGTTATGGATGGTTGACTTTTTCTTTCGGTATTTTTATAAATAAGGTCTATGTACCCTACCTTATCTTTACATTTTCGGGTTGTAAATTATTTTCTCACCTAACTCCCCTCGAATGTAAATCGAGGTTTATGATAAAGTTATGAAACTATTATGTACTTTATGGATTTAGTTTTAGTTTAGGATTTATATAAATCAAAGATGTAAGAAACAAGGAGCCAAGAAAGAATTACAAGGAGATAGCGAGAAGGCTTATTGAAGACTTTGTATTATATCCTTAGGAATTTGACCAACTAGTTTCCTAAATGGCTCAAGGAAACTAGAATAGTAAAGTCCATGACCATCCTAGTAGTTGACATGTGATAAATTTATTTTTGATGTTTATATATGTGATATATAACTGAAATAAATGTTATGCATGTCAAACAACGATAAATAATGAGACCCAATTAAATGCATTAAAATTCTTCGTTAACATAGTGAGTCACAAGTTTCGCATGATTAAGTTTCCTTCCACCATCTGTCATAACGTGCCAAATGCAAATTTAGCAAGCTAGACACAAATGTGGAGTCGCCACTAATCATCTAATTAGGTTTGATTAGTCACCTTTATGAATCTATCCTTCTTAAAGTAATCCTAAGCTTGGTTAAGGCACCCTAAAAAAGAATAGGTTTCGGTCTACTTATCAGAACTGAATTCGAGAGTTCGGTTACGTGTGGGGAAGGATGAGCGCCCCTACAAAGCTTATAAAAATAGTACCACATTAGTCACATATTATTCTAAACTGGTCTTATTTAAAGGTCCTAATTAACCTATCAAATCAATACTTATTTCCCTAATCATGCAAAATAATCTAAAATAATAAAAACATAAACATAAACCTACAATCATGCCATCTAAAAATAAAAATAATAAAAACCTAAACATGCTATCTAAAAATCATAAAAACCTAAACTAAAATCATGCAAAAATAATAATCATATCATATTTATTCCTAAAGCATGCAAAATTATCTAATAATAATAAATAATAATAAAAATCCTAAATCATGCAAAATTATCTAATAATAATAAAAATATATCATATCAATTCCTAATTCATGCAATATCTAAAAATAATAAAAATCCTAGATCATGCAAATCTAAAAATAAAATAATAATAATAAATAAACCTAATCCTAGTAATAAAGTAATAATGATTCATTTTTTACAAAAAACCCTAAAAAATGCACAAGGCGCTCTCAGCTGAAGGTTCCCAACGCAACCATGCTTCTATGGTGGTTGGATCCATCAAGCAAGTGTGGCATGTCGATAACAATGAGATTGTTACCATCTTCATCGATAATATGAGCACAAGCATTCGGTTTCAACTTTTGTTAGAATATTTCACTAGAGTGGTAAGTGTACAGGATATGTTCATCTCGAAAAAGAGAAGGCCAAAACGGGATGATCTTTTTGGTTTTATTCGAGTTATGGGCGCAGATGCAAGGCATTTGTTCATCAAGTGTGATGGTGATGTTATTCTAGGAAGAAGAATTGCACTCTCAAGAGCAAGGTACGACTCTCACAATAGAACCAGAAGGTCTACGAGTTATGCGGATCCTCCGATCAAGAAACAAGAGAGGAGAATGGTGGTCAAGACGGCTGTACGAGATGATAGAACGTATGCCCAGGTGACTTCGCATATTTCTTGTAGGAATGAGGCAGATGGAAACAGTGATGAGGTTCATGGTGGAAACAGACAGAATCGTATAGAGGAGGGTATAGGATGACACGATGGTCAGGGGCAAAATGTAATAAAGGCGTAGTCTTGCATGGCTGCTAAGACTCCTTTGAGTCTTGGTCACTCATGTGGTGTTAATCCTCTACGGTCCCAAGTTGGTGGTCACGAACAACAAGGGAAGGGGGTTCTGCAGTAGAATTCTAATGCAGTTCGAAATCCTTTGGTGAACAATCAGGTTTGTTCTGGCAAATTCGTAAGGGATCAAAATACTGAATTTAAGGGGAATGAGGTAAAGGTCGAGCAGATATCTATGATTGGTAAGTTTATTCCTTGTATTGGTGACCAAAGATTTGTTGATAAAAATGCACAGGGTGAATCTGGAAGCTTTGATCAACAAGGGAAGGGAAACGAGGAAAGACAGTCTCGTTCTTTAGGAAGATTAAGTTCGGGTTATGTTAAGTAGCGATCACGATCTGTTGGCAATGTGTACAAGGGAAGCTCAGTGATGTCGGATGTGGGAGACAGGTCGCTTCCTATCTTGGTTCAAGCTAGGACGAATATGTTACATTGGACGAATGGTTATGTTAAGTAGCGATCACGATATGTTATATTGGACGAATGGTTAAAGCTTTCTGTTGTGGGTCTGTTACATGAAGTTACTAATCCGAAAATATTGGAAGACCTTTTTAGTGGACAAGGTTTCTGTGGATGTAGGATGGCTATTATTGATCTAAAATGAGTTCTTATTTCTTTTGAAACCAATAAGGATTGTGTCAAATTCTTAGATAAAGAACACAAGTGGAGAAGAGATTGGTTTGTGGAAGTGAAGGCTTGGCTACCGAATGATGCAGCAATAGATTCTTATGTGTGGGTCCAGATAGAGAGGGTTTCATTGATTTTCTGGAATTCGGAATTCTTTAAAAAGATTGCTGAGTAGTGGGGGTTTTCATTGCGGTGGATGAGAAGACATTGTCGAGAGAAAGGTTTGATGTTGCAAGGATTCTTATTTCCTGTTCGAAACCTTTCTCATTTCGAGGGCTATGTTCTTGTGTCATCAACGGTGAGGACTTTCATTTACAAATTTTGGGCGACTTTGTTGCGTCTCTTGAGGTGGGTGACAGTGGTGATGAAGGGGGAAATGAGTTTGTCGAGGGATATACTTATAATCACAATTCTAGTTGTGATCATGAAGGAGAATGTGGAGAAGATGATGAGAGAAGTAATAGCGCTGTTAATGCCTCTCTTCCTAATAAGAGTTGCATGGATGGGAATGGTTTTCATGTCGAAATGAATGACCGGGTGGAGGACAAAGAGGCGGTAATGGAAAATAGGCAAGAAAAAGAGGCGCAACAAGAGGTGTTGGTCACACCGAAGAGAAGAGGTAGGCCCAAAAAAACTTTGGCTTCGAATTTTAATAAAAGGATATATCCAAGAACGAGATCAGAAAGGGCCTTTTAGATACTAAGACAGTTGAACAAAGGGAAGCAGTGGGTTGTGTTTCGCCGAATGAAGGATAGATGACTTGGTTACAGGGGAAAAATATGGGTTTATAGTGCGACAAAAACGAAAGTCATATAGAGAAGAGGCTCACAGAGTTGGAAAAGAGGGATGCAGATTTGGTTCACGGCAAAGAGGCAATTTAGTTGAGAGTGGATTTTAAGAAAAGGTGATTTTAATTGTTTATGAAGATCATTTCCTTTAATGTTAGGGGATTGGGTAAGAAAGAAAAGGTTAGAATGGTGCGTAGGCTAGCTATTAAAAACAAACTGTGGGTATTACTGCTACAGGAGTCAAAACTAGAGAAGGTGGAAGGAAGTCTATTGAGGAAGATTTGGTATGACGGCAACGGATCGATCGAGGCAGTGGCTTCAGAAGGTAATTCGGGAGGTCTGATAACGATATAGGATGACAAGGTATTTGCGGTGATAAAAAAATTTTAGGTTTTTGGTATTACTAGGGGAATTCACTCAGGCGATGTTAAAGGTGACCATAGTCAATATCTATGAGCTAAATCATGACGGAGGGAAGAAGGAACTGTGGGAGGAAATTAGGAGCTTGATGGCACATTTCATAGGTCCATGGCTAATTGGAGGTGATTTCAATGCTGTTCTGCATAGAGATGAACACATAGGTATTTTTGTAATGTGAGAGATATGTCTAATTTTCAAACCTTTGTTGCAAATGCCGGGC
Source organism: Fremontodendron californicum (assembly GCA_030761205.1). Lineage (NCBI taxonomy): Eukaryota > Viridiplantae > Streptophyta > Magnoliopsida > Malvales > Malvaceae > Fremontodendron > Fremontodendron californicum. Next base: position 13,790,717 of record JAULJL010000023.1, read on the forward strand.
TGGTCGAGGTACCGATGAGGGGGGGCAATTTTACTTGTTGTTCAGTTAGGGAGAGTACGTCTTGGAGCAAACTGGATCGGTTTTTATTCACTCCTGATTTGTTGCATCACTTTCCTGATATTTTGATAGAGAGATTGCTTAATTATTTGTTGGATCATAATGCTATTTGTTTGATGTCAGACAAGATGGATTGGGGTCCTCTTCCATTTCATTTCTATGACCTTTGGTTTTTTGAGGATGGTTTCGAAAAAGTTATTACGGAAGCATGGGAAAAAGAAAAAATGGGCAGTGCATGGGCTAAATTCAGAAAATTGAAGATGGTCATTAAGGATTAGCAAAGGAGCAAAAGTAACACTATAGAGGATCGTATTAGAATTGTTGAGAAAGAATTAGCCGAGATAAATGCAAAGTGGGTTCAGGGTGTGGTGACTTAGATAGATAATGATAGAAAGTTTTTCTTAACTTCCAAATTGTAGAGATTGTTCAGAATGGAGGAGATGCAGTGGAAACAGAAATCGCGGTTGAATTGGTTACAATGTGGGATAAGAATAAAAATTCTTTCATGCAACTGCAAGAATAAGGAAGAGGCACAATAATGTGGAGAAGTTATTGCACAATGGGCAAGTGGTTTTTGAAATGCAGGACCTTCAGAGGCTAGTTTTTTATCACTTCTCTAGACATTTCAGTTCCAGTTCGACGGATTTGAAAATTACTATGCCAGGTTGCGAGTTCAAAACGTTATCACTAGGGAGCAGCGATTATTTAGAAAAGGCATTGACAGAGGATGAGGTATGGTCGGCTGTGCAAGGTTGTGGTAGTTCAAAGGCACTAGGGCCCGATGGTTTCAATATGGGTTTTATTAAACAGAAGTGGAATATGCGGAAGGGGGATATTTGCCACTTCGTTTTTTAGTTTTGGAGGACTGGGAATATGCCAGGATGTGTTAAGGCGTATTTTATTTCTTTAACACCAAAATTACAGTCCCCCACAGTTGTTTCAGATTTTCGGCCCATTTGTTTGGTGGGGTGTTTGTATAAAATAGTTGCCAATATTTTGGCAAACAGATTGAGACAGGTGATGACAGAAGTTATTGGGCAGTCACAATCTGCTTTTATTGGTGGGCGTCAGATTCTTGATAGTGTGCTGATAGCAAATGAAATAGTAGATTGGGTTAGGAAAGCAAAACAAAGAGCATGCGTATTGCAATTAGACTTTGCTAAGGCGTACAATTGTGTTCAGTGGGGCTTTCTTGATTATGTTATGGGAAGGATGGGTTTTGGTGAAAAATAGAGGAGATGGATAAAGGGGTGCATAGAGGACGTGCTGCTGTCTGTCTTGGTGAACAGCTCGCCCACGGTACAGTTTGAGATGAAGAAGGGATTAAGGCAGGGATATCCCTTATCTCCTTTTCTCTTTAATATGGTAGCAGAAAGTCTCAATGTGCTTTTGAGAAAGGCTAATGATTTGAACTTATTCAGAGGTCCAGTGGTTGGTTTGCAAGGATTGGAAATCACGCATTTACAGTTCGCGGATGACACAATTATTTTTTCGGAAGTAGTAGATACATCATTGAGAAATGTAAAGCGGTCTTTAAGATGTTTCGAGTTGATTTCGGGTTTACAAATTAACTTCACTAAAAGTTGTATGGCAGGAATTAATGTTGATTTGGATGATTTAAAGGAGTGGGGAGACATGCTGCCATGCCGAATAGTTGACTAGCTGTTGAAATACCTTGGTTTACCATTGGGTGTAGATGCAAGGAATTCCACTATGTGGGAGCCAGTGATTAAAAGAATAGAATCAAGGTTGGGCCATTCCAAGAAGAGGTATTTGTCTACCGGAGGAAGGCTTACCCTGATAAAGTTGATAATGGCCAGTATGCCATTATATTTCCTATCGTTGTTCAAAGCGCCGGTGGCAGTGATCAAGAAAATTAAGAAGATTCAGAGAGATTTTTTTTGGGATGGGAACAATTAAAAGCACAAGTTGCACCTTGTAAATTGGTCATCAATCTGTCGAAGTAGAAACAATGGTGGTTTGGGTATAATTTCAGTTGAAATACAAAAGAAAGCATTACTCAACAAATAGATATTCAGATTTTCAGAGGATAATGAGAGCAACTGGAAGAGGGTCATATGTGCTAAGTATAGAATGGAGGTAAGAGAGTTAATTCCAAAACATGAGGTTTGGATTAAATCTTCTAATATATGGAGTGGTATAATTGATCCATTGCGAGAGGGGGGTAAACATCATACTTGTTTGTCGGATAACATTGGATTACTATAGGGGGTGGTGGATCTATTTTGTTTTGGGAGGATAGGTGGCTAGATGGGGAGTTGTTAAAAGAGAAGTTTCCGAGAATATTTGCTCTATCGGAGATTAAAAATGCAGTGATCAATAAATTTGGATGGTGGGATGGAGACATATGGAGATGGCATATTAGAATGCGAAGGGTTATCTTTGACTGGAAAATCACGTAGTGGAAATCTTTGCATGAGACACTTAGGGGTGTACTTTTGGATGCAAACAAGAAAGACAAGCTCATCTGGAAACTTGCCTTGAATGGTCGATATAGTACGAGATTGTTCAGACAAGCAATAAAAGGTTGTGCATCAGAAGTTGACGGATTCAATATCTACAAATGGCATGGTTTGATACCTCCAAAAGTGGAAATTTTCTTATGGGTTCTTTTTCGTAATAGATTGCCTGTATATATGTACTTGTTTAAATGCAAAATTATTACTGATGAAAATATAAAATGTCCTTTGTGCAAGGTCGAAGTGGAAACTCTGGATCATCTGTTTGTGTGGTGCAAATGCATGTGGATGTTATGGGCAATCGTTTACGCATGGTGGAAACCTAGTGTTGTGCAGTCGAAATCAATCATAGATTGTTTCTTCCAGTGGATGGGACTAGCTCCTAGTTCGAAAAAGGAGGAGTTTTGGTTAATGACATTTGCATACATAGTTTGGACTATATGGTTGTGGCGTAATGGGGTAGTGTTCAATGGAAAAGATATCGAAACCAATTCTTTGATTTTCTTGATTAAAAGCAGGTTAGCTTGGTGGTGTTCTGCAAATTGACCAAGAGAATACAACATCAATAAATGGTTTCAATCTGACATCTTTCCGAATTCCAAAAAAGAAAGCAAAAACCAAAAGCTCTTTAATTTGGAATCCTCCAAACATGCATTGGTGGAAGTTCAATGTGGATGCATCTGTAATTGGGAAATCAGGACTTGCAGGGATTGGAGGGGTGCTAAGGAATGATAGAGGTATTGTTTTGGTCATGTTCTCTAAGTTAGTGGGGGTGATGGACTCAAATGAGGCGGAATTGCGAGCTATTAAGGAAGCTTTCGGGTTTGTACAATCAAAAGAGCTCTCAACTATCAATTTAGAAGTGAAGAGTGACTCAACGACTGCAGTTGCTTGGTACAAGTCTAGCAACATAAGGCCTTGGCATCTTAACTCTTTATTTGTCAAGATTGATAGGGTAATGAGAAGTTTGAATGGTTGTAAGGTCACACACATGGGGCGCACTACTAATTCTTTTTCGAATGCACTGGCTAGACAGGGTGTTAGTAGAGAAACGGACCTTGTGGCATAGGTTAATGAAATTTAGAATTTTGAAGCGGTGGGTGGATGAAATGGCGCATTCATATGAAGTGCTTTTATTAATGGTTTGCTTATTTTTGCAGGTATCATTGTCATTAAGAACGAAAATTTTGCAGTCCATATATGGCCAAGTTTGGGTAATAAGGGCTTTTGCAATGTAAATTCAAATTGGTTAGCATTATAGGTTTCTTTCTAAAGATCTTTTGGGATTGGTTGGTAGCATTCATTTTAATGCTAGAAGGGTAGATTGTTATTAGGTTTTTAATTGAACTTTTGGCCATATAGATGTTTTCACAAGACGATTTTCTGGGTTTCAAGTTAACAGGTAAAAATCCAGCATCGCGGCAACATTGTTTGAAGATGCAGAAAGAAAGCGACAGGCATAAACTTGGCGCCGTAGCGCCACTCCCAGTGCTGCGGCGCCAAGCAGACAATATTGTGGGCGCCGCGGCGACAACATCAAGCACCGCGACGCCAAGCATGGAGGACCACATCATCTTTTTTCTGCTGGTTTTTTTTCCGGTTCTTGTGGGTTTTTGATGGTTTCACGATTCTTTTTGAGAAAGATGACATAATATTAGCACTTCGGACCTTACATGGAGTTTAGTTTTATTTGTTTGAAGATCAGATATACAGCTTCAGGATTTGTTTATATTGATAAAGGGTACACTGGTTCTTTGTGGTTTTTTCTAGGTTTATGAGTATTTAAGTTGTCTGACAAATACTATCAAATTTTAATTGTAAGGGCTTAATAGGGGTAAGGCATTTAGGCTTGGTTCTATTTTGTTGGACTCAAGTGTTTTTCTCTAATAAATTATCATTGCTGTTCAAAATAATAATAATAATAATAAAGTAATAAAAATAAATAAACCTAATCCATGCTTTGTAAAAATAGAAATAACTAAAAAAATAAAGAAAATCATACTTATCTAAAAAATAAAGAAAATCACACTTATCTAAAAATAACAATAAAAATAAAGAATTAATCAAAATAAAAATAATAATTAAATAATAATAACAATAACAATCAAAATAGAATAATCAAAAAAATTATAATAAAAATAACAATCAAATAAAAATAATAATCAAATATTAATAATCAAATAATAATCAAAATGATAATTAAATATCAATAATCAAAATACTAACAATCATAATAATCAAAACAAAAATTAGTCAATAAAAATGTAGCTACAATAATAAAATTAAATAAAATTAGTAATAAATAAATAAATAATATAAAAAAATTTAACAAATAATATAAAAAATATCAATATATATATAATAAAAGGTGAAAAAAATCAAAAAATAAAATAAAAAAATAAAAACAAAGAGGAAGCTACATCCGGGTCGGGGCTGCGTGCGGCCCTTGCTAGCCGACCCGGTTGTAGCCCTTTCAAAAATATTTTTTTTTTCAATCAGATTTCTACCTCTTTAAAAAAAAAAGCTTTCTATATCTGATCTTCTCTCTCTCAAGAACAGCCCTCCACTATTCTTCATTTCCCAGAGATCGACGAGCCTCCGTCGTATTCACCACGTCCCTTCTCCGACGATCGCCGTTCGCCACCACTGTCAGTGCTAAAAATCTCCCAAAATTTCACGAAATTCTCTTTTAAATCTCCTAAACCCTAAAATCACATTGGTTTTCTCAAAATCAAGCCCAACAACCCTAGATCTAAGTTTGAAAACCACAACTTCTAATCCTCTGATCTCCATCGATCACTGTCAAATGGCCTCCAGATTTTAACCGAATGTTCCTCTAACCCTCTCCTGAGTTTCCACTGTTCAAAATTTTCTAATAACAACTCAAATCAAAAACCCCAAAAAAATCAGAATCCCGAGACCCAAAACTTATTGCTTGTGTTGCTATTTATTTTCATCCGAGCCTCCCTGTCCGTGATTCACTGTTTGTATACTACGTTTACCCTTGTGAATCCTCCATTTTTCTTTTCTGATTGTTGTGTTGCAATTTCTTTTTTTCACAATCGGGGCCCCTATCCTTCTGACGTGATAGAGGTTGTTTATAAAGAGAGAATTATAAAGAATTTTTGTTTGATTTGGTTTGAATTCCTTATTCAATCGGATTCTTACTGAAAAGAGGTCTTTTTGATTTCAAAGTCTGTTAGTCTCAGTTTCAAACTAAAAGGAAGTCTTTTTGTTCCAAACATCTTTCATTTTCGATTTTCCTTTTCAATTTCAGTTTTAGTTTCAAGCAAGAAAATGAAAAATAATAAAATAAAAATTAATCCGAAAGTAAATGAAAATAAATAAACCAAGCTGGATTGGATATGGACCCAATTAAATTTCAAAGTCCAAAAGCTATATTTCTGCCACAATTGAAATACTCGGATAAAAACGAGTGTCTACAATTGCCCCTCTTTGCGCATTGTTGTGAAACAGAAACTGTGCAAAGACGTAGACATCTTATGCTCTAAAGAAAATCTCATCGTAGAAACGCTCCTCTAAAAGAGGTATAAACTTTAAAAAAAAAAAAAAACCAACGTCAAAATATACTTCTCCACCGAGGCTTCAACTTTAAAACCTTTCATTTTGAACAACAAACTTACAATATGAAGATAACTTAAAAACAAAGGATTCACAACTTAAAATAACTTGAAAACAATGATTCACAATTTAAAAATGACTTGAAGGCAAAGGATTCACAACTTAAAAATAAATGATCTAATAACTCTTAAAATAAAAGATTCATAATTTAAACTTTTTAAAAATAAAGGACTCTCACCTAAAAAAAGATTCACACATAACTCTTTAAAAATAAAGGATTCACACCTAAACTTAAAATATAGGATTCTCAGGATTCGCCCCAAAAATTAAAGATTCTCGAGATTCGCATCCAAAACTAAAGATTCTCACTGAAACAAAGAAATTCACACTCAAATTTAAGGAACTAAAGGATTCGCACCCAAAACTAAAGATTATGGGGATTCGCACCTAAAACTAAAGATTCTCACTAAAACTAAGGATTCACACCAAAATTAAGGATTCTCACTAAAATTAGGATTCGCACTAAGCTAAGGATTCACACCAAACTAAGGATTCACAATAAACTAAGGATTCACACTAAACTAAGGATTATCACTTAGCTAAGGATTCACACTAAAATAAGGGATTCGCACCCAAAATAAAGATTCTCACTAAATTAAGGATTCACAATAAACTAAGGGATTCACACCCAAAATAAGGATTCTCACTAAATTAAGGATTCACACTAAATTTAGGGTTCTCACTAAAACTAGGATTCTCACTAAATTAAAGGATTCATACTTAAGTAAGGATTCTCACCAAAATTAGGATTCTCACTAAAATAAGGATTCACACTAAAACTTGTAAAAAAAATTCTACCTAGAAATTCTCATCTTTGATAAAATAAATGTAATCTTAAAAGGAACTTACCTTTGAAAAACAATTCATCTTGAAGATTTAAAATTAAAATTCCCATCTTAAAAATTCTCATTACTACCAAGGTTTAAACTCATCTCATCAACCAAGGTGCAACATTTAAAAGAGTTTTCCTCAATCGAGGGACAAAAATTTCATCTCAACCGAGGTCCAAGAATTTTCTTTTGAAAAAGTTTGATTTCAAAATTCAAAATTTTAACTCAAAATCGTACATGTAAATGCATGCCAGGAATGACATGAATGCAATATAATGCAATGCATAAAGTGAATGTCATGAATGCAATACAATGCATGAAATACAAATGCTCCAATGCATGAAAATCATCAAATCTCTCCAACCATGATAAAACATGGTTCTCAAACTTATTATTTCATCTTCTTATCATCTCCCAAACATGTAACTTTAGAATTGGCTAACAAGTTCCATCCACCATACTAGCCATTTGCCCATTTTATTCAATCTTAAATGCATCACTTGTCTATTCTTCAAAATGTACATTTTCAGCTTAGAAGTCTTAAATGTCTATATTTCAAACCTTTATGGTTCTTATCATGCTTTTCTTTTACCCCAGAACATCATCTTTAAATTTCTTTTCAAAATAATGCATGAATCTTTTATGTTTAGTATTTCAACTTATCAATCATCATTCCAATTTCATAACAAATGCAATGCATCAAACATTTCCTCTATTCATTAAAAGATGTAAAGTTGGCAACAAAAAGTGGTTAGAAGCAAAGTGAATTGAAGACAAGGGTCTTTATCATTGAAAGGACAAATTTATGTCAAGAATAAATGGGCAAATCAAAGAATTATCACAAGGATATCTGGATGAGATATCAATATTCCCAAATAATGAATATATTGACAATCTTGAGATTAATCCATGATCCTCTTTCAAAAATCAATCCAATTGGTGTTCTTAATATTTCTGAATTGTATCAGACCAAAACATGCCCCCAACGAAGTCTTCAAGCAAACCGACTTTCTTTATACCTAAGCTGCCCTTTCAGGTTTTCAACTTAGATATCCCCTATGACTCAAACTGCCCTTTTCGGGTTTCTAATCTGAATCCTCTTTTTTCTTTTCTTTCAATTTTTTTCTTTTTTTCTTTCATTTTTTTCATTATTTTTTTTTAAAAAAAAGAAGTATTTCTCCACAGCGTTTAGCAAATCATCTATTTCAAATATAATGTTTCACTCAAGAAAATCTTTTCACTTCATAAAAACTTCACAAATAGATCTCCAATGCCCATGTGACTTAAGAGAAATTTCTTCACAACCAGTTTCTTTTCTCCAAGTATCAAACAAATTTTCTCATCATGTGTTCGCCTTAATCTTTTTGGAGGCAATTGAGCATATCAAAGTGTTACAAGCCTTTTCTTTCTGTTCTTTTTTTTTTTTTGGAGTTGTCTTCATGCACCTAAGCTCCATTATCCCTTGATAATACCACAAGCATGTCCTAATTCAATACATAATTCTCCAATTCGAACATTCACATTTGATCAAAATGGACTTTTAAAGCTTGTAATGTAGGCCAGGGTTTTGGGGTTATGAAAGAATGGATAAAATAGGCTCAAACATGTGTTTAAAGGTTGCAACCAAGGATCATTCTCATCCCAAAACATTTCATATATTTCTTTTCATTTTCAAGATAATTGAGCCATGGATCATTTTTTTTTCCTGAGGATTTTCAAAACTTTTCACATTTTTATTTTCTTTTTCATTTTTCTTGTTTTTTTTTTTTTTTTGCTTTTTTTTTTGCTTTTTGCTTTTTTCTTTCTCTCTTTTTTTTCTTTTTTTTTTTCTATCACAAAGTGAGTTCAAAATTTTGGAACTCAATCCATCTTATCATTGTCTCCATGACATAAGACATTCTTTACATGGCGTAGAAATATGATCCAATCATTCATTCTCCTCTAGAAAGATATTTTCCATAATTGTCCCCCGGTGTGATGGGTGATCCTTGGTCAAGGTCCATTCAAAAAGAATTCAATAGGCTCAAAGGGGGGTAGCAAAGGATAATTTCTTATTTTGTGAAAGGAATATGAAAGATGGTCATTATCATCTCAAATGTGAATATTTTCATCAAAGAACATTTATTTAAAATGACAAGGTTATAGAAATTTACCACAAGGAATCCACATACTTGTAAAGGAATTCAACAGCCATTCAATATACTCATAAAGCAATTCTACTAATTTTCTTCCAATCATGCCAAAAATTGCTTATAAACTTTCATCTTTTTTCACAATAATCTCAACAAAATCAAATGGCAAAGTATGGTCATATATGTTCAAGTTCACCAATACGGATATAACTTTCAAAATTGAATCCCAGATTATTGCCATGATTGTCACCACATTCATTACTTGGAAACTTGACATGGGTGAAATTGAAGGGTAAGCAAAAGGAAGAAATAATAAATGAAAGAGAAAATGAAAATGAAAATGCATCAAACTTGCCAATTCATTGAAATGATGAAAAATAAATCAAGTCTAAACATAAAAAGATCCACCTACATTACTTTAAAATATATAAAAAAAAAGAGTTCAAGGATAATCAACAGCTTCAGTCCTTCATTCTAAACCTCATCAGCATTATGCCTCCGTGTAGATGGGCCAACACTGACATTTGATTCCCCTTACTTATTAAAATTCAAAAGGCCAGCATTGATCAAGCTTTGCACCTTATGTTTAAAAGTCTGACAAGTTTTTATAGAATGACCAGAATTCCCAGAATGATATTCACATTGAGCATCAGCATCATACCACTCAAGGAAAGGAGGTTTCAATGGTTCCAAGTGAACAGGTGCAACAAGTTGATTTTCAATGAGACGTGGGAATAAATCAGTGTAGGACATCGAAATTGGGTCAATACGGGTTCTCTCTCGGTTATTTCAAAGTTCTCTTTGATTACTCATCGGGGGTCTAGGCTGAGCTAAAAATCTAGCTGTAGGGCCAGACATAGGAAAAGATGTTTGTGGGTAAAAGTTTGGTCGGAAGGTTGATGGTGCTGATGGATAAGGATGGTACACCAGGTATGGATAGCATGGGGAAACACCTCCTGCTTGTTGCCTTCCATAAGTCACAGCTTGGACATCTCCTTCATTCTTTTTAGATGCTCCATTGGAAATCAGATGTTTCCCCGGCTTCAAGCTTCCCACTCTTTATAGCATTTTCGATTATCTCCCTAGAGATTACCATGTCTGCAAAATTCTTGGTGACATTCCCACTCATCCTTTTATAGTATGGTGATTTAAGGGTACTAACAAACAAGACTGTAGTTGCTTTTTCAATGAGAGGTGGTTGGACTTCGGCAGCAATATCCCTCCATCTCTAAGCGTACTCTTTAAAGCTTTCAGTAACTTTCTTCTCCATATTCTGTAAGGTTAAATGGTCTGGAGCCATATCAACAATATGCCTGTACTGCACTATAAATGCCCTTGCCAGCTCATTCCATGAACAGATGCGGGTTCTATTCAATTGGATATACCATCTTGTAGCGGACCCCGTGAAACTATTTTGGAAGACATGTACCAACAACTTGTCATCACGCGTATGAGCAGCCATCTTTCTACAATATATTGTGACATGGGTTATAGGGCATTTAGTCCCATCATATTTCTCGAAATCTAGAGTCTTGCACATTGGCGGAATAATTACATTGGGCACCAATCAAAGCCCAGCAGCATCTATGGAGCCATAGAAATCCATCCCCTCAATAGCCCGGAGTCTTTCCTCTATTAGACTCATTTTGCGATAGTCAATCTCTTTAACTACCCTTAGTCTCTCTTGCTCTTTAGGATCATCTAAACCCGAAAACTTGGACAGGATTTGATAATTTTGCCCTAGGTGCATGAATGGTGTATCCTGAGAATCAATGTTGAGTAGCTGATGATGTCACTAACATCCCAGTTTGAGCTTGGAATTGACTTAAACCAGGCAGATATGTAGGATCTTCATCATCTGGTGACTGATTATTTTCTTGAGTAGTTACTTCTTCTACCCCTCTCTGCTTGTTCAAATTCATCATCAAATCCATTATCTTGGCCAACAGTTCTCTCATTTCATCCTATGCCTTTTCTATTTCGTTCATCTTAGCAACCTGTTCCTCTGCCATTGATTTAACCCGTGAACGAATCCTAGCAACATGTTCCTCTGTCATTGCTTTAACCCGTGAACGAATGTTGTAGGAATGCCCCAGGATCTTTGATTGCTTGAGCTATCCTTGAACCCTTCATTACCATAATTTAAAATTTAGGACTCAAATGCTTTCATGAAATGCACATGTATGATGCAAATAAATAAAAGAGTGAAGTTAATTGAAATGACAATACCAAAAATATTCACAAAGTTTAATAGTAACATTATGAAAAATGTACATGATGAGTGCATGAGCATTATGAAAATATACATGGTGAATGCATAAGCATTATGAAAAATATACATGGTGAATGCATGAGCATTATGAAAAATATACATGGTGAATGCAAGAGCATTATGAAAAATGTACATGATAAATGCATGAGTGTTGTCAGATTTAACCACGCAAGTGCATGTATCGTAAACAAGTAATATAATGAGAAGTAGAGTGTCGAACCCACGAGGAATTGTTATTAATTTTGCTAAGTACTAAAATTCACACTCTTAATCTTATCTAAACAATTAAATAAATATGGTAATTAAAAACTAAAATTAAAATAACTAATATGAAAGCAAGTAAATTAGAAGATGAATTCAATAATTAATAAAAGACTAGGATTACAACTTCCCTCAACACTTCGCTTGAATCTCTCTCTACCTCTTCACTTGATTAATGATCCTGAGTTGTTAACCTAGAGTTTTATCTTATTTATAAGTATCTATCGATGGTCTTATAAAAATATCCTTCCTAACCAATTAACTATATGTCTATGATAATTGAATTAAAGAAGAACTCGTTAAGCTTAGGCTCTAACAATGGTTACAGATGACAAGTAAGTATATTTCTACCCTACCTGCAGATCAATTCATCCTAATAAATGAATATGAAACATGTGTCATTCAATCCATGTCTAACACTAAACTCCCTATGTCTAGTTGTATTTAGGTTAACAAATCAATCTAATTGGTAGCTAAGCAATTAGAAGCATTAAGAACAAGAATGAACAAACAACTCAACAAACCATTAAATCAAGCTAGAGAGAGAAAGTAAATTCAAAATATGTGTTGAGTTCCATTGAAATCCTAGTAAAAGAAAATTAAATAATGATAATTATTGAAAACAAATAATAAAATAGTTTCACCATCATCAACTACACAAGAAAAATAAAGAAGAGAAAACAATAAACTAAGAGTTGTCAATTCTTGAGTCTTCAATCTTCAATCTTCTTGAGAGAATTTGATGGTGGCTATCTTCTTGAGAGAGAATTAGGTTTCTAGATGTCTCATCTTCTTTATTGTGACCTAAAAGAGTCATATTTAAAGTGTCCAAGGCCTCATGGAGTCCGAAACTTCGTTCCCAAGAAAAATAGGTAAGTTTTGTGTTTTTTTTTTTATATTTTTTTGGTACTGTTCACGAGCCCCCAACACCACGGCACCAGTTTTGGGTGCCGCAACACCATTGCTACTGCCTCCTTGGTGTTTCTCCTCCGCTTGTCCGAATTGGTTCCTGTCGGCTTCTCGAACTTCGTCAGCTGTTTTGATTGGGAAATCTTGTCCGATTTTGACGAGCCTTACACTGTTGGAAAGGTATGGAATTCAGATTCAAAAGTAAAGAAGGAAGTTTTCTCAAATTAAGTCTTTAAGATCGAGTTTTTCTTGAAAGAACCTCCGGAGGTCGAATCTGCCTACTCATTGGAATGCACCGATTTTTGTCGTTTTGCACCTCGAAGCTCCAGATCACCTTGGACCTATAAAAACACATAAATAACAACTAAATAACTATTTTTAAACATAAAATGGATAATTAAAATAAATATAATAATATCTAAAACTAATCAAATCCTAATAAAATCCTCAAGGACTTAGCCGATTTAAATGCATAAAATGTGGCAAAATAACTATATTTCCTAGAGTTATCACACCCCCAAAATTAATATTTTGCTAGTCCTCGAGCAAAACAAGACTAAACACACTAAATAAATTGACTCAAATCATCACTCAAGATAAATGCACTCAAACAATGATTTCTTAATTTTCCTTAAAAGTTACCTCAAAATCCTGATTCAAAGTAGAACATAAACATAATCCAAATCTATGATTCAATTCAATCTTAAACTTCATGCTTGAATGCATTTTCAGTATGTGTATAATCTCTTGTCTAATCAATGTATGCAATCCAAATAAGTTTATATCAACGAAAAATGCGAATTAGTACTAGACTCTCATATGCTTGCTTTTCATCTCTCTCTCCACTAATGTAGACTAACACTTCATCAAGGATCAAGTAGGTCTTTATTAAACTTGTAATGTAAAGCTAGGGTCAAGGTATGATAAAGGATAAATTTCGGTTTAATTTCACCCATAGACACTTTACATTTTTTTTCAGAACTTTTGAGAGTCATAGCATTTTCCTCATATTACATACTTTCTTCTTTGAATACACTTCCTTTTTGCTTCACCAATTTATTCTTTTTTTTTTCTATTCTTCATTTTCAAAGAACCATAACTTCTTCTTTTTTTTATAACACCATTTCACCCAAATTCGACATGACTCATAATTATTTCCTGTAACATCATCATATGCCTATGTAGTGAGGGTTAATCATTGTTTTTCTTATTTGGCTAGTCTAAAATATGTCAATCAAAGAAAAGAGATATATCAATTAGGCACAAAGAGGTAGACTAAGGATAATCATATATAAAGGTAAGCTTGAAAGGCTCAAACGATCCAAAGATGGCCTAAATCACTTCCTCAACTTACTGTTTTCTAGGTTTAGCCTTGAGAGAGAATCAAACAAATTCTAGGTTCTAGACATATTTGCAATTCACATCAACATAATCAGTCTTTAAATAAGCAATGCAAATCTAAGCAAGAGATTAAGTCTCAAGTTGTTGAAAATCACATCCTAACATGAAACTAACAAAAGAATTTAGCACCAATTCTTCTCATGCTTATGTTTTCCCAAGAATCAAGACAAATCAATAACTAAAATTCATCATTGGATAAGGATTCCATCATACTATGTGCAATATATCTCAAGCAAAAAAAAAATAGACTCCTAAAAAAAATTAGACAATCACACAAACTAAAATAAACCTAAGGACACACCCCCAAACTTAAAACAAACATTGTCCTCAATGTTTAGAACTAAAAAGAGAAAGAATAAGAAAACTCTCCTATCGATGAAAGCAAAGTAGGAGAAGCTTTAGTTTTCCTCTTAGACTCATGATGCTTGTCCAAGTTGGGTGAGTAGTCACTATAAAAGAAAACAAAGTAAAAAGAAAATTAATAATAATAAAAATACTCTAAAAATTAAAAGAAAAAATAAAAAGTTTAGAACTTGGGTTGCCTTCAAAGAAGTGCTTGACTTATAGTCATCGGCTTGACTATCTCATTGTTCATTAGTCGGTATCCAACCACTTGATAATTTTGAATTCATGCCATTTGGCTATTCTTTCTTTCAACAACTTCACTTTCTTGCAGGCTTGAAAGCGAAATTCAGCTCTTTTAGTGGTAGAATTGATTAATGCCTTAAGTGGATCAATGAGATAATCTCTATGAATTCCTCGTTGTTACCACTATCATCCCATCGATTCGCTTTGGCTGTTGGATGCATTGGGGAACAGGCTGTGTTGGATCACACTGGGTCTCCTCTATTTGAACTTTTTCAACTTCTTTTGCACCCATAATTTCTTCTTCAAAAGATTTGGTTGGTGGTGGTGGTGGGTCGCACTGAATCCGGTCTTCTTGAGCTTTCACAAATTCTTCTTCAATAGGCTCAGTTGACAATTCTGGGTTCTTGCTATCCTCATTGATATCTTTTTCAATCCCAAGTGTGTTGACGTTACAATGCTTTTGTTCTTCTCTTCTGGGATTAATTTCAGTATCACTTGGAAGAGTTTCTTGAGATTGGTAGTTAAGGCTATGCGTCTTAAGATTTTTAATTGATGCATCGTTTTCTGCCATGTATTGCAACATCATCTCTTCTAATGATGGCTTCATTTCTGGGACTGGAGCTTGACCTTACAATGGAAGAGTTTCTTGAGGTTGGTTGTTAATGGTGGTAACAAGCTGGCTTATTTGTGTCTCAAGATTTCTAATTGATGCATCGTTTTCCGTCATAAATTGCAACATCATCTCTTCCAATGATAGCTTCTTTTCTGGAACATGAGCTTGAGCTTGTGATAAAACCCAGGATGATATGCTTGATTTTCAGAATATGAGGACCATTGATTGTTGCTCCAGGAAAAATTTTGGTGATCTCCCCAACCTGGATTGTAGTCGTTGGAATAAAAATTATTTTGATGCATATTGTAGTTTCCAACATATTGGCAACAATCACTATGATGTCCTTCCCCAAAAAAATCACAAATCACAAACGAACTTTGGACGGCATGTACACCCAAATTGTCAAGCTTTTTGTTAAGTGCAGCCACCTGTGCAGATAAAGCATTTATTGCCTCCCGTTTATAATCCCACATAGTGCATCCAAATCAACAAAACCTGAAAATAAAGGAAAATAAAGTTTAAATTAAGACTAAGGTTGCTTGGTATTAATATTAACAAAAATAATAAACAATTACCCGACAACAACGCCAAAAACTTGTTGTCAGATTTAATCACGCAAGTGCACGTATCGCAAACAAGTAATATAATGAGAAGTAGAGTGTCGAACCCACGAGGAATTGTTATTAATTTTGCTAAGTACTAAAATTCACACTCTTAATCTTATCTAAACAATTAAATAAAGATGGTAATTAAAAACTAAAATTAAAATAACTAATATGAAAGCAAGTAAATTAGAAGATGAATTCAATAATTAATAAAAGACTAGGATTACAACTTCCCTCAACACTTCGCTTGAATCTCTCTCTACCTCTTCACTTGATTAATGATCCTGAGTTGTTAACCTAGAGTTCTATCTTATTTATAAGCATCTGTCGATGGTCTTATAAAAATATCCTTCCTAACCAATTAACTATATGTCTATGATAATTGAATTAAAGAAGAACTCATTAAGCTTAGGCTCTAACAATGGTTACACATGACAAGTAAGTATATTTCTACCCTACCTGCAGATCAATTCATCCTAATAAATGAATATGAAACATGTGTCATTCAATCCATGTCTAACACTAAATTCCATATGTCTAGTTGTATTTAGGTTAACAAATCAATCTAATTGGTAGCTAAGCAATTAGAAGCATTAAGAACAAGAATTAACAAACAACTCAACAAACCATTAAATCAAGCTAGAGAGAGAAAGTAAATTCAAACTATGTGTTGAGTTCCAATGAAATCCTAGTAAAAGAAAATTAGTTCATGATAATTAATGAAAACAAATAATAAAATAGTTTGACCATCATCAACTACACAAGAAAAATAAAGAAGAGAAAAGAAGAAACTAAGAGTTGTCAATTCTTGAGTCTTCAATCTTCCAATCTTCTTGAGAGAATTTGATGGTGGCTATCTTCTTGAGAGAGAATTAGGTTTCTAGATGTCTCATCTTCTTTATTCTGACCTAAAAGAGTCATATTTAAAGTGTCCAAGGCCTCATGGAGTCTGCAACTTCGTTCCCAAGCAAAACAAGTAAGTTTTGCGTTTTTTTACATTATTGTTGTACTGTTCACGAGCCACCGGCACCGCGGCACCAGCTTTGGGTGCCGCGGCACCACTGCTACTGCCTCCTTGTTGTTTCTCCTCCGTTTGTCCAAATTGGTTCCTGTCGGCTTCTCGAACTTTGTTAGCTGTTTTTACTGGGAAAATCTTGTCCGATTTTGACGAGCCTTACACTATTGGAAAGGTATGGAAGTCATCTTCAAAAGTCAAGAGGAAGTTTTCTCAAATTAAGTTTTTAAGATCGAGTTTTTCTTGAAAGAAGCTCCGGAGGTCGAATCTGCCTGCTCATTGGAATGCATCGATTTTTTTCGTTTTGCACCTCGAAGCTCCAGATCACCTTGGACCTATAAAAACACATAAATAACAACTAAATAACTATTTTTAAATGTAAAATGGATAATTAAAATAAATAGAAAAACATCTAAAACTAATCAAATCCTAATAAAATCCTCATGGACTTTAGCCTATTTAAATGCATAAAATGTGGGAAAATAACTATATTTCCTAGAGTTATCAATGAGCATGGTTAAAAAATGTACATGGTAAATGCATGAGCAATATGTACATGGTGAATGCATGAGCATTATGAAAAATGTATATGGTAAATGCATGAACATTATGTACATGGTGAATGCATGAGCATTATGAAGAATGTACATGGTAAAATATTTAAATAATGCAAATGCATGAAAATAATTGAAAGAATAAAGTTAATTCAAGTAATGGCTACAAAGATTTTGCAAAATTCAATAGTTAGATACATATTAGAGAAATAAATTCACAAAATTAAAAAATTTGTCAGAAAGTAAGAAGATTCCTTCATGTGTCCTAATTTGGGTTATTACAGGTGGACATGGCTCTAACTTAGGTTGGCCTCTTAAGTGTTATCTATATGTTGGGTTTAGGATATTTGACATCTAAAAGGTCCCCAAATTGCTCCTTAACTTCATAGATGGAGGATGAGTAAGGCACCACAATCCTCACCCATTATAGGCTCATTGGAAAAGGTTCAATTTGGGTGAGAGTATTTTCCTAGCCCATACGAAGGTTATTACCCCACGAAAGCATAGGTACTTTACCCCCTAAGAGTGTTTCGCTAGCCTACACGGAGGTTATTACCCCACGAAGGCATAATTACTTTACCCCCTCCTAAAAGGACGAGCTCGGGTATAAGGCTTATGTTCATGAAAGTGTGGTGTGTGCGAAGGAACATGCCAAACCTTTGACTCCTGAAAATTCATGGAAAAAAAAACTAAAACGAAAAAAGATTAAAATGTTAGAAAAATAATAAAAACAAAACATTTAAGACCAGTTTTAAGACCAAAAAATTACATGTGACTAACCTATGGCTCGACTCTCTAAGGTCCCCAGAAGAGTCGCCAAACTGTCATAACGTGCCAAATGCAAATTTAGCAAGCTAGACACAAACTTGGAGTCGCCACTAATCATCTAATTAGGTGTGATTAGTCACGTTTATGAATCTATTAATCTTAAAATAATCCTAAGCTTAACTAAGGCACCCTAAAAAGAATAGGTTCTGGTCTACTTATCATAACTGAATTCGAGAGTTTGGTTACGTGTGGTGAAGGATGAGCACCCCTACAACGCCAATAAAAATAGTACCACATTAGTCACATATTATTCTAAACTGGTCTTATTTAAAGGTCCTAATTAACCTATCAAATCAATACTTATTTCCCTAATCATGCAAAATAATTTAAAATAATAAAAATAAAAACATAAACCTACAATCATGCCATCTAAAAATAAAAATAATAAAAACCTAAACATGCTATCTAAAAATAATAAAAACCTAAACTAAAATCATGCAAAAATAATAATCGTATCATATTTATTCCTAAAGCATGCAAAATTATCTAATAATAAAAAATAATAATCCTAAATCATGCAAAATTATCTAATAATAATAAAAATATATCATATTAATTCCTAATTCATGCAATATCTAAAAATAATAAAAATCCTAGATCATGCAAATCTAAAAATAAAATAATAATAATGATAAAGAAACCTAATCCTAACAATAAAGTAATAATAATAAATAAACCTAATCCATGCTTTCTAAAAATAAAAATAAGTAAAATCATGCTTATCTAAAAATAATAAAGAAAATCATACTTATCTACAAAATAATAAAAAATAAAG
Source organism: Fremontodendron californicum (assembly GCA_030761205.1). Lineage (NCBI taxonomy): Eukaryota > Viridiplantae > Streptophyta > Magnoliopsida > Malvales > Malvaceae > Fremontodendron > Fremontodendron californicum. The sequence continues at coordinate 13,809,679 of JAULJL010000023.1, forward strand.
AAAATCATACTTATCTAAAAATAACAATAAAAATAAAGAATTAATCAAAGTAATAATAATCAAAATAATAATAACAATAACAATCAAAATAGAATAATAATAAAAAAATTATAATCAAAATAATAATAAAAATAACAATCAAATCAAAATAATAAAAAATACTAATAATCATTTTGATTATTAGATATCAATAATCAAAATAATAATAATCATAATAATCAAAATAGTAACAATCAAAATGAAAATTAGTCAATAAAAATTTACCTACAATAATAAAATTAAATAAAATTAGTAATAAATTAAAAAATAATTTAAAAAAACAATATTAAAAATATCAAAAATTATATATATATAAAATAAAAGGTGAAAAAAAACAAATCAAAACAAAAAAAAAAAAAAAGAGGAAACTACATCCAGGTCGTGCGCAAGTCCTGCTACCCGACCCGACTGTCGCCCTTTAAAAAACAAATTTTTTTTTCAATCAGATTTCTACCACTCTAAAAAAAATAATAATAAAAAAAGCGTTCTTTCTCTGATCTTCTCTCTCTCTCAAGAATAGGCCTCCACTGTTCTTCATTTCCAAGAAATCGACGAGCCTCCGCCATGTTCACCACCGTCCTTTCGCCAGCGACTATCGTTCACCGCAATTGTCAGTGTCCAAAAATCTCCCAAAATTTCACAAAATTCTCTTTTAAATCTCATAAACCCTGAAATCACATTGGTTTTCTCAAAATCAAGCCCAACAACCCTAGATCTAACTTTGAAATCTACAACTTCTAATCCTCCTATCTTAGTCGAACACTGTCATATGGCCTCCATATTTTAACTGAATGTTCCTTTAACCCTCCCATGAGTTTCCACCGTTCAAATTTTCTAAATAACAACTCAAAGCCGAAACCCTAGAAAAATCCGAATCAAACCCGAGACCCAAAACTCATTTACTGTGTTGCTGTTTATTTTCATCCGAGCCCCCTGTCCGTGATTCACTGTTTGTATATTACGTTTACCCTTGTGAATCCTCCATTGTCTTTTCTGATTGTTGTGTTGCATTTCTTTTTTTCACAATCGGGGGCCCCCTCTTTCTGACGTGATTGAGGTTGTTTATAAAGAGAGAATTAGAAAGAATTTTGTTTGCTTTGGTTTGGTTTGAATTTCCTTATTCAATCGGAAAAGAGGTCTTTTTGATTTCAAAGTCTGTTAGTCTCAGTTTCAAACTAAAAGGAAGTTTCTTTTGTTCCAAACATCTTTCATTTTCGATTTTCCTTTTCAATTTCAATTTTAGTTTCAAGCAAGAAAATGAAAAAAATAAAATAAAAATTAATCCAAAAAAAAACCAAGTTGGATTGGATATGGACCCAATTAAAATTTCAAAGTCCAAAAGCTATATTTATGCCCAAATTGAAATACCCGGATAAAAACGGGTGTCTACACCATCCTAACAAGATAACCATAGTTCTTTTAATCAAAGGCTTGTTGAGTCACTTTCAGTCAAACTTTTACATGAATGAATATGTTTTATTTATGAAGGTGGGGTCTTAGTAAGTTAGTGCTATGTTGTCCGGATGCATCAAACTTGACTCCATGACATTAGAGGCAATGGTTAGGCGAAATGCATGTATTGCATTTAGACAATATGTTTGCTGGATTCAACCTCATGCCTATACATAACTTAAAATAAAAATAAAAAATATAGGAAGCAAAAATTTAACAAAGAAAAGCTGAACCCTTTTAGGATCAAGGTAGTGATTTCCATGCAGTTTTAAAATCCTTTAAATCAAATAATCATCTGAATGAGATTTTACCTACTAAAAGACTCGTAATTTTAAGTGTGCCATTCTTCTCTTGATTGGAAGGGGATGATCAACAAAAGCGTCTCCTGAGATCACGAGCTACTCAGTGAGTGCAGCCTCCAACGATAATCTACACAATTAATTAATCGCAACCTTCACAAGGAATGAGGATTCACTGGTGCTAGTGGGCAAACTCGAGGTCTTAATTAAAAGTTTAATTTTGCTCACTTTAAATCTATGGCCTAAATTTACTCTAGGAGAACACTTCTCAAGGTGGGCAGTAATGAAGAAAACCAAAAAATAAAAATAAAAAAATAAAAAAAAGAGGAAATGAAAGGAAAGGAAAGGAAAAGTGGTAAATCTTTTTTTTTTTTTGCTATAGTCGAATAGTGTCTAACACCTTTGGGAGAAAACACTTTTCTTTCTTTCTTTCTCAAGCCAAATGTCACTCTCAAATCTAGAGAGAAATAATTTTTTCTCACTTAGCTTGGAATGAGTGAATCACCGGCCAGTTCAAAGAAAAGAAGTTGTTGGGTTTGATTCACAATCAAACTCCTAGTGGAAGAGGAACTCTTCCTCTCTCAAGCTTCCATGATTCGACCAAATACTAACTCTTAGTGTCTTGGCCAAATCTTGCTCTCTTTCTAGACCACATTCAGCTACCTTGATCGATGAGAAAATAAGAGTTTAAATCATTTTCAAACTGTTAGTATATGCCCTGTACCCAATCAGATTGGACAAAGGATATACATTTAATAATGCAAAGCTATTAATTGTTAATAAGACCTCGGATTTTTCTTCAGCCACTATAAGTAGAGCCTAAACCTTGGCACTCAAGATTAATAAGGAGGAGACTAAGAGGAAGACTCAAATAGAAAGAGAAGGAAATTGCAATCAACCACTATAACAAGAACCTTAAAGAAGCTTATGCTTCAGGTGCATTTTGAGATTTATTCACTTCTCTTGGTATATGATACCTTATTATTGGTACTAATATATGTATGACATATTGTATGGACCAAATGAAAAGAGCAATGAAAAGGAAGACCTGGTTAATGGCAACCTTATTGAGTTGGATCAAGCTTGCCTTCTTATTTATGATTTATGTTAAAACAGTAGATGTTTTATTAGAATTGTGCGCCAAATTTAAGAATGTTTTATTTGATTATGTTTTGAACATATTTGTTGCTAACATTGGATGTTATGCTTTATTTATTATTTCCTCATTATTAAATCTATAGAATTTGTTCTATATTATGGTTTTATTTTTCTCATTATAACATGCATTAATATCTAGTAACTTAAAAGGCTTAAATGACTTAAAGCATTCAAAGGGTTTTGAATGTATTTCCCTTAGTTTCTACACATGTACGAAATAATGAGAGCATGATGACACTTTAAATATTAAAGGTCATAGAATCCATTAAGTGATATATAGTCATAATGTTAAAAGTACAATTATTTGGAAATGTTCCAAACTAGAGAGAATTGTATGTTTATACCCTAAAGATCATAAACAAACTCTTTTGTTTAGGCTTACAAAAGGAGTTATATTTGGATTATTAGCTTACTAGGTAATAAAGGATTCCTGTAGTTGTTAAAGTAACAAGCCATATGAAAGGGAATTTGGGTCTCGTTGTGATCTAAATTGTTTTGTGACTTTGATAATAGAGATTATCATACATATGACCAAGCATATTCTCACAAGATGAACTCAAGCAATATGATTGACTCAAGTGCAAGTGGGAGATTGTTAGTATATCCCTAGAGCCCATTAGATTGGACAAGTAAATACAGTTAATAATGCATAATTAACGCTATACACAAGTGATATAAGGTTTTCCTTCATGTTAGCACAATAATAAATAATCATTAAAGTGCTAATTGGATGAAGCCCATAGAACATAAAGGCCATGCAAAGTAATTATAAAAGGTTATAACTTTGAGATCTTTATGCATCAAAGTCATGTTCTTAAAATAGTTCCTAGTCATTGTATTGCCAAGACAAGGCATTGGCAGTGCTCAAATACTGGTACATGTCAAGCATCCTTACTTATGAAGTAAGTAACCAGCCTCATAGGTTGAAGCATGAGGGATACTTGGGGATAACATGTAGGTGCTTGGTAGTTGAACAAGTTCACTAAACATGGTCCACTGTAATAACTCCATTTTGGTATTTCACTCAAGTGTCTATAGAAATGTTCTCATGTGTCAGTCGTTCAAATAAATTTTTGACTTCTGATGCCATGTTATCTTGTATATAAATTGTTATGGTCCTCTCAGGCTAGAAGGAAACTTAAGATATGGAAGAGCAAGGGTAACAAGTATTGTCATTTCAAGCCATGGTGCAATATATTTGTCTAAATGTTACAAATAGAGATATTCATAAACAAAATATAAATTAGGCAAATTTAAATTCCATTAGATTAAATTATGAACCGATACAACAAGAAGAAATATTCGGTTGAGAAATTGGTGATTAATTTATTGCTTTCCAAAATACTTAAAACACAAAATCTTTAAACATATTTGTCAAGTTTAACCCAATAGATCACAAAATAATCATGTAAAACTTGTCAAGAATTAGCAAGATGCATCATCCATGTATATGCAGCTAGGTTTCATGGGAAAAAAAATCACAACATGCTAATTTTTAAAAATCAATAATTGACCAAATAAAGTTAGGCTATTTTTTCTCAAAAGAAAGCTTCAAATAACAAAGTAGCTCATATTATTTAACTCAACTTAATTTTATCTCTCGTTATGAAATTATAAACGATATTGCATAATCTTAATTAACAAAAAAAAAAAAAAACACAAATGGACAAAAGAAACAAAACAAAAAGTAAGTCATCAATCTATGTCTAAGGCAATAGATTTTCAGAATAGTAGAGAATAAAAGCACCAATACCAAACATCCTTACCAGTTAAGAATTTTTTTTGATAAAGAAGCATTTCATTAAATAACTCAAATAACATCCGACTCAAAACAAGGTATTAGAAATGGTGGACTATCCTCTAGCCACACAGCTTCATCACTGAAGGATAGAGCATGTCTAGCTAAAGCATGTGCTATAGTATTCCCATCCCTCTTAACAAAAGACCAGGATATTGAATGAAAGTTACAAGTCAATGAGATAGTTTCTGGAACTAAGTGTCCTACTATAGATGATCTTGCATTTTCCCTTTAAGCTCTAAGTAAGCTTGTAAAGAATCAGTTTCAATAATTACATCATAGATGCCTATATCCAGAGCAAAAATTATTGCTCTCTTACTGCCATAACTTCTAATGCAAACACTGAAAAAATTGGATTTGTTTTCCACGCTATAGCATCTATGAGCTGACCATCTGAATCTCGTTAAGAATTTTAAATGAAGATATAATGTGAAATTTAAGAGGAATGTTGAAAACAATTAGTTGTCGATATACTTACCTGCAGCTAGCCAAACCATATCCTTTTACATAGAATGAACTTCATGATTCAGTATTAAACTTTTACATAGGAAAAGAAACCAATAAGCTGTGGCTTTTTCCTAAAAAGATCCATCTTTCTCTCTTTTTTAAGTCTCGAAACCACTTTAGATCCATTTATCCACTCTTCCTTTACCATCACCCTAAAAACTTTTATAATGAAATCCTAAAAATGGAACCCTAGGATCGCCACCGCTACCCTTTCAGCCCTTTGAACTACCTTCATTCACTTCCCCTTCTTCCTCTGTCCTTTTGAATACCCAAACCTCCTTCAAAATGGCTTAAACCGAAACCTTAAAAGCTTTTTTGTGCTTTCGTTGCTTCTCTTTTTTTGCTCTGCTTTTTTGCTATTTGATTTTTGTGTGGTGTTTTATCTATGTTAATGGTGGCTTAGGTTTCGTGCTGGTTTTTTATTTTTGATTTTTTGTAATAGTTTTGATTTATAATATTGAGTTTTTTTCTAATAATTTTTAATTAAAGAGATTTTGTTTTAATTTTTTTGTAATGCTGAGTTACAGAGATTTTGAAATGTTTTTTGTTTCAAATTTTACAATTTTTTTTTTTGCTTAGGTTGTTAGTGTATGCCCTAGAGGTCAACTGGGTTTTAACCAAAATGGATTATTATATTATTGATTTTTAATCAAATAAAAGATTTTCATTTATCTATGATCTTCTAAATATATTATTATTAATGCTTAAATGATAAAGTACTTGGAATATAAAAGTTATTGCAAGGGAATTACAAGGAGTTATATTTATGAGATCATTATTGCATCACAACTATATTCCTTAAATGTTCCTAGTAAATGCTTTATAAGAAAAGACCTTGATATAAGCTGTTGAGACTGGCACATCGTGTTGTTGCTCATGTAGCAAGCAATCGATCTCATAGATTGAAATTTAGGGTAAACTTGAGCTAACAATGTGGGTGCCTTTTACAAGAACAAGTTCACTGAACATGGCTTGATTTGAGAGTGCCATTTTGTAGTTCACTTAGTGTCTATGGCGGCATTCTCACATGATCATTGTATAAGTGATCCTTTGACTTGAGATTACTAATAATCTTAAATGAGGAGTTTTATACTTTGCTTTTGTTAGTACATGCCCTAGAGCCAATCGGATTGGACAGGGGATATACAGTTAATGATGCATATCTATCACTATACATTGAGTGATACAAGGTTTTCCTACATGTTAGTACAATAATAAACAATTATTACGTACTAATTAGATGAAACCCATGGAACATAAAGGCCTTGCAAAGGAATTTTAAAGAGTTAAAATTGTGAGATCCTTATGCATCAAAGCTATGTTCCTAAAACTATTCCTGGTAATCATATTGAGAAGAAGGGGCATTAGCAATGCTCAAAGTCTAGTACATGTTAAGCCTTCTTACTTATGAAGTAAGCAACTGATCTTATGGGTTGAAGTATAAGGGATAGTTGGGATAACATGTAGGTGCTTGTTAGCTGAAGAAAGTTCACTGAACATGGCGGCTGTGAGAACTATATTTGGTATATTCACTCAAGTGCTTGTGGAAATGTTCTCACGTGCCAGACGTGTAAATAGGCTTCAGACTTGTGATACTAGGTCATCTTGTATGGGGAATGTCATGCTTTGATTTCATCTGAACGGGTCCCAAGAAGGGATGCCTATGGTAGGGTGATTTTGGGTATGGCATGAAGCATACGAAGGTGGATGAGTGATCCAGAAATGATTCATCACTCCAAGTGATATTAGGAGACGTATCTCATCTGTTCTTGACTTCGGTTAACTTAATAAAGTCTCTGGCCAGAGCAAGATGAATTTAGGAGAAATTGTTTCTCCAAATTACTAAGGTTAACCATAATCTGCAAGACTAACATGGATTGATCACATGACTAGACACTACACCGTGCTCATGATCTTTTCGGGATATAACGTGAAAGGTCCAAATTACACGGATAGGTCGGTTACTGAAAGGTTTCAAAGAGGTCACATTGACTGTACAACATTTGGGTGGTCATGATGCACTGCTAGATACCGCTCATGATCTATGTTTATAAATTGTAAGTTATGTTGAGAAAACTTTATAATTATTGGCAACATGTTGGGAACTTAATGGTCATACACAATAAGATGATTTATTGGATTAAACTTCAGATTTAATTAAGTTGGACTTAATTGAATGAAAAGTTAAATTTGGAGGACTTAATTGAATAAGTTCAATTAAGGTTAAATTAAAACATAATTTGGATTTGAAAAATCCATATAAGGATATCTTAAAATTACAATGTAGATAAGCTTGTCTTAACAAGACATTGCATAAAAGTAGACATGTCTTAAGAAAAGTTATCCTGGCCGAAATTTAGAGTTGTCGAAAATGAGAAAAAGTTTATTTTCTTCAAGGAATTTGATTTTCAATCAAATTTTGTCTTCTCGTATTTTACTAAACCATTATGTCTAAGTCCGGGCTCGACATTAAGAGTTAGTGTGTGACTAGGACTTTGAGACTTGCTTGGTGAAAGAGTTTCACTTGAGCAATAAGTTTGATTATGAATTAACTCTATCTCCGTTTAAACCGATCTAGCTTAATCCTATCATTCTAAGAGGATGATTACGAATAAAACTACTCAACGATGAGTGTGAATGGTCGGCCAATGCATGTGGACATGATATGGGATAGGTTCGACTATGACACTATGGTATAGAGTCATGGTTGAACTAGGGAGCTTTAGATTGAAAGAGTTTCTCCTCAACAAGGACTTTGATCTTTAATCAAACTCCTATCATCCCCTATCCTTTGCAGTCGAATGGGGACACTAAAAGCACTAGGTTTGGTCAAGCTTTTAAAGGTTGGAAGTTGGGTTAACCATGAATCTTGATAGAGTAAGAGTTCCTCTAGTGATAGGAGTTTAAAGCTTGTTTAAACTTTTATCACCATATTCTTTAAGTGGCCAGCCATTATGGAAAAATTGGAGAGGAGTTTTCACTTGAGTAAAAACAATTTTGAAGAGTGAAAAATTAGAAAGGCATTCAACCAAAACCTAGGAGAATAAAACAAAATGTAAACCCAACAAAAATAAAACAAAGAAACAACCAAATAGTGGTCGAATTAAAGGCAAAAGTTGCTCGTTTTGGAGCTGTCAAAAGGGCGTCAGCAGGGTGTCTTGAGGTGTCCAACAACCATGAAAGTGTTTTCCCACAGCCTCAAAGGTTGCGGACAACAACTACTAAAAAGATCAGCAGCAGCCTTGCACAGTGGTCTAGGACACTAAGGGTGTGCTTGGTAGAGGGGAAAATGTAAGGATGGATAGAAGAGAGTGGAAAAGTGAAAAGAATTTGAATTTTGGGTGTACTTAGTAAGAAAGAAAAGTGAGAGAAAAAAAATAAAAAAGATTATCATTTTCCACACCTATTAACAAAAATGAATCACTCCAAATTGGAAAGAAAATTAGAGTGGTGTGAGTCAAGTGTGTATATTTACAAGATTATCCATCATTTTTTAAATTTTATTTTTTCATCTTAACTTACAATGGGTATAATGATAAAACAATATACTTTTCATTTTCTTTCTTCTCATTTTTCAATCATACCTAGTTGTGAGTGGAAAGAAAATTATTATTTTTTTCTACTTTTCTATCTTTCCTACCAAGCATACTTTGGAAAGAAAAAAAATTCTTTTTCTTTCTTTTCATTTTTCTTTCCTTCCAATTTTCTATCTTTTCATTATTCCATCCACCCTACCAAGCAAAGCATAAGTGTTTGAATTCAACTCAAATTGGGAAATAGTTTCCTAATGGGAGCGAACCTCCTAAGAGTTAGGACTTTGTGTTGTAGTGAAATCAGGTAATTATTATCCAATTGGATTGAAGTTCCTAAGAGTTAGGATGACTTCAAATTCTTTCAAAATCATTTTAAGACAAAAGGTTTCCTATAATTGAACATATCTTAAGAATTAAAATTTGGTAACTTGATTTTTTAAAATGTTTAGATAAAATTGGTTTTCTAATTTTTAATGTCTTGAAATGTTTATTTTGGAAACTTAGTTTCCTAAAATGTTTAGGAAAGTTTACATGCTAAAAGATTTGCCTAAATAAAGACATAGGTTTCGAAAAGTTAGAGGATGTCCTAATTAAGACAAACCTTCCTAAAAGTTAGGAGATGCCCAGATTAAGACCACTTTCCTAGAAGTTAGGAATTTAATTAAAAAATGTTTTAATTAAAGAATCAAATTAACTAGATAGTTTGATTAATCAGTCCAAATGAGTTGAAAAGATTTTTTCAATTACCTCACAAGACCACAAAGTGATATTGAACATGCATATCTACTTTCATGTGATAATATGATTATGAATGCATGAGGATGGTTATGGACTTAGACTTTAGTATGACTAGGTTGTGGATGGTTAAGTTTTGTTTTTTGTTTTTTTTTTAAATAGGGTCTGCGAACCCTACCTTATCTTTATATTTCCAGGGTTGTAAATTTTTTTTTACCTAACTCCTTTCAAACGTAACTAGAGGTCTCTAATAAAGTTATGTAAATATTATGTACTTTATAGATTTAGGTTTAGATTAGGATTTACGTAAATCCAAGATGTAAGAAGAGAATGCACCATGAAGAAAGACATAGAGATTACCATGAAGGCTTATTGAGACTTTGTATGGTATCCCTAGGAATTTGACCAACTATTTTTCTTAATGGCTCAAGGAAACTATAGCAGTAAAGTCCATAATCATCCTAGTAGTTGGTATGCTTTATATTTATTTTTGATGTTTATATATTTGATATATAATTGGAATAAATGCTATGCATGTAAAATCAATCAATCAAAAGCAACGAGACCTAACTAATGAATTAAAATCCCTCGTTAAAATATTGAGTCACATGTTTCGCATGATTAAGTTGCCATCCACCATTATAAAAAGATAACCAAAGTGTACATGGAGTCCGGAAGATGGGATACGGAGATTCAATGGAAAAGAAACCCTAGTTCTAAAAATTTAGGGAAAAGTGCTTAAACGATCAAATTGGTCAAAATTAGAGGTTTCGAATGAAAGATAATCAATGACTACGGGTATTGGAGAGCTCATTTGAAAGCAAAACTAAAGGAAGGGTCAATTTGGAAGAAAACTGGAAATCAGGGTTTTTGATGGATTTTGGGAAAATAGGGAAAAATTGCAAAAATGGCCCGATTTGGTAAAATTAAATCTCCTAATTGATGAAGAGTAGGTAAACAAAGATACCCCAAGGCTCATTTTGAAGTAATTCCGAGAAAAGAGCCGATTGGAGAAAAAAAAAACAAGGAAATTCCCGATGTTGGAAAAAGGAAAAAATCAAGTCGGAGGGGAATTTGATCGTTAAAATTGGGCATTTTTGGACCAACTCAAATTCAATATATAACGAAGGCCTGGAAAAAGAAAATCTAGAAATCAGACTTGTTTTGAGTAAAATCGAGGCTTCGGAGGTTAGAGGGCAAACTTGGAAATTCTGAGAAAAATAGAAAATGAGCTCCGAAAATTACGAAAACTTCCAGATTTCAATCTATGTCATTTGGAAGAGATAGGCGAAGAAAAATCCGAAATCGGAGCTCGTTTGAGAAATGGCAAATTTCGGGCCCACTAAGCTGAAATTCCAGAAGATAAATCCAGGAAAAATAGCAAATGAGCTCAAAAAATTATGAAAACTTCCAGATCTCAATTTTAAATTATTTGGAAGAGAATGGCAAAGAAAAATCCAGAATCGGAGCTCGTTTGAAAAATGGCAAAAGTTCGGGTGCATTAAGGGCAATTTTGGAAAATAAATTCGGGAAAAATAGCAAATGGGCTCGAAAAATTATGAAAACTTCCAGAACTCAATTTTATATTATTTAGGAAGTATTGAAAAAAGAAAAATTGGATTTGGACTCTGTTTTCTATTTAATCAAGTTTGGAGGCCTAAAGTGCAATTTTATCGAAGAAATCGAAGAGGGCCTTTTTTGCAATTTAAAAATTAGAGAGTGGGCTGGAAGTTGAAGGCCCATTTGGCCAAGTGATGCACCCAAAAGAGTGTATCTTATTTAACCTTGCATTAAAAAGATCAATTGTAAGTATAGTAGTTAGCAAGGGTCGAGTCCTCAGGGATTGGGTTTTAGTTTACAAGTTGATAGTTTAAAACTTAAATTCAAGAACAATAAAAGAAAAGGGGTTTTTGAAATCAGATTTAAACTAAAGTAAATAATAAGAATGAGAAAACAAGTAATTAAGAATAAATCAAATATGAGAGAAATATGGTTAAGGTTTCATTCTCCATCACTAGACATCATTAAGAACCAATTTCAGATCTATCAATATTAACCAACTATCAAAGTTAACAACCGTAGATAACAACAAGCTCTGTTATCCCAATCTTTCCTTAGTTTGTCGTTAAATAGAACAAGCTCTCTATTTAATCTCTAACCATCAAACAACCTAGAATAAGCTCTCTAAATTCAATTTAATGGCAGCTTTATGATGAGAAAGATAGGTTGATCTAAGCAACAAACACATAAGCTCGGATTGTTCAACTTAGGTTACGTTCCACTTTGCAATTATCGAAAACTTGACCATAATCATTAATCACAAATTGCCACTTATGAATAGGAAATCAAGACAATTACACGGATCAAGACTCCTAAACTAGCAATAGATAATTATCAAGATCTATGTAGTTGTACACCTAAATAAATCAAGACAACATCATGAACAATTCTTGTAGAAGAACATAAGCAACTTTGATAGAAAATTAATGATAGATAGAATCTGAAAATCAATTATAAAACATGTCTAGGGCTTTAAAATCACCCTTAACCAAATAGAAGTTTAGCCTAGCATAGGCATTGTAAACATAAACATAAAATTAAAGAGAATCTAAGAAGGAAATAAAAGAAAGAAAGAAGAAGAAGAAAATAAAGAAAAAGAAAACTAGAGAAAAGAAAGAAGAAGAAAACTTAGAGAATTTTATTACAATGGCTAATATCCTACCAATGTACAATGTCTCTTACAATCATCCAAGGCCCTCTATTTATACACATTTTGGAGAGCTAAATGACAAGAGATAAGCTTTATAAATTTCAAAGGTAGGTATAATAGGTGGGTGCATTTTTCTAACAATTTTCGTCATATTGTATTTCAATTCTGATCAGCCAGCTTGATGATCGATTTTGTCAATATTGGAGGCTTGATCTGATCAAATGGTCTTCTAGAAAAATGTTCCCCTATCAGTCGGTGATCCATAGCCGTTGGAATCAGCTCATTTGCTGATGTGGATCAGAAGATATGGGCAAAATACCAAAACAGGTCAGCACAGACGTCATTGCTCATCAGCCAACTTGATGGTCGATTTCGCTAGGGAAAACGACTCCGTTTCAAGAAGTGTAAAACATGAAAAAGTTAGATATGCCTCTTAAATTTGCACGGTTAAAATTTCAGCCTTATTTCTTCAGTGAAACTCCAGATATAGCTGATATGGCAAAAGGTGTCGGAATTGGAACTGAACTGAATTTGCCCTTAATTGTTGATTTAACCTAGTAATCTGAAATCACTCAAAGAAACTCGTAAAAAAACACCAAATTACATAAAAATATAAAAGATCATAAACACAATTAGACTAAGCAATAATAACTCGTATTTGACACAAAACAATAATAAAACATAACTAAAAACTATATAATTATACGAGTTATCACACCCCCACACTTAGATTGTTGCTAGTCCTCGAGCAAAAACAAATAAAAATAAAATAAGAAAATCTAATCTAATCCACTTTCGTAGGAAATCACGGTGGCACTTAGCATGTGACACAAGCCTTTAAACCCCTAGGTGTCCCTAGTGGACGAGTTTAGTCTCGTGAGGGTTTACTAGAACGATACCCACAAACATTGAAAAACTAAAATATAAATAAACTACATATACTAAAAATATTTACTCCTAATCCTTTCAATACACATTAGAGACAATCTTTGAACAAGTCTTATAAACTAATCAATAGCTTAAAGAATTTCACAAAAAATCATGCTTGAATGTAAATTGTTTGAGTTAAGCCAATATTAACATAACATATTTCAATCAAAATAGAGCATGTTCAAATTTAATCTCAACTTCTCACATGGGATACCCTCATGATTTTCACTCTTTAAAGTAGTGGTGAAGTGTTTACACTCAATCAATCTCATGAAAACAGTTCTACCATATTCTTGCTTGTCCACCTATTCTCCACTATTTAGATCATACAACTTCATGAATCAAGAGGTCTTTAATCAAGGTTGTAATGGGGCCAAGGGGTTTGTAATGTGGTTGAAGAACAAAAGGATAAAGATATCACAAGGGTTCCAAAGAGTTCATAAAGTTTAGAGACATAATAAGATCATACAAAGAAACTTCTCAAAACACTTTACAAGTACATAGTCACCTAGGCCGAATATTCATGTTGGGCCTTTTCTTCATTCTAAACAACTTTGTAACATCTTTTTCTTTTTCCCCAAATTCAAGAGATGATTCATATATATATATATATTTTTTACATAGGAATGTATTTGCCAGTATTCCATTTCTTTATTTTTTTCTGTTGACTTTTCTTTTCTTTCCCCCCCCCCACACTTATTTCTTGTTTCTAACCCAAATTTTCAATAGATCTTCCTTGTCTTTGCAACTTGTCTCAAAACATGCTAATTCATCTTTGGAACAAAGGTAAGGATATAAGTATATTTAGGTTAGGGACAAGTTATGGTTACCAAAGAGATAGCTTATTCAATGTAGGCTCAAATTGGTTCACTAAGGGTGTGTTCTCTTGGAACATCAATAAGGGATGGCTGTTTGGCCCTGGCTAAAAATCCTAATGCCTCTATCATATTCATGTTGTCACATGCATCAATATAGTCTCAACAAGGTCTAAAGCAAGTTCTAGAGAATCATGTAATCATAAGAGCACTCAAGAAAGAAATTAGATTGATTTGTATAATGCATCAATCATATAGGCTCAAAACTCACAAGGATGTTTATACAAGTCAATTTTAAGTCTAAACATGCTTCTTTCTCAATCAACATATCATATTAACATTGGCTCCATGAAAAATGATATCAAGCTTAATTCTCATGAAAAATCTTCTCACTACTAGACTAGTTTTAGACCTATGCAATTCATATCTCATCATAGTATTGAAAGTAACTAAAACACACTAAAAACACACTAAGTCTAAACATGCTTTTTTTTTTTTTTTAAGAAGAAGAAGATTAAATCAAACTGACAAGGTATGTCTCAAGTCTCCCTTACTCAGACCTTGTTCAGAATGAATGCTTCTAAATAGCTTAAAACACAACAATTATATATATATATATATATATATATCTTTTAACAAATTAGCAAAATATGTCCCTTACCCCTACTAAAATATGACAATGTCCCCAATGTCAAATTTTAAAGGTAGAATTTAGGAGATATTACCTGCAGAGGTTGCTAACCACTTATTATAACTGAGACACAACAAACAAAATGTTAGATAATGTCACAAAGACAAAGTGCAATCCACTCCTTGCTCGTCCATATCCTTTTTCTTTTTCCGAGTGTTTGCGAAACAACCGTAGCAGATAAACACTCATAAGCTTGGAGCTTTTTGAGTAAATCTTCAATGGTTGTAGCAGAAATTATGGTTCTCCTTGCCTCTGAAAACATGAATCCATTTTCCACAGCATTATCTAAATATGAAAGCAAATTACTAAAATAACCATTATTATTAAGCAAACCAATGGGTTTCTTTTTTGTGACCAAAGATGACCAAGAAGCCACGCAAGCTATTTCTTCCAATGTACCCAGACCTCCTGGTAAAGCAATGAATGCATCGGCAGAATGGTACATGATTGTCATCCGTTCAGGGATACTCCAGACTTGTATTTCCTTACCCAAGGTAGGTCCACAAAAATCTGTGAATAGTTTTGGCACAATTCCTAGAACTGGACTTCCTCCGGCGTGTGCTGCTGTAGCGACTGCTCCCATTAAACCCGTACTACCACCTCCATAAATCAACTGGATCTTTTGTTGGGCAAGTATTGCTCCAACTCTTATGGCTGCATCAGCAAATATATTATTTTTCCCTGGATAAGCACCTCCAAAGACACAAATTTTTTTAATGCGCTGGGACGAAGTACTTTCCATTTTTTTTTCGAGTGCCTGAAAGAGAATGAGTACATGGTGTAATATATAGAGGACTGAGTAGTGAATCAGACAAGAGTAATAATGTCGCCGAAAGTGTATTTGACCTGTCAGAAGAAAATGTTAACCTAACAAAAGATTTTTGCGTGATTTCAGGAAGAAAATCAAAAAGAGAAGAAAAATCAACCGTAAAAGACCAATAAAAAAAAACGAGAATAATTACACAAACCGAACAACACGTAAATTAAACCGAAATGAAGTTATTGCAAATCAAACCAAAAGCTGAGAAGTTATTTATTGTAGTTGTGATTGTGGCTCACATCTTCCTCTGGTTTTACGTCCAGAAACGGCTTAAACGCCTTCTATGAGTCGAGGATATGCTTCCCATCCAGTTTTCTTACAAGCTGGCAAACAGGGTCTTTTAACATCAGATTCCTAAGATGTTGCCATTCCCTTTGGAATTGCGGCCATAAATCAAGAATTTCTCTTTGTACGTCTCCACTAGGATGCGTCTCAAGAGAAAGTTGGATATTACCCAAATTCTCCTTACTCAGTCCATCCTTAATGAATTCAATTGTATCATCTCGATTAGAGGAAGGAATCCCAATAGAACGACATTTACCGTTACACGTCCATCGTGCACATTTGTGGCAGTTTGAACTCATGCGCTTTGCTCGTCGCTTCTTTGCAAAAGTGCTTCTACCTGTACCTGGTAAATGCAAAACAGGAAGATATTCATCTTTACGTACCTTGGCTTCAATTATCCAACGTATGTCTTCAGGAATCCCTTTGTGCATAAGCATTCTTAATCTTTCAAATCGAACTTGGTAAAGCTTCAGTAAAATATTTCGAGGAAAATGAGGAAATCGTTTCTGCAATCTTGTGAGAATATCATCCATCCTGAAAAAAAAAATGAAAAAAATTGAAAGAGAAATTGGAAGAGAAATTTATATACAATATCAGTTTTGTGGGTAGCTGATGAAACCGATTTAAATAATCACGGAGTACCGTTATCCGCCATTTAACCGGGGTTAAAAAAATTAAAATTTATATTTACATCGAGTTATTTTCAAAACAAGGATCAGAAAGAAAAACAACATAAAAAGACACAAAAACAAAACACTCTAAATAAAATCCTAAATTCTTCCCCCCACACATAATTCTTACATTGTCATTAATGTAATGCTATTAATCCCAAATGAAAGAATCATGTGTAAGTGAAAAGAACTAATAAACAAAATAAACTTATGCAGCCTAAATGAACTTAGAAACACTAAACACAATTAGCAAAAAAAAAAACATAAGAAAAAGATAAAGAAAAAGAGAGCAAATCTGAGGATGGCAGTTTGGCAATGCTTTGACTAATTAGGCTGCCTCCCCCAATTAGCACTTGATTGATTGTTTTCAGCCTAGCCAATTCCCCTTCTTGGCTTTTTAGGATCTTTTGGCTTAGACATCAAACTTCTCGGATATTTGCGTTTTGGAGAAAGTTTTCTTTGCAAAACAGCCAATGCCTTCTTTCCCACACGTATTATTTCATCATTCTTGGTGGGGTATAGCTCTTTGAGGAATTGTGCATATCTTGGTACTTGTCTAATGGCATCCACATTAAGGTTTCCAAAAATTTTTGTTCATGTTCCACCTTTTTGGACTTTGCAAATCTGCTAGGAAAAAGTGGAGAAGGAACATTAGTAGAAATAAGAACCTTAAAAGCTACCTGAGGTGTCAAAGTACTCTCAATTTGAATGGTGGCTTCATTATCCTCAAGAAGTGAATCCATCTTTGGTTTTGTCTCATCCTCATCTTGTTCCTCATTTCTCAAGGTCACAATAGTAGCATTCTCCTTTGGGTTAATCACCGTTTGGGAAAGGAGTGCTAGAGATCTTTCTGCTACTAATTCCACCGTACTACTAGCCAATAGGCTCATTTGCCTTTCCAAACTCTGGATGCTTGCCCTTGTTTCCTGTTGAAATTGCAAAGTATCAGTAACAAGAGAATATACAAGATCTTCTAAAGAAGTACCTGAGTTTTGAGTCATATGTGGTGGTTGAAAAAGATCTGGTTCTTGAGACCATGATTGATTGAAGCTAGATGGATGAGTGTAATTGGCATAAGGATCTACTTCTTGGTAATTTTTCGAGTAGCCATAATTAGTATGATCCCACCATCCCTCATGGTAAGTGTTGGAGTAATGATCATGCGGTTGGTCTTGGAACCATTGATGGCCTTGACATCCTCCCATGGCCAATTGTTGAACTGAAGAAGTGAGATTGGCTTGTTGATTCTCCATGTTCATGTATGCCACCAACTCTTCAAGTGTTAGATTGCTTAATTCCATCTTTCTTTCTTTTTTTTTTCAAAATTTGAAAAGAAAAACATGTATGTACAAGAAAATAATACTAATTAGAACTGAAAATAAGAATAAACCAAGTAACAAATAAACTAAAGAAAACAATCCCCGGCAACGGCGCCAAAAATTTGATGCACCCAAAAGAGTGTATCTTATTTAACCTTGCATTAAAAAGATCAATTGTAAGTATAGTAGTTAGCAAGGGTCGAGTCCTCAGGGATTGGGTTTTAGTTTACAAGTTGATAATTTAAAACTTAAATTCAAGAACAATAAAAGAAAAGGGGTTTTTGAAATCAGATTTAAACTAAAGTAAATAATAAGAATGAGAAAACAAGTAATTAAGAATAAATCAAATATGAGAGAAATATGGTTAAGGTTTCATTCTCCATCACTAGACATCATTAAGAACCAATTTCAGATCTATCAATATTAACCAACTATCAAAGTTAACAACCGTAGATAACAACAAGCTCTGTTATCCCAATCTTTCCTTAGTTTGTCGTTAAATAGAACAAGCTCTCTATTTAATCTCTAACCATCAAACAACCTAGAATAAGCTCTCTAAATTCAATTTAATGGCAGCTTTATGATGAGAAAGATAGGTTGATCTAAGCAACAAACACATAAGCTCGGATTGTTCAACTTAGGTTATGTTCCACTTTGCAATTATCGAAAACTTGACCATAATCATTAATCACAAATTACCACTTATGAATAGGAAATCAAGACAATTACACGGATCAAGACTCCTAAACTAGCAATAGATAATTATCAAGATCTATGTAGTTGTACACCTAAATAAATCAAGACAACATCATGAACAATTCTTGTAGAAGAACATAAGCAACTTTGATAGAAAATTAATGATAGATAGAATCTGAAAATCAATTATAAAACATGTCTAGGGCTTTGAAATCACCCTTAACCAAATAGAAGTTTAGCCTAGCATAGGCATTGTAAACATAAACATAAAATTAAAGAGAATCTAAGAAGGAAATAAAAGAAAGAAAGAAGAAGAAGAAAATAAAGAAAAAGAAAACTAGAGAAAATAAAGAAGAAGAAAACTTAGAGAATTTTATTACAATGGCTAATATCCTACCAATGTACAATGTCTCTTACAATCATCCAAGGCCCTCTATTTATACACATTTTGGAGAGCTAAATGACAAGAGACAAGCTTTATAAATTTCAAAGGTAGGTATAATAGGTGGGTGCATTTTTCTAACAATTTTCGTCATATTGTATGACAATTCTGATCAGCCAGCTTGATGATCGATTTTGTCAATATTGGAGGCTTGATCTGATCAAATGGTCTTCTAGAAACATGTTCCCCTATCAGTCGGTGATCCATAGCCGTTGGAATCAGCTCATTTGCTGATGTAGATCAGAAGATATGGGCAAAATACCAAAACAGGTCAGCACAGACGTCATTTCTCATCAGCCAACTTGATGGTCGATTTCGCTAGGGAAAACGACTCCGTTTCAAGAAGTGTAAAACATGAAAAAGTTAGATATGCCTCTTAACTTTGTACGGTTAAAATTACAGCCTTATTGCTTCAGTGAAACTCCAGATATAGCTGATATGGCAAAAGGTGTCGGAACTAGAACTGAACTGAATTTGCCCTTAATTGTTGATTTAACCTAGTAGTCTGAAATCACTCAAAGAAACTCGTAAAAAAACACCAAATTACATAAAAATATAAAAGATCATAAACACAATTAGACTAAGCAATAATAACTCGTATTTGACACAAAACAATAATAAAACATAACTAAAAACTATATAATTATACGAGTTATCACCAAGCCCATGAGGAGAATTAATTTTGTTGAGTTCTTACATCCAAAGGCCAAAAGTGGATAGTAAGGTAGTTATTTTTTGATCAAGCCTTTGTAATTGTGTCACATGGTCCAATGCATGAAGAGGAAGGATGTCAACATTATGGTTACATATTTTTAAGCAGCTGTATTTGTTAGGGGCTGATCATTTAATCTAAGGGTGGTAATTTCACATTTTAAGCATCTTGGATTAGTGGCCTTTGGATCAAATTGGCTAGGGAGAAAATGACAATATCCTACACCATCTAGAAGGACCATTCGGCTTCCTTGAATAGAAGGGGGCTTTTTTATTTTCATTGGGTTCTTGGCTGATCATAGGGAGGGCAGTAGCTATTCTTGAGGGAAAAAATGAGGAAAAAGAAAGGGAAAAAAGAAAAGAGAGAAAATAGAAGGGCTTTCTTACTACTCTTTGATTTGGAAAGCTAATGCAAGGTAGCTATTTTCTTTCATACTCTCCTCCATACTTTGTTCATATGATTTTTTTATTTTCATTGTTATTTCATTTTCTTTCAAGAAATAAAATTGTTTTTCAAAACAAGTTCCAAAAGGTTCCTATCTTAGGTTTTCATGAAAAAATCAAAGAAAAACAAATTTTTTTACTTGTTTCTTGTGTTGGCTGAATGGTCTCCTTGTTTGTGCATGTGCATGTGCATGTGTTGTGTTTGATTTATTTTCCATGTTGTGATATTCTAGTTTGTTTTGATGTTCTATCTTTTAAAAATAACTAAGATATGGAGCTTGTTTTTAACCTTCTTTACTTACTATTATTTTGCTGATTTTATCATTTTATTTTCATGTCTACTTACTTTGTTTGCCATTTTTAATTTTCTGTTTTCACCATGTTAAGTTGTTCATGCTTTTGTTAATACCATACCATGTGTTTGTGTTTTTGTCTAGCTATGTTCATGTATTTGCATTATGTTTGTTTGGTCTAACATGTTTCCTTTTAAGTCTTGCATATACTATGCCATGTGTTAGTGTTATTTCCATGCTAGAATTTCCTTACATATTTTCATGACCATTCGGCTACCCTTTGTTGTTTTGCTTTGTGTGTGCATTTTCATCTTGTTTAGTTGACATGCTTGCATTTCTATGCCATGATATTGTGTATTATATTTACTATGCCATGTGTTTGTGTTATTGCCATGCATTTTCATTAGGTCTAGGTCACATTTGCATTGCCATGCATTTCATGCATATTTAGGTCTGGGTTGCATTTATTGTCATGCAAGTTCATGTTAGGCATTAGGTCATTTTTATGCCATGCATTTTATATGTCATTTAGGCCTTAGATCATGCATTTCATGTATTTAACTTTCTGTTTGTTCATGCATTTCATATCATACCACTTGATTTTTGACTTAAGCCAATCAATGGCTCAAAGCCAAGCTCACATGAGCATGCTTGTGGAAAATTAAGAAATTGTCAATTTGGATTTTCTACATTTGTGATTTTTTTTTCATTAGGAAATCCTTGTCCAAATTTTTATAATTTTTTTCTACTATTTGTAGGTCCTTAGAGGAGTCTCCAATATTTTTGTTCTGATTTTTTATTGATTTTATCAAAGGTTCAAAAATGTTTTTTGGCTAAACAGTTTTTCACAAAGTGTTTTAACTTTCGTGATTTTTTCTAGTAGGTCATCCTTACTCTAAAAATTAAGACAATTTTTTTCCATAGAGTTAGACATGTTCTGAGTCTCCCATAATTTTTTTAGATGTTTTTGAAATTTTAGAAATAGGTAAAAAAATCACGTTTTAAAACTGGCCAATAAAGTCAAATTTGATTTCAAGGAAAAAATAATTTTTCTGTTTTGGCTAATGCATTAAGAGAGGGCTGATTTAGAACCTTAGCTACTGTCCTAGGTTGATTTCTAAGTCATTTTAATCCTTAAAAATGATTTTACAAAGGTTGGGTCAAGGGTGGTCAAGTCCGGGTTTTCAAAGTTAGGAAAATAGAGCCTTTTTAAAGGGGGTTCCGGCCTTATTACCATTTTCATCCAAAATTTCCAAAATTATTTTTAAACCAATCACAAAGTATTTTTGATTTAGAAAATTTTTACTTGATGTCTTTTCCTAAGGTAGTCGAATATCTTTTTAGATATATGGATTTCCTTATTCAAAGGAAAAAATACACTTTCATGCATTGCATTTTCCATATTCATGCATGTTGTATAATATATGATTTTTGGTGTGAATATTTGTATGACTATGCTTTTGTTTTCATATATATTCATGGTGTTATATTGTTTGTTTTATGGTTGTGAATATTCTATGTTATTCTATGCTTTTTGCTTAGTCATTTATTTTTGTCACAACATTTAGAATTTATTATGTTCATACATTGTTTTTTTATTTTCATGCATATTTCATGATAATATTATTTTATATTCTCATATCATTTCATGTTATTAATTATATTGCTATGTCATTTAGAATATACCATGTCACTTAGGTTATACCATGTCATTTAGAATATACTATGTTACTTAGATTATATTATGTCATTTAGAATATACTATATCACTTAGATTATGTCATGTCATCTAGGTTATATTATATCATTTAGATTTTGCTATGTCATCTTTATTATGTCACACATGTTCATATTCATCTTTTTAAAATGTTTTAAAATAAGATGATGATTTTCAATAAAATAAAGTTATTCTCGAGTTAAAATAATTCATATGTTCTCTTCCGGGTTGTCGGGGAGGATATCATCAATTATCATTAATAACGGAATATCTTTTTTTTTCAAAACAAGAATGATTCAGAAAATTTTCTAAATAAATAAAAAAATTTATATTTTGCCGCGTTTGTCGAGGAATGTAGGAAAATTTCGAATTAATAAATTTTGAATCATTTTCAATAAAAAAAAATGGAATTATTTTTCTTTAAATTGAGAATTATTTTTAAATGCCAAATCTAAAATCGATTTTTTACCGAGACTTGAGATAACACATGATTAATAAGGTACCGTTTTATACGGGAGTTGTAGGGGTGCTAATCCTTCCCCGCACAGAACCGAGTCCCGAACCCGCTTCTTTGATTTCTCTGGTTTAAAAATGCAGAATTGAAATTGGTTTTAAAAAATGTTTTAATTAATTTTAAAATGTTTTACAAAACCGGTTTTAATAGGTGGCCGATCACTCCTAGCCAAAAAAGATTGGTGGTGACTCCATTTCTTTTTTGAGGTTGTTTTCAAACCCTCATTTTATTTCAAAAGGAATTAAGCCGTCTTTTCCTCTGTTTATCAATGTCAAGCTTAATGAGTAAAAGTCTCGCGATGAGACATGTTATTTTTTAGGTTGCAACAGCTTGGCGAATCCATTGGGGACATTTAGAGAGTCAGGCCTAGAATTAGTCGTGTGTTATCAAAGTCTCGGCTTTGTTGATTTTTATTTGGTATTTAATTTTAATTCTCACATTTTTTCAATAATAAGAAGAATTTTGAAAATAATAAAATGTTTTTAATATGTCCATATTCATGTGCATCCATATTATTATTGTTCTCAGGTTATTTTGTTGCATTTATTTATTGCTTAATTGATGTTTTACATTGTTTAATCTTATTTGGGCATTTAGAATAAGGGCTATAGAATAGGTGGTGAAAGGTTTGTTATTTCTCCCCACACACATTGCACTTCCATTTACATAACATGAACTCTCGACTCGGGTTCCGTCTTTTTAAGTTTGAGTAAAGCAACTATGCCTTCATGATTGACCCTCTGTATGGGCTAGTGAAACACTTTCGGAGTATAAAGTACCTAAAGCCTTCGTGATTCACCCTCCGTATGGGCTTAGGAAAATATACTCTAACGAATTGGACCCGCTTTTATCGGAATGCTTTACTAGCCTTCACAAGCGACAGTGAGGAACAATTCGGAGCCTTTTATTACATCGTTCATCGACATATAGTGAACCATAGAGCCAACATAGGCGAAGCCCTATCGAATTTTTGGTAGATATACTGAAGCTATGAACACTTGGAGGAATGCTTCTGATCTTTTGCCATTTATTTGTGCATTCTGAAAAAGCATTGTAGATCGGGCAACGATGAACGTACATCGCCCGTAATAAATTTTAATTTCCTCCCTAAAGGCATTGTGATGCCCAAATAAATAGATATTGTTGGGGCAAGTGTTCGCTAACTTTTTGAAATTGAAAATAATTTTTTTTTTCAAGCATTTTGCATTTTGCACATTTCATACATATGTGAATAGAGCATGTACATTTATGGGTGTATTTTTGATTCATTTTTCAATAAACGGATAGTGGTAACAATTTCATTTGATGATTTCATAAACATTCATTGATTGAATAAAATTGTCAAACGGTAGTGTTGAATGAACATTGGGACATTGTACCATTGTAGGATCCACTACCCCCAAATTCTTTTGAAAAATAATATGTTGATTTTTTTTTTTTTTTTGTGGAAGAAACATGTTTCAAAAAAAATCATAGATTAAATTTTGAGGCAAATCTTGCATAATGAGATTTTTGAATAATCAAAATTTGATCCCACCAATTTCGTGTAATCATTGATTAAATTCTTTGTATATACCTTTGTGTTCATTCATTTATTCTTTACATGTATCATTTTGACATCATGTTACAGTCCTAACATGCATGGTCATTCATTGTAGAATACATTTGTGATATACATGATTATTCTTTGTATATACCCTTGTATTAATTTATGAATTCTTTACATGCCTCATATGGACATCATGTTACAGTTATAGCATGCATGGTCATCCATTGTAGAATACATTTATGACATGCATGGTCATTATCTGTATATACCCGTGTATCAATTTATCCATTCTTTACATGCATCACGTTAACATCAGGTTGCATTCATGACAAACATAGTAAGCATGATTTTTCTGTATATGTTCATGAATTAATTTATTTTTCTTTACATGTATCATGTTGACGTCAGGTTGCATTCATGGCATACATAGTCATCGTAATTTCTCTATATATGCTCATGCATTAATTTTTCATATTGGCATCAAGTTGTATTCATGACATACATAGCAAGTCAGCATGATTTCTTTGTATATACCCATGCATTAATTCATTTATTCTTTACATGCATCGTGTTGACATCATGTTGCATTCATGACACATATGATCACTCATAGGGGAGTGCATTTGGGACATGCATGGTCATTCATTGTATATATCTGTACATTGACTTGCATGCATTATATCGGTATCATGTTAAATTGACGACATTTATGGCCCATTCATCATGAAATACATTAATGAGATGAAATAGAAATTGGCTTAGCTTTAAGAGCTTTCAAAGAGGTCTTTTTTCAATCAGAGGTCTAAGAGTCACTGAGAATCTGTTCAACATTGTCAGGATTCATGGAAGGCAAGAATTCAGACGAAATAGAAAGAATGAGACAGGCTCTGCAAGAAATACAAGAAAGGCTAATTAGAAATCATGAAGACTACCGAGAACAAATGGCTAAACTGATGGAATTGATGTCCGCCACTATCAAAGGCAATGGGCATGTTGAGGACTCTGCTGAGAAAGAAAGAGCCATGAAGGTTAAGAACTTGGCTAGAATAGAGAGAATGGAACAGGTTCAGCAAGAGGTGAAGGAAGAAGTGATTAGAACTCAGGAAAAGATCCAAAAGCAAACAATTAAGTTGATGGAGCTAATACCCTTCATTGTCAAAGAAAAGGGACAGGTTGAGAGTTCTACTGCAAAAGGAAAATCAAAAGTCTCTGCTGAGAAAGAAAGAGCCATAGAGGTTAAGAACTTGGCTAGAATAGAGAGAATGGAACAGGTTCAGCAAGAGATGAAGGAAGAAGTGATTAGAACTCAGGAAGAGATCCAAGAGCAAATGATTAAGTTGATGGAGCTAATACCCTTCATTGTCAAAGAAAAGGGACAAGTTGAGAGTTCTACTGCAAAAGGAAAATTAAAAGTCTATAGCGAGGTACCAGTTATTAGATGAAAGGCTCCGGGTATTAGAAAGCACAGATGTATTTTGGAGCGTAGATGCAAACGAATTTTGCTTGGTCCCCGATATAATCATTCCACCTGAATTCGAGGTCCCCAACTTCGAGATATATGATGGGACAACTGATCCAATGACCCACCTCAAAATGTTCTGCCACAAGATGATGAGCCATGCGGATAATGATAAGTTATTGATCTATTGTTTTCATGATAGCCTCAGTGGGTCTGGAAGCAGATGGTATAATCAGCTAAGTAAGGATCAGATTTGTTCTTGGGGTGATTTGGCTAAAGCTTTTTATAACCAATACAAGCATGTGATTGACATGATGTCGGATTGTCTCTTTTTGCAAAATATGAGAAAGAAAGCCACTGAAAGCTTCGAAGAGTATTCTCGCAGATGGAGAGATATAGAGGCCCAGGTACAGCCGCCATTAACTGATGTCTCAACTTAAAAAATAACAAGTCTGATTGCGAGACTTTATTCGTTAAATGTGACATTGGGGGAAATAGAGGAAAAGATGACTTAATTTCTCTTAAAATAAAATGAGGGTTTGAAAACAACCTTGAAAAAAGACATGGAGTCGCCACCAATCTTTTTTGGATAGGTGTGATCGGCCACCTATTAAAACCGGTTTTGTAAAACATTTTAAAATTAATTAAAACATTGTTTAAAACCAATTTCAAGTCTGCGTTTTTAAACCAGAGAAATCAAAGAAGTGGGTTCGGGACTCGGTTACGTGCGGGGAAGGATTAGCACCCCCACAACGCCCATATAAAACGATACCTTATTAATTGTGTGTTATCTCAAGTCTCGGTAAAAAGTCGATTTTAGATTTGGTATTTCAAATTAATTCTCAATTTTAAGAAAAATACTTCCATTTTTAATTGAAAATTATCCGAAATTTACTAATTCAAAATTTTCCTATATTCCCCGACAAAATCGGCAAAATATAGAAATTTTTATTTATTTGGAAAACTTTCCGAATCATTCTCGTTTTTTAAAAAGAAAGATATTCCTTTATTAATGATAATTGATGATATCCTCTCCAGCAAACCCGGTAGAGAACTCATGAATTATTTTAACTCGGGAATATCTTTATTTTTATTGAAAATCATTATCCTATTTTAAAACATTTTTAAAAAAATGAATATGAACATGTGTGACATAATAAAGATGACATAGTAAAATCTAGATGATATAATACAAACCTAAATGACATGATATAGTTTAAATGGCATAGTATATTCTAAATGAAATGATATAACCTAAGTGACATAATATATTCTAAATGAAATGATATAACCTAAGTGTCATAATATATTCTAAATGAAATGATATAACCTAAGTGACATAATATATTTTAAATGAAATGATATAACCTAAGTGTCATAATATATTGATATAACCTAAGTGACAATATATTCTAAATGAAATGATATAACCTAAGATAATTTAAATGACATGGCAAATCTAAATGACATGGCATATTTTAAATGACATAATATATTCTAAATGACATAATATAATATAAATGACATAGCAATATAATCTAAATGACATGAAAATGATATGAAGCATAAAATAATATTATCATGAAATATGCATGAAAAAAAAATAGTGCATGGACATAATAAATCCTAAATGATGTGATAAAATAAATGATTAAATAAAAAGCATAGGATAACATAGAATATTCACAACCATATATCAAACAAATATAACACCATAGAATATAAATCAACATAATAACATTACCATAGAAATATTCATAGCAAAAATCATATCCGACTATAAATCAACATAATAACATGATCACGGAAAATGCAATACATGAAAGTGTAATTTTTTTCTTTAAATAAAGAAATCCGTATACCTAAAAAGATATCTGACTACCTTAGGAAAAGGCATCAAATTAAATTTTCTAAAATCAAAAATACTTTGTGATTGGTTGAAAACAATTTTGAAAATCTTGGATGAAAAATAATACATGGCCGAATTCCCCTTTTGAAAATGGCTCTATTTTCCTAACTTTGAAAACCCGAACTTGACCACCCTTGACCCGAGCTTTATAAAATCATTTTTTAAGATTAAAATGGCTTAGAAATCAACCTAGGATAGTAGCCAAGGTTCCTAATCAGCCTTCTCTTAATGTCTTAGACAAAACATAAAACTATTTTTCCCTTGGATTCAAATCTGACTCTACTGACCAGTTTTAAAACGTGATTTTTAACCTATTTTTAAAATTTCAAAAAAATCTAAAAAAATTTTGGGAGGCTCAGAACATGTCAAACTCTCTGGGAAACAATTGGCTTAATTTTTGGATTAAGGATGATCCACTAGAAAAATCATGAAAGTCAGAATACTAGGTTAAAAACTGTTTTGCCAAAAAACATTTTAAGCCTTAGATAAAGTCATTCAAAAATCAAAACAAAAATATTGGAAACTCCTCTAAGAACCTACAAACAGTAGCTAAAATTTATAAAAATTTGGACAAGAATTGCCTAAAGAAAAAAATCACAAAGGTAGAAATTCCAACTTGACAACTTCTTAATTTTCCACAAGCATGCTCATGTGAGCTTGCCTTTGAGCCATTGATTGGCTTAAGTCAAAAATCAAGTGGTATGATATGAGATGCATGAACAAACAGCAAGTTAAATGTATGAGATGCATGATTTAAGGCCTAAATGATATAGAAAATACATGGCATAAACAAAGAACTAATGCCTATCATGAACTTGCATGGCAATTAATGCAACCTAGACCTAATATGCATGAAATGCATAGCAATGCAAATGTGACCTATACCTAAAAAATGCATGGCAATAACACAAACACATGGCATAGTAAATCAAATACACAAAATCATGGCATAGAAATGCAAGTATGTCAACTAGCAAGATGAAAATGCACATACAAAGCAAGAATCAAAGGGGTAGCCGAATGGTCATGTTTCTAAATGGAAAAATACTAACATGGCATTAACACAAACACATGGCATAGTATATGCAAGACTCAAAAAGAAAACATGCTAGACCAATCAAACATGATGCATAGGCAAGAATGTAGCTAGACATATACACAAATACTTAGTATGGCAATATACAAAGCATGAACAACTCAACATGTTGAAAACAAAAAATTAAAAATGGCAAATAAAGTAAGTATACATGGAAACAAAATGATAAAATCCGCAAAAATAATAGTAAATAAATGAAAAAGGTTGAAAACAAGCTCCATACCTTAACTATTTTAAAAAGTTTAATCATCAAAACATGCTAGAACATCACAACCAACATGGAAAAAGAACATCACAACCAACATGGAAAAAGCCATGCACAACAATAGGCCATTTGGCCAACTCAAAAAAATAGGTAGAAAATGGTTTTTCTTTTATTTTTTTAAGAAAACATAAGATAGGAGCTTAAGAAGAATGATTTAAAACATTTATTTCACAACCAAAATATCACAAAATATCAAAGAAAATCAGCAAGTTAAGCATGGCAAAGGAAAAAAAATGCAAGAGCTAGGTGCTTTTTGGCTACCTTCAAAAGCTATTTTTCAATCCTTTCTTCTCCTCTTACTTTCTTTGCTTTTCAAAACTTAGCTATTTTCTCCCAAAATCAAAAGTGATCAGCCAAAAGAAGTGAGCCAAATGAAAAATACCCCTCCCCCTTGTAGTGGCCGTATGGCCTTCTAGATGGTGTAGGATGTTGTCATTTTTCCTAGCCATTTTTGATCCAAAGGCCACTACACTAATCCAAGATACTTAAAATGTGAAATTACCGCCCTTAGATTAAGTGATCAGCCCCTCACACATACAGCTGTTCAAAAATATGTTGCTATTATGTTGACATCCTCCCTCCTCATGCATTGGACCATGTGGCGCAATTACAAAGGCTTGATAAAAAAAATAACTACCTTCCTATCCACTTTTGGCCTTTGGATGCAAGAGCTCAGCAAAAATCACTCTCCTCATGGGCTTGGCCGGCTGACCTTTCATGTTCCAGCCCACTCTCTATTTTTTTAATTGCAAGAAAGGCCCTCTTTGGTTTCTTCGATAAAAATTACCCTTTTAGCCCCCAGACCTAATTAAATAGCAAACAGACTCCAAATCCAAAAATTATTTTTTCAATACTTTCTAAATAATATAAAAAATGAGTTCTGGAACTTTTCATAATTTTTCGAGCCCATTTGCTATTTTTCCCGAATTTATCTTCCAAATTGCCCTTAATGCACCCGAACTTTTGCCATTTTGCAAACGAGCTCCGATTCTGGATTTTTCTTTTCCAATTTCTTCCAAATAATTTATAATTGAGATCTGGAAGTTTTCATAATTTTTTGAACTCATTTGCTATTTTTTCGGGATTTCTCCTCTGGAATTTCGGCTTAGTGGGCCCAAATTTTGCCATTTTGCAAACGAGCTCTGAATTCGATTTTTCTTCACCAATCTCTTCCAAATAATTTAAAATTGATATTTTGTTTTCATAATTTTTCGAGCTCATTTGCTATTTTTTCGGGATTTATCTTCTGAAATTTGAACTTAGTGGGCCCGAAATTTTCCATTTTGCAAACGAGCTCCGAATCCGGATTTTTCTTCGCCAATCTCTTCCAAATTATTTAAGATTGAGATCTGGAAGTTTTGGTAAATTTTGGAGCTCATTTGCTATTTTTCTCGAATTTTCCAAATTTACCCTTTTACCTTCGAAGTCTGATTTCTAGATTTTCTTTTTTTGTGCCTTTTTCATATATTGAATTGGAGTTGGTCCAAAAACGCCCAATTTCTATGATCAAATTCCCCTCCGATTTGATTTTTCCTTTTTCAGCATCAGGAATTTTCTCGTTTTTTCCGTTTCTTCTCCAATCGGCTCTTTTCTCAGAATTACTTCAAACTGAGCCTTAAGATATCCTTGTTCACGTACTCCTCATCAATTAAGGGCTTTAGTTTTATCGAATCGGACCAATTCTGTAATTTTCCCCAATTTTGCCAAAATTCACCAAAAACCCTATTTCTCGATTTTCTTCCAAATTGACCTTTCCTTCAGTTTTGCTTACAAATAGCCTCTCCATTAGTCGTATTCAATTCTTATCTTTCATTCGGAACCTCCAATTTTGACCAATTTGATCGTTTAAGAATTTTTCCACAAATTTTTTGAACTAGGGTTTCCTTTTCACTGAATCTTCGTAACCCATCTTTCGGACTCCATATCTTTCGTTGTAGACCTCGGATTATCAAAATTCTTTCACCATTGTTCATTTAAACTTTGGATCTTGATTTAAAAAGTGGTTGACTTTTTAGTGGTTGACTTTTCTGAGGAAAGAAGCATGTTTAGACTTAATCTGACTTGTATAATCATCCTTGTGAGTTTTTGAGCCTATAATGATTGATGCATTATACAAATCAATCTAATTTCTTTCTTGAGTGCTCTTATGATTACATGATTCTCTAGAACTTGCTTTAAACCGTTTGAGACTATATTGATACATGTGACAACATGAATATGATAGAGGCATTAAGATTATAACTAGAGCCAAACAGCCATCCATTATTAATGTTCTAAGAGAACATCCCCACTAGTTAGCCAATTTGAGCCTACATTAAATATGCTGTTTTATTGGTAACCACAACTTACACCTAGCCTAAATATACTTATATCCTTACCCTTGTTCTAAAGATGGATTATATATTTTGAGACATATTGCAAAAAAACAAGGGATATTTTTAGTTGAAAATTTGGGTTAGAAACAAAAGATAAGCGTGGGGGAAGAAAAGAAAAGAAAAAGTCAAGAGAAAAAGAAAGGGATCATTGTTAAATACATTCCCATATTCAAAAAAAAAAAAATCTTCTCTTGAACTTCTAGTTAAAGTAAAGAAAAAGATGTTACAAAGTTGGTTAGAATGAAGCAAAGGCTCAACATGAATATTTAGCCTATGTGACTATGTACTTGTAAAGAGTTTTGAGAAATTTATTTGTATGATCTTATTATGTCTCTAAACTCTATGAACTCTTTGGAACCTTTGTGATATCTTTATCCTTTTGTTCTTTAACCACATTATAACCCTTTGGCCCCATTACAACCTTGAATAAAGACCTCTTGATTTATGAAGTTGTATGATCTAAATAGTGGAGAATAGGTGGACAAGCAAGCATATGGTAGAAGTGTTTTCATGAGATTGATTGAGTGTAAACACTTTACCACTACTTTAAAGAGTGAAAATCATGAGAGTATCCCATGTGAGAGGTTGAGATTAAGTTGAATATGCACTATTTTGATTGAAATATGTTATGTTAATATTGGCTTAACTCATTTATTTACATTCAAGCATGAATTTTTGTGAAATTCTTTGAGCTATTGATTAGTTTATAAGACTTGTTCAAAGATTGTCTCTAATTTATATTGAAAGGATTAGGAGTAAATATTTTTAGTGTATGTAGTTTACTTATATTTTAGTTTTTCAATGTTTGTGGGTATCGTTCTAGCAAACCCTCACGAGACTAAACTCGTCCACTAGGGACACCTAGGGGTTTAAAGGCTTGTGTCACATGCTAAGTGCCACCGTGATTTCCTACGAAAATGGATTAGATTAGATTTTCTTATTTTATTTTTATTGAGTCGTTGCTAGGGACTAGCAACAATCTAAGTGTGGGGGTGTGATAACTCGTATA
The DNA here is from genome assembly GCA_030761205.1 of Fremontodendron californicum. Lineage (NCBI taxonomy): Eukaryota > Viridiplantae > Streptophyta > Magnoliopsida > Malvales > Malvaceae > Fremontodendron > Fremontodendron californicum. The sequence continues at coordinate 13,841,920 of JAULJL010000023.1, forward strand.
ATTATATAGTTTTTAGTTATGTTTTATTATTGTTTTGTGTCAAATACGAGTTATTATTGCTTAGTCTACTTGTGTTTATGATCTTTTATATTTTTATGTAATTTGGTGTTTTCATGAGTTTCTTTGAGTGATTTCAGATTACTAGGTTAAATCAAGAATTAAGGGCAAATCCAATTCAGTTCCAGTTCCGACACCTTTTTCCATATCAGCTATATCTGGAGTTTCACCAAAGCATTAAGGCTGAAATTTTGACAGTGCAAAGTTAAGAGGCATATCTATCTTTTTCATGTTTTACACTTCTTGAAACGGAGTCGTTTTCCCTACCGAAATCAACCATCAAGTTGGCTGATGTGCAATGACGTCTGTTCTGCACCGTTTTGGTATTTTGACCATATCCTCCGATCCACATGAGAAAATGATCTGATTCCAACGGCTATGGATCAGTAACTGATAGGGGCATATTTTTCTAGAAGCCATTTGATCAGATCGAGCCTCCAAAATTGACAAAATCGACCATCAAGCTGGCTGATCAGAATTGTCATACAACATGACGAAAATTGTTAGAAAAATGCACCCACCTATTATACCTACCTTTGAAATTTATAAAGCTTGTCTCTTGTCATTTAGCTCTCCAAAATGTGTATAAATAGAGGGCCTTGGATGAGTATTAGAGGAGAATATAGATTGGTAGGATATTAGCCATTGTAATAAAATTCTCTAAGTTTTCTTCTTCTTTCCTTTCTCTAGTTTTCTTTTTTTATTTACTTATGCTTCTTACATTTCTTTTCATTTTATTCATATCTAGTATGTGTTGCTAATCATATTGTTGAGGTGATGAGGTGAAGCTTTTGGTAAATGCTAAGGTTAGTCTCTTAAACATGAGCTAAAATGAATCATCATTTATAAACACTAGTATAGATAATATTTTCTTTTGGTTTAAAATCATACTTGCAAAGTAGGGATCTTGATTCATTATTGACAAGGAAAATGGCACAGTAAATGCTTGGTTTCATAACCTTGATTTGTTGTAGACATATACCTTGGCATAAGGAATGCTTGGACTCTTTTTGTGAGTTTTGAGGACACCAAATGAACATAATATCATATGCTATGGACGTTGGACAATTTGGACCAAGATTAATCTTAGCATAACACCAAGAGTGGATTCTCTAACCTCAACATCTTTTCTTATTTTTTTTTTTATATTTTGTTTAATTTCTTTTATGTTATTTTATTTATTTTGTTCTCTAATATCTTGTTTATTTTGTTTTGTTGTTGATTCCCTAATATCTTGTTTACTTTCTTTTTCTTATATATTTATAAACTTATACTTACTAGTACGCTTTCCTGTGGTTCGACCTCGGACACCCGAGAATTTATTACTTGAACATAACCTGCACTTGGGTTTACAACTCTTAATTGAGTCTCCATCAAGTTTTTTAAATCTTCAATGGTTGTAGCAGAAATTATGGTTCTCCTTGCCTCTGAAAACATGAATCCATTATCCACAGCATTATCTAAGTATGAAAGCAAATTACTAAAATAATCATTAATATTAAGCAAACCAATGGGTTTCTTATTTGTGACCAAAGATGACCAAGAAGCCACGCAAGCTATTTCTTCCAATGTACCCAGACCTCCTGGTAAAGCAATGAATGCATCGGCAGAATGGTACATGATTGTCATCCGTTCAGGGATACTCCAGACTTGTATTTCCTTACCCACGGTAGGTCTACAAAAATCTGTGAATAGTTTTGGCACGATTCCTAGAACTGGACTTCCTCCGGCGTGTGCTGCTTTAGCGACTGCTCCCATTAAACCCGTACTACCGCCTCCATAAATCAACTGGATCTTTTGTTGGGCAAGTATTACTCCAACTCTTATGGCTTCATCAGCGAATATTTTATTTTTCCCTGGATAAGCACCTCCAAAGACACAAATTTTTTCAATATGCTGGGACGAAGTACTTTCCATTTTTTTTCGAGTGCCTGAAAGAGAATGAGTACATGGTGTAATATATAGAGGACTGAGTAGTGAATCAGACAAGAGTAATAATGTCGCCGAAAGTGTATTTGACCTGTCAGAAGAAAATGTTAACCTAACAAAAGATTTTTGCGTGATTTCAGGAAGAAAATCAAAAAGAAAAGAAAAAGCAACCGTAAAAGACCAATGCAACAAAAAAAAAGAAGAGAATAATTACACAAATCGTAAATTAAACCGAAATGAAGTTATTGCAAATCAAACCAAAAGCTGAGAAGTCATTTATTGTAGTTGTGATTGTGGCTCACATCTTCCTCTGGTTTTACGTCCAGAAACGGCTTAAACGCCTTCTATGAGTCGAGGATATGCTTCCCATCCAGTTTTCTTACAAGCTGGCAAACAGGGTCTTTTAACATCAGATTCCCAAGATGTTGCCATTCCCTTTGGAATTGCGGCCATAAATCAAGAATTTCTCTTTGTACGTCTCCACTAGGATGCGTCTCAAGAGAAAGTTGGATATTACCCAAATTCTCCTTACTCAGTCCATCCTTAATGAATTCAATTTTATCATCTCGATTAGAGACGGAATCCCAATAGAACGACATTTACCGTTACACGTCCATCGTGCACATTTGTGGCAATTTGAACTCATGCGCTTTGCTCGTCGCTTCTTTGCAAAAGTGCTTCTACCTGTACCTTGAATACGTTACCATTTTGAGGATTCTCAATGTCAACTGCTCCATAATGATACACATGCTTAACCACAAATGGGCCAGTCCATCTTGATCTCAACTTACCAGGAAATATGTGAAGTCTAGAATTATAAAGTAGAACTTTTTGCCCAACATCAAATGTTTTTCTTGAAATTAACTTGTCATGAAAGGCTTTAGTTCTTTCTTTATGAATTTTAGAATTCTCATATGCATCTTTTCTGAGTTCCTCAAGTTCATTTATGACTGGAAAAGTTTCATTCTCACCCAAAAAGGAATATTTTAGCTCGGATGGCAATGGTTTTAAATCCAGCTTGGGTGGTTCAATAGTTGATGGTACAGTGACATTTGTGAGTGATGGAAGTTCCTCAAACTTTTGTTTCCAACAATGCCTAACCTTTTTCTTTGTCCAAATTTTCAAGAAGTTCAGACTTACCATCATCCTTACCAATACTTTTCGGAGGGGAAGGAGGATCTTGGTCTTTTGATGGAATGTTTTTGTCAATTGCCTTTCCACTTCGAAGAGTTGTGATAGAACTGGCATTTTCCTGTTGATTTTCATTGGAGCAAGAAACAAGACATTGAGTAGAAGGGTTAGGCTGAGGTTGAGCAGGAAACTTACCTTTTTCTTGAGTGCGTAATGAAGCTGTCAATGTGGACAAGGTGTTTTTGATCTCATTGATGTCCTGTCAAGTTTGGTTATTCACATTTGCTTGTGTTTGCATGAATGCTTGCAATGTCTCTTCCAAGGTTTGTACACGTGAAGGTTGATAGGAAAAAGTGTTGCCCGACTTTTGAGATTGTGGTACCTGAACATGATTATTATTCCGCCAACTGAAGTTGGGATGACTTCTCCATTCAGGGTTATACGTTTCAGAGTAAGGAGAAGGAAAGGGCTTTTTAAATGTGTTTATGGAATTTACTTGATCATGCAACGCTTCTTTAAGAATGGAAATGTTTGGACATTCAGAAGTGGGGTGTCCCATGATTTCACAAATTCCACAACTTTTTTCATTTTTAACCGTTTTGACTTCTTTTACTTCTCTAAGTTTCATGGCTTCAATCTTTCTAACCAAATTAGTTACTTTAGCTTTTATCTCATCTTCTTGACTAAAATGATATTTTCCTCTGTTAGAAACAAGATTAGATCTATTGAAACTTTCAGAGGAATTATCTGTTTGCCAGGCTTGAGAGTTATCTGCCAAATGGTCTAGGTAGTCAAAGGCTTCTTCAGGTTCTTTTTCTAGAAACTCACCGTTACACATTGTTTCAACAAATTGTTTAGTTTCGGGAGTTAAACTTTCATAAAAGAAACTAATAAGACGCCATTTTTCAAAACCATGATGTGGACAAGAACTTAACAAATCTTTAAAACGCTCCCAGCACTGAAAAAATGCTTCATTTTGATTTTGATTGAAATTTTGAATCTGTCTTTTCAAAGCAGTAGTTTTATGTGCTGGGAAAAATTTCTTTAGAAACTCAGTTTGTAATTCTTGCCATGTGCCAATTGACCTTGGTTTTAAATTATGAAGCCAAATTTTTGCTTTATCTTTTAAAGAAAAAGGAAATAATTTTAGCTTGACAATTTCATTTGTACATTGTTGGTCATTAAAGGTGACACATACATCTTCGAAGTCTTTTAGAAACGAGTAAGCACTTTCCGATTCTAACCCATGGAAATTTGGAAGCAAAGCTATCATACCTGGTTTAAAACGAAAGTTGTTTGCATTGAGAGGAAAAATAAAACAAGAGGGTGATGAGCTTCGAGTTGGTTGCAAGTAGTCACGCATGGTGCGTACTTGTTCGTTCTCATCTTCAGCATGAACACTTTCATTGTCAGCCACGGTAGGAGTTGTATTAGAAAGATTACCTGAAAAAGTTTCACAATAAAATCTAACTAAACGACGAGATCTAAAATCACGTCGCCAAACAAGCATAAAACAAAGTTAATATACAGATTAGGCGGTATAACCAGCCAATAAAAATAAAACAAAGTTAATATACAATATAAATATAAATATATAGAAAATTAGGCGGTATAACCAGCCAAAAAATATATATACTAAATTAGGCGGTATAACCAGCCAATAAAGCAAAGTTAATATACAAATTAGGCGGTATAACCAGCCAATAAAAATAAATATACTTATAAACTTATATACTTAGTATTGCTTCCCCGGCAACGGCGCCAAAAACTTGATGGAGACTCAATTAAGAGTTGTAAACCCAAGTGCAGGTTATGTTCAAGTAATAAATTCTCGGGTGTCCGAGGTCGAACCACAGGAAAGCGTACTATTAAGTATAAGTTTATAAATATATAAGAAAAAGAAAGTAAACAAGATATTAGGGAATCAACAACAAAACAAAATAAACAAGATATTAGAGAACAAAATAAATAAAATAACATAAAAGAAATTAAACAAAATATAAAAAAAAAATAAGAAAAGATGTTGAGGTTAGAGAATCCACTCTTGGTGTTATGCTAAGATTAATCTTGTTTTATTACACAATTGAAATCCACACATAAGGGAGGTTCCAATCGAAAGGTTTAGCAATTCAGTCCAAATTGTCCAACGTCCATAGCATATGATATTATGTTCATTTGGTGTCCTCAAAACTCACAAAAAGAGTCCAAGCATTCCTTATGCCAAGGTATATGTCTACAACAAATCAAGGTTATGAAACCAAGCATTTACTGTGCCATTTTCCTTGTCAATAATGAATCAAGATCCCTACTTTGCAAGTATGATTTTAAACCAAAAGAAAATATTATCTATACTAGTGTTTATAAATGATGATTCATTTTAGCTCATGTTTAAGAGACTAACCTTAGCATTTAACAAAAGCTTCACCTCATCACCTCAACAATATGATTAGCAACACATACTAGATATGAATAAAATGAAAAGAAATGTAAGAAGCATAAGTAAATAAAAAAAAAAAGGGAAAATAAAATTATTTTTGAAATACCCATTTTTGATGTTGACATGTGATAAGGGTTTTTCTAACCTAAAGGTGTGGAACTACTAGGGTTAACCTTGACTTCCAAATATGAGAAGAATAAATAGAACTCGACAAACAGACTTCTGTTGATAAGAGTTTGAAAACTGTTGGGGTAAAGAGAATAGCCAAAGACTGAAAAGGAAATGATCTCTTATGGAGCATGAATATTCGAGATACACTCTGATTTGAAAAGAAATAATGAATTGGAAAGGCTAAGCCAAAGTCTAGAAGAAAACAATCAAGTGCACTTGCACCAAGAAGCATCTGCATCTTATCTAACATCTGCATCTGCAGCAAGAAGCATTTGCATCAATTCAAGACATTTGCATTTGCACCATTAAGCATCTGCATCTGCATCAAGAAGCATTTGCACCAATCGAAGACATTTATATTTGCACCATGAAGCATCTGCATCTGCATCAAGAAGCATTTGCATAAATTCAAGACATTTGCATTGGCACCATGAAGCATCTGCATCTTATTCAACATCTACATTTGCATCAATCCAAGCCATTTGCATTGGCACCATCAACATCTGCATTTGCATCAAAAAGCATTTACATCAATCCAAGACATCTGCATCAACTGGGATTATTTGACGATTTATCTTGATTGAAGGTTCCTCAAGTAGGGCATCATGAAAAGTTGAAGACTTCGTCATGAAGTCAGATAGCCCATGAACCAGAAAAGAAACCATGGATTAATAATCATGACACAATCATTTGATTGCATTCATCCTTAGGAAACATACAAGCATTTGAAAAGCATGTCATTTTCATCATTGCAATTAGCTAACATTGCAGGAATCATGGAAAATTAAGGCATTCCTTTTTAAAATAAAACTCGTTCTGCTTCTCAAATGAGTCGAGCCCCGAGACCATCGTCGAGGTATTTTCCTTTTGTTTTAAATCAAACTCGTTCTGATTCTCAAATGAGTCGAGCCCCGAGTCCGTCATCGAGGTATTTCCTTTTGTTTTAAATTGAACTCGTTCTGCTTCTCAAATGAGTCGAGCCCCGAGCCATCGTCGAGGTATTTCCTTTTGTTTTTAAAATCGAACTCGTTCTGCTTCTCAAATGTGTCGAGCCCCGAGACCACCGTCGAGGTATTTCCTTTTGTTATAAATCGAACTCGTTCTGCTTCTCAAATGAGTTGAGCCCCGAGAACATCGTCGAGGTATTTTCCTTTTGTTTTAAATCGAATTCATTCAGCTTCTCAAATGAATCGAGCCCCGAGACCATCGTCGAGGTATTTTTCTTTTGTATTAAATCGAATTCATTCTGCTTCTCAAATGAGTCGAGCCCTGAGACCATTGTCGAGGTATTTTCCTTTTGTTTTAAATCGAATTCATTCTGCTTCTCAAATGATTCGAGCCCCGAGACCATCATCGAGGTATTTTCCTTTTGTTTTAAATCGAACTCATTCTGCTTCTCAAATAAGTCGAGCCCCGAGACCATCATCGAGGTATTTTCCTTTTGTTTAAATCGAGTTCATTCTGCTTCTCAAATGAGTCGAGCCCCGAGACCATCGTCGAGGTATTTTTCTTTTGTTTTAAATCGAACTCGTTTTGCTTCTCAAATGAGCTGAGCCTCGAGACCATCGTCAAGGTATTTTCCTTTTGTTTAAAATTGAACTCGTTCTGCTTCTCAAATGAGTCGAGCCCGGAGACCATCGTCTAGGTATTCTCCTTTTGTCTTAAATCGAACTCATTCTGCTTCTCAAACGAGTCGAGCCCTGAGACCAACATCGAGGTATTTTCTTCTCTTGCAAATCGAACTTATTTCCTTAAGATGGGTCGAGCCTTGATTAGTCAGGGAACTCAATTTAAGAACAAAATCTTCTATTTATAGCTTTTTATTCGGAAAAAAAATGAAGAAAAATGAAAAAATGAAAACACCCTTTCCTTTCCTTCACATGAGATTTCACTAACCGGACAAAATTAGTGTTTATTTATTTTTATCTGATTCCTGATTCTCAGCAATAGCCAAAGAAGGGCAGCTATAGACACATAATTTTGTCTGGACCCCTAAATCAAGTAAAATTCCTTCCTAATGACCTTTTAGAATGCAGAAAAGCTCTTCTCATCAAATAGGTGATACTCCGAGACTTAGTTTAAGGGGGCAAGCATGAAAAGTCAATCTGGAAAAAGTCAACCTCGAAAAGTCAACTATTGAAAAGGTCAACCCACATTTAAAATCAAGATTCAAAGTTTAATTGAATAATGGTGAAAGAATTTTTATAATCTGAGGTCTACAACGAAAGATATGGAGTTCGAAAGATAGGATACGTGGATTCAATGGAAAGGAAACCCTAGTTCGAAAAATTTGGAGAAAAGTGCTTAAACGATCAAATTGGTCAAAATTAGAGGTTTCGAATGAAAGATAATCAATGACTACGGGTATTGGAGAGCTCATTTGAAAGCAAAACTAAAGGATTGGTCAATTTGGAAGAAAAACGGAAATTAAGGTTTTTGGTGGATTTTGGCGAAAGGGTAAATTTGAAAAACATACCATCAACAATACAATAATTGTTAAAAGGTATAATGAATAAGATTTATTTGAAAAAGAGAAATAAAAAAATAAAAATTATTAGGAAGGAAATTACAAAGACAAAATTACACTTGATAAAAAACCTTCTCTTTTCTTTTTCTCTTACTTTTTTAATTTATTTTTTTAATTAATTTATTTTTTTGAAAATAAATTATTTTAATTTAAAAAAATAAATATTTAAATATTTTTTAATTAAAAACTTTTAAATAATAAAAAATAATTAAAATAATATTTCTAAAATTAAATAATTTATTTTTAAAATTTAAAAAAAATAAATATTTTAATATTTTATTTTTTAAATTTATTTTTAATTAAAATTTTTAAAAAATAATATTTCCTTAATGGGAAGAGAAAGAAAAATGAGGTTTTTCCATTAAGGACAATTTTGTCTTTATAATATCCTTTCTAACAATTTTTCATTTTTCATTTCTCTTTTTAAAATAACTCTTATCCATTATACCATTTAACAACTATTTGACTATTGAGAGCATATTTTTCATATTTACCCTTGGCGAAATTGGGAAAAATTGCAAAAATGGCCCGATTCGGTAAAATTAAAGCTCCTAATTGATGAAGAGTGGGTAAACAAAGATAGCCCAATGCTCAGTTTGAAGTAATTCCGAGAAAAGAACCGATTGGAGACAAAAGGGAAAAACGAGAAATTTCCCGATGTTGGAAAAAGGAAAAATCAAGTCGAAGGCGAACTTGATCATAAAAATTGAGAGTTTTTGGACCAACTCAAATTCAATATATAACGAAGGCCTGGAAAAAGAAAATCTGGAAATAGGACTTGTTTTGAGTAAAATCGAGGTTTCAGAGGTTACAGGGCAAACTTGCAAAATCCGAGAAAAATAGCAAATGAGCTCAAAAAATTACCAAAACTTCTAGATTTCAATATTATGTCATTTGGAATAGATCGGCGAAGAAAAATCCTAAATCGGAGCTCGTTTGAGAAATGGCAAATTTTGGGCCCACTAAGCTGAAATTCTAGAAGATAAATCCAGGAAAAATAGAAAATACGCTCGAAATATTATGAAAACTTCCAGATCTCAAATTTAAATTATTTGGAAGATATTGGCAAAGAAAAATCCAGAATCGAAGCTCGTTTGAAAAATGGCAAAAGTTCGGGTGCACTAAGGGCAATTTTGGAAGATAAATCCGGGAAAAATAGCAAATGGGCTCAAAAAATTATGAAAACTTCTAGAACTCAATTTTATATTATTTAGGAAGTATTGAAAAAAGAAAAATTGGATTTGGAGTCCTTTGCTATTTAATCAAGTTTTGAGGCCTAAAGTGCAATTTTATCGAAGAAACCGAAGATAGCCTTTTTTGCAATTTAAAAAATAGAGAGTGGGCTGGAAGTTGAAGGGCCATTCAACCAAGCCCATGAGGAGAATGAATTTTGCTAAGTTCTTGCATCCAAAGGTCAAAAATGGATAGTAAGGTAGTTATTTTTTTATCAAGCCTTTGTAATAGTGCCACATGGTCCAATGCATGAAGAGGAAGGATGTCAACATTATGGTTACATATTTTGGAACAGCTGTATTTGTTAGGGGCTGACCACTTAATCTAAGGGTCGTAATTTCACATTTTAAGCATCTTGGATTAGTGGCCTTTGGATCAAATTGGCTAGGGAAAAAATGATAACATCCTACACCATCTAGAAGGACCATTCGGCTGCCTTGAAGAGAAGAGGGGTTTTTTATTTTCATTGGGTTCTTGGCTGATCATAGGGAGGGCAGTAGCTATTCTTGAGGAAAAAAGAAAGGGAAAAAAGAAAAGAGAAAGTAAAAAGAAAGGTTTTCTTACTACTCTTTGATTTGGAAACCTAAAGCAAGGTAGCTATTTTCTTTCATGCTCTCCTCCATACTTTGTTCATATAATTTTGTTATTTTCATTGTTATTTTATTTTCTTTCATGAAATAAAATAGTTTTTCAAAACAAGTTCCAAAAGGTTCCTATCTTAGGTTTTCATGAAAAAATTAAAGAAAAACAAATTTTTTACTTATTTCTTGTGTTGGCCGAATGGTCTCCTTGTTTGTGCATGTGTTGTGTTTGATTTATTTTCCATGTTGGTTGTGATATTCTAGCTTGTTTTGATGTTCTAGCTTTTTAAAATAACTAAGATATGTAGCTTGTTTTTAACCTTCTTTACTTACTATTATTTTGCTGATTTTATCATTTTATTTTCATGTCTACTTACTTTGTTTGCCATTTTTAATTTCTGTTTTCACCATGTTAAGTTGTTCATGCTTTTGTTAATACCATACCATACCATGTGTTTGTGTTTTTGTCTAGCTATGTTCATGCATTTGCATTATGTTTGTTTGGTCTAACATGTTTTCTTTTAAGTCTTGCATATACTATGCCATGTGTTTGTGTTATTGCCATGCTAGAATTTCCTTACATATTTTCATGACCATTCGGCTACCCCTTATTGTTTTGCCTTGTGTGTGCATTTTCATCTTGGTTAGTTGACATGCTTGCATTTCTATGCCATGATATTGTGTATTATATTTACTATGCCATCTGTTTGTGTTATTGTCATGCATTTTCATTAGGTCTAGGTCACATTTGCTTTGCCATGCATTTCATGCAATTTAGGTCTAGGTTGCATTTATTGCCATGCAAGTTCATGTTAGGCATTAGGTCATTTTTATGCCATGCATTTTCTATGTCATTTAGGCCTTAGATCATGCGTTTCATAATTTAACTTGCTGTTTGTTCATGCATTTCATATCATACCAGTTTATTTTTGACTTAAACCAATCAATGGCTTAGAGCCAAGCTCACATGAGCATGCTTGTGGAAAATTAAGAAATTGTCAAGTTGGATTTTCTACCTTTGTGATTTTTTTTCTTTAGGCAATCCTTGTCCAAATTTTTATAATTTTTTCCTACTGTTTGTAGGTCCTTAGAGGAGTCTCCAATATTTTTATTCTAATTTTTTATTAATTTTATCAAAGGTTTAAAAATGTTTTTTGGCTAAACAGTTTTTCACCCAGTGTTCTGACTTTCGTGAATTTTCTGGTATGTCATCTTTAGTATAAAAATTAAGTCAATTGTTTCCCATAGAGTTCAACATGTTTTGAGTCTCTCATAATTTTTTTAGATGTTTTTGAAAATTTTAAAAATAGGTAAAAAAAATCATGTTTTAAAACTGGTCTAGTAAAGTCGGATTTGATTTCAAGGGAAAAATAATTTTTCTGTTTTAGCTAAGGCATTAAGAGAGGGTTGATTTAGAACCTTAGCTGCTGTCCTAGGTTGATTTCTAAGTTATTTTGATCCTTAAAAATGATTTTACAAAGGTTGGTTCAAGGGTGGTCAAGTCTGGGTTTTCAAAGTTAGGAAAATAGAGCCTTTTTAAAGGGGGTTTCAGCCTTATTACCATTTTTATCCAAAATTTCCAAAATTATTTTTAAACTAATCACAAAGTATTTTTGATTTAGAAAAATTTGATTTCATGTCTTTTCCTAAGGTAGTCGGATATCTTTTTAGATATACGGATTTCCTTATTCAAAGAAAAAAATACACTTTCATGCATTGCATTTTCCATGGTCATGCATGTTGTATAATATATGATTTTTGTTATGAATATTTGTATGACTATGTTTTTGTTTTGATTTATATTCATGGTGTTATATTGTTTGTTATATGGTTGTGAATATTCTATGTTATCCTATGCTTTTTGCTTAGCCATTTTTTTTTGTCACAACATTTAGAATTTATTATGTTCATGCATTTGTTTTTTTATTTTCATGCATATTTCATGATAATATTATTTTATATTCTCATATCATTTCATGTTATTAATTATATTGCTATGTCATTTAGAATATATTGAGTCATTTAGAATATACCATGTCACTTAGGTTATACTATGTCATTTAGAATATACTATGTTACTTAGATTATATTATGTCATTTAGAATATACTATATCACTTAGATTATGTCATGTCATCTATGTTAAATTATATCATTTAGATTTTGCTATGTCATCTTTATTATGTCACACATGTTCATATTCATCTTTTTAAAATGTTTTAAAATAAGATGATGATTTTCAATAAAATAAAATTATTTCCGAGTTAAAATAATTCATGTGTTCTCTTCCGGGTTATCGGGGAGGATATCATCAATTATCATTAATAATAGAATATCTTTTTTTTTCAAAACTAGAATGATTCAGAAAATATTCTAAATAAATAAAAATTTCTATATTTTGCCGCGCTTGTCGGGGAATGTAGGAAAATTTTGAATTAATAAATTCTGAATCCTTTTCAATAAAAAAATGAAATTATTTTTTTTTAAATTGGGAATTATTGTTAAATGCCAAATCTAAAACCGACTTTTTACCGAGACTTGAGATAACACACGATTAATAAGGTACCATTTTATACGGACGTTGTGGGGGTGCTAACCCTTCCCCGCACGTAACCGAGTCCCAAACCCGCTTCTTTGATTTTTCTAGTTTAAAAACGCAAACTTGAAATTGATTTTAAAAAATGTTTTAATTAATTTTAAAATATTTTATAAAATCGGTTTTAATAGATGGCCAATCACACCTAGCCAAAAAAGGTTGGTGGCGACTCCATTTCTTTTTCGATATTGTTTTCAAACCCTCATTTTATTTCAAGAGAAATTAAGTCGTCTTTTTCTCTATTTTCCAATGTCACGTTTAATGAGTAAAAATCTCGTGATGAGATATGTTATTTTTTAGGTTGCGACAGGGCTAATTGATCAAATTACCCAAAATTGTCCTCATTGAATGAGTGATACCCAACTTGCCTAAATTAAGGACAGTTGGCAGCAAATAGGAAATCCAATTTCCAAATGCTGAAAGGAAATGCAATGAAACAACTTTAATATATAGATATATAGATATACAGAGATATAGAGATATAGATATAGATTTTCACAAAGTTTGGTGATGGTTTTATATTTCTAATTTGATTTTTTAAATAATTTTGAGTCATAATTCTGAGTTTTTTGTTACAATTTTAGTTAAAGAGATTTTATAATAATTTTTTTTAATGCTGAGTTTAAGATATTTTGAAAAATTTTTGTTTCAAATTAGAAAAACATCTTTTTATTCATAAATTTTCTCCCTTTTCCATCCGGAATCAGATTTTGGTTCCACCGACAATAGCAAAAGAAGCCTAAATGAGAGTCAATAAATGAGTAATACCCAACTTGACAGTGAATATCATTATATATATATATATATATATATATACTAGTTTTTTAACCCGTGTGATACACAAGATTTTTTTATTATAATAATATTAAATGCTAAAAAATTTAGAAAAATCGAATTAACTCAAATATGTGTACCTTATTTTCAAAGAAATATATCCTGCTTTTTTTATTTCGTCATAGTCTGAAACTCCATTAAAAAAAAAAAAAAGTGACTTAGAAAAAAGAAATCATATAAAAATAGCATTGCATTATCAAGTTAAATTTTATAATACTTATAGCGCATGTCTTCCATGGCAATGGAGATCTCATCTCTTGCTTCTAGTTCTGGGATATGAGTTTCTGCTTCTTTATGTTCTATTCCGAAAAAAATAAAATCAAAATTCAAATACATTAAAATTACTTAATAAAAAAATTAAAAATAAAAAAATAAAAAACTCAAAATTATCTCTCTAAAATTTATAAGAGGAAGAAGAAGTATAGTTTTGGAAATAGGATTTGTATGTTTACATATTAAAAAAAAAATGGACTTGTAACTCTATCTCTATCTTTTTTTTTTTTATAATCCGGATGAAATATGAGGATTTTGTTTGTTATTCTCGGTTAGGATAATTCTTGGATAAGCACTGTAATTTTTTAATTTTATCTTAATTTTAAATTAATAATTTAATCTATTTAATTGTTTAAATATAAATTAATTCAAATAAATGTTGATTTATTAGAAGCATTATCAATTGAATTGCAAATTAAAAAGGACTGAAATTCTTGTTAATATATATATATATATATATAATAAATTAAAGGAGAAAAATTGGTTTTAAAGAGAGTTGTATTATCTAATATATAATATTATTTATAGTTACAACTGATTAATTAATTAATTAATTTAACAGGAATCTTATGTAAATAAGTTTTATTGAATTCAAATTTTTTTCAATTTTATTGTTGAGATAAAGAAATAACATTAATATTATTTTTAAATAACATATATAATAAGTGATATGAGTTTTTTTGAATTTAAAAAAAAAGGCTAAATGCTAAAAGATTAAAAAGAAATTAATTTGGAAAGATAAGAATTATATTTAAGATTTTTGAATTAAAAAAAATTATATTAATTTGGATTGTAATTCTTAATTAAGTTTAAAATTTCAAATTAATATTTCTTTAAAATTTTAAATTATATAAATTTATTTATTATCTTACGTGTAAAAAATATAAGGTATCCATGTAAGCATCCATGTCTGCAAATCTTGCCATGTAAGCATGTACCTTGTTAATTTATATATATATATGATTGTAAAACATACTATAATAAACACACATCATATTAATTAGTGTATAATATTGTTACTATTTATGTTTATAATAAAAAATTTATGTGTGTTTCAAAAAATAACCATATAATTTTATTGGTATAATCACATAAAATTATTCGCATGGGTGTAAATTGTATACTAATTGGTGTATCTATAAAATCGGATACATATTTAAAATAACCGTATACTATGGATTTCAATAGATATCTTTTGAATTTAAAAAGAATATGATGAGATATTTGTGTGTTTCAATTTGAAAAAGTTAAAATTTAAAGGATTATAAGAAATTTATGAAGGTAAAGTACATATTTTTTTAATTTTAAATTTAAAAGAGATATATCTACATAGCTACTGATTCAATCAAATAAAATAAAATTTTTAAGTTTGCAATTTTTATTACAATTTAATCTTGATTTTAAATACATAATTTTATCTATTTAATAACTCAAAATCTAAATTGATCAAATTTGATCAAGTGAAATTTGAAATTATGAAAATGTGATAAAAAGTTATTTTGACCGATTTTTTTTGAAAATTGAATAATGATAATTAAATTTATTTAATATTATTTTAAGATTAATAATAATGCATGAATTTTGGATAGTTTAAAATTTAATTTTGATTTTAAATGAATAATTTTATCTATTTATTTATTTTATTTTTAAATTGACTGAAACAAATAATATAAAAATAACAAATAAAAATTTTAAAATCAAGATTTTGCGATAAAAAATCACCTAAAAGATATAATTCAAAATTGAATTAACACTTTTGTTAAAAATTAGAAAGAGATGATAATGTTAGATTTGATTTTTGAATTTTATTTTTTTGCTTGTCCTACGTGTCATTAAGAGGAGCTGTATATATAGGCGTCCATGTCAACGATGTTTACCCAATGAGCATGTACCCTATTATGTTATAATAGAGAGAGAGAAGGTATTCACTTACACTAGTGTAAAACTAAATTAGTTTTACACACTTCCGTAACTCTTTATACGATTTATATTTGTTTAATCCAACCATCGTATTTCATGTTCTATTCATGTAGATCATGCACATCGAGTTTCGAGTAAATTAAAAATGTCTAACTATATACTCGATGTAAAAATCTTTCAACCGTTAAATATATATTAAAAAAGACAATGTTCTCAATCGATATGATAGAGATATCGGATCGATTTGAAACTTTACGTGCATGACTAGTACAATTATATTGTTAAATTCAACGGTCGGTTTAAACAAATATAAATCGTATAAAAATTTACGAAAGTGTGTAAAATTAATTTAGTTTTATACTAATGTAAGTAGATTGCTCCTCATATATATATATATATATATATATATATATATATATATATATTCTAGATCTAAATCTTAAAGTAATATTTTCTTTTAGATCTAATAGATATCTGGGATTGGTATAAAAATGAATGGAACGTTTTTTATTTTCTTTTCAAAATAAGAGTCGGATTTATTGCCGTGAAATCAGAACAACAGATGGCAAAACCAACCACTTAAAATCCTGCTGCCAATATTCAAATTGTCGTGACCTTTTTGGCTATTGTTAGTCCAAGTATATACCAAATTTTACCAATGATTTCTTTCCAAATAATGGAACCCACATTTTCTTCATGGTTACTTATTTGAAACCAAAAAAAAAAAAAATCAATATACAGCCCATCACCCATCCCATGGGGTCGCGGCCATGAATAGTAAAACTATGGGCTTGTTTAGCTATGAAAATAATTTTTTTTACTATTATCTTTTATAAAAATAAATTTTTTAAGATTGTACCCTATTTAAAGGAATTTCACACATGTCCTTCTAGAAAATAAGAAAATTAAAAAATTAATATAATTAAAAAATATACATGACGAATTTTTAACATTATTTTTAGAATTTTAAAACTCCATGATGTATAGAAAATAATTTATTTATTTATTTGTATTCAATTTTTTTTTTTAAACATAACTAATAAACTAAAATAAATAACTGCTTTGTGAAATTTGAATGACACGTTGTTTGCAACCGATTTTGGTTTCACCGACAACAGCAAAAGCAGCAAAAGAAATCTTAATGAGAGCAAATAATTGAATGACACGTGTCACTCAATTAGAAACTAATTATTCAAATTATCCGAATGTCCTCATTAAATGAGTAATACTTAACTTGCCCAAATTAAAGAAAGTTGCCAGTAAATTAGAAATCTAATTTCCAAATGCTGAAAGAATATGTTTTGGGATAACTTTAATATATAAAATATATATATATATAGAACTATAGATAGATGTATATATTTGGACTCGTGTAGGAACAATGCTACAAGTGACAAGTAGTTCAGACGTGTAGGTACAATGAGCTTATCTTGAACATCAAGCTTGTCATAGAAGTATAGATATAGGTATAGATTTCTGAGTCATGTGTAGGGACAATGCGACAAGTGACAAATACTTCATACGCGCAAGTCCAATGAGCTTATCTTGAACATCAAGCATGTCATAAAAGAACAATTAATGGACTTTTATCCATTTGGGCCGAAAGCCACGAAACACGAAAGATGTCCAAAAAACTACTATCATGCAAAAAAAAAAAGGGGGAGGGGGGGGCTTTTAGGAATAAAAACAAGGAAGAGGAGGTATACGACCGAAAGGGAGCTGGCGTTCACAGTCCCCTCCACCGTTCCACATGCACCAACAAATACATTTGTGGACATGAAATCGAAACTACTATATGTCATGTAAGAACAGAATTTGGAATTTTTTTTTATAGTTGTCTGGTTTTTTCTTTTCGCTGGAATTTAGGCCTAAAATATTGTTGTTATAAAGTAGGTAATTTGTAATGTGTGAGTTTCTAGAGAAATTATTATATAGGTCTTTCTCATCACATTAGCGATAGATCCAATCAATAAAATTAAACCATATTAGATTTTTGTTTCATATCATACTTAACAAAGTTATTTCCCATAAGAAAAATAATAAAAAATATTATGTTTTTCGCAATTTTTTTTGAAAAAAAAGTAAATAAAGTCCAAAAAAACAGAACAATAAGTATGACGAGAAAAAAAAAAAAAAAAATCGGATATAGTTTAATTTTATTGATTGAGTCCATCACTAACGTGATGAAAAAAGTCTATATAATAATTTCTCGACTAGATGTAGCCTCTCCTTTTATTTCTGTTTGAGTGCTAAAAAATGGAAGGAAAATGCCAGGAAATTATGGGAGCATATATCTGCCAGCTGTTTGTGATCTGGTCTGGCTCTGGTATATATGAATATGCATAAAGAAGAATTATGTGCATGAAGCTACCTACTACTGTTAGCATCTGCTTGTCAAAATTTAAAAAGACATGAAATACATAAACAAGATCATATGCTAAAGCCAAGGGGATAATCTTATTTATTCATATTGTTGGCTGAGCTGACTCAGTATCCAGGAACCCACCTTGATTGTGATGAGTTCTATATTATTTTATTATATTCTACAGCCAGGCAATGAGATCATTGTCTCTGCCAACACTATATATGATTAATTGCCATGGAATCCGCCATGTTAGTGGATTCATTACCATTGACTAGGTTTTGAATTACACGTTGACGCCCTCCGGATGATATCAAAACTTTAAAATATATTATTCAACTTAGACAAAAAGTAGAATTTGGGGCTTTAGTAATTTTCAGATCCAATCATTTTGGATCAATGAAAATTTTAATTATTTAGGATTCAAGTTATTTTGGATCGATAAAAATTTAAATTTGGATAATTTTGAGTTCAAATCTTTTGTGTTTAACATTCGAATTATTCAAATTTAAATAATTTTAAGTCCAAATTATTAAGTTTTAAAGTAATTAAATTTGATTTTGGATTAACCTTTACGATTATTCAAATTTGGATCATTTCGATCTAGAAGTAATTTTGATTCACATTGTTTCTGGTTTAGATTGTTAACTTTTTTTGTTTTTAATCAAACTCTGTTTAAACGAAATTTTTAAAATTCAAATCAGCTTTGCAAGCTCTAGGTTACATATATTTTATTTTTATAAATGTAATATAAGTGCCACAACATGAATTATAATAAATAAGTGTCCAACACTTTTTTTCCAATATTTTATCCCACCGGATGGAGTAAAAATATTAATTAAGTTGAAAGATGAGATCCGAGTTCTGTATGGACTTTGATTTTTTTTTTTAAAGTTAGCAAGACAATCTGACACGACATAATCACAAAAATAAAATTCTTTATAATAAATAAATAAAAATTAACTAAAATATTTTAATTTGACAAATCTGATTTTTTTTTTAATAAAAGTGTAATAGAGGTTAAATTAAATTTACATTAGTAACTTCAAAACTTAAACTCAAAACAAACATCATAAAAAAAAAAAAAAAATCAATCATCTTAAACGCCAAAAAAATCACATTTTTAAATTGCTTTCTCATAAACTTAAAAACCAATTCAAAGATCTATGAAAGAAAAAATCATTCTTATCTATACTTCTTAATATTAGGACACACGACGGATAACAAAAGTGTAACATTTTCTCCCTACTTTTCATGATGGTACTATTAGGCTCAAAGAGATGAAGGCCTAATGAAATTGCCCAAGACCAAGCCATGCTCTTAGCTTGACAGGCACGTGGAGAACATCTAGCGAGCTCTCAAATTTCTCAACAGCTCCATCAAGTTCCAGTGATAAAGGACATCTGGTTTACACCTGCCAAGACCTTAAGCTCCTAGCACATACCTCAAACAGATGTAAATAGGCGTAGTTAAAGCTGATCCGAAGTAAGTAAACACAGAAACACTACCAAATTGTCCTTCCACATCTTTCCTCTGAAACCTACTGACTTAAGCAGCAGAGCATGCTCCAGATACAAAACTCGAGTACCCTCTGACATCAGCATGTTTTCTTAGGAATCCCAATCTTTGCCTGACACATCAGCAGCTCACTAAACTCGCCACCAAAAGACATCAACAATTGGCACCGTATGTGAGAAACGACAACCATTTCTCTACCCCAATCACAAACAATGACCCATGCAGCATTTTCATCTCCCCTAACCACCTCTACAATCCCCTCTACCAACCCCATACCAAATGCTCCAACCATCTTTGCCACACCCAGTTCCAGCCAGTTGATGCCCCAACTAGCATATCAACAACCATATAGCCAATTACATCAAATTTTGGGCATGCAACTCAACTAGCCCTCACGAATCCTTGTTTCCTCTACCAACCGCCTTTCTACCAAGGTAACTATTACCAGAGCTTTCTGGGTATGTTCCCTCTTGTCTATTCTACACCACAACCTCTTGTGCATGTAGGTACTGCCTCCTCCAAATACAGCCACCCATGAAAATGCCACCTTACCTCAAAACACAACAGCACCCATGGTACCGTTAGTCAATGCTCAATCCAGTGTCATGGCTAACACAAGTCTCACCCTTGCACCCATCTTTGTACACCAGAAACAATCCTACCGGTGGCATCATCTGCCATGAAGATTGTCAACCTAATCAGGAAGTGGCATCGTCTTCCATGCAACTACCTAACCTAGTACTACCCCCATTACCTAACCCTACAAACTACAGGCCAAACTTACCACTCTACGACCCCATGCTACAATATAATCAAATTATGTTGACACCAATACAAACCTTCCAAGAACAACTAGCCAACCAACAACAAGCCTTGAGACAAATCATCTAGTAATTGAATGAAATCCATCATAACAATAACAGACACTAGGACCATGAAATTTTAGCCTCGTTAGCTAGGAATGATGATCGCTCGCTTGCCACAGGCTTGAGTGTCGTGGTCAGGATGTTAATCAATTGGCCAGGCATCTTGTTGATTTTTCATGTGTAAGAGGGCAAGGCCAATGCAAAATTTGAGGCCCATATGGTCGCCTTGCGCAGGGAACTCAAAGATTTGGAAAAATAAAAAGTTGATGATTCGGAATGGAACAAGACCGGCTCACATTGGCGATTCGTCAAGAAGAGGTGCCTACCAATCTTAAGCTACCTAAGAAGACTTATGACGACACTATGGACCCTACGGATCACCTGGTGCAGTATAGGAACTACATAAACCCCCACGGTGCACCTAATGCTATTAAATGTAGAGTGTTTCCTATGACATTAAGACAACATGCAAGGACCTGGTACCACTCCTTACCATCATGGTCAATTGATAATTTTGAAAAGCTTAGAAGAATGTTCATGGCTCATTTTTTCACCAATAAGGCGACCTTCAAGACTCTAGCCATTCTTTTGGCTATAGCAGAATCCTCGTGAAACATTGAGGAATTATATCCGTCGTTTTAACTCAACGACCTTGGAGGTAAACGATCTGAAAGATGATTGAGTAGTGCAGGCATTCATCTCTAAAATTCACAATAAGCACTTGAGGTACGCTCTTAGTGATGACA
This sequence comes from Fremontodendron californicum, assembly GCA_030761205.1. NCBI lineage: Eukaryota > Viridiplantae > Streptophyta > Magnoliopsida > Malvales > Malvaceae > Fremontodendron > Fremontodendron californicum. The sequence continues at coordinate 13,863,100 of JAULJL010000023.1, forward strand.
GGCCTGGGAAGTTTTATTACTTGTACAAGAAAGTCCAACGCTATGTGTCAATACGTGATCCTGAATCGCGGGGACCCGTTCGAATGAGGGGGAAACAGAAGTAGAGAAAAAGACGACAAAATTCCTCTAGATTGAAATAAAATAAATGATCGAGGGTATGAAAACGGCCTCGAAAAAAGACATGGAGTCGCCACCAATCATTTTTAGCTAGGTGTGATCGGCCACCTATTAAAACCGGTTTTATAAAACTTTTTAAATATAATTAAAAAAAATTTTAAAACCAATTTCAAGTCTGCATTATAAACCAGAGAAAATCGAAGAATCGGGTTCGGGACTCAGTTACGTGCGGGGAAGGATTAGCACCCACACAACGCCCGTTTAAAACGGTACCTTATTAATCATGTGTTATCTCAAATCTCGGTAAAAAGTTGGTTTTTAATTTAGTATTTCAAGTTAATTCTCAATTTTAAGAAAAATAATTCCATTTTTTTTATTGAAAAATGATTCGGAATTTATTAACTCAAAATTTTACTATATTCCCCGACAAAATCGGCAAAATATAGAAATTTTTATTCATTTGGAAAACTTACCGAATCATTCTCGTTTTTTGAAAGAAAGATATTCCTTTATTAATGATAATTGATGATATTCCTTCCAGCAAACCCGGTAGAGAACTCATGAATTATTTTAACTCGAGAATATCTTTATTTTTATTGAAAATCATTATCTTTTTCAAAACATTTAAAGAATATGAACATGAATATGTGTGACATAGTAAAGATGATATAATAAAGTCTAGATATTATAATGCAACCTAAATGAGATGATATAACTTAGATGGCATAGCATATTCTAAATGAAGTGAAATATCCTAAGTAACATGATATATTCTAAATGAAATAAAATGATTTAAAAGACATGGCAAATGTAAATGATCTGGCATATTTTGAATAACATGGCATATTCTAAATAATATAATCTAAATGACATGGAATATAATCTAAGTGACATGAAATGACATGAAACATAAAATAATGCTATCATGAAATATGTATGAAAATAAAATAAAAATGCATGAACATAGTATATGCTAGATAATATGACAAAAATAAATGACTAAATAAAAAGTATAGGATAGCATGAAATATTCAAAAAATCATATAACAAACTATAACCATCATAAAAAGTGAATCGAAATAATAATAATACCATAGAAAAATATCATAGCAAAAATCACATATTAAATAAAATGCATGAACATGGAAAATGCAATGCATGAAAATGTATTTTTTCCTCTAAATAAAGAAATCCGTATATCTAAAAAGATATCTGGCTACCTTAGGAAAATATTTCAAATTAGATTTTCTAAAAACAAAACTTTGTGATTGTTTGAAAATAATTTTGAAGAAAAACTTGAATGAAGATTAAAACCCCTACCAAACCCTTTTAAAACGTCTCTAATTTCCTAACATTAAAATCCCAGACTTGACCACCCTTAACTTGAGATTTATAAAATAATTTTTAAAGTTTAAAAAGGCTTAGAAACTATCCTAAGACAATAGCTAAAGCTTCTAACCAACCCCTTCTAAATGCCTTAGCCAAATTCAACCATTGTTTTTATTTTGAATTCAAATCTACTTCTACTGTCCAATTTTGACACACGATTTTTTAGCCTATTTTTAAAAATTTAAAAAAAATCTAAAAAAAATAATGGAGACTCAAAACATGTAAAAATACACGAGAAAAATTGGCTTAATTTTATAATTAAATATGTCTTCCCAGAAAAATCGAGAAAGTACGAGTACTGGGTGAAAAACTGTTTTGCCAAAACACATTTTTTTTCCTTTGATAAAATCATTTAAAAATCAAAGTAAAATTGTTGGAGGTCATACTAAAGACCTACAAACAGTAGCTAAAACATTTAAAAATCTTGGACAAAAATTGGCTAGGTAAAAAAAATCACAAAGGTAGAATAATCAATTTGACAACTCTTTAATTTTCCACAAGTATGCTCAAGTGAGCATGACTTTGAGCCATTGATTGGCCTAAGTCATAAATCATGTGGCAATGACATGGAATGCATGAACATACAGCAAATGAAATGTATGAAATGCATGGTCTAAAGCCTAAATGGTAAAGGAAATGCATGACAATTCAAAATAACCTAAATGCCTAGCTTGAGTTTGCATGGCAATAAATGCTATCCTAACTCAATATATATGCAATGCTTGATAATGTAAATATGACTTGGACCTAATATGTTATGAATATGCATGAAAATGCTAATGTAACCTAAGACCTAAATAGCATAGCAATGCATGGCAATACCAATATGATTTAAGACCCAATATGCATGGCAATATCAACATGGCCTAGACCAAAAATGTAATGAACATGCATAGCAATACTATGAACATACAATGACCAATGGAACTAATGTCAGTGCTGGAACAAACAACAGCAAATACACAATTTCAAGATATGATGATGCAAAGCATGTTACCTAAACAAAATGCAAATGCATGACAAGGCAAGGAATGCATGAAGAGGCCGAATGTGGTTACATGATGCTCTAATGCAATCCTATCTAGTAAATGACACAAGTACATGACAAATCATATCAAGATGCATAATGTCATGACATTTTCACAAGCATATGACATACTAAAATCAAAATGCACAAGCTCATGGCATGGAGATGCAAACAAGTCAAGAAGCAAGATGAAAATACACATTTAAGGCATACTAAATGGAATAGCCGAATGGTCATATACCCCAAATAATGGCATTTTATCATAGCATTTTCACAAGAATATGGCATACTAAAATCAAAATGTATAAGCTCATGGCATGGAGATGCAAACAAGTCAAGAAGCAAGATGAAAATGCACATGCAAGGCATACTAAATATCAAGATATGCTAAGTCATGGCATGGAGATGCAAACAAACCAAGAAGCAAGATGAAAATTCACATGCAAGGCATACTAACATGGAGTAGCCGAATGGCCATATAACAAAATATGAAAAATGCAAACATGTTTATAATATAAGACATGATACATGAAAAAAATGCACAATATGAGCATATGACACAATGGCCGAATCTTCAAGGAAACAATATCAAGCATGGAAATGAAATATAAAAACAAATATAACATAGAAAATAATGTAAAGAACATATAAAAAAAATTAAACATAGACACGCAAAGCAAATAACAAGCAAAACTAGTAAATAAAACAAGGAAAGTTAAGCTCCATGGTTGGTATCAAATGCGCATAGCCTTTCACCTAACCATAATCACTTGGTCTTGCCAAGATCATGAAGCCTTTCCATTTCAAAAAAATAGAAAATAAACCATGTTAAACAACAAAATTAAGGTGAGCTTCATGGTAGGTAAAAATGGGCAAAGCCTCTCCCCTAACCATGGTCACTTGGTCTTGCCAAGATCATGTAGCCATTTCAACCTTTTTGCTTCATCTTTTTGTAAAAAATCAAAAACCTTCTAAAAATCATTTTCCACAACAACATGCAAGGAAGACAGAAAAAGAAAACCAAGGCAAGCCAACATGCCATATTCGGCCAAGCATAAAACCAAGTAAAAAAAAAATATAGTTTTCCACCATTTGATGAAGAAGAAGAGATGAAAAATTAAGTAAACATTAAAAAACTTTATTTCTATGAAAAATGTAGTAGGAAAACAAGATAGAAAATCAAGAAAACACCATGGAAAACAAGAAGAAAGCTATGCTAGAGCTTAGTAGAGATGACTACCTTCAAGCTCTCTATTGAAAACCTTTTTTTTATTTCTTTAAAAACCTTTTTCTTTGCTAAATTAGCTACTGACTTCAGCCAAAAAACATATAAAAAAAATGAAATCGCCCCCCCTCTAATGGCTTGGCCAAATGGCCCTCTCACCCTTGGATGAAAATTGCACTTTTTCTTCTCCAACCTTGGCCCTAGGATTAAGATATTTTGATGATAACATAAAAATGTCATCTTCCCAATTGATAGCATCCATTAAGATGTGTACTCAGCCCTTGTAGTAACCTCAACCCTTAGATGCAAAAGAGGACCAATCCCATGCACTCCCTTGCTTGCCCCATTGAGTGCCTACCCTTGGATGAGTTGTGCTCTTCCATTCTTGGTCATTGGATGAGGACAACATAAAAATGACATCTTGTAGATTAAATCCAGCCCTAAACATGTGTACTTATCCCTTGTAGATGGCCTAAGCCATTGGATGAAAAGAGACAATCCCATGCACTCCCTTGCTTGACCGAATGGATGCTCACCCTTGGATGAATTGTGCTCATCTTTTTTCTTCCATTCTTGGCCATTAGATGAGAGTTCTTTCATGAAAAATAAAAATGTCATCTTAGAATTTAAACTTGGCCATTGGATGGTGCAGTCAACTTTCCTACAAGGCATCTAAGCCATTAGATGAAAGGGGGACCATTTGCAAGGTGTTAGTGGTAGCATGTGGCTTGATAATGACTAAGGAATTAAATTGTTCAAGCTTCCTTCTTCACCTCTATGCTGGCTGACCAAGGGAAGAAAAATCCCAGCAATTCCTTCTTCTTTCATATTTTCTTTAATTACAAATTTGCCCTTTTTGGTTTCTTAGGTGAAATGACCATTTTGCCCCCCGAAGCTAAATAAATAGGAAACGAACTCCAAATTCAAATTTTCTTTTTTCAGTACTTCTGAAATAATAAAAAAATTGAATTCTGGAAGTTTTAAAAAAATTTCGAGTCCATTTGCTATTTATTTCTGAAATTGCCCCTTTTATGCACCCCAACTTTACCATTTTTTAAACGAGCTCCGAATCTAGATTTTTACTCACCAATCATTTCCAAATAATTTCGAAATGTGATCTGGAAGTTTTCATAATTTTTGGAGCTCATTTGCTATTTTTTCGAGATTTATCTGCTTGAATTACTGCATAGGGGACCCGGGATTTGGCCATTTTGCAAACGAACTCCGAATCAAGATTTTATTTCGCCAATCTCTTCCAAATATTTAAAAATGAGATATGAAAATTTTCAGAATTTTTGAAGTTCATTTACTATTTTTTCGAGATTTATCTGCTTGAATTACTACATAGGGGACCCGATATTTGGCCATTTTGCAAACGAACTCCTAATCAAGATTTTCTTTCGCCAATCTCTTCGAATTGTTTAAGAATGAGATTGGCAAATTTTCAGAATTTTTGGAGTTCATTTGCTATTTTTCCCAAATTTTCCAATTTTGCCCTTTTGCCTTTGAAACCCGATTTTGCTCAAAACAAGTCCGATTTTTTTATTTTCTTCAAACTGAGCCTTGGGATATCCTTTTTTAATTAATCCTCATCAATTAGGGGCTTTAGTCCTGCCGAATCGGGCCATTTCTATAATTCTTCTAAATTTCACCGAAATCCACCAAAAAAACCCTAATTCTCGGTTTTCTTCCGAATTGACTTTTCTATAAGTTTTTCTTCCAAGTGGCTTCTCCATTACCCGTAGTCAGTACTTATCTTTCATTTGGAACCTTCAATTCAGACCAATTTGATCGTTTAAGCATTTTCCCCAAATTTCTCGAACTAGGGCTTCCTTTATACTGAATTTTCGTAACCCAACTTCCGAACTCCATATCTTTCAATGTAAACCTCGGATTATCAAAATTCTTTCACCATTTTTCAATTGAACCTCAAATCTTAATTTTGAAAGTGGGTTGACTTTTTTAGTAGTTGACTTTTTGGGGTTGACTTTTTTGGGGTTGACTTTTTTGGGATTGACTTTTTTTGAGTTTGACTTTTTCTGTATGCTTTCTTAGACTAAGCCTCGGAGTACCACCTGCAGGATGAGAAAAGCCTTTTAGCATTCTAAAACATCAATTTAAGAAGAAAACGTACCTGATTTAGGGGTTCGGACAAAATTAGGTGTCTACAGCTGTCCCTTTTTGGCTATTGCTGAGAATCAAGAATCAGGCAAAGATAAACAAACACTAATTTTGTACCGTTAGTGAAATCACATGTGAAGGAAAGGGAAAGGGGTTTTCAATCATCATCATTCATTTTCATTTTTATTTTTTTGAAAAAGCTGTAAATTGAAGATTTTGTCCTTAAATTGAATTCCATGACTAATCAAGGCTCGACCCGTCTTAAGGAAACGAGTTCGATTTGCAAAAGTGAAAATTGTGCCCGAAGATCTTAAAAATTATGCCCAGAGGTCTTAAAATGGTGCCCAGAGGCCTTATCCGTGATTTGAAAAATTATGCCCTAAGGTCTTAAAAATGGTGCTCGAAGGTCTTTAAAATGGTGCCCGGAGGTCTTAAAAATGGTGCCCGGAGGCCTTACCCGTGATGAAAAATATGCCCAAAGGTCTTAAAAATGGTGCCCAGAGGCCTTACCCGTGATTAAAAAATTATGCCTGAAGGTCTTAAAAATGGTGCTTGAAGGTTTTAAAAATGGTGCCCGGAGGTCTTAAAAATGGTGCTCGGGGGCCTTACCTGTGATGAAAAATTATGCCCGAAGGTCTTAAAAATGGTGCCCGGAGGCCTTACTCGTTGTCGCCACCTAAAAAAAATAACGAGTCTAGTCTCATCGCAAGACTTTATTATTCGTTAGGCGTGACATTAAAAAAAATGAGGAAAAGTCGACTTAATTCCTCTAGAAAAACAAAGGTGTCGATACGTGATCCCGATCGCGGGGACCCGTTCGAGTGAGGGGGAAAACAAAAGCAGAGGAAAAGACGACTTAATTCCTCTCGAAATTGAAATAAAATAAACGATCGAGGGTATGAAAACGGCCTCGTAAAAAGACATGGAGTCGCCACCAATCTTTTTTTAGCTAGGTGTGATCGGCCACCTATTAAAACGGGTTTTATAAAACATTTTAAAATTAATTAAGACATTTTTAAAACCAATTTCAAGTCTACGTTACAAACCAGAGAAATCAAAAAGCGGGTTCGAGAGTCGGTTACGTGCGGGGAAGGATTAGCACCCCCACAACGCCTGTATAAATCGATACCTTATTAATCGTGTGTTATCTCAAATCTCGGTAAAAAGTTGGTTTTTAATTTAGTATTTCAAGTTAATTCTCAATTTTAAGAAAAATAATTCCATTTTTAATTGAAAATGATTCGAAATTTATTAATTCAAAATTTTCCTACATTCCCCGACAAAATTGGCAAAATATAGAATTTTTTATTCATTTGGAAAATTTTCCGAATCATTCTCATTTTTTGAAAGAAAGATATTCCCTTATTAATGATAATTGATGATAGTCCCTCCAGCAAACTCGGTAGAGAACTCATGAATTATTTTAACTCGAGAATATTTTTATTTTTATTGAAAATCATTATCTTTTCCAAAACATTTATAATTATGAACATGAACATGTATGACATAAATAAAATGACATGGCAAAGTCTAGATAATATAATGCAACCTAAATGATATGACATAATTTATATGACATAGTATATTCTAGGTAAAAAATGAAAAATCCTAAGTATCATGGTATATTCTAAATGAGATAAAATGATTTAAATGACATGGCAATTTTAAATGATATGGCATATTTTAAATGACATGGCATGTTATAAATAAAATAACCTAAATGAGATGGAATATGATCTAAATGACAAGAAATGGCATGAAATTAAAATAATGCCAACATATAATATGCATGAAAATGAAAATAAAAATAAAAATGCATGAACATAGTATATACTAAACAATATGACACCAATAACTAAATAAAAAGCATAGGATATCATGAAACATTCAAAATCATATGGAAAAAAAATATAAGATCATAAAATGTGAATTAAAATAATAATAATATCATGGAGAATATCATAGCAAAAATCACACATTTATATAAAATGCATGAACATGGAAAATGCAATGCATGAAAATGTATTTTTTCCTCTAAATAAAGAAATCCGTATATCTAAAAAGATATCCGGCTACCTTAGGAAAATATGTCAAATTAGATTTTCTAAAAAACAAAATTTTGTGATTGTTTGAAAACAATTTAGAAGAAAAACTTGAATAAAAATTAAAACCCTTACCAAACCCTTTTAAAATAGCTCTAATTTTCTAAGTTTAAAATTTCAGACTTAACCACCCTTAACCCAAGATTTATAAAATCATTTTTAAAGTTTAAAAGGGCTTAGAAACTACCCTAAGACAGTAGCTAAATCTTCTAACCAACCCCCTCTAAATGCCTTGGCCAATTTCAACCATTATTCCTCTTTTGATTTCAAATCTGCCTCTACTTTCCGGTTTTACCACATGATTTTTTAGCCTATTATTTAAATTCAAACGAATATAAAAAAAAAATATACTGGAGACTCAGAATATGTAAAAATACACGAGAAAAAATTGGCTTAATTTTTTGATTAAAGATGACTGCCCAGAAATATCGAAAAAGTTCGAGTATTGGGTGAAAAAAACTGTTTTGTCAAAACACGTTTTTTGCCTTTGATAAATTCATTCAAAAATCAAAGTAAAAATTGTTGGAGATCATCCTAAAGACCTAAGGACAGTAGCTAAACATTTTAAAAACCTTGGAAGAAAATTGGCTAAGTAAAAAAAATCACAAAGGTAGAATAATCAATTTGACAATTCCTTAATTTTCCACAAGTATGCCCTAGAGAGCATGACTTTGAGCCATTAATTGGCCTAAGTCGCAAATCAAGTGGCAATGACATGGAATGCATGAACATACAGAAAATGAAATGTATGAAATGCATGTTCTAAAGGTCTAAATGGTAAAGGAAATGCATGACAATTCAAGACAACCTAACCGCCTAGCATGAATTTGCATGGCAATAAATGCTATCCTAACTCAATATGCATGCAATGCTTGATAATGCAAATATGACTTAGACCTAATATGTTATGAATATGCATGAAAATGCTAATATTACGTAAGACCTAAATAGAATAGTAATGCATGACAATACCAATGTGATTTAAGACTTAATATGCATGGCAATACCAATATGGCCTAGACCTAAAATGTAATGAACATTCATAGCAATACTATGAACATACAATGACCCATGAAACTAATGTCAATGCTGGAACAAACAGCAACTAATACACAATTTCAAGATATGATAATGCAAAGCATGTTACCTAAAAAAAATGCAAATGCATGACAAGGCAAGGGATGCATGAAGAGGCCAAATGATCACATGAGACTCTAATGCAATCCTATTTAGTAAATGACACAAGTACATGATAAATCATATTAAGATGCATAATGTCATGACATTTTCATAAGCATATAACATACTAAAATCAAAATGCACAAGCTCATGGCATGGAAATGCAAACAAGTTAGAAACAAAAGGAAAATGCACATGCAAGGCATACAAAAAGTGAAGTGTCGAATGGTCATGGAGAAAATGATGGCATTTTAACATAGTATTTTCATAAGCACATGGCATACTAAAATCAAAATGCACAAGCTCATGGCATGGAGATGCAAACAAGTTAAGAAGCGAAAGGAAAATGCACATGCAAGGCATACAAAAATGAAGTTGCCGAATGGTCATGGAACAGAATGAAGAAAATGCAAACATGTAAGACATGATACATAAAAAAAATACACAACATGAGCATATGAACAACAATGGCCGAATATGCAAGGATGCAATATCAAGCATGGAATGAAATATATAAGTAAATATAGCATAGAAAATAATGTAAAGAACATATATATAAAAGATTAACATAGACATAAAAAACAAATAACAAGCAAAAGTAGTAAGTAAAACAAGGAAACTTAAGCTCCATGGTTGGTATCAAATGGGCATAGCCTCTCACCTAACCATAATCACTTGGTCTTGACAAGATCATGAAGCCTTTCTATTTCAACAAAATAGAAAATAAACCATGCAAAACAGCAAAATTAAGGTGAGCTTCATGGTAGGTAAAAATGGGCATAGCCTCTCTCCTAACCATAGTCACTTGGTCTAGCCAAGATCATGTAGCCATTTCAACCTTTTTGCTTCATATTTTGTAAAAAGTCAAAACCTTAGAATACTCTAAAAACCTTGTAAAAATCAATTTTCACAACAACATGCAAGGAAGAAAAAAAAAAGAAAAACCAAGGCAAGTAAATGTGCCATATTCGGCCATAGCATGAAACCATAAGAAAAAAAATTGTTTTCCACCATTTTAATGAAGAAAAAGAGATGAAAACATAAATAAACATTAAAAACTTTATTTCTATGAAAAATGTAGTATGAAAACATGATAGAAAATCAAGAAAACACCATAGAAAACAAGAAGAAAGCTATGCTTAGAGCTTGGTAGAGATGACTACCTTCAAGCTCTCTATTGAAAACCTTTTTTTTTGCCAAATTATCTACTGTTTCCAGCCAAAAAACATCTGAAAAAATGAAATCATCCCCCTCCCTTTAGCCTCTGCCGAATGGCCCTCTAACCCTTGGATGTGAATTGCACTTTTTCTCCTCCAATCTTGGCCTTTAGATTAAGATATTTTGATGAAAACATAAAAATGTCACCTTGCCAATTGATAGCAGCCCTTAAGATGTGTACTCAGCCCTTGTAGTAACCTTAGCCCTTAGATTCAAAAGAGGACCAATCCCATGCACTCCCTTGCTTGCCCCCCTTGAGTGCCTACCCTTGGATGAGTTGTGCTCTTTCATTCTTGGTCATTGGATGAGGACCACATAAAAATGACATCTTGTAGATTAAATCCAGCCCTCAACATGTGTACTCAGCCCTTGTAGATGGCTGAAGCCATTGGATGAAAAGAGATAATCCCATGCACTCCCTTGATGCTCACCCTTAGATGAATTGTGCTCATCTTTTTTCTTCCATTCTTGGCCATTAGATGAGGGTTCTTTTATGAAAAATAAAAATGTCATCTTGGTATTTAAATTTGGCCATTGGATGATGCATTCAACTTTCCTACAAGGCACCTAAGCCATTGGATGAAGGGGGGCCATTTGCAAGGTGTTAGTGGTAGCATGTAGCTTGATAGTGACTATGAAATTAAATTTTTTAAGCTTACTTCTTCTCCTCTATGTTAGCTGACCAAGGGAAGAAAAAAATCCCATCAATTCCTTCTTCTTACATATTTTCCTTAATTACAAATTTGCCCCTTTTTGGTTTCTTTGGTGAAATGACCTTTTTGCCCCCCGAACCTAAATAAATAGCAAACGGACTCCAAATTCGAATTTTATTTTTTCAATACTTCTGAAATAATAAAAAATTGAATTTCTGAAAGTTTTCAAAAAATTTCGAGTCCATTTGCTATTTATTTCAGATTTATTTTTGAAATTGCCCCTTTTATGCACCCGAACTTTACCATTTTTTAAACGAGCTCGGAATCCAGATTTTTCTTCACCAATCTCTTCCAAATAATTTAAAAATGTGATCTGGAAGCTTTCATAATTTTTGGAGCTAATTTACTATTTTTTCGGGATTTATCTGCTTGAATTATTGCATAGGGAACCCGGGATTTGGCCATTTTGCAAACGAACTCCGAATCAAGATTTTATTTTGCCAATCTCTTCTAAATAATTTAAAAATGGCATTTGCAAATTTCAGAATTTTTTGGAACTGGTTTGCTATTTTTTCGGGATTTATCCTGTTGAATTACTACATAAGAGACCCGTATTTGGCCATTTTGCAAGTGAACTCCGAATCAAGATTTTCTTTCTCCAATCTCTTCGAAATGATTTAAGAATGAGATTTGAAAAGTTTCAGAATATTTGGAGTTCATTTGCTATTTTTCCCATATTTTGCAATTTTGCCCTTTTTCCTTCGAAACCCGGTTTTGCTCAAAACAAGTTTGATTTTAAGATTTTCTTTAAACTGGGCTTTGGGCTATCCTTGTTTAATCATTTCTCATTAATTAAGGGCTTTAGATCTTCCGAATCGGGCCAGTTCTGTAATTCTTCCAAATTTCATCGAAATCCACCAAAAAACCCTAATTCTCGATTTTTTTCCGAATTGACTTTTCTATCAATTTTTCTTCCAAGTAGCTTCTCCATTACCCGCAGTCAGTGCTTATCTTTCATTAGAGACCTTCAATTCTGACCAATTTGATCGTTTAAGCACTTTTCCCCAAATTTCTCGAATTAAGGTTTTTTTTCTATTGAGATTTTGTAACCCAACTTTCGAAGTCCATATCTTTCAATGTAGACCTCGGATTATCAAAATTCTTTCACTGTTTTTCAATTGAACTTCAAATATTGATTTTGAAAATGGGTTGAATTTTTCAGTAGTTGATTTTTTCGGGGTTAACTTTTTCGGAGTTGACTTTTTTCGAGTTGTCTTTTTTTTAGTTTGACTTTTTCTGTCTACTTTCTTAGACTAAGCCTCAGAGTACCACCTGCAGGATGAGAAAAGCCTTTTAGCATCCTGAAACATCAATTTAGGAAGAAAATGTACCAGATTTAGAGGTCCGAACAAAATTAGGTGTCTACACTCGTGATGAAAAATTATGCCCGAATGTCTTAAAAATGGTGCCCGAAGGTCTTAAAAATAGTGCCCGAAGGCCTTACCCGTGATTAAAAATTATGCCCGAAGGTCTTAAAAAATGGAGCCCGAAGGTCTTAAAAATGGTGCCCGGAGGCCTTACCCGTGATTAAAATACCTAGACGACAGTCTCAAGGCTCGACTCATTTGATAAACAAAATGAATTCAATTTAAAACAAAAGGAAATACCTCGACGGTGGTCTTAAGGCTCGACTCATTTAATAAAACAGAATGAATTCGATTTAAAACAAAAGGAAATACCTCGACGGTGGTCTCGGGGTTCGACTCATTTGAGAAGCAGAACGAGTTCAATTTGGGAAGCCAAAGTTTTCTTGATTCCTGCAATGTTAGCTAAATGCCATGACGAGAATGACATGCTTTGCAAATGCTTGTATGTTTCCTGAGGATGAATACAAACAAATAATTGTGTCATGATTTCTAATCCATGGTTTCTTTAAGGTTCACAGATTATCCGACTTCATGATGGAGTCTTCAATTGTTCATTGAAGCTCCACTTAAAGAACCCTTTACTCAAGATAATTTGTCAAACAGTCCTAATTTCTGACTTCGCTGAAATTCACAAATTTCTGACTTCATGACGGAGTCTCCAACACATTTACTGTTTTCCTTTTCTTGGTGAATTTTCCATCAGGATTAGTGGTTTCCAAACTTTTTCTAAGATTTAGATCTATTCCTTAGTAATACTTTTAAACTCTCTTTTATTTTAAAAATTTATGTTTACTAATCATCATTCAATTTAATAACAAACAAAATGCAATCTCAAAAATGTATGAAAAAAAAGTATGAAACAAGCAATTGTCATAAAAGAATAACAAGAATTTATTGCAACAAATGTTTTAAAATGGTAAAAATGAATATCAAGGATATAAGAAACAAATGTAAAGTTATAGGTTGTTGATGCCCCGGATGCAGAATATCTTGGACCCCTCCTTTTTCAAATCATCTGAAATTTCTCTTGAACGGTCAATTTACTTGGGTAATCCCTAGGCTTTCGTAGTTACGTCAGACTTAGTTGTTCCCCTTTTCTCTGATTTTCAAATACTTTCTCCCCCTTTACATGGAGCATTGACTCAAACCTTAATCAGTACTTGAGCACCCTTTGCGGGTTTTCAGCTCAGGTATTCCCCATTTGGTATTAAGTCGCCCTTTGCGGGTTTCGGCTTAAACCTCTCCCTCTTTTTTCTTTTTATCATGCATCTGAGAATACTGAATGCTTCCAAAGTAAAAATGTTAATTCAAAAGATGGGATGAATTCTGAGAAAAACCTTTCAAATTAAATACCCATGCTTGATCAAAATGGACTTTTAAAGTACGTAATGTAGGCCAAGGTTCGGGTTTAGAAGGAAAGGATAAAATAGGCCCAAAATATGTTTAAGGGTAATTGGATCAAGGATCATTTCCTGAGGAGAATTCATTCTTAAGACATTTGTCCCCTTTTTGGACTTTTCTTCTTTTATTTTTTTAATCTCTTTTCTTTCATTACTGCCTTTCAATTGCCATTCTTTGATATTTTGATTATTTTTCCTCGTATTTGCCCTCTAGTGTAGAAGGTAATCCTTGACCAGGGTTCAACGAAAGAAATAATTCCTAAGGCTCAAAGGCGTGACTAGGGATAATTTCTTCTTAGTGAAGGGAATATGAAAGATGGCCATTTATCACACCAAGCTTGAATATTCTCTTTGAAAAAAATTTCTCAGGGGAGATAGATATATATAATTTCCATTTCTACATTTGGAATCATTCTAATTTCTATATGTATAGCATCACACTTTTTTTTTAAGCATAATACTTCTTCAATTCATCAGCATTCACGGGATGTCTGAAATCACCCCCGTCCATCCGAGTTAGAATCAATGCTCCTCCAAAGAAGCTCTTTTTACCACATAGGGTCCTTCCCAATTTGGAGCCCATTTTCCTCGCGGATCCTTCACTATGGGGAGAATTTTTCTCAGTACCAACTCTCCTTCTCGAAACTGTCTGGGTCGGACCTTCTTGTTATGGGCTCGAATCATCCTTTTCTGAAACAACTGCCCCTGACAAATTGCCTTCAATCTTTTCTCCTTGATGAGATTCAGCTGTTCATAACGAGCTCTAACCCATTCTGCCTCTTCTAGGCCAACCTCTATCAAAACCCGAAGTGAAAGAATCTCAACTTCAATGGGTAACACTGCTTCCATACCATATACCAAAGAAAACGACGTTGCCCTTGTAGATGTGCGAACCAAAGTGCGATATGCGTGAAGACCAAAAGGCAAGATCTCATGCCAATCCTTGTACACATCAGTCATCTTCTCGACAATCTTCTTGATGTTTTTGTTGGCTGCTTCTACTGCCCCATTCATCTTCGGACGATAAGGTGCCGAATTGTGATACGTGATCTTGAACTGAGTACATACCTCTCTCATCATCTTATTATTCAGATTGAGAGCATTATCTGAAATAATTCTTTCTGGCAATCCATATCGGCATATGATTTCCTTCTTAACAAATCTGCATACCACCGGCTTCGTTACATTCATATAAGAAGCAGCTTCCACCCACTTTGTGAAATAGTCTATGGCCACCAGGATGAAGCGATGTCTATTTGAAGCTTTCAGGGTAATAGGCCCAATCATATCCATTCCCTACATTGAAAACGGCCATGGTGCGATCATGACATGCAATGACGATGGTGGTACATGGATCTTATCTGCATATATCTGGCATTTATGGCACTTCCGGGAATAACTGATACAATCTCCTTCCATCTTCAGCCAATAATATCCTGCCTTCATAATCTGCTTAGCAAGCATGTAACCATTAGCATGGGTGCCACATATCCCTTCATGGACTTCCTCTATGATTCTTCGAGCTTCGACAGACCCGACACATCCCAATAGGACTTGATCTTTCCCTTTCTTGTAGAGAATCTCGCTGTCTAGAACGAAACCCATTGCTACCCTTCTCAGAGTCCTCTTGTCATTTTCTGTTGCCTGTTCTAGATACTGTTGACTCTTGATATACTGCAAGATGTCGTTATACCAAGGGAGACCATCTGCTTCTTCTTTGATACTCAAACAGTGGGCATGAGACTCATATATGCTCATCTTGATCGGCACAACTTTCGCCCCTTCATTCACTTTAAACATTGATGACAAAGTAGCCAGAGCATCCGCCATCCAATTTTCTTCTTAGGGGAAGTAATTGAAACTTACTTCTTCAAACTCTTCCAATAAACTCAATATAAGTTCTTGGTATCTGATTAATTTTGTGTCTCAGGTTTCCCATTCTCCGCGCAATTGATATATCACTAAAGCCGAGTCTCCAAAAACCTCCAGTTTCTTGATCTTTCTGTCTACGGTAGCACGAAGGCCCATAGTACATGCCTCATATTCTGTAGTATTGTTTGTACAATAAAAATCTAATCTGGCAGTGAAAGGATAATAATCTTCTTCTGGAGATATGAGCACTTCACTTATTCCGTGCCCTATGGCATTAGATGCCCCATCAAAGTACATCTTCCATACTTTCTTCTTCAAGGGAACCTCATCCGCTTGCGAAACATACATCAAATCTTCATCTGGGAAATCAAAGTTCAACGGCTCATAATCTTCCACTGCCCGACTTGCTAAAAATTCAGCCACTGCACTGCCCTTGATAGCTTTCTGACTCACATTTACAATGTCGTATTCTGACAACAAAACCTGCCATCTTGCCGTCCTCCCTGACAAAGAAGGTGCTTCCAACATGTACTTGATTGGATCTAGCTTGGCGATCAACCACGTTGTGTGGTACAACATGTACTGTCGGAGTCTTCGAGCAGTCCAAGCTAAGGCACAGCACAACTTTTCTACCGACAAATATTTCAACTCATAATCTGTGAACTTCTTGCTGAGGTAGTAAACCGCCTATTCTTTCTTTCCAGTCTCATCAAGCTGCCCCAAAACACAACCCCTGGATCTTTCAAATACTAATAGATACAATATCATCGGTTTGTCCGGAGTCAGTTGCATTAATACTGGTGGATTTGATAGATAATGCTTAACCTTTTCAAAAGCAATCTGACACCCTTCATCCCACTCTCCTGGATCACGTTTTCGAAGTAACTTGAATATTGGATCACATTTATCGGTTAACTGAGAAATAAATCGAGCAATGTAATTCAATCTCCCCAGAAAACCTCTTACTTCTTTTTGAGTACGTGGAGGTGGCAAATTCTGGATGGCCTTCACTTTATCCAGATCAATCTCAATTCCCCTTTTGCTAACAACAAAACCCAACAATTTCCCCGAAGTGACTCCAAAAGTGCATTTTGCCGGGTAACTTGAGTTGAAACTTTCTTAGTCTTTCAAAGAGTTTCCTAAGATTTGCAATATGCTCCTCTTCTCCTTGTGACTTTGCAAGCATATCATCAACATAAACCTCAATTCCCCTATGCATCATGTCATGAAACAAGGTCACCATGGCTCTCTGATACGTTGCCCCAGCATTCTTCAACCTATATGGTATTACCTTGTAGAAGAATGTTCCCCATATTGTAACAAATGTGGTTTTCTCCATATCTTCCGGTGCCATCTTAATCTGGTTATATCCCGAGAATCCGTCCATGAAAGAAAACAAGAAACTCTTCGTCGTATTATCTACCAAAGTATCAATATGGGGTAAAGGGAAATTATCTTTGGGACTGGCTTTGTTCAAATCTCTGTAATCGACACACATACGCACCTTGCCATCCTTTTTTGGTACTGGAACAATGTTTGCCACCCATTCTGGATATTTTGCCACCTCTAAGAATCCAGCATCAAACTGCCTCTTCACCTCTTTTTTTACCTTTAATAGCATGTCCGGCCTCATTCTTCTCAACTTTTGCTGAATTGGCTTGCATTCTGGCCTTAAAGGGAGCTTATGAACCACAATGTCTGGATCCAAACCCGGCATGTCTTGGTATGACCATGCAAATACATCTACATATTCCCAGAGCAAGGCTATCAATTCACCCTTTATTGATGACAACAATGTAGTCCCGATTTTAACCTCTTTTATCTCCTCACTACTTCCCAAATTCAATAATTCCAATAGCTCCTCATGAGGAAGTACTTGTTTCTCTTCTTGTTCTATTTTTCTTAATAAGTCCGGAGGTAGATCATAATAATCAATATCTTCGTCGGCCTCAAAATCACCCGTGCAAAATGGATCTCTCAAAATCAATTTCAGAATTACTGATAGGAAGGTCCTCATATTACGCATCCGTACACCTGTAAATAGATGGGGAAGAAACAATATAGGAAAACATATATACAATCAAAGCAAAATAAATAGCATAAATGAAAGAATGTGGACACATCAATATTAAGGAAATGCACCATGTTTGTTATTTATTGGATGAAAACTTTTAGACAAAAGCCCATTACAAAAGAAATTCTTAATATTTTCGGGCAAAGATATTTAAGATTTGCTTAAAAGCATTACGTTGGAATAGACCTAAAAACTATGGGCAGCTCGGTTGCTCTCCAATTGGTTAGTCTATATCCTGGCGGACAAGGTCGCACCATCCAGTTAGCATTTTCACTTTCAATTCTTTCCTCCCTGGTCATGCAGATCTCCATATCATACATCTGTTCATCCCTATTCACCTGGAATCTCTCGAAGGCTTGCTCGACCATTACGAGTACATCATCAGAATTCTTTTCTCCGAACAGAGAACCAGTTGAGCGGAAGCTGTGAAAGATAGGTGGGAAAGTCATAGGCTCCCATTCAAATATCCATACCCACGAGATGGGCCATCCTCCTTTGTCGGTTCCTTTCAACTTGTTTCCTTTTCTCATGGGCCTTCAGAAGATACCCCAAGCCAAACCGGTCTTTCTTACCCATTACTTCCATTGCTCGGGCCATCCCCTGAAGATATTTTCGAGACCTTTTCTAGCCCTGCAACCTTTTCCCACGGTAGTTCTTACCCCCAGCCTTGTGTTCTTGGACAGCCTTGGTTTTGGAATTTTTTGCCCTTTAACGGCGAAAATCGTATTTACGAATTCCAAAGACCGAAAGGAACATATTACGGCATCTTTATTAGGTTCAACATAAGGAGATTCAGTAGATGTAGAGACTATTACGTTCTCTTCTCCTAATACAATGACCAAACGCCCCTCTATCAGAAATTTCAGCTTTTGGTGGAGAGATGAAGGTACAGCCCTTGCTGAATGTATCCACGGCCTTCCCAACAGGCAATTATAGGACGGGTTAATATCCATGACTTGAAAGTTCACTGTATAGGTGCATGGGCCTATCTCCAGAGGAACGTCAATAGTTCCCATTACATCTCTCCTGGTACCATCAAAGGCTCTGACCACCGTGCAGCATGGTAGCATATAAGAAACATCCACTGGCAATTTGGATAGGGTTGCTAAGGGCATCACATTTAATGAAGAACCATTATCCAAAAGGACCCTTGGTAATATGTGCCCCTTGCAAGTGGTAGTTATGTGATGAGTCTTTGTTGACCCAATACCATTGGGTGGTATTTCCTCATAACTGAAACATATATGGTCATCTGCCGCGATATTTCCCACCAGCCTATCTAATTTTTCTACCGATATATTGTTAGCCATATATGCCTGATTCAACACTCTCAACAAGGCATTTTTGTGTGGTTCCGAATTCAAAAGCAAAAATAAGATTGAAATTCTAGCTGGTTGCAGTTGCTCAACCACGCTATACTCACTATGCTTTATGAATTTTAAGAACTCGCGGGCTTCCTTCTCATTCACCGACTCTTTTATTCTGTTTATCGGGGTTGACCCCTTTCTATTTCTTTTGACAAATCCATCTCAATATGGATTAGTTCAGCTACTTTTTTCCCTTTGTCCATTCCTCTATCTTTTCATGTTAACCCATGTTCAACACCTTCAGGAACATAACACCTTCCACTTCGTGTTAAATGCCCCACACTTGTGATATCTTGCTGACTTAAAGACCCTGGCATAACCATGCTACAGTCGTATTTCCATGGTGTAGCTTTGTTTTCCTTGTACGAAAAGGAAACAGGCAAATCAATGATTAACTTAGGCGCACTTTCCTCAACGACTGGCATAACTTTCTCCTCTAGTTCATCATAATAGATGATCAAGGGTCTTTCTATCCCGTAGCCAACTGCATTTTCAATAACCTCTACTTCCTCCTCTGTCTTCTCGTAAAACTGGGCCTCCCCATCATCCATCATCTTTTGGACTTTAGCCAGAAAGTCCCCGCAGTCATGTATGATATGACCTCCACACTTAGGGAACCGGCACCAATTTTGCACCCTCTTTGCAACCATTTTAAAACTTTCTGCATCCCCTACCATTCCTGCCTTAACCATCTCGACCCATACTGTCAACATTGGAGTCTTGACTTCCCTGGCATCCCTTTTTACCCTTCTGACTTCCCCTGTCCATACTGCATTTACTCGATTCTCAGCATGATTTGGCAATGGGTTCCCCGCTACATTCGGCCCATTCTTTGCCCCAAACTTCACAACTCCGGCGTTGATCAGGCTTTGGACTTTATTTTTTAAGGCCAGACAATCTTCAGTTGGATATCCTTGAATTCCTGTATGGTACGCGCAGTTAGTGTTTGCATTGTACCACCTTGGATATGGCGATGTCAGAGGTTTGAGGTACACGGGTGCAACAAGTAGACCCTGCAACAGTTTGGGATATAGCTTACCATAGGTGGTAGAAATCGGATCAAATTGAGGTTTTTGATCATTCCTTGGTGAACGTTGGTCATTTTGCCCAACTCCCTGAGTGTTTGGGACAGTGTTTTGGGGAAGGTTTATCTGTGGGGATATGCCAGTTGGAAACGGCTGTTGTGGTATATTGGTATAAGGGAAGGGATTTTGGGTAAGGTGGTTCGCATTGGGGTAGTAAGGATTATACCCCGGGTAAGGTGCATAGGGTGTAAGAGGAGCATAAGATGTGGTAGGAGTATAGGGCCTTGGGGGTGTATGTCGTGTGGGAGGTGCATATGGGTATTGGTTGATACTAACTGCGTGGGTCTCCTCTTTCTTCCTGGCAGGGAATACCTTTTTCGAAGTAGAAAACTCTCCCCCTTCCATTTTCCTATTCTTAATGGCTAACTCTATCATCTTCCCAGATATTATCATGTCTGCAAAGTCCTTGGTGGCACTCCCACCAATTTATCATAATAGGGTGCTTTCAAGGTGTTGATGAAAATAACTGTAGTTTCTTTTCTAGTTAAAAGGGGTTGCACTTGTGTGGCCAGATCCCTCCATCTTTGCGAGTATTCTTTGAAACTCTCACTGGTCCTCTTTTCCATGTTCTGTAGCGACAGCCTATCAGGTACCATGTCAGACACATGGTTCTAATATTCCATGAAAGCCCTGGCTAAATCTGTCCATGAACGAATCATGGTACGACTCAGTTGATTGTACCATTGGGTTGCAGACCCTGTCAAGCTATCTTGGAAACAATGGATAAGCAGTTTATCATTATCATCGTGCCCCGTCATTCTTTTGCAGTACATGGTCAAATGTGCTGATGGGTTGGTAGTCACATTATATTTTTCAAAGTCTGGTACTTTGAACTTTGGGGGAATTACTAGATCGTGTACTAAGCTCTTCTCTTTGGCATCCAGACTGCCAAATAACTCCGCCACTTCAACGGCCCTCAGCTTCTCCTCCAGCAGTTGATATTTTTTCTGTGATTATGTCATTTCGACCCTCTTCAGCTCAGTCATCTTTGCTTTTTTCCTTTTCAGCTAGTTCCTCAAAGTCTGGAACGTTAACATCACTTGGGTCAGCTTCTATATTACCCTTTTCGTGAATATAGTTCTGTGTCTCAGCAGCTGGCTGGATATGAACATAGGAGGCTGCCCCAATTGGTAGCTCTTGGACCTTTTGCTGTATGTTTTTAGGTTGATCCTCTTCAATTACTACCCTTTTCCCGGTAATCTAATTCTCTCCCGGTCCTTTTTGTTTCATCATGGCACTCATCATTTCCATGAGTTTAGTCATCTGTTCTCGTGACTCCTCCTGAGATTTAGCTAACTTTTCCTGCAGTTCCCTTTGAGTTCTTTCCATTCTTTCAATTATACCAAGCTGATCGTTCTCCATAGCTCTGACTTAAGATCGAGTATTGTAAGGGTGTCAAAAATCCGATTCTTTCTGAGTGCGACCAATTGTACCTTTAGTTTTGAAAACCATGAATTAGAATTTATTGACACATATTTTTTTATGTTTTATAAAAAATGAATGAATGAATGACTAAATGTGAATGAATGAATCAAATAAAATGGATAAGTACATGACTACGAATATGAATACGAAAGAATAAATGAATGAACAAGCGAAATGAACAAATAAGTGTTTAAGTGTATGAATATGAATGAATGAACAAGTAAAAGGAATAAATAAGTGGTTAAGTGTATGAACATAAACGAATTTCAAAAATGAATGATTATAAATATGAGTAAATGTACAGATGAACAAACAAAATATATAAAATATGAATGCATTTGAATGTATTGGCCTCGGGATAATTTCAACCGAACGGTCTTTCATTAATTTCTTGGAACTAAATACATCACAGATAGAATAAAAAGATCATTGCCTAAGATAAGTCCGTAATTCGCCTTCCAAAGTGCTATTACAAAATTAGTCCTATAGTGATTTCCTCGGATCTTGGATTTTCTTTCACAGTCTTCTTTTGATTGCCCTGCTCTTCAATCTGACCCCTACTTTTTCACGGTCCTTTGACGCGTCAGCAGAAGCATCACCGTGTAAGCTTTCCTTAGCTTGCTTCTCTAGTTGATTGGCTCGGGCTTCCTCATGCTTCGCTCTCTCTTTCCAGTAGTTATTCTCCTTCTTGAGGTTTTTGACCTCATGCTCCCATTCCCGAAAGTCTTGAGAGTCCCCTCAAATCTGAGCTCGAAGCGGTACCTCTTATTCTCCAAATGTAATTCCTGAAGATCACCCTTAGCAGTGTCCCTTTCTCTCTTGATCTTTTCCTTTTCTCTTTCTCGAGCTGATTCCCTATTTTTCGTGTCCTCAAGCTCTTTTTGTAGTCGGGAAATCTCCTCGCTCATCTGGGCCTTTTCTTTTTCAAATTTTGCCCTTGCGATTTCTAACTCTGATAGCATTTCCCTCGGTGGCGGATTCATGAATTGGACCTCTTCCCCATCGGATGTCAATAGCCTATCATTAACCCTTAATTCCCTCCATACCAGGTAATCAGGTGTGACGATGTCGGCATATCTGGCCATTTTTATCAGGTGAGTTTTTTTCCATGCTTCAATCACTGCCCGTACCTATTCAAGAATATCCGTCTTCTCTATAAGTGAACTCTGATGATCCTAGATTATGAGTCACGGGTGTGAATTACCGAGACTCAACTTGTCTTTGCACCAATAGAGGTGCATAACTCACAGACCCCAAAATTTCGAGTAGTGGAACTCCCGAGTTGTCCCACATTTATACATAATCGGCATAGGAACCATCCATGGAGCTCTCTAAGTTGTCCCAAGTTGTCACCATCTCCCCTTTTAGATTCCGGAACATGTTGACCCATTTCTCTTCACCCCGTCTTCAGGCCAATCATTTTGAAGGAATTCCCTAATCGAAACTAAAGACTTCATGTACGGTTTGAAGGAAACCTTTTTTATCTTCCAAAAGTGACTTTGAATCCAAATATAAAGGAGTTGTACACACCCCTTGATTCTCCCTTGTCCTTCCCTTTTACAAAAATTCAAAGATCGGATAGTTTCAGCTAGGATGGCCGGAGATGGGTTGATCTCTGTTCCAACTTTTCAAAGAAATCAAACACGGCAATATCCACATGACCCAATATCTTCGGGAATATAATTAATCCGTAAATGGCTAGAGCAAAGATGTCCCTGGCTTTTTCTTTGTCGGAACAACCCAATATCAACTGTCGGAGAGTTTCCCACGGAATGCATCCATTTTTCTGCTTTCTATCCACATGACTCTCAACCCATGTTGTATCCATTCCTGTAATCCTAGCCACTTTCCTCTTAAAACCTGAAGGTTTCACTTCCTTCAAATATACCCGATCAGGATTAGGACATTCAATACCTAACAGTGCTGAATATTCTTCAATCAGTGGGGTCAAAACTAAAACATCTATAAGCAGGATTCCAAAACAGTACCATAGCCTGAATCAACCCACTATTGACCCGAATCGGAATTAAGAGCGCTATATCTCCATATTTTTGAGTGAAGGCTTCTTTCTCTGATACATTCCACTGATTCCAAATGTCGACTAACCCTCGAAGATTATTCTGTCTAGAATCCACTTTGACCCTTTTCGGCAATACTGACACATAATCTTTCTTCAGGCAATCACCATTCTCCCTCTGATCTTTTTCCGACTGTGCCCTGACTACTGCATGATCTTCTATCACTGAAATAACCTGACACTCCATGAAATTCTTTTGGGTTGATGACTATCCCGGGGCCAATAAACTTCAAGTGTACGATGATGTCTATGATGCATGTCAAAGAAAAGAAAACAGAAAGAAATAGATTAGTAAAGAAATGAATTCACCAATATAACATAAATAACAACATGTTTTTCAAAAAAATGTCCCGAAAATTTTAAGAGAGCTTTGGCATTATGACACCTTTGGGACAAAATAATAAATTTATTATGAGCGATATAATGTTCGTTCATCATCACCCAATTTGTAAAATCTAACATATAGAAAGATGGTAAAAGGTTGGAAATGTTCCTCCATCTTAAACTTCGGGTATCTAACAAAAATCCGGCATGGCTTCGTCTAGGTTCACTATATGAAGGTGAATCGGTTCTAAGGCCCCGAATTGTTCCTCACTGTCGCCTATGAAGGCTAGTAAGGCACCCCGATAAAAGCGGGTTCAATTCGTTAGAGTATATTTTTCTATGCCCGTACGGAGGATTATCACGAAGGCATTAGGTACTTTATACTCTGAAAGTGTTTCACTAGCCCATACGGAGGATAATCACGAAGGCGTAGTTACTTTACTCCCACTTAAAAAGACAAAACTCGGGTAGAGAGTTCATGTTATGCAAATGCAAATATAGTGTGTGCGGAGAAACAAAGCAAACCTATCACCACCTATTCTACACCCCTTATTCTAAATACCCCCCTAAAATCAAACAATTTAAAGCATCAGTCAAGCAAACATATAAATATACACAATAAGATAACCAGAGAACAAATAATAATATGCATGCATATGAAGATGGACATATTTAAAACATTTTATTATTCTCAAAATTCTCTTTATTATTTTAAAAATATGGGAATTAAAATTAAATACCAATTAAACCAACAAAACTGAGACTTAGATAACACACGACTAATTATAGGCCTGACTCTCTAAAAAATATCCCCAGCGAAGTCGCCAAGCTGTCGATACGTGATCCCGAATCACGGGGACCCATTCGAGTGAAAGGAACACAGAAGCAGAGGAAAAGACGACTTAACTCTTCTAGATTGAAATAAAATAAACGATCGAGGGTATGAAAACGACCTCGGAAAAAGACATGGAGTCGCCACCAATGTTTTTTAGCTAGGTGTGATCGGCCACCTACTAAAACCAGTTTTATAAAATATTTTAAAATTAATTAAAACATTTTTAAAACCAATTTCAAGTCTGCGTTAAAAACCAGAGAGAATCGAAGAATCGGGTTCGGGACTCGGTTACGTGCGGGGAAGGATTAGCACCCCTACAAACGATACCTTATTAATCATGTGTTATCTCAAGTCTCGGTAAAAAATTGGTTTTTGATTTAGTATTTCAAGTTAATTCCCAATTTTAAGAAAAATAATTCCTTTTTTTTTTAAAATGATCCGGAATTTATTAACTCAAAATTTTCCTATATTCCCCGACAAAATCGGTAAAATATAAAAAAAATTATTCATTTGGAAAACTTTTCGAATCATTCTCGTTTTTTGAAAGAAAGATATTCCTTTATTAATGATAATTGATGATATTCCCTCCAGCAAACCCGATAGAGAACTCATGAATTATTTTAACTCAGGAATATCTTTATTTTTATTGAAAATCATTATCTTGTTCAAAACATTTAAAACATATGAACATGAATATGTGTGACATAGTAAAGATGATATAATAAAGTCTAGATATTATAATGCAACCTAAATGAGATGATATAACTTAGATGGCATAGCATATTCTAAATGAAGTGAAATATCCTAAGTAACATGATATATTCTAAATGAAATAAAATGAATTAAATGACATGGCAAATGTAAATAATATGGCATATTTTGAATGACATGGCATATTCTAAATAATATAATCTAAATGACATGGAATATAATCTAAGTGACATGAAATGACATGAAACATAAAATAATGCTATCATGAAATATGCATGAAAATAAAATAAAATAAAAATGCATGAACATAGTATATGCTAGATAATGTGACAAAAATAAATGACTAAATAAAAAATATAGGATAGGATAGCATAAAATATTCAAAAAATCATATAACAAACAATAACCATCATAAAAAGTGAATCGAAATGATAATAATACCATAGAAAAATATCATAGAAAAAATCACATATTAAATAAAATGCATGAACATGGAAAATGCAATGCATGAAAATGTATTTTTTTCCTCTAAATAAAGAAATCCGTATATCTAAAAAGATATCTGGCTACCTTAGGAAAATATGTCAAATTAGATTTTCTAAAAACAAAACTTTGTGATTGTTTGAAAACTATTTTGAAGAAAAACTTGAATGAAGATTAAAACCCCTACCAAACCCTTTTAAAACGGCTCTAATTTCCTAAGTTTAAAATCCTGGACTTGACCACCCTTAACCCGGGATTTATAAAATCATTTTTAAAGTTTAAAAAGGCTTAGAAACTATCCTAAGACAGTAGCTAAAGCTTCTAACCAACCCCCTCTAAATGCCTTAGCCAAATTCAACCATTGTTTTTCTTCTGAATTCAAATCTGCCTCTATTGTCCGATTTTGACACACGGTTTTTTAGCCTATTTTTAAAAATTCAAAAACATCTAAAAAAATACTTGAGACTCAGAACATGTAAAACTACATGAGAAAAGTTGGCTTAATTTTATAATTAAATATGACTGCCCAAAAAATCGAGAAAGTACGAGTACTGGGTGAAAAACTATTTTGCCAAAACACATTTTTTTGCCTTTGATAAAATCATTTAAAAATCAAAGTAAAATTGTTGGAGATCATCCTAAAGACCTACAAATAGTAACTAAAACATTTAAAAACCTTGGACAAAAATTGGCTAAGTAAAAAAAATCACAAAGGTAAAATAATCAACTTGACAACCCTTTAATTTTCCACAAGTATGCTCAAGTGAGCATGACTTTGAGCCATTGATTGGCCTAATTCATAAATTATGTGGCAATGACATGGAATGCATGAACATACAGCAAATGAAATGTATGAAATGCATGGTCTAAAGCCTAAATGGTAAAGGAAATGCATGACAATTCAAAATAACCTAAATGACTAGCATAAGTTTGCATGGCAATAAATGCTATCCTGACTCAATATGCATGTAATGCTTGATAATGTAAATATGACTTGGACCTAATATGTTATGAATATGCATGAAAATGCTAATGTAACCTAACACCTAATGCATGGCAATACCAATATGATTTAAGACCCAATATGCATGGCAATATCAACATGGCCTATACATAAAATATAATGAACATGCATAGCAATACTATGAACATACAATGACAAATGAAACTAATGTCAATGCAGGAAAAAACAGCAACTAATACACAATTTCAAGATATGATGATGCAAAGCATGTTACCTAAACAAAATGCAAATGCATGACAAGGCAAGGGATGCATGAAGAGGCCGAATGTGGTTACATGATGCTCTAATGCAATCCTATCTAGTAAATGACACAAGTACATGACAAATCATATCAAGATGCATAATGTCATGACATTTTCACAAGCATATGACATACTAAAATCAAAATGCACAAGCTCATGGCATGGAGATGCAAACAAGTCAAGAAGTAAGATGAAAATACACATGTAAGGCATACTAAATGGAATAGCCGAATGGTCATATACCCCAAATGATGGCCTTTTATCATAGCATTTTCACAAGCATATGGCATACTAAAATCAAAATATACAAGCTCATGGCATGGAGATTCAAACAAGTCAAGAAGCAAGATGAAAAAGCACATACAAGGCATACTCAATATCAAGATATGCTAACTCATGGCATGGAGATGCAAACAAGCCAAGAAGCAAGATGAAAATGCACATGCAAGGCATACTAACATGGAGTAGCCGAATGGCCATATGCCAAAATATGAAAAATGCAAACATGTTTATAATATAAGACATGATACATGAAAAAAATGCACAATATGAGCATATGACACAATGGCCGAATCTTCAAGGAAACAATATCAAGCATGGAATTGAAATATAAAAACAAATATAACATAGAAAATAATGTAAAGAACATATAAAAATTAAACATAGACATGCAAAGCAAATAACAAGCAAAACTAGTAAATAAAACAAGGAAAGTTAAGCTCCATGGTTGGTATCTAATGCGCATAGCCTCTCACCTAACCATAACCACTCGGTCTTCCCAAGATCATGAAGCCTTTCCATTTCAAAAAAATAGAAAATAAACCATGTTAAACAATAAAATTAAGGTGAGCTTCATGGTAGGTAAAAATGGGCATAACCTCTCCCCTAACCATGGTCACTTGGTCTTGCCAAGATCATGTAGCCATTTCAACCTTTTTGCTTCATCTTTTTGTAAAAAACCAGAATCTAAAATACTCTAAAAACCATCTAAAAATCATTTTCCACAACAACATGCAAGGAAGAAAGAAAAAGAAAACCAAGGCAAGCCAACATGCCATATTCAGCCAAGCATAAAACCATGTAAAAAACAAATAGTTTTCCACCATTTGATGAAGAAGAAGAGATGAAAACTTAAGTAAACATTAAAAAACTTTATTTCTATGAAAAATGTAGTAGGAAAACAAGATAGAAAATCAAGAAAACACCATGGAAAACAAGAAGAAAGCTATGCTAGAGCTTAGTAGAGATGACTACCTTCAAGCTCTCTATTGAAAACCTTTTTTTTCTTTCTTTCAAAACCTTTTTCTTTGCTAAATTAGCTACTGACTTCAGCCAATAAACATATGAAAAAAATCAAATCACCCCCCTCTAATGGCTTGGCCAACTGGCCCTCTCACGTTTAGATGAAAATTGCACTTTTTCTCCTCTAGTCTAAGCCCTAGGATTAAGGTATTTTGATGACAACATAAAAATGTCATCTTGCCAATTGATAGCAGCCCTTAAGATGTGTACTCAGCCCTTGTAGTAACCTCAGCCCTTAGATGCAAAAGAGGACCAATCCCATGCACTCCCTTGCTTGCCCCTTTGAGTGCCTACCCTTGGATGAGTTGTGCTCTTCCATTCTTGGTCATTGGATGAGGACAACATAAAAATGACATCTTGTACATTAAATCCAGCCCTCAACATGTGTACTCATCCCTTGTAGATGGCCTAAGCCATTGGATGAAAAGAGACAATCCCATGCACTCACTTGCTTGACCGAATGGATTCTCACCCTTGGATGAATTGTGCTCATCTTTTTTCTTCCATTCTTGGCCATTAGATGAGGTTCTTTCATGACAAATAAAAATTTCATCTTGGCATTTAAACTTTGCTATTGGATGGTGCATTCAACTTACCTACAAGGCACCTAAGCCATTGGATAAAGGGGGGCCATTTGCAAGG
The DNA here is from genome assembly GCA_030761205.1 of Fremontodendron californicum. NCBI lineage: Eukaryota > Viridiplantae > Streptophyta > Magnoliopsida > Malvales > Malvaceae > Fremontodendron > Fremontodendron californicum. The sequence continues at coordinate 13,892,421 of JAULJL010000023.1, forward strand.
TGTTAGTGGTAGCATGTGGCTTGATAGTGACTAAGGAATTAAATTGTTCAAGCTTCCTTCTTCTCCTCTATGCTAGCTGACCAAGGGAAGAAAAATCCTAGCAATTCCTTCTTCTTTCATATTTTTTTTAATTACAAATTTGCCTTTTTTGGTTTCTTCGATGAAATGACCTTTTTGCCCCCCGAACCTAAATGAATAGCAAATGGACTCCAAATTCAAATTTTCTTTTTTCAATACTTCCAAAATAATAAAAACAAATTAATTCTGGAAGTTTTCAAAATTTTCCAAGTCCATTTGCTATTTATTTCGGATTTATTTCTGAAATTGCCCCTTTTATACACTCGAACCTTACCATTTTTAAACGAGATCTGAATCCCTCACCAATCTTTTCCAAATAATTAGAAAATGTGATCTGAAAGTTTTCATAATTTTTGGAGCTCATTTGCTATTTTTTTGGGATTTATCTGCTTGAATTACTACATAGGGCACCCGGATTTGCCCATTTTGCAAACGAACTCCGAATCAAGATTTTATTTCTCCAATATCTTCCAAATAATTTAAAAATGAGATTTGCAAATTTTCAGAATATTTGGAGTTCATTTGCTATTTTTTCGAGATTTATCTGCTTGAATTACTACATAGGGGACCCGATATTTGGCCATTTTGCAAACGAACTCCGAATCAATATTTTCTTTTGCCAATCTTTTCGAAATGATTTAAGAATGAGATTTGCAAATTTTCAGAATTTTTGGAGTTCATTTGCTATTTTTTCCAAAATTTCCAATTTTGCCTTTTTGCCTTTGAAACCCGATTTTGCTCAAAACAAGTTCGATTTTTAGATTTTCTTCAAACTGAGCGTTGGGCTATCCTTGTTTAATTAATCCTCATCAATTAGGGGCTTTAGTCCTACTGAATCAGACCATTTCTGTATTTCTTCCAAATTCTACCGAAATCCACCAAAAAACCCTAATTCTCAGTTTTCTTTCGAATTGACTTTTCTATCAGTTTTTCGTCCAAGTGGCTTCTCCATTACCCGTAGTCCGTACTTATCTTTCATTTGGAACCTTCAATTCCAACCAATTTGATCATTTAAGCACTTTTCCCCAAATTTCCCGAACTAGGGTTTCCTTTCTACTGAATTTTCTTAACCCAACTTTCGAACTCCATATCTTTCAATGTAAACCTCAGATTATCAGAATTATTTCACCGTTTTTCAACTGAACCTCAAATCTTGATTTTGAAAATGGGTTGACTTTTTTAGTAGTTGACTTTTTTAAGGTTGACTTTTCTGGAGTTGATTTTTTTTTGGGGTTGACATTTTTGAGTTTGACTTTTTCTATCTGCTTTCTTAGACTAAGCCTCGGAGTATCACCTGCAGGATGAGAAAAGCCTTTTAGCATTCTGAAACATCAATTTAGGAAGAAAACGTACCTGATTTAGGGGTCCAGACAAAATTAGGTGTCTACACTATGTTGATGTAAAAGAAATGAAATAACAGAAAAAACAATAGAAATAGGAGATCGCCAACAGGGCCAAAGCTAGTTTCAAAAGTCCAGGCAAGATGACAAATGAAATATGCCAAGATATGAGCCTCGCCCATAAAGGCGATCTCGCTCACCCAGGAGATCTCTAGCTCGCCAGACTGAGTATCAAGGTAGGAAGAAAGATGAAACCTCTTACTCGAAATTTGATAGCTACACATCCCTGAATGCATCAACGACTTACACCTTGAATGTTGTGGCCCCCTAGGGGCTTTTAAAGACAACACGCCCGATTAAGAGTAACCAAGCTCGCCAGTACTTTAAGGAACAATATCAATTTCATGCAGACATGGGGCATAACACAGAGGATTGTGTGTGCTTGAAAGATGCTATTGAGAGCACCATATGGTGGGGCCAAATGAAATAGTTTGTTAAGAAGGATAATCGAGAAAAAGAACGCCCGCCATAGCCAGCCAAAACAAGTATTGAAATAAATCTATGGTTGATGGTAAAAGACCTATTCAAGGTGTTATTAATGTGATTGTGGGGGCAACTAAAGATTGGGCAATTAGCAGGTCCAAGAGAAGGTCACACATGTGGAACGTGATGACAGTCGATACAGCTTCTAAACGGCCTAAGCAGTATCAATACTGGAGGATTGATCTCACGAATAACAATAATGATATACTAGTGGACAACGAGAATGATCTTATTGTCATTTCTGCCACCATCGGGAAGTTTAAAGTCAAATGTATTCTAGTGAACAGTGTCAGTGTTGTTGAAATCATACAATATGAAGCCTTCAAACAAATGGGGATTTAAAGCTAGCTAGCCCAATCTATGGTTTCGTCAATCAGCCAATAGATGTAAAAGGCTCCATTATGCTCCCTGTGAGAATAGGAAATGGCGACCACACTCTAACGTGATGATTGAGTTTCTGGTCGTGGATCAGCCATCAACCTATAATGTTATATTTGGTCGCCCTATGATGAAGAAGACAAAAAATGGTTTCAACTATCTACTGTCTAACAGTGAAATTTCCCCCTTTTAACGTCATTGGTTGCATGAAGACTGATCAAGCGATAGCTCGCCAATGCCATATTATTTCCATTTAGTTGACTAAGAAGGCGCAAAGTGAAGTTGCACAAACCAGTCAGACAGAAGTTGAGGACTCAGAGCCTCAAGGCAATCAGGTGATACTCAGTTGAATTTGATTAACAAAAGCATGCTAACTTTGGAAAGTTTAGATAATAGTAAGAAATCAAATCAATATAAAGAAAAATCAGCAGAGCAAACAATTCCAATTCTTTTATATTCTAGTGACCCTAGCATATCTACTCAGATTGGCTCTTCATTGGATCCCAATGAAAGGCAGCATTTGGTATGAATATTACAAGGCAATGCTGATGTTTTTGTGTGGTTAGTGGAGGACATGCCAGGGATTGATGCAAACTTTATTAGGTACTTCTTGAATGTCGACCCGAGAGCAAAGCTAATTAAGCAGGAAAATAGGCGATTTACACCTCAAAGGATCTAAGCGAATAGAGAAAAGTGGAAAAGCTCCTGACTACATGATATATATAAGCAAAGTGAGATACCCGAATTGGCTCACCAATGTTGCAATGGTAAAGAAAACTAATGGGAAAATGGTGAATGTGTGCCGACTTCACCAACTTGAATAAAGCTTGCCCCAAAAACAACTTCCCCTTGCCTTTTATCGACAAATTGATAGACTCATCAACTAGGCATAAGTATTTAAACTTTATGGATGCCTCCTCAGGCTATAATCAGATTAAGCTCAACCCAGCTGATCAAGTTAAAACAGCCTTTATCACTAAAGATGGCCTCTTCTGTTACAAGGTCTTGTCATTTGGGCTGAAGAATAAAGAGACGACCTATCAGAGATTAGTGAATAAGATTTTCAAAGATCTGATTGGCCGAACGATGGAGGTATATGTAGACGATATGCTGGTAAAGAGCTCCTATATGGAACAACATACTACTGATCTCATCGAAGTTTTTAGTTGCTGAGGTAGTACAAGATGAGGCTGAATCCAGCTTTGTGTGCGTTCTGCGCTGGGGTAGGAAAATTCTTGGGTTTTATGGTTTCCAATAGAGGGATAGAGGCCAATCTAAAGAAGATTCAAGCGATTTAGACATGTCTCCCCAAGGACCACGAAGGAATGCAACGGATGATGGCAAGAATATTGGCCTTGAACATATTTGTCTCGAAGCATGCTGATAAGTGCCTACCGTTCTTTAAATTCCTTTGAAGCGCTACCAAATATAAATGGAATGACAGTTTCCAGAAGAATTTTGAAGAGCTGAAACAGTATATTTGTTCCCTGCCTTTACCCCATGCCTGACGACTTCCTGTAAGTATACCTTGCCATGTCTAATGAAACGGTTGTAGCGGTTTTGGTCAAAGAGGATACACCTCGTAAAGTGCTAGTCCACTACATTGGCCAAACTTTACAGAATGGGGGAGGTGAACTATACATGATTGGATAAAATAACACCTGCCTTGGTCATAGCAGCGAAACGATTGCGTCAGTACTTTCATGCCCACCCAATCACAGTATTAACAGATTAACCATTATGAGAAGTGTTGTAGAAAGTGATACATCATGAAGAATGGAGAAGTGGAGCATTGAACTCAGCGAGTTTGGTGTCGATTACAAATCAAGGAAAGCAATCAAGGCTCATATTTTAGCAGATTTTCTAGCTAAATGCTCTTTCACGCCAGAAGTTATAGCTCCAGTGGTATATTTCAAAGAGCCTATAGCATCCCCTCAAGGAATAGAATTAAGAGCCCTTTTCGCCAGAAGAAAGGTTGACAAAGAGACTTCATGTACCGACCCCCCTGCCAGCCCAATCTTTGATGTTTTATGTAGATGGATCCTCTAGGAAATAAGGATCAGGAATTGGAATACTACTTATTGACCCAGAGGGAAATGAGTGGCAGTATGGGTTATCGTTTGGATTTTCAGTAAAGAAGAAAGATCTTGTTAGACTTTGTCCTCGTCTCGAGCTAAGAAAAGAAGCAGCAAGCGCTTTGCATTTCTTTTGAGGATAATTGGATGACCCTTATTATCTTGTATTTATGAGATGGCAGCTCGTAGTTCGATCCAAGAAAGCAATCAAATCTCATATTGCAAGTTGCAAGATATGTGCTTATTGTCGAAATCCTATATAAGAAGGTATTCACCCTTTATTTCTTTAAGTGCCTCACCCCAGAAGAAGCCGACTATGTCCTCAGGGAAATCCATGAAGAAGTGTGTGGGATCACATAGGAGGGCAAAAGATTTGGCACAAAAGGCATTAAGACATGGATGTTACTAGCCTACAATGAAGAAAGATGCCACATAAATGGTCAAGAAGTGCTACAAATGCCAGAATTTTTCCATAATATCTAGACATCTTGCAGAAGCTCTCAATCAACTGTTCAGCCCGTGGCCCTTTGTTATGTGGGGCATTTATATCCATGGATCTTTCCCCATTACGGTTGCCCAAAAGAAATTCTTGATAGTAGGTTATAATAACTTCACCAAATGGGTCGAGGCTGAACCAATGGCGACTATCACAGAAAGGGTTGCAGAGAACTTTGTGTGAAAATTCATAGTCTAAAGGTATGGGATTCCAAAGTGATAGTAGTAGATAATGGTTTTCAGTTTTAGGCAAACAAATTGAAGAAGTTCTACGGCAATTTCAGGGTCGCCCTTATTAACAGTTCTGTAGCTCATCTGCAAACCAATGGCCAAGTGGAGTCGATGAATAAGAGGATCCTCCAGGGCCTGAAGAAGAAACTTGATGATGCCAAAAGAGCATGGATAGAGGAAACTCTTGGAATTTTTTAGGCAATCAAAACAACCTCACACTCAGCAATTGGCAAAACGCTATTCGACTTGACATTTGTTACTGAAGCGATCATTCCAGTAGAAATCAGTGTTAACACATTGAGGACTGCTTAACTTGATCAGCAGTTGAATGAGGAAGCATTGAGGGCCAATCTAGATCTTCTTGAAGAAACAAAGGCAACAGCAAGGGGGCAAAAGGTCGCCAAGTATTACAATTCAAAACTAAAAGAGAGATAGTTTGAAGTTAGCGACTTGGTTCTAAGAAGCTATGAAACAAGTAGACAGGCAGGCGAGTAGAGAAAGTCTGTACCAAACTGGGAAGGCCCCTATAGAATAGCAAATAATATAGGTTTTGGGGCTTAACCTCTGGAATATCTAAACCGCAATCACATTCCATGCACCTGAATGCCATCTACTGGAAGAAATATTTCACTTGATGTAAGCATTGTATATATTTACATGTTCAAATATAATGCCATATAAACTACGCATTTTTAGGAATTTCTTCAGAACTCACAAATATTTCAAGCTTTTTTCTCTTCCATGTGTTAGCGCACACGCGCTCGCCTTGCGGCACCATGTAACATGCTCAATAGCCTATTCAAGTTCTTCCATGCGTTAACGAATGCGTGCTCACCCTACGAATTGTGTAACACGCTCAACAGCCTCTTCATTCTCTTCCATACATTAGCGAACGCGTGCTCTCCCCACGACACCATGTAACACGCTTAAAAACCTCTTCATAATCTTCCATGTATTAGGGCATGCATGCTCGCCCTACGACACTGAGCAACCTGCTCAACAACCTCTTCAAGCTCTTCCACGACTTGGACATTAACTTAACTAGACACAACACTCAAAATTACAAAGGAATCAATCTCGCCAACATATCTTTGCTAATGGAGTACAAATCCTTTAGAATTAGTATTCAAATCATCAAAGAAAAGGAACTTGCCAAGTACATAATGATTCATTAAAATTCCTAGCTCAATATGTCGTTATAGTCTAGTTCGCCAAACCGCTATAGTTTTGCTGATTAAAAACTTTTAAGCCATCCAGTTCGCCAAACCAATCATGAAGCCATTAAAAGCAACTAAACAGTTTGCAAGCATGATTTTGTACATCAAATCTCAGCTCACTAGCTTTTTTAAGTTTTGGTGAATCAATTTTTCAAGTAATCGAGCTCACCGATATATTACCATCCTTACTGAAACAGAACTCGCCAACTATGACTTAGTTACACTTGTAAGTGTTTCTTAAAGATTATATATCATTTAAATTATGAGAATTTCTTAATCTGAATAATTACATTGCTTAGATTACTTGGAGTACTTAAGCAAATTATTAAATTGTAGATTCAGATTAAGTCTTCAATTGCTTATGTGATTAACCTGATTAAATGGTCCTTTATAAATATATATATATATATATATATATATTAACAAATCCATGAAGGCGAGTCATACTTAGAAATAGCATACATTCATGCAAGAATTAGACAAAAAATAAATAACTCAACAACAATATACAAAAAAAAACTACATCTTTATTAATGAATAAAAATTAGTCTATATTTATAAGGTCTTATACTACGGGATCCCTAAGCATAATTATTAAATCATTATTATCATAATTACCACCAACATCCTAGTGGTCTTCGACTTGTGGAGCCCCAACACAGTTTACCTCCATAGGCACAGCAACTTCTTCCCTTGCAATAGGATCAACAATGATCTCTCAACCAACTTAACCAACGTCAAGCAAGGCAGATTCAGCTGGGAAATGATCAGCATGAATCTAAGATTTAGCAGGAGTTTGTGACACAGAGGATGACCCCCCTATACCTCAAACTTGCCTTAAACTCTGCAAAGCGCTGGATCTGGACAATAGGGTTCAAACCCTCAGGAACAACTGACAAAGAAGCAAATTCTAAGGACCTAAATGTTGGGATTCGACCTCATGCTCAAACATTAATCGAATTAAAGAAGAACATGAACGCAGCGGAATAATAACCAAAGAATTAGTCGAATCTTCCATGATCATACTTGTAAAATTTTAAAGCGATCTTGTAATTATAAAGAATACATCTGATTAAGATTCATACCTCAAAATCTAGTAATCATGAGTTTACAAACAGCCAACTTAATCTTGAACACCAAGCAGTCAATCCGAGACTTCAAGCCACACAAGTGTCTGGCCTTTAACGGTGATCTACACAAGATGATAAAGAGAACCTTCATAAGGTAGGAATGGAGTCCTGTGAAAACCATGCTAGTGGTTTAGGTTTCGAAAAACCTCTCCCATCTAAACATCTCATGGCCAAATGCTTCATTAGGCATAAAGAAGAAGAAAACGTTTTTCTTCCTTCTTCGAGTTTGGTGTGCCAACCACAAGGATTATATTCATATTCTTTCTTCTTCACTCTAAGCCTTTTGCTCTCTTGAGAGAAACATTTTCTCGCATAGCAATCCATGAAAAGGCCAGGAGAAAGAAATAAATCAAGAAGAATACAACAAAAACCACTAAGCACATCACATGTGCGGCTAGGCCACATCACATGTGCGGCTAGGCCATTAGGGAGATCGGACGCAACATGTTTCTTTATATAGGGGGCGACAACACTCCAAGGTTTGACTAAGGGCTATAACATAACTCTTATGTATTTGCTCTTAAGTCCTTCCACTTAATTAAACTATTTAATTAAGTCCTTATTGATTAAATTCTCAATTTAATCAATTAGGCTCATTCCAATTTAATCTCTTAATTCACCTTTCTGTGTGTGGCCCATTAGACTTCCAATATGTTGGCAATAAATATAAATTAACCTAATTAATTTATACTCATAGATCAAGAGCGGACTCTAGCAAGCCATCATGACCACCCAAATACTGGAGAGTCAAGTTAGTCTTGACATAACCTTTCCTGTTCAATCTATCAGTTTAATTCGATCCTTTCACCAAATATCCCGAAAATAGCATGAGCATGGTGAAGTGTCTACTCATGTTCAATCCGTATTAGTTATTGCAGCTATTAGTTAACTTTGTGAACTTGGAGAAACTATTTCTCCTAAATTCATCATACTCTGGCCAGAGATTCCATCAAGTTAACTTAAGCCAATAACAGATGAGATATGTCTCCGATGTCACTTGGAGCTGTGAATCCTCTCTTGATCACTCATCCATCTTCATATGCTTCATGTCATACCCAAAATCACCCTACCATAAGCATCGCTCTTTGGGACCCGTTCGTGATGAAATCAAAGCATGACAATTCACATACAAGATAACCTGGTTTCACAAGTGAGAGGACTACTTACACGACTGACATATGAGAACGATTCTATAGACACTTGAGTGACAATATCAATAGAGTTCTCACAGCGGGCCATGTTCAATGAACTTGTTCAATAGACAAGCACCAACATGCTATCCTAAAGTATCCCTTATACTTCAACACGTGAGATCAGTTGCTTATTAAGTAAGTAGGCTTAACATGTACTAGTCTTTGAGCATTGCCAATGCCCCGTCTTGGCAATACGATGACCTGGAACCATTTTAGGAACATGGCTTTGATGCATAAGGATCTCACAATTATAAATAATTCATTTGCAAGGCCTTTATGTTCCATGGGCTTCATCCGATTAGTACTTAATAACTCTTTATCATTGTACTAACATGAAGGAAAACCTTATATCACTAAGATATAGTGATGGGTTTGCATTATTGGTAGTTTATGCCTTACCAAACCGATTGGATCTAAGGCATATACCAACAATCTACCACTTGCACTAAGCCAATTGCTAACGCATCCAATGCCGAACTCTTTCGATTAGCAATTGTGTCTCTACTAGGACATAACTTCAGTACATTATTGTGAGAATATGCTTTGGTCATATACTTTTGATAATCTCCATTACCATACTCACAATACTCATCCAGATCACAATGAAACCCGATTCCTTATGGCTCATGTTGTTATTTTAACAACTAGGAATCTTTTAATTAGCCCAATGAGCTATCGATACAAATACACCTTTTTGCAACCTTAAACAAAAGGTTTGTATTCTGACTTAGAATATAAATAATTCAGTTCTCTCTGATTTGGAACGTTTCCAAATGACTGAATTTAAATACATCATAGCATTAAGTCACTTGTTGGATTTTCTCTATGTTAAACTTATTTAACATTTAATCAAATCATCTATTGCTAAATCTATTAGATCTTAGCATAACTGCCGATTTACCTTTTAATTATCAATGTATCTAATATACATTGTTTGATGAGTAATCTATATTACTCCCACTAACCCTTAGGTGTGCACATAAGATATCTTATCCTTTTGATAAATTCAACTCTTGAATGTCACTATCAAAACTGGATATCTCAATCCATTTTCTAACAATGTTCTATTAAGTAGACTCATTTCTTATGAGTTATGCATCACAATGCATCCTACTTAATCATTATGTTTAGTAGACTCATCACTTATGAGTAATGCATCATGATGCATCCTACTAAATCTTTGTGCCTTTATGCATCCTATGCATATTAATGATTTCAACTTATGACTTTTAACTATTAAACTGTCATAAAACTCCCACTGTTTCCTACTTGTGTAACTTATTTACTTTCCTTTGGGATGTGAATGCAAAAATCTTTTGAATGCACATTTGTAATCATAAAATTAAACATCTCATACCTCATATGAATGTTTGTTTTATAAATACAATTCGAAATCCTTTCTAGGTTAGTGTTTCGGCAATCTTGGCTATTTGGAGCATCATGGACTTACTATGTCATTACATAGTGACGTCCATCCAATTCATCTTTTATGAATTTTATTAGATAATCAATCAATTTAGTTTCAAGCCATTCTTCATTTAGATCATATCTTAATAAGAATGCTCTTTAACTAAATTAGTTTCATAATCTCATTATGAAATTCCTTGAGCCAAAGCACATCTAATTGTCAAGTTTTGTATAAGATTTCCTTTGATTCATAATCAAAGAAACTATTAGTATCTATATACTTTAATCTTATACTTTTGACTTGAACAACCTTTGATTATCTTTTATGCAAGTTTCTAGTTTTTATGAGTGTAATAAGACCAAGATATAGAACAAATTCCATATGACCTTTCAGTTCATTCTAGGATGAATGGCAAAGCATCTAATGCTAGCATAACTGAAATGTCAATGATAATGTTTCTAAAACATTCATCATGAATAGGTTGGTAAGCTTGATCAAGAATCATCTAAGGTTGCCACCTCTTTGTTCTTATTCTTTTTCATTTGCCCTTGCTATTAGTTTCATCTATATGTCATACATATCTTTGAACCAGTTTTATAGGTATCATATACCTAAAGGTAGTGAAAACAAACTCATAATAACCATGAAGTAAAACTTCTCAAGTTTCACTTCCCTTCAAGTATCGAATATACTTCTTGCATTTAAGCCTTCAATGCCTTGCATTGCCACAATGATGGTATGTCCCTTTAACAATATCAATTTCTTTCTTCATCTCATCATCCTAATTTTGAGGAACATTTCTTCGGTTACCTTCCCTAAGTAACAAAGTAGATGATCTTCTAGTCTAGTGAGAACATTTAGCAACACTAATCGGTTCATGTTGTCTACAGCACGACTTGCTAATTGCTCTTAGACAATGAAGAAAGAACTAAGTCCATACTTAGATTATGATCCATAGACCAACCAAGTTTCTCAAACTTGTTGATGCATCTATTAGCACATGATGCCTCATAGGCTACCTTTTAACATCTTTCATTGGAACAATTCCTTGAGATGTTGAATTCCTCATTGCTAAATGCCTTATGGAACAATTCTTTAAGGTCATGGATCATTAAGGACATAGACATTCATTTCATATCACAATCTTTATTATGCAATTGATTAACGAAATCGACTTTAAATAGTTTGCATCAAGTATGCAATCAAGTGACTAGTTAACCTGCCATGACGATTTGTATCCTAGATAAACGAATGCATATAATAGTCATTATGCAAATTGCAATCATTAAAACTAGGTTTTAGAGTTTAAATGATTGATCTCACTATTTTATCAACATAGTAGCCCTCATCTACTATTCGAGAAATTTAACTTTTAAACTTCTTAGTGAGCAAGGACCCCTTTCATCCCACCATGACCTTGAGTGACTCAACAAGCCATGTTGAAACTAATTGAGTAGGTAACTTTGCTTACCAATTGCATCTCTATGAAACTCCTTGATCAGTTAGGTGACAACTCTTTGCCTAAGCACATCATATGTACTTCGCCTAACTTTGCCTCTAAATGTCATGCGATCAAGTTTTAAAGCATCCGGATAACATAACACTTAGTTGAGTAAGACCCACCTTCTATAATTCAAACATATTCGTACAGTAGTTTGACCTTGAGTGACTCAACAAGCCTCTTACTAGAAGAACTCTAGTTATCTTGTTAAGATGGTGGAAGGCAAATTATCATGCGTAACATGGACTCAATATAATTTAATGAGGGATTTCTTTATTTCATTAATTAGGTCTCATTGATTTTCTTTGTTGATTGACATGCATATCATTTATTCAAATATATATCACATATATAAATTCAAAAATAAATCTATCTCATGCAATCTATTAGGATGATTATGGATTTTACTACTCTAGTTTCCTTGAGCCATTAGGAAACTAGTTGGTCAAATTCCTAGGGATACTATACATAGTCTTCATAAGCCTTGATGGTGATCTCCTTGGTCTTTCTTCTTGGCGCCTTGTCTCCTTACATTTGGGAATTACATATACTCTAATCTTAGCCTAAATCTAAATCTAAATCTACAAAACCTATATAACATTTACATATCTTTGATATAAACCTCGAGTTACATTCGAGGGGAGTTAGGTGAGAAGAGAATTTACAATCCCGGAAATGAAAAAGAGAAGGCAGGGTTCGCAGACCCTATTTATAAAAAAACCAAAAAGAAAATTTAACCATCCATGACCTAAGTCTAAGGTCTAAGTCCATAATCTCTCTCATGCTTTCATAATCACATCATAAAGAATAAAAATAAATGCATACATATTTAATATCACTTAGTAATCTTGTGTGTCATTTAAGGAAAGTAATATTTAAACTCGTTTAAATATACTTGGCTTAAATCATTTAGCAATTTCAATTTTAATTCAATTTAATTGAGTCCTAATACAATTAGGATTCTTTGAATTAAAATCTTCCATCTAATTAAACAATTTAATTAGATTCCCTAACACCTTAGGAAGTTCAAGTTTGATTAGGAAACTTTCTCTACAAGGAAAGTTTCATATCTTCTCCTAACTTTTAGAAGTCCTTGTTCAAGTAGGAAACAATTTTCACAAGGAAAGCTTAGGTGCATTCCTAACTCTTAGGAATCCAATCTTGACTAGGAAATAATTTCCATAAGTCCAAATTTACAAAGAATAAGAATTTCCAAAAATAGAAGGTGATGCCCTAGCACACAACTTTAATGTACAGCCGCCTCCTATTTTTGGTAAGTAGCGTTGCCGCATTCCGCAGCCCTTGTTGGGGCAACGTTTGCCTCAAGCAGCTGCCTCTTATGGTGGCTAACATGATGAACAATTCACACACACTTCATCTTTTGATTTTCAGCCAATTATACCTATAATTCAAGAATCAAATTCAAGAACTCAAGGCTGCCCAGAAAATTCCAGCAACCGTGCAAGTTGTTTGCATAACTTTGAGAGGCAGTTTCAGCAATCAGAAAAAATAAAATCACCAAAAATTATAGCATCAAGATAGACATGTTTTAGACTTCTCCTCAATTTTTCATAATTTTTGGACACCTTTAACCATGTCAAAACCGCAACTTACAGCAGGTGTGCAGAAAAAATCATGCACTGTGTTCTTCAAAATTCAAGCACCAAAACCAATTCAAATCAAATCCAAACTTGTTTCTTTTAACTTATTTGTGTCATGCAATAATATGGCAAGGTTAAACATTGATCAAATCAATTTTAAACATATTTTAAACAATTTAAAACACCAAGATCAGATTGTATACTTAAGCTGTCAGAATTAAAACAAAGTAGAAAATGTTTTTCTTAACGGAACTTTGCTAAATCGATACACAATTCAATCCAATTGAATAATACCAAGAATTAAACATGTAAATCACAAGAAAACTTACAATCTAGGCTCTGATACCACTGTTGGGATTCGACCACATGCTCAAACATTAATCGAATTAAAGAAGAACATGAACGCAGCAGAATAATAAACAAAGAAATAGTCGAACCTTACAGGATCATACTTGTAAAATTTTATGCGATCTTGTAATTATAAAGCATACATCTGATTAGATTCATACCTTAACTCAAAGATCTAGTAATCTTGAGTTTACAAACAGCCCACTCAAACTTGAACACCAAGCAGTCAATTTGAGACTTCAGACCACACAAGTGTCTAGCCTCTAACGGTGATCTACACAAGATGATCAAGAGAACCTTCATAAGGTAGGAATGAAATCCTGCCGAATACCATGCTAGTGGTTTAGGTTTCGAAAAACCTTTCCCCATCTAAACATCTCATGGTCGAATGCTTCAGTAGGCATAAAGAAGAAGAAACGTTTTTCTTCCTTCTCTGAGTTTAGTGTGCCAACCACAAGGATTATCTTGATCTTCTTTCTTCTTCACTCTAAGCCTTTTGCTCTCTTAAAAGAAACGTTTTCTCTCTTAGAAATCCATGAAGAGGATGGGAGGAAGAAAGAAATCAAGAAGAATACACCAAAAACCACTAAGCACATCACATGTGCGGCTAGGCCATCAGGGAGATCGAACACAACATGTTTCTTTATATAGAGGGGCGGCAACACTCCAGGGTTTGACTAAGGGCTATAACATAACACTTATGTGTTTGCTTTTAAGTCCTTCCACTTAATTAAACTATTTAATTAAGTCCTTATTGATTAAATTCTCAAATTAATCAATTAGGTTCATTCCAATTTAATCTCTTAATTCATCTTTATGTGTGTGACCCATTAGGCTTCCAATATGTTGGCAATGAATATAAATTAATCTAATTAATTTATACTCATAGATCATGAGCGGACTCTAGCAAGCCATCATGACCACCCAAATACTGGAGAGTCAAGTTAGTTTTGACATAACCTTTCCTGTTCAATCTATCAGTGTAATTCGGTCCTTTCACCAAATATCCCGAAAATAGCATAAGCATGGTGCAGTGTCTACTCATGTTCAATCCATATTAGTTATTGCAGCTATTGGTTAACTTTGTGAACTTAGAGAAACTATTTCTCCTAAATTTATCATACTCTGGCCAGAGATTCCATCAAGTTAACTTAAGCCAAGAACAGATGAGATATGTCTCCGATGTCACTTGGAGTTGTGAATCCTCTCTTGATCACTCATCCATCTTCATATGCTTCATGTCATACCCAAAATCACCCGACCATAAGCATCACTCTTTGGGACTCGTTCGTGATGAAATCAAAGCATGACAATTCACATACAAGATAACCTGGTATCACAAGTGAGAGGACTACTTACACGACTGACATGTGAGAACGATTCTATAGACACTTGATTGACAATACCAATGGAGTTCTCACAGCGGGCCATGTTCAATGAACTTGTTCAATAGACAAGCGCCAACATGCTATCCTAAAGTATCCCTTATACTTCAACACGTGAGATCAGTTGCTCATTAAGTAAGTAGGCTTAACATGTACTAGTCTTTGAGCATTGCCAATGCCCCGTCTTGGCAATACGATGACCAGGAACAGTTTTAGAAACATGGCTTTGATGCATAAAGATCTCACAATTATAAATAATTCATTTGCAAGGCCTTTATGTTCCATGGGCTTCATCCGATTAGTACTTAATAACTCTTTATCATTGTACTAACATGAAGCAAAACCTTGTATCACTAAGATATAGTGATGGGCTTGCATTATTAGTAGTATATGCCTGACCAAACCAATTAGCTCTAGGGCATATACCAACACTAAAGTCTATTGGTCCATAGTACAGTTGTGCTCCAGTCAACGCGACCTCCCTATATTGAATGCACGTATCTAGAGTTTGGTCTAGCAGCTATTCCTTTTCTTCTTCGAAGGCAGCCTCCAGCATGGTCCTCTCATTGACCACGACATTATTTTTCTCAGTTTTGACCTCAAAAACCCGTTGCCTCAAGAATTCCACCTTACCTTGAGCCTTGACCAAAATATTTCCATTGGCGCTATTATCGGATTTACCACGTAAATGCATATATCGTAACAAGTAATAAAGTGTAGAGTGGAGTATCCTTCACACGAGGAATTACACCAAATTTGTTAATTACTAAAATTAAAACAACTTAATCTTATCCAAAAATTTAATTAAAGATTGTTAATTAAAAACTAAATTAAAGAAAATAATAAGCAAAGTAAACAAATTAAAACTTAGGTTAATCGCTTGAGAAAAGCTTAGGATTATAATTTCCCTCAACACTTCATTTGAACCTCTCCTACTCTCTTAACTTGATTAATGATATTGAGTTGTTAACCTAGAGTTCTAATTTATTTATAAGTATTTGTCGATGGTCTTATAAAAATATCCCTTATAACTAATAAACTATATTTCTATGAAAATTGAATTAAAGTGAATCTCATAAACCTTAGCCTCTAAAATTGGTTACACATGACACGTAAGTATATTTCTACCCTACATGCAACTCAATTCATCATAATAAATGAATCTAAAACACATGTTATTTAATCTATGTCTAACACTAAACTCCCTTTGTCAAGTTGTATTTAGGTTACCAAATCAATCAAATTGGTGGCCAAACAATTAGAAGCATAAAGCACAAGATTGAATAAACAACTCAAATATCATTAAAATCAAGAAAGAGAGTAAAATAACCCAAACTACATGTTGAGTTCCATTACAATCCTAGAAAAAGAAATTTAATTCATGCTAAATATTAAAAATATAAAACAAAAGAGTTTCACCATTATCAATATTATGAGAAAGTAAAAGAAGATTAAGGGAAAAAAGAAAACTAAGGTTTGCAGGCTTCTGTCTTCTAGTCTCCAAAATCTCCTTTACTCCTTGTAAACGTTTGGTGGCTACTCTCCTCTTAAGAAAACTATGTTTATGAAAGCTAAAACATTTTTATTTAGGTTCTAAAAGTTCCTATTTATAGAGCTCCAAAAGCCTAGAAGGATAATTTTCGAGCATAAGTAAAAAGTAAGTCTTCTTTTTCCTTTTTTTTTTCTTTCCTTTTATGTGCAGGTGTTGGCGCTGCAGCGCCATCTATCCAACGCTGCAGTGCTGGCTCTGCTGGTTGGCTTCCACTCTTCGCTTGATTGCTGCATGCTACTCTCCCATCTTATCGCACTTTATTAGCTTATTTAGATGAGCAAATCTTGTGCGATTTGGGCAAATAATATACCCGCTGGAAATCTCTACAAATCAGCTTCAAAAGTCAAGAAGGAAGTTTTCTTGAATAATGATTTTAAGATCATGTTTTCCTAACAAACTCTGGAGGTCAAATCTACCCTTGCTTTACTTTGCACCTTTTTTTGTAGTTTCGCATCTCAAAGCTCCTTCTCACTTTGACCTATAAAAATACAAAAATACTAAACTAATAACTATTTTAAAAATGAAAAAAATAAATAAAATTAATGAAAAAACAATTAGAAATAATTAATTTTGAATAAAAACTTTAAGGACTTAGCCGATTTGAATGCACAAATATGGTAAAATAACTCTATTTCCTAGAGTTATCACACCCCCAAACTTAAGATTTTGCTAGTCCTAGAGCAAAACTAAACAAAACAAACTAAATAAAACGAAACGAAATGAAATGAAATGAAATGAAATGAAATGAAATGAAACAAAACTAGAGATGAATGCACTTAAATAATGATTCCCTGAATTGTCCTAAAAAGTTATCTCAAAATCCCTATTCAAAGTAGAACATAAACATCATCCAAGTTCATGATTCAATTCAATCATATGCCTCATGCTTGAATGGATTTTCAGTATGTGTGTGTATAATCTCTTTGTAAATCATTGCATGCAATCCGAATAAGTTTATGCCAATGCAAAATACAAATTTGTACTAGATTCTCATATGTTTGCTTTTCATCTCTCTCTCCACTAATGTAGACTAACACTTCATCAAGGATCATGTAGGATTTTATTAAGCTTGTAATGAAAGGATAGGGTCAATGTATGATAAAAGATATATTTCAGTTTAATTCACCCATAGATACTTTTTATTGTTTCAAGATTTTCGAAGAGCCATAGTCTTTACCTTAAGTTACATTCCCCATTGTTTGAATGCATCTTCCTTTTTCCTCACAACTTTATTCCTTTTTTTTCTTCTCTTTTTTTTTCATTTTCTTCTTCTTCTTTTTTTTATTTTCTTCTACTTTTTTTATTTATTTATTTTTTTACATTTATTAGACATCACCATTTCACCCAAATTAGACACGGCTTATAATTATTTCCTGTAATATCATACACATGCCTATGTAGTAAGGGTTAGTCATGGTTTTTCTTATTAGACTAGGCTAAAAGATATGGCAATCAAAGAAAAGATGTATCAATCATAGAGGTAGACTAAGGATAATACATATAGGTAGGCTAGAAATGCTCAAAAGATCCAAAGATGACCTAAATCACTTCCTCAACTTAGTGTTGTCTAGGATGTAGCCTTGAGAGAGAATCAAACAAATTCTAGGCTTTTAGACAAAAACACAATTCACATCAACATAAGCAGTCTTTAAATAAGCAATGCAAATCTAAGCAAGAGATCAAATGCTCAGTTATTGAAAATCACATCCTAACAATGAGACTAACAAAAGAATTTAACACAAACTCAAATCATGCCTATGTTTTTCAAGAATCAAGATAAATAATTAACCAAATTCTCATCATTGGATAGGGGATTCATTAAATAAGAGCAAAATATCTCAAGCTTTTTTATATATTTTTTAAAATAAATATTCCTAAACATAAACATAAAGAAGAAACTAAAACGAACACACAAACAAACAAAAATTAAAAAAAAAAATCACACAAAACAAAAGAAAAGAAACTGATAAACTAAAGACACCCCCAACAAACATTATCCTCAATGTGTAGAAATCAAAAGAGTAAGAATAAGAAAACTCCCTTATCGATGAAAGCAAAGCAGGAGAAGCTTTAGTCTTCCTCTTCGACCACATTTTGCTTGTCCAAGTTGGGTGAGTGTCTACTACAAAGTAAAAAAAAAATTAATAGAAATATCCTAACAAAATATTAAAATTCAAAATCAAAGAAAAAGAAAAAAAAAATTGATAACTTGGGTTGCCTCTCAAAAAGCGCTTGATTTATAGTCATCGGCTTGACTATCTCATATGCATCATCCTATATCTAACCACTTGATGATCTTGTTTTCATGCCATCTCTTTGTCCTTACTTGTAAAGCTTGGCATTATCATGGGCATGAAAACAGAATTCATCCCTCTCAGAAGTAGAAATCAAGGATGCTTTAAATGGATCAATGGGATAAATTTCTATGAACTCCTATTTAGTAGCGCTATCTACCACATTGACTAGCTTTGGCTTTTGGAAGTGTTGAGGAAAGGGTGGTGATGGGTATAACTGAATCTCCTATTCTTGAGCTTTTTCATCATGCTTCTCACCCATTATTTCTTCAAGCTATTTGTTTGACACTTCTTGCTTCTTGCTACTCTTTTCTACCTTTTCTACACTTTTGAGAGTGATTGCATTTCAATGCTGTTTTTCTTCTCTTCTAGAATTAGTTTCATTGTCACTTGGAAAAATTCCTAGAGGGCGATTATAGATGGAATTAGCAAGTTGGCCTATTTGTGTTTCAAGATTCCGAAGTAATGCCTCTTGACTTTGAAGGATAGCATCATGTTTCGCCATGTAGTGCATGAAAATCTCTTCTAATGATGGCTTCTTTTCTAGGGCAAGTGCTTGAGCTTGCAATGGAAACCCATGATGATATGCTTGATTGGTTTAATAAGAGGGCCATTGATTGTTCTTCTAAGAACAATTTGGGTGATCTCCCCAACCTGGATTGTAAATGTTGGAATAAGGATTATTCTGCTGCATATTGTAGTTTCCAACACATTATACTGGTCCATCATTGGTTAGGCACCAATCACTAGTATGTCCTTCCCCACATAGTTCACAAATTACAAACGGGTTTTAGACGGCATGTACACCTATAGTGTCAAATTTCTTGGACATTGCAACCACCTGTGCGGTTAAAGTAGTGATTGCATCCAATTTATCAGCCCACATACTAGTGCACCCTTTTGCATTCAACGACAAATAGCACCTAAAAAAAAGAAAAAAAAAGTTTGAATTAAGATTAAGATTGCTTGGTATTAATATTAACAAAGAATAGTAAAACAATTCCCCGGCAACGACACGAAAAACTTGTTGTCGGATTTACCAAGCAAGTGCACGTATCTTAACAAGTAATAAAGTGTAGAGTATAGTATCGTTCCCATGAGGAATTGCACCAATTTTGTTAATTACTAAAATTAAAACAACTTAATCTTATCCAAACACTTAATTAAAGGTTGTTAATTAAAACTAAATTAAAGAAAATCATAAGCAAATAAAACAAATTAAAATTTAGATTAATCACTTGAGAAAAGCCTAGGATTACAATTTCCCTCAACACTTCATTTGAACCTCTCCTACTCTCTTAAATTGATTAATAATATTGAGTTGTTAACCTAGAGCTTTAATTTATTTATAAGTATCTGTCGATGGTCTTATAAAAATATCCCTCTTAACAAATTAACTATATTTCTATGAAAATTGAAGTAAAGAGAAACTCATTAAGCTTAGACTCTAAAATTGGTTACACATGACACCTAATTATATTTCTACCCTACATGCAGATCAATTCATCAAAATAAATGAATATGAAACATATATTATTCAATCCATGTCTAACACTAAACTCCCTATGTCTTGTTGTATTTAGGTTACCAAATCAATCTAATTGGTAGCTAAGCAATTAGAAGCATTAAGAACAAGATTGAATAAACAACTCAAATATCATTATATCAAGCAATAGAGTAAAATAATTCAAACTACATGTTGAGTTCCATTGCAATCCTAGAAAAATATATTTAGCTCATACTAATTAATAAAAATATAAAATAAATGAGTTTCACCATCATTAATAATACAATAAAGATAAAGAAGATAAGGGATAAGAAAAAACTAAGGGTTGTCAGATCTTCAGTCTTTAATCTCCCAAAATCTCTCTTTTGCTCCTTGCAAATCTTTGTTGGCTGCTCTCCTCTTAAGAAAACTAGGTTATTTACAAGCTTCAGATTTGACAGCTAGGGAGAAGTCTTCTATAAAGTCCTAAAGAGTTCCTATTTATAGAACTCCAAAAGCCTGAAGTAGGAAAACTTTGTTGGCAAGTAACAGCTTTCAGCTTTGACTTTCCATATATGAACTGATATTCTCCTTATTGCTTTAGGACTCTACAAAAATATAAAAGATATTAAATAAATAACTAAATTAAACATAAAATAAATTAATTAAAATAAATTAAAAATAACTAAAAATAATTAATTAATACTTTAAACTATAAGGACTTAGCTATATAAAATATGGTAAAATAACTCTATTTTATAGAGTTATCACCTGGACAATGTTCGAGAGCTTGTTTCCCTACTTCCCTCAGCTTGTAGAAGGAGTGAAGGCTGATGCAGCTGCAGCTGACCCCCTTGGATTGGCCATCCTTGGGAGGAGTTGTGTCTCGAGGGTGATCATTTTTGTGCTTCTGTTTGTCCCCCTTTTTATGGTGATGATGATGCTTATCCTTCCCACCATCTTTATTCTGAGACTCTTGATCCCTATGAGTTAGAGCTGGAGGAAGAGCAAAAATCATTACCAGAGCTAGAGTCGCTGTAGAAGCTCCAATATTGATTCCTGGGAGAAGCCACTTGTTTCTTTATTTTTGGAACTAATTACTAGGCTCCAAAGTCCTTTTCCCTTTCCTTGCCTTTCGTTCATCCAATGCATGGGCTAGAGATTTCTTAGCCATACCTGTATAACAGAAGCACAATCAACATAAATCCATAGTGTATCCAAGTAACAAAATGCTCACAAAATATATCGATTTGTCCAATAAAATCTTTAGGAGCCTGCTCAGCAGCATTTCCACCACCCTGCCCACTAGCTTCATCAGCATTCTCCTTACCACTACCCTCCGGGGAATACTAGAAATCTTTCTCAATGTACTCTCCAATCTCCTCAGCATACCCTTCCACTCTACTCTCCTGACTGTCAGGGCTATCTAGCCTCACCACATGAACAGTTCCTTGGCAGTCTCCATGACCCTTGCAGAGAGAGGATGCATCGTAGAAGCATAGACAACTGACTAGCAACATCCATGATTTCTACAGGAACAGGACGTGCTAGCGAATCAACCATTATTATGGCGCCGAACTCTGAAAGTGAAAGTTCCTCAAATACTGGTGGAGGCAAGAAAACCAAAGCTCTAGTACCTGCACAAAAAGAAAAAAATTATACTCCAGTAGCAGTTGGAACACCAACAGCGGCAGGGCTAGTAAAAGGACCAACGGTTGAAGGACCAGCACCCCCTGTAGCCTGGGAAGGCCCAACACCCTTGCAACTTGAGAAGGGCCAGCATCACCTCTAGGAGTAGCTCCAGTAGCACCATTATTCTCATCAGAAATCCCCAAATGTCGAACCTCGCCAAGACCTTATTTGGGTCCAATCCCTCCAGACAGTATTAGAAAATATTACTAT
The DNA here is from genome assembly GCA_030761205.1 of Fremontodendron californicum. Taxonomy (NCBI): domain Eukaryota; kingdom Viridiplantae; phylum Streptophyta; class Magnoliopsida; order Malvales; family Malvaceae; genus Fremontodendron; species Fremontodendron californicum. The sequence continues at coordinate 13,914,578 of JAULJL010000023.1, forward strand.
CAGTGCATGTCTTCACCCAATCGATAGTGTGAGATAAGTAATACTTCTGTTGCGTCTTTTCATCATCGAACATAGGCAGCTTCTTCCTCGTCTGCTTTGTAGGGGAGGACCATACCACTTTGAAAGGTCACCCTTGCTCCACCTTCAGCTCGAAAGTGAAAAACTTCGAGCGAATAATGTGGAAATTTGAAGGCAAATTTACCACCACCATTTTTGCATGAGCTATGATGTAGAAGAACCCTCTTAGCTACTTGACGGTATATAGGTTCTGCAGCACATCAAAGTATGGAGGCTACTGCCTGATGCAGCAATCAATTAAATATGCCACCATGATCGGCTAGGCCACTCTTGTCAGCTGTGAGGATGCGACATTGTACCCCTCCAAGCATGTAGCAAAAGAATGGATTCAGGGGTAGTTAGAACCCTTCCTTAAAAATGTGTGAGTAGAAACACACGCTCCGACCATTATTCAACACATGACTTAGAACCCAATCCATTCTAGGCATAAAAAAACTTGTACCAATAATTGGGAACCCTTATTCCGCGAGATTTGAGCACTGGAAGCACCTTCACAACGGTTATATCACTACGAGTGCTATCAGCTTCCCAGTACAAAAAGTCTGCGTCCTCAGTGTCAGCCTCTTTAGACTCTACTGCACCACTAGTCCCCGCTCGAGCAACCTATAACCCCTTGCCTCTAGCACATTATGGATCAAAACACTAAATTAGCAACCAAATCACTATAATATTCATCTAGTTGCACCTAAATAAACAAGATAACAATTCATGACATACAATCAGTAGAGTTTAAAGACATTATGAAATTGATTAACTAATAATCATGTCTAGGGCTTTAAAATCACTCTTAACCACAAAAATAATTTAATTACACATTCTTGATGTGTTCAATAACAGATTCATAAAGAAAAATTAAGCAAGAACGAAAATTAAAGAAAAGAACGAAAGAAATAAGAAACGTTGCTTGGTGGCTACTGCCAATCTCCTTCTCTTCCTTTTAGTCTCCTCCTCTTGTTCTCCTTATCTTGTTCTCTCTTGAATGCCAAGGTTTAGCCTCTATTTATAGTGGCTGAAGAAGAATCCTAGTCAAAGTAAGAGAATCCTGGTCAAAGTAGGAAATCTGGTAGTTACGTTCTTAGCAGATTTGGAATAGCAAATCTTATGCTTTTTGGGAAAGTAATATATGGTTGGAAAGCTCTAAGAATCATCTTCAAAAGTCAAGAAGCAAGTTTTCTTGAATAAAGACTTCAAAATCACGTTTTCATAGCAATAAGCTCTAGAGGTCCAATATTTCTATTTCTTGAACTAAAGAATCAAGTTTTTTACCAAAAAAAAATTGATCCTTTTGACTCCAATATCTTCTTCCATCCTGTGATTGTTATTATATAAGATCTTTAACATCCTTATTAACACGTTTTTGCTTAATTCTCTTAAATAAATCTGAAGTTAAGAAACATAACATAAGTAACCAAAATAAAGATAGAAAACATAACAAAAGCTAAGAATAGAAAGGGCATAAATGTGTAATTTATAAACCAATAACACCACCATTTGAAGCAGCATTCCCACCACCAGACCTCCAAGCCAGCACAGCCTTGTTCTCTATTATCTACACCCTCACTCCTATTGAGGCTCGGACTGTTATCATCACTATCACAAGCACCCCCACTTGACCCTCTAGAGCCGTAGTGGCTTCACTCTTAGCATCAGACATCACCACCATTCTCCTTATTCTTTCCATTTACACAACAACACAATAATCTCAGGAAAAAAATGATTTAAAACTCTCAAGGAAAACTGGAGCAGAAGAACAGTGAGCACAAAGTCAGAAACACAAAAAACCCACAAAAGTTTTTCTCTAAAAAACCTAGAAACAGAATAGAAAAGAAAAAAAAATCAAGGCAGAGACCCGACAACTGTTACGTTTCATGAAACTTATCCCACAAGCCAAACGAAATTTTTAATTTAAAAATTAAACATTTCCAACAAAATCGCAGTGAACCAAAATTATCCACCTTGCATCACCTCGATAATCGTTGAAGAGTTACAACTTTTCATTTAATGATCCAACATTCGAAGCGGTGTTCCCCACCAAACATATTCCTCACACACGCAATCCAACAGTCACTACTTACAAACACAGACAGGTACAAATTAGTCCTAAAAAATTCACAAGTCCGATAGCATGCCAATGAATCTCTCAACACAAATGGAAAACTCAATCAAGTACTTCGTTTGGCAGCCTCAAGAATGCAAGGCGACCTCAACATATACACAGAATGCGTATGGCGACTTCCGATGCAAAACACAATCACGCACCCACTAGGCATTAATATTAGGCCCGCTGTAAGTCACTTTATAACTGCCACCTCCCCCGGGGGGGCAATTGTTAGGTCCAAAAAGATTAAGACCCAATGAAGTAGCCCATGACCAAGCCAAGATCCGAGCATGAAAAACACGTGGAGAACACCTGGCGAGCTCCTAACTTCCTAGCAGCTCCATCAAGCTCGAGTGGCAAAGGACACCTAGTTTACACCTTTCAAGACTTGAAGCTCCCAGTATAAACCTTAAACAGGTATAAATAACCACAGTTAAGGTTGATCCAAGGTAAGTAAACACTGAAACCTAATGAAACTCTATCAAGTTCTCCTACCACATATTTTCTCTGAAACCTACTGACTTAAGCATCAGAGCAAGTCTCGGAGACAAAACTCCGGTGCCCTCTGACATCTCCCTATTTTCTCAGGAATCCAATATTTTCCTTACACATCAATAGCTCATTCAGCTCACCACCAAAAGACATCAACAAGTACCTTTTCTATGAAACCATTTTCAAACTATTACTCATGGAAAACAAAGTTATAAGACACATTTTTGAAGTATCCGTGTATGTATATATATAATATGTTGTTCTAACTTGTCATTTTTCTTTGAAGTATTCGTATTCGATATGTATTTAACAAATATGAGTACGAAAATCCAACCCTTCAAATTTAAAAAAAAAATCATAAAAGTTTGAACGTACTCATATTAAACACATACTAATATCCGACAATATCTTGATTCTCGAATATGAGTAACATAGTATATATATATATATATATATATATATATGTGTGTGTATGTGTGTGTGTGTGTGAAATTTATAGAGACACTAGCTATATGTGGTGTCACCAAAATATTAATAGCTAGCAATTTTAGGGTCTATTTGAATGGACGGTGAGATTAATTTGGGTGAGATTGAAAACAGCAATGTAGGTTAAATTAGTTATGGTAGTGGTAAGATTAGTTACTATAACGATGAGATTAAAATCAATGGTGGAATATGTATTTGATAGTAAAAACATCGTTGACAGTGAGGTAAAATATAGTGACAAGAAAAATGATCATTAAGGATAATAAATTACAGTTTGTATATAATATAACTTTCAGATAATTTAACATTTATGTATTTAAATTGAAAATTATTAATATTATAAGTCAAATAATAGTTTTATTAAATAAATAATTATAATTATTTATTATATTTTTAGTTTTATTTAACATTTTAAAATCTTAAGAATTTTATTCACTCAAAAATATTGACACATTATTTTATGTTAAAATTGATCATATATGTAATGATATTTAATGAATTATTTATGTATTTATTTATATAATTATATATTTCATTTTTATGTTTGTATTCATATATTTATAATGTTGTAATTATTTATTTATATATATTTAATTATATATCATCAAGTTGTTGATTTGAGAGAGAGAGAGAGAGCAACTTTTGGCTTCTTTTACTTTGTTTTATCTGTTGTCTTATTAACATTATGCATGATATGACATCGATCAATTTTGACAATATATATAAAATTGCAGTTGGAATCTGCAGCACGCTATATGATATTTACCTACCCACTCACTCATGTTTATTTATTGGGTAAATTTAAAAAACAGGTCATCAATAATATAATAATTGTTCAATGGTATAATAAGTAAGAATTATTCGAAAAAGAGAAATGAAAAATAAAAAATTATTAAAAAGGAAATTGTCAAGACAAAATTAACTTTGATGAAAAAAATCTTCTCTTCCCTTTTTCTCTTATTTTTTAATTTACTTTTTAATTAAAAAATAATTTTTTTTGAAAATAAAATTATTTTAATTTTAAAAAAATAAACTTTTTTTATTTACTTTTTTTAATTAAAAATTTTAAAAAATAAAATTAATTTTTCTTTATTTTTTTAAATTTTTAAAAAATAAATATTTAAATATTTTATTTTTTAAATTTATTTTTAATTAAAATTTTTAAAAAATAATATTTTCTTAATGGAGGATAAAGAAAAAGTAAGTTTTTTCATTAAAAGTAATTTTGTCTTTACAATATCTTTTATAACATTTTTTAATTATTTTTTTTTTTAAATAATTTTTATTTATTAGACCATTTAACAATTATTTACTTAATCACAGCATGATTTTCATATTTACCCTTATCTATTCTCCGCTCAAACCCCAAAGCCTACCCGTCAAGCCCACATGTTTAAAAGTTCCACATATTTATTTGCAACTTGATATTTCATGACTTGCACAATATATATATATATATATATATATATATACGTTTATAGATTGAATTAGATCGCGATTCAAAATTTTTTTATTTAAATTTATTTTGGATCGGGTTTAAGTCAACTCGTAAGATCGTTTCACTGTTTATAAATTATTAAAATATTAAAAAATTATTTTTATATTAATATTTATATATTTTATAATTAAATTTAAATAAAATTTATTTTTTTTATTATATAAATAGTCATTCGAGTTGAAACGACCCAAAATGAAAACATCGATTCAATACGAATCGAACCTATCGAATTGAACGGATAATCTGACCCTTGAGTATATATATATATATATATATATATATATGTTCATTTGATTCTATTTCATTGACAAAATGACAATTAATTGTATGATGTATGATGTATGATGAGAGTTTTCTCGCCGTGCAGAATTTTTATTTTAGATTTGTATTTATGAATAGGTTCTTTGACATGAATTTTAAATTTTGTCGGATGGATCCAAATTAAAAAGATTATTTGATTAATTAATAATATAATTTAATTTAATTATAATTAAAAATATAAATATATTTAATATATTAAAATGTTAAATAAAATATTATTTTTATTATTTTAATGATAAAAATAAATGAATAATCCGGGCATGTCTGATGGCTCAAGCCAATGCCTAAGTTTTCAAACAGTTAACCGAGCTTAGCTTGATCTGCCCTACTTATGGATACATTTCAAATTTACTTCTTCATTCAATTTTTTTTTTCTAAATTTTTAGATGTCCCAGTCCAAATGTTATGCCATGTTTTATTTTTTGAACATTTAATATTTTTTATATTTCAAAATTAATTTTAATGATTTTTTGTTATAACTTGTTTAACTTAAAACCATGAAAAATCAATTTTAATAATTAAAAAAAAAAAACAATTAACATATGCACCAAAAAAAAAGTTGTTTTCTTAAATTCTATAAAATAAAATATAGAGAAAATAAAAAGGGGCTACGAACTAAGTGTGACCATTAAGGCTTTTCAATTGTTTTCTTCAAGTCGAAATGCCAATGGGACATAACTAAAAACAGATTGAGAACTTTTTTGGACACTCTATCAATGCAAACAACCGCATGATTATCACAAGTACCCTTAAATATTAATTAGTTTAATTATGTGTATTTTGTACCCAATTATAATCAAATGCTTAGTTTGATATTTAAAGTTGTAAATGCACAGAATTTAAGGTTTAGTCCAATTGGTTTATACAATCATTTTTAAGAATTGACATCATGCAAGTCTGCAATTCGAATCTCAATCTTTTCTTTATTCTCAAGTTGAAGCCTCTTTTATACCAAAAAAATTTATAAATGCATGAATAAATACTTAAAGTTTATTTCTATCTATCATATTGCACATTCTTCGACTCGAACATAATTCAATCAGATTTGGTAATAAAAAACAACCTGAACGCTCACAACTTGAACCGAAACTTCTCCACAGTTTCAAGAAATCAAGTTTTGAAAATTAAATAATTGAAATCTTAAGAACTTCAAAGATTTCTAAAAAATCAAGCTCTAAAATTCTCAACAACAAAAAAAAATCTAATCTTGTCCGACAAAGAAGTATTAGATCAATTTTGTTTGCTTAAGAGTAGTCATCCATATCATTAAAATGGATTTTTGTTGAAGAAAAAATTAATGGATTTTTTTCCCAAGAGATCTGCTTGATCACACATTTTGATTAATAAAATTTATTATTTGACTTCACTTTATCGTATCAACATTTCAGATTCGAGATTTGTATGTATTAGCCATATAACGGAACTCATATTTGATTTTCCACGCCACCTTTCTTTCTTTTTTTTCATCATGGCATGTCACATGCAAGAACCTAAAGTGAAATTCAACAAAAATAGGTTATCTGAGTATTTGGGTTTTTCAATTTTGGTAACCAGGTTTCAAAAGTCATGCTTTGAAAACAAAAGATGGAAGATGTGAAATGTCATATACCCAATGTACTAACCTTTTGAAAACAAAAGATGTAAAATGTAAAATGTCATATACCCAATGTACTAACCATTTGAAAACAAAAGATGGAAGATGTGAAATGTCATATACCCAATGTACTAACCTTTTTCAGTCAATTTAATCAAAAACCATCATATCAAATCAGATCAGTGGATCGTCGGATTGATTGAATCGATAATTAGATCGTCAGATTGATTGAATCGATAATTAATGACTTGTCTAATAACATCTATTAAACTTAGTTTTTATCAATTTAACCAAAAACCAATGAATAACAAATCAAATCAGATTGGCTGGTTGGTTGGTTGTTTGGATCGGTTGAATCAAAAATTGATAGTTTGACTAGTCCAATAACATATATTAAATCTGGTTTTTATCGAACCATTTAAGAACCAATTAAACTATCAAAAAACGAATTAAACAAATAAAAAGCCAATTTTATATTTACTCAAAAATTATTTGTAAATAATAAGATTTGAACCTTTAACCTTTCAATTTTATAATAAAAATTATAACATTAAACCAAATATATATTTTTTTGTTAACTATTTATTATATTTAATACTTATTTAAAATAAAATAATATATTTAATATTAAAATCTCTTTTACATTAAATCATACAATTGAATCAAAAATTATAATCCCATCAGTTCAACCTCTAATCTATTTTTTAATTCATAGCCAATATATCAATGATTGAGATTTATCTATTAGAAACTGTACACCAAGCATTTTAGTCAATGATTAACGTATGTATCTCATATTCAAAAAACAAGTTTCAAATTTTAAGAGCTTCAAATTGAAATAAAATAAAAGAAATTATGAATTAATTATTTTTAAAGATGTTTATGGACTAGATCAAACCGAATCTTGCCTAGTTGACACATCTAAGCACTTGTCAATGGCCAGACTTAACACATGGTAGGATAAGTTTAATATAATTGATTATTCTCTTGAATTGATAAAATTAATTACAATCTATCCATATTTACCTTAATTGGAGTCACAAGAAGAAAAAAAGTACATAGATGAAGTTTTACAATAATTTTATCTCTCAGATCCATGCACATTGAATATGTCACAATCAGAAATGACAATAAAACTATTAGAATCAACTAAAAAATAATTATTGCGTTTAGAGTCATATGGAGAAGTATCTACCAGCTCATCAAAAAAAAAAAAAACTTAGAAAGAAATATGAAGCAGAAGAACCTACAGTAGAACCAGAGAATAAAGAGGAATGGTCCTCCTTCAAGCACCATTCTTTTTTCCAGAAAAGGCACTATGTCTGAGTAGCTTTAGTTAATGCTAAAATCACTAAGAAAGTGTCAACAGAAGAATTCAAGAAGATTACTAAAAAAATAAAATAATAATGCAGGACATATTGGATCATCAAAACTCCAATAAAGTAACAAAAAAAAAAAACAAAAAACAAAAGATCTTATCATAAAGAAATCTAATCACAAAACCCTTATCAGAAAGAAATCCCATTATTGGCCTAATTTTTCATCAAAGACAGAGCTGAAAACATACTTAAGATAGCCCAACATTCTCGAAGCCTTCAACTTGTTCTCAAAATTTTCTTCACTTTCCTTCCTTACATTCAGAATCCTTGTATAATATTTGAGTGTTTGTAGGTTAAGTATGTGATGTGTGAACCCTTAGGAATTGGAAACCCTTAAACCCACAACAATTCGAAATACCCTAACCCAAGAAAGCCAAGATTCAGGTTAAAGATCTAGACCCAATGAAAACTAGTTTCAAGAACCTAGATTTGGTTGTGAACACCACAAAGAATAACCTTTGATAAGTTCTTTAAATTCTTTCAAGAATAAGAAGAGATGAATAAAATTCATATTATAATAATGAGGCATAGGCGGCTAAGAAGCTATTTATAGCCTATCTAACATAACCTAGGCTAGGCTTAAACAAACTAATAATATGCCCTAATCGGCTAATACCTAATAATACTAATGGTTGAACATGCTCAAGCCCAAAATCTAATAATTAAAAGAAGTCCAACTAGATTAATGAAGTAGACCCCACAAACCTATTAGACTTAATACATAAATAAGCCGACACGCCTAAATGGATTAATGGATTAATGAATTAAAACAAATTGCACTCTCGCCACATCAATTAATGAATTAGAATTGGCCTCACACATGCCACATCAATTAATGAAACAAAAGTTGGCCCCATGCCAATCAATCCTCTCTATGCCGCCACCTTATACTCTTGGATCACATGATTTCAAGGTGAATTCAAGCTCATCTTAAATGTTGAAACCTTTTTTGAACAATTTGCAACATGACCCAAGTGAATTCCACCAATACTTACAATGTTTTTTTGATCTTTTTAGATCTTGACCCATATGAAACTTGCAATGAATCTTTAAAAATTGGACCATCTTGGATCCTATTCAGTATGAGTGTGCTTAGTTTGATTCTAATGTGCCAAACACCATAAAAAAAAATAAAAAAAAAAAAGTGTGTATTTTCATTTTCAATGTGACCTTTCATTTCCAAACTATTGTGTACTTCCGGATATTATTATCTTCTTGTATTGTAAATTCTCTACTTTCATTTCCAAATAATATTGCGTGCAACAAAAACGTGTACATAGCATTAATGGTCAGTAAAATTGGTTTTCAGTGGCCCCAATAAACGCCACGGATATACTTAAAAACTCAGCCGCGACATTCTGCAGCGCTTTTAACGGCGTTTCTGAAAGTGTCGTTAGTTTTTAGCGGCATTTCAACGCGTCCTTAAACCAAGAAAAAACGCCGCTAAATCACTCATCTGCATAAACTTAAAACATTTTTATTACCTACATAAACTGAAATGATAAGTTTGTGGAACATACAATTGTAAATTACATGATAAAAAACAATATTCTTCCATCTCATAAACTGTGAAAGAAATATGTAATATTCGGAGGCTATATTTATTAATTATTACATACGAGTGCTATATTCTCTCTGGCCCCAAAACAAAATTTCCATACTATTTTACAACTGATTACCAGATGAAACTCACCTGTCTGTCACTGTAACTGACATTGTTAAAACATATCTCCACCCATTAATTAAAAGACTTACAACATATTGCCATAATCATTTGCCTGCTAATACCAAAGCTTTATCCCTACCCCTTGTATTGCCTTTGTCCTTGCGCTCTATATATATTGACAGATATCAACGGAGAAAGACACGTCCGCTTATCAAAACAATACATATTCACTTGCTTCTTGCTTGAACGGTGTATGGCAGATTCAACACCGCTTCTTTCTCAGTATGATCAACCGGCAGAACCGAAACAGCCTCGGTCCCTCGATGAGACAATTGAACGGTGCATCGGAGATTTCGGGTGGTCGCAATTCTTGCAAGCAATACTTGTATCATTTGCTTGGGTCTTTGACGCACAGCAAACTTTCATTAGTGTTTTCACTGATGCTGAACCATCATGGCACTGCACTCAAGTGGAAGACGAATCCATTTGTAACTCATTCTCCAACATTTGCCAACTCCCCAAGAATTCATGGTCTTGGGATTGGCCTGCACACACATCAATCATATCGGAATGGGGCCTTGAGTGTTCTACTTCTTTCGTGACAGGGCTACCTGCTTCTTCTTTCTTCGTGGGCTGCCTAGTAGGTGGACTTGTGCTAGCCACGCTCGCTGACTCAAGTCTTGGCCGCAAAAATATGCTCTTTTTCTCATGTCTAATGATGTCTTTATCTTCCATCTTCACCGTTTTCTCTTCCAATATATGGATCTATTCAGCCTTGAGATTCATCAACGGCTTTGGCCGCGCAACCATTGGAACTTGTGCTCTTGTGTTATCAACAGAGCTAGTGGGAAAACGGTGGCGAGGCCAGGTTGGTGTTATTGGTTTCTTTTGTTTTACTTTAGGGTTTTTATCATTACCGGTAATAGCATATTTAAATAGAGGTTCTTCATGGAGAACTCTTTATCTATGGATTTCGGTACCAACAATCTTTTATTGTATACTAGTTCGTTTCTTAGTTCATGAGTCTCCAAGATGGCTTTTCGTCCGCGGACGCAAAGAGGAAGCAGTTTCAACACTCAAAAGCATGGCTCCGGCTAATCAGAGTGTCTTAACAATGAGTTTCTCCAATGTCCTAATCGAGCAAGAATCATGGAATGTTGATCTTTTCTCCTCAATCAAGATACTGTTGAACAAAAGATGGGCCGCTCGAAGGCTAGCGGCGGTAATGGTAGCAGGTTTTGGGATTGGAATGGTGTACTACGGCATGCCATTAGGCCTTGGAAATCTATCATTCAGTCTCTACTTAAGCGTCACATTCAATGCCTTATCCGAGCTCCCAGCATCACTGATTACATTCTTCCTTATAGGGAAATTAAACAGGAAAGAATCATTGTTGGGTTTCACAATCTTAAGTGGGATATGCAGTGTATTGTGTGTGGTGATGGGCAAAGAGTGGCCAGTTTTACAGATAGGAATGGAGCTGATATCCTTCTTCAGCGCTTGCACGGCGTTCAACATGGAACTGATATACACAATAGAGCTGTTTCCCACATGCGTGAGGAACTCGGCAATCTCAATGGTGAGGCAAGCACTTGTATTTGGGGGAGTGTTCAGCCCACTGCTTGTGGCTGCTGGGAGGAAAAATAACTTGGTATCGTTTGGAGTATTTGGGATTGTGATAGGGATTTGTGGGCTGCCAGTGCTTGGATTACCAGAGACAAGGGGTGGAACAATTTGTGATACAATGGATGAAGAAGAGCACAAAGAGAATCTGAAGGCGGCCGCTATTGCTACCTTGGCGTAAGCTGTTTCAGTCTAGCTCTAGCAAGTGGACTTAATCAAGGAATTATTACTATATCTTTTCTTATAATATAGTAATAGTAGTAACAAAATAATTTTCTCTCTACTATTCAATGAATCTGTTAATGTAATCTTAAGATTTTTGTTGTCATATTGCTTGCTAAGTTAGCTTTTTTGTATGCCTTAATTAATTGTTATAAAACTCTTCAAAACCTTTATCCTTTTTTCTTTATTAAATTTTATTTAAGGATTATTATTTTAAAGACTGTTTTGTTTGTAATGTTGTGTTACCAAGTTAATTTCCAATTCTATTTTTATGTTTATGTTTATGAAGTATAATTTTGACACTGTTTATAAATATTTAGTTTAGTTAGATATTAGAGTACAGCTCCGTCGTTCGTTGCGGGTTTTTAACTGTTTAATACCATAATTTTTAATAATGTATAGTATAGAAAATAATAAATTAAAAATGATTAAGTTAAACATGTTATCTTAATGTATAATATAAAATATTAGGATAAATAATTTATTCGTATTTCATAATATAAGTAAATAATTATTAATTAATTATAGCACGCTTGTAAGATTTTTGTATATGTAACTATCATAAGATTCCTAAAATATGTCAGGTCTGACGCATTTATGAATGAGTACAAGATTTCTAAAACAATTATTAATGTATATATTTTTCGTGTATGTTAATTCAAACAATTATTAATTACATAGGAATAATATCACTTTGAATTGGCATATCATTAAGGTGGGTCTTTCTCACTGGTGTCTAGAAAAGTGGCCAGCATTGATTGCCCTTCTATCACTCAGTCTCTACGCTAGGTTAACTCTTTTGCCGATATGTTAAATCTGGGGTCTCCCGAACTTATCCTATTTCTTTAATAAAATCTCTTTTGCTTTTCGGTAAAAACGACACTTTTTTTCTTCTCCTTTGGATGGAACTAATTGTCTAAACTTTCTTGTGAATTTTAAACACTTCCACTTTCTATAAATTATTCCATCATATGATCAAGATGTTGATTAAAGGTGCTTATGGGTTTGGTCAATATAAGATATTAATATCATATATATTTATTTAAATTCAGTCTAGTTTGAAATATGAGTTTCAAATTTTATCCAAGTCCGTCCATATTTATAAATGTGTAGTCTAAACCCATTTAGATCCGTCCATATTATTTTTTTCTAAAAAATTTAAATAAATATTTTTTTATTATTCAATTTTAATAATTTTATTTTTTCTTTTATTAAATTCTAAAACATGAATAACTTAGCATATTTTTAAATGTTTACAAAATAATATTATATATATTTATTTTTTATACTATATAAATTACATAACATATAAAAAATATTATATTATATAAATGAGAAACGGGCCGGGCTCAGGCCTTGATTGTTGGAGCCAAGGCCCGGCCCATTTTTTAAACGGGCCTCATTTTTTTTTGTCCAAGCCCATATTTCGAACATAATATTTTTGTCCAAACCCTCTTAAATATGGATGAACCAGACTTGAACAAATAGTCTGGCCCTTGAGCAGGTCTAATGTTGATACATATGTTAAAAGCTCAAACACGTAATATATTATTGATTATTTCATTCCTTTTAAATTGAATGTCCATACTTTTCAAATGATATAAAATTTTAAGAATGAGATATTTTATCTAGACCTGCTCATAAGTTGGGTCGGACTAAGATCGCAGATCGAAAATTTCTTTCTTTATTGAAACCTGTTTTGGAATGGCCCGTAAACTCATTTTATTATTCCTAAATTATTAAAAATAATTTTTTTTATTTTTATTTTTATATTGATATTATTATATGTTTTATAATTAAATTTAAATAATTTTTTTATTTAATCAATAATAATTCGAGTCGGGCCGAACCAAACCGAACCGCTCAAATTATAAAAATCCTTACCTAAATCCAATCCAATTGGAATCGAGTTTGTCTGACCGAGCGGACTACCCAACCTTTGAATATGTCTAATTTTACCCCTTCTTTTACAATTTTTAATCTCTTTTTGGCCAAACTTTTGTTGGGTTAGAGTCTAAGTACCAAGTAGAGTTAATCTCACATAGCTTTGTGATGTTAAGCCAAAGGGATGCTCTGGCCTTTGAAAAAAATCACTCACCACCTCCTAAGTAGAGGGAGTCTATACACTTATGTAGAAGTTGTATTGTGATTCATTGGATGGTGAGTCAAGTTTGTTTGTTTGTAAGAAGATTTATAGCTTTATTCGAGCAAAAGCTACAAGTTTGTTTGTAGAAAGATTTGTAGTTTTATCTGTCCATTTTTTAGTGAAATATGTTATCCTTATGGGATCATAGATGTAGGCCAAGAGAGTCGAACCACGTAAAAAATATTGTCTCTTTTTTTTTCTTCTTGTTCGAAGGTTTGTTGTGAATTTATATTTGTTATTGGACTTTCACGTTTTTATTTCCCAACAACTTTTACCCTTCAACTATCATATAAAATTAAAAAAAAAAAAAAAAACTAGCTTAAAATTAATATTCAAGGAAGGATAACATTAAAAACCTATATTTTATTTTTAAAAAAGTACATAACATTATTTTAAAATAAATATCATCAGCATTTAATTTGAAACGAAAAGGGTATCTTTTGTCTCTAACACTATCAAGCGATTTAGTCAAAAAGAGTTCTTTTAGTTTAGCTATAACAACAGTTCTACATTTAATTAGTTGAAGGGCCATGTCTGATATGTCCATATCGTCCAAATCCTAAATTATATCATTAAAAAATATTTGAATTGATATGTTCATATGACCTTGCAAAAGAATCAAATGAATACAGTGTGGACAAGGACAAAGAGTTTTAAACAAAATAATTTCTATGCTAAACAAATCTATATGTAACAAAAAAATATATTTGTTACATTTGATGTTCAAAACATGAAACTCGAATTTTATGTGTTTTGAAATAAAAAAATAACTTTTGTTTCATTTTTACACTAAGACATTCGAATATTGAAATAAAAGCATTCGAATACTATATCTGAAAAATTATACTAGAATAAATTACAATGAGGCGCTTGAATAGCCTTTCTAGGACATTTGAATGCCTTAGTACAAAAATCAGATAACTTTGTTATAACAACTAGTTTCATTTAAACTTATTCAAACATTTTTAGAAGGTGTCATTTCACTTGTAAAAGGTTGTAGATTATACATATTGAATTCTAAAAGATGTGAACTCAATGAAAAGACAAATTAATTAAATAAATCAACACAATTGATGAATCACAACTCTTCATTAAATTCTCTAAAAATAGAGAAGTCAGAAATTATTCCAATACACAACTTGAAACACTTGAAAAACAAGAACCATTTCTTTATTGCCTGTCATTCTCAAATAATTAAGACCAAGTTTTTTATACATTGTTTGGTGCAAAAAATTGTGACTAAGAAAAATGTTGCGCCCCTCATCAAAAGTGTTTAATGGTTTGATTTCATGAATGCAAAGTGTTATAGAAAAAGACTTGTATTCTAAGGCTATTCGATATAACCCATGTTGCATACCATAATTTATAGGTGTACATATCCAATTTTGTCTGTGGTCTTTAAAACATTTTCGAAATAATTTGAATTTGATTGTTAAATTAATTTCTTTTAAGATATTTAATGTAAATCAAATACCTTTAATTCAAGTTTTCAAGACTACTATAAACACTCAATTTTGCCCGATAATTTATTAGGGATGGTTTCAAATTAAATGATATTTGATTTAAATTAATTTCTTAATGGAATTTTAATTTGAGTTAAATATATATTTTTAATTCAAACTCATTATTAAAATTGATTTTCGTATTTATTGTTAAATTTTGTTAAGTCGATTTCAAATTCAAATTTTGATCCTTGAAACGTGTTGACTGGACTGCTTTTAATTGGGTGATATTTGAACTCTACAATTTTAATTGGATTTTAAAGCCCAATATTGCTTTTGAACCTAAGGTCAATTTGGGCCTTAATTGATTTATGATTTATGAGCCTAGAATTCATTGTGCCGGCCAATCCCCATCTTCTTTTTTGTTTCTATTTTATTCATTTTGTTATTTTAGGAAAAGCAAAAAAAAAAAAAAAATTGAAAATGGAAAATGAAAATCGAAAGAAAAAGAAAAAGAAGTAAAGTTAAAAAGAAGTTCAATAAAGAAAAACTCATTTTCAATTTGAAATTTGTCTCTGAAATTAGAGGACTCATTTTCGAGTTTTACAATTAGAGTTTGATAATGTGATGAAGATTAGGATCAAGAGGCGCAAGGTGATGCCAGGGAATCAAGCAAAGGGGGATGATGATGAAGCTGAGCTTCAGGAGCTGATGGGAAGGACAGTCGAGCTGGACAAGGCAATCAACAGTACAGCCGAGCCAGTTTCTGGAAGAGAGGATACAGCTGAGCTGGCACAAGCAGCAGTACTAGGAGCTGGCATAGCTGATGGTTATTCATCAAGGACTACAAGCTTCTAGAGGAAAGGAAGAGAATATAGCATTGGAC
The DNA here is from genome assembly GCA_030761205.1 of Fremontodendron californicum. NCBI lineage: Eukaryota > Viridiplantae > Streptophyta > Magnoliopsida > Malvales > Malvaceae > Fremontodendron > Fremontodendron californicum. The sequence continues at coordinate 13,930,509 of JAULJL010000023.1, forward strand.
AGCTGGCATTATTGTTATGTATTCAGGAATTAGTTAATAAGATTTAATTCAGAATATTCTTGTAATTCCTTAGTGGAAGAAACGGTTAGAATCTGTCAGAATTATATATACCAGCTGTACTGATACGTTTTGGTTCATCAATGAAAATATATCAATTCTCTTCTTTCTCTGTTTTCTTCATTTTCTGGTCTCTCTTTCTCTCATTCTTTTCATTCCATAACAATTTTGGTATCAGAGCTTACACGATTCAATCACGCAAGCTGGGGAAACATAGATTTCAACCAACAATGGCTGAAGGAACCAGACTCACTACACTGCAGGAGCAGGTGCAGTCTCTGCAAAACCAACTGGAGGCTATCCAGATTGCTGAGGCTACTGTTCCCAAATGGTGGGAGGAGCAAAAGAGGTGCATTGAGGACAAGTTAGCCGAGAACCAAGGCTATATGAGCAAGGTCTTAGAGTTGATGACCCACAAGGTGGACTCACAGAGCCATTCTGCTGAAGGGGTTGCTGTGACTACATCCAACACTCAGAGTAAGAAAGAAGGAAAGCTTCCTGTTGAGGTTACGGTTGTCAATGACCAAGGTAAGCATGTTTTTAAGCATGATGAACCTGGGATTTTATCTAAGAGTACTTTTGAGTCTTCTCAAGCATTGTTGCAGTCACCTGTAGGATCCCTTAAGCACAATGATATTCATGCGGGTACTAGCAATGCCACAGGAATGCAAGCCTTTACACCTAGGCCAAAAATAGAGTTACCCCTATTTGATGGCACTAATCCTAGGGGTTGGGTTAAAAAGTGTCAAAAGTACTTCACTATTTTTGCCATTGCTGATCATCAGAAGCTGGAGGTGGCAGCAATGTATCTGTCTGGGAAGGCAGAGGTATGGTTTGATGGATATGTTATGCAAAAGCCTGGGATTACTTGGCTAGAGTTCTCTAGAGACCTATGTCAGCGGTTTTGTGATAGAAACTATTCTGACATTATTGAGGAGTTTAACAAACTCACACAACGTAGCACCCTAGAAGATTACCAGGAAAAGTTTGAGGAGCTCAAACCATACATGCTACAGTTTAACCCTCATTTACCTGAAGCATATTTCATTTCTAGCTTTGTGAGTGGGCTAAAGGAGGAGCTCAAACCTCGAGTGAAAGCTTCTGAACCCAATACCCTTGCTGCAGCCTACAGACAGGCTAGGTTACATGAATTATCATTGGAGTTGGAGCACAAAAAATACAAACAGAACCCTATCAGATCAAACTTGCAAGCCCCACTTCACACCAGAACCAACTATAACTTTCATCAAAAACCTCCTTATACTGCACCTCACCAAACATTGAGAACATCACCTACCACCAACCTCATTGAACAAAGGAGAGCTCAAAACCTTTGTTTCAGATGTGGAGACAAGTTTAGCCCTGGTCATGTCTGTAAGAGTAAACAATTAAACTCTCTTACTGTGGAAGAGGAGAAACAGGAAGTGACTGAAGAACAGGATGAAAGACCTGATGGTATTGGTGACCTGGTAGAGGAACAAATGGTTCAGGAAGGAAATCTGGAGATTTCTATAAATGCCTTGACAGGCAGTGCTGGTCATAGCACATTGAGGATTCAGGGAAGTTTAAAAGGAAAACCTATCAATGTTCTCATTGATAGTGGAAGTACTCACAGTTTTGTGACCCCCAGATGGGCTAAAGAAGGGACAGAATTGCTGCATACCAATCCATTAGCTATAACAGTGGCCAATGGGGACAAGTTGTACAGCACTGCTAAGTGTCAGCACCTTGAATGGATGATGCAGGGTCATTGGTTCTCTCATGATCTAAGGGTATTATCCATGGGGGGCAGTGATATGGTATTGGGGGTAGATTGGATGAAGAAGTACAGTCCATTGGTCTTTGATTTCAATGAGCTGTCAGTGTCATTTCAAAAGGATGGTAAACCTGTCATCTTGAAAGGGGGAGAAAGTAACTCTAGACTCAAACTCATCTCTGGAGATAAGCTACAAAAGCTGATGGATAAGGACAATGAGTTGATGGGGGAGCTGTACATGCTGAACTTGGAGTGTGAAGAGTTTGAAACTCCAGCTGAAATACAGGTTCTGCTCAACAGATATGCAGATATCTTTGAAGAACCAAAGAAATTACCACCTGTCAGATCACATGATCATTGTATTCCTTTGAAGGTTGGTTCTCAACCAGTTAACCTCAGGCCTTATAGGTTCCCTCACCATCAGAGGACAGAGGTTGAGAAGAAAATACAGGAAATGCTTACTTCATCTGTTATTCAGACTAGTAGAAGCCCTTTTGCTTCACCTTGCTTATTGGTTAAGAAGAAGGATGGGTCATGGAGATTGTGTGTTGACTATAGGCAGCTCAATGCTATGACAGTGAAGGATAAATTTCCTATTCCAGTGGTTGAAGACCTACTGAATGAACTTAGGGGTGCAAGGGTATTTTCAAAGATAGATTTGAGGGCTGGTTATTGGCAGATCAGAGTTAGCCAGGAGGACATCTACAAAACAGCTTTCAGAACCCATCATGGTCACTATGAGTTCAAGGTAATGCCATTTGGACTCACTAATGCCCCTGCAACATTCCAAGCTTTAATGAATGATGTTTTTTCTAAATTGTTGAGAAGAATGGTACTTGTGTTTTTTGATGACATTCTGGTATATAGTAAGAGCTTTGAAGAACACTTGAAGCACTTACAAACTGTTTTAGATGTATTAAGGTCTAACCAATTATATGCCAGGAGAAGCAAGTGTTTTTTTGGCCAACTGCAGGTGGAATATCTGGGCCACATTATATCAGCAAAGGGAGTGTCTACAGACCCTTCTAAGGTTGAGTCAATGAAGAACTGGGCACTTCCTACCAATCTCAAGTCTCTAAGGGGATTTTTAGGCCTTACTGGTTACTACAGAAAATTTATTAAGGGTTATGGGCAGATTAGCAAACCACTTACTGACATGTTGAAGAAAGATGGGTTTCAGTGGAGTGAAAGTGCTGTTAGGGCTTTCAACCAGCTTAAGGAAGCCATGTGTGTTGCTCCTGTGTTAGCATTGCCTGATTTCTCTAAACCTTTCTGTTTAGAGACAGATGCAAGTGGAACTGGGATAGGGGCAGTTCTTTCTCAAGAAGGCAGGCCCATAGCTTACTTGAGCAAGGCTTTGGGGCCAAGACATATTGATTTCTCTATCTATGAGAAGGAATATCTAGCTATACTAATGGCTGTAACCAAGTGGAGGCATTACTTGGAAGGTGGTTCATTTGTTATAAAAACAGACCATGAACCTCTCAAGTATCTGTTGGAACAGAAGCTCACTACCACCATTCAGAAAAGAAGACTGACTAAGCTGCTGGGGTTGGACTTCACTATACAATACAGATTGGGAAAGTCTAATAAGGCTGCAGATGCTTTATCAAGGAAGTTTGAGGAGGAAGCTCAATTGTCAAGTTTGACTTCAGTGACCATAATTCCTGAATGGGTTAAAGAAGTTGAGCACAGCTATGAAAAAGATGATGTTGCTAGAGAAAAGATTACAGCCTTGGCCATTTCACCTACAGCTATACCTCATTATTCCTATTCTCATGGTATGTTGAGGTATAAGGGAAGGATTTATGTGGGAGATCATGGACCTCTAAAGGAGCAACTACTGCAGACTCTACATGATTCACCTCAGGGAGGGCATTCAGGAGTTCAGGCCACTTATTACAGAATGAGGTTATATTTCTACTGGCCAAGGATGATGGAACAAGTCAAAGAGTACATTCAACAGTGTGATACTTGTCAAAGAAACAAGAGTGAGCATGTTCCATATCCAGGGTTACTACAGCCTATACCTATTCCACAAAAAGGTTGGGAGGTAATTACCATGGATTTCATTGATGGATTGCCAACATCCCAAGGAAAGGACTGCATTATGGTGATCATTGACAAATTCACCAAATATGCACATTTCATTGCTCTCTCACACCCTTTTACTTCCTTAGGGGTTGCTAAACTATACTTGGAACATGTTTTCAAGTTACATGGAGCTCCTACAACTATTATTTCAGACAGGGATCGGGTTTTCACTAGCAATGTGTGGCAGGAGTTGATGAAATTGCTAGGATCCCATATTCACATGAGTACTGCCTATCATCCAGAATCTGATGGCCAATCAGAAAGATTGAATCAGTGCTTGGAGCAGTACCTGAGGTGTATGTGCTTTCTCAAGCCAAAAACTTGGTATAAATGGATTTCCTTAGCAGAATGGTGGTACAACACCAGTCATCATACTGCTTTAGGAATGACTCCTTTTCAGGCTTTATATGGCTACAAACCCCCAGGGTTTATTTGGGATGCTAGCTCCCTGGCTAAGGTATCTACTGTTGAAGAGTTGCTGAAGGAAAGGGAACAGTTGAGCAAACTCCTAGTGGATCAGTTAGAGAAGGCTCAACACAGGATGAAATATTATGCTGATAAGAAGAGAACTGAAAGGGAATTTCAGGTTGGTGATGAAGTTTACTTGAAATTGCAACCCTATAGACAATCTTCTCTTGCTTTAAGGAAGAATCTGAAGTTATCATCAAGGTATTATGGTCCTTATCCAGTTGTTGCTAAGGTGGGGACTGTGGCTTATAAGCTAGAACTGCCTGAGTACTCGAAATTGCATCCAGTTTTTCATGTGAGCTTGCTGAAAAGGAAAATTGGAAGTAAGTCTGTTGCTCGAACTGCACCACCCGAGGTGAATGAGGAGGGCCAACCCTTGGTCTATCCTGCTACAGTGCTTGACAAAAGAATTATCAAGAGAAATAATCAGGCCATTACTCAGTTATTGGTCGAATGGTGCAATCTTGGTCCTGAAAGTGCTACATGGGAAGATTATACTGTCCTATCCACTCAGTTTCCAAACTTTGATCCTTGGGGACAAGGCTCAACTGAAGGAGAGGGAAATGTGATGAAGATTAGGATCAAGAGGCGCAAGGTGATGCCAGGGAATCAAGCAAAGGGGAATGATGATGAAGCTGAGCTTCAGGAGCTGATGGGAAGGACAGTCGAGCTGGACAAGGCAATCAACAGTACAGCCGAGCCAGTTTCTGGAAGAGAGGATACAGCTGAGCTGGCACAAGCAGCAGTACTAGGAGCTGGCATAGCTGATGGTTATTCATCAAGGACTACAAGCTTCTAGAGGAAAGGAAGAGAATATAGCATTGGACAGCTGGCATTATTGTTATGTATTCAGGAATTAGTTAATAAGATTTAATTCAGAATATTCTTGTAATTCCTTAGTGGAAGAAACGGTTAGAATCTGTCAGAATTATATATACCAGCTGTACTGATACGTTTTGGTTCATCAATGAAAATATATCAATTCTCTTCTTTCTCTGTTTTCTTCATTTTCTGGTCTCTCTTTCTCTCATTCTTTTCATTCCATAACAGATTAGAACGCAACAAAGAAATCCAGATCATAATAGATTAGGACTCTCGACTAAAATTCACTACTTAAACAGCCATCACCAGTAATCAACATGAAAAAAATCGAGAGCAAAATAATTTTTTTTTAAGAGTTCCGCGTTTGATTTTTGAGGATTTTGTCTTGAAGTAGAGAAAAAGAAAAGAGGAAACACAACAAGAATCAATAGCAATCACAATAACATAATTGGAGAAACCATAAATAGTAGGAAAATAAAAGGATTTTGAGATTTACAGTTTTGGGTTCCAAGTAGTTTTTTAGGGTTTCGAGTTGGAGTTAAGATCGAGGTTTTTCTGAAAATTAAAACTGGTGGGAAGGGAGAACCTAGGGAGGAAAAGAACATATCCTATTTTTAGGCAAATCAGACGGTTGACGGTGGAACTTTTGAGGGTTAAGGTTTCGGTTTTAAATTTAGATCTATAAAAAACTAAAGGGATTTGAGAAGAATTGAGTTGAAAAAGAGAAAGAGGGAGTTTGGAAAGGTAAGGAGAACTAGCTTATGGCGGCGGACGGTAGTTGCAGCGGTTAGGAGTGGTCGGATTCTGAAGAAGTTGAGGAAAGAATCAGAGATATTTGAGAGAGGAAAGATTTTTTTTTCTCTTCAGGGGTAAGAAATGAAAGTGACAAAAAAAAAATTGATTTTATATAATTGACCGGGTCAGATCGCGCGGATCTGCACGTACACCCGACCCGTATGCACGATTTTTTTTTATTTTTTATTATTAGTTAAATATTATTAATTATTTGTTTGTTTAAAATTTGTGAAATATTTTTATTCATCTGTTTTATTTATTTATTTTTGTGATTAATTATTTTATTTAACTATTTAGTTACTCATTTGTTATTTGAATTAATCGTTTTACTTTATGTATATTATTGATTATTTAGTTATTCTTCTAATTAATTTTATTATTTCATGATTAGGATAAATAAATTTAACTTGATAGATTTTTGTTTAATATTTTATGATTAGGATAAATAAGATTTAATTAGATATATTTTATTTAAATTAATTGACTTGAATAATGTATCTCTTTCATATAATTAATAATTAATAAAAAATAAAATAAGTTGAATTTTTTTTCAATGATGTTATTTTGAGGGGATCACATATGAGTAGTATGTTCAAAATTTTTTGGCGAAAATATTTTTCTAAGTTTTGTCTGACCGATGAAAGATTTAGAAAAGAAATTCAATACACAAGTTTGATACTTATTCTAAATAAAATACCTTGGGAAAATTTAAGCAATAATAAAATTAAGATAATAACATTATTTAGATTTAGATAAGATCAACTTAAGATAACAAAAGGTTAAATTAGGTACTACTATCTTTAGGATAGACGTTGTGTGAGTGTTAATTATTCTCCACATGAAATCGAACTCTCGAATTTAATTATGAAAAAATAAACCAAACCTATTCTTTTTTAAGATGTCTTACTCAAATTTAAGATTATTTTTTAAAAAATAAATCACACATAATAAAAAAAAATTAGTGACGACTTTTTATTTATTTCTAGTGATTAGATCTTAAGATTTAGCACGTTATGACATCGATTTTCGAGTTTATGGCCAAATTTTATAAAATTGGTTTATAATTTGATTTTAGGCTTTGAATTAAATATTGGATCCTGATTTATTTTTTGGGCTTTGATTGCTAGATAGACTTTGAGTTGATCTTTGGACTTCAGAATTCAAATTGGGCTAGCCCATATTTAATTTTTTCTTCTTTTCTTTATTTATTTTATTTATTAAAAAAAATCTTTAAAAAAATATAAAAAATCTATAAAAAAAATAAGAAAAAAAATGGAAAGGATGAATCGAAAAATCGAAAACATGGGAATCAAGAAATCTTAAAAAAAATCAGAAGCAAAATTGAAAAGGAAAGAATTGGATCTACAACCCCAACATTGTTAAAAAAAACCCCAAATTTTTTTCCAGCAATCGAGCCACACACAAACACAGTTTTTCGGAAAATAAAGAAAATCAGTAATCACACAGAGAAATAATCAACTACAATTTCCAGGAACGGCGGACCGCCGTGGGAGCCAGGGGTTGAATTTTTTTTAATATATATTAAATAAAATAAAATTAACCCTCTCAAAATAAAATTTATATTTATTTAGTTTTTTATCTTTGTCTACAACTTAATTTTATGCATTATAATTTTAGAAAGTTAAAATTATATTATTATTTATCTTTTTATTTTATCCATTAATTATTATTCATAACTCCTCAAATTAATTGATTTGTTATATATATTAAGTCACAATAATGTGAACTTAAATTAATTTTTTAAATGTTAGCTTTCTCAACAAGACTTTAACAAAATATTGTAAACTTTAAAGTCAGATTTTTTTTCTTTTACTGCATGTTACCGTTACCCAATGTATCTTTTCTTCTTCTATTCTTTAGCTTCAAATTCAATCAATTTTGTTTGTAACTTGATACTTGTCGTTTGAGTCATCAAGTTTAAAAATTAAGATCATGCTAAGATTCTCAAAAATATTCTTTTATTAGTTAGTAGTTATTCTAACTTTTATCTTTATTTTTAACCATACAAAGCAAAAATAATAAGATTCTTTTTAAGATTGTTATTTTACTTTTTAAAATATATATTTATATGATTTTATTGTTTATATGCATGAATAATGTTAAATTTTTTGTAATTAGTCAAAATTTTGATTTTTTTTATTAATTTTTATTATAGTGCAATATTATATTGATTTGCTTTAATTATTTATGACATACCTCAAAGAAAATATATATAGATTTAATTTTTTAATTGGTTTCCCTAAAATCAAATGTCAAGATTCGTCACTGATTTTCAACAAACAAAAAAATAAAAATGAATTTTTTGCGTTTTGGGTTAAGGATTTCTGGAGGTTGTGGACACTTAAATTAGGTGTTAGTTTAGAAGATGAATTGGGCAAGAGATTTTTTGGAAGACTTTAGGGTTTTAGCGGCGGCCAAATGCACAAACAAGCGGTGGAAATTTTGAATCTAAAACTTAGATCTTGGTATTTTGTATTTTGATGAGGTTTTCCAAAAATTTAATCAAGCCAAGAGAAAAGAGACTTTACGAGGAGTCGAAAAGAATTTTTTTTTTGGGTTTTGGCAACTGATGAACGGGGAATCAACGACGGCAGCGATGGTGGAGCTTGGTCGGATTCTAGGTGTGTTGAAGTTTTTGGTGGTTGGGATTAGGGGTGAGCGTTTGATCGAATCGAGTTGAAAAAAGTTTGAGTTAGTCGAGTTTACTAGTCTTATTTTATCAACCGAACTGAATTTGAAAATTTAGCAAATCGAGTCGAGTGAAAAGAAATTCGAGTCGAATAAATTTATTCGAGTTAAAATAAATTTTCCATTATATTTAAGCATGATAAAACAAATCCTATAAATTTTCAATTATATTTAAGCATGATAAAACTAAATTTTGGGTAAATAAAATTGTTCAATTCTCTAAATTAAAATCAATGAAAATGTAAGCAAATGTCAAAAGTTCAAGGCTTATGGTGAAATTTAAATTGCTTACTCAACTAAAAAAATTCAAAAAATTAGATACGGATACGTGAATACATCTTATAACTAATATAATACCATATATAAATATTATTTTTCTTTATAAATTAAAAAAAATTGAAAAAAATTTATTTACCAAATTCATTTTAATTATTATTAGTTTCAATGATTTTGGTCCATATTACTCGTAAAAGAGAGATAGAGATCGAAGAGAAAGAGAAAAAGAGAGGGAAAAAGGGTGGAAGGAGAAGAAAATTGGGTAAATTTGAAAAACATGCTGTCAATAACTAAATTATTGTTAAATGGTATAATGGATAAAAATTATTTGAAAAAGAGAAATTAACAATTAGAAATTACTATAAAGAATATTGTAAAAACAAAATTACCCTTAATGAAAAAATCTATTTTTTCTTTCTCCTCCATTAAGAAAATATTATTTTTTTAAAAATTTTAATTAAAAATAAATTTAAAAAATAAAATATTTAAATATTTATTTTTTTAAAAATTTAAAATAATAAAGAAAAAATATTGTTATTTTTTAAAAAAATTTAATTAAAAGAATAAATAAAAAGTTTTAAATTTAAAAAAAAAAAATTTTAAAATTAAAAAAATATTTTTTAAAATTAAAAAAATTATTTTCAGAAAACTTTTTTTTTAATTAAAAAATAAATTAAAAATTAAGAGAAAAAGGAAGGAGAAGGTTTTTTTTATCAAGGGTAATTTTGTCTTTACAATTTCCTTCTTAATAATGTTTTATTTTTTATTTCTCTTTTTCAAATAATTTTTACTCATTATACCATTTAACAATAATTTGGTTATTGACAGCATGGTTTTTAAATTTACCCAAGAAAATTAAACCCTAATTCAAAACGACGTTTTGGATTTTACTATTCGGATTTTCGGATAACTCGAACTGTGAAATCTAAATTCGAACTAAATCGTATAACTCGACTTATTTCTTCGAGTCGATCCGAAAACTCGAAAAACTCGAATAATTCGAACTATTTAAACCAAAATTTAAAATTTTAATCGATTTTTTCGAATTGAGTCGGATTTTGCTCACCCCTAGTTGGGATGATAGTGTTCTTGGTGTTCTAGAAATTTTAGAGAGAATTTAAGGACTTAAGAGAGAAAATCATAAAGATGAAAAATGAATGCAAAAGAAATTTTTTTTGACTTATAAGTTGATGAAATGCATCGTTTGGACCATAATGAAACTTGTTTTTCCGTGGATCAACCAGATCCGTTTGCAACTCATTTCAGTAGAGAAGAACGTTGACCCACACTTTGACCCAATGCGACGTAGGCTCATTTCAATGACCTGATTCCAACAGCCTACAGCTCAAACTTAAGCCCAATCCATTTTGGGTAGTAATTGGGCTAAGTCCAATTATTTGGTAATTTATTTATTTATCTATTGGTTTATTTATTGGCTTATTTGTTGTTTATTTATTTATTTGATTGTTTATTTATTTACTTATATTTATTTCTTTATGTAATTATTTAGTTGTTTAATATTTCTTACTTATTTCTTTTGATTTTCTTATTTATTATTTAAATATGCTTTAAGATATTTAGAATTTAATTAAGAATTAAAAATATTAATAAAAATATAGCAAAAAACAAAATTGATTAATTCACTTGATGTTTTGTATAATGAATATTAGATCATGATTAAATTAAGATTTTTTTCAATGATGGAATTTTAAGAGAACTGCAATTAGATAGTTTTCTAAAAAATTACTAGGTGATTTTTTTTATTTAATTTTATCAGCTTGATGAAAAATTTAGAAAAATATTTTAATATTAAAGATCAATATTTATTTTTAAAATTATACTTTTTCATAAACATTAAAGGAGAGTGATAGAGCCTCTTTAAGAAGAAAATTAGTTTTCTTGAATATTCTTGAGGTAAAAAGTTAGACATTTTTTCCAAATTAGTGAAAAGGATCAATTATTTTTTTAATATTTTCAAATTAAAATAATTAAATAATTCCAACGACGTAACTTCTTCAAGAGAAGATTATTTCACTTGAATACTCTTGGAATGAGAAAATTTCTAAGATTTCTTTCCAAATTAGTGAAAAAGATCTAAGAATTTTCCAATATTTAAAATTAACATCCCATTTTATTTAAGACTGTTTTAGGACAACGGAAGACTTATCAGGTATCATCATTTGGATGGATGTTGTTGGAGTAATCGTACTCCCAAACCTAGTTCTAGTGATGCAGACTAGAACTTATTTTATTTAAGGAGCATTATTCAAGCTTTGAATTTTTGTAAAAAGCATAGATTTATTTAAGTGGCTAATCACACCTAACAAAAAAGATTAATGATGATTCCATATTTGTATCTAGAGGCCAAATCTTCGAATTTGTACGTTAACTCCACTAGAAACTTTGAGAGTTGAGCCAGTGAATGATATTTTGTGATCTTAGATCTTAATGAATCATCTTGACTTATTTATTTTCCTATTTGTTTTTATTTAATTATTTTAATATTTATTCATTTGTTTAGTTAATTTGTTATTTTTTGGAGGGCATTTTTAGAGATTAAAAGTTTATTTATTTTTTCATACACACTACCCTTGCATATGCATATCATAAGCCTTACACTAAACTCTATCCCTTTTAGAAGGAAGTCTAGTATGTATACTTTCGTATTCCAAAGTGGCCACCAAAATACTTTCACTCAAACTAAACTCTTTCACTCAAACTAAACTCTTTTCGGTTGAAACCTGTGATGGGTAAGGATTGAGGTGTCTTACTAATCAATTATGAATAATAATAAAGACAATTTGAGAATCTTGAATCTTTTAGTTTGGTCAAAATCTTGAACTCAATATATAGACAACACTAGATCAACCTTAAAATAAAGCTATGCCGACGTATTGTGTAGAAAATATCTCGAGATAAGACAATTGAATGAACATCCTCAATATGATTCTTCAAAAATAATGCTTGAAGGAAGATTCTTCAAAAATCATGAAGATTCTCGATATATATGCTTCTTCGAAAATAATGCGACTTTCCAACATATCAAATTTCTTGTCATTTGTGGTCTTGACATGGATATTAGAGTGAAGACATCTTCCGTTGACCAATCTTTCAAAGCGGTTTGCTGGTGATGATGGATGCTTATCACCGGAATATTCATTCTTTGTGGCACATTCCTTGTTCTCCATAATATGGCTTCAGATACTTGTGCTGCAATACATGATGGGATCAAATCCCACTGCTCATATACGGCTTTAGATGATATATCCCTCTGCCCAAAGCAAGTATGAAGTCAAGTATCATTGCTGTTAGGACTTAAGATGCAAGATAGAAGAAAAAAAATTTCTCTACAAACGGAGGTCCATATTGGAGTTGCTTTGCCCACCGTGATGATCAAATGAAATACCAGAAAGAGTTGAAAATCATGATGAGAGTGCTACATATGCTGAATCACCACCATTCATTGACGAAATGTGCATAATCAAGTCTTGGGATGAATCTGGATTTGAAGCCTCTGCACGTACACAAACTACTAGTGCGTCAAACACTAATTAAAAACAGAAAAAGGAAAACTGTTATGTCTTGATGCCTTTGTTGTTTTCTGTTGCTAAATAATAAAAGGAGGTCTCGATGAAATATAAATCGTGACCTTACCTGCCTTAAACGAGAAAAACGAGCTTTGAGATGAGGCACGTGGAGGAACCGAAAAGAAGAAAACAAAGCAGTAGTATAAAGGCTTACCTGTCAAGTTCTCCAAGCATGGTGGCAATCTTTTACTTTAAAGAATTAAAAATAAATTGGATTAAAGAAGAAATTCATGGAACAAATAAAGTCTAACAAGTGTTGACATGCATGATTGGTGTCAAGCAAAACATGAAGGTGATGTGTCAACTTGCATGGCAAATTATTGTGTTGTGCATGTAAAGTAATGCAAAATCGGATTGTGGCAACAAGAAAGAATTGGGTGAAACATGATTCTTTGCTTTAGGGGCAATAAATAAAAAGAAAACCTGGGTCAACTGAGGTGGAATGAAAGACGAGGCCAATAATCTGTAGAATCACCGCCTGCAATGCTACGTTCCCTTCGTTACCATATGGAACTCACCAGTCTGTTACTGTAGACATTGTTAAAACATATCTCCTCACCCATTAATTAAAAGTCTTACAACATATTGCCATAATCATTAGCCTACCAATACCAAAGCTTTATCCCTACCCCTTGTATTGCCTTTGTCCTTGCGCTCTATATAATTGACAGATATCAACAGAGAAAGACACGTCCTCTTATTAAAACAATACATATTCACTTTGCTTCTTGCTTGAACGGTGAATGGCAGATTCAACACCGCTTCTTTCTCACTATGATCAACCGGCAGAACCGAAACAGCCTCGGCCCCTCGATGAGACAATTGAACGGTGCATCGGAGACTTCGGGTGGTCGCAGTTCTTGCAAGCAATAATTGTATCATTTGCTTGCGTCTTTGACGCACAGCAAACTTTCATTAGTGTTTTCACTGATGTTGAACCATCATGGCACTGCACTCAAGTGGAAGACGAATCAGTTTGTAACTCATTATCCAACATTTGCCAACTCCCCAAGAATTCATGGTCTTGGGATTGGCCTGCACACACATCAATCATATCGGAATGGGGCCTTGAGTGTTCTACTTCTTTCGTGACAGGGCTACCTGCTTCTTCTTTCTTCGTGGGCTGCCTAGTAGGTGGACTTGTACTAGCCACGCTCGCTGACTCAAGTCTTGGCCGCAAAAATATGCTCTTTTTCTCATGTCTAATGATGTCTTTATCTTCCATCTTCACCGTTTTCTCTTCCAATATATGGATCTATTCAGCCTTGAGATTCATCAACGGCTTTGGCCGCGCAACCATTGGAACTTGTGCTCTTGTGTTATCAACAGAGCTAGTGGGAAAACGGTGGCGAGGCCAGGTTGGTGTTATTGGTTTCTTTTGTTTTACTTTAGGGTTTTTATCATTACCGGTAATAGCATATTTAAATAGAGGTTCTTCATGGAGAACTCTTTATCTATGGATTTCGGTACCAACAATCTTTTATTGTATACTAGTTCGTTTCTTAGTTCATGAGTCTCCAAGATGGCTTTTCGTCCGCGGACGCAAAGAGGAAGCAGTTTCAACACTCAAAAGCATGGCTCCGGCTAATCAGAGTGTCTTAACAATGAGTTTCTCCAATGTCCTAATCGAGCAAGAATCATGGAATGTTGATCTTTTCTCCTCAATCAAGATACTGTTGAACAAAAGATGGGCCGCTCGAAGGCTAGCGGCGGTAATGGTAGCAGGTTTTGGGATTGGAATGGTGTACTACGGCATGCCATTAGGCCTTGGAAATCTATCATTCAGTCTCTACTTAAGCGTCACATTCAATGCCTTATCCGAGCTCCCAGCATCACTGATTACATTCTTCCTTATAGGGAAATTAAACAGGAAAGAATCATTGTTGGGTTTCACAATCTTAAGTGGGATATGCAGTGTATTGTGTGTGGTGATGGGCAAAGAGTGGCCAGTTTTACAGATAGGAATGGAGCTGATATCCTTCTTCAGCGCTTGCACGGCGTTCAACATGGAACTGATATACACAATAGAGCTGTTTCCCACATGCGTGAGGAACTCGGCAATCTCAATGGTGAGGCAAGCACTTGTATTTGGGGGAGTGTTCAGCCCACTGCTTGTGGCTGCTGGGAGGAAAAATAACTTGGTATCGTTTGGAGTATTTGGGATTGTGATAGGGATTTGTGGGCTGCCACTGCTTGGATTACCAGAGACAAGGGGTGGGACAATTTGTGATACAATGGATGAAGAAGAGCACAAAGAGAATCTGAAGGCAGCCGCTATTGCGACGTTGGCATAAGCTGTTTCAGTCTAGCTCTAGCAAGTGGAATTAATCAAGGAATTATTACTATATTTCTTTGTTAAATTTTATTTAAGGATTGTTTATAGACTGTTTATTTCTTTATGTATATGTTTATGAATAAACCTTAAATTTTATTTAAGGATTATTATTTTATAAACCGTTGTTTTTATGATTGTGCAATTAAAACACGTTGTCCTCAACGGGATACACGATATTGATGTTTTGGTTTCCCAAAAAAAAATTTTCTTCCCTTCATATTTCTTAGAAACAAAATTCATCCTCAAATGAGTTAAATATAAATTCTCGTAAGAATCTTCATTCTTTTCGCGATTGTGCAACATAAACATGTTCTCCTCAAGGGATACGCGATATTGATGCTTTGATTTTCCAAGAAACACTTTTATTCCCATCATTTTCCTTAGAATCAAAGTTAATCCCTCAAATGAGTCAAACATGAATTCTCATAAAAATCTCCATTTTTTTCGCAATTGTGGAACCCAAACATGTGTTAGTATATGCCCTAGAGTCAGTCAGATTGAACAAGAGATATAGAGTTAATGATGCAAACCTATCACTATTGCCTAAGTGATAAAGGTTTTCCTTCGTTAGTTGGACATTGATAAGGAGTTATAATGTACAAATTGGATTAAACCTATGGAACATAACGACTTTACAAAAGAATTATAAAGAGTTATAATTATGGGATCATTATGCATCAAAGTCTTATTCCTAAATTGTCCTAGTTATAGTATTGCAAAGATGGAGCATTGACAATACTCACAGGCTGGTACATGTTAAACTTTCTTGCTTCTTAAGCAAGCAACTGATCTCATAAGTTGAAGTATATGGGATACTTGGGATAACATGTAGGTGCTTGTTGGTTGAACAAGTTCACTGAACATGGACCGCTATGAGAACTTCATTTGGTAATTGTCACACTAGTGTCTATGAAAATATTCTCACGTGTCAGTCGTGTAAATAGTCCTCAGACTTGTGATACCAAGTCATCTTGTATGTGGACTGTCATGCTTTGATTTTATCCAAACGTGTTCCAACTAGGGATGCCAAAGGTAGGATGACTTTGGGTATGGCATGAAGCATGTGAAGGTGGATGAGTGATCTAGAGAGGATTCACCACTCCAAGTGGCATTAAGAGACATATCTCTGATGTTCTTGGCTTAGGTTAACTTAGTAGAATCTCTGGCCAGAGTAAGATGAATTTAGGAGAAAAAGTTTCTCTAAGTTCACAAAGTTAACCAAAAGCTGCAACAACTAATATGGATTGATTTCATGAGTAGACACTGCACCATGTTCATGATATTTTTGAGATATATGGTGAAAGGACCGAATTACACTGGTACGATGGTTACTAAAAGGTTAACAAAGAGGTCACTTTGACTATACAATATTTGGGTGGTCATGATGCATTGCTAGATGCCGCTCATGATCTTTGTTTATATAATGTAAGCTATGTTGAAGAACGTAGATATAATTTATACCCATTGCCAACATGTTAGGAACCTAATGGGTTATACACAATAGGATGGTAAATGTTGGATTAAAACTTGGGATCTCAATTAAGTTGGACTTAATTAAATAAAAGGTTAAATTTAGAGGACTTAATTGAAGAGTTCAATTAAGAAAGATTAAGACATAATTAGGATTTGAGAAATCCAAATTTAGATGTATTAATATTACAAAGAGGATGTGGTTGTCTTGAGAAGACAACGATGTCTTGACCGAATTGCTTTGGGATAAAGTGAACTGTGGGTTATTCGAATATAATGCCTTGATTTGGTTTAATGTTATAGGATAACATTGCTTGATTAGAAACTTGCAAGTGTGAAAAGTTCCACTTAAATAAGGAGTTTGATTGAGAATCAAACTCTAGCTCATAAGTCTTGATCTAACTGAATGGGTACATGAGAAAAAAATTGGTTTCTTGAACCATTCTTGATTACATATGAGCTAAGGGTGATCGGCCTAAACATGGAGTGCAATGTAATGTGACATTCAGCCCATTAACTCTAAAAGTTAGATACATGGGCGAATGGTTCAAATTGAAGTAAAACATGGAGAGCAATGTAAAGTGACATTCAGCCCATTAACTCTAAAAGTTAAATACATGGGCGAATGGTCCAAATTGAAGTAAAAGAGTTTTGCTTCAAGACTTGCACACTCAAGTTTCATCGGGGCAACCAACCTAGTTAAATATGTGGGACATTCTTTTATATATATATATATATATATATATATATATATATATATATATATATATATATATATATATATGAGATATGTGATGAAAGAATGGACTGAATGAAAAGAGTGAAAAGAAATAACCTAAAGTTATTCTTACTTGTATTCGGCCAAGAGCATAACCTTGAGTTGCCGCACACCATCAAGGGGAAAACCCTGTGCTGCACCCTTCATGGGAACCCTATGCTTGCTGCACTTCTTGCTTTCTTCTCCTCTTATGTTTTTTGGTTAACCACAAATCCTCTGAGTTACTTTCTTGAAAGGAAAACAAGAAATATAATCTTTTACTTTAATAAAGTTAATTTTCTCCTTGAGTTACTGTAAACACCCGATTTTTACTCAGGACTCTCAACTCAACACTCAGATACTTATCCAGGCTATCAAATCCATTAGTGACCTTAGGTATAGGCCCGTTTTATTTTTTGGGCCTAAATTTGGTTGGGTTTGGGGCCCAATAAAAATGGCCCACATCATTTTTTATTTACTTTATTTTTCACTTTTATTTATTATTTTTTTATTTTAAAACATTTAATTATTTTTATTTTCTTTCGGTTATCTTCTCATTTCAGCTCCTTTTGACTTCCCTTTTGCAGCCTCGGTTTAGCCCAAAATCAGTGCAAATTAAACTCTCATTCAATTAGAACCAAGATTCTCGATTTTAGTTTGGAGTCTGTCAATTCTCGGTTTTTACTCAAATCATCCTATCATCTTTCCACTTTCATCTTCGATAATTTCCTCATCCTCAGCTCAGTGTTAATCCTCAATCAATTGGTACCCAAGTTCTCAGCCTTAAATTGATTTCATCCTTCATTCACAATAGCATTTAAACCCTAAAATTAAGGATTAAATATTGATTTCAAAATAAGGTCAAAAGGGGTTTTAAAGGAAAGGAATCATGTTTTAAAGGAGAGAGGAGATTCGATTGCTCCTATAAATAGGAGCAATCTACACAGTAACACACAAACAAAGAGAGGCAAAAAAAATATATACTGAGATTTTTCCCTAAAAAAAGTGAAAGCTAAAAGAGTTTTTTGTGATTTCGGATCTCCGAGAAAAGAAGGTAAATTTTTTTTCCTTTTCTATTTTGTTGATTTTCCAATTTTTTTTTCTTAATTTCTTTTAGAAAAATCAAGAAGGAATTAAAAAAAGGATTTTGAAACGAAATTTAGGTTTCCGAAAAGAGTTTGGTTCAAAAAAAAAAAGAATTGTGGAAGTAAGATTCGTTTCTTTTTAAAAAAATAATTAATAAAATATCTAGAAATTTCAAGTTTTCGGCGATCGAAAACTGGAAAACTTTGAAGTTTCTGGCGCCGTTTGAATATTCTGGTGTCGAAAATTGGGTTTTAAGAATAGGGGGCTGGCATTTTGAAACAAATGAAAGAACAAGATTTTTTTATATATATATATATATATATATAAAAAAAAAGAACTGAAAATGACAGGAAAAAAGTGGGGATTTTAAAGAGGGAAGGGTCAGGTCGCGCAGGACTCGCGCACCGACCCACGTGGGTCTACGTGGCGACCCGACCCATATGTAATTTGTCTTTTTTTATTATTTAATTGTTGATTTTTCTGTTATTTATTTATTTAATTATTTTCCTTTTATTTACATTGATTTTCTAGTTTTAATTAATTTTTAATGTGAACTTTATTCTGTTTATTTTGTTTCGTTTATTTATTTTGGTTTGTTAGTTATCTTTGTTTATGTATAAATTATTCTATGAATTGATTATTTTTCTATTTATTTTTTTTAATTAGAATAATTAAATTTAATTCGATTTTACTTTTATTATTTCACATAATATTTTTTTCACATAATTCACATTAATTATATCAAAAAATAAATCAAGATTTTCCGATGATGGGATTCGAAGGAGTCGCAAACGGTTGACTTCTAAAAAAATTTTAGGTGAGAAAAATCTTACTAAATTCCACCAGCATGATGAAGAATTTAGTTGAAAATTTCAATATTACGAGTCAAGATTTATTTTTAATGGTTAATAATAATTCATAGCAAAATGATTAGAAATCAAATGTTTTGGATTAAAAATCGAGAATAAATCAAGGTCTTTTCGACGATGGAACTCGAATGAGTCATAAATGGTTGACTTCTAAGAATTTCCTAGGTGAGAAAAATCCTTCCAAATTCCACCAGTATGATGGAGAATTTAGGTGGAAATTTTCAATATTATGAATCGAAATTTTTTTCTCAACAATAATTCGTACGAGTTCAAATTGATTAGAGACTTTAATAGTTTACTCTCTTTTCATAAAATTTTAAAATAAATCCGACGACGGTGCAAACGGTTTCTCTTGAATACTCTTGTGGTGAGGAGATTTTCTTCAAAATTTCACCAGCATGATGGAGAATTCCTTGGAATTTTTTTTTTAATATTTAAATATTAAATTAAGAAATAAATACCATTAAATTTTAGGCTTTACAGGAAAACATTAGGCTAATTAGGTACTATCCTTGGATAGGCGTTGTGGGGGTGCTAATGCTTCCTCACACGTAACCGAACTCCCGAACCTAGTTCTGAACGTAGACCAGAACCTATTCTTTTTTAGGTACCTTAGTTGAGCTTAAGATCACTTTAGAAATAATAGATTCATATAGGTGACTAATCACATCTAGTAAATAAAAACGATTAGTGGCTACTCCTCATTTGTGTCTAGCATGCCGAATTTGCATTTGGCACGTTATGACAGTTTGGTGACTCCACTGGGAACTTTAGAGAGTCTTGCCATAATTAGCCTTGTGATACCTTAGGTCCTAATAATTGGTCTTTGGATGGTCATTTTTTTTACTTGTCTTTATTTTGCTAAATTATTATTTTACTAACGTTTGTTTCTTTTCTTTGCATTCGATAAGTTAAAATTTTGTTGTTCCTTCTCACACACTACACGTGCATATGCATGACATAAGCCTTATACCCGGGCTCGTCCTTTTAGGAGGGGTAATATAACTATGCCCTCGTGAGATGATAACCTTTGCATGGGCTAGCGAAACACTCTCAGAGTGTAAAGTACCAAAGCTTTCGTAAGGTGATAACCTCCGCAGCAGCTTGGGAAATACAACCACCTAAATTGAACCCTTTCCGTTTGAAGCCTATAATGGGTAAGGATTGGGGTGCCTTACTAATCCGTAAGGATTGGTCAAATATCCTGAACTCAACATATAAAAACACCTAAGAAGCCAACCTTAGGATAAAGCCATGCCAATCTTTGTGTAGAAGGTAACCTAAATTAAGACACATGAAGGAATGTTTCTTACCTATTTATTACATATTTGAATTTCTTTTATTATGATGTATACATGTCTGTTTTCATTTGTTTATAATTTTACTAACGGTTTCACTTCATTTCCGTGCACTTGCATCATGACATCATAAGGAAATCTTGCCACTTAGCAACTTTTTGATAAAAGGAATCTTTAATAACATCCATGGAAAGCTTATTGAAGACTGAGTCTGCCAAGTACGAGTCCTCAAATGATCTAAAGATTTGGTCTGAAGGGTCCAGCGAGCAGTAAGGGATTGTCTACCAGTTGGTTATGTCTCAACTCTTCCTGAAATGGTCCACTTAGACCTGGCATAAAATGACTTCACTGACTTGATAAATAATTGGAAACCATGGAGTGCAACTAAGCAGGAGGTATTTCAGAAGAAGTATGAGGATTTCGCATTACTACTCCCAATCAAAATACAACAACTTATTAAGAGCCATGATGCAGTTTTGGGATCCATCATATAGGTGCTTTGTATTCAACAAAGTGGATATGGTCCCGACAGTTGAAGAATATTCTGCACTGTTACGCCTTGAATGTCCTAACCCCGACAAGATATTTCGAAAGAACAAGATGGGTTATCGTCGAAAACTTGCCGGGATGATAGGGATTAGTCCATCAGATGTCATTGAGAAACAAAAAGGTGGGAATATCTGTAACCCTTGGAGATTTTTACGAGATTACATCGTCAAACACCTTGAGGATGATAGAAGCATGAGCATCATGGCCATAGCTATTTATAGGATGGCGATATTTGCAAAAGTCTTGGGATATGTGGAGATCGCAATGGTAGATTTCATTAACCAGGTCGAGCACCAGATAAATGCGACACCAACTGTCTTGGCGGAAACATTCAGGTCTTTGAACCATTGTAGGAAGAACGGAGAAGGACGATTCAATGGGTGTGCACAGTTGTTGTACAATTGGATGAAAAACCATTTAGAGTGCAAAGAGAGCAGATTTCGTAAACCGTTTCTCACTTTGAGTTTGCCCATCAAAGAGTTTTGTGATAGCGTCTGGCAAGAGATAAAAAAAAAGAGTGATTGGGTACTGTTCCTGCGAAAGTTGACAAGTCAGGAGGTGGTATGGAGAGCCCTTTGGATGCGACATGATTGGGTTTTACACAGTTGTGGCGGTCAGCCTTGGACATCTCTTCCAGGATTATGGGGAGTTATTAGTTATGCACCAATCTTAGTCCGTAGGCAAATAGGGTATGAGCAGTTTATTCCTATGACCTATGGGCTTAACAACATGTAGTTCTCATATGCTGACGATGGAGCTCCAAAAAGGAGAGATGAAGTCATCAAGGCCTAGAACCAAACTGCTAGAGTAGGCCAGGGAAGACTCTCATTTGATACTACCCCTGAATACTCCGTATGGCATATCAGGCGGGCCAAAGATGTTGTGGTGCTTCAAGAAGATGACTCTGAACATCCAATCCAATCAACACCACCTGATCCTATGGTAAAGATGGAATTAGCCAAGAGAAAGCTGTATAGAGAAAAAGATGAATTAGAATAAGAAAATAAGAGACTTTGAGCCAAGATTAGAAAGATGGAAGAGGACCAGAATGGACAAGAAGCTTGACCATGATTGTAATATGTGGAAAACGGCCTTCAAAGAACTAGATGACATGGCTTCACAAAAGGCCTCGGAGTTAGAGCATATGAGGGTGGAAAATGAGGAAGCATACTTGGAGCGCATGAAATGGGAGGAAAAGTGCCAAGAGTTGAGTCACGAGTTAAGAAAGTTGGACGAGAAGTGTGAACAACTTTGGGTTACAAGTTCAAAGAGGCGAGATCATCTAAGGCATTTATTTGACCAAATTTGCATAGGGGCTCACAAGGTGGATGAGATGAATAAGAAGATTGAGGAACTAAAAGCAAGTGTGCATCCTTCCCAACCTCATGGCCGACATTTGTTCTAGCTCCTTGAAGAAGCGTTCGTGAAGTTCATTTGGAGACCATATATGCTAGGGATGTTATGGATATTTTGTGGAACTTTTAATTTCCTAATAAAGAATTTTCTTATCAATAATTGTTATGTGGCAAGTCTTCCATTTTTGCATTCATGCATGCATACTCATAATTACATAGAAGTCATTTCTTTATAACTAAAACATGATGTCCTAACCCCAAATTTTGGTAAAAAAAAAGAGTTCATGGATTGCTCGGCGATTGAAATTCCCAGAGTAGTCTGCTCAACATCAATACGGTACCCGTTCATGAGTAAGGTCAATGGCTGAAGAAAACAATAACAAGTTTGATAGGATGAAGAAGGCACAGGAAGAGATAAGGGAACAACTAGCCCAATTTATGGAAATGATGAAGGGGATGAGCAAAAGGAAAGGAAAGGCGAATGAAGCTGTCACACAATAGAAGGGTCAAAATACTGAAGAGCCTGCATACCTACCTGGATATGGCCCATATCCTCAATATAGGTAAACTACTGCAGAACCTGCTGCTGTACACCCAAGAATACCACCAGTAACTGTATTCCCTCAATTCCCTGGATTTAATGCTCTTGCGCTGGGGTTGAAACCGTCAGACCCGATCTATGTTCCAAATTTGGATGATCCAAAGGAATAGGAGAAGCTTGATACAAGGGGAGATTCTAAACCTCAAAATATGAATCTCTTGTGAAGAGAGACTCCGAGCTGTAGAAGAGATGGATTTTTTTGGGTCCACAGATGCTGCAAGACTCTATTTGGTACCGGATGTTTTAATCCCTCTGAAGTTCAAAACTTCAGACTTTTAGAAGTACAAAGACACAACCTATCCCATGACACATGTCACGATGTATTACCGAAAGATGGTCGCCCATTTGCACGATGACAAGCTGCTTATCCATGTCTTCCAAGACAGTCTTATGGGGTTGGCGGCCAAATGGTATGTCCAGCTTGACAAAAATCGCATTCACTCGTGGAATGAACAAGCCAGAGCTTTCATTTCACAGTACAAACATATTGTAGATATGGCCCCTGACTAGATGTCCCTGCAATGAATGGAGAAAAAGTCGACGGAGAGCTTCAAAGAATATGCTCAGAGATGGCGAGACATAGTCGCACAGGTCCAGCCACCTCTCACTAAGAAAGAAGCTACTATGTTTTTCGTGAGCACTCTCCGGGCCCCATATTATGACAAGATGATAGGGAATGCCACAAAGAATTTCGCTAACATGGTGATTTCAGGAGAGATCATCGAAAATGCGATAAAGAATGGAAAGATAGAGGCAAGTGAGCCATATAGGGCAAAGAAAGAAGGAGCCCCTAAAAAGAAAGAAGCCGATGTTCAGGCAGTCGCCTTTGGAGGAGGATCCACACCATACAATCATTATCCACATACCAACCTTACTACCCAAACTCCAATAACGTAACCTATAATCCATACACCTATCCATCTGCACCACCACCAACTTTCCAACCAACATTCTGCCCTCAAGCACTTACCATGCTGACTAGACCCATAGCCCAACCTGCCCAACCAACAAGTAACCAAAGAGCACAATGAAAAAAGACTCCAATTAACCTCATCCCAAAAAATTTCATGGCGTTGCTTTGGACCTCATTAAAAACTACATAATTGCACCTGTATTCCTCGAACCCTTGAAACCTCCATACCCTAAGTGGTATAACCTCAATATCCAATGCATTATCACTTAGCGAATATCGGACACTCTACTGAGGATTGCCTGTCATTGAAGTACAAGGTCCAAAGTCTGGTCAGGGCTGGCTTAATAAATTTTGAGACCAAATGAGAGCCGAGTGTAAGTGGCAATCCCTTGCCAAACCACACGAGGCCAATAGTCAATGCACTCGGTGATGATAGAGCTCCCCTTACCAAATGAAGTGTAGACGATATTACAACCCCATTAAGGCGTATCTTTGATTTTTTAGTTAAAACATATATGATCCGCCTTGTACCAGCGAATTCAAACACACATCGTGGAAAGCTAGACCTTTCCAAAAATTATAAATATGACATGGGAGTCATAGGTGGTTTTCGACGTGAGTTGCAAAGGCTAATGGACTCCTTTCAGGTGGAGTTATCTGAAGAATATGGGGGAAATGAAATAAGCGCTACAATTGAAGAACTTTCTTCCAGAGCACCTTTCTAGATCAAGGCAGTTACAATCTACTGTGAGGGGAGTCCAAAACCCACTCCTGTTACCAAACCTGTTGTCACAATCAGTGTTCCAAGCTCTTTCCCTTATCATGACAACAAAGCAGTGCCATGGAAGTATGAATGTAAGGTTATAACTTCAGCTGTTGAGCCAAGTCCAAGTTACTCTGAAACTACAGACTCGGCACACATAACAGGTGTAGGGGGCATGACTAGGAGTGGGTGATGTTACTCTCCTGAGATGTTGGAAGAAGCTGAAAAAAGATAAGATAAAAGAAAGTGAGAGGGAACTGGGAAATGAGAAAGACCCGATCATGATTCCAGATGTAGTAATAGATAAGGAAGCCTGCGAGTTTTTGAAGCTAATAAAGCATAGTGAATATAGTGTAGTAGAACAGTTGAACAAGACGCCATCACACATAACACTGTTATCATTGCTTCTGAACTCTGAGCCCCATCGAAACGCTTTAATGAAAATGATGAATCAAGCGTACATGGCTCATAATATTTGTGTGGAAAATGTGAGCCATATTGTCGGGAATTTGTTCGCCTCTAATAACATAGCCTTTAATGATAACGAGATTTCCCTAGATGGTCGAGGCAATGCTAAGGCCTTACACATTACTACAAGGTGCAAAAGTCATACAATGGCCAAGGTCCTTATTGACAACGGGTCTTCGATCAATGTCATGCCGATAAGTACATTGGTTAAATTGCCTATTGATATGACTCATATAATAGCTAGTCAAATGGTTGTGAGAGCTTTCGACGACACTCATTGAGAAGTTTTAGGAGACATAGAAATTCCCCTACAAATTGGTCCATGTACATTTAACGTAAAGTTCCAAGTGATGAACATCTTGCCATCATATAGTTGTTTGTTAGCAAAGCCATGGATCCACGCTGCAGGTGCTATCCTGTCCTCGCTACATCAGAAAGTGAAGTTTATCGTGGAAGATAACCATGTTAGTGTTTCTGGAGAGGAGGACATAATGGTGACTCAACTATCATCTGTACCGTATGTGGAAGCTGCTGAAGAGGCCTTAGAGTGTTCTTTTAGGTCCTTGGAGTTTGTCAATGCAATATGTGTAGGGGAAATTTTAAAGGGCCATGCATGCATTTTCCTAGGGTTGTCCAAATGTTGTTCAAACAAACAGTTGGAAAGGATGGCGTGTTGGTGTTGGCTTGGGGAAGAATCTACAAGGGATTGAGAAGCCGTCAGTTATTCCAATGCATAAAGAAAGATTTGGCTTAGGGTATAAGCCAACATGGGAGGAGAAAGGAAAGATGAAGGTGATGCACCCAAAAGAGTTTATCTTATTTAACCTTGCACTAAAAAGATCAATTGTAAGTATAATGATTAGCAAGGGTCGAGTCCTCAGGGATTGGGTTTTAATCTATGAGTTATTAGTTTATAACTTACGTTCAAAGAAAACAATAAAAGAAAAGGGGTTTTTGAAGCCAGATTTAAACTAAAGTAAATAATAAGAATAAGATGCAAGGCGGTATAACCAGCCAATAAAAATATATATACTAAATTAGGCGGTATAACCAGCCAATAAAAATATATATACTAAATTAGGCGGTATAACCAGCCAATAAAAATAAAACAAAGTTAATATACAAATTAGGCGGTATAACCAGCCAATAAAAATAAATATACTTTTAAAAATAAGCAAACTAGAAAAGTAAGAAAACAAGTAAGTAAGAAGAATCAAATATGAAAAATATGGTTAAGGTTTCATTCTCCACCACTAGACATCATTAAGAATCAATTTCAGATCTATCAATATCAACCAACTATCAAAGTTAACAACCGTAGATAACAACAAGCTCTGTTATCCCAATCTTTCCTTAGTTTGTCGTTAAATAGAACAAGCTCTCTATTTAATCTCTAACCATTAAACAACCTAGAATAAGCTCTCTAAATTCAATTTAATGGCAGCTTTATGATGAGAAAGATAGGTTGATCTAAGCAACAAACACATAAGCTCGGATTGTTCAACTTAGGTTATGTTCCACTTTGCAATTATTGAAAACTTGACCATAATCATTAATCACAAATTGCCACTTATGAATAGGAAATCAAGACAATTACACGGATCAAGACTCCTAGACTAGCAATAGATAATTATCAAGATCTATCTAGTTGTACACCTAAATAAATCAAGACAACATCATGAACAATTCTTGTAGAAGAACATAAGCAACTTTGATAGAAAATTAATGATAGATAGAATCTGAAAATCAATCACAAAACATGTCTAGGGCTTTGAAATCACCCTTAACCAAATAGAAGTTTAGCCTAGCATAGGCATTGTAAACATAAACATAAAATTAAAGAGAATTTAAGAAGGAAATAAAAGAAAGAAAGAAAAAGCAGAAAATAAAGAAAAAGAAAACTAGAGAAAAGAAAGAAGAAGAAAACTTAGAGAATTTTATTACAATGGCTAATATCCTACCAATGTACAATATCATCTTCTACAATCATCCAAGGCCCTCTATTTATACACATTTTGGAGGGCTAAATGACAAGAGACAAGCTTTACAAATTTCAAAGGTAGGTATAATAGGTGGGTGCATTTTTCTAACAATTTTCGTCATATTGTATGACAATTTTGATCATCCAACTTGATGGTCGATTTTGTCAATATTGGAGGCCTGATCGGATCACATGGTCTTCTAGAAAATTGTTCCCCTGTCAGTTACTGATCCATAGCCGTTGGAATCAGCTCATTTTCTGATGTGGATAAGAAGATAAGGGCAAAATACGAAAACAGGTCAGCACAGACGTCATTGCACATCAGCCAACTTGATGGTCGATTTCGCTAGGGAAAACAACTCCGTTTCAAGAAGTGTAAAACATGAAAAAGATAGATATGCCTCTTAACTTTGCACGGTTAAAATTTCAGCCTTATTGCTTCAATGAAACTTCAGATATAGCTGATATGGCAAAAGGTGTCGGAACTGGAACTGAACTGGATTTGCCCTTAATTCTAGTAATCTGAAATCACTCAAAGAAACTTGTGAAAAACACCAAATTACATAAAAATATAAAAGATCATAAACACAATTAGACTAAACAATAATAACTCGTATTTGACACAAAACAATAATAAAACATAACTAAAAACTATATAATTATACGAGTTATCACACCCCCACACTTAGATTGTTGCTAGTCCCTAGCAACGACTCAATAAAAATAAAATAAGAAAATCTAATCTAATCCACTTTCGTAGGAAATCACGGTGGCACTTAGCATGTGACACAAGCCTTTAAACCCCTAGGTGTCCCTAGTGGACGAGTTTAGTCTCGTGAGGGTTTACTAGAACGATACCCACAAACATTGAAAAACTAAAATATAAATAAACTACATATACTAAAAATATTTATTCCTAATCCTTTCAATACAAATTAGAGACAATCTTTGAACAAGTCTTATAAACTAATCAATAGCTTAAAGAATTTCACAAAAAATCATGCTTGAATGTAAATTGTTTGAGTTAAGCCAATATTAACATAACATATCTCAATCAAAATAGTGCATGTTCAAATTTAATCTCAACTTCTCACATGGGATACCCTCATGATTTTCACTCTTTAAAGTAGTGGTGAAGTGTTTACACTCAATCAATCTCATGAAAACAGTTCTACCATATTCTTGCTTGTCCACCTATTCTCCACTATTTAGATCATACAACTTCATGAATCAAGAGGTCTTTAATCAAGGTTGTAATGGGGCCAAGGGGTTTGTAATGTGGTTGAATAACAAAAGGATAAAGATATCACAAAGGCTCCAAAGAGTTCATAAAGTTTAGAGACATAATAAGATCATACAAAGAAACTTCTCGAAACTCCGAATATTCATGTTGGGCCTTTTCTTCATTCTAAACAACTTTGTAACATCTTTTTCTTTTTCCACAAATTCAAGAGATGATTCATATTTTTTACATAGGAATGTATTTGCCAGTATTCCATTTCTTTTTCTCTTGACTTTTCTTTTCTTTTCCCCCCACACTTATTTCTTGTTTCTAACCCAAATTTTCAACTAAAAATATCCCTTGTTTTTTGCAATATGTCTCAAAATATATAATCCATCTTTAGAACAAGGGTAAAGAT
Organism: Fremontodendron californicum; assembly: GCA_030761205.1. Lineage (NCBI taxonomy): Eukaryota > Viridiplantae > Streptophyta > Magnoliopsida > Malvales > Malvaceae > Fremontodendron > Fremontodendron californicum. Next base: position 13,959,158 of record JAULJL010000023.1, read on the forward strand.
ATAAGTATATTTAGTCTAGGTGTAAGTTGTGGTTACCAATAAAACAGCATATTTAATGTAGGCTCAAATTGGCTCACTAGTGGGGATGTTCTCTTAGAACATTAATAATGGATGGCTGTTTGGCTCTGGTTATAATCCTAATGCCTCTATCATATTCATGTTGTCACATGTATCAATATAGTCTCAAACGGTTTAAAGCAAGTTCTAGAGAATCATGTAATCATAAGAGCACTCAAGAAAGAAATTAGATTGATTTGTATAATGCATCAATCATTATAGGCTCAAAAACTCACAAGGATGATTATACAAGTCAGATTAAGTCTAAACATGCTTCTTTCTCAATCAACATATCATATTAACATTGGCTCATAAAAAGGTTGACATCAAGCTCAATTCTCATGAAAATCTTCTCACTAATAAATCTGTTTTAGACTTATGCAATTCATATCTCATCATTGTATTAAAAAGGAACTAAAACACACAAAATAATAATAATAATAATAATAAAGACTCATAAAAAAAATAGTAGACAAAAATAAAAGAAATCCTAAATCATTCCCCCCACACTTAATTCTTACATTGTCCTCAATGTAAGTCTATTAACCCAAATGAAAGAATCATGTGTAAGAGAAAATAACTAATAACATAAGAATAGGAACAACTAAGACTCAAAACAAAACAAACTCATGCAACCTAAATAATCCTAAAATACTAAACAAAAATGAACAAGTAAACATAAAAAGATTAAAATCAAACTGACAAGATATGTCTCAAGTCTCCCTTACTCAGACCTTGTTCAGAATGAATACTTCTAAATTGCTTAAAACACAACAAACTCTTTTTTTTTTTTTTTTTGAAAAGAAGAAATCAAACTGACAAGGTATGTCTCAAGTCTCCCTTACTCAGACCTTGTTCAGAATGAATACTTCTAAATTGCTTAAAACACAACAAACTTTTTTTTTTTTTAAGAAGGTAAAATTTAGGAGATATTACCTGTAGAGGTTGCTAACCACTTATTATAACTGAGACACAACAAACAAAATGTTAGATAATGTCACAAAGACAAAGTGCAATCCACTCCTTGCTCGTCCATATCTCTTTTTCTTTTTCCGAGCGTTTGCGAAACAACCGTAGCAGATAAATACTCATAAGCTTGGAGCTTTTTGAGTAAATCTTCAATGGTTGTAGCAGAAATTATGGTTCTCCTTGCCTCTGAAAACATGAATCCATTATCCACAGCATTATCTAAATATGAAAGCAAATTACTAAAATAACCATTAATATTAAGCAAACCAATGGGTTTCTTATTTGTGACCAAAGATGACCAAGAAGCCACGCAAGCTATTTCTTCCAATGTACCCAGACCTCCTGGTAAAGCAATGAATGCATCGGCAGAATGGTACATGATTGTTATCCGTTCAGGGATACTCCAGACTTGTATTTCCTTACCCAAGGTAGGTCCACAAAAATCTGTGAATAGTTTTGGCACGATTCCTAGAACTGGACTTCCTCCGGCGTGTGCTGCTGTAGCGACTGCTCCCATTAAACCCGTACTACCGCCTCCATAAATCAACTGGATCTTTTGTTGGGCAAGTATTACTCCAACTCTTATGGCTTCATCAGCGAATATATTATTTTTCCCTGGATAAGCACCTCCAAAAACACAAATTTTTTTAATGCGTTGGGACGAAGTACTTTCCATTTTTTTTCTTTTTTTTTGAGTGCCTGAAAGAGAATGAGTACATGGTGTAATATATAGAGGACTGAGTAGTGAATCAGACAAGAGTAATAATGTCGCCGAAAGTGTATCTCACCTGTCAGAAGAAAATGTTAACCTAACAAAAGATTTTTGCGTGATTTCAGGAAGAAAATCAAAAAGAGAAGAAAAATCAACCGTAAAAGTCAAGAGTAATAATGTCGCCGAAAGTGTATTTGACCTGTCAGAAGAAAATGTTAACCTAACAAAAGATTTTTGCGTGATTTCAGGAAGAAAATCAAAAAGAGAAGAAAAATCAACCGTAAAAGACAAATAAAAAAAATGAGAATAATTACACAAATCGAATAACACGTAAATTAAACCGAAATAAAGTTATTGCAAATCAAACCAAAAGCTGAGAAGTCATTTATTGTAGTTGTGATTGTGGCTCACATCTTCCTCTGGTTTTACGTCCAGAAACGGCTTAAACGCCTTCTATGAGTCGAGGATATGCTTCCCATCCAGTTGTCTTACAAGCTAGCAAACAGGGTCTTTTAACATCAGATTCCCAAGATGTTGCCATTCCCTTTGGAATTGCGGCCATAAATCAAGAATTTCTCTTTGTACGTCTCCACTAGGATGCGTCTCAAGAGAAAGTTGGATATTACCCAAATTCTCCTTACTCAGTCCATCCTTAATGAATTCAATTTTATCATCTCGATTAGAGGACGGAATCCCAATAGAACGACATTTACCGTTACACGTCCATCGTGCACATTTGTGGCAATTTGAACTCATGCGCTTTGCTCGTCGCTTCTTTGCAAAAGTGCTTCTACCTGTACCTGGTAAATGCAAAACAGGAAGATATTCATCTTCACGTACCTTGGCTTCAATTATCCAACGTATGTCTCCAGGAATCCCTTTGTGCATAAGCATTCTTAATCTTTCAAATCGAACTTGGTAAAGCTTCAGTAAAATATTTCGAGGAAAATGAGGAAATCGTTTCTGCAATCTTGTGAGAATATCATCCATCCTGAAAAAAAATGAAAAAAAATTGAAAGAGAAATTGGAAGAGAAATTTATATACAATATCAGTTTTGTGGGTAGCTGATGGAACCGATTTAAATAATCACGGAGTACCGTTATCCGCCATTTAACCGGGGTTAAAAAAAATTATATTTATATCTAGTTATTTTCAAAACAAGGATCAGAAAGAAAAACAACATAAAAAGACTCAAAAACAAAACACTCTAAATAAAATCCTAAATTCTTCCCCCCACACATAATTTTTACATTGTCCTCAATGTAATGCTATTATCCCCCAATGCAAGAATTATATGTAAGAGAAAAGAACTATTAAACAAAAGAAAAGAAAAACAATAAAAGATAGAATGATGGAGAGTAAGGAATATGCAAATCTGATATAATAGATGCTCTCCATCCTTTTGGGTTGTCTCTCCAAGAAGCGCTTGGTTTATTGTCCTCAGCCTGACTTAGACCCATGCCATTATTATTCAACATACTTTGGCTCAAAAAGTGGAAACTCCTCCACATCTTGTATTGGAAAGTTCTCATAGTAAGGCTTCAATCTATGACCATTCACTTTGAATGCCTTATCTGTTTTCGGGCTTTGGATTTCAACTGCACCATGAGTAAATACATTAGTAATAACAAAAGGTCCAACCCAACGAGAACGTAATTTACCTGGATATAACTTAAGGCGTGAATGGAAGAGAAGAACTTTTTGTCCAACAACAAATTCTTTTCTTGATATCATCTTGTCATGGAATGCCTTAGTCTTTTCCTTGTAAATCCTAGAATTCTGATAGGCATCATTCCTTATCTCCTCTAATTCTTGTAGGTCAAGTTTTCTTTTCTTTCCTATCTCATCCATCTCCATGTTGCATTGTTTGATAGCCCAATATGATTTATGTTCCAATTCAACCGGAAGATGACAAGGCTTACCATAAACAAGTCGATAAGGAGACATACCAATGGGTGTCTTATATGCTGTCCTATAAGCCCAAAGTGCATCATCAAGTCGTGAACTCCAATCCTTCCTATTTGGATTAACTGTCTTTTCAAGGATGGACTTAACTTCTCGGTTTGACACTTCAGCTTGCCCACTAGTTTGAGGATGATATGAGGTGGAGACCTTGTGTGTGATGTTATACTTCCTCAAAAGTGCTTCCATAGTCCTATTGCAAAAGTGAGTACCTCTATCGCTGATTATGGCCTTTGGCGTTCCAAACCTAGCCAAGATGTTAGTCTTGACAAAATCTGAAACAACTTTAGAGTCATTAGTCCTAGTGGATTTTGCTTCCACCCACTTTGAAACATAATCAACGGCAAGTAAAATATAAAGATTACCAAAAGAAGGAGGAAAAGGTCCCATGAAATCCATGCCCCATACATCAAAAATTTCAACAATAAGTATTGGAGTTTGAGGCATTTGATTTCTAGCACCTAAGTTACCTGTTCTTTGGCAACGATCACATGACTTGCAAAAGAGGTATGCATCTTTGAATATGGTAGGCCAATAAAATCCAGAATCAAGAACTTTCATGGCTGTTCTTTTGGATCCAAAGTGTCCTCCACATGCATAAGAGTGACAAAAGGTGAGAATAGATTGAAATTCAGTTTCGAGTACACACCTTCTTATAATCTGATCGGAGCAATGCTTCCAAAGGTAAGGATCATCCCATATGTAGTATTTGGCATCACTCTTGATCTTATTTCTTTGAGCTTGTGTCAACTCTTGTGGCAACTTCTTGGTAACTAAGTAATTAACAATATCAGCATACCAAGGAGTTGTTGTACTTATAAAAAGAAGTTGCTCATCCGGAAAGTTCTCATTCAAGGGTAGTGCATCATCTTCATGAACTAAACGGCTAAGATGGTCCGCAACCAGGTTGTCACTACCTCTCTTATCTTTTATCTCCAAATCAAACTCTTGTAAGAGAAGTATCCATCTAATCAACCTTGGTTTGGCCTCCTTTTTAGTGAGTAAGTACTTAAGGGCTGCATGGTCAGAATATACAATTACTTTAGTACCAATTAAATAAGATCGAAATTTTTCTAAAGCAAATACAACAGCCAAAAGTTCTTTTTCAGTAGTGGAATAGTTCAATTGAGCATCATTAAGAGTTCGTGAGGCATAATAAATGGCATGTGAGGCTTTGCCAACCCGTTGGCCCAAAACAGCTCCAATAGCATAGTCACTAGCGTCACACATGATTTCAAAAGGTACATTCCAATCTGGTGGTTGGATGATAGGAGCTGATGTCAAGAGTCCCTTCAATGTTTCAAACGCCTCTTTGCATTTATCATCAAAGTGGAAAACCACATCTTTTTGTAGTAGCTTGCAAAGAGGTAATGTGATATTTGAGAAGTCTTTGATAAATCTCCTATAGAAACCTGCATGTCCAAGAAAAGAACGAACCTCTCTCACATTTGTGGGAGGTGGTAAAGAATGCATAATATCTATTTTAGACTTATCAACCTCTATCCCTCTAGAAGAAATTACATGGCCCAAAACTATTCCTTGTTCTACCATAAAGTGACATTTTTCCCAATTCAAAACAAGGTTAGTTTCCATGCATCTTTCAAGTACAAGTGTAAGGTTCTCTAGACATCTATCAAAAGAATCACCATAGACACTAAAATCATCCATAAACACTTCTATGATGTTCTCTACATAATCTGAAAATATGCTAACCATACACCTTTGGAATGTAGCTGGTGCATTACAAAAACCAAATGGCATACGCCGGTATGCAAAAGTACCAAATGGACATGTGAATGTTGTTTTCTCTTGGTCCTCCGGAGCAATGGCTATCTGATTATAACCTGAAAAACCATCAAGAAAACAATAATGAGAATGGCCAGCTAACCTTTCAAGCATTTGATCAATAAAAGGTAAAGGAAAGTGGTCTTTGCGAGTTGTGGAATTAAGTTTACGATAATCAATACAAACTCGCCATCCTGTTTGAATCCTAGTAGGAACAAGTTCATTCTCATTATTTGTTACCACCGTTACACCTGATTTCTTTGGAACCACTTGGACTGGGCTCACCCATTTGCTATCCGAGATAGGATAGATCACTCCAACATCTAGGAGCTTCAGTATCTCCTTTTTCACAACCTCCATCATAGGAGGGTTCAATCTTCTTTGTGCTTCTCTTGTTGGTTTAGACCCTTCCTCTAACAAAATCCGGTGCATGCACATAGATGGGCTTATTCCCTTGATATCGGCAATTGTCCAACCAATTGCTGTTTTATGCTCTCTAAGCACCTGGATAAGTCGCTCTTCTTGCAAAGGTGTGAGCTCTTTGGCAATGATGATCGGTAGTGTGTCCTTTTTACCTAAGAACACATATTTCAAGTGGTTCGGTAGTGGTTTCAATTCTAAAGTTGGTGCCTGCAAAATGGAAGGTAGAAGTTTCTCATTAGATAAAGGCAAATCAATAAATGAAACATCAAACCTTGCATCTTTAGGTTGCAGCGAGTGTAAAGATTCTAGTGCCCCTTCCACCTGGTCACTCAAGGCTAGTTTAGCATTCCCCATTCCGAGATGGTTGCTAATGACTATTTCTACACTATCTTCACCATCTAGCTCATAAGCTTGCTGCACTAGTGAGTCAGTTATATCAATATTAAAAACAGAATGCACATCACTAGGATATCTCATGGCCTCAAAAATGTTAAAGCGAATTATTTCACCATCAAATTCCATAGTTAAAGTGCCATCATGTACATCTATTTTAGTTCTTGCTGTTTTCAAGAATGGTCTCCCTAATAGAATATGTGTGGGATTAGAAGACATCTCATCTTCCATCTCAATAACATAAAAGTCAGCGGGAAAAACCAATTCATTAACCTGTACAAGAACGTCTTCTACCACTCCTCTTGGATAAGTGTTAGAACGGTCAGCAAGTTGTATTATAACACCGGTTTCCTCTAATCGTCCTAGATTCAATGAAGCATAAATTGAATATGGCATGACATTAATAGATGCCCCTAGATCTAGCATAGCACGCTCAAACCTGGTGTTGCCTATCTTACAAGGAATGGTAAACATACCTGGATCCTTGCATTTAGGTGGGAGTTTCTTTTGAAGAACAGCTGACACATTCTCCCCCATACTTACCTTTTCATTCCATTTCAACTTCCGTTTAGATGTGCACAACTCTTTTAGGAACTTGGCATATCTTGGCACTTGCTTGATAGCATCTAGTAAAGGAATGTTCACCTCTACTTTCCGGAAGGTTTCCAAAATTTCCTTATCTTGCTCCTCCTTCTTGGACTTTGCTAACCTGCTAGGAAAAGGTGGAGGAGTTATATAAGAAGGAAAGGATGGTTTAGGAATTACCTTTTTTAGTGGCTCGTTGGGATGTGAAGAGGATGCCATGGTATTGTTCTCCCCTTGAGCACTTTCATTTTGTGGTGTCTCTAGCTGTTTCCCACTTCTTAAATTTATAGCATTGGCATTCTCTCTTGGATTCACTATGGTTTGGGAAGGTAATTTCCCAGAATCCCTTGCTTGCATTTGACTCATGGTTGTTGCCAATTGCCCTATTTGAGTCTCCAAATTTTGAATACTTGTCTTTGTTTCCTGTTGAAATTGAATTGTATTAGTAGAAAGAGCTTTAACAAGATCTTCAAGAGAAGTACCTGAATTTTGGGTGGGTGGTAGTTGTTGTCGGGTTTGGTATGGTTGTTGCACTCTTTGCTGAAAACCCGGTGGCCTGTGGTCAAATGGTGGAGGAATAGTTTGTGATTGGTTCCCTCCATAATTGAAGTTTGGATGATCCCTCAATCCTGGATTGTAAGTGTTTGAGTAGGGATCATATTTCCTTGATTGGTTCTGAAATCCACCCATGGCATTCACATGTTCATTGGTATCCTCTTGAAGTGTTGGACACATATCAGTTTGGTGCCCTATGTTTGAACATATGCCACAAGCCTTTATTTGTTGTATTTTACCTACAGCCAATTGTTGAACAAGAGAAGTCAGTTTATCAAATTTTTGTTCAAGGGATGATATACTTACCTCATTAACTCTCTTAGGTTGTGGTGGTGGATCTTGTCTCATTGAGAACTGTTGAGAATTGGCTGCCATGTTGGAGATTAATGTTCTAGCAGCCCTGGGAGTCTTATCAACTAGACCTCCCCCACTAGCGGCATCTATCATACTTCTCTCCATGGGCATGAGACCTTCATAGAAGTATTTGATGAGAAGTTGTTCACTTATTTGATGGTGTGGACATGATGCACAAAGTTTCTTGAACCTCTCCCAATATTCATATAATGACTCTTCGTTGTATTGCCGAATCCCACATATCTCTTTCCTAATGTTGGCAGCCTTAGATGCTGGGAAATACCTTTCCAAGAATGCTTTCTTCAAATCATTCCATGTAGTGATGGTCCCGGATGGTAGATAGTAGAGCCATTCCTTTGCTGAATCAGCTAGAGAGAATGGGAAGGCTCTCAACTTAACTTGCTCTTCCGTGACCCCTGTTGGTCTCATGCTTGAGCAAACTACATGGAATTCCTTGAGGTGCTTATTTGGATCCTCTCCTGCAAACCCATGAAAAGTTGGGAGAAGATGAATCAAACCAGATTTTAATTCAAAAGCTACCTCAAGATTAGCATATTCAATGCATAATGGTTGTTGACCCAAGTCCGGAGCGGCTAGCTCCTTGAGAGTTTGGTTGTCAGCTGCTGCCATCTCTCCTTGCTTCTCTTGGATGTTTTGGATCAACTCCTCGATTGGTTGTTGGTGAGAAGTTATAAATTCCCGAATTTTCCTAAGTCGTAAGTCTTTTTCGGGAGCTTGGAACATTCACTAATAAAAAAATATAATAAGAAAGTAAATAATTAGAACAGAAAATAAGAATAAACCAATAAACTAATAAACTAAAGAAAGCAATCCCCGGCAACGGCGCCAAAAATTTGATGCACCCAAAAGAGTGTATCTTATTTAACCTTGCACTAAAAAGATCAATTGTAAGTATAATGATTAGCAAGGGTCGAGTCCTCAGGGATTGGGTTTTAATCTATGAGTTATTAGTTTATAACTTACGTTCAAAGAAAACAATAAAAGAAAAGGGGTTTTTGAAGCCAGATTTAAACTAAAGTAAATAATAAGAATAAGATGCAAGGCGGTATAACCAGCCAATAAAAATATATATACTAAATTAGGCGGTATAACCAGCCAATAAAAATATATATACTAAATTAGGCGGTATAACCAGCCAATAAAAATAAAACAAAGTTAATATACAAATTAGGCGGTATAACCAGCCAATAAAAATAAATATACTTTTAAAAATAAGCAAACTAGAAAAGTAAGAAAACAAGTAAGTAAGAAGAATCAAATATGAAAAATATGGTTAAGGTTTCATTCTCCACCACTAGACATCATTAAGAATCAATTTCAGATCTATCAATATCAACCAACTATCAAAGTTAACAACCGTAGATAACAACAAGCTCTGTTATCCCAATCTTTCCTTAGTTTGTCGTTAAATAGAACAAGCTCTCTATTTAATCTCTAACCATTAAACAACCTAGAATAAGCTCTCTAAATTCAATTTAATGGCAGCTTTATGATGAGAAAGATAGGTTGATCTAAGCAACAAACACATAAGCTCGGATTGTTCAACTTAGGTTATGTTCCACTTTGCAATTATTGAAAACTTGACCATAATCATTAATCACAAATTGCCACTTATGAATAGGAAATCAAGACAATTACACGGATCAAGACTCCTAGACTAGCAATAGATAATTATCAAGATCTATCTAGTTGTACACCTAAATAAATCAAGACAACATCATGAACAATTCTTGTAGAAGAACATAAGCAACTTTGATAGAAAATTAATGATAGATAGAATCTGAAAATCAATCACAAAACATGTCTAGGGCTTTGAAATCACCCTTAACCAAATAGAAGTTTAGCCTAGCATAGGCATTGTAAACATAAACATAAAATTAAAGAGAATTTAAGAAGGAAATAAAAGAAAGAAAGAAAAAGCAGAAAATAAAGAAAAAGAAAACTAGAGAAAAGAAAGAAGAAGAAAACTTAGAGAATTTTATTACAATGGCTAATATCCTACCAATGTACAATATCATCTTCTACAATCATCCAAGGCCCTCTATTTATACACATTTTAGAGGGCTAAATGACAAGAGACAAGCTTTACAAATTTCAAAGGTAGGTATAATAGGTGGGTGCATTTTTCTAACAATTTTCGTCATATTGTATGACAATTTTGATCATCCAACTTGATAGTCGATTTTGTCAATATTGGAGGCCTGATCTGATCACATGGTCTTCTAGAAAATTGTTCCCTTGTTAGTTACTGATCCATAGCCGTTGGAATCAGCTCATTTGCTGATGTGGATAAGAAGATACGGGCAAAATACGAAAACAGGTCAGCACAGACGTCATTGCACATCAGCCAACTTGATGGTCGATTTCGCTAGGGAAAACGACTCCGTTTCAAGAAGTGTAAAACATGAAAAAGATAGATATGCCTCTTAACTTTGCACGGTTAAAATTTCAGCGTTATTTCTTCAATGAAACTCCAGATATAGCTGATATGGCAAAAGGTGTCGGAACTGGAACTGAACTGGATTTGCCCTTAATTCTAGTAATCTGAAATCACTCAAAGAAACTTGTGAAAAACACCAAATTACATAAAAATATAAAAGATCATAAACACAATTAGACTAAACAATAATAACTCGTATTTGACACAAAACAATAATAAAACATAACTAAAAACTATATAATTATACGAGTTATTAGAAGGACAAGAGAGAGAAGAGAATGACTCGCTTTGAGGGTTATGAACAGGAACCCAATTAGCTGACTATTCCTTACCTTTATGATACAATTCGTTTGGGAGGATATATCTACCTAGATATGCCAGTGATACCTGCTCAGGGTTTAGAACAAGCTTTTGATGAGTTATCAGTCCAGATGGTGGAGAGCGGAGTTGATAGGAAAATTTGTTGGTATATCCAACACCTCCAGGGACTGAATTGAAGAACTAGGAGATGACGAAGCTACCTGTTATTCTTGATCCTTTTTCAAAGTAATGAAAAATCTGATCTCTAATTGTTCATGCCCAAAAACATTAGGGAATTTCTTATGTATGGGCTAATTTATCTTTGTCATTTCGAATTCAATAATAAATGGAATGCATTTCAGCACATTTCCTTTTGTCTCATTTCATTTCATTTCCATTTCTTGCACATATACCAATCCCTATTCTCTCAACCATTTTCAGGTCTTCAAGTAAAGAACATACAAACGATCATGATAATAATCCAAGATTTGATTTTGAAAACTTCACCCATATCGGTGAACTTGATAATGAAAAAGACTCAGATGATGATACCTTATCACCCGATCTTTTGGGACTAATGGAACAGGAAAAGAAACCAATAGAACTCTACCAAGAAATTGTAGAAATGATTAATTTGGGTGATGCTGAAAATAAAAAGGAAGTCAAGATTGGCTCATCACTTTCACACGATGATAGGCAGAAACTGCAAGAGTTACTCAAAGAGTATATAGATGTGTTTTCATGGTCTCATCAAGACATGCCAGGTCTAAGTACAGACATCGTGGAGCATAGATTGCCTCAAAAGCCAGAATGCAAGTCGGTACAGCAAAGAATGAGGTGTATGAAACCCGATATGCTATTGAACATCAAGGAAGAAGTCAATAAGCAATTCGGCGCAGGTTTCTTGGAAGTAGCCAAATATCCTAAATGGGTAGCAAACATAGTCCTGGTGCCTAAAAAAGACAAGAAAGTGTGAATGTGTGTAGACTACCGAGATTTGAATCGAGCAAGTCCTAAAGACAACTTTCTACTTCCCCATATTGACACTCTTGTGGACAACACTTCCAAGTTCTCTACATTCTCTTTCATGGATGGTTTCTCGGGTTATAATCAAATCAAGATGGCTCCTGAAGGCAAAGAGAAGACCACTTTTGTGACGATGTAGGGGACGTTCTGTTACAGAGTCATGCCTTTCGGGCTGAAAAACGCAGGGGCCACTTATCAAAGGGCAATGGAGACATTGTTCCATGACATGATTCATAAAGAGATTGAAGTCTATGTAAATGACATGATTGCAAAATCCCGCGAAGGAGAAGATCACATAGCTAACCTCAGAAAGCTATTCGAAAGGTTAAGAAGTTTCAACTTAAGTTAAACCCTGCCAAGTGCACGTTTGGTGCTAAATCAGGGAAGTTATTGGGTTTTGTAGTCAGTAGAAAAGAATTGAGGTGGATCCAGACAAAATACGGGCTATCCAAAACTTGTCCCCTCCTCGCACACAAGAAAAGTAAGAGAGTTTGTAGGAAGGCTGAACTACATTGCTCGTTTCATCTTTCAGCTCACTTCCAAATGTGATCCCATTTTCAAGCTTCTTCACAAGCATGATACTGGTGAATGGAACGACGAATGCCAAAATGCTTTTGAAAAAGTCAAAGAATACTTGTCAAACCCATCAGTGCTCGTACCACCAGTCTCAAGGAAGCCTTTGATTTTGTTCTTAACAGTATGGGGAGATCTATGGGATGCATGTTGGCGTAATTAGATGAGACAAGCAAGAAAGAACAAGCCATTTACTACTTGAGCAAAAAATTCGTAGACTACGAGTCCGAGTATTCACTATTAGAGAAGATGTGTTGCGCGCTAGCTTGGATAACTCATAGGCTTAGGCAGTATATTTATATCACACTACATGGCTTACAGCATAGTTAGACCCCTTGAAATATATTTTTGAGAAACCATTACAGTCAGTAAGGATTGTAAGGTGGCAAGTTATGCTCTCTAAATATGATATCATGTATGTGTCCCGAAAAGCAATCAAAGAAAGCGTGATAGCAGAATTCCTTGCAAATAGAGCAACCGAGGATTATGAACCCATGAAGTTTGATTTCCCCGATGAAGATGTGATGAAAGTCTCTCAAGTAGATGAAGAAGAATCTAAGGAGAAAACATGGAAGATGTTCTTTGATGGTGCTTCAAATGCCTTGGGGCATGGGATTGGGGAAATCTTAATATCCTTGGATGGAGATTATTTCCCTTCTATCGCGAGATTGGATTTTAGCTGTACCAATAAAATGGTTGAATATGAGGCATGGGCTATGGGCCTGCGAGCAGCGATAGAGAAGAAAATTGACATGTTGAATGTGTACGGAGATTCAGCCTTAGTTATTTACCAACTCCGTGGAGAATGGGAAACAAGGGATTCAAAGTTGGTTATGTACCAAAAATACATAGCTGAATTGATCAAGCAATTCAAAGAGATCCATTTCCATCACCTCCCTGGTGAAGAGAATCAAATTGCCGATGCGCTCGCCATACTGGCTGCGATATTCCAGTTGGGCACTAATGCTCAAGTCCAACCCATTAAGTTGAATGTGAAAGATTCGCATGCACACTGTTCTGAGGTCGAAGAAGAGATTGATTGGAAACCTTGGTACCTAATATCATGCAGTATATCAAGTATCAATATTACCCGAAATATGCATCGAATAATGATAAGAAACTCATCCGAAGACTGGCTATGGGTTTTTTCCTTGACGGTGAAATCTTGTACAAGAAAAGTCGAGATCAGGTGCTTTTGAGATGTGTAAATGCGTCAGAAGCTCGGAGAATACTCGAGGAAGTGCATGATGGAGCCTGTGGGGCATATGTTAGTCGCACATGATGGCTAAGAAAATCATGAGGGTAGGCTATTATTGGTCAACTTTAGAAAGTGATTGCATTGACTATGCTCGAATGCCATAAATGTCAGATCTATGATAAGGTCCACGCCCCTCCAAATGCTTTACATGTCATAGCACCTCTGTGGCCTTTCTCAATGTAGGGTATGGACGTAATTGTGCAATCACTCCGAAGGCGTCAAATGGATACAGGTTCATCTTTGTTGTCATTGATTACTTTACAAAATGGGTGGAGGCAGCCTCGTATGCAAGTGTAACACAGGCAGTGGTGTGCAAGTTCATAAAAAGGGAGGTAATTTGCCGATATGGACTTCCAGAAAGGATCATTTCAGACAATGCCCGGAATCTGAATAATACAATGATGAAAGAGGTTTGCACTCAATTCAAGGTCAGACACCATAATTTGGCATCATATCATCCAAAAATGAATGGAGCGGTAGAAGCAGCCAATAAAAATGTCAAGAGAATTGTATATTTTTCGAGCTCGGATTCTATTTTTCCAAGATTTTCCAAAGTTGTCCTTTAGCCCCTGAAACTTCGGTTTTACTCAAAACGTGCCAATTTTTCAGATTTTCTTTTTCCATTGCCTTTGTCATATATTGAATTGGAGTTGGATCGATTTTTCCCAATTTTTACACCCGAATTTCTCTCTGATTTAGTTTTTCTCTTTTTCCTCAAAATTGGGAGGTTTTTTATTTTTATTTTCCAGTTTCTCCTCCAATCGGCTCTTTCTTTAGATCTATTTCAAATTGGGACTTGGGGTATCCTTATTTATTATTCATCAACTGGGGATTTTAATTTCACCGAATTGGGCCATCTCTGTTGTTTTTCCGAAATTTGTGAATTTCTCAATTATTCATTAAATCTTTATTTTCCTTTTTCTTTTCAAACCGATTCCTCCTTCAACTTTGCTTCAAAATTGGACCTTCCAATATCCTTATTTATTGATCTTACTCTATTTTGAACTTTCAATTTTGTCCAATTTGATCGTTTACGCACTTTTCCCCAAATTTGCAAAATTTCCAATTTTTCCCATAAATGGCAATTTCCAATTTTGCCAACTTCTTCTTTCGATTGATTCCTCTTGGAGAAATTGGACCTTGAGATATCATTTTTTATTGATCATCCTACAATTTGAGGTTTCAATCTCATTCAGTTTGATCATTTACGTATTTTCCCCAAATTTGGAAATTTTATGCTTTTCTCCTGCACTGAATTTTGCAATTTATCTTTCCACCTCTTTATCTTCAATTGTAGATCTTTGATTATCAAAATTCCTTCACCATTGTTCAATCGCCTTCGAATCTTGATTTTTCCTGAGAGTTGACTTTATTAGTGGTTGATTTTTTGAGGTTGACTTTTTTGGAGTTGACTTTTTTTGGGTTGATTTTTTCGTATTAACTTCCGAATCAAAGTCTTGGAGACCCATCTGTGGAATGAGGGAAGATTCTTCATATTCTGGGAAGTTGAAGGAAGAACTTACAGTGTTTAGGGGGCCCGAACAAAATTAGGTGTCTACAGTTAGCACAAGATAAGATTAGGCCTCCGGGATTATCGTCGAGTTATTTTCTTCTCTTGCAAATCGAACTCGTTTCCTTAAGTCGAGTCGAGCCTTGATTAGTCAAGGAACTCATTTTAAGGACAAATCCTTTTATTTACAGTTTAAAAAAAATGAAAAAAATCTCTCTTCTGTCCTTCACATGTGTTTTCACTGACCGGACAAATTATTGTTTTTTTATCTTTACCTGATTCTTGATTCTCAACAATAGTCAAAAAGGGGCAGCTGTAGACACCTAATTTTGTTTGGGCCCCCTAAACAAGGTAATTTCTTTCTTCAACTTCCCAAAATGCAAAGAATCTCCTCTTATTCCACAGATGGGCCTCTAAGACTTTGATTCGGAAGTCAACACAAAAAAGTTAACTTAGAAAAAGTCAACTCCAAAAAAGTCAACCCCGAAAAGTCAGCCACTGAAAAAGTCAACTTTTAGGGAAAATCAAGATTCAAAAGTGAATTGAACAATGGTGAAGGAATTTTGATAATTGGAGATCTACAATTAAAGATAGAGAGGAAAATTGAAATTGGAAAGACAAATTGCAAAATTTAATGTAGGAGAAAAGTATGGAATTTTCAAATATTGGTAAAAGTACGTAAATGATCAAATTGAATGAAATTGAAACCTCAAATTGAAGGATGATCAATAATAAAGAATATCTCAAGGTCCAATTTCACCAAGAGGAATCAATCGAAAGAAGAAGTGGACAAAATCAGAAATTGCAGTTTGGGAGAAAATGGGAAAGTTTACAAATTTGGGGAAAACTACGGAGATGGTCCAATTCGGTAAAATTGAAGTCCCCAGTTGATAAATAATAAATAATAAATAAATAAAGATACCCCAAGTTCCAATTCAAACTGGATCCAAAGGAAGACCCAATTGGAAGAGAAACTCGAAAATAAAAAAAAATTCCTAATTTTGAGGAAAAAAGAAAAAAATAAATTGAAGAGGAATTCAGATGTGAAAATTGGAAAAAATTGGTCCAAATCCAATTCAGTATATTAAAAAGGTAATGGAAAAAGGAAATCCAAAAAATTGGCCCATTTCGAGTAAAATCGAGGTTTCAGGGGCTAAAGGGCAATTTTGGAAAATCTAGGAAAAATAGAATCCGAGCTCAAAAAATTGCGTGAATTAAGTTTTAGGATGGGAAGAAGGGAATGAGAATGAAAAAACTCAAAATTAGGGCCGAAATGCAAATAGGTTAAATTCGAGGGACTAATCTGTAATTTTAGAGAAAATTAAAAAAAATAGAAAACGAGCTTAGAAAATTATGAAAAATTCTAGAACTAAGTTTTATATATGATGGGATGGATTGGAGAAGAAAAATCCAAAAACAGAGCTGAAATGGAAATAAGCAAAGTTCGGGGGGACTAATCCAAAATTTTAGAGAAAAAATCCGGAAAAAATGAAAACCGAGCTCGAAAAATTATGAAAACCTTCAGAACTAAGTTTTATATTGGATATGATGGACTAAGAAAGAAAAATATGAAATTAGGATCCATTTGCAAATGATCAAGTTTGAAATGTAATTTTATTGAAAAAATCGAAAAGGACCAATTTGCAAATAAAAACGAGGAATGACCTGGAATATTCCAGGCCATTTTCAGCCAGCATGGAAATAGGGAGGGTAAAGTTTGGTCAATTTAATCCAATGGCCAAGATGAAGTAGAAAGATGACATTTTTTTGTGCGGACAAGAATCTCCACTACTTGCCTATATGGCATTTTTGGCCAATAGAAGGCTTTTTAATTGCAAAGCCATGTGAAGACTATGTGAAGGCTATGTGTTCATGCCAAGTGGAATAAAAATGTCAACTAGGAGGATATTTTGTTAGTAAGCTACATGATCATGACAAGTGACTTTAGATATTTTGTAGAGAAAGGAGACAAAAATAATTGAGGTGGCATTCTTGGCCAATAAGAGGTTAGTAGACCCTTAATTTAAGAAAATGACCATGAGGAGAGAGGACAAGAAATAGCTATGTGGCAAATATGTTGGGAGTGCATGCAAAGCATGACTAAAGGCTAAAAAAGATGAGCATTTTTTCTCTACAATAAAGGGGGAATCGGCCAAGCTAAAAGGAGGAGGGGTTTTTCTTTCATTTTTTGGGGGGGCTCACTACATGTTGAAAGAAAAGACAGTAGCTAAAACTCTTGGGAGGAGAAAAAAAAAAGAAGAGAAAAAAAAGAGAGAAAGGAAGAGGAATTAGAGAGCTTGGTTGGAAGCTTTGCTAGGTAGTCATCTCTTTTCTTCTTTTTATTTATTTTCTTTAGTTTCATGATTTTTTTTATTCTTTTCCATGTGATTGTCAACTTCTTTTCTTGAAAAACAAAGGTTTTAAAAGGTTTTTTTCTTCCTCTTCTTCTTTTTCAAGGTAACAATGTTTACAAAATTTTCTCTACACATTTTCTTGTTTGGCCAAATCCTTGGAGGCTTTATTGTGCTTGTCTTTTGCTTCATTTTCTTGCTTGCATGTTGGATGTGGGTTTCTCTATTGTGGTAGGATAGATTTTTTCTTTGTTTTAAAAAAAAAATGAAATAAAAGGTTTGATGTGATTGAGGATCTTGATTTTTATCAAGTGATTTTGGTTATGTAGGACTATGTACAAGGAACCAACCATTGAGCCAACCTTCGTTTTCTTTGCTTGTTTATATTTTTTAGCTCATGTTTGATAATCTTCATATGTTTGTCTTGTTCGAAATCATGCATCCATAGCATCCTCAACTTGAATTTTGGCTAAGACCAATCAATGGTCTATAGCCAAAGTCTCTTGTGCAAACTAGTTGGAAAAATGATGGTTTGTAGATTGGATAGTTTGATTTTGTGCAATATTTTTACTAGGTATTTTTCGCCTGAATTAAAAACTTATTTTTCCTCATACATGTCATCATGTTTTAAGTCAAAATTATTTTTTTCATAATTTTTTGAATTTTTATTCAAGGGTAGAAAAATCATTTTCGGTAGAGCTGTCTTTATCTAGTATTTTGTTTTTGAGACAACTTTGGCCTAGGCATTTTTGATCCAAATTAAAAACTAATTTTACCACATATAGTTCATCATGTTTTAAGTCGAAAATAATTTTCCATAATTTTTTGAATTTTTATTCAAGGGTAGAAAAATCGTTTTCGGTAAATCTGTCTTTACCTAGTATTTTGATTTTTAGGCAACTTTGGCCTAGGCATTTTTGGTCTGAATTAAAAACTGATTTTTCCTCATAAAGTCCATCATGTCTCAAGTCAAAACTGATTTTTTTAGAATTTATTGATTTTTTATAAAGGGTATAAAAATAGTTATCTAAAATAGGTTTTTGGTGTCAAAATGAGTCTTTCGAAACT